>CM020029.1:36539947-37777323 GCA_009769605.1 Bucorvus abyssinicus
GTGCAACAACAAAGATCTCGTGAGCCACAGGTTATTACAGCATGAGCTGAGTCTCGACTAGAAAATGCTTTCTGCAACGCATTGCTTGTAGCTCAGCTTCAGATTCAAAAAGGCTGACTGTAACTCTTCGGATTTAAAAGGGAAACTGCATTCTTCCAGTTCCAGAGATTGACAGGAGATTTCCTACAGACGTGTCACCGTACACTGAGATCGCCTGCCCTCATCACGTCTCTACTGAAAGACTGAGGTCGGTGAGCCTCAACCAGTCTAATTCACCAGGAACTTTTTAAATGCTGAGTCTGAGGAAATGTTTGTTTAAGCTTAAAAAAAAAAAAGGAAAGAAAAGAAGAAGAAAGAACCCTATGCCAAGGAAACTGAGGAGAAAACAAACAATTAGAAAATGCAGGGCTTGACTTTTTCCCTCCAGTGAAACAACACAGACATTTTAATAATTAAGCAGTTTCGTAATGTTTGTAGAGGGAAATGAAAGTTTATTGCTTCTGCTGTTGCTATAAAGGCAGAGGGCAAAGCGTGGCGGCTCGCAGAGTAGGAGACTTAGGGAAGGGAAGGTATGAAAGTGATGGTGCCATAGGGGCGAAAGACCAAACCTCTAACTCCCTAGGTAATATTTTCAGTACTGCAGCGGGAGCTCGGTTAAGGAAGGACTGAGTCAGAGTTTCGGGCCGCTTCTGGTAAACCAATACTTTTGCATGCGAGGAGCTTGGATGAGTACGTATCAGACCGTGGTTTAAGGGAGACCCTTCAAGCCTGACCCAATGAAAGCTGGGTTGTGAAACTCCGATTCATTTTAGGATCACTCATGCTCCAATTTAAACCAACGGGAATTTTTTTCATTGACGTAAATGAGAACAAGATTAAGCCTTTGCTCCATTGTGATTTCCTTGGAGAATGTGGGACTAGGGTAAAGTTAGCTGATGCTCATTAGAAGTACCAAAATTTGTCATCCAAAAGCAAACAGTCACATCTTCTTCCCCTTTCCTCAGAAAAAGTATGCGAATCGGGCACAACACATTTATTTATTTAATCTCTTTAGACACAGGCACACTTGAATTAAACTCCCTCAAAGTTAGGGAGTTTAATTTCTTTCTATCTATGCAAGCAAAAGGCAAAGTTGATTCAAGGCTTAAACTCTGCCAGTTCTTACAAAGTGTTGAAACTGATACAGTATGTCTGGAATTGATTTTTCCTTGGATGCTGCAGACAGATCTCAGAGATGTGTTGGTTCCTGCTCTGTAAATGAAGGAGTGACTGTGAGATTGCTGATGGCTGGTTTGAACTCGCAGCATTTGGCAACAAAGAGGGGCAAAGAAATCCAAGGCACAAGTAGCAGGTACTATGAAAAGCAAGAAAAACACAGAGCCAGCACTGACAGCTCGATGGCAAACGTAAGAGCTTGCTCCAGCCCCTTAGCGGGAGTATCACACTGTTCAACGTCAAATAGTCTGAAATAAGACGTGGCATAGGTGGGGAAGAGGAAGGAGTTAAAATCAGCCAGATGCAAAGAAAGACCGGTAATGGAGGAAATTTAAAATTTATCTAGCTTTGATTTTTTCTGATACAATTTCAAGGTGGTTTTTTTTTTATATAAAGTGCGATAGAGCAGCTACTGCAAAAATAACTATTTCATTTTCCACAAAAGTGATGGCAGATCCCAATGGATCACCTGGCAGATATAGAACTGTTTCACACCTTGCCTCGTTCCCCTACTGACTTTTGTACTGCAATGATGAATTTGCCTGTCTGGGGGCATTGACCGAGACAGCTCCTGGGCAGGGTCAGATGTGGGCAACTGCGCCTTAGTGCCACTTAACCACCCAGCTATGAACGGTCACGGGGGCAAGGGTTGACCTCAGTCCCCGTTAGATGCTCTCCTGTCCCTCTCAGCTTGATAAATCTGTGCTGGGCAGAGTAAGTTCCTGTGAGCACATTCTGGACTGGCAATAAAGATACTTTATTATAGAGTAGGAAGCACAGGAATGAACCCTAATTTAGTAGAAGCTGGATCAGCCCCTCTTCCATCCAAAAAATACGAAATGCCACATCGCGTTTCCTCTTTTTTTTTTGGTGATTATTTCTGAAGTTCAGACTTCACTGCATTCATTAGTATTTTATAGCACAGAGTAAGAGGCACTCTGACATGTTTGGCAAGAGTAGTTGAATCTGTGTGACATGCTACATTGCGGTTTCCCCAGTAGCAATTCCAATTCAAAGAAGTTTGAGGGCATAACCAGAGAAAAAAATGAAGCTGGCACACCTGAAAGGGGCGAAGCACCCGTAGGTTGGGGCTTGAACTCAAGACAAACCTCTTACACCGGCTTTGCTGCTGGAGCAATCCTTGAGAGCCTTGTCACAGGGATAACTATGACCTTTCTGCTGAGAAACAGGATGAGGTAACAAAGCTGAAAGGAAACACAGAATTGCTTGCCTTGCAGCCTCGGTAAGTGAGATTCTGTTTTGATTGTACTGCCAGATGTCAAAGCAATGGTGAGTTACCAACGCAAGGTAACTAATGCAGGGAGATGGGGGAAGGAAGTGCGAAGTGCTGACAGGTACAAGCATTATATAAAACGCACTTGCTCTGTAAAGGGTAGGTCCCGAAAGGCCCATAGCATACGCATGTCCCTGCCCGGACAACTAGGCTGTGCAGGAACGTGCATGCTAGTTCAGGCACCATTAGATACCTCACCTCCTAAGAGGGGACTTACAGTGAAAGAGTATTTGGACATATCTGCTGTAAGCACAGAAATATATTTGGGATTGGGGACAAGAGAGGTGGTAGATGAGGGTTGCTCACAATGTTCTCTGCGTTTATGTTCCTCACAGATGGGAGGTAGGAGAGGGAGGAAGTGGCTGTTCCTGCTGCTCTGAAGAGGGAGGAAAGTGGAGGAACAGAGACCCAGAGGAACGGACTCACTTGCCCATGGTCTCATCTGTGACTGTGGAAACAACAGAGATTATAGCCCACATTAGGAGGATGCCTTCTTAGCTAAAAAATTAAGCAGGGTGGAAAGAAAGTCATGCAAAGAGACATCAAAGGTCAAGTGATGACGTGTTGTTCCCATGGGTTCATGTACAGGCAGAGCTCCAGTGTGGGCTCTCCCAGTGTTAGGAAGGGCCATCTCCAGCCCACCCTTCCCTCCACCCTGGGTGGCAACCCAAGGTCTTTAATAGTGTTTATCCTCTCTACTCATTTAACGAAATCTGTGGACACCCGACACATTTCACATCCCTATTTCCCTCCCACTGTCAATTGGTTTAAATTTGGGTGATGCAGCTGACAGTGATAGGACTGGGAGGAGAAGGAGGTGGATGACAGACAGTGCTGTTGTGTAAGCCCGTTTTCAAAAGGAAGTGTGGCTAAAAATTGAGCACTCTGGTGTTTTCTACTGTGAATTATCAGAAGACACCATCAAACCTCTGCTGATGAGGAGCACGATAACAACGCGTTTTTATCAGCACAAATGTCAGCATAACAAAATAGCGAATCCAAGACTGACTTTTGGTTATTTAATTCGGGTATCAATGTGGCTTTTACACGGAGGGGAGGGATCTTGGGTTTAGTTAATTATTAAGCAGGTTCCTTTGCTGCTTAATCACCTTTGCAGAGAGATTATTGCGAAAACATTGAAGAGAAACTTTGAAGCCTCATGACCATACTATTTTTTCATGCCTTAATTACCTGGCCAAAATCCTGCTCAGTCTTTGCTGAGATTAGTGGAAATGCTTTTGATTTACAGTGAGATATGAATTAGCCAGAATGGACACTGAGGAGAGAGAGGGAAAAAAATGCTATTTAATGTTATTAGAAATGAGAAAGAGAAGCTAAAATAGCTTTTGTCTGTGGCATAATCCTGTTTCCAAAGAGTTGTGACATCTCTGTGTCACCCAGGGCTAGAAAGGCACGGTGTTTTGATATTTGCTCCTTAAAAAAAAAAAAAAAAAAAAAAAAATCAATCCTTTTTCCGGGCTATCCGCTTCAAACTGGTTGAGAGATACTGGAAGGCAAAGCACTCAGTAGGGAGATGGAGTCTTTAAAGTACCTCCTTAATCTGTACTAGAGATGCTGGCAGTGCAGGGGCTAACCTGAGGCCAGGGCAAGTGCTGGGGAGATCAGCACTGGGGAAGCCTTGAGAACAGGGAGGGATTTACTGTGAGCTTTGGAATATACTTGGTACAATTATGCTCTGGAAACGGAGAGAAATGAATAAATACACTGAAAAAAAAGAGCATGGAGGAGGCAATGAACAAGTCCACACTACTGCCTCTGCTTTCATCGGATGCTCGCCACGGAGCAGCGGTACCAACCGTACGGAAGCGCAGCAATTCCGTTACTCCTACGGCAGAGTCCCGAGGCTCTGATGGATGCTGCCCGAACTCCCACCTACCTGCCACCGGATCAGCTGCCGAGTGCTCAGCAGCCCCTGCACGCAAGGGCTGGCATCACGTTACCCACCTGCCCTGACAGCCCAGATAAGGACCATCACGTGCAGGCAGGATTGAGCTGCACTGGAGCATTTCAAATCCCCACACCTGACCCTCCATCCAAGCATACACGCTTGGTCTTTCACGCAGCACTTTGTGCCGCTTGCGTAGCTGTGAGCAGAGTAGCCACTGCTGTAATGGCATTACCAGCACAGAAAGAACATTGCGAAATACACTGAGCTGCACCCATTTGCGTGCCCAAAAATAAGAGGCAGTGAAGAACTGGGCCAGAACCTCTTTCTCTGAAGAACTTGCAGTCTGGTGTCATAATTAAAGACAGGGCTGCTCTCTGGATGCGAGTGGATGTCAAGACCTGGATGCGGGTGTTGCTCAGCTTGGACTGCCCCGTGTTCTCTGTAAAAACATGCTCCAGCAAGGGGTGGATTCCTGGAGGAATCCACGATGCAGTGTGGTGGCGTGCGTGGTGTGGTGGCGTTACAAGAAAACAGGCAAGCTCAGATATCAGGGCATTGATCCATCAATGCGAGAGAGCTGGGATCAAAGCAGGATAGGCACATGGAGAAAGAGCTGGTTTGAGTAGGAACGGTGGAGCCTCACACTCTTCCTCTTCTCTGCCCTCCCTCCATCCAGTGAATACGGGGTGATTTATGTAGAGTACAGTGCAGGTGGAGAGAGAGGGTGGGTATACCAAGCATTTGGTGGGAAACCAGTGTGGTGGCCTTCCCTGGCCAGTACACGCAGCCCGTTAGAGGGCACATGCATATACCAGGCAATGCAAATGTTACCTGTAGAGGGAGCAGACCTACGACAGACTGGCCCCAACAATAATTATATTGCCCAAAACCTAGCAGAGGTTTGAATCGTGCTGCTTCAGGGGGACATCATAATAACCACAGGCTGCCTCAACTCCCTGCCTTCCACTCTGCGTGCAAGACTGGGGAAGGTGGGGAGGCTCCACGTTTGTTACCGGTCCCCTCCGCTCTGGAGCCTGCCGCTTTGTTTCTTCCACCTGCATCTCCGAAAGCTGTCGGCAGTGTGACGCTGTCCTAGGGCTGCCTGGGCAAGAGTGCCTGAGACCCTGAAGGCATCCAACAGCGTCACCAGCGTTCACGCAATTAAAGAGGGCGAAGTTCACGCCCAGAGACGAGGCCTCCCCATTTCCCGCGCCAACTGCTAGGATGTGCTGCTTCGTTTCAACCAAACGGTAAATAAGGAAAGAAGAAATCCAAAAGATTTCAGATGGCTGAAAGATATGTCAATTCCTAGCAAAACTCCCAAGGCTTTTCCGCTTTGTATTTGCCTGGGTCTGCTCCCCGTGTAAGATGGACAAGAGATGAGCAACTGGGAACAGAAAGGAAACTTAGATTACGCAGAGATTTGCATCAAGACCTCTGATGTGAGACCTCAGTGTCTATTTTAACCTAATCCTGCTCTTTGCTGCATTTGCTTCCCCTGGTTCCTTCAAGCGCGTTGCCTTACTGATGCAGCCGTAACAAGGGACTCGCAGCGGGTTGGGAAGCTCTTGGGTTTTTCCCTCTTTTGGAAATATTTCAGGGCAACCGTCTGCCAGTTCCCACCAGCCCAGGGAGCTTCTCTGACGATGGATTTATGCAGCATCTCCCTGCACCAGTACTGTGAAAGAGGGAACGAGGGAAGAGCTGTGCAGGGCTCGGGAGCAGAGTTGCTGGTTGCAGCTGGTGCGAGCGCTTTTGCTGAAGCAAAGAACCACGCCAAATGGTGTCTCTTTCTCATGCATGTGAAATTGCTTGTTTGCTACAGTCAGTCAAAAGTAGGGACTGTGCTTATTGCTTTCTGTGGAGAAGGGGAGGGTGGTGTGGCTGTGTCACAGCTGCCTCTCCAGATCTGGTGAGATCTGCAGGGTTAAGCAGAAGCAGGGGTGGTTGGAAAACCATCAGCGTGCTGTAGGAAAGGAGCCGCTGGTGGCTGACTCACTGGTGAACCGACAAGAGCTGAGAATCACAGCTTAATAATTTCCTGCATCTGAATTGTTTTGAGGTGAGAGTTTGCTAGAGCAAAGGATGAATAACACAACAGAAGCCAGTACCGAAGCCAATAAACACCAAAACGCTCCGAGTTCCTGCTGTGTTTATAACGCGCACGCGAACGGTGACTGCGCTTTGCAGGAGTGAACGCCTCTGTTGCACATGAAATAGCAGAAATCGAATCCTATATCCAGTTATTTGTTCTGGATTCACAGTCATTCACTCAAGAAAAGGAAAACCACCTTATACCCCATAAAACTGCTTTTGCAGGGCTTGTAGCAATATGCTAATGGAATACAACATTTCTGAATATTTAGTTATCAAATATTTACCAGCTTACCAAACTGTAAGACAGCTTTACCAAATACCAACAATAGGCTGGGCATCAAAAAAGATCATAATGACCTATATTTCAAAGTTTTCCCCCCAAAGTTTCAGCCAAACTCCAGACTCCAGTGCTTACACTAAACCTTTCTGCATTTTCCGCTCCTGCCTGGGAGGTGATACCGGTTTCCCTCCTTGATTCCTTTGCATTCCCTTTTTTACTGCTGCAGCTGCAGTGTGAACAAATCCAAGCTACTCCTTGTCATTTAACACAGTCTAAGTCCTGCATCCAGACTGACAAAATTATCCATAAGTATCTGTGGCTCTAGGATGCAAACAGCCAGCTGCTGCTGGCCACTAGTAGCCAGTGCCTTCGACCGCGGGCAGCGTAGGTGGAGCCAGAGCGGGTGTTGCTGTACCTAGGTGCCATACCCACCACAGCCGAAGCACAGAGAGCTTTATCTCCAATAGGGGCTGAGAACATACATTTTTTTACGGGGCAATGTGGCTGCGTATGGTCAGAGGCTCTAGGTAAACGCCATTATTAAATCACTTCCTTTTTAATGAAATGTTAATGCTGTAGAAATCCACGAAGGAAACAGAGGGAAAAGATCTTACTAGACACAAGATAAGCTCGCTCATGTTTGATCTGTCTCTTGCACCCTTCGGAAGCAGATATCTTTACTTACAGCACAATCTCCGCTCCGCTGAAGTCAGTGGGAAGTCTGCCACCAAGTTCACAGGCAGCAGGCTGGTGCCTCCGAGGGGTGGTCTGCTGAGCATGCTCTCCCCGCCGTTGCAGCAGGAGCCACTAACGCATGCCCTTCGGCTGCCTGCTGTGCCAAACCCCGTTATCTGAACCATGGCAGCGTAAGAAGCAGTTTTAGCGATTAACCCCCTTGCGCTGCCATGAAACTAATCAAGCCGCTGCTTTTTATTTACCAGGGGAGTCCGTTTTAAGTTCCCAGCTGCTCAGTGGTAGCGAGGGGGAAGGTGAGTTTTGCATGTTCAAAATGGGGTATTGTATTCATTTAAGGAGCAGGAAGGGAAGGAAACAGTGAGTGATCCTTTTCCCATCTGAAGATTGACAGCCTGGCAGCCTCCAAAAGAGAAAAGCCTTTGTTTATCCCATCACGGCCATAGCGCCCACAGCTGCCAGGTCCGGCGCTCCCACCCTGGCCAGCTCATAATATCAGGAGGAACCACGGGATCGAAGTCATCCAAGTCAGGGACAAGCTGAACAGATCCATCAACTCGGGGTACGGGAGCCAAGTCAACAGGTCAGGCCGTGTTTCAGGCAGCTGATAACTGAAGATTGGGAGACCCTGGGACTCCAGGAGGGTTGAGGCCGGCAACACATCTATAAGGCTGTGGGACGAATCTTCAGGGAAAATAACAGCGTAAGAAAGTCGTCAGATGCTATGGAGACGGTGGTTGGAAGGTACTGACTCTCTTTGAAGTGGTTTAGCAGTGTTAAATGTGCACTTTGGAAATCAGTTATAATCTGAAACTGTAACGTATCCCACCTCCAGCCGTCCTTTCCCGGCTGGGGGGCATGAGCAGTGGCTCCCTCCAGCAAACCTCGTGCAGACGGATGTAGAGGTTGGTGGGTGAAGAAGTACTAAACCACAGGCTTAAAGTTTACATGAAAAAATCCCAAGAGGTGCCAACCTGAGTCATTCCAGCTGCACCGGGAAAGTGGTGGTGGTGGGCAGGGATGTGGGCAAGAGCGATGAGCAGGAAAGACTGATCTTCAAGATTAGATAATAAGAGGCTCTTAAAGAACAACACGTGCTGTCCTCTTGATTTTTAGCCAGAACAGTTCAGATGAATGCCTGTGGGAAGTAACAGCCCCCGTGGGACCACAGAGCCCACCTTCCCCCTGCTTTATAGAGCTGAAGATCACAGGTGATGCCTGTTGGCCGTAGGTGGTGGCCCACCAGAGGGGTAAAGGCTCCCCAGCTTCCCTGGCCAGCTCTCTTCTCAGCTCGAGTCCAGGCAGACCTTGAGCCAGCACCTAACCAAAAGAGCTTTACCCACAGCTTCCCTCAGCCAACTTCCAACTGCAACTTAAACAAACAGCCCCTGGCCGTGACTCAGAGCAGCGCTGCTCACAACCAGGACCTGCCCTGCATCTTCACCTCCACCAGCTGCCTTTTCAACTAGTTGCAAAAGTCCCCCTCCTTGCTCCTTGTCCTCCTAATCCACAGGATGCCTCTTCCTCCTCTACCTCCTAGGAATCATGACAAGCACCTACAAGAAATATTAGCAACACTTTGCTGATCAAAGAGTCACCTCGCTGCTCCTTTCAGCGTAGCGTTTGCACCAGCCCTGCTGCTCTTACTGTATATTCCAGCTGGGGGACTATGGGCAAAACTGGTCTGTGGAATGTTGTCTCGAAAGCTTCAAGGATATTCCCGAGATGGGGACCTTTCAGAGACACTGCAGCAAGCAAGCTGAGGCTGGTTGTTACGCTGGGCAAAGGTTTGCCTTGCAGGGGGCCAAGCAGCAAGCGCTCATGCAGTAAGGTAAGTCTTGGCCGCTGGCCCTGAGTGACCCGTTTGGAGTACTTCCTAATAAAATAAAATGAGGTAATAATCTATGTGGAGCAAAGGAGCAGTTAATAGCCCTCCTAATAGGTTAAACTCTGGAAATAATGGAAGACAACTGATTTAGACCCTATGTTGTTCTGTACCCATTAGTTGCAAGTGCCAGCAAAACTAATGAAGACAGCAGTCAGAAAGCAGCTTTATTTGTAACAGGACCCGGTTCTCAATTGCTTGACAATTCTAATAGTTTTCAGCTGGTTCGGGCAAAGGGGCAGCTATGGACACTACAGAAATGCTGATGTGAGACATGGCAGCGTGAAAAGGAGAAAAACATATTATAAACCTTCTGGATGCAGAACCACCCACCATCGTTTTTACAGGGGTTTTCAGGTGCCAGCTGGGTGCCCGCAGCAGGGAAGAGGAGACAGAGGAGCACCGATAGCGCTCAGGAATTCCTCCCAGGAGCCACGGAAGACAGGGTTGCAGAAACAGTTTGTCTAAAAGCAGCTCGGACGCTGCTAGCGTTTGGGCTTTGAATCCAGGTACAGAGGCTGAGGCAATGGAAAGAGACGTGCACCGCCACTGAAATAAGGCTCTGATGAGCAGCAAACCCACCGGGGATTCACGGGCCATGCCCCCCGCATTGCTTCACTACAGCAATCCATCCCCTTGTTGCTCTTCCCTGGGACACCCCAAAGAGCATACCTGGCTCCTCACCCCACTCTGTGATTTCTTTCCCATGTTTTTCTCTCTCCTTTCCAGTGTGTTTGGGCCCTCCACTCTCTGATGTGGCCTCTAAGCCAATTTCTTAGCTGCCGCCCTGCCCTCCCTCATCTCTTTTGCCTCTTGGCTGGTCAAAAGCCCGCATGGGATGTGGCCAGTCCGAAGCTACACAGGGCTAATGGCAGCCAGCTGCCACCAAGCAGAAGAGATGGCCCTTCCTTTTCCCTCAGTAGAGGCACAAACCATTTTCTCATCTCTCCAGCCACGGAGTTCTACACACAGGGAGAAAAAGTTTCCACAATCTCCGAGGCTTCCATCTGTCTTCCTAATATTGTTTATATGGCCAAGAAATTCAGATTATGACAGGCAGATGGAAAAACAGGCAGAGGGACTGTGTGGATGCAGTCATCTTAGGGACCTGTTAAGAAGCTGGAATGTTCTATTTCTGTATACCTGAAAATAATAATGAAATCTGTAATAAAGAGTTTTTACTAGCTTCAAAATAAAGATTTCTGGGGAGCTGACAGATAGCAAGTGGCTTTATGTGCATCATCAGATGTCCGGGAGATGCCCCTAGACAAACAAAGTCTGTTTCTACAGGCTTCCTTCACCCTTTGGGAGACATTTCTTCCTCAGACTGACATTTCAGTTACAGTCGTTCCCTGAGGCATTTGACAGGAAAACAGAGCAACACGTTTGATTGTTCAAGAGGAACTGATCTTTACATAGATGACATTTGGAAACACAGAGAGCTCACGCCTGGGAGCTCCCACCGCTTTGAAAGCAGCAAAGCTGCTGGACTTAATTATATAGAAATGTAAATTTGGTGAGGCAGAAATACTGAAACAGGGAGAGAAATTAGCGCTGCTGGATTGCGCTAATCTCAGCTGCGTACGGTGAACTTCCAGTTCACTTAAGTTGCTAAAATTCAGAAATAGGGTAGACTTTTTGCAGTGAAAGCCACCTTCCTCTGGCCGCTGCCCGAAGCCAATCCAGGACAGCGGCTGGGATAACATCCTAACAAATGTGAAATGTCAGTGTTTCCAAGGTCCCAGTCCCGACAACGAACACAAAATGAAATAATCTGTCACGCGTTTTAGATAATGCCTCGGTTTAGCAGGCTGAGGCTTAGGCTGTCCGTGTGAGGGAAGTGCAGGCGCGGGTATGTTCCTCCTCATTGGCCGCCGCCGAGGCACTGGTGTGAAGGAGAGCGGGTCCAAAGAAGAGTGTGCCATATACGTGAAAATGTGCCGAATCAGCCTCTACCCCGTGTTTAGCATTGTCAAACCATAGAAGAGCACCAGGGAAATAACCTGTCTCAGGCTGACAACAGAAAAGACAAAACATGCACTGCCAGATGTAGTCCTGGGAGAGTTACAGCAACACAAGGAGCCGGGTGAGCCAAAAGCCCAAGCCTGTTGCCATGAGAGCAGCCCCTGCGAGATGCTTCATGTTGTGAACGCAATGATGGTTGGCCTTGAGTGGGGCATGGGGGTTACGAATGCGAGGCAGCTCTGCTGTCAGAGGATGGTGGGCCTGTCCCAGGGGAGGTGCACCCTCCAATATCCAGAGAAGGAGAAGATGGCCAAGTTGGCCAACACAGTGCAGAAGATGGGCCATAACCCAGGCAAGATGCTGGGTCACCCAGCCCTGCACTTGGCTTTCGCCGGCTGCTGACAGGAGAAGCTGGCATGCAACGCTGCAGCCTGGGAATCGGCACCAGCATGAAAGGTTTTATTCGAGCCCGTGTACTCCAGCAACCAGCCAAAGCTGGGCGTTCAGCCCCATCAGCTGCATTTACCCCGTAAGACCCAGGAGCATGGAGAAGGCGTAATGCAGTGCCAAGGACTTACAGAAACTGGGGCCAGAGGAGGAAGTCCCAAGGGTGAAGTCAAGATATGACAAGTCTGCGTAAAGCACCAGCTTCTCACTCGCACACGGAGTCTCTCTCATTTCTGAGTACATCTTGAAATATATTCTCCTCCCTGGAAAAATCTCGCCTCTCTTCTTCCCAGCCAGATTGCAAATGGGTTTGTGCACCTTAGTACATCATTTACAGCTGCCGTAAATCTGGAACAACGTACGCGATCAGACGCGCAGGTCTCATTTATAAAGCAGGACTTATGATTTCACCCCTTAGATCTGCAGATGCGTTTTACGGTGATCTATGCCTGTGTCATGAGGGACCATATATAAGAATTACCTGATGTTATCGAGGGACCTATTCTTTTTGGCCCTTATCTTTCTTCTGAAAGCAGAGACTACTTAATCTCTGTTAGCCATATACCGAGCGCAGTGTCTTCTGGGATTTACCCACATCCCTGTTTTCAGTGTTATTAGTTTGTGATGTTAGGACTAACTCAATGAATACTCACAGCGCATGCTGAATTGCAACTAGATGTACAATTTATAAATGGCTCTTTGGTGACCATGTCGGTAAATATAATTACAGTCTTTTTAAGGAGTCATTACATCAACATTAACTGCACGCCAGCATCAAACTGAGGTATGAAAAAGGCTCTTCGGGTCCACTGAGTAAAATATTTAGGTTTCCACTCTTATTGGTAGAGGCTGTACCTCAACAGCATAAATCGCAGGGGAAAATTCTCATTTCTGAGAAAGGTGGAGGCCAGATTTCTGAGAGCATTCAGTCATCTAACTACCACTGATCTAAAAAGGCATCGAAACGCTACAGAGAATCTTGCCTGGCGAAGCAGAGGGACACCTAGTAGAGTTTCACAATACCCCATGCGTTAGGCTCCCGTGGTTTTCACTAGACCTGGGTACCTAAAAGCTTGTCAGAGCGCCACTTAGGTTTCCCCATGTCTCTTCCAGTGCTGATGTACCCTCAGAAATCAGGCTGGTAACCTGTTCTTCCTTGAAAGCTAGTAAGTCATCGGCTCCTGGAGATGTTTTGATATCTTACAGTCATAGGAACCACCTTTGATGGCTTGCATCTAACTGCATAAAAAGAAAGATAACCTGTGCCCCTTAGGTGGGTTTGAAACACCTGCAGCAATTGCTAGGAGATGCTGCAGTGTTTCAATAGACCTCTTTTCTCTCAAATATACTAGCAGCTAGGTGAAGGCCCAAAACATGAAGCTCCAGGGTTGCATCCTATTCTGCAAGTGCTCCTTGGCCATACAGGTCTAATAGTACTTTGCTTTTGGACCAGGAGAGATGGGAAATTTCTCCACTCAGAAACTCATACAAGCCTGCAGTGAGACACTGGCATGATGAGAAAGTTCTCTGAAGCTCTTTCAGCCAAGGGGTGAATTAACCCATGGTTTCCTGCTCCTTGCTGATCCCAGCAGTAGGAAACCGTACAAGAAGCGGCATTGCCTCTACCCTTCCAGCAGCTGTGACTGCATGCTATAAGAGAAGGGCCCAGGCATGTTTGTGGCTCCACCTGCACAAACAGGTCTTGACAGTGACTGGGCTTCAGCCCAGTCTTGGTCTCAAGTACCACAGACCTACCAGCAGGACAAACTTCTCGTCTAATCACATGTTCATCTAGCTTAGAGGATAATTGTAGCAACATCCCTCTTCCCTCTTCCATTTCTACCTCAGCAGTAACACATGCTCCCTGGGAAGAGGGTGGGACAGTCAGAGTACCAAGCCCTGAGAAAGCACCAGGCTGAGATGCTACTGCTGAATCTCCTCCCATGTGCCATTTGTTGTCCCTTTCCTTCTGCCTGCCAAGAGCACCAGCTATCTGCAGTGCTGCCCCATTTCAGGGAGGGACTTGAAGTGCTTTCAAGTAGCATTTTCCTCGCTGTGTCCACCCGGTCATTTGTGAGACCACTGAGATGGGCATTGCAGGGAGCACTTTCTTACCCCGGGCTCCCTACAGCCTTTTGCCTTGCAGGAGAGGAACTTAGCAGGCATAGATCCCTGCCATGCCGTGCCTGTTGCGATCGTAGCTTATTCCTCTCTCATGGAGAAAAAGTCCCAGTGGATTTCTGAAAACAAAGTTGGGAATTTGGGTCATCTAAAAGACTGCACAGAGGATGTCAGGGCTTGGTGGAACAGTTCATTTCAACTGATTTGGCTTCAGGAAATGACTCTCATGATTTGCGTCCTGGCTAGTTTTTACATCCACATGAAGGTATGTGATGTGCCAAGACTTTGATCCTGACTGCTGGCACACAACCCACAGAGGGAGAGACATCAGGCACCGGGCTTAGCTTGTTGCAGACCACGTGTGGATGCAAGCTGTGATGAAGTCCTCTTAAGAGCTCGAGAGTGGCCTAGGCTGCCTGTGTAGGCACAGCCGTTTCATCCGAGGTATTCATAGTGCGTACCCACCAGGCTGAGCTGCTGCAGGGATTTAGGGAAAGGAACGCCAAATTTCTGGATCCCAGAGAGCAGCAGATGCACGGGAGGTGCTGAGCAGCTCAGCCTGGACAGGATGGGAGCGCTTCTGAGACCCAGAGATTACAACTGTAACCATCTGGGGAAGCTTTAAACAGGGAGGCGCCTTCAGAGTTTACACACGCTGAAAGTCTGTCAAAAACTGAATAGGGGCTTTTCAGCATCACAGTATTAGATTTAGGCGCCTCCGTCCCACTTTAGGTTTAAGTCTTTAAGCAGATCTTGTTCATACCACTCAAACCGCCTTCAAGGATTTTCTCGTTCCATGTGCAACTTCCCAATGACTTCCATTTGCTTTCAGGTTGACCACCTAAAGCATCCCAGTTTAGATCCTTAACTGCTAAATAATTTATGTTTTTCATCAAAGCAAGTAGGAATCTTAAATGAGGTACAGATTCTTACCAAAATTCCAGCTTGCAGCAGTTCTTGTTACACCCATTTAAAAGAGGGTGTAGGCAGAAAAGTTTTCTGAAAGCGTAGAACTTAATTTCTTCTTCAGACTGCTCTAATTCAAACAGCACTTTAAGGACTACAAGATATGACCCATTCCTAGTGCTGTCTGTTACACGTCCCTATTTTCTCTCTCACAGAAATTTAAGAGCAGAAATCTCAGCCTCAGAGGAGCATCTCAGATAGCACAAGGGCCTGAAAGGAGAAGCTGTGATGCTCAGTGTTTTGTAGCTTTCTAAGAGGGCCTAGAAACGTTTACAGCCTTAGCTAATCACATTACATTTGCTTAATTAATGGGAAGAGCCTATGCTCTCCAGCTGACAGGCTTTGATAGATGAATACAGCTGCCCTGGCTTTCAGCAGCATGTGTGAGTGCTTAACCAGGATGGGGGAGGACAGTAGGGGATGCAAAGCAATGAAATACATGTACCATACGCAAACAGAGCTCCCATTCGTGCTTACTCCGCACCTGAGGTGGAGAGGCAGCTCCAAGTCAACGTTGTGTTAGCTGTACCTGAGGCTGGGCAGGGATCTGACCCACCTACGCTGCGTGGAGCGGGCAGCCGCTTCCCTGGCGCAGCCCACACCCATCACCGTGCCCTGGGTCGCCAGCCCAGGGGGTGCTCCCACCCACTTCACATCGCTTCAGGCAGCTTGAGAGAACCTTACTGTAACAAAGAGTTGGCTATAAATGAGAGCTATGGGACAGGCAGAGCACCAGCGGTTTCCTAGGCAGGGAAAGGGAAATGCTGCTGTAGGCGGCACAGAAAATCACCCGCATTTTGCAGAGCTTGTCCTGTTCTTAAATCAGACAACCAGCCTTGTCTCTTGAATTATCTGCTCCGCTCCTGTCCAAATGACTTCTCGTGTGCCTGCGCTACAGCACACGAGCCTGAAACACAGGATAGAAGCAGCTGCCAGGCCAACTGCTCTGATGATAGTCGAGCCCGTTGTACCTACTTCCGTACATCGTACCCCATTGCATCTGATGCTTACTCACCCTGTGACCAACTGCTTCTCGTCTATTTTCTCCAGGAAACGGACTTTACTGGTGTCATTTGCAAGAAACCCTCCCAACCCCAGCTTGGGAATTCATGCTGTCCCCCACCTCCCTTCCACCACTTTCTTCAGGGCTTTCAGTTGAGCAGCAGGGCCAGTTAGGAATTCAAACCAGGTAGAAAGTGAATATACAGTAGCAATAAGAGCCAGTGGCATGATTGATGATGCTTATACAAATGCTTCTGGCTTGAAAAGCAGTCTCTGGGTTGATTCCAGAAGCTGTGTCCAATTTCTAAAGGATCTTCTGAAAGGGAGGAAAAAAAAAAAAAAGAGGGTTAGCAGCACATGCTACAGAAAGCAACTTCCACAGATTATTCCATTCCCCAAATACCAACTAAATACTAAGAGCAAAGCGTGAGAGAAATAATAAGAGCCTTTACTCATACTGATCCTCCTGCACATTTACTGAAATAGGGCTGAGGCTTTTTTTTCTGTGGGTTTCCCAGCAGTCAGAGTTGCATTGGTCTAAGTATGGTTTGAAACTTACTTTTCTTCAAGTATTAGGAAAAATGGCTTAAAATTATGAAAACCTGAGTAGCTATTACAGTAAAAAAGGAAACACTGAATTTCTCACTGATTAAAATGGATCTGTACAACTTTTGGAGAAAATAAGAGATTTCCTTACATCAGCCTCTGCTATTTACTGACATTTGCTAGCAATGCCCGTCTGTGGGTCTGTGCATTTGTGCACAGCTTCGACATAGTTAAACCAAAACCCCTCATCCCCTGCCTGGCCCTCCTCATCAATCAATGGCCCCTCAGTACTGCCCTGGCACTCCTCCTTCTGCCAGCCGCAGCAGGAAGGGAACAGAAATCCTACGGAAAGACGCTGACCCAGATTTACCCTGGAAGCTGCCAAGCCCAGGAGCAACAGACGATGAATGCGGGGTGGGCGTCGAGGAAGGGCGCGGACCGGCCAGCTCTACAGCAACATGGGCGATGAGCTAGTGGATGTCTGGATATCTGCCAGCCGGGCTGCTGGGCATTCGGAACTCCTGGGCAAATGGAGAGGGACACTGTGTCCCATGTGCAACAAGTCCAGTGCATCGGGATGCTTTAGCCTTCTTCCACGTGTGCAGGAGTTCTTCTGAGCAATCCAGCTTGTGATGGTTGTAAAACATACTGTTGGATCCAAAGGTTGTGTGTACAGGCTGTAACAGGACTGGGAGAGCCCCAGAGGATCTAGGATGAGTGCACGGGCATGGAAGGGTGGTTAAGACAGACAGGGGGCTGGAGATCTCCACTAATACTTGGTACCGTGGTGAGTATTTGCCCAACCCAACCGGAGGCATTTAAATCAGGTGTCTAATTTAGGATTGTGGTATCCAGAGGCACTTGTATATTCACCGAAGAGAGACAGGCTTTCCTGTGGCGTGATCTGCAGCAGAGCCTGTGTTACGTGGGAGAGGATCCCATCTCATCCAGCAACTGCAGAGGGAGCCTTCACTTGCACACTGAATCCAAACACAGTTAAAAGCTGTGGAAAAGCCATACGAAAAGCTTACGTGTTTAAGCAGACGTCTAAATGGGGCAGGACATGCCTGGCTCTAGGCACAAGACCAACTGGTCCAACCACTGGTCCAACAAGAACCACTTCCCTCTGGGTCACACCAGCAGGACCACTGCTCCTGGCCTTGTTCTAGCTCTTGCCAGCAGCGTAAAACCCAATTTCCCTTTATCCGGGTGTCTGAATCACATTGGGATCTGACTAGAACCTACTGCCATCAGCCTGTGTGGGGGGCAACAGGTACATGGCTCAGAGGTGGGTGTATCATCCCTCTGGGTAACATTAACCATGGTAAGATGTCCCACCTCTCTGAAAGTTTTTGCTCCTCTGGTGACGACTACTTTGAAGTGGGGGCTACCCTTGGCATCAAGAGAGCTCTTCAGGTAGGTTTAGTGTTTTCAGGGTGCTGGCTGTTCTTTTATTTTGTAAATAACGAATGAGCTGCAGTCGGATGGGTAATCACTGATGCTTCCTTTCAGGCATTGTTGCATGTGGCAATTCATTAAAAAGCCACAGGGAACAAGAATGAGGTTTTTATTTTAAAAGCTATAATCTCTAGGACACACACAATGTTCTCTCTCAACCCAGATTTGTCACAGCCGGCTGCTATAAAGCACCATTCTCCGCTGTAAACCGTCTTCAATGTATTGTCATTATAATTGACAACAGATTTTTTTTTCTTCTCAAGTGACACTCCAGGAGGATTGAAGGATTTCAGCACATGACTGGGTAAAATTATAGTTAGGGAAACATAGGAAGAGACAACTCTTCTCAGAGGGCTTGTGGCTGTCAGGCAGGGTTTTCTTTTTTCTGTCTGAAATGGGATTAAGCCACAAGGCTCATGGATTTGCCGCCATTTGTGCTCTGGTCCTTTATAAAAACAAGGAAACCAGTGTCTGTTTTGAACACACTGGATATTTTTGCAGCGTTTGGGCATCAGAGCGGGTCCCTGCCAGCGCCCGGTGTGCACGAAGAGATTCAGGAGGCTGGCGAGAGCCGTCCATGCTGCTGCCCTGGGCTTTCTGGAGCGCTCGTGAATGAGCCCCTTCGGCTTGCTGGGACCTCCCCGCCCTGCCCTGCCTTGCAGGCTGCTGCATGATAAGCACAGGGCGGTCTCCAAACTTGTTTTGGGGGTTTAAACAATCTCTCTCCCCCCCTCACATTTCAGGCAAGCAGCGTTAAGCTCTTCTTTGTCTACGTACTGCCTCCCCTCCACCTATAAGGTCCCTCTACTCCTCCAACTGACCGAGACTCCTCTTTTCAGCTGAATCTGCCACTCTGGTGCCACCTTACCAGCACAGCCCTCAGCAGCAGGACTACTTTTTGGATCCTACATTCAAAAAGGCTTCAGCAAAGGAAACAACATTAAATGCCAGTAAGTCTTAAACAGATGGAGAGTCCGTGGCAAAAACCACAACAGAGAATGCTCCAGAAAGGTGATGCAATGAAGAAAGGCTCTTATACCAGCTACGGTGGATAATACGGGGGGAAGATGGAAAGGCAGTGATAGAGGACTAAAGGCAACAGCTAAGAGAATGAAAGGCAGATAAGGAGAGGGAAAATAGGAATGGAAAAATTATCTGAGTGCTGATTTGTGGAGAGCTGGTTTAATCTTGTAAGCTGCAAAGTACAAGTGCTCTGCTTGAAAGCACCCTGTGCCAGCCACGCGAAGCGTTTGCCCTGTCACGCACGCAGTTAGTGAGCACTCTGGATTCTGTCGTAATGGCCTGCCCTAAGCATAGCTGGGGGTACAGCTAACGGCAATGGTTTTACGAGGGGAGCAGGTCAGGTGGACTACAGCCCATCTACCGAGCCTCTTCACTGCACTCAGCAGGTATTACTTTGTCCCGGGTCTTAGACATTAAATACATCTCTGTTCAGTTTTGTATGGCAAAAGTGCAGAACATACTGGTTAATAGGCTACCTCTGCACGTCACTGTCATTTTTATGTGGTCTTGTATTGCTAAGCCCAGTGAAAATGGGCTTCTGGACTGAGCAGGGCACTCCGCAAAGCGAACAGAAAGGCGGTTCTCGAAGCACGAGAACTAGCAAGGTTCAGCATGCAGGAAAATAAAAATAAACTTCTGTTTAAAAAACGCACACTCAGAAACTGACAAGTGATTGATTCACCTGCACAAGTGTCGTTCTGCCTTTTAGAAAGACGTTATCAGATGAGGACAGGAATAAATTACGTAGCAGAAGTGAACGTGTTAGGAAGAGGTCATTTCTTAATTGAAACCATCCAGCAAGAAGGATGGCTATGAATTAAAGGCGTAATTGCAGAGCCACGTGAATAAAGAAGCTGGTCACAGCTTTTCTCTCAAGATGATTACTGGATTGAAAACTATTGGTGAAGCTGGCATTTTTTGTGAGAGTGTCTCCTTTCACGTGGAAGCACCCTCCATTTCTGTTGCTCGAAGCCTGAGCAGTGCAAGGTCTCAGCTGCCGCTTCTCCTCATGGTGTTTCACTGAAGAGTATCTGATTTATATTTTAGCTTGCCTGATGAAAAGTCAACATTTTTTCTGCATTTCTCTCCATTGCCCTCCCACGACCACTGCCTAAGATGGGAAAAGCAGCGGAATAAAGCAGCTACAGAACACAGCCTGCCGGTACCTCTGAATGGACAATGTGCTTTAGCAGTGACTAAGGGCTCCTTTGAAACCAACAATAAAAGCATCTTTTCTGTCGAGGAGCACAAGGCTCACAGGGGCAAGAGACTTTAATGACACCATTATCTTTCAGGCAATTAGTACTTGCTGGCACAATCCAGCGTTGGTGCAGGCACTGCTTTGATTGCACTGCAACGGCTTAGTGAAATGTGGACTGCTGCGACTTAGCAACATCACAAATCACTTTTAATCTCAAACCACCACGGATAAAAATGTACGAACACAGGCACAATCAGAATTCACAAGCATATTTTTCTCTTCTAAAAACACATGCCTGGGACCAGAGGTGTCCCTTCGTCCCCTCTTCTCCCCGCGTACATGAGCTGTGTAACGCTTGTTCTCCTGCTTCTCTCCTAACACGCTTGCAAAAACGGGATCAAGCCTGCCAGCTGCGTGTATGTTTGTTGTGCTTTGTGGATTATATTTTAATGACATACCCTAAGCCTCTTACGCTCAAACAAATGTGCATTTAACTGTCTGTGTGTTTGTACCGCTTTATAAGGTAGAGAGTCAGCCAGCTTCTGCCCCAGCTTCTCTGCAAGGGCACTGTCCAATGCTTTAATGGAGCTTTCAAAAGCCTCCCGTTATGCAAGGTGTCCTTAATGGAGAGTCCTCCTGCCTCTGAAAGTTCCCTCTTGTTGCTAGACACAATGAAAGGCAAGCCATAATCTCTGCGGAGAGTGCCCAGATTTTTTCGTGTCGCAGTGTGTAGCTGGGATGCAAAGCATGGCTCTGTCCGCGCTCCTGCCACAACCAGGGGGATTAATTTCATTAGTTCGGAAAGCTGTTTCAGAGGGGAGGGAGGTTATGTAGGTCACCGATTCATCCCTGCTGCCTTGCAAAAAGAATTCATTATGAAATTTCACTTTAATTAATGCAATGCACCGGCTCTTAATAGTATTTCATCAGGACATCTGGTGAAAGCACATTAGCTACAGTTTAATGTTAAGGCATAATTGGACAGAACTCCTGTTGGAGCTTGGCTTTTGCAATATGTTTCACTTCTGCTCCTGCCGATTAAAGAAATTGTGGGACTCCCTCACCAGAAGGTGATAGAGCCTGAGCCAAAGCCTGTTTGCCTTAACAGAAAGGCTCCGGTTAACATGCACAGGCTGTGAGGTGGGTCTCTGGGGAACAAACCCAACGTGCAGCCTGAATTTACATACCAGGTACTACCGGTACCGCCACTGATCTATATTCCTCAATATAAAGTAACGACTCTGGTGGTTTGTTCCAGTTCTGTTTGAAAGGCCATTGTCAAACGGTCTTTAAAACCATTTTCTTTTGGCTTAACACAGAGCTTTTTTTTTGGTTCTAATTTTATCTCTACATAATGGTGTGTTTTAATATTATTTGATTATCTGCCCAAATTCATGTCAGCACAGCAGCTTTCCAAACAGCCGTATGAAATATTCACATTCAAATGGGATTTTTTCAGCCTTTTGTTTTACCTCATCTTCTGCAGTATAAATGTGAACTCACAAAAGATTTGAGTCACTCAGTAAGTACTAGGTCATCGTTATTTAAGTCTAACTAACAGGCTAAAGAGTCTTTGGAAGATTAATGGATTTAGAAAAAAGTTTGTGAATTGTTTGAAATCTGCTGTTTGATTTGAGGCTGCTGCCACCACTCCTCCTCCTCTTTTCTTGAAGTGTTTGAATAGCCAATAACAGCAATAAAAAACATCTGCCACTCACGCCAGTGCAGATTCCTTAGTTTCCATTTTACACTCTCCCCCTTCAGCAATTTTTTCCACCGTTGTTTTGGGGGCAGTTTACTCCCAACCTTCGCTGAGAAGGGCTGGTTGTGTTCGAAGGACCCTGTGCCACCCACCCTGCCTGCGTTTGCTGCTGGACGTGGTTGTTGCAAGGGGCAGGTGGGACCGATGGACATCACTGGGACAAGGCCAGTCCACATAACAGGTAAGGCCATCTCGCATCACAGATGCTCTCCTGGGGTCTAATCTCTGTATAAAACAGCTAATCCTGACACCACATGAAAACACAGACAAGTTGATCCTGTCCTCAGCTGGTCGACGCAGGGCATGCATTTCTGGGAAAGAGCCAAATTGCCCCAAAGAGATGCTAAGACCTCCACAGCGACACAGCTTGATGACGAAGTTGACCCTGTCCTTGAAGCTGCTCTGTGCCGCAGACACAAACCCAAGCCCACAGCACCAAATGCAAGACACCAGCCACTCTCCCGGGAGGAACACCAGCTCCGTCCCACCTTTACAGAGCCGGTGGTAAAAAGCTGTTGCAGAGAAGAGGCAGCGGGGCAGTAAAAGACGCTGTGCCATAGCCAAACTGTCTCTCCAGTGATTTTTCAATGCTGTAAGTCCCATACCGGTCACAGCAAGAGGAAACCCAGCTGAGACCATTGCTAGGGCTGAGTAAGCCTGCAGTCTGGCATTAGTTGGCAATAAAACACAAAAACACACAGGCAGCCTTCCTCCCCGCAGCACTGGTCAGGCTGATGCCAACTCTGGCCCAGGAAGCAGAAGTAGTTTATTCAGCACGTGCATCAGTAACGTTACTTATGTGGCCAGTTCTGAAGGTCCTCTGGGTGCTAAGAGGAACAGGCACACTGGCATTAGCATCATTTCTTTGTCGTTGCCTTAGGACAACATTGCCAAAGGTCCTGTCATTTTAAAAATAAGCCTCTGCCCCTCGGAAACTTGAAATCTAGCTGGGGCTCCCACGGCTTACGCTTGGTGCTCACAGATTTGCTCTCCCAGGGCAGCCCATCGCTGATACAGTCACTGGTACTGGGGACTCCATGGGACAAGCAGCGTTCAAGCTTTTGTTCTGTAAGAAAACAAAACCAGTCATGTAAGTACGTCCAAAGGCATTTTACAAAGAATAAACCTTTTTTTTTTCCTGAATAAGTAGAACTTGTGACCTTTTTTCACTTTTATTTTATCTCCTCGATGTGATAAACTGAATGTGAAATTAGGAAGGAGATGGATTGTTTAGGAAAGAAAATCAGATGAAAATTCTGGGAAATACGCCACTTCTGGAAGCAGCCTCTATCTAGTAGGTATTAACAGTTTTTATCAGGGACAACCTCTCAAGATAGCGGGCATTAAGAAGAGGTTTAATGCCCGCTATCTTGAGAGGTTCGGTCCCTGATATTTAATATTTATCTTCAATTAAGTCTATGCTAATTGTAGTTTCACAGCTTGAAGCAAATTGAGCACAAGTCCCAGCACTGCTAGGTGTTTGGGCATCTCACCAACTTCAGCTCGTTCTTTCTCCACACTTCAGCTCTCTATGCTCTCGTTTCTGCCACCTATGGAACAAGATCCGCCACCTCTGAGAGCCCTGACTGCAAAGTAGTTGGATTGATTCATGAATGCTTTAAGATCCTGAAATGAAAAATCATTAGTGCTACTTCCCTATTCTTATGACAGCAGGTATTGTGCGAATTTTCCCAGAATAATTGTTAAGTGCTAGAGTAAAACCAACAAAAACCCAGCAGAGAGCCACCTCTGACTTTACTTTCTGCTGGTGATGTGACTACTTTGGTTTCCCCATCTCCTGCTGCACCTCCTCTTCCCCATCTTCTGCCAAAGGCTACCCAAACAGGCCCCCATCAGCGAGCTAACCCTTCTGGTCCAAGGGTGCTGGGGGAGACAGAGAGACTTCACCAAGCCGAGCAAAGAACACGTGGGAATGAAACTCTCATAACAGCTCTGTGGGAACCTCCATGCCAGAAACAGGCTTAAGCTCTTGTGAAGGCTGGGAGATGGGCATGATGGCAAGGCAAGGAAGGAGTCTCCTGGAGGGAGGGCAAGCAGCAGCCTGTCCCCAGCTCACACCATTGTGCTTTGTTCGACCTCCACAATTGTGTGAGCAGAGCCCGGCACATCAGCCTTCACTTTGGATTTCCTGCTTTTTGTCGGCTCGCACCCCGGGGACTGTTGTTTGAAACACGGCTGTTATTATGGAACTCGCAGAAGAGAAACCCCTGCCCCGTAAGCACGTGCCCAGGCCTTTCAGTGGGTTCCCAGCGCCAGGGCTGCTGCTTTAAGGGGACGTGGGCTATGGAGATGCAAAGAGGCATGCCAAGCACCCGACTGGGTCTCGGGTTGGTTAGGCTCGACTGCTGTAGTCAAGAGTTGCTGCTTGCGCAGCAGCCGCACGATAACCACCTCCACATGTGGCAGTCCAAGGACCAGCTCGTGACTTGTTCAGCTGGGCTGACCCCTCAGCAGAGATTCTCCTCATCACAGACCGTACAATGGCTCTCACCCAGATTTGCAGAGGATTTGGCTTTATCGAACAGGCTGCCCGTTCTCAAAGCTCCTTTCTCCTCTTGCTCCTGCTCTCTTATGGAGCAAATCCAGGATTTTGTCTGAGTCCCTCCCCTTTGGCTCCTGGACCTGACCACATGCCCAGTCTGAGTACCTGCCCTGGTCTGCAGAAGAGAGACCTGGGAGCGGGGATAGAAACCAGAGAAGTAGTAACGCTTGCGGCAGGTCAGACTGCTCTGCTGGGCTTGGCACAATACTGCTGGTTCCCAGGACTTGGCGAAGGGAGCCCTCGACTCAAAACAAATAAAAAAGCTGTCCCCAAAGTGCCAAGATTAGGGGGTTTTGCCTGTCTCTGCTCCACACTCAGCACTGCTGGACATGCCCCTCACTGCCGTGAGCTCTAACCACTGCACTCACTGACCTGGCAGGTCTCACCTGCCGAGCGTGAGCCTTCCTCCCCCGGAACCCTCCCTTGGGCACCACACACAGCAGCAACGCAGCGCCCACACATTTCTCCTGCCCATGTCTTGGCCTGCCTGACCTGCTGGCCACTCACATGTGACTTCCTGGAGCCAGAGGAAAGCAGCAGTGGTTTGCCACAGCGGTGGGAAACCCCCGCCCCCCTCCCCAAACCAGAGCATACCTCTGCGCTGCTGCCGCCTCTCTCTCCTCGTCATGGGATCCACCACACGCAGTCACCTCCATGCTCTGTTCTGCTGCAAGCAAATCCCATGTCACCCCAGAAGCTCTGTCTGTGAGATCATCTATGAAATATTTATTCCCCTCGCATGCAAGACAAAAAGAAGCAAAAAGCCTGAATAATACTGATGGAATCCCTGATAGCCAACTATCGAATGATTTACAGCCTAATTGTGCAAGTGATACCCATGAGACCGCTTAGGCTGCAAGAGGCAATTAGTACATTTTGCAAAATTGGTGACTTCTACCTCAGACTTTGTTTTGATGCATCGGTGAGTCCCTAAAAAACAGGAGAGATCACTTTGCAAGAGAAGAGCTAGAATATCCACAGGCACTTGAAATAGCCGCAGAGTTTTCTCAGAGCGCTGCTGTGGAATAGGAAAGGGCTCTCAGACCACCACCAACCAGCTGCCTGAAGATATGCGTCTGGAGCCACTTCCGATGCTCGGGTGAATCTTAGCTGGCTGCTAGCTGTTGCTCCAGAAGGGCACAGGTCTTGCACAGGTCTTGGGTTACATCTGAAACTCCCCGGCGAATGCCCTGGGTACCCTGAGGCATCTCAAAGGCCTGAGATACTGCAAGACAGAATTGAGCCTCTGTGCCCGCTGGCCCCAGCACAGGGAGCAGTGACCAAGACCTGTGACGCTCCCTGTGCCCCAGCATCCTTCATTGCCTTTTGCTGTAATGTTTGCTGTGTGGCTGTAACGGAGTGCTTCATACGTGCGCTAAAGGTCCTCCTTTCTGCCCAGCCTGCGGCAGGTGAGAGCAGCTTGGCCACTGAACCCCAACTCCCGGAGCTTGGATTTCCAGACACAGAGCTCTTCTGTCCAGTCCCAGGTACACAGGTGGATGTGGCAGTTGTCATACGTGGCGCGGCTATTTCTCTAACGGCAAACTTCTCTCAGCACCCCCCTTCCCTCTCGTTAGTAACCACATATCTGAATCCTGACATCTGGAGTAGTCCACAAGTGGTGTCTCTTCAAACACTCTTATATTCTGTTTCCTCGTTTTATTCTGCTCATAGCAGAGCTTCGGCAGGGTGGGGGGATCACCTCTTTGCCAAACCCTTCAGCAGCATTTAGTGACCATCCCTTGAAATCGCCGGAGCTGAACAAGGCTCTAAGGCAGTCCATTTTGGCCTTAGGATGGTAACAACCAAAAAAAACCACAAAACCACCAGAAAACCAGGAAAAGTCTGAGCCAGTTTTACAGTGCTGTCCTCTCCATGCCTAATAATGCTCATTTCCTCTCGAGAGGAGACACACCATGTATGTCTAACACCCTCAGCCTATCCCAATTTACAAATTCTAGTGCAGCTGCAGGTTTAGAGAGCCAGCCAAAATTAATTATGACAGATTAAGGAACAGAGCAACATACTGCAATAGCCTGTTGTTGAACTGACACATCTGATCCAAACTAAGCAACTTCAGCCCCTCAATAAGCTCTTGCTTGCCTTGTTCACCATCTCTAGCGTTTTTCTGCTGAGCACCATCATCTGAACATGGTGTACTCAGATGTACCTGGGCTGTCACTGAGCCACTCTGACAGCGATAGCAGCTGCCTGGGCTGAGACAGCCAAGAAAGCAGGTTTGTAGGTAGCCCACCACCCGCCGGCCTGCACAGGCGGCGTGGTTTTGTTGTTACCAAGCTTTTGTTCCATTTAGAGTTGGCAGGCAGGGAGGGACAGTTAAAGCCTCTGCTCATGCCAGAGGAAAATGTATTTATTTCAGCCAGGTACTTTGCCTTCTCTTCCTTCCCACCCTCCTTTTCCTTAAATGAGAGACAAAGGCAGACATTCAGAGAGATGATTTTGCTTGTACGATAAATGCCGTACACCTCAAAAGCTGGTAAGGAAACAAGCCAGTGTCTGCTTTATAGGCAGAAGGACCTGAGGCAAGAAACAGCAACACGGCTTCCCTGAAAGCAGTGGCACAGCTGGGATGGGATCCCAGGTTGGGGAGGTGATTACACCTTTAAAATCCAAAATATATACAGCTTAAGGTTTTTTTTTTGTTGTTTTACAAATACTGTTCAGTGTCTGAAGTGAAAAGAGGGGGGGCATTTGGTTATCAAATACAAGCAAATCTTCTCTTTTCATTCGGAAGTGTACGTTGAAAGCAAGGTAAGGCTATGGCCAGTTCTACCTTCTAAATTCCTGTTTAGTAGAAGAGGAAACAGACTGCTCTGAGACAAGAAAATGCAGATTTACCCAGGGGCTGAAGATGACTTTAGGTCACTTGGACCATCAGCTCTTTGGAAAATGAGCCCCACGTGCTCACGAGCCTTACAGGATCCTTCTCCAGACTGTCTCTGACCACAGCAAAAATGTCCCTGTCCACTGGATGCTCCATAGGAATAAACAAGCCTCCCATCAGCACGGCTGGCGCTCTCTGCAGCATTAAGTACCACCAAGCAGTGAGTGGCTCACATCCCAGGTCTCTGGGTGCTGCGGACAGCAGGGCAGGTGCTCTTGGTTTCCTAACAGCCCTGAACATGAAAGGGTGAGTTAGATGGCAGTAGGCTTTGTGTACCTCTCTATTTTGAGCACCCTAGACTTGTTAGAGATACGATCCCTGCTGGAAAACACTCCTTGCTATAAACAAGTTGATGAAGGTAGAAGGAATTTGCCCCTATCCACATTCAGTTGTTAAACTGCTCCCTTCCCCTCCTCCCCGTTATTCTGCAATAGCTGTTACTTGCTAAAGAAGCTGAAGAAACAATTAAAACACTTCAGAAAACGCAGATGATTTCTCACATGCAGCGCTGAGTACCCAACAGATGTGACTCAAGATACACACATGCGGTTTTCAGGCAAGTATTCCCAAGCGTTTAGATAAAAACAACACGGATGAGGGGTTTCAGCAGAAATCAGGTTATTTTTAAGTGGAAGGGCTCTAGGGGGTATTAACATCGCTCCCTGAAAATGCCATCATCTTTTTGCAGGGGCGGGTGGTGGGGTAATCCCACAGCATTAGCCAAGTATAATTAAAAAAAATGAAGCCAGTAGTCAGGCTAGACAGGGATTCTGGCAGGACAGCGGTAACGGGGATCACGGCAAACTGCGTTGGTTGCAAATGTCAGGCACCACCTGATTTACCTGAGGTTTTCAAGGCAGAACACACGGACTGCCTATAAGGAGTTCTTCACGCCCAGAGGACAGTGGCCAGTCTCAAGAGCCGGGATTGGACCTGTATGGTTTCTGTCACCACAGTTCAGCCAACAAGGAAAAGACACAGTAGAAGAAACGCTGCAATGGTCTGGAGCCAGGTCTTGGTTGACATAGGGAGTTGAAACTTTACGGAAGCATATGGCCCCCATCCAATGAAAGAGTCCACGCGAGGTATTTCTTTCCACTGTCCCCCTCCTTAATCCATCCCCAGCATCTGCCATGACGCACAAAGGGACGGAGGCAGCGGGGCCAGCGTAACAGATGACATTTGCCATCTTCTAGCTGTGATGAAGACTGGACAAATTAGGAAAATGTTGTCGTTAGCCTCACTCACCTGAAAAATAGTCAGCCGCCAACTCCCATTTTAAAAGGTGGCCTGGCAGAGTCAGGAAACAAAATCCAGCCGCAGACAGGTTGCAAAGACAAATAAAACCAACTAAGTCTGTGATGATCCACCATCTTGAACGGATCTTCAATATCCAATACCAGAATTTTCTGCGCTCAGACACATAAATCTCAGGCATTCATGCTCTGCCACTATTTTAAGCCGTGCCCGTAAAGCATATTTGAATAGGATTCAAGGTGATGAAAAGCAATTTGTTACTTTTAAATGGCTTTGGTGACCCTGCGAATGGAGCCGGTGGCTTCAGTCCAGCAGATGACAATCCATTAAATTAAAAGAAAAATTTGCCACAGCAATTCCTAGTGCCAGGATAGGCGTGAAAGACAGTGTGGCCCCTCCAAGATACGCACAGTTATATTCTGGTGCCACAGATGGTGGCTTGAACGGCTGCAGGTTTTTTGCCTTGCCTTTTCCTGAGGCATAAAGATATTTAGTCTTCGCTGTTTGCAGGCAGACATTTTAGATATAGTAAGCTTAAGAAGAGACACATCCCACTTGACTCACTTGCAAAACACCTCCTCCTTTCAAGTCACCAACTCTGGGCAGAGGAGGAAGAAGAAACGAAGAAACGTTGAGCCAAAGCCCATAAACAGATTCTTTTTGTGTCTCTGAGATGAGCCTGGGGAGAGCAAAACAATTCATCTGCCTAAGAGAGGCTTTGCAGAGAAAGGTTAAGGAATTATAAAGAGGGATTTAGATCGCAGCACATTTACACACATTTATGAGGGAGAAATTCAACACCCAGATAACAAATTCATTGCAGGTTGTACTTCCTCTCTCCCCCCCCCCCCCCCCTTTAAAGATGACATACCCTTCCATTTGTAAATTACTTTAATTTAAATACCTGCAGGTTAACAAAACGTCTTAACTTTGACATGCCCCAAATTACAAAACAGAAACAAAACCTCTTGACAAAGGGTAAGGAAAAAAAAAAATATAATCCAAGCCCAAACCTCGTCTCCTAAGCTGGAGTTTATGGTCTGTGAGCTGGCTGCCCTCCAGAGTCTGACACAATGTCTGGAGCACCCAGAGCAGCTGGAATTCATTTTCTTCCTCCAAATCTATGCACTTTCATATGAAGTCGTGTTTTGGCACTGCCGCCTAAGAGGGAGTTCAGTGCAAAAAATCTAACCCCAGCCGTGTTTCTCTGCAACCCAACACTCGCTGAGCAAACAACCAAAAAGGAGAAGAGAAAAAAAAAGGAAATTTGGAGAAAGAAAAGCCCTTTCCCTTCCCCCACGCATACACAAACAACTGTACCAAACAGGGGGGCTATTCATGGCTGTTCAGAAATGGCTCACAAGGAGAAATGTTTGCAGATAAAACCAACACTTTTTTTTTTTTCTCCCCCTTTTTTTTTTTTTTTTTTTTTTTTAAATAAACATCATGGAGGCCCCTGGAAGGTGCTGGGGATGTTCGAGAGTCAAGGTCCTGCTGATCCCTTCTGCCTCCCATTTGCACGGCTCCCACGCCGACCTTGACGCACAGCCCCCCTCCACGGGGGTCCGGACCCCATCAAGCCGCCTCCTCCGAGCCCCAGCCGCTGTGGGGAGCCTGGAGGGGCAGCGGGGCTGCGCGGGCCTCACGCTGCTGCTTCTCGCCTGGGTTGGCGGTGGGTCAAAGGGGGAGGAGGGAGGCATCCGAGGCACTCCCAGGTGGTCCCATCACAAAATCACACACTGGAGTTTGTGGGAGCCCGTGGCTCTGTCCCCTCGCCATTTGGTCTTTTTCTTCTTCTTCTGGCTTTTCTCCGGGATCTGTTGCCTGTTTGGGAGACAGAGAGGAAGATAAGCAGGTGACACACCAGGCTTGGTGGGACGTCAGCATCCAGAGCCCCAGACAGCCACCAGCACAGCATCTTGGTGCGCATACGTATATGTGCATATATATCTCCATATACCCCTTCCACCACGTGGCTTTTCATGCCACACAGTGAACAAGACAACTGCCTGCGTTTTTAGGGAAGGAGGAAGGAAGCCATAAGAAAACATTAAGGCAGGGATGTAGGTCCTGCTAGGGCACTATGCCTCTGGTTGCTGCCTCCTCCCCGACAGAGGCTGCTCTGGGAAACAGGGATGCTCTAAGCAATGCAACGTCATCCATCACACTGTTGCTAACGCTCATGAGGGAATAGGATGAAAGAGATACAGAGTGCAGAGAGAAATAAACCCTCCTGGAAAGATTTGCTTTGAGCTGACATTGCCCTCAGCCAGCTGCGCTGCTGTCGACTTGGTTATGGAGCAGGGCTAAAAATCAATAATGAAAAAACAGAGTCTGCTGCCCATGGTGCTCTGGTCTCCCCGGAAGCTGTGAAGAGCACCAGAGCACGGAGAGCGAGCCGCCCAGAAGGATGTCTCTGGCTGTCTGAAGTCACAGCCACCAGAAACACGCAGCTGAGAGCACTCCTGCACTGTGCTGCGGCAGCTCCCCTCAGTCAGGTGGGTTGTGAGCCACCTCTCAAACGCTACGTGGAGGGCTTTTCCCCTTGCATTAAGATGAGGCATTGCCCCGATGCCTGGCTGTAACTCTGTTTGCAGCAGCCACTCAGCCCAGCAGTGCAAATTCAACAGAAGACGACTTTGTGGTTCAAACACCCGATAGGCAGCCTGTAGACTTAGATTTTATTGCAAGATAAACCATACAAACACCGGCAACTTCCGTAGATTCAAACGGTGTCTAAATAACCCAGCTGAGAGTTTGAATAGTTCAAAACCAGCCCCTTGGCGATGTAATATGCCAGGCACTAAACTGACTCTTAGACCAAGCCATCCAGACCAGGACGATGGCTTTAGTTGGTGTTTTTCTTACACCCTCAGCTCCCAAATGCTTGTAACCACCTGAAAAACTCAGCTTTGACTAATAAGATTTTTTTTCCAATCAGCATGAGGGCTAGAGGCATGAAAATCATAAAACTCTAAAGCTCCAAACTAGAAAGCTGAAATAAAAAAAAAATACTTTAATTTGGATAAACCCTAAGGGCCCGCAAGCTGTTCACGGTGTGCTGGAACTGGTTTAGAGATCCAGAAAACCACATTCTGTGCCCTCTCAAGACTTCTGCTGTGACAGTCCGCGTGTATGCGCTACTGCAGCATAAAAGGGGTGTCAGGAAATGTAAAAGATCTGCCGGGTGGACGCAATCACCCCACTCCTTTCTGCATTAATTCCAGACAACAGTTTCTTGCTTGAAGCTGAACAAACTGGGGATCAGCCAAGTGCAAGGAGCACAGACAGTGCCAGCCCCGAACCAGCGTCCTCACCCTGAAAACTCACACGGGCTCCAAGGAGCCTCCACATCGCTAAAACACTCCAGGAATGACACAGTTATCAGGGAACTGTAAATTCACATTTTATTTGGAAAAGCTCACTTAAATAAAGAAAAGCAATACTATTGGGTGGGTGATGCATCCTGTGGCTGCGGACAGTGTGCAATGTCCCAAGAGCGAGGGAAGCTGCTTTGTGGCAAAAAGAACAGCTAGATCACACAGTATGTCTCTGCTCTCTGACTTAACCCAGGTTCCAGCTCCTGTGCACATCTCTGGTGCCCTTGATGCCACAGAGGGTTTCACTTGGTGGAAATGACTTTCACGGTGACTACTCAGGGAACCGAGGTGCATCACCTATTTTTGAGGTTATGGAGTGCGTTTTCAGGGCTTGAATTCAGTGAAGGATCATTACAACGCTCCTTCCAGCCTGTCTGGAGTTGCATTATGCAGAGCAAGCAAACGGAGCCTCACCATCTTATTTTGGCTATGGTTTTTTTCCTCCCCAGAGTAGAAGAGATGGTGGTAAGAGCTCATAACACAAAAGTAATAGCTGGCCAGTTAATGCTGAGTTACAGAACAGTTGGGAAATAGCTTGGGACATTTCCAACTCAGCTCTGCAGTTCTCCAAAGACTTTCTGCCCCCTGCTTTGAGACTTGTGGGAAGAGTGGGCAGTACCATCTGCTTTTGATAGAGGCTGACTCGAGGCTGTGCTAAGATATTCACAAGTACAGATACGCTGTGAATAAATGCCTCACGGTTTAATTGCCAAGTGAGGCACTTTGACTGCGCGGCAGGGAGGAGCAAGATTTCAGCTCAGCACCCTCCCAAAACATGAAAAATGAGGGCTCTGAAAAACCTGGCAGACAACTGGTACTCAGAGAGATTTGAGGTTATCAGCTGAGATGCCGAGATGTGCGTGCAGCTCTTCTCCCGCAGGGCAGCTGGGATTTGGGGAGGCGGTTCCTCCCCACTGGCAGCCGGAGCAGGGGGTCGCCTGGGGAGCAGGCGTTTGCCAAAGCGAGCAAAGTCAGCTCATGCCAAAACTGGGAACAAACCTCTGCAGTCTGAGGAGGAAACCTGTGGCTTAGCCATTAGATCATGCTGTTTCTCATACAGAGCGGCTTAATTTTTTCCATTTAGTGAGCTCAGAATGTTAGAAGTCACCTAGAACATTAGAGTTCTGTAGAATTTTTTTGCCAATTCTTTTCAACCTCTGGCAACACGAGACCCTGAGAGGACAAAGCTATGAAAACCCTAAGTGCTAGTCCAGAGCTTTTAACACCAGCCTTTTAATGCTGATCATTATAGTAGGCTTTGCACTGTTCACTGAATAATATATTTTCATCATGGCCACAGGTAATTCTCAACCTGCCTAGCATCGATGTCCTGCAAGTGTAATCAAGTGCTAGTGACAACCCTCTGCAGATACAGGACACGGAAGTTTAACAAACCCCAGAATTCTCCCACCTCCAACCAAACCACTTGGCTCCTGCTTCCCAAAAGCTGGCTCCTGGCTCTCCCAGCCAGGACTCCTGCACTTCCCGTCCACGGGCAGTGAGCAAGCGAAGCGTTTGCAGCTTACCTTATTACCCTCACCAGATCATGGAAGGCCTTGTCAACATTCAGAGGTGGGTCCTTGGCACTGGTTTCTATATAGGGAATCTGGAGAAGTGCATCACAGAAGACATTACTAACAGCCTACGTGTTGGTAGCAAACGAGTTTCAAAATGAAAAACCCTAAAGGCTGGAGAAATTGGGTTCCTAAGAGACCAGGGAAATACGGGTAAACAAAGCATTGTCATGACACCGCTATCAACACCTTCACGCGCACAGCAAGGTCAGCGAGCGCTTACAAAAGGTCCAGAATAAGCACCAGGCAAACCAGCTGCTATCAGAGCTCCGGGTTTGGGGAAGAATAATCAGAGCCTTCATGTCATCAGATGTTCTCTCCCCCTAAGCTGTGCTTGTAGACGTGAAAATAGCCAAAGCTTCTTGAAAGATGAGCACTTGCCAAAAATTCTTGCTTGCCACATTTTATTAGGACTACTGCATGAATATTTCATGACTACAGTTCCCCTTCAGTGTAAAATGATCTTCTTCTTCAAAGTCTGACAGCCAGATGGGGCCTCCTAGAGTGCTTGTCCAGCACACTGGCAGATTTATAGAACTGCCTCTGATAAGGTATTTTTGTACACGGCCTTTTCCAAAGCGTGCACACGCAGATGGGTGTAACACGTGGTGTTGCAGGTCAGGTGTCCTGGCTCCTACAGAAATGAGCTTCCTTGGGGAGGGAGTGAACCTGCTCTGCCAAACTCCCATCGGGGCTTGTTGAGAAGCACGGCACAGCTTGCCGTTCAGGTGCAGCAAGCTACCAAGAGGTCTCAGGTTTGTTTGCCTTTACCTTTCCATTCAGTTCCTCTTATGGGAGCTGTTGTCTCCCTCTGGGTATTCAGGACTGCTGGCATCTAGAGGGGATTAGTAGAGTAGCATATGACCTGCACCCACCCAAGACCGCTTTCTCAGGCTAAATGATGACACGAATAACGCAGAGCTAAGACAGTGGGCCACCTGGATATAGGTAACCCTGTAACTTCATTAGCTTTAACAAGGTCCCTTCCTACGGACACCTAGGTACACTTGCTAATATCTGACCCCACCTTTGCACTCCAGGAGAGGGCACTTTATTTTCCCATTTTGAACATTTCACATTTCTCACCACTTGCACACACGACTTTGTGATGGCCCCAGCTTTGCTACAGCCTGGTGGTGCACAGCAGAGGTCCCAGTTCCAGTGATGAACTGGCTCTGCTGAGAGGAAACTGCATAGCTACCACTTTGTAGTAGTCAAAAATGTAATTGCAAACGTTTGACTGTAAGAGAAACGCTTTAATTCAGCTCCAAAAGAGCAGAGGATTCAATTCTGAATGCCTGTAATGGGACTTACAACAACCAATTAAACAACCCCGCAAACTTACATTATGTTTCGTTGCCATTTCTCTTCCCTGTTCTCTTGTAATTTTCCGTAAATGCATGAGATCGACTTTGTTCGCCACCAAAATCATTGGAAAGGACTCTCTGGAAAAAATCAAACCCACCACCCAATTATTAGCAGACCACAATAAAACATGCTGAGCATAAGCTTCACCTTCTGAAGAACATCATCTAACATTTTCAGCCGCAGACATACCACATACGTGGAAAGAAATATAAAGAAACACCAAATGAACACACGTGAGTCCCCAGGCTGTGCTACACGCACGCTCATATTGTAAAAATTTTCTTGACGGGCTGCGTGCATGCACACATTCATTCTTATTTGCAGGCACTTCAGGGACTTAGTGTCATCGCTTTTGCAATGCCTGGTAATAGCTAAACTTGGAGATCCAGCTAGCTGAAGAAGAAATTACAGAATTAGTCAGGAAATTAACTCAGACATAGAGACAGATCTTGAACGGGAGATTGGGACTCTTGTAAGTTAAGGCATCACAGTATCGGCATATCTTGGCAGCTGCTCATTACTGCAAGGTGACGAGGTATGGAGGAAGAACTGGTGTCCGTTCATGTCCTAGTCATCCACTGAGGGCAACCACGGGAGAAGAAAAGATGGGCTCTGGGTGCCTGGTGCTTAGAGGGGCATCAAATCAGGGAGAAAAAGACTGGGAGCAAAGACACCCATCAGCTGTTGCCCCCAGACAAATTGGAAGACTGGCAGTGGTAGCTGGAAGGAGGCTGGAGGGAACCAAAGACCCTTGCTAAGCTTCCAAGTGCTATTACCTACCATCTCCTGCTTCGAACCCCAGAGCAAAAACCTGATGAACCCCATCCTTTTGTACCAAAACCACCTACTTGCGTAATAATACTCAGTATTTCTCTAACTTTAGCAGGCACATAAGTGACCAGCTTCAGCCACCACCTGAGCAGAGACCCATCCATCCACCGCATGTCCAGCGCAAGGCTCTCGTGACGAGGTGTGTGGGCCAGGCTCCCCCCTGGCAGAAATCCCCGTATCTCTGGTGATTAAACAGAGCCAAGGCAGCTCATGCCACAGGAGGTCCTGCTGCCCACCCCACCTCCCCTGTGGGAGCCTCTCCTCTGGCCACTGACACAGAAAGCAAAGCCGTGCTGCAGGGCCCTTACCCATGGCTGGGAGCGAGGAGGTGCCTTCTCATAATTGACAGTTATTGCAGCATTATTTTATTTTATGTAACTTTAAGCCCTCCTAAAATTTTTCCCCTGTTCTCTGGAACCGATTTCATTGGGGCAAGGAGCAGCTGGTCATACTCATTTCTGCATAAAATGCTTCCCCGAGTAACTCTGGATTTTCAAACAGCGTTTCTGTGCAATTTTTCACCGAGACGATAAGGGCTCCATCTTCTCCCTGGCATGTTGCCCTGTTGCTCTGGCTGGAAAAATACTGTACTGCACTCTGCATTTTAAAAGAGTCTGACAGTTATTCATTCTGATAATGTGGCTTTGATTTAATTTTAATACCTGAGCATTGATATATCTCGACTCTGATCATTCTGGAGCAAAACACTTGCTTGTCTGGATTATTTGATTCCTTTTTGGCTTGCAGCACATCGCTAAGGAAGGGATTACATTTGGACGGTATCTCACTTGCCTTGTTTACATCAGGCATAAAACTCTACGGGGACTTTGTTCCCTGTTGTAAGCCCTACGACTGATAGTTGGACAAGGCTACTATGGTTGGAAGTTTTACAGTAATGAAAGTTATGGAAAGAAACAGGCTTTGAACAGCCCTGCTAACGCAGCAGCCTGCAATTCCTTCGGACCTTAAGTTGCCAAAACTGACTGTTAGCTTGAAAACCAGGGCGATGCTCTGCCCCCAGCTACCTGCAGGTCTGGCAGGATGGTTTCTTTACTCGCACTGCCCCTACTGCTGTGATTTTCTGAACGAGCTCAGGTTTTGGACAAAGCATTAAGCTCCTTGTGCTCTGCGCTGTGGTGGTGTTGGGTGCGGAAACAAAAACAACCTCACCAGCCTGTTTCACTTCCTGCTTCTCACACGCGGGTCAAGTGTTTGCGTGGCATACGGACGGGTAGAAGTTTCAGTCCAGAGCAAAACAATGAATACTGCACCTTCTTTTCACAAAGATAAATCAGATAAAATCGACATTGGTTTGGAGTAGGTCACAGGAAATGCTCTCCTGTCTTCCTCAGCTTTCAGAAACAGATGCAATTTGCCCTGAGCCGAGCTGGCAGTGCAGAAAAGATTGTCGTGATCTGGGAGGCAGACTGAGCAACTCACATTTTTCTCCATTTAGATCAATTCAAAGGGTGCTTCTTCCTTTACTTTTCACTCTTGTGGGCTCCGCTTTGGATGCTTTACTGGAAGAGCTGTCAGCTGTGAACCTCACATGATACGAGTCCACCCTTCCTGAGGGGAAGTTATTCAGAGCTGCGAAAGGAAGCCAGCAACGAGGCCCGAACCCTCTGGTGGCTTTTCTTGATGACTTCCATAATTAAAAGCCATTATGAATGGAAAAACAAGGTGTTTCAAAGCTGCAGACATAAGGGCTTAATTCACACCCCACCCCGTGAGGATGGATTCATCGCCTGTTGAACCGGGAAGGGAAGAGGGAGTTATCTCGGAGACAAACTGGCCGCTTCCCCCGTTCTGTCAGGATGCATTTCCTTACCACAATTAATCTCTCGGTGCTGCCTTCTCCCATGCATGCACACGGAGGGGAGCGGGCGAGCCCTCTTGCTTTCTCCCCAGGCATGCAGAGAGGTTTTATTCACTGAAAATGGTTGTTGCAGAGCACGACGCCTCAGCTGCATTACACCCCTTGTAAGAAATACAGTTCCTTCCAACATGAGGCGTTTTCCCTTGTTCACAGCCCCAGATCACACAGGACCTCCTAAGGTTCGTTTGGCACAAACTGAAGCCAGGGAAAGGAGGATGCTGCCAGGACACACAAAATTATTACGGCCGAACACTTGCCGACTCCCTGCTGGTGTTCCCAAAGAGCCTGCGCTGTGCACGGGGCATTCTTTTCCCTCTTCAGAGCCAAACTGGTTACCTTCAAAGGCGTCTGACCTGCCTTTCTCACACCACTCTGCCAGACTGTTCTGGCAGGACTTTCTCCCCTCCAGACCCATTTTCACTCCGTCATAACACTACTGAACTTTTCCACACTGAAAGCTCTACATGCTTATCAGAAGAGGTAAAAAATTCTTACTTCTCACATGTAGGTCCACAAACCCGCAGGTGAGGATTTGCCCTGGGACACCCAGGAAGTGAAAGGCAGGGAGAGACATGCAACCGCCCCCCACGGCAAGGTCTCCAGAGTGGCGGGAGGTGGGCTCAGGCAGCTCCTGGCTCCACAGCACCCACCTGTCCTTGACTCTGAGGATCAGCTGGTGGAACCGGTCCACATGCTCGAAGCTAGCCTTGTCCGTCACTGAGTAGACTATAAGAAAACCATCTCCGGTCCTCATGTACTGCTCCCGCATTGCGCTGAACTCCTCTTGGCCCGCGGTATCCAGAACTAGGACAGAAGAGACAAAGGTTTTTAGTTACTGTGGGGATCTGCAGCTGCTGTTACCACTATGTGTCCTGCATGGCCTTTCTGCCTCCACTGGCCTTGGTCCTCTCAAAGGCTGCTAGATTTGACAAAAGCAAGTGGGATGGACAAGTTGGTTTCTTGTTACGAAACAAAAAACCCTCCCAGACCCCACTCATCACCATCTGCCTATGCTGGGAGTGGATGGAGGGGAATAAGACCACATGGATTTTACTTTCCTTTTCCAGTACCAAAATACTGACGACTGAACTTGAGGAGTTGCTCTTCCGGCAAGACACACCTCAAAGTATTTCACAGCCTCCATCTTTCCCTCTCCCAGTTCTCTCTGTTCCCCACATGGAAAAATCCAAGACTGGAAGAGTAAGTAAATGCCACTTTAAATGTCAGGGACAATCTACAAACTGCAGGGTGAAGCAGAACCGGGAGACAACCCAGAGTAATAGTTGTAAGGATTTTCCTTTTCCCAGTACCTGGATATTATTTCTACACGCTTATGTGCTTTCAGAGCAAGATGGTACAGCCTGGAGTGGAAGTATTTAGTCCCAAGTGGTGTGCTGATATTGAGAGGTAATTAAAACAGGTGAAAAGCTTCAAGTGACTTGCATATCCCCTATAGCGATCCTCTTCTGTGCCTCAACAGTGCCTAAATCTATGCTCTAATCCCTTAAAAGACCCCAGTTGTGGCAGCAGCCCAGATGCTCTTCCCCACTAGATTAATCTCCTCTCTAATGTGACCATAACTCACTGGTTCTCCATCACTCTGCCTCACAGTGGGTCCCATCAGCTACATCATGGACCACATGCAGAGCAAGCTACACCAGCCTTCTGGCTAAATGCCACATACTGATGCACACATCAATGCCAATTCTTGGGCCCCGGCTTTGTACACTGCCAGGATTTTGCCTGGCAGGAGGAGGGTACATGAGTTCATCTCTTTAGGCTATGCCAGTATAAATTCAGTGTGAGCTCAAAGTACATCAGCTGCTCAGAAGTAATAGAATCATAGAATCATACAATGGTGTGAGTTGGAAGGGACCTTAAAGATCATCTAGTTCCATCCCCTCTGCCATGGGCAGGGACACCTTCCACTAGAGCAGGTCGCTCAGAGCCCCATCCAACCTGGCCTTGAACACTGCCAGGGAGGAGACATCCACAGCCTCTCTGCGCAACCTGTTCCAGTGCCTCACCACCCTCAGAGTAAAGAATATCTTTTCTAAATCTACTCTCTTTCGGTTTGAAACCATCACCCCTTGTCCTTTCACTACGCTCCCTGATAAAGAGTCCCTCCCCATCTTCCTGTAGCCCCCCCAGGACCCTACTGGAAGGCTGCTATAAGGTCTCCCTGGAACAGTCCTAAAGCATCGTTGTATCCTAGAGGCAAATGCGGAACTTCATGACAACTGGGACGGTTTTCACAGCCCAGCCAGCTGGGCTGGGTGGGAAAACCGTTTCCACATCTGCTGTACAGCCACAGTGTAAGCTTCAACTGCCCACAAGTGATGCAGAAAGCCCAGGGCACTGGTGGATGGAGACTGTGGCAGGAGCGTACTGCTGACAGAGCAGCAGGGCTTCGTACGGGTTTTTCTAGTCTGAGCGGGCCCACAGTCCTAGCAAGACGCTCCCTGTAGGGGTAAGTACTCAGGCTGCCCCAATTTCCAGATGGGCCCACGATAAAGCCCACTTTGCTGCCGGTGTTACTGGCTGAATCAGCACGGGTGGCCACAGGTGGCCATGCTGCATGTCACAGCACACCCCGTGAGCCAGCCCACGCTCCCTCACTGTATGTCTGGAGGAAAGGCAGCTATGCTGGAGGACCTGGAACCCTTGCTTAGTGATGGCAGGCCCTTTAAACACTTCAGCCTCATTCGTGTGCCTGCCTTAGCTGGTCTTGAATGTCTGCTTCCATGAGCCCTTAAGGTGAAAAGAGCTTCTAGGCTCTTGAAGAGACCCTGAGATTTAGGCTTGCTTGCCAAGTAGCTGGAGCTTGCTGGAAGGTCACGGGTGTCCCTTCATAGCCTTTTATCCTGCTTCACCCTCCTAAATCCAGGAAACAAGGGTCTCAGCTCAAAGGCATCCAGGCTATTCTTAAGGACTGTACAAAGAAGAAAAAAAAGAAAAAAGGGAATAGAAAAACAACCCAAAGACACCGCATGTGCTAGTGAATTTCTATGCCTTGGGCAGAATTGCTACCATGGAATAAGGCCAGGACCGTGGGGCTGGGACAGAAGAGGAAATTAATCCTTCCTACCTGCCCAACCTGTAAGGAGAGGCTGAGCTGTCCTGATCTGACTCCTGCACCAGCTGGACGCAACGGCAGGGAAGGGCTGAGCGTTGGCAACCAACACACACACACACACAAACATGTGCTTCCTTCCCCTCTCCAACTCACATAACCAACTTGCGGTGGAGTGGGACAGCTTCTCACAGGGGGCCAGGCTCTCCTGCCCTCCCTTCCCCCAAGACAGGGCAGGTGCCTGAGCACAAGCCGTGGGCAGGAAGGTGGAGATGGATGTGCTGTATCCTGCATGGTAATTTGCTTAGGGATTTCCCCTTGCTCTGGCACATTTGCAAACCAACCATGAAATACATGAGGAACATCCAGCTCTGCTCTTGCATCCATCAACACATTCCCAGCTGCTGCCCCTCCAAAGCTTTGCAGCCCCTCGGAGAGGGCAGGGGATAAGCCCTTGGCGGGGAGTTGTGGGGATAGCCAAAGGACAACAGGAGGCTGTGCTCCTGCCACTCCTGCCTTGCTTGGATCTTGGCCATGGCATCACACTAAACACAGGCAGAGCTGCTGTGTCAGCAGCTGCTATTTAAAGGGAATTCACTCGCAGCATTCATAGAAAGGCGAGCAAGTTCAGGCAGCATTTAAAATGGCACTTTGAAAATGCAAGTAAAAGACATGCAGCAGTGAAGGCTACAGTTAATCTCAGATGGGTTACTCATGCAAAGTTAAGCATCATGTGGATGGCCAGAGAAAGTTCTTGAGTTAACTCGAAATGCGCTCTTTGCAAAGACAGGCCCCCCCCCACATCCTAACACTTCTGTGCTGCATGAATTGTAAACAATCAGAGAGGAGAGTGCTGTCCGGGTCCTTCATAGGCAGGACCACATCCTGGAAAGTATCAGCGCTTTGCTTCTGGTGTAATCTGGTGGTGTAAAAGCTTCAAGAAGACTCTTACCTACAGAAATGAGAAAGTAGCATGGAGAAACCTTGGGAAGATGAAACTGGGAAGGTGAAACTGGGAAGGTGATTTGACTGGCTTCCCAAAGAGGTGAGGAGATTGACTATGTGAGCCAGCATTCACCTCCTCTTAAAATTCCCATTTCTGCAGACGGAATGTCAGAAGACATAGAAATCATCATGAGTGGAGAAGAACTGTGAGCTCTCCCTTCTCCTGGTGTATTCTAAACCAGCAGTTGCCTCTTACTGGCAGTTGCCCCACTGGCAGCGCACAGAAGCTAATGTGGAAACTAGGCTGGACCAAAGCACAGCAGGTTTCCCCTACCTCCAAGAACCTTCCAAAAACTGAAATCAGATTCATAGGCTGCACAGCCTGTGGTCAGGGACTTCCACCAGCAAACTTGGTGAAGGTCTCACAAACTTGGCCAAAGGTAAAACAAGGAGGAGCATTAATGAAAGCATTCGGGTAAAGATTGAAGAAAGAGAAGCCACGGACTACGCCTGACTAGGAGCAGACATCCAAAGCAGACAAAGCAATTTTACAGAGCTGTCACACAATCAGCTGCAGACTAAACGAAGAGCAATTAGGCTGAGAGAGCCCAGCAGGAAGGTCTCCTGCTTTGCAAGTAAGAGGTTGCTCAGTGAAGAGATGGCCTTTTCTGCTTTCCGCTGGATGTGACCCCAACTGCTGTGACAAACGTGCTAGTAGAACCCTGCCCCCACAGAGCTCTCCACACCATTTCCCTGTGAATCCAGATAGGTTAGGCAAGAGTACAGCTGCTTAGAGAGCACTTCTGAGCAGACACAGGAGCCCAGGATTACAGAGGAATTTGTGGCCCAAGATAGCACTTGGTGCTTCCAAGTATTTTATGTGGCAATGCCTCTGCAACTGTCAGTGCTTTGAGTGCCCATCAGATACACAGGCATGTACATCCAAGCCAAGGGCAAAGACAGACTGTGAAATCTAAGTCATGGAGATACTTTTTCTAGAGCCTAGGCTGGATTCAGTTCAGATTCAAACACCGCCTTCCCAGCCTTCCGGGAGCTCAGATCTGGTTGTGCAGGTGAGTTCCTCCTGTCTTTTCACACCTAGGCAAAATTCCCTCCTACGACTTTATCTTTACATTGCTGGGCAGCTAGGTGTACAGAGAAGAGAGTCGCCACTGCCCATGGCACCTAAGGGGCAAAAGATGACCAGACAGGCAGGTTAACCCCATTTTCTGTCCTTCAGCCCTTGGATGTCGATGCCCAAATCAGACACCAACAGCCCGTTCCAAGCAGCAACTTCACGTCGCTGCAGCCAGTCCTGAAAGCAGCCCAGTGTGGCTCTCTGAGCACCTTGCCTTGCAGTATCCAGAAGAGTGGCAGGCTGCGCACCACGAAGCTCAGGGACAGGATGCAGTTGTGAGCAGATCTCATGCTCGGGAAGGCAAGCACAATGTGTATGACTTGACTTTCGCAAGCAGTCTCCAGTGAAATCCCTTTGGCCACAGAAGTCCCCCACATGTTCAAGCCTTTAAGGGGCTGGGTGGGTCAGCGGGCTCACAGTGCTGGGAAAGGAGCCTGACTCCAGGCATTTTCTGCTTCTTCAGCTTCTTAATCTGAAATGCAGGAAAAGTCCTTGGGGCAAAGAGCAGAACTGTGAATGTGGCACTGTGAGGGGACCACAGGTCTCAGAGCCGACTCCTCGCGGTGCTTCTCACTCCAAGTCTTGCTTTGCTTTCAGCACTGCAGCTCTGCTTCAAAAAGCGGGGCCAGAGAGAAGCTCCATCCCCAGCTGCCCTGCAGCTTGGTAGCTAAGCTCAAGGGAAAACGTAACTTGAATCGACAAGTCAAACTGCACCATCTCAGGCTGAGAAAAGCCATCCCCACCGTCTTTGTCTTCCTCCCACCAGCAGCGTGGTGGGCGAGGACAACCCTCATCAGGCATTGGCTTCAGTTGAGGAATTAGTATTCTGGGCGCTGTGTGGATAGAGTGCAGGGGCCACAGCTTATATTCTGTGTGCCCACACCCCAAGTCACCCTGAAGAATTACGAGGTGCCCATGCTGTGCGTAAGGCGAGGGAGATGCTTCGCTTGGTCACTGAAGGTTCTGCTCCTTCTCAGATACAGCCACACCGCCTCCAGCGTGAGAGCCTTCCTCCGGGGAAGAAAACACACGACGGGGAAACACTGAGACTTTTATGAGCCCTTCTTCTGTGCCCTAACTAAATACACAGATGTTGTAACATGGAAAACCCGGGTACTTGAGTTCTTGCCCTTTCTTCAAGGGAAAAGAAAAGAGAGACCTTCAGAAGAAAGGCTTCCACATCAATAAACAGCACAAAGATGCAAGCCCTTAAAGGAGCTCGTCCTCTAACAAAGGGCAAGTATTCAAAGCCTTGTGTTTTCCATGTTGCAACATCAAAATTTTCCTGGCAGGAAAAAAATCCCCACAAGACAAGACAAAAATCCCTCTTTCAAGGTTGCAAAATCCCAGCAACTAAGGGAGGGAAAACACTGTACATACAAATAGAAGAATGAAAATACAAACTTAATTTGAATTATAATTCTTTCAATGACACTACCCAAAGTTTAAGCAAAAAAAAAAAAAGTGAGCCGCAAACCAGCCCTTCTGCCTGCAAGTCTGAAGTGACCTTTCAACTCCCTCTGGCCTCCTCACTAAATTGTTCCCAAGGTTCCTGAGGAGAAAAGCAAAAAAGCAGATAGCTTGTGCTGGGACGTCTAGCAGTGAAAACCCTCGGCAAAAAGGGCTGCATGGGAGACCAGGGTGGAAAGAGCAGAGAGGGAGCCTGGGGGAAGGAACAGTGCTTGGTCTTACCTCACGGGAGTGCGCACCAGGGCTGTGCAGGTCCAGCCCCACGCAAGGGCGCCCAGGGCTTGAGAGGGGGACTTGGGAAGAAGAGAAATAAAATGGAGAACTGAAGCTCAGGGGCTTCTATGCAGTGAGAGTTTCTTCTAAATCATACCAGGGGAAGGAAAAGGAAGAGGAGGGATACCACAGCCTCCTTTCACCCAACACGGACACAGTTCCTGGCTTTGCTGGTAAAAATCAACACAGCCCTACTGACAGCAAAGAGTTTATCCCAATTCATCAACATGCCCAAGCCATGCGCTTGGGGCCATCTCTTCCTTTCCCCTTCCTCACCACTTTTTTATCTCTGTGTGGTTTAGGAGCCGTAAGGAATTTTGAGACGTGGGGACTTTTTTGCCATATTGAGGTGTTCCATTTTGGGCTTCATGCCCAGAGTAATGATTCCAGACTGGCATTTTGCAGCCCCACCAAAAGAAATCCTCTGCTAATTGCTAAGTTAGCCTGCACACAGAAAGGAGTGTGCAAAATTAATGATAACAACTCAAGTGGAGCAGCAGCTAATCAAAACAGATAAAGCTGGCCCCCACTTAATTCTGACCTGATGTGTCTATATGGCACCTGCGTGCGAATGCATTTAACCGAACACATCACCGTGCTGATTTCAGCATGAACAGCAGCGAATAAATGAAGATAACATATGCAGGGAGAATTGGAGGCTGATCTTAAACCTCGTTGGGGTGGCAGCAATTGAAAAAGTGGGCTGGCCACAAATTGCCTGTGCATCTCTTATTCAGGGACAAGTGCCCCGTTCCACTCCACAACACCTGTCCTCCAAACTCTGCATCGACCGTCTCATAAAGCTGGTATAAGGCCAACAAGTATTTTTGTGTAGTGGTGAACACAGCAGGCAGAGGTCCCACCAGCTTCTGGGAGGCAGGGAGCTGTCATAGACTCTTCTCTGGTGAGAAAATAGACACAGAGACACGCCCAAGCCAGAACACAAACATCTAAAAGAAGAGTTTGAATATAGGTTTGGCTCCAAGGTCTAAAATCTGAAATAAAAGGCTATTCCATTTAAGCCTACTTCCAGTGAGAGATTTCAGTGCAGGAAAAGAATGCAAGTCAAATATTTATTCAATAGCACTAACTGGCAGCGTGATGAAATGTGGGTGGAGGTCTTCATGGAGGGAAGCCAAATGCTTTATGCAAGCTGGCTAGCACAAGGGTTTTTACAACATGGTGCTGGTGCAGATACCAAATGCTAGAGACGCTTTGTACAGAACTGCTCAGGCAACAGCCTGGAAGAGGGAGGACTGGATTTTATTTTAAAGTTGTTGGATGCCTTTTTTTTTCTTTTTTTTTTTTTAGTAACAGTTTCTGCAAACTTAGAAACTTATGGAGCCCCTCATGCTATATCCTCACTTTGTAGCCTCATCTTCTAAAACTAGTTCCTGTCCTGGGAGTGGGCAGCTTCTTCCACCCAGCACTGCACGAAACATCAGCTTGTAAAGGATTTGGTCATAAAGGACAACTGGAAAGTCTAGACTTTATCGTGATGCGTCTTTAACCTTCCTATCGTGTTTGTCCCTAATTTTATACCATAAGTGATTCATGCAACCACGCGTAACCACAAGAGCAGCTGTCCAAGTATATGGTGACCTCCGAGAATGGCCTAGATCCAAAGTCTATGACAGAAAGCTGTGGCAGAAGACACATGTGACAGCCAGTCTTTATGCCCTGTTTCTGCTGGGCAGACAGCAAGGGCTCACATGCTTTTCCAAGCAGGAATATTGCCTTCCTTCCAACATTTGGATTGTTCAAAATCTCTAGTGGTCGGAAAGAGGAGAAGCTACAGTTTCACTTCTGTGGCCGCAAGGCATCTGTGGGCACTCGAGCTCTGACAGTCACAGATTCCCAACGCGCCACTCAAGGCCACAGCTGAATTCGGTTCAGCCCGAGAACAGCCACTAAACTCCATCCGAGCAAAAGAAAGGCTTTTTCAGTAAAACAGAGGGCTGAGTTTCTGCTTGTTGGAAAACAACCTCTTTCCCCACTCCCACTCGGGGCAGGGTTGTTTTTTGCTATTTTGACTAAACAAAAATTCCAAATATTCAGTGAAAGATGTCTTTTCTGCTTCCAAATAACTTACAAAAGCCAGGCTGTTCCAGCCAACACCAACGTGTACAGCAGCTGTTATATCAGAACATGGGGCATACCAGCTGAGATAAAGGTTGCTTATTTTAGAGGGCTGGATTCTGGACTAAAACAAAAGACTGGATTTCATTGACAGCAGGATTGGATTTTTCTCTTATACAACCCTAGCCTTTAAAAAATAAAGGTGCGCGGGTACATGGTGCGATAGTTAACTGAGAGCAGGTATCTCTGATGCAGATGACAACAAGAGACACATTTGGGCACCAATTTCACAACTCTTCCTTCGTATCAGCTAGCAACTAGCAACATATTTAAATGAAAAAATGTTGGCAAGATGAAGCTGCTTGGTTTTTTTTAAACGCTGAGTCAAGGCTCTTCTTTAAAGACCATTTGTACTCACTCAATCACATCTGATAAATCCTTAAGAGGGCAACTAAGTTCTCAAGCTTCCAGACCAAGCTTACAGTCTCGACAGCAAACCCCACCAGCCTCCCCATTCCACCGCTCACGCCAGGCCCCCGGTTTTCTGTCCCCACACGCCAACGATACGTACGCAGAGACACCAAAGATCTTGAATGCCTTCATGACAAGAGGGTGGAGGCAGGAACGCAACACGAGTGAGGTTAAATTTAGTCCCTTTGTGTTGGTAGCCACATAGATGCACTTGGGTAATTAAGGCAGAAAATATTTGCTTGCTTTTATGCAATACCTAATTACTGTATAACGCCAACCAAAACTTACAACATTTAACAGCAAGATTCCCCTCATGGCTGTGGTCAGTCTGTCTCTTGCTACACGAACTACTAAGTTGCAGCTTTAGGCAATATAGGGCTCTTTCCTCACCTGCAGGATCAAGATTTTTTCAGTTTTAATTTTTTTTTTTTTTGGGGGGGGGGTGGGGGTGTGGTGGTTGGGTTTTTTGGGGGTTTTTTTTTGTTGTTGTTTTTGGGGGGTTGTTGGAGTTTTTTTCTTGGTTTTCTGGGGTTTTTTTTTCTTTGCTTGTCTGGGGTTTTTGTTTGGTTGGTTTTTTAAAATATATTGTTCTTCAAGGAACTGGAAGATCTTGGTTACAGCAGCTCTCCAAGCTGCTGCCCTACCCGTATTTAAATTAAACTGGTAACTAGGTACGGAAACTTGACACCTGAATGACGGGAGTTAAAAGGTGTTACAGTTCTTCACTGTCAGTGGATGACAGTTTTGATTAAACGTTCTTTCTGGTTATAACCCTCATACAGTTATCCATTCACTCTTATTTCCCCGGGGGAGGAGCCTAACCACAACGAAGTATCATTAGCAATAGCCACCTCACAGTGCTGTAACTCACCCTCCGTAGAAGCCCACCCCAAATGTCTATGATGATCTACAGGTTTTTACACTCCTGCAAGAAACATTTCTGTGCAGAACTGGAACCAACGCAACTGGAAGCAGAAGCTTTGCTGGCGATCGGCTGTAGACCACACGCCGCAGCTCACAGGCCAGTTTGCACTCAAATTCCTGGCAGCCCATAGCAGAGTAGGAGGGACACAAGGGTACAACATGCTGTGGGAGGCATTGAGGTCTACCTGCAGTTGTGCTCAGCTAGAAGGGAAAGGGGACCGTGAGAATAGCTTGCTTACCATCAAGAATTGCCCATTGCCCGTCTATTTCGGTGTGCTTCAGGTAGGAGTCTTCAATCGTTGGGTCATAGTCCGGCACAAAAATCTTCTGGAAAAACTGGATGGTGAGAGCACTCTTCCCCACGCCACCGTCTCCAACCACCACCAGCTTGTACGTGGGAAGGTTTTCGCTGGGAACAGCACTTGTAGCCATGCTTCCAGTGTGCTAAACCTGCTGGAGAAAGATCATCTCCGATTACTCATCAGCAATGGGAAGAGTGGAACATGCACAAGGCAGCTTTTACCTGCTGCCTCCAAAGCGAGGATGAAGGCAGTACTGACATCCGAAGTCCTTCAGGGGAGGAGCGGGAGCACATACCCTCACCCTGGCTCAGGGCAGCTGTCAGGCTCCAGATGATTTCCAGTCGCCAGTGACCAAATCCCATTGATAAGCCAGAGCTGTGCTACTCTTCACTACTTAACCCGAGGTCAGCAAATGTTAAATGGTGTGTTACATGCCGGGGCCAGATCTGCAGGCAGAGCTGGTGGTGGCAGAGTTAAAGGCCCATCCTGGCTCTGCCAGCAGACAAAAATGCACTTAGCTGCTTCCTTCCTCCTTGTTTTCAAGTGTGAGAAAAAAAACCCAAGAAGGCAGCAGGCCAGGAACAACAGGTGGGGTTTGTTTTGCATTTTTTTGAGAAAAACAGAACAAAACAAACCCAACCAAAACCCAACCAAAACCCAACCCATGGCAGGAAGGCTGGTTTCTGTGGCTATGACACAGCCCTGAGAGCCAGGAGAGCAGCTTCCCCTGCAGCGCGGTCACATCGCTCCCCTCATCTCAAGTGACACACAGAGGAACTGACTCTTAAAAGAAAGAAGAAAAAAAATTCACTGCTGCAACTGGGCAACGGCACATGTGTGTGGAGAAAGGAGAAGAGGCAGCCAGTGCCGAACGCTCAACAGCAGTGACCACTTACTGAAGCAGTGGCCAGATGAGAGGTTTTGTACATACCCTGTGGAAGGCAGAGCCCTCCACCACCTGCCACACACGGGCAACGGTGACGCTCGCTCAAATCACATGGGCAATGGGTCACCATCTCCCAAATCTGAACAACCACTGCATTTTCAGGGAGATTTTTCAGACTGTAAAAAAAATAAATAAAATAAAATAAAATAAAATCATCCTAATGATAAGGCTTAAGAGAGTGTGGTTGATTTCCCTGGTATCAGTTTTCTTGACACAAGGTGTACAGTGTAGGAGCAGCAGGAGTGACACTTTCTGCAGGCAACTGCTCCCATCCACTGTGGTTTTGCTCGTGACCCTCAAGCTGCAGACACTGGCTGGGGTCAGTGTTCAGGAGGGATGAGGACTGCTCTGGACTGGCTGCTCTACGGGAACCTGCATATCTGTCGACATCCCAACCCGTATCCCCACGTCTCCACACAAGCTTTTGGAGGCTTTCCCAATAACTGCAGGGATTTTTCCTCATTAAGAAGAGGGCTTTAACTCCTTTGTTCTCTGAAACCACCAAGCAAGGACAATGCACTCAGTGCCACAGCTGGTCCACGTGGTACTTAGGAGCAGGAGACTGCAGGGCTGCTGTGTGCACAGTGCAAGTTGAGCCACCAGCTATTATAACTTTACTTCAGCCTACAATATAGGGTTTTTATTTTCCCCCCAGAAATTCTTTCACTTTGATATTTTACAAACTAAACACTGGGACTCTTCATTTCCTAAGAGGCTCAAAAGCCAACTCGGACCATTTTTCAAACGGACAAGATCATAACCCCCTAATAGTTTGACTTCATGTCAAAGATGTCAAACTTCCGAGTTTATTTTCTAGTTTCTGCAGCTGCTTTCTCCTAAATCGCTGTTTCATTTTAATCCAAAATACTGAACCATAAAGGCACGTGTTTGGGGTTCCACATCCCGTACCATATACTGGAGACCTCAACCCTCGAGAAAGGGCTTTTCACAGCTCTGCGAACCAGCTTTCCTCCCCACTACACACCCACCTTCCTAAGCATGGGGGCAAGTGCATGAAAGGAGACAAAATAAAACCCGTTGTGAACATTCACATTTAAGTTTTACTTCTGGAAAAAAGATCCTCAGGCCAAAGCAGCCTGTGGAATTTGAACCATAATCTAAAATATAACCCCCCCAAGCATTCCATGTCAGCAGGTGACCTGAGGCATGAAGAAAGCCCCATTCAAATCATAGCAATGCCCAAAGACTATATCAAGACGATGAAACTTGAGTGATTCACTGTGTGATTTCTCTGAACTCAAGGCAGGCACGAGAACAAGGCTTCCTTGCTAACTCTTGCCTCTGATCACCATAGCATAATCCAGCTGCTGTCACCAGGACACAACCCTGGGAGTTGCATTCCCACCTACAGCCACAGCTCAATGCCAAAAGAGAAAAACCCTCCATTTTTCAAATGAAGGAACGTACTCTCGTCCATCCAGCCCAGCACCATGTTACGTGTGATAAGGTACAGCTTGCACTTGAGAAACTTCTGCAGATGCAGGAATAACTTGCCATATGCGTAATCTGCATGGTGCGTAGGTTAAATGTCTTGACCTCTAATTAAGGTCTGGATATTTCTTCTTGAATCAAATGTATAGAAACCGTCTTAGTTTCTCCTCAATAAAGAAAACTACGTGAGAGAAAGAGGGTGATCACAGAGGTGAGATCGCTGATGCCTCTAAGAACTGCAAAGGCCTCTTGTCCAAGTTGAGACAAGCCAAAATTTTCAGAGCATGAAGACACATGATTAAGTATGCTTGTTTCAAAAATATCTTTGGATAAATTCTTGAGAGCAGCAAGAATTTACACTACAAGCAACAACTGCTGGGTAGGGAGAAGGAGACCAAACACCAGCTGCGTTCTCAACCAGTTTTATTGCAGTTCCTCACCATAATTCTAAGGAAAAGTTTCTTACCCCCATTTTTGGGAGACTAAGCAACTTTCTTCTATTTACAAGATCATACATAAACAAGCAGCATGTTTGGCTGCACAGAAACTTATGAATTTCAACTAAATTTCTCATTTTTGCTTGGAAGACCATGTTTCCTTACAGTGTAATCCTGCTTGGGTAAGATGATCCTCACAAGCCTCTTTCGGACAGAGACCCTGGCCAAAACCCTGCCCCTCCCAACACACTTCATGACAATTCTTTGCTTTGTGGCCAAGATTTCAGCCCATCCTTCGTTACACAGTGGAGCAGCTCGGGCTGGGCAGTATGAAAGACCGATTGTTACTGACACGGCAGAGGACTGATGATGGATATGAAAACCATGGTCCGCCTGTGCACGATTTTTGACCTCATCGCAAACCCACAAGCTACTGCTCAGCAGACAACTGTTACATTTTCATAACATTTTGTACCGGCCCCTTTAACTCGCTCCTAAGAAGCCTCGAGCTTATCTTGCACGAAACGCTCCCCAAAGTACTAGGATAACATTTAGCCCATTGTACAAACTGTGACTCTGCCCAACATGCTTAGGGGTTGAATCGGGGCATTTGCTTCCCATCGTTTCCAGAAGTTTGGTCATACTTAACTCCTAGGCTATCCAACCGAATATTACGTAGCCTGGGGAGAACAGCAAGAACTGAACTGAAAAAAAAAAAAGAGCCAAGAACTGTAGGCTGTTTTGTGGAACACAAACCCCCATATTTTAGGTGATGCGAGCATGAACCGATGAAAACTTCTGTTGAGGGTCACAAGGCTGCAAGTTTAGATGCTTCTGTAGGGCTGTTCCTGCTGCTCATGGAAACACTTGTCCTACACAGATGGCAGGTCCTGTGCTCTCAACGTGTGGGTACATAATGCAAACCCTCTAAAAGCCAAGTACACCTCCACCTGCCGTGATAACCAAAGCAAGAAGACGACATCTCACAACTTGTCAAGATTACAAGATTATCATCTAAACCAGCCAATAAATCAAACCTTAAAAACAATGTATGTCACCTCCTAGAAAATATTAAACACTCCCAAAGGTGTGCTGAGCTTCCATCCTGGCTGGTTACGTCGCTACGGGCAAGTGCACAAGACTTAGACTGATTTTCATGTGTTTTTGGCAAGAGTACTGACACAGACCTCCTCAGATGGGAGCAAGAATAAGCGTGTTTGCTGTAGATCTGACTGAGAAAAATGAAGCTCAGGCGTTTTTATCTATTGTCTGAATACAAAGCAGCATGTGGTAATACATTAATAAGCTCTGATGATACCAATCTTACAATTTATATAGTTGTTTATTTTAAAGGAGCCAAGAGAAGGATCCATAGCCCACGCTGACAAATGCTGGCAGGGCTCTGGGTAAGTCACTGAAAGGAAGCTGATTATTACCACTGTCTTCACGCGCACCAGCAAGATCTGAGTTCTGACAGCACAAGCCCGTAATGCTGAGACAGTCAGAAATGTGGCTACTTCTGGGGTAGATGGCAAGAGAAAAAAATAAATGCTGACCCAAGAGTATCACTGAGGCTAAGCCTCCTCTGCAAAAAGGATTTCTTATGGAGGCAGAACAAACTGCATAAAACCCCATTTACCTGTTTAGACATGGGGATGGAGTGGAAGAGCCGAGCTATCCCCTTGAAGCAACCAAGTAATATAAAAACACCAAAAACGGAGAAATTCAGCTTAGTTTGTGTGACTGGACAACCAAGCCCCAACAGGTCACCACGATATGCAGGTAGCGTATCTAATCCCCATCCTCGCTGCAAAACCTGCCCTGAATGCAAGTGGCACAGATCTCAGCTTGTGTAAATCCTTATAATTTCTGTTCATCTGAGCAGGCGTGTGGCCACATAGGACCATAATAAAACTGACCCCAGATATTTGATACTCGATGTGCCAACACCCCTACCCCCAGCTCCAGCTCTGCTATCCTGGAGGCACAGCTCGCAGGGCAAAGCCATTACAGCAGGTAAACGAGCTCAGAAGCGAGCCCTGGATTTGCAGGGTAGGTTAGCGCAATTAAAGACATCAGCTCCCAGAAGGCCAGCGTGACAGTGATTTACAGTCTCCATGGCAACACACGACACAAATTGCTTAATTTTGTTATGAAACCTCAAGGAAAAGCTGCAGCAGGGTCTGTGTGGGAAACACCAGCTCCCTCCTCCTCTGCTGCAGCTCTCCCAAACTGACATCTTTAGGGAGCCTGCGGCCACTCTAGGCTGAGATCTAGCCTGTACTAAGGTATAGGTACATATGCTGACCGATTCCATCAGCCCATGGCCAAGAGAATTTTTCTGTCTTTGGCTTGCTTTGGTCCATAGATAGCTCTTTAAATAAGCCCTGCCAGAGGTCCGTGTACCTGAAGACACCAACCTCACCAGAGGCCGAGGAAGAATGTCAGCCACTGAGGGTGGCAACTACTCCTACGGTGGCAACTACTCCTACGGTTGCAACTAAAAACTCTTCCTCTAGCCACAGCTCCCTCGATTACGCCCTTTTACCCAACCACTTTGCAAGCATTAGCAGCTCCATGCAATGCCTCCAGGGCTGAAACTCTGCAAGATCTGAACACTTCCCTCTCTGTTCCTCTTGCAGACTGCTGCGGCCACACAACCACCACGACACGCCCAGAGACACTTGCCAGGTACCAAAATAGTTCAGCCTTATGAGTTGCAGGCAATCCCTTGGACTGGGAGCTACCGAGAACCCTTGAAACACAGGACATGCCCTTTCAGGAGGCAGCTGCCTCCCTTGAGTCATGCTGATCATGAATGAATGAACTTCAGGAATTTCTCCCTGAAGTAGGCAAGACCGTGTCCCAAACCTTCGAGAGCCAAAGGACACGTAGGGGTATGAACAACCACTGCCAATTATTATTAAATAAAGACAATTAACTCTTAGCCAGGTTTCCTCCAGTCTGTCAGATTTTCTGCCCAGTCAATGCCTCAGAAAGGACACACTGAGCAAAAGCTGGACCATGTGCAAGTCTTCAGTGGGAAGTTGTCATGGAAGAGATCCGTCATGTGGGAAGCCAGAGCCTGATGCCCTTTCTAGTTTTGGCATTAAGTTGTTCAAAACTCAAGTGAAATTTCCACTGTCTGAGGTTTTCTAGTAAGTTGGATCCTGCCAGGTGAAAGTGTTCTCAACTCTCCTCAGCTTCCAGGAGATCTGATGGAGCCCAGCACCTGGCACGAACCTGCAGAGGAAATTTCAGGCATTTCCTTTTGGAACAGTGATCAAACACTATCAGATTGCTACTAAAAAGGAGGGGGGAAAAAAGTCATAAACCAACTGTTGTTTAAAAATAAAATACCCAACCCAGCAACACAGAGCTGCAACGGGTTGGGTTTTGAATTTGGGTGATGTAGCTCTGGGTCCTGGAATTGGCCTGATGAATTCTCCATCAGTGCAGAAAGATGCTGTACCCAGAGGGCCATGCTCCCTGAACTCCTCACTGGCTTCCTGTGCCAGCCAGACCTTTTCTACTTCTCAACCCAAGATCCCATCGCCTCCCCCACCACACAGATGATGCTCAGATTTACTGTAAGAGAAAGAAAACGCACCGGGGGAGTAATGAACCACTTGAGATTCACACAAAAGGCAGCTAAAGGCAGTAGCTGCCTCATGAATGCTTGGTAGTTATTTTGGGAAACATGGAATTACAGTCTGAACAAATAATAATAATAAAAAGCCACGTCACTGGAAATTGCTTAGGTGGTAGGCGGCTCCCCCATCTCCGCACCCCCCCCCCCCCCTTGCAAATCCTTCAGTGATAAGAAGGAGCTCTTGCTGTAGCACTGAGCAGCAGCTTTCCTGTGGCGAGGCTGGGCTCGAAGGCTCGCTCGTGTTTACTTGGAAGCACATGCTTGTCGGCGTTCTGATCCGTATGTAAATGCAGCACAGCATGCGTCAATCATATTGACAAATGTCATCCAAAATGAACTCCACTTCCCTCCCCCAACTCCTCCTCCACCTCCCACAAGCCCTCTGTTAATCTTCAGCCTGTTTCTTTTGGGGATGTAGTGCCCTTTTCAAAATATGTAAGAAGATTCCTGTCACTCTGGCAAGGCAACAGTCAGATGCAGAAGCCAATTTCTTTTTTTTTTTTTTTTTTTAAATTAAAAACAACACTTAAGTCAGATTTGGGTCATCTGTAGAGTTACAGCCCTGCCACTACCAGTTTTGCAGGAGAATCCCAGACAGGCAACTAGAAAGCAGCTACACGCGATCCATTCCTGTATCTCTCAGACCTCCGTTAAAACTGTACGGTTGCCAGTTTAGGGGTGTCCCCCGGAGGTTGATCCAAGCCTTTTGCCAAGGCATGAAATGAGAGCATCCCTGTTCAGTAACTGGGGCCTGAGCAAGCAGATGGCTCAGCTGCTTTTACTTCCATCGCCTCTTGTGTGTTTAAATCCATCATCCCTTTCCTTACTCATTTATTTCCAACTCTCTTGGGAAACATCAGAAGATGACATTCCCGTATTACTCTCAAAAATTCTTCACTGGTGAGGCCAGGAATGCCTCTCCTATGTTATCATGGAACCAATGAAGCTGACCTAAACATACTGTAGCAAAAAATCAGATAGCCAAGATGTTCCCCTGCCCTGCTCTGCCAGAGATAACACGATGAGAACAAATTTACAGTGGAGGAAGCAGCTTCAAATTCCAATAGCTGCCCTTCCTGCTCACACAATCCCTGGAAATGGGCAGCTTCCCTCCTACACATCCCAGCCTGCTGACACACCAATAAAAAAGACCCCAAATCCACTGCCCTGGGTGGTTTAGCTGCTCTAATCCTGCTCAGTGAGGTTTTTGAAGCAATAGCCCAGTGCTGTGGCAGTGCTTGATCTGCAGCCAGGTGCTCTGGTGCCTGCATGTGGCCTGTTGGCAAACGCAGCCAGATGTGCATGGCAGACAGATGTGTATGGCACAGCCCTCCTGGCCTTGGGCAGGCAGGAGTGGTCCACATGACAAATTCATGCACTGCAGCATGGAGCTCTGGGGGGATCCGGAGCAGCACCAAGAACTACCCAGCACGGACTACCCTCGAGGCTCCTCCTTGCCTTCCCCATAACAGCCCCACATCCCCCTGCCAAAACAAGGGGTGCTTGATAGCATCCTGACCATGCTGTGCACCCACAGCTCCACCCAGCTCCTTGATGGTTTGTTACGCTGTGGTCTTCCGGACATTATGCCGTGCACCAGGCAGGCGTGGCTAAGCCAATGCACAGACTTCACGGCACCTACAGATGCTCTGGAGATGGTTTATGGCTAGAACGGGTACAGGGCCATCTCATTCCAGTCACCCTCCTGCAAATTAATTAATGCATTTGGCTCCAAGTTTGTCTTCCGGTCAGGCTCAATTTGGTATTTAATGCTTTTTACAACTCTAGTGTTGCTACTGGAAGTCTTTCGAGATGTAAATGGGTTTTTAAAGACTCTCTTTCCTCCTGGCAAACACACTCTGCACCTCTTCAGACAGCTGTAAAGAGCTGAAGGCTACTAAGGTCCCTGGTACTAGCATTTCCACGAGAGGATGAGTGAACTCTAATGCTCGCTCTCTCGGGGCAGATGGAGGAAGGAGGATCTCCAGGCTATTTCCAAAACCTGTGCTCTACTGCCAATCTCCAAAACTTGACTCATGACTATGTCCTTTCTAGGCAAAAAGACTATTGTTAGCCATGTCCTGTGGAAAAACAGGCAGATTGCCCGTTCTCTTTCTGCATCGCAGTGTTCCCTGGAATTACCTGAGAGCTATGGGGCAGCACACGTTTGTTTAACACGTCTACACCCCAGGGCACAGGGCAGGTTTGTAGGGCTCTCTGTCAATTTTCCCAGGCTCCTGGGTCAAGGACAGTCCTCCTGGTTCCCCACAACCCATTTCATACTCATTTACAGGTACAGACGAGCACAGAGCGTGCTAGTCTGCGACGCTGAAGCTTTAGTAGAGCTCCACCAGCATGGACTTCAGAAGATGAAGGAACAGCCATCTCTCAGGTTCACAGAAACACCACCTCCCAGGTTTAGCCAAATAGGCACTTGATAAATTTTATGCAAAATTTTGTGACTCTAAATCCCATAACTGTGTGAAAGGCTATTTTCTAGACATTTTCCTGGGTCCATGTCATTACTCTGTCACTTGAAAGACTCCAAGATCTCACAACTGGCCCAGGACCCATAACAGTAATTTTTTCCGGGCTCATTACAGTGTCTGCCAAGAGCATGAGCCTCTTATTTATGTACAACAAGTTGGGGAGGCAACTCCATACTTGGCAAATCTGACGGGCTTGTCTGAAAGAGACGTCTGGGCAGACCTCGGGGCTGGGTACCAGGGTGAGGAGCAGGATGGGGGTGCTGCACAGCACCCTCCTCTGACCTACACATGGTGATGCATTGCTCTGCGAAGCCACAGCATCCCCACGAACCCTCCTGAGAACAGGGCGCATGTACACTGCCAGCATCCTGGCCACTTTGCAAAGCCCGTCCCAGAGCCTCTTCTCAGCTTCTCTTTGGCAACCTCCTTGGCTGCCAGCTCCCTCCCTGCTGTCCTCCTCCTGCTCCCTGCCAGCCTGGGCAAGCCCTCCCAGTGGCAAATGCACACCTTGACAATCAGACCAGCGGGCAACTGGCCAAGTCACCCTTGAGGAACAGAGTTCACCCATGGATGACTCAAGTCCTCCCTCCTATCAAGTCCATTCACCCTGCCAGCACTGGAGAGAAGCATCCCACTGGGATACTCCTTCAGAAAAGGCATACCAGGGACCCCACTGGTGCTGCTCAGTACCGGTGCTTTGCTGTTGAATGCTCAAGTTCCTTCTCGGGTGTCTCGAGTGAAGGATTCTATGTATCAGAGAGCAGCAGCTGAAAATTAACACATCTTTGAAAGCACCCTATGGGTCTGTTGACCCAACTTTAGACCCCTATAGCTACCTCTCACCCCTTGGTTTCAGCACAGACCTGCATCAGGATACCCTAAGACTGGTTCCTTCTGTGTTCAGTCTAATCTCTCTGCCTCAACTTTTAAGTCATTCAACTTGCAGTCGCGTGGGAGGTATATATGTACATTCATTAACACTTCCATTATGCCCTGTGGTTTTGGCAGGTGGTGCTGCATTATGGATTTAAACAGTGCCAGCAAGTGAGTCTACAGCACTTCACTGGATTAGCATGCTATGGGAAATCATACCTCAAAAGGGTTTGCACTCTCAGGAAGCACCTCTGATGAACGAGGCAACAGCAGGGCTCCAACCACCACTGCCTCTGTGCAATCACATCAGAAATTCACGCATAACTTCAGGAAAAGATAAAATCCCTCAAAAATCAATTGCCATTTGGGGAAAACAATTAAAAAAAAAAGAAAAGATAAACTAACAGCAGAGTCTCTCCCCACTTAAAGGAAAAAGGAGAGGCACACCCTCCGCAGCCACTGACACAAAGCATCTTTCACACACACCAAACAATAACATCTTCTGCTTTTGCCCTATAAACTGGTTCTAACATTCACATGGGAGCAACACCACACACAGTTATACTCATTTCAGAAGTCAGCCTTTGAGGTACTCAGCCTTCCAGTGCCCCATGCCAAAGGTGATGCCTTCTGTCTAATCACCAGGCTGGCAATAACATTTCCAGAAACTGTGCAGTCGGATTCCCCGAGGGGATGCTGTCCCAGAGGGATAAGGAGATGTGCTGGGCTACAGCGAACCCACCAAGGACCTCCCTCCCTGCAACAACACGGACAAACACACCACTCAGTATTGGCAAAGAGGCAGATAAGGACCTCTGATGGGATGAGGATAAAACATGGGTTAAACACCAACATCACACATTGCTCATCATTTACTGGTGCTGGACACACTCACTTGTCCTTAAATGTGAGTGGTACTACGTGCAGTTGTACCTGCAGTGATACAGAGCGCTGGCACCCACAAGTGCACAGGACTTCTGCTCTATCTGAGCAATGGGAAGGGTCGTTTCACTGGTAAGACCACACAGGAGCTGAACAAAGCAACGTAACTGCCAAAGTTCCTGAGACTAGACTATTGAGGTCAAATCAAGAGTTACTTTCAAGAAGAATAGCTGGTCCTTGATTTGCTCTTCCAGAGCATCATTTTGGCTCCATTACTCTGCTCTCCTCTTTGAATAGGTTTCCTTGCTTGGACTCTGCTGAGTTTCAACCCCTACAAACCTTGGCTGATGAGTTTCATAGAACTATTTAGACTCTGCCGTCAGAGCCCAGGAAGATCTGCCTTTAACTTCCATCAACCACACAGCTGCAAAGTACATCTATCCTGCTGCAAAGTCACAACGGAGACAAGACATTAAGGTCTTTCCTCAAAAACAGTGGGATGCGGCATTGTGTTGCTCTGACCTTACGGCAGATCTCATATGCCTGTATAGTGCTATTATTTTTAAACACCAAGCAAAAAGATGTTAGCCTTAGTCTTGGCAGCTCAGGTAAATCTCTCATTTGTGTCATCTTTTACATGCCAGAGTCACAGACAGAGCAAGAAATTTGGATTTGGCCCTTCTCTGAACTGCTGGGTTCTCCCTAAGGGACGGTCACTCCACTTAGGGGCCTTTTTCATATGCTTCAGTACATTCAAGAACGAAATTTTGGACTGAAAGACAACTGCAGATATCCTTACATTTTATCTTGACCTTGTGAGCTCTAACACAACACGGGATGGTTTACCCTGATGGTGTCTTGACATGTTTCTGCACATAAAAATCTCTCAATTAAAAATACAGATAGAGATAGTACGGATTGCAGCCACCTGAAAAAAAAAAAAACAAACAAACCAAAACTAAAGCCCCAAAGCATTAAGGGCTGGTAAGGGACAAGATTACTTTCATCTTGCCACAGCATGTTTCAGTTTAACCACTGCTGCTCTCAGCACTTTTGGTTCATATTCTTGTACCACGCAGAGACCCACGTTTGGTATACGCCCAGCCTTAGGAAAGGGAAATGATATTTTGGGTCATCAGCTCCACCCACCTCGTCCACCCACCCCTCCACTCAACAATGCTTTTGAAGTGCACTGGTCTCCAACAGGAACGAGAGCACATTAGCCCGGGGTCAGGAGGGCTTGGGGAGCTGGAGCGCTCTTGAGGTTGGGAGGCCTTTCAAGGAGCTTGTTGGGACCTAGCAGCTTTGTCAGCAAGTCCCTTACCTCCTGCTGCCCACGAGGACACCCTGCCCAGGGCTGCCTGCATCTCTGCCCCCACCATGGTCGCTAGCAGGCACTTCCTTATCTCCTTCCCCAACACCTTGTTCACCACCTTGAAAGCGGCAGACCTCCACCTGTCACCTGAGTTCAGCAACCCTTCAGCACTTTGGCTTAGATGACTCCCCTTTCGCCCTTCCCTCCTCTTAGCTAGACCCATCCACCTCTTTGCGAGCCTTTCCAAGCCCATGCAAACTGCAACTACTTTTATTTTCCTTTTTTTTTTTTACCCCCAAAGGGATGAGGCAATATGACCTCCGAATCAGAGAATTGCTCCCAGCATTTTGTGCAGCAAGAGAATTTATTCTTCTACTGCTCACAACCAAGCAGATGCTTCAACGCAGGATATGCCTGAAAACACAGATTTTTCTGCTTTGCTTTGGCAACCTAACCTTTACTCGCATATTCTTGTGAGGCTGGTATGTAAACAACAGGGAGTGACGAGCTGTGCTCAGGAGACCTTAGAATAAGAATTGTATTTCTCTGCCCTCCCAGATCCAATAAGTCCTCCTGAGGTTCAAAGAGTTTCTGAAGCTCATAATTCAAAAATCCAATGAATAAAAACAGGTTGCTGGACATCTTTACCAACAGAAATGTAGATTGAAACTGCTCTTTTATTTAATAATTCAAATCCCAGATGCTTAATTAAACAGGCTTGCTACATTGTAAAAAGAATAAGAAATCATATATCCCGTTAGCCAACTTCGCTGATGAACGTGAAAGACTTTTCACGCCCCGCAGGCATTCAGACCAAGTCAAAGTTTTGAAGACGGACTTAACACACCACAGGTAAACCTCATGTAACAAAACACTCGCTGCTCACAGGTCAAGGGTGATGCAGTGTCTCATCAGCATCTCTGCGTTGCGTGAAGCCATTTTGCCGAACACGCAGAGGAAACGATGCTCAGCACAGCATTTTAACAGGGCATTCAGCAACTCTTCAGACCAGGCCAAACCTCAAGAAAAGCAAAAGGTCCGCTCAGCATCTCATGGCTGCTACTTTGCCTGTTTGCAGATTAAATCTGAAAGCATCCACAGCATGTGGAGGAATCAGAGAAGCCTCTCTCCCAGCGCTCTGCCTTTGAGGTACAAAATATTTTCTGATGGAAGAGCTGCTATGGTTCATCATAACCATTACAATCTTTCACCAGGTGATCTCTTTAGGTGGAAGCGAAGCAGGGTGTGCACAGGTTGGGCTCAGGTGGTACCTGCCTTGTTCTTCAAGGACAGTTATGTCAGAGGTAGACTTGGCGGGTACCTTAACAGTGAGATCACACACTACTCTCGGAGCTACCATGGCAGTACTTGACCTTGCGCTGTTGTTTCACCAAAACAATTCACAACAGCTTAGGGTCTTCCCAGAGCGCTGGGGCATGTCTCCTCCTCTGAGGTTAAGTGGGGACTCCTGTCCCCTCCAAATGCCAGCAGCCATCAATTCGACCTCCACTCTGCAGCTGCAGCTCAGCAGCGAGCACTACAGACCCAAACGAGATCTCACCTCAGTGATCTCTCCCTTCCCGGTTCATCACCCCACAGCACAAGCTCTGTGAACGCCCTTCATGACTCTTTCTAGGATTGAGTGCTGGGTACTGAATCACTTCTTCCCAAAAAGTCATATTCCGTAGATGGATGATCCGCACCTGGCAAGTCTTGTACTTAGACTGGTGGCATTAATATTTCCATACCAAGTATTACACAAGACATCAACTCCATATTTTCTGAAGATGACAATCTCTACTAAATTGCCAGCTGTCTGTGCAGACCACTCAAGAGCTATCTGGGTATGTCAAGTACAGCTGACAGACCTGATAACAGGGTCTGGATGCGCCTGAAAGATTAAATTCCACCTGCATCCTGTTACTTCTTGTCATTTCACAGCTTTTTGGAGTCTTTCTGTGTCACGACAACCAACTGGTAAAGAGCTTGTATCACAGGCTCACAAACTTAGAAAAGAAAATCCTCTAAATGCTTTTTGGAGTGACCAGGTGCCTGGAGACATGCTGCAGTGGATGCCTTAGTATCCCTTTAACCGGGAAGGCCAGTTCAAGGAAAAAATGAGACTCCCACTGCACCAATGTCCATTAACATCGTTTGAACTTGGGTTGGGTGAGTCTTTGTTCCAGCTATTGTACATCAGACCCTCCATTAGGCTTTGTGCTTCCAGCAAGGCAAAAACCAGACCCGTATTCAAAAGCTTTTCAACCCCTCTTATATTTGCAAGATGAGCAAGTCTTTGTTCCCACAAACCAGAACCAGCTTTACACTATTACAGCCTTTTCTGTTTTCCAGTCTACCCCTCAAAACTATCTCGAAGGAAGCTTAAACGTGCTCATTTTCATACTAATATGACCAATTCTTTAAAAAGCCCAACAGAACAAAAAGCCCAATAAAGCTGAAGATTTCACGTTAATCATTATTTTCTGCTCACTTTGAAAACCCCTCCTCTCAAATAAGTGGGCAAAGCAGAGGAGCTGTAGAGCACCTTGCTGTTATCACATCTGTATTTTCCAGGCACACCACGCTGCCTGGGTTTGTTCACGGCGAGTCCAGTTCCATCCTCTGTTCTTGGCCCCCCTAGCAGTGAAATCCCAGTGCTTCCTCTACCCGTGACCGGAGCTGAGACACACTGGCCAGCAGACACTTGGAAAGCTGCATTCACTGGCACTCTCAGACCGAACACGAGTTCATTAAGGGACTTTTAAATAAGACAAACAAAAACCAACACTTGCACTTCATGTGGTGCTGTAGGCTTGGCCTCAGAGAAGCAGGGACATCGCTGCGCTGGCTGCCACCGCAGTGGGGCTTCCCAGCGGAGAAGCACTAACCACCGCAGCACGCAGCTCAGCAAGCTCCTGCCTGAGCCCAGGGAAGCCGACAGCTCCGAGCGCTCCCAGGTTTTTCAAGAAGAGTAGTTCACCGTAACCAGCATAAGGTACATGACACGGGCCCCAAGCGAGGCACGGCGTGACTTAGAGCTGACTTCAGCGAGCTTTAGTTTGATCTGTAAATCCTCTAGATGCTTCACAAGAGCGTTGCTCAGCTCCCGCTGCCTTCAGCCTCACAAGAGGTAGACATAAATACTTAGCATTAACACAGCTCCCCGTGACTCACTTTTTCTCCTTTTTAAATATAGCATCTTACAAACGTGGATACGTTCTGAGAAGTAAAACTCATATCGTTGCTGTTCACCATGCAACCAAAACAAAAACTTCTTCCTGCTGGCTTTGTGACAGCTTCCTCCCCCAAAACCAGAAAGCTGGTGCCCCTCACAAGGCTGGGACGGAGCGAAGGGGGCTCTGACCAGGCAGCACAGGGACACAGCGCGGTAGGAGCAGATGTGGAGCCAGCAGCTGGGCAGAAGGCTTCATTCTCATCCCAGCCACTCATATAGACTTCATTAAAAAGAGCAGGGCTGGTTCTGGGCACAAGAAGAGCGGGGATTTGCCCAGAGGAATGGAGTTTTGATAGCTGTGAAGCAGCCTGTGCCAGCATCGGGAAAGCCGAGCTCACCAAAGACGTGACAGCGGCAGATGCTTCCCACTCCCCATCTTCCCCCAGACATCATCTTCCTCCCTCCACCACCTCAGAAAAGCCAAACCGCACCTTGTCTAGCCAAGGAAATGCCCCATGCTGCCTCAGAAGCGCGGAGGAAACCGATGGGAAGAGGACATGCTTGGGGGTGTTCATAGGAAATTGAGACCTGGTTTCAGCACCCTCCTGCCTGTCCGGTTGCAGGCTTTCCTGTGTGATACCGCGTGCTGTGTTTAGCCTTACTGAATGCTCCAGTGCCCCAGCTGTACAAGTGAGATAAATAGTAGGTCTCTATTCCACAGATATGTTGCAAAATAAATAGATTTTGCATTACAAGTGTAACAGGGACGCTTTAAAAATTGCATAAGTACCAAGACTAATCCATCACTGCTCAAAAAATAACCTGTGATTGATAGCAAATTAAAGTCCTACCTACGCAAACATAAATACTGGAGTATGCAAGACTGTTTTCTTAGTTTATCTGTTTCTTCTGATAACCATGTTTGCCCTGGTGACTCAAACTGTTCCCGTCACAAATTGTTTGAATTCAGTGCACCAAATTGTGTCTGGAGAAACGTATGTTTTGCTCTGCCTGCAGTGACAGCTGAGACATCAGTCATCCTCCCAACTGTCCTAAAGACATAGCTGAAAACACATTCTCACATCTGTCCTGCTGTCAGGTAACTGAAGAGTAGACATTTCTACATCTTGGACCTCTCCAGTGAGATTACCCATAAAGAACCTACTTTCCACGGTATTTTTCTAATTGTTTCTTCAACCTCCTATTTAAGATCTGAAAAGGGTGGAGTGGCAGAGCTGCCACACTCGTCCTAGAAACTGCCATTTTAAAGACTTGGTAACAGACAGAAGCCTTTTCTTAAAATTTCCAGGAGTATGTGAGGCTTAAAAAGCCAATTCCTGTTTAAACTAATGAGTAAGACTCTTAGGAATCTAACTCCCAAAGTCACACAGGTAGTTTTGAATATGTTACCCTTTTAGAGTAATTATGCCATCAAAGTTACACTCAAAAGCTGATGAGCGTTACTAATATATGCCGATGAGTGAGCCTGTAAGTGAAAGACCTTCTTACTTTATTTACACTCCAGTAAATCAGAAAGCACACCAAGAATTATTTTCACATACAAGATTAACAGACCTGACCCCAGGAGACATTCAGCGAGGTTAACCCGCAGCCCAGGGAGTGGGTTTATTGTAAACTGGCTGCCAGCAGACGCAGTTGGACTTGTTTTCCCTGGAGACGGTGGAAACTTGGAGCAGCTGTTTGGTCTTCAAGGAACTCACACCAGTCACTACATAAACCAGTGGCCTGGCCCGCCACGTTTGATCATTACAAGTCACCATTCACATGTAAAATAGTCCCCAGGAAGTCCTCAGTGACACTCATCTCTAGACCGAGAACTAGGTAGATGTAGTCAGCAGTTGGCAATAACCAGAGACAGCAGAGATCAGCAAACCATTTGGGGGCATTTCCCCTGCTTTGGGGAAAATACACAGATTTTCCCCTCCATGACATGAAGCACCTCCTTCAGGTATGTGTAGCAAGTTAATACAGGAATGAGAGCTGTTGTACGTTCAAAGGAGAGGCTTTGTATGAAACTATGTGGAATTTGCAGTAACAAAGAAGGCTTAGTGGAGAGCTGAGAGGGATAAAGAGAAAATAAACCATTTTTGCCACACTGGTAGAACCTTCTTTCCAGAAGCAGGCCTTCTGAATGAGAGGGCAAGGCAGGCATTATGTTATCAGGGAGAAGGCGAAGGGGTGTCAGCACATTTTTTAAGGTGCTCTATAGTAGTACGAGAATAAAGTACAAGCAAGTAGTCCAGGATTTAAATCTCAAGTCCATTAATGGCAAAGAAATTCTGAAGCAAGCAAGATTTAGCCAAGAATTAATACAAAAACCTCAGCTGTAGAAGCGTGGAGCAATCCTGCTGGTCAGTTCCGGCCAGAAGGGAAGCAGCAGAAAGTGGAATCCACCCCAGGGTATCTCAGATACTTAAATGCCTTCTGAAGACCCCAACATTTGCTATATTGATGCTCCCCACACAGCCCACAAAGAAGAAACTTCTACTACCCCATTTTAGAAAGAAGAAAACTGAGGCAGATGCATAGTTATGGGTATCTGTAGGAGGTGCTGACCTCAGCCTACCCTATTCACCTTCAGGCAGTCTGTGACAGAGAAGGTACCCGGGGGCATATTTTGCATCTCTTGGACTAGCTCCAGCCATTGGACTGGTCTCACTGATGAAACCTATCCGTCTGTGCAGCACTAACCACCCTTACCAAAGAACTACTGTTGGAAGCAGTAAAATTAGCAGTACCATAAGTACTATAAGTACAGCAAACTACTTAAAAATATCGTTAACCTCCCCCAACCCTGCCCCCACCTCTTCCTTCAATCATTATTTCAAGACACATATTTTTGTATAATTATTTCATCATGTAAGAACAGGTGGCCAGTTTGCCATATCTCTGTGCAAGACTTCCACATGTATTACTCCTCTGCTGACATTTTCTCACATACACATGCACGCATGGATCGACAATTCCTCCACTCCATCCTCAAACAGAGAATAAAAGAGTCGTTAATATCAAAAAAAATGAGTATGCCAAAAAATTCAGCATCTGAAGTTACAGCTGTTCATTTCTCCCCTCTGTTCAGAAAGAGCCAGTCACGGTTTATTGCAGATGTTACTGAAGTTGACGGACTTGCTCTAGATTTGCATTGGATACAAACACTCGGGATGTGACCCACTGGAGCGTTGGACCTTCGCTTCCCTGTGGAGACAAATACAGCCAGTACCATTCAAGTAGAGCAGGAAAGCTGTACTCCCCCACCCCAGGATCTTCTGTCAAGTCCCTCTGTAGGCAACAACAGGAGAAAGAACCAATAGCTCGACCAAGGAGTGGGCTAACGTTCCTCCCATCTGCCAGTCCCACGCTCATTCTGTTTTCACTTGGACCATATCCTCCCAGCTCCTTCTGCTTCATCCTGCATTAAACTTGGGTGCCTCAGACACCAGGAATAATATCATTGATCTTGGAAAGGTCACTTTCAAGGCACATTTCCATATCTTTTAACACTACTTCTCTTTCTCAGCCATGTCTACAGTACTGTCATGGAAGTCTGAAAATTAATTCCATATTTTCCTTACTGAGTCTGTCCCCTCAACCTTGATCTATTTATTCATGACAGTAAAGGCTTATGCAAACACCGTCACCATGGAAAAACACTCCCCTCTTCATTCCCATGGATTTGTGTTAGTATTCTCCATCTCCAGAGTCTGAAGTCCCCTCTGCGTCGAGGGCTGCACGTTCCCATGCTGAGGTGCAACCTCTCCTGCCTTCGCCTCTGCAGTTAAGAGAGGTAAAGGGATGCGCAGTCGTGGAGAAGTTACAGCGCTGAGGCGAGGGCAGCTCCCAGGCGCAGGGGCACCGCCAGAGGCCCTGCACAGGCTGGGCAAGGCTGGAGCAAGGAGCCACAAGGAGTGACAGCGTGGCTGGAGCAATGCAAAGCAAACAAGATCAAATTAAGGCTGCTCCAGTCGAAGTCTGAAGCCCAAAACTGTCATAGGGCAGACTGATTCATCCTCAAGAACTGACTCACCTGTACCCAGCAGGTCAGCAGAGATGCCCAGCTGGGCAACTGCAGGAGGTAGGTAGAGGCTCTTAGCTTGAATTCAGCCACCAAAAAATATCTCACACCAGAAGAAGGAAGATAAAAAGGGCAGAAATAAACTAAGCCAAACAGCTTTCCTCAAGGTACCCTCCAGAATTAAGAGCAGAAGGGAGTATAGTCTCTGCCTTGATAGCAAAACACCACTGGCAGCATGCGGTACGAGCTAAAGGGCCATGCAGGTCTCAGGAACAGCACACTGCTTCTGTCCGCAGTTAAAGAAGAGCTCTAAGGAAGCGCAGCACGATGTCAACGATAATGATTCATCACATTCATTTTTCCTATATTCACTTGTCCTTAGATCGCCCGCGTGTGCTACTTTGCCAATGACAACATTAGCTCGTGTACAGGACTCATCCTCCTCCTTCCAGTCCCCAAATGCCATGTCTCCCCCAGAGCCAAAAAATGTCCTCTCTAATCACCAGATGATATGGTTTTATTTCTCCCTTTTGTTCTCCTCAGTCCCAGTTTAAGAGAAAAAACACCCGACGCAACACATACCCAAAACTCCCCCCGTGAAGAAGGCAAGCTTTGTTTCTGTAATTCTCAGTTGCTCTGCAAAAAAATTTGAGCTTGTAAAAACACCCACCAAAAACTCCAATAAATAGAAACTGCCTTTCATATAATTTCTGAAAACAGATCCTGGGCCAGCTCCCACCCTGGTGCAGCTGCTCTTGTTCGGGAGTCCTACTGGTGGGGCGTTTGGCCCTCTGTAATCTGGTCTACACACTCTGCCGTATGGGATATCTCCTGGAATGGAGAAGCAAAATCAAAGGAAGTCAAACAAACTGATGCAGAACTAAAATATGAAGAACAGCTATTTTTTCTGTATGTACTATTATTTTTAAGATGATGTTGTCAGCTTTGTATTTTCAGACTCAGGTACATAGAAGAAATCCTATCTCTATTAGACAGCCCAAAACGACGCTACTGAGAAGTGGGGGTTTTTTAAAGTTATTACTTTGTAATTTCCTTAGCACAGCCCATCTTCTCCTAAACTTTCTTAAATTAATAGACCCCATTTTTGCAATGTCCCTAACAGATTCAGAGCACAGACAAGCCCCTTTCGCAAAGAAAAATAATGACAGCTGACCCATGCAGTTTTAGGCCCTTGAAATGCCTCTCTCCTGTGCAGAAAGAGCTAACCAGGTAATTTCATGGTGAACATTCAGAAAGCCCATCTGTATCCAGATGTGACCATAAAGTTGGTGCACTTGTCCTTAGTACCAACCATTGCGTGAACAACAGTCGCCAGATAAGACATAAATAAATCACTTCTTCTAGACAATGGCATCCCTTTAAGCCTGCCACCAAAACCCAAACTTAGGTGACTCAAGATACCTAAGGAGTTGGTAGCTGAGATTTTCACACTTCCATAACATTAGCCAGCTAACGTAGGAGTGCCAGCTGATGATGGGTGCAGAAGAGCTGCAGTTACCCGTGCTGGGGGAGAGCCTCACACAGGGGTCAAGGCTGCACTGTGTGCGCCGCTCTTCTAACAAAACCTCTGCCTCTACTCCAGACCGCCACGGCGTGAGTCCCAATTTGTTGCATAAAGCGATCAGCTCGCCCGGGAGGGTTACTAGAGCAGCCAAGGGCAGGATGCTGAGTCGGTCCACCCAAGGTCTAACTCTTAGCTTGCTCCTCCACTTGCACTCAGCAGGGCTTTATCTTCTTTCTCTCTATCTGGGAAACAGGGTTTTCTGAACACTGTTTCTAGGACCTTTGAGCCACGTGTTTTAAAAAAAAATAAAAAGTTAGAAGTTTTCTTTCTAATCCCAAGCACAAGAGCTGAAAAGTCCTTGTCCTTCAACTGTGGTTCAGTTTGTTTTCTTTAAACAAAGAAAAAGTAAAACCAGAGAAAAAAGTACCTCCTCCTCGCCTTGTTTCTTTGTAACTAAGGATAGCCTCTGTATCTTTCTCCTACGAGCCTGGCAAATTACTAAAAACACGTGAATCTGGAAGCTTTCGCAAAGTATTCAGCGGTCCAAGAGCAGCTCTAATGCGAGGTAAGAAATCTTGCAGGTATCAGAAGAGGCGAGGGGCAGGAAAGGGAAAGACTAGCACCGCTGTGAATCTGCTGGGGGTGGGAACCCCGGGCACCACAAAAATCCAACAAACGCCCAACTTATAACGACCTTTCGTTACACAAGGTAACTCAGAGTGACCCCCTCTCCTCCCCACCCCCCAGAAGAAGACATGACACCCACAGCGCTCCGACCGCTGCCTTAAGTGTTCCATCTCCCAAGCATTCAGCAGGGAAGGAAAGAACCCCCCAGGACACCGACAGCCCCGAGCGCCGCGGCACAAGGCGACCGTACCGTCCCAAGCGCGGCGTCCGGCGTTGCTGAGAGCGGCGGTTCCGCGGCGACAGCCCCTTCTCGCCGACAGCGATCTCCGGCCAGGGAAAGCGGCGGTGCTCCGGGAGCGCTCGTCCTGACGGGGCGGGGAGCGCTCATGCCAGAGCGAGGCACCCCATTTCAGCGGGGATTACTGGGGAAAGGGGAAAGGAGGGACGGGAAAGCCCCGCCGCGGTCACCGCTGGCTATCACGGTGATCCCGCCCCTCCCGCGGGCTTCTCCCGCGGGGAGCGCCGGAACTCCTCCGGCCGCTACCCGCACCCCGCGCTTCGTGGGCGGAGAAGCGAAGCAAGCGGCGATTTACTGTTGTTCGGGGATCCCCCCGCCCGCCAGCCCCCGCCGCCGAAGCCCCGCTCACCCGGGCTGCCGGCGCCGCGCCCTCAGTGCCCGCCCATGCCCGCCGAGAGCCGCCCGCAGCCGGGCAGCGCCGCCGGCCCCCGCCCGCCCAGCCCGCTCTCGCTCCCGCCCCGGCGGCCGCGGCAGGGGAGCCCGCACCCGGCCATCCCTTATATTGCCGCGGCGGCTGCTATAAATAGCGCGGCCCCGCCGCCGCGGGCCGGGGCGGACGCCGCCGGCGGGGGTTTCTCTGCGGCGGCCGAGACCCACCGTCACCGGCGGCTCGGTGACGGCGACGTATTTCTCACTTTTGACTCGTTTTTCTGCCGCTCTCCAGCGGGCGCGGGGCGGCGGCGCGGCTCCCGGGGGGGCCCGGGCCCCGCCGACCCCCGGCGCGGCAATGGGCCCGTCCGCCGCCGCAGCCCGCCGCCGCGTTAAGGTGGACCGCGGCGGCGGCAGCGGGCGGCGGCACCTTAAGCCGCTCGGGCGGGCGGGCGGGCCGGTGCCTCGCCTCTCCCTGCCCGGCACCCCGGGCGGGTTGTGGCTGAAAGGGAGCGGAGCGACCCCCCCGGGCCGCGAGGTCTGTGCAGCCGCCGGCAAACGAGGAAGAGGAGGAGGAGGAGCAAGGCGAGCAACCGCTTCTCTGCGGGAGGAGCCTGATGGGCCGGGAAGCAACCGGAGGGCACGGGATTATACAACCGCAGTTCGTGCCGCACGGACACGGCACACGCTGTGCTGTTGAGAACAAGCCGCTCTACGGGCGCACACGTGTATAGGTACTCATACCAAACACGAGGAGCCTCATCAGCTTTACCACAGTAACAGAATCTGTGTCTAACAGACGAGGGCTCGTCCTAGATGGGACTTCAGGGAACACACGGGCAGTGGTTCCTTCTCTGCCTCTCCTTTGTGCCCTTGGCACTGGGAGATGGAACCAAAGCAGCGCTTCACATCTCACCTGCGGGCTCCTTTGCCGCCTCACACCTTCCCCTGGCAGCTGACAGGAGCAGAAGTCCTGCTCCCGCGCACGCACGTGTCTATTTACAGACGCTGCCCTCGCAGAGGATGCAGGCAGCATCTCCGTGAGAATAATCCATGTCGGTAAGGACTGGTCGGTCGTGTCTTGGGCACAATCCTGCAGGGCGCTCGGGCACGTGCCAAGCTCGCAGAGCATTTCAGGGGGCTGCTTTTAGGCACCTTGCAGGGTCAGGACCCACCTCCGGGCTGGTTTGTAAAGCAGATGTATATGACTCAAGTGGGTTCTTACAGGCAAGCGAACAGCCCTGGCTCCCCTCCTGTGACAAATCAGCATTACGTACATGCCAGTACTCCCTGAAAACCTCTACCCAAGGCAGCCTGTAGCCTGCACAAAGTGAGAGAGCCTCCATGCTCTCTTTCCCACATAAATAAGATGCAGGGAGGAGCACGCTGCCGTTTTCCAAACAAGATACACAAGTCTCTGCCTCAAAATCTGCATTGGTCCAGCGGCGTGGAGGAGGTGAGCGGGAGCAGACCCACAGCAAGCGGCCACACGGTGCCTGTGCCAGCTCACCTTGCAAATTCCCCACGAATCTCACCCTGTCTTGAGATACAGGAGATACGTCCAGGAGAACCCCTGCAAGCTTTCCTGACCGAACCGCAGGACGGAGGCTTTTTGTTCACCTGAATCAACAGCTGGGTTTGTAAGACCCACATTTGGCAACAGGAGTGACAGGTTTGCACCTGAGTTTGGTGCAAAACTCGGCTCCTCTGCAGATTTTCCTCCTGGGACAAAACAGTCTCCTCGGCTTCCCGAGGGCAGACTTTGTCAGCAGCTTTGTGCAGTGCAGCGATGGGGGTGGCTGGCTACGAGGAATCTGTTTTTTGCTATCAGCACATCCTGCCAGTAGCGAGGGCAGCTCTGGCAAAGCTGCTGCTGAGCAGTACCCTTCAGTGAGCCTCAAAACACAGCAAATCATTTATACACCCTTGAAGGTGTGGAAATGTCACTAAATGCCGAGGACGCTGCAGTCCTGGGACTAGTAGACCAGAAAGAAAGGTTTAGATCTTTAAATGTGAGCATCCAGCTTTGTACTTGTGCCTCTTAACCAGATCACCCTGCAGAGCAGGCGTGTTTCTGGTTTTGTGGCGATAGCTGTATCTCCAAACCAAGCCAAATATTCAGACATCCAAACCCGAAAATCGGACGCATTTCATACCAAAGTCAGTAACGTTTGAAACGAAAGGCCCGTGGCCTGGCTCCTGCATGTCGGGTCTCCAGGGTATTCCTCAGTTCTCAGAAGCCTTCCTGCCCAGAAGAAAGATTAAAATTATGTCAGGAGGAAAGCCAAAAACTCCGCTTTCAATTCCAGCCAGTATCTGGAGCAGCATTAAATTTCTTGTAGTGCGTATTAGTTAACAACATTGCTAAAGGGGAATTGCTGCTGTGGTTGAGCGCTTACACAATACAACTCCTATTTAAGTGCATTTTTTTTTATTCCACTGAGTCCAAGGAACCCTCAAACAAAACTTCACGTTCAGTTTGACAACAAAGGAGGCGGTATGAAGTGCTCTCCCCATGCCCCCCGCCCTTTACCAGCCCTCCCCGGGGGGATGTGAGTGCAGGATGGGCAATGCTTCAAACTGTAGAACTTAATACAAAGCTAAAAGAAAGAATTGCCTTAAAATTTCAGCCAACGTTTCCCCTCATACAACTTGAAGCACACAACAGTTCCACTGCTTCAGCTTCACTTAACAGATTAAAGTGACTGTACCGCCTCTGAACTGCTCAGGTCAGACGATACTTCAGGCGAACGGTCTCTGAATAAGAGGATGCTTTATTTATATAGCATGATATTTCACTATCAGGGCTAGATGAACGGCGCTTTTTAGTGTCCCCTATTAAAGCTGAGCGGGTTAACGCAGCACAAGCCTCTTGGCTTGTTTTGCTGGCAGCTGCCTTTGGGGCTGGCTGGGGATGCTTCCCTTACCCGTCCCTGGCACGCTGCAAGGGAGCTGAGGTCCCTATCGGGTGGCTGCAAGCACAGGGGCTTGCTCAGCACGGCAGCCAGGCAAGGACCATCTGCACAAAAAAAGCAATTTTTTCTTTGCAGGAACAGTGCAACGGGTAAGATTTTTGTCTTTAGAAGTTCCTGCTGGTGCCGCATAGCCAGGGATAAGAGGACACCGCAGAGAAGGCAGAGGATGGAGATGGGGCCTGAGGGCACGCGGTGGTGCTCCCATGAGCTAACCCAAGGCCCTGCTGGCATCACTGCCTGGAGGGCAGCTGGCTTGTGCTGGAACAGGAGCTGTACCTGACTGCACCCTGCAGAGACGCATGCACCATCCTGCACCAGCTCAGATCTTGCTAGAGCTGAGCCCCACAGCCCTGACCTTTGGTGTTGAATTTGCAGAAGAGCACAAGGAGACCAAAACCTAAGCCCTGCCTTGATGGCTCAGTCTCAAATGAGCTACAAAGGCAAAAGTTGAGGTGCTACTATGAGTGCCAGATGGCTCCAAATCTGCATGAAACCAATACCACGGCTTTGCTGTCACCCTAAGTCCAGTCCCTCGGGGGTAGCAGATCACTCCTTCAGGCTATGGATGAGGAACGTTGCTGTGCCTCTATGGACTAGGAACAACAAAGCTATTAAAAAAAGACAGCTTAAACAGCTGAGATTGATTCCACTGAATTTCTGTGTGGTGCTTGGCACAGACTACCATAAAGCTACTTAGCAGTAGAGGACATCTAGTGATACTCACATGCAACTACATAAACCCGATAAAAGTTCACATGTGACTGCTTGAGAGCCAGCGTGGCTAAAGACAGGGTATGGTGCGGCTGCACAGGGCTGGGACAGGCTGACCTCTAGAAACGGGTCACAAAATAAAACACTCCCTGGCAGGCTTTAGACATGAAAAACCATACAGTGGGGGCACAGACAGAAAGCTCAGGGGAGCTGCTGGTGCTGCACCTTTTAACAAGGAGACAGTACAGGGAAGCAGAGCTTTTATTTCTACAGCAAAGACCCCGTAAATGGGGATACAGAGATTAAAATCAGTAGTTTTCTTTCAGGAGTCTTTGCTCTTATCTCAATTTGCCTTTCATGTGACTCACCCCGAGCACACACTTAGAACATCAAGATCTTTTTTTCCTCCCCTAGTACAAGAGATCAGCTCTTTCTCCATATGCTTTTGCAGCCTGCCACTCTTTGTTTCAGGAAAGATACACAGAATACATCCCCCCCCTCCAGGTTATTTATAACGGGATTCTCCAGGAATATTTTTCTGGATGTATTCCAGGCCTGGGATGAGGAATTTGCCCATGAAACAAAGAGACTGCCAATTTGGTTTCTAGAAAGACAAGGATCAGCAGAGTTTTATAAAAGAACACACTTCCCTAAGGAAATAGACTCATTTTATGTGACACTTCCCTTGAATGAAATTATGGCCATTAAGATCACCATTAATTTAGGAGTAAGGGCTTCACATTTGAGACCTCACCATCTTACGCTTACTTCCATGTCAGATGCACTCAGTTTACAAGTGTTGAGGAAAGGTGGGACTTTATTACTCCTAATAAAACACAAGGAAAGTGAGTTTCTGCTGGCCAGGTTAGATCCTTGGGAATAGCCGTGCAAACCTACAGTAACCAAAAGTTTGAGCTTTAGCTGCCCGAGCTGACATCAGCTCAGCAAACAGGTCTGATACAGGATCTGAGCGGTACCTGGCGATTAAATGATGGCAGCAGACCAGCACTGGGAATAAAGTCAGACCAGTGCAAGCAGAGCGACCACAGCATCAGTGAGTAGCCAGACAGAACTTTATCTCTTACAGAATCACTTCTCTGGGCTGAATTACGCATTGAAAATCTGATCCTGGAACCTCTTGCAATGAGAACTGAGCATGAGTTTGGTGCAGAGAGATATCTATCTACTCAAAATCCGAAGGGTGGTGTTGAAAGGCCACAGGGACACGGGCAAAAGAAGAGAGGAAAAGACTGAATTAGCTAAGACGACCCTGCAACAGCTGCTGGTTCTTGCACCCTTCATGCATTTATGTTACTTATCAACAGACTGCACATTTAGCAATCATAAGACCAGAGCACGGAGCTGCCCCAGCGTCTTGCTGGCAGAGGGGCTCTCCGGAGGGCAGCTGGTGGCCAGCAGAGGCTGGCACAGCTCTGAGAGCTCCGCAGTAGCTGTTGTACAAGGCAGGAGTCATTTCTCCAGCACACTGAGTCATTGTAGGAAGGAGACCGAATCTTACTCAATTTCCAAAAGCAGAACAGCTCTAAGCTCTCTTGTGATGAAACAAAGCTGGCAGAGCGCATGCTGGTATGTAGCAGGCAGGGAGGCCACTTGAGACATATTCAGGAGGTCTTCATATGAGCAGCAGCAAAGGACCCTTCAGAGGCTGAAAGCTGCTGGCGTTGAGCACGGAAAGCACAGTGCAGCTGCTTCAGTACCGGAGAGCAGCAGTTTAATGTATGATGTGAGTTTTAAGGCAGAGGAGATGAGGAAATCAATGACCCAGACAGAAGGAGAGATAGTGCCAGATGAAGCCCGATGACGACATTTCCAGGCAATTTGTTCGCGCTGCTGGGTGAGCTGCTTGAGGAGAGATGGGCCAGATTAGAGAGAACTGCGTATACTTTGCCCAAGCGCAAGATTGTGAGATTGGCAGTTGCAAGGGCCTCGGTGGCTGTGCTGCCTCCACGCAGAAATATTCCTAACTGATTCTCCTAAGTATGAAAGCATTAGCTGCAGCTGATTCTACCATTTCTGCATGCGAAAAGGCAATTACTTTCCCTCTTAGGGATTTCATCTGCGGGACGAACGATATTACAGTCAGTTGCATGTTCACTCACAAATACAGTCCGGTGAAAAAGGCAGGCTTTCAGGGGAGTTTGAACCTGACGGGACACCCAGGTCCATCAAACACTAACAAAACTTAGCTATGATAACCCTATTCTAAGAAATATTGTAATTGCCATTTTGCTGGAAAGAGAACGGAAAGGCCTTCTTCTGCTGTGCTGGCAGTCCAAAAGCAGCTGTGGGACACTAACCTGTAGAAATCTGACATCAAACAGGAAGGAGAACTAGCTCATCTATGTACTTAATGTATTTAGTTAGTGCTCAGGTTTCCGGCTGGATGCTCACCACACATCAGCATCTCAGGGAACAGAACTTAGCACAGGAGAAAGACAAGTGGCCTGGACAGTGGCTGTGTGCTGCGAGCTGGGAAGGCGGGACATGGCAAGGGGGAAAGCAAGGTAACTTTTAGCGTTGCTTCAATTTTAATGACCTCAGTTCCACAGAGACAGCTTATCTTCTTGGAGTGCTGGAGCTTTGGGCGGGTCAGTTCATCACCACACCTGAGATGCAGCACCATGGCGCCCTGGAGCACATAGCAGCTGCAGTTGGTGGGGGGTCTGTCCTGCTCTTGTCCAGCACCTCCCTACAAGTTATTTATTATTCCCTATGCTCATGTCAACCATCTCAGCCAGTGACCTTCTGCATCTTTTGGGCTGCTTCAGTATGGTTAGAACATCGGAGAGGTGATCCCCCAAGAGAAGGTGCAAGACAGGCTCAGCACAGAGACTAAGAAACGCTAAAGCATGGACCTAGGATTTCCCACATCTCTGTCCTTGAACCTGGAGCTTATTTCTGCTTCTGCTGCAGACAGATGTATGCACAGCAAGTCCTGTGCATGAGCAACTCTCTGCCCACGTGCTCTGGAATCGGCAGGGTTAGTCTGCCCTGCTGTTTACTGAGGGCAATACCTTAATAAAGCAGTTGAGCTTGTAGTGGCTGTCAAACCTACACTGGGACAGGGACCCTGCTCTTTATTTGGCTTGTATACAGAGCAGAACGCTGTAAACAGAGCTATAAATACTCCTGTGCCCACTGTACGCTCGAGGTCAGAGCAGATCAGCATAGCAATTCCTTCTGGCTTTAAAAATAAGCTATGAATCAATGCTTTCATTGCAGGCAGAACAAGGCTGAGGGTGCTGCTCCAAAACATTGGCATTCTGGGCAAGAGCACTAAGACGAACAAGGTACATGGTAATAAACATCACAGAGGAGGCCACGAAGCAGCCTGGTCCCTAAAACCCACCTCTGGCAAGATGTGATGCAGCAGGACACCTGGGTGCCAAACCTGGAAATACCTGTTGACTCAAGGAAATATTTATAACGCTGTGATTATATTTATAACACTGTGAATGGCACATTTCGGATCTCCCTGCTGCTCCTCAGCCTTTGTGCTCTCCTTGTGAAACTCACTTTATCAGCTTGTAGCTGAGGAAGAGGGACAGGTGAGAGGAATGGGAGCTGACCTGGAGCTGGACACCCAACCCTCAGCCCTTGGCAGGGTGGCTCACTGCCGGCACATCAGTTACCACCCTGCAAGCCCAGAGAACACAGTCAAGAAGGCAGAATTCATCCTGCTCAACATTGCCAAGAGCAACAGCTAATGCTCTTTAAATTCCTTCCAACCCAAACTCCCTACGCAGGCAAAAGGCTTTGGATGCAGAATCCAGCTTTACATTAACCCAGACCTTAGGCAAGCATGTGAATGAAGGTCAATTCTCCCCACATCCTTTATGGGAAAGCCCTGTAGTTACACCTAGAAGCGACGCACTCTCTGAACCCACCTTGGATGTCCTCTGCAGGGAGATTTCTGAAAGATGGTTTTATGCGGAAAGGACAGCCATGTCCAGTAAATTCTTGATGCTACTGGCCCAAAGACCACAGTAGCCAATGAAGCTGGTGCAGGGTCTGGAGAGCAAGTCTTATGGGGAGCAGCTGAGGGACTGGGCGTTGTTTAGCCTGGACAAAAGGAGGCTGAGGAGAGACCTTATCACTCTTTACTACTACCTGAAAGGAGGCTGTAGCGAGGTGGGTGTCGGTCTCTTCTCCGAAGTAGAAAGCTGTAGAACAAGAGAAAAATGGTCTCAAGTTGCACCAGGGGAGGTTTAGGCTGGATAGTATGAAAAATTTCTTTGTCGAAAGGGTTGTAAAGCCCTGGAACAGGCTGTCCAGGGCAGTGGTGGAGTCACTATCCCTGGACTTATTTAAAAGACGTGTCAATGTGGTGCTGAGGGACATGGTTTAGTGGTGGACTTGGCAGCGTTAGGTTAACAGTTGACTCGATGATCTTAAAGGTCTTTTCCAACGATTGTATGATTCTTTGATTTTTGTAGGAAAGCATTTCAGAGGCACTCTCCCTTGGACTCTCTTTCCAATTCATACTGCTCTTCTCCCCTCCTTACCAACTTTACAAACATCTCTGTGGCTGAATAACATTTTTGGTCCAGTGCCTGTTGCAATCAAGGAAAACCTTCCTATTGACTTCTGTGACAGCCAGGCCCAGCTATTAGTGGAACATAAAAGCGTTTGAACCCCGCACTACTGGGACTGTGTGTGTAAATGGCATTACTTCCCTCCTCCTGCGGTTGCTCATGAGATCAGGACACAAAGGCAGCCTGTCTTTTGGGAGCCTTCTTTCCCTTAGAAGCCTGTTTGCCTTTCTATCTCATAATGACGGGGAGAAATCCTAAGGGTTTCTAACCCCCTTTCTCCAGCAGAGAGCCCCAGCAGGCAAAGGCTTTGTCAGGCAGCATATTAATGAAACAGAAAACATGACCTGAATTTTTATAGCTTGTACTTAGCAGGTCATTTTCTTGTCAGGAAAAGGGACATTTTGCATTGGTTGCCATAATAGCTTCAGAAAGCAAGCACTTAGCTCTCATGTTGAATTCCCACGAGGAGGGAGGCCAAGAGGAGACCCCGAGCTGCTCCCTTTCCCCCAACCCCACGCTGAGATGTTCATACTATGCAGAGCAGTCTCCTAAATTTTAGTTGCAGGAACCGGGGTGGTTGTGTGACCCTGGCAGCGAAGCCCACACACGTGGCCGAGCTGAGCCCCAGACCCCAACCAAGAAGGGTTTCTCATCCTCACATCCTATGCAGCAGCTGCCCGGTTGAGCACATCTTTGCACAGCAGAACCTGCCATTTTCCTGTCAGGCTAGCACTGTTCTGGCTGCCTCAGGTTAGCTCTCCAGGTCAAGGCTGGGCATGAGGGAAAAACTGTAGTCCAGAAGTGCCCTAGCCGTGGGGTGATTTACACAACCTGGACAGTCAGGCATTCTCTTCATGCAAGGGGAACAGTGAGGCATGCAACACCCTCAGAGATAGGGAGATGTTCTTAAGCGGTCTCGCATCCAAACTAGCACATGTACCAACTGCAAGACTGAGCTGGGCACAAAAGCAGTCTAGGCCTGTGCCAAACTCGAAACATTCCACAAGTGCTAATAAACATTTTCAATTTCTACAGGAGGGACACAAAGGCCCATTTCTCTCCTCACCTCTCTATGACAAACCTTTCCCACTGATTCCAAGTACTGCATTTTCAGCTGTGCAATGTTCTTTGTGTCTCAGGCTGAAGACTTGCATCTAAGACCAAAACTGATTGTGATTGCCACTCTTTAAATGGAAAAAAAACATCAGATTTCCATGGAAAATTCTAGAGACTAGATCATCTCTCCAGTTGATACAGACTGCTTTGCTCTCCACCCAGTATCTCAGTGTTTTGGCTCAGCCTTGCACTTCCTGTTGCCATGAACCTCTCCAGCGCCTCCTTCTTGATGCCTTCAATTAGCTGAGTCCTTTCCACAAAAGCACGCTGAAGACTGATGAAGAAACAGAAAGCATCACTGCGATACTGTTTCCAGCTCTCTCAGGATTCCCTGTGCATATACCCAACATCTCTCCATCCTTAGATCCCTTTCTGCAACACCACGGTTTGAACATTGTGCATTGTGCAAACATGACAGGACTCCTGGGCAGGGTCACAGACTCCTTCTGGAAGGGACCTGTGGAGGTCTGTGGCTCCAATCTCTGCTCCAAGTGGAAGGTATTGCCAACGCTAGACCTGCCAGCTGTGGTTTTGAACCCAGATACAACTGTAGAGTGTTAATTACTGCCTGCTGCACTCTTACATGTGTGATGCTACGTGACTGTTGGTCAATGACAACCAAACTGAGTCATGAGATTATTCCATGATTACTTCTGTTCCTACAGTTTACGTCTAAATCTTGCTCATCTATACTATTAATGAAGTCATTTATAGTTAATTAAGATCACATGCCCATTTTTCTGGAAGACGTATCAGGCTAAAGGCCGGTGTTTTCATGCCCTCACCAATTACTCGTACTGTAGTTCATCACTGATTGTTGGAAAGGCCTTCCTCCAAAAGAGCAGATGTCAGAAAACTGTCCTCACCAAGAGGTGGACCCTACCCTCAAGAGCTGAAGCAGGCCAAGCATTGGTGAGGACACGTGACTGCAGGTAGGAGCCAGGAGTGCTGACAGGACGCTGCTCTAACTCACGTAGGTCAGCAGGCTTCTTCACTCGTTTCTGTCTCTGAGGGACAAATCCACGCATCTGTCAGGCTGGTCTGACTGATGCCCTTCACACACACTCCATCAAACTGCCAGACCCGCCCCTGTGCAGGGTCTTTAAGACCCTGGTATCCAACTCTATTCACCAGGGCAGGATCATTGAATTACAGAGTGCACTCGGTACAGGATATTTAATAAGGGCATGAAAAAGCTACCGAGAAACAGAGATCACGACCCTGCTTCTGCTAAACCAGTTTAATTTTAAAATAAAAAACTCTAAAGAAAAATTTAAAAGGACTTGTAAACACAGATAGCACGGCTCATCAGCTTAATTACAGGACAGAGTGCACTTCAGGTATTGATCCGGGCCTGGGAAGGATTTAATAAGATTAGTTGGGAGTTACTAGCACAGATGGGGATATTAATCTAGTTCATAGCTTTGCTGAAGTCGGGTACTTACACTAGACAGAAGTGCAGCCCTTTGAAATCCCCAGGCAGAATCTGCCACGACCTTTACAAACGTCAGTAAATCATGCCTCAGAGGATTGTCTCATTTCAAATACGAGAAATGGGAAAACAAAGGCTCTTTGCCCAACTGTTTTACAGGCAGTTGATGGAAAACCTTCAAGCATGGCAAATTTTGGAAGGAGCAAGCTGCTCGCAGCTCAGTGCATCTGCCAGGCATCAGATCGGGTCACAAACAAACTTAGACTCCTTACTCCAAAAAGGACGGTCTTGAATTGCAAAGTCAGTAAAGTTGCCGTCATGTTTGGTACAAGTTTGCCCCTTTTCGGGTGCTTCCTGAAGGGGAGATGAGTTTGGACCAGTTTCAAAGACAGACAAATGATTTCAGCCTGAAGAGTCATTGCTCAGCATCCACACACCACGTGGCGACCTTATGTGGATGTTGCTTGGATTCTGCTACTCTTCATAATTCTTCTCCTTGCTGCCAAGTTCTAATAGAGGTGAACTATTTCTTTTCAGAAGAAAATCAATGATCTGTTGCCTGAGTGAGGAAGAACTCAGCCCTTCTCCCCATCCCCTTGCTTACCAGGACTGGTAGGAAGGCCATACATTTTTACAAATACCTCCTTGCAAGAAGCAAAGCTGAGGGTCACAGGCCTTCAGTGGAAGTCTCCTGATGACGGCTCCTAATGCTCTAAGAACGTCTGCTTGCAGTGCCGAGGCTTCGCCTCGCCCTCGGCAAATTGCCACTCTAAAATCCATTCGGATAAAGGATGTTGCTTGCACAGGTCTTGATGTCTGAGGACGTAATCTTTTGAATTCGGCAACAGTCCAGATGTCAAGGAACAGTCCAACGGGTTTGAGCATGTGGGCGTTGTTTGCACTGACAAAAAGTTAATTTGATCTAAAGAGACACTTCGGCATGCTCCAGTAATTCAGACTGTATGTTAATTCAAACTCTGACCCCTTTTCGGTTGAGAGTATGTCACCAAATTTTCTAGTATTCCATATCAGCCGTGCCCCTTTAGAAAACGGAAGCTGCCAACTCATTTAAAAACCACCTGTCAAGTAATGTGAGTTTTTACTCAGACCCCAGCCAAGATCCAAATCAGCATGACTAGAAATAAAAGGCTCTGAAGTGGGCTACTAGCTGGGACCTATCCATTCCCCCTCAGCTGTGCAAAGATCCTAAGCAGTTACATGATTTGAGAGCCTGAGCAGCGTTTCTCAAGCAGAGAAGCCACAGAACGGAGAAGTCCAAGTATCATGACTTGAGACATTTGAGAAAATATCATAACAGAGTATGAGGAAAGTTCAGTCAATCGCAGAAAGACAATAAATTCTGGGTGACAGGGGCAGGGTGATCTAGTCCACCCATGGATTGTGAGAAGTTGTCTGGGCCATTCATGAGAGATTTTCCTTTCTTCTGCCACTGGCGGATGGCAAAAGCGGTCGAGTGCATTGCGTCTTTGCCTAAAAGCAGAGATGCACTAACAGGAGCGGGAAATCTAAGACTGAAGAGGAGACGGTCTTGATGTGTGATGGTATGCGGGTGCTGAGTTTTAAAATGTTGCAATTAAAAGAAAAACCTCTGAGGAAAGCAGAAAGTGACGCAGCAGACCGAAAATAAAATACTCGGAAGAGTACAGACTCAGACAGAATAAAGAGACTTCAGGTGCTGACGCATCACGTGTGCTTGAGTGATCAGAGAAAGCTACAAGTAAAAGCAAGTATCCTTTGTAAGTTGTACTTTTCTTTTGGAGTAAATAAAAAAAAAACCCAAACCCTGACTCTCAACTGTATTGGGGAAAAAATGTCTGACTGTGTTCCTCTCAAGAAATTAAGCTAACGAGGGATTTAGATTTGAAAGGAAGAAAGGTGATCCTCTTTGTTTTCAGATTAAATACCTGACAATGGCACTTCTGCCTGGAGTGCTTAAAATCCGTGGAAGTGCTCACTTGTACGCTAAATCCACAGGAGTTAGATCTTGGGGGCTGAGCCTGCCCAGGCAGTCGGTTTCCCTCCCCCCAAATCTCCTGTCTCCTCCTCCTACTCGCTTTTTCAGCTTTGGGGAAGTCACTGTTTCCAGGATGTGGTCACACAATCTGATTTTGGGGGAAATCCTCCATCCATGGTAAACTGTTTCCATGGGGATTAAATATTTCAGTTTCATTTTTGTGCTGGGACCTTCTATAGAAGACTTAACCGACAGTTTTCATGCCACTGAGAAGATAAGGAAAATATCTCCATGACAGAGGTCAATTTATACACCCCCATGCAGAAGATGCTGGGTAGGGTGAAGTATGGCACATCAAAGCTGCTTGATTGTGTAGGACAAATCCAAACATTTTCTTATTATGGAATAATCTCAATATACAAACGTATGAGAAATACCAAGAGATCAGTTGGAATAGGTTCAAGTCTCCCAGTCTATTAGCATTCCAGAAGAGACAACAGAAAAACCAACCCCCTAAACCCAATCTGTCTGGAGAGTAAACTGAGAGAACAGGTAGTGATGACATACCTAGCCAGGGATTTCTCGTTTGCTTTTTATCATATCAATAACTGGCCCCAACCCGAGCTCTGCAGCTATGCAAGATTCCCAGTGAAACCACCAAGAGTTTACTGGGGCAGGGAGGAAGGAAGCTTCTCCCTTGCACCTCTGATGACTGGAGTCACTCCACCTGTGCCTGGAAAGGCTAAAGCACCGTGGCCGTACCCTTCTATACTAAGTTGTGCATAACTTAGTGGTGTCACTTCACCGTTAAATAATACATCTTCGATGCATTTTTTCGTCCGCTTACTAGATTGTGAAAATGCTTATGAAAGCAGAGCGTCCCATTTCAGTGTAGACTACTTATTCACATCCTCTGATTGCAAAACAGATATTTGCATGGCTTGGCAGGGCTTTGGTCCTGCTCCATACCTACCTATCTGCACGAGTCTGAATTGAGACTAGATTCTCACAGCTTGGGTATCTCCTTCACATGTTCCCAAACTTGGTCACTGAAACCAGTTGCAAGGTCTGAGAGCTAAACTCTCCTTTGCTCTTGTCTGCTCAGATGGGCCATCTGAGACAGTCTAACCAGCATCCTACTCTCAGAGCAGTGTCCCCGTCAGGAAGCATGGATCCAAACTGTTCAACAGCAGGGCCAAAGCAGACACAAAGCAGCACAGTACGGGCAGGCAACGAGCCATGCAACAATCTGAACGCTCAGTTGGCACTGCTGATACCCAGATGAGTCCTTCTTCAAGGCAACTCTGCAATGCGAGTGCTATTGCTTGTGCCGTTCATATTCTGGATGGCTCTACTTAAAATGATGATGGGAACACCATCAGGCTATAAAAAGGACCTGAAGGGTTTGTCAGAGTCCTGGAGATGATCAAACAGGTGGACAGAAAAGTTGGGCTTCTTTCCTCCAGAGGACCATTTTCTGTTGAAAAGTGTGTGCACGTGTCTGTTTGGGGGGAACCCTCAAACAGGTTTCATGAAGAATTCCTATGCTTTTAAGAGATAACTTTAAGACTTAACACCAAACATTTTTCCGTCTGGGGGGGCGGAAACCAGAAAGTTGACGACAACAACAACAACATCTAAATTGATCTCCTGGCTGTCTTTCTTCACTCTGTAACATTAAGAGTGGGAAATAATGCAAGGTGCTTTCAGGCACTTGTGCTGGTGCGTAATCTGCCCAGATATGGGACTTGGAGAACACTGAGAAGACGTGTAACCTCACCCTCCCTATATCTACCTGTCGGGGAAGCTGGCTGCAGTGTCTGTCCACCTTTTTGTTGTCAGATAACACTGGCCTTTAAGGTGCTCAGTAAGATGCTGGGTTTGGACCCTGAAGAGTAAGCAAGCACTGCCTGAGCTAATTTCAGCACTGAGGAAAACGGAAGGGGAGATCCTTGCTTCCAGCTATTTTGTTATGTGCTGGCTCATTCACTTAGTGATTTATAATTTGATGCTGGTGAAGCAAACCAGAGCTCCTGCCCATGGCTGCCACATGTAGAGCAATGGGGAAAAGCTGCCTCTGTAGGTTGCGTGTGACAGACCTTCCCATTGCTGCTTTTAGGATCGGAGAACATTTGCAACGCACTGCTTAAAGGCTGCATTTGGCACCGTATTTCCTTTTAAAGAAGCTTTAAAGCCACTTTTTTTCCCCTATTTAACACATATCATTACTTTGAAGAAATTTGGTTCTCAAAGTCAGCTTGTAAAATTAATCCCACCATTTCCCCCAACCCCTGTTAGCAGCTGGAGTAAAACATCCACGCTGCTTTCTTGATTAAAAGATTGTTGCAATCAGCAATGAATGAACAACTGTTCACGAGGGTAAAATTGAAATAATCCCTGATGTGAGCACGTGAGCTCTTACAAATTTTTGCACGCTGAGCTTTCAAAATAATTATAGTAAGCCTGTATTATTCGGCTTAGGCTTTATTGTATTCTACAACAAATCAAACCAATACCAGTTATTTCTAAAATAGCAATATTCCTTCAGCACAGCTCACCCAAACAGAATCAGTTCTCTCAGCGGGCTTTCTCTTCTACAAGGAAATGCAGCAGGATTTATGGCTACATGCAAAATTGGCCCATTGATGCAGTCCTATTGCTGGTACCATGAATAACGGGCTCTGTCAGCTCTTATCAAATTTCCCGTTGGTTGTGGGTTCAGCTCTCAGAGATTCACCTAGTTAAAAATAACAAGTATTTCACACCTAATACACTAGTGACAACCCAAAGCTGCTCTCAGACTACACCCTCGAGAAAGAAATGCTTCTGCTTTTTCAGGTCCTGATCTTGCACACAGAAGCATCTCTGCCATCTGGCTCCCAATAGCCACAAGATGGATCCCAAAAATTCATAAGAAAAACGATCAAGTTAGAGGCCCCTGTCCTGAGATGTGGCTGGATAAGGAAAAGGAATCAAGAATTATATAGCAAAGGAAAAAGATCAAATTAAGCTGGATTTAAATGGACTTAAAATGCTGTCAGATACAATTGTACAAGTTAATGCTCAGTTGGACAAATGTTGGAAGCCCTAGAAAATAATTAGAAGACTTTGGACTGGTGAGTATTGAGTTTGGGGAACACAAATGGGAACTGAAGGAGGTAATCCTCTTATTACGCGAGTAAAGTGTTGGTGGAATTACCGGGTGAAAGTCCGACTCGTGAATTGATACGTTCAAATACGCCCATTAACAGGACATTTATCCCTCTGGTTTACCCGAGCAGGGAATGGCAGCGCCTGAATGACTTGCTGCAATCTTAAAAGTTCCACAAAGGAAATAAGGCAAAGTAGTCTAAGACAAAATCAGTGTTTACCATAGGAACAAATCCCTGGTGGAAGGGCTGGATTTTCCATTTGTGCTTTTGTGAGGAGACAAGACGCCTTTGTATAAGATCTGAAAAACCCACAGTTTTTGACCTTAAAATAGGAGAACTTGGTAAAATTAGGATCATCTGAAATACAATGTTGTTCCTTCATGAAAGACTTCAGTTTTGAAATAGGTTTTTGTATTCCACCAGCTACAGAAGTAAAGCTTTCAGGACTCCACAGTCCCAAGGACAGAAAATAAATATTCCCCAAACAATTAGTACGCCAAAGCCCAGGGGTAATCCAAACGTGGTTCAATCCCTTCTCTGTCCAAGCTGGCAAAAATTTTGGAGTAGGTACCTCGTGCTTTGCAGAATTTGTTTGCATAATATAAATGCTGCAAAGGCATTTCTTTAAGATGAGCGATAGTTATTATACTGAAGTTATCAAATTGGCATAAATTCATTCCTTACATTTATTAAAATACAAAGAGACCCATTTCAGATTTAAGGAATGGGGCAAAGGGGAAGCGCAAAGGGATTCCTCTGCAGTTCCACGTGGTATTAAATGGCCTGTGACGGGCAGGTGATCGTAGTACATGAGCTAGTGGGCATGGACCTTATTCTTTCCAGCTTTAGACACCTAGGGAGTACGATTTTATTAATGGCCAGTGATGTTTAAAAGTACCCGATTACCAGCTTAACGGGGACAGTTGAAAAGAACCAGACCAGTAGCTCTCCTTCAGTCTGAAATAAGCACAGAGATCTACGAGAGGTTTCCCAACTGACCATTTAGTTACTGGTACACATGCGGGGAAGAATTGCCTTCAGCACGAAGCACAGACTGATGTTTTACAGAATCAGGACCCAAAATGAGACTAAAGTGTCTGTCCAGTAGCTCATTAGCAGATACGGTGTGAACGCGTTTGACCTTGCTTATCGACGATGGGACAGCTGTGCTTTTTGGATTGGGAGGATTTCCAGGGATTTTCGGCTCCTTATCAGGCCCTGTATGTTAGAGTTTGCCAGCTCCACAGGCTTCAGCGGAGCTAAGGCAAGCCCCTGAATGCGGATTACAACAATCTACAGAGTGTAGGTCGCCTCCTGGAGCCATTTAGACCCAACAGCACCAGGAGAGATGCTGCCAACCCCAAGGTGCTCGAGTCAGAGCCTAGAGAGGCCTTAATTTGCAGATTAATTCCTTACATAAAAAATGCAGATACTCAGGTCTTTCTTTTTAGCCTCTGCCCTTCCTGAAACAAGAGCCCTCACTGTTCCTAGGACTCTGAAAAAGCAAGAGAGGACACTAAGCAGAGTCGTGTAAGAACACCTCCCACCCAAGGCAGCTTGCAGGTGGCTCTTGGTGGAAGGCAGCTCCCCTCTTCAGCAGGAGGCCAGAAGCATTTAGTGGTCATTGGAGCTGTCCGGAGCCAGACCAACCGCAAAATGGTCACGGGGGTGTTCACCCGTGCAGCAGCGGCACCGCTGGCTTCAGATGAGCACACTAAGATCCTGCTCAAGTTCTGTACAGAATAAGTGACAAAACTCGATCCTCTTGCCCGGCAGTGTAAGCACTGCGACCCTCGTTCTCCCATGCTCCAAGCCTTGTTTCTTCATGCTAGCTCAGTGCTCTGGTCAGCTTCATATTTCAGTTCATTCAGTGTGGCATATAAGACATCGCATTGACCTTTTACATCTCATTTATGAGTGGTGAGATCCATGTTATGACAGAAAAGGTGTTTCAGCACCTTCTGGTGGTGGGGACTGTGAAAGGACCTTGGACATAATCAGTGGGGAAAAAAGATGCCTTCTTGTTCACTGGTAACTGGAGCGAACTGATTTTGTAGAAGAATGTGGAGTAATTTACTTGGTTACTCTGAAAAAAAAACCAAAACCAAAACCCCTGACATCTGTATTGGATATCAGGAAGCTGAAACAATACCCTGATGTCTGCCATTTTTAAAATAACTGCCCAAAGTATCTCATAAAGATATATATCACCTATTATCCCTGGTTTTTGGCTGCTTTGCTACGCCATCTGTTTTCACTGCAAGCTGTGACAAAACTTCTGTAACCTGTCCTGCTGCCATGAAGCGTAAGAGGTAGAATAAGAACAGCCTCAGACTAAACCAAAGGCTTTTCTCCCACAGAAACAAGGCTACTATCATGTTTGCAAACTCTGCTAAGCATGTTAAAATCAGATTGTAAACTACATTTTTTTTTTCCAGAAAAAGACCTCAGTAGCCATAGGGCATTGCAACAATGCTACTAAAAACCAGAGCGTTCAATTATTCAAGTGTCACAAGTACAGGACAGGTGCATGTACTGCACCCTTTTGCCAAGAAGAGTTCAAAGTTTTACTTAACAAAAAGCTACGGGAAGATCCTCAGTATCTGAGAAATCTACCTCAGCTACCGGCGACTTCATGGCCCACTCCTGCAGGCACTCGGGCTGCCGCCGCCACTCCAGCTCCTTCCTCTCAGGGGCAAGTCTGTTAGGAGGCCAGCTCATGAAACATTACTCTGATCATCACCGTTAACACTGTGCACTTTTCTGTCCCAGGCTATAAAAAATGCAGCATGCCTCCCTGCCTTCAGTTAAAGGGAATGGTTTTGCAGTTAGCTGGTTAAGCTTTTCTTCCCCACCCTTCACATGAAGATGACTCCTGCTTCTTCAACTCAGAAGGAACCCAAGGGTTTAAGGCAACTTGCAGTAGCAGAGCACTTCTGTTGGGTGAACTGCCTTCGGAAATGACTGGGCTGGTAGGGATTTCTGTAAGCACTGAAGCATGACAGGGACACTAAAAATCTTCAGCTGAAGACTGGGGCATACCAATGGTAAGATGTGGCAGCAAGGTTTGTCATTCTGCATTTCTCCCTAAAAGGGGGATTAGATGAAGGACCCAAGATCCATACAGGTTACTGGAAGTAGGATGTGCCCAGGTCTCCCGAGTCCCACTAGATTATCAGCACAAACTATTGCAGGCAGAAAGCAGACCCTGGTGGGTTGAAAGGCTGTAGTTCACCAACAGAAGGCTGAATGATTGTACAGTAAGATGCAAAAAGAAGTTATAGACCATCCAGTGTTAGCAAGGTAATGTTTACGGGTAAGGAAGCTGACCTAAATGCTGCTCTGCCAACTTCTAATCTAGCTGGAACTTGCCATTCTGATGTCTCAGGTCTCATCTTTGAATGGGGTAAAATAGTAATTAGAGACTGTATTAAGGAGCTTCGGTGGGCAAGAAAACTTCCAAGTGCTGCAAACATGCAGAGCACAGAAGCCATCCCTGTCTGGGATACTTTCAATGAGAGCTACCCTGGTCAAGGACAATCTGGATTACATGACTTCACGCTAATAAAGACCACTAATGTCTGGCAAGGTGTCTAACTCCTAATGGCAGCAAAGGATGAGAAGCACCCCATTGTAGGATTAAAATGTAATAGCCCCTGGGTACAGTTACTTCCATCAGTGCTGCGCCACCGAACATTTCTGAAATGCCGAAAAGACACTGTGCATCTGTAAAGCAGGAATCAAGTAGTGACCAAAAACCCCAGGCTGCCAGAATCAAAGCAGTACTGTCCTCAGGTATGAGCTAGAAAGGCAAAAGAGATTCAGCTTTATCCTGTTATATACTTAAAAGCTAAAAGTAAGACTGGTATGGTTTGGAGCACTCAGACCTGTTCGTATTCAGGAACCAGGCTTTTTCCCTCCAGCCAGTTTCTAACCAATAGTTCACTAACTGTTTGGGACCATCAAGTGCTAATTTACATGCAATTTAACACTTATTTCCACTGATTATACCGATTATAGTGGTATTGCAGCTATCTTGATCCATGGACAAAAACTAAAACGAAAAACCTTAAGACGCTCAAAAAACATCCCCGACCCACCCAATAATATGTCAAGCCTTTAAAATGGCCCCAGCAAAACTTCCTAAGAGGTGGGATGGTGAAACAATAGATTCAACTCCTACTTTGAAAAGAAATGTCTGCAGTACAGACTACAGCTGGCTGAACTCACTGGTGGAGTTTGCTCAGGAGGATTGGGCAGTGGGGTGGGCTGGGAGCTTAGATGCCTCAATCAGATTTGCTGAGATGGAAGTGAACCAGCCAGGTTTTGTGCTAAGGAATCTGCAAGTCAAACAGGAAGGAAAATTCACTTTCATCACAAACTACTGGTTTCCAATAGTCTCATTGACTGGCTTGTTGATTCTGCCTTTTGTTCTCAGGGAGAAAGAAGTCCAAGAGAAGTAGCTTGCCTTAAGAAACAGAAGGCTGTACTAGAGGTCTCATTAAGTTCTCTGTGATTATTCATTATTTGGCAGCTTGTTTCAAAGCATCTTTTATACGCCTTCCTTTCTAACGCTGTCCACGATTGTCCTGTAAGGTCCTAGTCTCCTAACTCAAAGCTTTGCCCATGCAATAGAACTCAAAGGAACCTTGAGAGATTCTTAAATGTTTTTAACAGCAAACTCTGATAGGTGGCTGCAAGTACGGCGTCCTCCAAGCCAGCCTCACTGCATCTCACTACCTTTCATGCAGTCGGGAGGTGTGTGCAGAGCGTGAAAAAATTGTGCTCAGCAGCATGCAGGGAAGGCCATGGACCTCTTCCTCTCCTTGACTCTGCAGAACCGTCTCCAGCTCTACTGGGTACCCAGCTGCAGGTTCACCATTATCTTGCCTCTCAAATGCAACAGAGGTGTGGCTAGGAGAGTTCAAGCAGGTAGCCCTTTGTAAGGTAGCCCTCAGTCAATGTTCTGCCCATAATGTTGCATGTAGAATGGTGGTTTACTCAAGCGTCTGAAAGGAGTTTAAAGAGAGAAGAGACAGGGTTTTGGTCTAAAGAGGGACTTGGCTCTTACCTTCAGATCCCATTCAGTGCTTATGAGAGCAGTAGTAGAGAAGTGACTTGGAAGTGCAAGACAGCTCTTGAGACATACCTGTTCCCACCATAATACTATCTCTTCTCTGCTAACTAAGTAGAGTTACTAAAACTGCCAACACAGGGTAGTTTTGTGAATTTGTAAATTTTGCTCAGTGACAGCTTCTTTAACTTGGATCCCCTACAACAACAACTCAAGTATTCTTCACAGTCCTATTCAGTAGATAAGGTTTCATCCCTCCACCCCTTCCAAACTTTCAATTAGGAGCTGAATCTACATTTTCAGCATTGCAGTGACTAAAGTAGGTGCATGAAGATCCTAATTGCGCTTTACTTGGAATGGGAGCCATCTGGTGCTAAGACATTGTTTTTCAAAGTAGGAGCTGAATCTATTGTTTCACCATCTCACCCTTCAGGAGGTTTTGCTGTGGACTTTTTTCAAAGCTTAATATGTTATCGGGGGGGGGCGGGGTGGGGGTGTGTGGAAATTTATGTTTTCAAGCAGTCCTAAGATCTCTTAGCCTTTTGGTTTTTGCTTTTAGTTTTTATCCATGGGTCAAGAGCATGCAACAGCACCAGCCCTGTACCTGGTTTAGGACAACATATCTGACTGGGGGCTTGATTTCAAGGTCAATTCTAGTTGCAACAGACGACAGTTGAGGAAGTGACGCAGCCAGAATGACTATCTTCTCTGGGAAGGGGGAAGAGAGTTGTCAGGCTCTGGCAGGTTGGAGTGAACATCTCCTACCCCAACTATGACCACCCTGGGAGCAACCCAGAGTAGGAAAGTCCCTAAACATTAACGCAAGTTCCTAAGTTTGGTTATACTGGCTGTAGTTTTAGAAAAAAACTAGTAGTCAGGAAACATTTAATCTAGAACGGTTTGATGGCAAGTTTAACTGCAAACCGAAGAGCCTCTGAACTGGCTATCCATGCTGCAGGGCAGCATTCACAGCGTGACTGTGAGTGGGATCCGTGCCAAGTGCAGCAGGCAAGGTGGGTACAGCTCCAGGAATCGCTTTGCCTGCATTTATTAGAGCTTAGCACCACCTAAGGTGTGAGTGCTTCAACTGCAAGCACTTCCCAGGGCAGGCAGGATGGAAACAGTCTGGCTGGAGCTGGAGAAAGCTGTGGCATCAGTAAGCATGAAAATTTGATCCCTTGTCTACCTCGGCTCCTTACTCTTCCCTTACTAGGGGAGAAGAATTCAGGAAAAGGAGCAGCCAACTCTGCTAGGAACACACCTGGACAGTCGAGAGGCGAAGAGCCAGGAGAGCAGGGACTCCAAGCACAACCAGTGGTGACCGTGCCACAGCACAGACAAACAGGGAAAAGTCAATTTTCATTCAACTGACACATACAGCTAGGAAGAGTTAGCAACCTTCTCTTGCTAGTTTTAATCCTGGATATTTTACATCTGTAGCTTAAAAATGGCAGATGGTCACTGCAACCTCTTCAGGAGCAGCTGGCGATGGGTCCAGTAAAGGCTTTCAAGGCTGCTCTGAGTCCGGGATCAATGCAGACTCTCCAAGGGCTGCAGGAATTGCAGTAGAAACAGTTTTGCAGGGCTTGAGAGATTAAAAAAAAGTACTTGCACTTCTAAATTATCGCTGCAGTTGTAATGATTTGCAGCACCCTGAAGCAGTAGGGGGCTAGTTCCCAGAGTATGCTTAGGAAAGGAATATTTTAGCACAATATTCAGTTGAGCTCTAGTGATATTTTGATGTTTGTAACTTTTCTTTAGGCTCCAAAGAGCTATGCTTGGAAGATATTGCCTCCAGGAATACTTTGGGGAAATCAAAATGAATGAGCCAGTAGACAAACTGTCTCCCTCTTCACTCCGTTTAAAGAAAAAAAAAAAAATGGCTATTATAATCCAGAGACACAGACTATGAGGTTAACTGATAACTTCAGCCAAACAAAGTAAGATTAGAAAGGATTTGGGTTTCTGGCGCATTTGGATCTAAACATACAGAAGAAAAGAGGGACCGAAGAGCTGCCCAGGTTTGCCAAGGCTGCCTATAGAGTATACCTGGGGAGAAGGAAACACCCAAGAGACACCCACAGCAGCCAGCTCTCCACACCTCCTCTTACACACCGCTCCCACCTGCAGCTGAGCATCTCACCACGCTTTTCTCACAGAGTGCAGACAAACTCTCTTGGTACCCATACTTTGAGCTGTTGAGCATTTCTTAAAGCTTAGCACTTGGGCCACATATGGTGCAAACAAATGTTTTGGCCCTGGCTAGAAGCCACCCTTGGCCATTATTTTCTTAACATACTGTATCTAAAACGTGAAGCAGCCCAAGCCTTCCATCTGCTGCTCCCCTGCAACTGAGAGAGGACACAAAGTACACCAAGACAACAGCTGCTTCTCAGAAGACCCCAAGAGGAGCGATGCCAGGATCAGGAAATAAGACCTTAAGGTAAAAAACCATCAGGGTGTCAGGAAGATGGTGAGACTGTGTCCTGTCCAGCCTATGTTGATTTTTCAGACCAAGCCATTCAGAGAGCAAACTTAGCAATATCCGGGCGTGGTCTTAGTTTTACCCTGGGGAGGCACGCCTCAGAATGCTGTTTGCAGTCTCAAAAGCCATGTTATGAGAGTGCGCAAAGCTCAGCATCCCCCTGCCCTGAGTCATTTGTCCTCATCTGCTGCCATATCACGCAGTCAGGAGCCCAGGCAGCTTGGCACAGCCCAGGGCATCTCGGGATCATCTGGTGATGGTGTCCTAGCAGAGCTCTTTCCAGCTAACAGGGATTTCCCAGCTCCCATTGAAGAAATAATCTCCCTTGGGCTCCCCAAAGTGACACAAGTCATGATCATAATGACACAATGATCATGATCATTGTTATGATCATAAATTAGGCTCTGCGTTTAGCTGGGAGTCGAGCCAGGATAAATGGGGTTAAAAAACAAATACAGAAAGCCTCAGCCATACCCGAGTCATTCTAAGTCAGCTTAACAAAGGGACTCTGAATAACCCCTGGGAGCACCATCCTCCCTCGACCGGAGTGTACTTGCTGCAAGGTGGCTCAGACATTACCTGTGTGCTTCAAAAGAGCTGCAAACGAAGGGGCTTACAGGGCTGGGACTTGTGGCATCTGTATTACTTGGTAAGATTCAGTGACCCCAACTGGAGAGATTTTCTCCCCAGAATCACTACGTTTGGAATAATCAGGAGCTTAAAATTAGATACTTCCTACAGCAAATGCTGAAAAAATAAGATATTTCTGTTATACTAGTGCCAACGCTGCAGAATATCTGGTGGTGTAACCAATGAAGTTTCATCTTTAAGTCCAAAGTCAAGTGATTTTTAGCAGGCAGAAATTACCACCCCAGAGGTAATTATCTCTGTGCAGTATGGTTCCCTCTATCCTACCTCTTTAAAAAGTTTGATCCAACCTCATAGTAGGATAGTTCAGAAGTCCCTCAACCATTTAGATCTTGACAGGTTTTCAGCTAGGTTCTTCCAAATATTTTGGTGTTTAAAAGGGGCTAATCGGTCATGATTCACAGCAAGATTTTAAGCAACTTTGCAAACCCCTTTCAGGGACAGGGCTTTTCTGAGATGCAATGCTCTGGACCTTTCAAGGTCATTGATCTTGATCACCTTACCAAAGTACATGAGAAAAAACTTCTGTGGGCATCTACAGCTAGTCTTAAGTGTAAATATTTTGTTAAGGGACTAGTTGTAATATGTAGAATGCTTCAGCATTTGCTGTTTACACACAGAGAAAGCATTACGAAATTTCAACCCGGCTGGCTGGTTTTTTTTTCCTTTGTAAAACAAGAGAACTAACTACAAGTGGTTCTGCTTAATAAAAAAACAACCAACCTTTCGGTTGCCCATAAAGAGACCGCTGTGGTTTTGTTAGTCTTTTCAACCAACCCTTTAACTACTGTCCTTAAAAACCAGGACTGTGGAACACCACTCATCAAGTCAATATTACAACCAGAACCAAACCCATTAATTGATTATAATACAGTATTAGAAAGGCAGTCAATAAAACTACCAGAACCAAACAACACTGGGAAAATTCAAGCTGCACAAGACCAGTTCTTACAACCGCACTGCACCAGCTCAGAGCACGTTCTCCTCACCAGCCTAAGACAGTAGGCAAGTCTTCCCATCTTACCGAAGTCTCACCTTTTCAAAGCTTTAGTGAAATATTAAACAAGCTCTCAAGAAGTACGTTAAAGCTAAAGCATTACAGGGCACGTTAATAGTCTGGTCACAAGGTTTGCATACCAGCTCTGCCTGCATTTCCCGCTGGCAGGCTCCAAACCAGCCCTGGCTCAAAGTCCCGTAAAATACCTTCAAGTTTTGCTCTGTGCATCATTCCCTGATCCACCGTCTGCAACTTTTCTTTATCTTACTAAAAAACGGGCACCCATCTTTGTCCAGGAGTATGCACACCCCTGCAGATCCTTCTTTTTTTTCTTCAGCCATCACAACCCCAACAGCATTGCTCCAGTGATCAATACCTCTTGCTCCAACAGCATCCGCTGCAGCCCATGGCCTTCCAACCTGTTCTGCCAACAACATCTCTCGACGAAGCTACAAACAAAAGGGAAAACCAATAATAAGAAGACAGGCAAAATCCATGTGTTAAGGATCATATTCAGATAACACACACCCAAGTCCTCAAACACTTTGTCTCCTACAGATAGACAGGACCATTGCCTCTAGGAGCTTGTGTTTTCCCCCATTGAGCTCCTTCCTGTTAGTCCTCCCTGCGCATGACACATCCTCCAAGAGTAACGCAGGTGAAGCTAATGGAGATGTCATGGCCTATTAAGCCCTCTTTAATTAGCGTGGGATTATACAACTCATGAGAATAATTTAATCAAGTGGTGCAAATGAGAGGAAATATTATGGAAAAACATGTCATCTCACTATATTGCTGCTTTTAAAAAAGCAAGAGGGAGGGGAACAGCATAAGATAAATATCTGCTTCCCCCAAAGCATGTTATCAGTTCCTCCTTCATGATGAGACACGTGTACTGCGCAAAGCCCTAGCGTGAAGGGAACTCATGCCGGGTGTACAACACCTGTACAAGAGCAGGTCTAGCACTGCCTGTCTTCTCTTGCAATTTAAACGTGCTCCAGACCAACTGCCGAAGTCTGAAATTCAAGCTCTTCCAACACGCAGAAACCCAAGTACCCTCCTTAAAGAGCTCGTGCGACCTTTTTGTGTAAGGCTTTTTATTCTTGTGTTGCATCAGAAGAGAGCCTGGAATGCAGGTGAATCAAAGACACCTCCCATTCGGGCTATGGCTGTAGGTGCACTGGGAGATGAAATTATGCAGGCACAAAACTGTGCTCATCCTAGTCTCTGTACCGGAGAATGAGACATAAAGGTAGGATAACAGGCCTTTAAGAACGGCCACTCTGAATGCAGTTCAGCCCAACTGATCTTTGAATGGAGGGAAGGTTTTTTCTTCAGACACTATCAAATCAGAAGGACTTGAAACTTCCAAATAATCCTAAGGGAACTGCGGCAGCATGTTATAGAACACCAGCACCTTTAGTACCAGCTCTGTGGGATTGATTATTGCCAGCAGTGGCTGGAGACTGGAAATCTTGTTAGTTCTCTGGATGGCTGCAGCCTGGCTTGTAGGGAGAGAAACCTGCCCATGGCTGCCCACTTTAGCCTGATCAGCTGGAAAGCAAGCGCCGATGGCTGTTGGGCACTTATTTCCTCGGCATTACGGCCAGCATCACCAGCAATTGTTACGATTAATATATTTAGCACATGGAAATGGTACCACAATTACTGGACCCTAATACTGCCTTCGATCAATCCTAGTGTCACTTTGATTTTGGGGGCTGTAAGGTTTAACCAAAGGCAGAAATTGTCTTTGCCTCTCTGTGTAAGTGACAATAGTTCAAGGGTGTGTTTTTGCCTCCCACTTTTTTTTTTTTTTTTTTGCTTGTACTAATAGTTTTCACTGATAATTCGGCATTCAAAACTCAATATTCCAGTGAAATGTAAAACTTTGCCAGCTCAGGATGATCATGACTGAGATCCTATATAAACCAAGACATTTTAAGTCATTGATACCTGCAAGTCTCTCTGGTTTGGTGTTTTTTCTTAATGCCTATCTCACATAAGCACTTTTAATTCCGGTTAGTAACTCCATCGCTGCACCTCCAGTAACAAGGCAGAACCACACTGTGCCAGGTAGTGTATTAAGAGAAAATAATTCCTAATCTAAATAAGTATGAAGTACAGTTTAGGTAAAACATTGCACCTCCCCTTCCCTGATTGCTGTTGTAGAATGTCAGGAGTCAGTAGCGGAGCCTGGAGCATCCCCAGAAGACCCGCTCCCCCCCGCCAACTGCTCCAGCAAACGCTCCTTTGGCTTGAGAGGGCTCTTGTCCTTCAGGGCTGCCGCTCGCTCCCCACTCAGCAGTGCCAACGATTTTAGAGTATAAACCAAAGGATTGTTCTGTGCAGAATATTAGCATATGGCTTTTGACATCTGGTCCTCTAAGAGCGACAAACTGCCCATCAGGAGGCAGAGTGGATACAAGCGTATTATTATCACTAGCCTTACTAATCACCAAGATTAGTCCCTGCTTGGCAATGGTGACTGATGAACATGCAGAATGTATTCAAATATCCTCACGCATATTCATTTCCATTCAACAAATGAATTCTCATGTAAAATAATCCTCAAATTCTCGAAAAATGCTGCTTGTTTTTGTACCTAGGTGGCACGAGTTCAAAGGCATCCTGTTAAATATACCTAATTTCTTAAGAGCAAAAATTACAGCTTTTAATGGTGTTTCCCTTCCACCCCATGAAAATCTTTTTTCAATGTCACTAGAGGTCTTTGGAGGCTGGACTGAAGTTTCCTTTTCCAGCCCAGTGGGGTAGAAACGTCATTATTTTCAGAGCACAGTAGCTTTGTCAAGACACGTTGGCACACACGGTTTGAATATCAACACTGAACTCCAGCAAGCATTTCTAAACCTCCTTTGATTAAAACAAGCAACAAACAAACAAACAAAACCCCTCAAACACAGAACAACAAACTATGAAGGAGAAGGACTGGATAATCCATCCATCCTGAATCTTTCGATCTTCGGGGAAGGAAATGGCTTTTTCAGGAAGTGACCTTCAGCAGCTAGTAACTACACATCAGAGGAGGCCACTTTTGGGTGGTTGTCTCAAGAGGCGACAGAGGAGGACCTGAATTTTAACCAGACATTAATCTAATGAACCATTGTATTAATAAGAAGAAAAAGATCTTCAAGCTGAACCGGATTGTTTCAGGGAGTCAAAGGCAGATGAAACTGAGAAGATGAAATAAAACCAAAAGTGAAAGAATTAAAATGCGTTCGACTGAATTGCTAATTGGCATGGAAACCTTAGCCCCCTCATCACTTGAAAAAAAAAAATTGCTGGAGAACAGAGACTCTAAGAAAACTTCATGAAGACAATGAATGTAGGAAGGAAGCGAGGAAAGAGGTGAAATAAATCAAGAGGAACAGGTATGGCTGTATAGGAATAGCTTATTTTGCCTTGCATATAGTATGGATGTGTTCTTCCTGCTATATCATGACTCACAAACCTAGGGTTCCAACATTTGATGATTAATAAAGACAAATTTGAATATTAACAAAGACTACTTTGAATATTATTAAAGACTAATCAAAACTCTGCAGAAGTATTTGATAGTTGGCTCCTTTTCCAGTGTTCTGGTAATGTGTCCCTCTACTCCTGTATGTGGTTTGTTTGAGTTCTTAATTTGGATTTTTTTTTTCTGAATTGATTTCAAGATTTCCCTGCTACCTATAGGCAATAGGTAATTTAGTTCTAAAATTGTTTTCCTGCTTGACTGCAAAAACTCACTCAGAAGACTATTCATTAGGAACATGGATATCTGTATTTGGCCTTACATAAAATAATTTTATGGAACAAATTCATTGTCTGGAAGAGTTCTTGATTTGTATGCTTGTAAGAATATAAATATTCCTGAGGAACAAATATTGCATCATAGAGTCTCAGCGTCTGTACTGTCTTGCTACAATGAAGTGTAAACCAGAAATTATAACAGAATCTTCTAGATCAAAAAGGTAGCCCAGATATCATTCCAACGATTTCAGGATATTGCCATGACCGTATAAAAATGACTTAATTTGGAAGTTGCATCAGTGTGAGACCCACCTGGGACGTTCACTTTCTGTTGCTTGGTCTTTGCAGGCCTAGGGAAGAGTAACATGTCATTTTGCAAGTGGCAAACCAAAAGGAGATGGTGATCTGTGGACTCAGGTCTTCCAGCTGCCCTGCCAAGTGCAGGCTTCGATGTCTAGTCAAGGGTCAGTTTATGCGCCACTCTTTATTCTGGGTAAACGCAATAATAGAGTCTTCCTGATCTTATTTTTGCAAAATGTATGGGAATTTCAGGTCTTTGAAACTTCTGCTGTGTCAGACAAACTCAGACAGAAGGAAAGAATGGTAGGGATACTTACATTCCTGCAAGCTTGTTTCTACAGAATACCAGGATAAACTGTGCAGGTTCAAGTCTATGAGACAGATATTCCCTGCAGGAGCCTCCTGGAAAACATGATGCAATTTAGAAAACAGGCTAGAATGCCATTAGACGCACAATTCCTACAGTCTTTAACCTCGCTAACGTTACCATCGCTTACAGAGTACAAGCACTCAAGTTTTCCAGAACTTGGCTGGAGCCAGGAGTCTGAGCGCAGGAGCCACGGGTGCAGAATATTGCCCTGCATCCCTGAAATTGCGAATGGTCCAGACTAGGGCTGCTCACCCAGAGTGCTAACGGACGCTTAAAACACAATGCAGTTTCCTCGTGTCTCTCCCAGCTCCGCAGAACCCCCATCGCGGGTTTTTGCTGCCTCTGATTGCCAGGACAGGCAGCTCCCATCACCTTCTTCCTTGGCCGTTCGCTGATTTCTCCGTGACAGCTTTATCCGCGCCGGTCCGCGGGCTGCTTTGCCGGCTGCAGCCGCTGGGCGGGATGCGGGCAGGCCCGCAGGCCGTGCCCGGGGGTCTCCGCCGTCCGCCGGGGCTGCGGAGCGGCGGCAGCACCGCGCGGTGGCACCACGCACCCGCCGGTGAGCCCGCGGCCGCCGCAAGCGGCAAAGGCGGGGGAAAGCGCCGGCTTCAGCTGCGGAGGTTAGTGGGCTTCGAGGGGGATGAAGAGCACGGCCCTCGCTGGACGTTAAAGAGAGCCTGGCAGGGGCACAGCAGCGCAGCTCCGCACCCTCAGCGGGGTTACGGATCCCTGCTCCGGGGCAGTCCCCGCGCTGCGCGGGGTACCCGGGGCTGCGCGGCTGACCGGGGAGCTCCGCGCATCACTTACCGCGGCGTGAATTCAAGGGATGTGGTTCGTAGCTTCTTGCCCTGTTTCAGGAGCTCAGCAGGTGGACGCTGGATCATTTCAGAAATGAAAACCCTTTTGGTCAACAAGCCAAAGGTTACCTGGGAAATTCAAGAGCCTAAGAGTGTAGCTCTATTTTTTTGGTCCACTCTAAAGAGCCAGTCAGGGCTGGAGGCTGTAACGGCATCTCCAGCAAGGGAGGGGGCAGGCCAGAGGAAAGCAACGGGGTGCTCTCTCTGCACCCAACCTCACGAATATTTTCAGGGTTCTCAAAAACTACAGGGGTTTTTTCCTTGCCAAATAGTAGAGATTTGCAAAACTTCCCTCTCTGGCCCCTTCCACAGCCCACTCGCGCCATGGCTGTGGGCGGCAGAGTGTGGGCTCCAAGAGAAATTGCGTTTCCCACTCCACAAAGCTTTGTGATGCCAACATTTTCCTTCTGTGTAGGGATGCAACCAAGAAACAAAAAGAAACTGGTAGTATTAAATACTGCATGTAAGTGCATTTTACTGTTTCAAGTCCCAGAAATATTCACAACCAGAGCTGGTTTTGTGCCCCTCGCCTTGGGATAAGGACTCCGAGCCTGTCTTTTGGCGAGGATGCTGCAGAGGGTGCTGGAGATCGCGCTTTCCCTTCCCATCCGGCAGCCAAGAGCTCCACCACCAGCTCCAGCAACATGTGCTGGAGACTTGTTTACACCTGAAAGGTTTCATTTATGTGGTGGTGAATAGATGAAAAGAAATATGTGAGGGAAACCATAATAATACTTATTCGGTTCATTTTCTTTTCATTTAGCAAAGTTGGCTTTCTCATCATAATTAAAGGGAGCTGGGTGGCTTTCTAATGCTTTTCCACGTGTTTCTTCCTTCCCTTTGAAGGTGCTTGGCAGATTTCGATCATCATTGTCTTCCTATCATGCAGCAAGGGAAGAGGGAAAAAAATGCCCAGCACAAATCTTTCCTAATACTTCTACACTAGTTTAATCCAGCAGAGGTTTGCTCTGGCTCAAGCTAAAGAAAATCTATTGGCTCTTTAAAGAAGCCAAAGGATGCATCTAGGATGAAGTCAGGCAAAGACGTGTACAGCAAAGAATGATAGTGCTCGGTATCATTGGTTTGGCTGTCAGGAAAAGTTCACCCCACGGGATGCCAAACTCCACTTAAACTTGCCTCCTGTCTCCAAGTGCCTCTGCAAGCTGGAGGTGAGCCCACTGCAATTTGTCTTGGTAATCACCTGAGGTAGACAGGGAAAAAAAATTCAGAGTCCAGGCCAGATGTCCTGTCGGAGCAACGCAAACTGCAAAGGGGTTGGTACTGGAGCCATCCAAAAGTCACGTTGCTGCTGTCTTGTGGCCCATTATATAACCTACTCATATTTGACAGCTAATACTTGTTAAAAATTTTACAGGCAGCTTTTTACTTAAAAGCAACATATGCAGATCATCAGGGCACTTGTCTAATTTTAAGCAAGATAATTTATGGTGAATAGACCTGTATCTTTGTGCCCACTGCTACGGATTTTTTGTTCAGAGACTAAGATAGCGGCAGAGTCACCAGCAGTTTCTGCTACACTCAGAGACAGTTGTATCCAGAACAGCTTCAGAAATTAGGATCCTTCAGAGTGCAACTCAGCCTACACACGACACCACCGCTCTGTCCCATCTGTGCCCGTTGGTGGTAGCAGGGCGTGAAGGTGACAGCTCACTTAGACACCTCATGTCAGATGGAATGAATCCAGAAAGTGCTGCCAAACTGCATCCTGCCTGCTTTTTTTTGGAGTCTGGCAGTTGACACAGTTGAGTTCAACGTCAGCCTCGTCACATCTCCCTGATGCTGTCACAGCCAGGTAGCAGTGGCTGCTCCTGTCTCGACTTTGGTAGACTCCCAAGAAGAACAGTCCTTTTGCCTGTCTGGGAAATGAAGACACGGAAGAAGGGGGAGACGGGAATGTGTATCTTTCTGCTATTTCTCCTTGGCACACTCCGATACAGCTCCACAGCAGGTTGGGGTAACGCCCTTTCAAAACACCCCCAGCTTTGGCAAGAAATGACTTTGCTCCTACTCTTTTCCTTTGCTTGTCCCCTCTCCAAATCTTGGAGCCCTCATTCAGCTGCCTTGTTGGATCTTTAACCTCCTCTGCATTTCAGGTGCTGCCATGAACTTCTGAAGCACTGCAGACAGAGGGGAAGGGGGAAAACTAGTTCCTTCTTGAAATCCTGATCTGTAAAAACCTTTTATATAGCAGCATGCCAAGAGATAAAAATAAAACTACAAAGAGGCAGGATATGTTTTAGAAGTGATTTCACTTTCCCCGTTCAGCAGCTCTGGAGGGCTGGAGCGAGAGGACGCTGCAGGGGGGAGGGTAACCCTGGGTGGCATGGTGCTGTGTGGCATTTTACGGTGAGCATCAGTTTCGACATGAGCTTGGAGTATACAGTGAACTCTGCATGGCCACTATGGACGGATAAATTAAAGGTAGTTAATGCTATAAACATTGGTTGCTGAGGGGTCTGGCACCAGTAATTTAAAATGTCACAAACTGGGATTTCCAAAACCTGAATCTCTCAAGTCCTCACGTCATCGGGAACTGTTTGCACTGGCTGTTGGTTGGCCAGCCCTGACAGCAACCACTAAACACCCTGCCAACCTCCGGCCACCACTAGCATCACCGGCCGTGGCTTGGGGAGCTGCAGAGAGCTGCTCTAAGATGTATGCAGGGTTCATTTCTTGTGCAGCCCAACTGCAGCCATGCTGCCACTGCCCTGCTGTCAACTGCTCAGCCCTTCCTCCTCCAGCTCGCACAGAGCTGATTCAGAGCAGGTGGGTTCCCAGCTCCCCACCACCATTTCCTTGCTCCTTCCTCCCTCAAGAGGTTGATAGCGGGGGATTTCTGTCCTACCCACGGGCAGTTGGTGCTGGCCTCCTGCAAACAGCGTTTAGGGCACGCCTGATCCTGCTGCTGCCAAACCTTGTGCACACACACACACTGCAAGGGTAGACCCCAGCTGAGCCAGCCTGAATCCCAGCAGGAGGGATAAAGGAGGTCTCTGTGCTTTCACGCAGCCCCATGCTGATAAGTAGGCTGGCCTGCATGGAGTCCCAGACTGGCCTGGGCAGGGCTCTCTTCACGAATATAAGGCTTTTGTGGTGTTTTATGAATGAGGCTGGGCAGGGATTTCTGTGACGGAGGTGACACGGTGCAGCTGCCTCCCCAGGGGCGGCTGAAGGCGAGATAAACAGCCCAGCTGGCTCCTTGAAGCCACTTCTCTGATTACCCAATATTTTCCTCAGGGCTCTGGTCTCCCAGTCTCATAAATCCCTTCGCTGTTTGGCCTCCAAGCAGCGATGGGGGCTGTGAACACGTGTCCAAGCGATGTGCCCTGTTCCTGGGCTAACAAGGGACCGTTTGAAAGAAACTCTGAGCAGGATGATGTCAAGCCAGAAACCTCTCAGAGGATGTTGCAAGCTGGGCTTTGAAGGCAGAGTTTGTTTAGGACATCAGGTTTCAGCTGGATCCGTTGATACTGGGTATGTCAATAAGAAATCCCAATTACGAGGCAAAATTGAGTAAGAGGGTTTCAGGCTGCGGGTACCTTTAGCTGAGCAGCACATAAACATCCTGCCCTCTCCTTGGCAGGGAGGGAAGGAAGGAGAAACCACTCTGCCTTGTGTGCTCTGAGTTAAATCAGAGCTCTCAGACTTCCCCAATAAGCACAGCCATCTTCCTTCACCGCACACGCAGCAATAACAAACCGGGGGAATAGACGGTACGTGCTGAAGAGGGCTTTGCTGTGCCTCCTATCAGCCCCTGCACGCTCTGAGTATGTCTCATCTGCTCAAATCCACGTCCATTCTCACGACTCATTTCAAAAAACAACCTTAGAGACAACTGGGCCAAAGAACAGAGTTTCAAGGGGGTGTATCATATCCCCTATCCCGCACCGGGCCAACTCACAAACTGTGTGGGTGTTTCCTGCCTCACACAAAGGCAGACCCATTCGTGGGATTGCTCTCCCTCAAGGACCTGGAAGTTCTTGGTGGATGATGATGAAAGATTGTGAAGTACAATGTGTACCTCCAGAGGATTTAACTCTGGCTGAGAAACCTCGGTTTAGAGCTGTGTGATGTAAACTGCTACATCATACTAATGGTGTTCAATAGGTGATTTCAGGATGACATAGTGGTGATGACAGGAGCTGCGTTAGGTGACAGTGCGACATTAGGTTGCCCTGCGATCCTATGGGGATGTCAGTCTAGGCTTACTGAAGTCACCAGGAAAGCTGTAAACATACAATGCTTCATCTTCACAAATAAATAAATAAATAAAATAGTGAAAAGTCCTTCTTGACATCAGGGACAACCAGAGAACGGGATATGGCCTTCTGAATCCGCAAACTGTCACTCGGATCCAATCTTATTAAAAAAAGGGTTTCAACAGGTTTCTGCTCCTGCCTGCCTTCGGCCAAGCTTTTCCAACAGGAGATGGGACACTTTGGTCTTTGTCCAGAAGTCACTCAGAACGGGGGATGCTTTACTTCCACTGGTTTGCTGCTTTCAGCTGGGTCACATCAGAAGTCCCAAGACCTGGAAGCCATATCAAACAGCTTGGTGCTTTTAGGAGATGCAACAGATGCACCCTGGGGCCTCAGTCTTCCAGGGCCTCCACATTCCTGAAGCTGTACTGTAATTTAGTCACCTCTCAATTGCTAGTAATTACGCAGAGCAAGAGAACAGACCCCTTTGGATAACTTTTTGCTTGGTCAAAGCCTATATTTAACTACAATTCCCAGCTCCCTTTCCAACAGTCCATGATAGAGCTTATTTTCCAGCCTGCACCTGAATACTCAAGAAATCAACAAGTAGAGCTGGAAACGATCCATGCAACCCTATCTGCCAAGAGCCGAGACCTTCTGATTGCTGTGAACTTCCTTTACCCATCCATATATCACCAACCTGTAAATGTGAGAACAGGGAGATCCTGCACCCAGCTCTCCCTGTGAGCAGTGACGGCTGCTGATGGCCTCTCCAGGTTCCTTTCATGCTGTAGCTACCCATCTGCAGCTGTATTCCACCCTGTCACTCTTGGGGAGCTTGCTGACCTTATAAAGCATGGCTTGGTTTTGTTTAAAGAAACAAAACTGACTGCCTGCAGGATACTTTGATCCTAAACAGTATTGGAAAGCAATGGGGCTGGGTGAGGCTATGAAATGATCTGCTGGTGAGTCACGACACCGCTTTCCGCAGCGATCCACTCTGTCAAACAGCATACCTGATTTTCTTGCTCCGTGTCAAATATTTACTGTCTGTCTGAGTATAAAGGATATTTCACAGCAAACCCAAGTGTCTGTCTTTACAGCGGCGCATCCTTTCACTGCTGGCCATTCTCTCACACGTGTGTACACATACTCAGTCGTGCAGAGGACCCAGACATAAAGCCAAGGTAAAAGAGCAGGAGTCAAAGTTACACACAAAGCAAAAGAGACGCCCCCAAATGCCATTAGCTTCCAGGAAACAGCAAGCTTTCAGAGCCCAGATCACCCTTGGTGAGATAGCCCAGCTCCAGTAAATTCAACAGACAGCGTTACACTCCACTGAAGCAGGTCTTTTAGGGTTTATTTGAGGTTAACTGTCCAAATCCTTGGCTTGCAGACCTCTTATGTCCCAGATAATGAATGTGAAGGCAAATAGGAGCTAAGAAAGAAGCCGTGCTAGTGGCTGGTTCCCTGCCCTCTGGCTCGCTGCGTTTGCTGACAGCGCAACTATGCAAAGCATTTGGCTCCACGTGCATTGTGGCCGTCCTGCTTTTATTTCAGCGGTTCCCAAGACAGCCCTGCTCTCTGTTTGCTCTTCGGAGACTTCGCATAACAGCCAGGTAGGGATACCCCATAAAGTAAACAAGTCCCATCTGCACTTCTCCTTGACTGTTGACAGCGAGAGTCTGGCCACCCCAGACACGAAAGATGGGCTTTGTCAGTACCTGAGGATGCCGCAGCAAGAAAAGCCCAGCACTGGTCAAACTGGGACAAAACCACATGTACTCCATGGGCCAAGGGTGCTGTTTGCTGGTGCTCTGCCAAACGAAGATGCTGTCTGGGGCTGATGGAGGTAGGGGTAGGACTATGACACCCACTCTGAGCAGTCCCCTGGGCACAGAGGTACCTTTGGGAACAGCTGCTTGGCCACTGCCCTGCCTAGAAAGTGAGTGGATAAATGAACCAGGCCTTGAATAAGGAGCATCTGTTTAAGCATAGCTGTCTGCACTTGGGGGCACAACCCTGGCCGCTCTCTCATCTCTCGATGGGGAGGGAGGAGTGCTGAGGAGCGCTGTTATACACAACTCCAAAGGCAGAGAGGTGTCCTAAGTCCTACGCCAAGGGCATCAAATGGTGCCTTTTCTATCTCCACTGAACAGTGCTATGCACGAAAGGAAAAGGAAAAGCCACCAAAACCAGACCCTCTTCCCGCCCCCCCCCCCTTATTTTTTCATACTTATCTTTCAGTAAGTATGATGATCCTAACAGAAGTAAGAGAACATTTAAAAAGGCACATTTCTAGAAGGAAAGCTATGGAGTAACAAAGCATTTAGCCCAGGGAAAAAGAACTTTCTCTTTATCTTGGTTTCCCACCCACCCTCAAAGCACACTTTAGCCAAGTCAGCCTTATGCTGCAAGATGCAAGAGCTGTTGGCATCAGCGAGCTGCCACGTAGCACACGTGCTCCGAGAGCAAGGGACAACTGGCCATGCCTCTGCTGCACCGCGGTGGAGTTTTCCACCATCTGTATTTCGCAAGGAGCTAAGCAGCGCAGATCAGTATCAGGCAAACGTCTTGCTGCCTGCTATCCCAAAATCTCTCTGTGTCTTGCTGTTTTCCCATGCATGAGCAAGACTATCTTCCATATGCAAGTCCAGCAATTAAGCTCATGTTCAAGTGTCAGTGTGATCCAGACTTTCGATCCATTAACCATACAGCGAGACATCAAAACATTCTTTCTTTAATGCGCACCTATCCCATAGATCGATAGCGGACAGTTAAGGTTGGGGAGGGGGTGTGAAGAAGGACAATGCCACTCAAGAATAGGAGCTGGACAAAACGGCGCTACGGTTTTATTAGTCATGCCCCTGGAATCAGCAATAAAACAGATCTGATCTCAAAAGAATACACGCATCGGGTGTTTATACAAGCTGTTATGGAAAAGAACTTGTGTGTTAATAAGAGAGGGATGTCAGCACGCCTGCAATCGGCTCAAGAGGCCACTTTGTATTGCTATGGGACACCCTTCTTCTGGGCTGGCATTCAGCACCGCCCTTCTGGGACTTCTGCTCACCATACCAGCAACCAACAACCCCAGCACTGGTCAACATATTATGAATAATGTGTGAGCAATTGCTCGCAAGCCCTTTCTTGGTACTTTCATTTTCCAAGAGATGAATTTACATACCACCGTCCCTACGCTCGCCTCGGATAACCCCAGACCTTCACTTTTACCCAGCAGATTCACAAACACAGGCTGCGATTTTGCATCAAAGAGGAAGCCTGGAACGCGGTGACCGGTCCCAGGCACTGAGCTCTGAGATGTGAATTAACTGGAGAAAGTCCAAAAGGGAACAGCAAGAGGGGCCAGAGGACACAATTCATGAGAAAAAGAGTAAAAGAATGAGGGTTATTTAGTCTAGATGGTTGTGACCTTCAGTTACACACAGGACAAAGAGGAATGGATTGACCCTTTCTCAGCAGTTGTGGTGGAACTAGAAATTGTAATGGGCTTACGTTGCATCAAAGATGATTTTGGCTACATATTAAGCAATACTTTCACACTTCCCTATGCTTGCCCTACAAGCTTTCTTGTGGAGTCTTCCTCCCTGGATTTTTAAGAACAAGATGAATTTTATTTAGTCTCTCCTTTTTATAATTTTTATTGTTTTTATTTTTAAATAGAACCAGTGCAACCCTCGCTTACCAATCTGCTTGCTGTTATGGAAAGGAGTTTGGAGATCAGAGCCCATTATTACCTTGGAGCAATGAAATAAGAAAAAGCCCCGAACTGCCAGACACCTCAGGGGAGATGCCGTGGTGCCTCTCCAAGCCAGACTTGCTAGATTCACTTGCTGTGCTTGGAGATACCTGAGAGGCAGAAGTAGTTGTGGGAGAAACACGCTGTTCCTTACGACCAGTGGTGCCTGCAGCCTTGGGGAGCTCTGGCCTTGCAGCAATTAACGCCAACCACCTATTTCCTCACTGCTGTTTCTTCTCCCACAGTCTCTGCGGCCACAGCCCACAGGCTGGGACATGCTCCACTGACTGTCAAGATGCCCCATCTCCACCTATCGTACAGCTTGTAGAACAAAACTCATTAGCAATTGTAATTAGACTTGGCATTGGCACACGCTTGCAGCAAATTGGTCTAGTTGCTGCCTTGTGTCTTAGCTTCACTGACATGTTTAAATCAGCCACGAATGTCTGATTGATGCCTTTGGTACCCAGCAATAACCAATGGGATTTAAGCTGTGAATTAGCAGAGGTTTACTCTCACTCAAAATTGCCTTAAGTGATTACAGCCAGTCAAGTGCCCTACTGGATTTTATTTATTTATTCGTTTTTAATAGCAACATTAGGTGAAAAGCTGTCACCAGCTTTCATACCAATTTATGATCATTGCATCTACACCCCTGTACTCCATACTAGTCCCATCGCCTGGGACTCAGGAGACCCTGCTACCTTTTCTTCCTCTCCGAGTAGGTGAGGAGCGGTGGTTTGGGGTAGCTTTTTCTTCCGGCAAATAGATTTTCCCCCACTCCCTGCCACACCAGAGACACCCTCATTTCCTGCTCCTCCCATTTTAACCACCTGTCACGACAGTTTGTGGATACAAATCCTGTCCAAGTCTCCGAGGCCTGAGAAGAGATTTGTTACACAGGCACTATATAAAAATAGCTACCGATGTGAGATGCTGACAGGAGAAAGTTTTCACAGGGTGAGATCATGGGGTCGTATTTAAGTATAAAACAGAGGAGCACAATGTCCACTCTTCCCCAGTAGCACCCAGAGAATTTGCTTGCCTCCACGCAGCACATGAACAGCTAAACCCCATTATCTCGACAGCACCTGACCCCCAAATTAGTGACGTCTCACTCTCTCTCAAACACTGTCAACCCTCAGCAATGGACCAACTCAATACTTCAACTCCACAAGTTACCTTGCAACCTCTGCAGGTTGCTTCAACCCAGATACCAGTACTGGTAACATCAGTCTTCTGACATAAGGTTTTTCAAGAAGTCCATAAACTCTCCTGAGAATTGAGAGAAAGTCATCCGCTTGCACCAGAGTCTCACCTTTTCCAACCAGGCTGCTGTTGCTTGCTTGCAACAGAGCCTAAAGCCAGCAGGTCTAACCCAGGCTGCAGCCCCACCTCGGACCACCAAGTTGGTTAGCTGCTGATTTGGGGCTGGTTTCTGGAACCCTCAACATGTAGGCAAGGACATAGCGAGTGCTGCCCTTGTGCCTCAGCAGGAGGAGATGGTGGGATGTGTTATCTCAGGGCTGCCAGCACATCTGGGACAGAGGAGTTCCCAAGGGATGCTCTGGTCGAGGGAAGGCAGCTGGGGAGATGGTGGGAAGGGAAGGAGGCAGGGGGGGAGGCAGAACAATAGTTACTTATTTTAATTTTAGAACCCAAAATTTCTAGTTTGTTTATTCTGCGCTCTGGGGAGAGAGCATAGATTCCCAGAAAAAGTGTTTGGGAAAAAAGAAGCTCCCATGTCCTTCAGCCCATCAAAGAATAGGACCACAATGTTTATTTGCATAAAATTAAAAAAAATAAAACTAAGCAAAGCAACAGCCCCACAATAGCCCTTGTCCACAACCACACATGTGCACAGGCACGCATGGATGCTGGTTCATGCTTACCCAGATTGCCACCTTGGTCTTCTCTAAGGCTCCCTTGGTCCCAGAGCAGGTCTGCTCAAGGGAGTTTTGTGCTTTGAACAGGCACCTCTGTGCCCCACAGCGTGGGAGATGATCCCTTCATCTTCTATTCACCACCATAAGATTGTGGAGGGAGGATGTACGAGAGAGCAGGGAATCTTGCTTAACTGACAATCTCAGTGGTTCAGTTCACATAAATCCACGATTTAGGAAATAAAGAGGACATCTCTCCTCAGCCACTCGATCACTTCTGTCTGTCGCCTGTATGAATTCTTTCCGTTCTCAGGACAGCTCACTCTCACCCAAGGCTGACAGCCTCTCTCAGGATATCACTACATACCTGAAGCACACACCAGGACTTGCTTTTTACGACCCACCCTTTTGCCAACCACAAAGCACTACAAGGAATCCTGAAGCAAACCTTGAAATAAAATGAGGCAAGTGGCTTACCAAATCTTAATCCCTGGGTTCTTTTGATCTCAGTTTGTCAGGCAGCAGGGTTATATTTTCAGCCTTTGAATCTACAATTATGATAGCCAGGGTTTTATTAACTTTTTTTCACCTCTTCACTTTATCTCGAGGTTCTCAAGCACTAAATATCGGGAGTTGGTGACGCTATCAGGGAGCAAATTTTGCACCCTGCTGGTCTCCATTCCTAGAACTGCAAAGAAACAGAACATCTTTCAGGATGAATCCCTGCTCCTTTTGCAAAAGAACTCTTGCCTCTGTCTGCTGCAGGGTGAGAGATGAAGCTGCTCTGCAAGAGGAGACCTGCTAGGCTGCAGGGAACCCAGGACCAAGCAGAGAAAGGGCTTTTCAGACTCAAAAAAACCCCACAGTCATGCCAGAGAGAGAAGAGCACCAGATTCCCAGGCTGGCAGCACGGGGAAGACAAGGGGGAAGTCTATTAAAAACCCCCCAAAACATACAAATATTAAAATAAGATGTAAGAAAACGCACTGCACATGTTTGTACTTACTGCAAATAATTCAAAACATAAGGCAGACGCCAGCCTGGATGAACGCCGAATGGCTGCACAGCACAATTCCTCATGCCATTAGACCTATCATAGAGTCCAGATATAGCAGAATTAAATTTATTGCATTTCTCCTGCATAGGTTTTAGTCAAAGCGACAGCTTAACTCTTTGGTGTCCTGTAGCAGGTACTATGAAATATTACATGCACGTCTGATGTGTGAGCTAAAAGTCAAAGAGCCTTGTTTTGCTCAGACCTCAGATTGGACACGTCTGATCTGGCACTGCAACAGTGGGAGAAGAGAGCTCAGGCTCAGCAGAAAAACACCCTTGAAAGCAGGCTTATTGAAAATGTTGGAGAAGGAACCTTGCCTGCAATTATTCACAAGCAGATGTCTGGTACATCAAACTCATGGGAACAAAAAGTATATCCATAAGCTCACCTGCGGACACCAGTTCACGTGCTGGTGGAGTCGAGACTGAAAAGTCTCACTGCTGCTCAGAAGAGGTGTTTTTCCACAGAGCCAAATCAGCCACAGCATGTGGCCCAGCTCCTCGCCGGCTTTGGGATAACCCAGGTCAGCTAGTCAGGGTGAGATCAGAGAATCCACAGCTTTGCACAGGGGATGAGAGAGCTACAAGAGAAGCTGTGCCAGCTGGGGGAAGAGACATGCAGGAGAAAGTCTAGCACTGAAAAGACCTGGCATGGAAAATATGTCAAGGAAAAAAAACTTGGTGCAAAACCACCTCAAATACATATATATGCCTTGGGGACTGCATAGATTAAGTCCTGAAGCAGCAACAAGATCCAAATCTCATCCACGTGCCTGGCTAGAGTCAGTTCAGGAGCCATTTCCACTAAATTGCAAGAATTAGAGGCAGATGGCAAGGTCTGAGTTTCTCTCATTTATCACAAGTACTGCAGGCACATTCCCCAGACACGTTTTGCAATATTCACTTGCTGCGATATTCCCTGGATGTGGTTTATCTCCACACTTCAGAGTGACTTCCTGGACTCCCACTTCAGCCACGTGCCAGGAGATGACTGCAATTCCCTGTCATTTCTTCCACGTCTCTGCAGAATGTACTTTGAATTTAACGTCTTTGGTGGACATCGGAGATCTTGGTGATGCTTTCTCAAGCCCAGCCACTAACTGACCCTATCCTAACCTTGTTCTTCTCTCTTTTGCTCTGACATATTTGCAGGCTTCAGAGTTACTCGGACTCAGGGGGTTCCTGTTGACATTAGAGCCCTGTTTCCAGTCTCTATTTGTGGTAGGCAAGACAGTATATGGTCAAATTTTATTTCTTATCGGGGGTGAAAGAAGGCAGGGAATCGCACACCAAGAGGTGCAAAAGACTGCTTTTGTCCTGCCTGGGTTTACACCCACACGCGTATATTTGCTGCGTGAGCTGATTCTCAGCTGGTTTGTTGATAAAAGCAAGGAACAACTCCTAATTCTGAATGGAAACACCCCAATTTAAAACCATGAGTGATCTAGCCTCTAAGGTCTACTGTAATAATGGAAGTATGCGCGTCTTGCTGGTAAGTTGTGGAGAAAATAAATTGACAATGAACTCTTTTCAATGTTATTGATGTCTAAACATTTTTAACCTCACAAAAGGAGGCTATTGAAAGAATCTCTGGAATGTCAAATGCTGGTAAGTAGGAAAGGAACGTACTGAAACTGGTATCTGGTAGTCATCTCAGAATACCCGAGAGAGTAGACTGGACTAAAGATGTAGACACAGACTTCGGGTTTCAGAGGTTCCCAGGCTGGACTGGCGGGTGAATAAGTCCGTGGACACTTCACTGTTTTCTGCTGTTCTTGCATTCTTCCCCTCTGCACCCAGCACTAGTCAACTTGTGGAAGAAGGATGCTGGGGAGAATGAATCTTTGCTCTGCACCACTGAAGATGTGCCTACATTTGGTAAACAATGATGACTAGGCTGAGCTTTTTTTCCCTTCCTGTAAATTTCCATGTTTCCTTTCTCATAAAGTAACCCTTACAGAAATTACTTCAGGAAATAAAGTGCAAGGGGCAGCCTTGTTTTGTTTTCTGGCAGCAAAAACATGGAACAAAGCACAAGAAAATTCTCTTGCAATTTTGCGTCTTTCAAAATGCTTCTCCCACTGCAAGCAGTCCTTGAGATTGACCATGAGTGCTTCCCAGCCCACGGAAGTGTTGCAGCAAGCAGGTTTACCCTCTGAACTACGCTTTCTTCCTACCTCCTCCCCCCAGTACACCCACACACTGATGCCTACCTACATGCAGAAGACCTCTGTGAAAGCAGAAGCTAGAGGGTTCTCCTCTGGGGGAAGGGGGACTCGTTTTCTTTTTTGAATGCTGAACTTCTTACCCCTTCTCTATCAGGGGCATGTCACATCCTGCTGACTAGACCCTTCATACACCAGTTCAATCAAAGACACATTCCTGACGACATGTGAACAAAGACAGCACAAATTCAAGATTGTGTACGTATTCCATCCCGCCCCCCCGCCAAAGTTTCCATCCAGCGCGATTGATCAAATATTTGCTTTCCTCAAACCAGATAACTTTTGTAAACTACAAACTTCAGCCACAAGCCCTTATCCTCTGGTGCTATTTATCTCCAGAGTACAAAGGCCAATTGATTTCTTCCATGACAGGCATACCCAGGCTCTCAGCTTTCAGCCGTGCTGCAGTTCCTGGTTTTACTCTTTGGTTTGGATTCATTTCATTTAGACAACAATAGGGAGAAGAAGGTCAGTAAGGAACAAAAGTGAACCTAAAATGGAGGGAACCAGTCACCCCAGTACAAAGAAGCCATGCGGCTCCTCTCCACAGCGAAGGACTACTTTAGCCCATAGTCCTTTAAGGCAGTCACACCAATTTCTGGCACTTGGAATGGCGGCTGGCAGTTGCAAAAGGCAGCTCCAGCCTCCTGAACGAGCTAGAGAAACTACACACCCCGCTTCCAGTAGCTCAAGTCACCCAGGTAGAGCCTTCAGTCACGGAGTGAAGGCCATCCTGCCAGGTGCTCTGTGGACCCTGACATATCAAATATGGTTACGGTGTCTCAGGAGTAACTTTTGAACCTTGAAGCATGAGGTCAAATCTCCATCTCCAGTTGAGAATCAGAAGCAACATGCTAGTCCGCAAACCCCAAAGCACAGAAGGAGATAGCTGGAGATACTGGCAATAATAAGAAAAGCACAGCTTGGCAAAGGGACAAGTTATCGCTGCTGCTTAGTTTCCCTAACAACTTTCAGATGCAGGCCCACCGGGCCAGGGAGGCTGCTGGAAGAGCGATACCACGAGGATCCGCAACCTTAGGATGACCTTGAGAAATGGAATTGCTTCAGGAAATGGAGCTATGAGAAAAAGATCCATTTAAAAAAATACAGTGGAAAAAATGCATCACTTGGCTTAGTTTTAGTTTTGAAAGTAGGGGAAAAGCCTTAAGTTTCCCACTCCCGCATTTTGTTTTTCTTCAGCCTTCACTACAGAGGGAAGATTAGTTCTGCCTGCGACTCGTGGCTGTTGCCTGAATGCATGGAGAGCCATATCCACCATTAGAGTATTACAGGAGACCCGCACTAAAGGTGTTGAGAGCCACTCCTTCAGCTCTGTGTTATGTCTGGTTTTAAAGCGGCAGAGAACTACTCCAGAGGTTTCCTCGCTGCCCTTGTAACAACCCTTTTCACTCTTCAGCTGTGCTACTACCTAGCAGGACACCTGGACACTTCATCACTCAGTTCAAGGCAGGCTTCATGGCAAGCTCTCCTCCCCTTTAATCATCACTGGAATAATGGTAACAGTAGGTGTTGCTGGAAGTCATTTTCAGCATTAAGGACCACGAAATAACTTAGATCCAAAAGCTCACTAAGGCCTGCCTAGACTTGAGGGGCAGACACGTGATTTCCTACTCGGCCAACTAAGTTTTTCCTTGTATTCTCTCATTTAATCACAAATAACATCGTCTGCATAGCATAGATACAGAAGAATAAACACAAAGCAAGAGCTGCATGCTGGAAACAGAACCTGAGAATCAGCCAAGAACAATAATTTACAATAAGACTTCTCACTTCAGACATCCTACCTGATTGTTGGAAAAGCATGGTGGCAACATATTGTTTCCCTCCTACAAAATCCCTTAGTTTTCAGCAAAGAGCACCAAGAATCCTGGCTATAGGTAGCTGTGCCCTGTAGAAAGCTTCCAGTATCCTCAGCAAGGGGTCCTACTGTCTGCAGCTTGGTGTTCTGTCCTCCCAAGGACAGAAACAGAGCAAATACTGCCAGCCACTACTATCCCAAGGGGTACCTAGGTGTGCTGGCAAGACATGAGTTGCTATACCGCTTTGTCCAGAAGCGTAGCTGTTCACAGAATCCCAAACTGGTGGGGGTTGGAAGGGACCTCTGGAGATCATCCAGTCCAACCCCCCTGCTATAGCAGGGTCACCTACAGCAGGTTGCCCAGGATGGTGTCCAGCTGGGTTTGAAATCTCTCCAGAGAAGGAGACCCCACAACCTCTCTGGGCAGGCTGTGCCAGGGCTCTGTCACCCTCACAGCAAAGAAGTTTATCCTCATGTTCAGGTGGAACCTCCTGTGTTCCAGTGTGTGCCCATTGCCCCTTGCCCTGTCACTGGGCACCACTGAGAAGAGTCTGGCCCCATCCTCCTGACCCCCACGCTTCGGATATTGATAAGCACTGATCAGATGCCCTCTCAGCCTTCTCTTCTCCAGGCTAAACAGCCCCAGGTTTCTCAGCCTTTCCTTGGCACAGAGATGCTCCAGCCCCCTCAACATCCTTGTAGTCTCCACTGTACTCTCTCCAGTAGTTCCTTGTCTCTCTTGAACTGGGAAGCCCAAAACTGGACACAGGACTCCAAATGTGGCCTCACTAGGGCAGGCTAGAAAGGGAGGAAAACCTCCCTCGAAATGCTCCTCTTTATACACCCCAGGAGACCATTGGCCTTCTTGTCCATAAGAGCACATTGCTAGCTCATGGTGAACTTGTCCATCAGGACTCCCAGGTCCTTCTCCACGGAGCTACCTCCCAGCAGGTCAACCCCTGATCTGTACTGGTGCAGGGGGTTATTATTCCCCAGGTGCAGGACCCTACACTTGCCCTTGTTGAACTTCATTAGGTTCCCTCCACCCAACTCTCCAGCCTGCTCAGCTCTCGCTGTTCTACCAACCTCCCTCACCCAGACATACCCTTGAACATTTCACGAGATTGAATGAGATCCTTAGACACAGAGAACATAATTCAGAGAAAGCCTGTCCTTCAGCTTTCTTGCTTTTTGTTGCACATTCCACTCCCCAGCTGATACGTTAAAGGATGCCATGACATGTTCTCTCTCCGCAAACCAGAGGTGTTCTTCACTGTTCTCTCTAGATGTACAGGGGATTTGCTTTCTTTAAGGAATCCAATACAAGAAGAGAAGCAACAAGCCACTCTAGAAGCAGGCATGGCTCTGTCAGAATTGCCATGGTTAAATCTGGGCACAGAAAGCCAGAGTCAGGAGCAATCTCTTTAATTTATGTTTACACCAGTTCAGAATGTGTCCCTCAAAGTTTTAGGGTCATTTAACCTAGCTTTAAGGAGCTATGTATTATGGGATCCCATTAACTTTATCACCATGAAATAACGTATCTGGAATTCGGGTTGTTTGTACATGAACTCAATAGCAAAGATAAATGAAGTGGCAGCTGCCCACATCTCTTGCATATGGAAATCTGTGTTTAAAAAACAAGAACACCCACACAGCTAATCATCATGAGATGAGTTTCTTGTTCTGTGGTTGTGCTCACAATAGAAACACTGTTCTGTGATACAGTATTTTCAGCCTCAGGTCTTGTGATTCTCATGGCACTTTTATTTGCATGTCCAGTCTCACTGAAGCCTGAGAAGTCTATATGAAATGGATATCGACAGCTTACTGATTCGCTTCGGAGTTCTTGATGACTCCCTCATCAGAGCTGAGAATCAAAGATGGGGAAGAAGAAAGTAACTAGGCTTTAGAGGATGTAAGAAGATCCCTGCGTCAGATCCACGTTGAACCAGCGACAGAGCTAGCTGTTCTGCCAAGTGGATGTTTTTAATCTAACCTCCCTCCTTCAGAAAGGTTGCTTAGCCCTGTTTTACATCCTCATTTTAAGAGCTCGCTAGGAGCTGCCAAGCCCATTCCTTGTGGGAATTTGTCAATGCACCTCACACCAAGTCCAGAGGCCCCTACAAGTGCGGCAACCAGTCATACTCTGCTGTCCAGGTCAGTGCTGTTTCTGGTTCCACTTCGGTCAGGCTGCAGCAAGCTTCTTTGATTAGGGACCTGCACCACATACCACAGCTGATTGTCACAGCCCTCATTACCAGTAGCATCTACTGACAAGAACCGTTACAGTCTCTGCAGGAGTACAAAGCATTTGTCATTGCTCATATTCACAGGGGAAGCAAAACTGAGCAAGTTTACCCAGGAAAACTGTGATAAAGAAGGAAAAAAAAAAAAAAGAAGAGCGGTGGTATCAGTTTCTGCTGTTCCTAAACTGAGTCAAGCCTAGAAACACTGCATAAGGCCAGGTTCCTAGGAAGAATTTCACATTAAAAGAAGTTTTTAAGAAGGATTTCATAAGCTCTTTCTTCATTTGCTCTTACATACTGCAGTAGCACATGAAGAAACATAAGGTCTCACCTATTAGTGGCTGTGAACTGAAATGCAAGTCTGTTGTCTCCAGTGCCTCTTTGATTACAAGTGCCTACAGGAAAAAGCAGCAGCAGACATGGTCAGTGTCTCCTGAACAGTTGTAGCTTTAGCTCAGCATGTGTGCTTGGACCAGAGCCACTCAGAAAGGCACTCTCAAAGATTATCATTATTAGAAACAGACACAGCATCAGCCCAGCAGTTGCTCACGCGCTTTCAGCTGTGCACAGCTAAGACCAGGATGCTCTGTGGAGCTCCAAGGAAGCAAGGTGTTGCTGTTGAAGGTGGGCCAAGGCAATGATGTTTGACAACCAGGTTGGATAAAGGGGGGGCAGTCATGTCCCCTCCCAGCCACGCAGTGGGCCAGTTCAGCAGAACATGAGAACAAAGCCCATCTTTGCTTCTTTGCCCAAACTCAAGCCCTGCGCACAGCCCCATTCCTCCACAGGAGCAAGAGGGTAGTAATGTCAGTACTCAAACTTGTCAACAGCCATTCACACTCAGCTTTCTCTGGAGATGAAGGAATTACTGCTTTCAGGAAGCAAAATACATTTTTTCCTGCAGTGATGAACGGGAGAGGTTCCTCCCAGCCAACCATGAGAACAAGCCCCCCAGGTCCCCATAGCACAACACACACCACACATGCAGCTCAAGAGGACCGCAGCAGGTTGCAGCTGGCTGGATTAGCGCTGCCCACAGCAGCATTGGGTCAGCATGAAGCTGAACATCACCTGGGACTCCCTATAAAACTCCCTATGCCCTGCATGAGCTACTGGGAAGCTTGATTAGACACAAGGGGATAGGTGACAATGTGTTTTCCATGCCCTCTTGACTGGGGGATAGGGGATGTGCTCCCACCAGACCAAGCTACACAACAGCAAGCATTGGCCCCAATGACCACCGTTTTGGTTGATCCAAAGCATTGTGCAGAGACCACTGCAGAGCCTGTGGTTGGGGCCGTGATGATAGGAGTCTTTTGGCCTCGGGGCACAGCAGGGAACACACATCACGCTGCTGGGCTGGTCTCGTTAATATTCACTGCTGGTTCGTGACCTCAGGCAGGTTTCTCCAGAGCAAAGAGAGTGTGTGAGGAAGTGGATGAAGAAGCTGCAGCTAAGAAAGGGTATTGCTATCTGCTGTGCAGGTCCCAGGACTTCTGCATTCAAGGGATCATAAACAGAGGTCGAGTCCATGTTGACTCCTGGCAACATGCACACCTCTTACAGAGGACAGATAGGTCACAACCTCTGCTTGAGTGGCTCAGCACCTCTTCCGAGAGACCTGTGAGGCAGCAGCAGAAAAACCACCACAAAACGCACAGCTCTTCAATTCCTTCAAATACTCTTCCATCCCAGACACAAGAGGATGCAGTGGCCTTTGGACCTCTGGGGCTGTAGAAGCTCTCCATCACACTTTGAATGCATTTACCCTTTTGGCTAGCATGATCCTACACTTAGGTAGCGAAGCCAGCATTAACATTTCACAGGCTGTGTTTAAAGCCAGGATGAAGATGCAGAGATGCTGACATGGCTTGCTAAACCCACAGGGAGCTCCGAGTCAAACAAACTAGAAGGATCTAAACACAGCAGAGGAGTCTCTTTGTTTTGCAAATCGTGACAGTTGCCAGCTCTCCCTTACCTGTTAAACACATCTCAAGCTTGTGGAAAAAGCATTTGGGAATGAGATCATGACATCAGCTGATGCTGGTGTAATCTTCTTGGCTAAAGGGCCAAGCTGCAATCAGCTCTCTTGGGAGCAGAGCGTGCCTGGGGCCACGAGCAGGAAGGAGAACTCATGCCTGCAGGGAAGCTGACCCCAGGCAGGATGGGCTGATAGCCACCTATCAGCAAGATTTCCATTGCTATTAGTTGGCAGAGTTTCAAATCTGCTTGGACTGCTGCCCTGCTCCCTTCTTGCTAACCCAAACTTCCTCTAGTCCCAGCCATCTCAGCCCTCCTCCACCACAGCCCTACCAGGCACCGTCCCATGCGCAGCCTCCTCACTGATCCCACTCAAACTATCTCCAGAGGCCTGTACACCCCAGTGGAATGACTGGATCTTTCAGTGGGAGGTATGGGGGAGGGAAGACTTCACTCCCTGAGCTCCCCACGGTCCCACCAAGGACCACACAAATCATACATGACGACAACCAGCCACACCTCTCTTCTTTTTTAATACGTGCTCCAAGAACTGACAGGCTAAAAGAACTACCACAAAAGCCCTACAACAAAAAAGACCCAGTGGACATCTGTGCAAGCGAAGTGCTCAGTTCAGATGTATGTCTTGGCTGCTGGTGTGGGGCATGCACCACATTTAGCAAAGCATCAAAAGATCTGTGGTTATAAAGGGCCAGGGGAGACATGCGAGAAGCAGGAAGGAAGGAGGGGTTTTTCCTGTGTGCTCCAGATGGATTGGTCTGATATGCTGGACACCTGGGCATCACAAATCCTTTGGAGACTAGCAGCAAGGCAGAAGGGAGCTCTGGTTTAGTCCATCACCTACAGCGTAAGTCAGATCACACTTGGTCATGCAGAGAGAAAAAACCAAAACAGAACACACCACACAAACACACATCACAAAACAAAACCACCCACCACATTTTTCAGTGTAACAGAAAAACAAATAAGGGGCCATGAAGGTCCAGGCCAGACACTAGGAGCGGGCAGGGAGTTTTGGATCAGGACTCTGGAAGAAGCCATGGTTTTGAGTCAGGATCCAGATGTGGCCCTGGACCCAAAACTTGTCATGGCCACAGAAACACCGCATGATGTTCTTTGAAGAGCAAAGCACGCACAAGTCACTAAAATACGCATGCCCTGAGCGGTGCTGGTGTCCAGAAGTGGGATTTTGACAAGTTTCTATGGCCTGCTGAAGCTTAAAGCACCACAGCTTAAAACACAGACTTAAGCAGGACTGAGAAATAGAGGCTAAAGCCAGGAAAGAACCCCAAATACATCCACTTCAAGGTCAGCGGGGAAAAAGAAAGAGGAGAGATCAATCCAAAGAAAGGAAATGAAGTGTTTAATATGTATTTCTCAGCCTGGACTTAACTAAGGGAAATGGTTCTTCTTGTGTTATAGAAACAAGTAGATAAGGCTTGCAACAAAAAACGCACGAACATAAACCAATGCATTATTCTTCAATACCAGAAACGCTTTCCTCAGTAGTGGAATGTGGCTGCAGAACATCACCTACAGCCAAGCACTTGCAAGATCTCAACTATGGTCTCTCACCCATGTCCAGCTAGGATTAGTAGCACTACGCGTTTTAATGTCACCCCACAGAGACACTGCCACCCCCACAGAGTGGTCACAGGGTAAAATATTGGATGTGCAATCCCTGTGACAGGCTGCTTCTGCCTATTCTCACTGGTGCCCTTAGAGGCCAATCCATGGCTCCTGCTGCTCGTCGGGAACGGGCAATGCATAGTTGCCCAGGAGTCATCACACAAGAAGGCAGCAGCCCCTTGTTTCTTGGGGTAATGTTTCTGCTGGGACAGGGCCATGCTTGGCCTGGATCCACCTGCCCATCTACCAAATGGAACATTGGAAGTCTTTGCTGGAAATCGGATCAGGCCCACACGGAGGGAAGACATAATGAAAGAACAGAGAGCTGACAAAAATCTGGTAAAGTCACGTCATTTGAAAGAGATGTCGGAACTTTCCTGGGCTGCCCAGATACTCTGGTCAGCCTGAATATGTTACCTATGCCCATTAATGGCCCAGACTGGCCAAGAGTTTCACAAGAACGACAAGCATTTGTCCCTGAAATATGCAGAGCCATTTGATAGAGGAAACAAAATGATTATTTTTTCCCTTTGAATTTGTCAGGTTTCCATTCAGTTTGGGGAGGGGTTGGGGGGTGGGGGCAGAATCTGCGTTTTTAAAGTGCTGTGATAAAGGCATAATGGATGAGCTACCACGGGATGCTGTGAAGCATGGAATACGTTTTTAGATTCACACGTCTTCACCGTTACAAGTTTGGTGAAGCGATCTGGTAGAGGGATCTGTTCCTGGAAGTTACCACGCTTGTTGTCTGTGCAGCGCAACTCCGGCGTCGTTATTCCCAGGTTACCGAAACCATTCAACGGACAAACCATGGCACCTGATTCAGGGTCATGTCAAAAGAACACAGGCCAATGAGGAAAGAGCCAAGACCAAGGAGCCCAAGCCAAGCACTAGACTGGCTTCCCAGAAAGAGGACAGGCACCCCAAGGCTGGCTTGCCTTTTGTTTCTTCCCTGCTTGTCTACCAGGAGCATCTCCGTCAAAGAATAAGGTCTGTTTTATTTGAGGATTATGAATTGTTGTGTCCTCTTTGAGCAGCTTGAAATACATGAACTTTTCACAATGAACTGCCCACAGCCCCGTCAGCAAGATCTTGCTGGGAATTAATTGGGCAAACCACCTATTTATCCATCAAATACGACGAAGCAATTGTCAAAGTTTCAGGCCATAAACTCAGCACTGAAATTCCCATCCCGGGAGCACAGCGTGGCTCTCGGTGAGCAGGGCAGGCAGGGATCCAACCCTCAAGAAAACAAAACAAGGCACCCTTTTGTGAACCCAGCCCTCAGGGCTTCTCTTTGTCATACAAGAGTAATTATTTCCCATCTCCCATCGCTGGGTAAGCTGGGTGGCTGCAGTTCATTACCTCCCAGGCACAGGTGTTGTACCAGGCTTTAAGGAGAGCTCATCCTGCGCAGGGCAAGAACTGGGTATGGAGAGACTACAATACAAAGGCACTACTAGAAAGAATCACCAAGATAAAACAAACACAGCCCCTTTAATTATGCACAGGCAGTAATTAATTCATGTTATTAACTAATTATGACTCACTTCAAGGACAGGGGAAAATTGTCTGCTTATAGCTTAAAAAGATGTTATTGCTGCTTCAAAAACAAAAACAAAACATCAACTGAAGATCAAAGAGCTCTGTCAAGGCCTGGGTTTGTTTCCAGGAAATCCTGTGTTCTGCTCACCAAGGGGCAGTGATTCACAGTTGTGTCTTGCTAAACAGACTGACGCTGGGTGCTCTCATTTGCTCCACATTGACAAGTTTTTACATTTTTTGGTCCAAACTCACAGATTCCCAAAGCCAAAATAAGCTGCAGAGTGTCAGACAATACAATTTTAGATTTATTACGGGGTTATTTTAGCACTTTGGAGACCTGGTAGAGAGCCAAGACGCCCTTCTCTTTCCTCTTTGCCAAGTATTGTATGAAACCGAATGAAACAATATGGTGCCTGCCCTCAAACACTCACGTCCCAGCACGAGGGGACAAACACAAGCAAATGGCAAACACTCCGGGTCATGCGAGAACAGTGCCTTTCCTGGGAGGCTACGGTAGTGATGCATCACGCAGTCCCACACGTGAGCTTGGTGAACCCACGTTCTGGAGAAACGGGCGGTGAGCTCGCAGTCCTACTGCTCTTCTGTCGCCGGGAAAGACCAGGCTAAAACGGCAGTGTCTGAAAGGAGGACAGAGGTTTAGGGATGCTTCTACTCTCTCTCAGTCCATTTCAGCGTCCCACAAAGCTGTCTGCCTTAAAATGGTTATAAGCAGCCACTTGTTCTGTACAGAGAGCCCCAGCTCCTGTAGCTGCTCCTTGGCTGAAAAAGCAGGAACATCTTAAACTGAACAAGTGTGCCATTTCCCATGCAGGGTGAATGCTGAAGGAGGTTGGCTTGTTGTTGCCGCCCTAGAAAGGGGAGCTCTAGGGCCAGAAACTCAATTATCCAAACCTGTATGAACTGCAATAACTCTGCTGATTAGTTCACAAATGATCAGGTTGTAAACTGCAGCTCTGGCCCGTTTTGGTTTTGTTCCAAATTTCTCACGAGAAGCCTTTCTGAGACAAGGCAGAATATACAGCTTCAGTCAGTTACTTCTTGCTGATTCTCCTTCTTTCTATTAGGATAGGAATTTCATCACCAAGATAAGCAGAAGCAGATGGGGAAAAAACCCAAGGAGGCCTATAGCATCGCAAATCTCAACTACCACAGAAAAAAATTCAAGGAACTCCCAATCATCTCCCCTTGCAAAAGCCCCTAAACTCACCCCACCCTCATTACTTCAGTTGCATTAAGAGAAAAATTGGTTTATACTGAGCATCCTACAAGAAATGCAACCACTCCCTAGATATCCCTTAATTTCCAGACCCTAAATGAAAGGACCATTTCAGGAAATTAAAAGGGGAAAATTACAGCACCAAAGAGCACACATGAGCATTTGCAATGGGCTCATCAGTAAATATGCTCGTACTTGACCACCCCCCAAATGCTATGGAAAGCATCACTTCCCTCTCTTCAGCCAAAGTCATGGTCTCATCACACTTCTAACAGAAAAAACCCACAATAGTCATGTGAGCAAGAAGTTTGAGTTGAGCAGACTATTTACTGGATTAACACAGTCTCTAGTCATCATTAGAAGACAATACAGGAAGGATTTTTATTGGCAACACCAGGCTTTGAAGACGTTGATTATTCAGGCTAATCACACAACCGAGTATATCTAATTTGCTTTTGCGTTTGTCATGACTTTCTCTGCAGAACTGAGGGCAAAGCTCTTCTTTTGTTACATAAAAGAAAACCCTCTCAGAATCTCAAGTAGTTACATGACTCTGCGCTAGCAAAGAGAAGGGGAAGCTTAAAACTCTGTCTAGGTGCATAATGGATACAGGAAAACTTAGCAACAGTATGAGAGCGGCGAACACTGGTTCACATTTGACCTGCTCTTCCTGGGGAAAAAACCGTAGGATTAAAGCCTTCTCCTCCACCTCCAAGTCCCAACACACCTTATGCTTCCAGTCAGCTCTCTGAACTAGTCACTACAATCACAAAAGCCAAAGTTACCCAGATGGTCTGTCATTCCAATTATGAAAGTAATAATTGCTGTTAGTAGAACAATAATGACAGTGACAACAAGAATGGACTGGGAAAAGGGGCTTTAAAGACAGGGGGAGATCAACCTGAAACTGCCCTAAGTATCGGATGCTAAAGAGAAAGTAGGTGATGAGTGAGAAGAATATCAAAAAGGGCAACGTAATCATGGCAGAATTATAAAAGTTAAGTATTATTGAGGTTTTCTCAGAAGGTTTAACTTTTTTTTTTTTTTAATAAATAGTGCCCCAAGCATTAATAATGTCCCCCCCGACCAGTTATCCACCCTGCTGCTTCTCAGCAGAGATGCTTGAGGCCACCAAGTCAGATCGGGAATTCCTGACCGCTGAGGGGTTTGCTATTCTGGAAGGAGCAGTCAATGACTAGAATAGACCCTGAAGACCAGTCTGAAGAGAGATGATGGATATGAGGTCTCTGGAAACACAACTTGGTTCTGAAACCCTTTTCTGCCCTGAGCAAATGATGTTCCAAGGATGCTCAAAACACTTTCCATATTAGCTCACACTGAGAAGAGGACAGAAAAAAAAATCTTTCAAAGGGGAAAAATATCAGAGGTCTTGATTTGTCCACTGCCAGACCAAATTAACCTTCATCTTACAAACACATCCTGAGTGAAAACATCAGCTCAATAGGAAAAATGCACTCCAAAATAGTATTGTTTAGGGAAATGAGAAACAGAATGTGTTAAATTGTACTGTTTTTCCAGAAAGCTTTGAAATTAAAGTAGTTTTGAAACATTCACAGTTCTCACCCTCTTTTCAAGTCACTTTGCAGGAGTAATTTGGGAAAAAACATTCAGGTCTGCCTTGCATATGGCTAGATGTGCGCAAGACAACAGGACTCAGGCAGCTATAGCTGTTGCAGCAGTTTTTCCAGCCCCACTGGCACGCTTTTCTGTAATCTTCCATCTGGTCCCAATAGGATTAGAGGAGACAAAGCACGGACTTCAACAAGCTATACTGTCTCAGTTGCAGTTGGAGTTAAAAAAAAAAGAAACGGAAGAAAAAAAAAATCAGAAAAACATTGCCAAGAACACAAATGCCAGGGGTGGAGGGTGGAAAGGAAGGGGATTGCCAAGACAGCTACAGTTTCCAGAGAGCAGAGCGTGAGTCAGCAGAGAGAGTGATGACTTTTTTTTAATATATATTACAGAGCACAGTGATGCCCTGAAGACCACAACAGAGGAAACCTCTTCACTCCCAGCCTGTGTGTGTTTTATCAATCAGGCAGCAAGAGCTCATTACTTCCTGACAGAGAAACTCCCTGTAAAACCAGCTGTGAGGCTCTTTTTTTTAAAAAAAAAATAAAATTAAAAGCTTGTTTACTTTTTTAAAGAGAGCTTGGGCAATCTACATGCCCTTGAAGGGCTTGCCAGTATGAGCAACTTCTTCCATCTCCTTTCATCTAATTTGTCACCACGACATACACGAACTTGCTTTTCTCCCTCGCTGAACTTAGAGCTTTGTAAGATCTGGGAGCTCCCAAGGGCTCCTTTTATTTGCTCTGAAAACCTTCCCTTTCAGAAAATATTCCCATCTCCTGATGGCTGGCTATCATTAACACCTACCACAGCAACCAGCCCGTTTTGCTAGTGTTTACTCCTCTTCATCAGCACTTTCACACCACCTTTGTGGCTGCATTTGACCAATGCTGCACCTCTGCGTGGAGGACACACGAAGGCTGCCCCATCCAGAGTCACATACCAACCTTGTCTTAATGTCGGCACCAAAACAGTCACAAAGAGACAAAACCCCAGAAGCAGTCATACATGTCTGCACACCTCAGTCTCACCACTCAGAACTTCTCTGCGGTCAAGCCCAGGTGCTCCAAGACCCCTTAGTCCTCCAAACACCTCTGAGCCCTCATGCAACCTTCCGAAATCACTTTTTTTTGCTCCCAGTAACATAATTTCCAGTCCTCCATCACACAACCTCCTAAGCAGCCTCATTATAGCACCCAAGTGCCTGACTAGGACATTTGCCACTTGGTTACCAACAACTCACTGTCAGACTAAAGGCTCTGGCTGGCAAACCCCTGCAAGAAGGATGGCAGAAAAAAAAAAGGTGTGATACCTGCACATCAACTGCCAAGCTCCAGCACCACAGAAGGCAAACCAACACCATAAAACGATAAATGCCTGTTATAAATTGCAGCTCCTAGAGCGTCCCACTGATACCTGCACAATTGCTAAGGCTGTGTCACGGGGGACAGTTATTTCCTCTCTCTGCTCCTGGGAACAGGCAGGAACCACAGAGCAGGGTGCAGATCTCACCCTATAAGAACAGCTGCCTGACTGGCTGGTGGAGCAAAGATGTGGAGTGAGATGGACCTAACATAGCTGAATCAACTACGCATTTAGCAGCCAGGGCAGGTGTCCTCAGCCACATTCCTGCTACTCACAGCTTTGGCCCAAAGTTCAAAAGCACTTTTCCCAAGATACTTCAGAAAGCGCCTCAGGAGTGTTGTGTTTGTGCCATCTACCTCTCTGGGACTGTCTCAGGCCCCTACTTGCCTTCAGGGCTGGACCAGGGCAACCACAAACACATTGCCCATGGAGGCACTTTTGGGCAGTCTGGACCAGAGCTGGGGTCAGGGTGACCCTGAACTTCCTACATGCTGCAGACAGTGTGCCGGTCCTTCACATTGCTGGAAGGGATAATTAGAGCTCTTCAAATGCAACCAGACTTTCGTCAAAATGACCCCAAATTGTGACACTCTAGAAAATGCAGAAGTGGTCGTGTCAGTAAGTTCCCCAGACCACCAAGAGAAGCTGCCAGCACTACCCAGGCCAGGAGCACCCTGAGCTGGTTTTTCCTAGGTGTCAGGAACATGCTCGTCACTTCTCAGCATTGCAGGTCTCAGCTGCGCAGGCCAAGAAAGAGCCTGCTCGAGACTTGGTGACACAGACAGGCATTAGGAGAAGTGGCTTGCTTCACTGTCCCATCTGTGTGAGCATATGGCTTTCTTGGGAGAGCTGGGCTTTTATTCTGAAGCGAGAGCTGTAGCAGCTCATCCAGCCTGGGCTGCGCCTTGGGTCTCACGAAGCATTCTTCCCCACGTCTGTGAAACATCAGATGCTTTCTGCTCAAGCACATGTGGGCTCTTGCCCAGCTCCTCCTCTCCTCTCCTTTGTCTCCAAGTAGGGCCAAATACTTTTGTGCTCTATTTCCCCTAACTGAAATGAGTTTTGACCTCAGTGCTTTCAGACCTGGAGGCCTGAGCGTGCGACCTCACCGCTCATTTGTATGAAAGCAGGCTGTGATATCACAGAGGAGCAAGGAGATCCAGCATTGACCCGAAACGTATGGGGGTCAGCGGGAAAACACCCGGAGATGTCATCAGGCTTTGCGTACAGCCATGGATGCCAAGTTCAGGGGCTAAAGCACTGAGCTCAAAAGAAGGCAGTGGAAGGGTGGTGCTCTTGGCACTTGGCTGCTGGGTCCCTCTGCATTTCACCACACTGCTTCCGTAGAACATCTCCATCATGGTGTAGGCCCCCATAAAACATCTCTGGCATGATGCAGGCCCCTTTGAAACCTTTGGATGGAGAGAGTTAAGAGTCATTAAAAACCCAGCCAGCTTTTCGGATGTCAGAAAGCTGAAATGGAGCCTTCTCAAATGAGCTGTGCCACTGAAATTAGTTACCAAGCAGTTCTGAATTATGAACGTAACGGGGAAAGTCAAGGTCAATTTGCAAACAGACCGAACGGGAGGAAATCTGATGCATAAATAATCTGTCGTGAACTATTCACCCGTTGCCATTCCTATTACATCCTCAATAAGTTAATAAGCAGCACTGTTGCTCGGTGAAAGATTGACAGTCCATTTGCCTTCTGTGGTGTGATGTGATCGCTCCTAATTGATTTTGGCCACTGCCTCGTAGTGCGTGGTGGATATCTGGGAAGAGCAATAACTTTAACATGCAATCATCCTGGTCAGTGACCAAGACAAGCTATTCTCCAACAATCACTGGATATCTTCCTGCGTGCAGCTTCAGCGCTCCAGCTTAGTTCATAATTTGGGTCTCTTTCCTTTGCAGCCCTGAAGCACCTGCTTTCTGGAAATGAGGCCCCTCGCTCCTGGTCACTTAACCTTGTATTTCAGGACTTTGGTCCTTTATGGTGAAATTGTCGATGTTTTTCTTTGGAAAAGCTAAACTCCTCTGTTAAAAGTACTAGAAAATCTCTGTAAAATAGTAACTACGTGACAGACTTTGGAGATATGTAGGGACACAGCCTGAGCTGCTGTGAACATTGGTGTGGGTGACATAGTCCAAAAGTAGTTTGAATCCTCGCAGAAAGAGAGCCCTCTCCTCTGGTATTGCGTTTCACTAGTATTTCCACCCCCATTACAGCCCCAAACCTCTCCCTCATCATCAAACATTCTTTTATCTGGCCAGATCTCCTTTCAATATCTACTGCTTGCCTTGCTGGATTTTCACAGTGAGATTGGTCACAGGAGATGTTTCATCTATTGCTCTAAAAACAACCACCCTCAGGTCATGGCATAGGTTCATCTGACACCAGATTTTAGGACTTTCCAGGAAAAATTTCCCACCAGGATCTTGGATCGGAGTTTAAACCATTGCAGTTAAGAACAAGGGTAGGTAAGCTTACCTAGCTTGAATGGATTTTTGTTTTGTAAATCAAAAATAAGTACTGACTGGGCACAGATTAAATAAACCCAAAACCTCTTTACCAGAATCGGAGCTTCCAGCCGAGAGGTGGATTGATTTATAAACCCGTACAGGTTCATACACCTGCTCCTGGGAAGACTCTTCCACCTTGTAGCTGTGCATAAAAAGGGATCGGCACCCTTAAATTCTCACCATCTTCCTTTGAGCAGAAATTGCCTGCTGATTCCCAAAAGCATTTCTATGTAAGCACTTAAAATAAAGAGAATTCACTAACGCAGACGGCTTTGACCGAGAAGGAGCAAGGGTAATCTGTGCTGGAGAAAGGGAGGATTATCTTTAGGAGATGTTCATGGCAAGCTGCTGGAGCAGGCCAGCACTGTAAGGTCGTCAGCTAGGAAAGAGTATATGAATAGACCTAACAGCAGCCAAAGATATGGCGTAGGGTAGAGATCAGACCGAAAGCTGATCAAATCTAGCATGCGGACCACAGCTAGGAAGGGAGGGCAGAAGAGGGGAGCCTGCAGGGATCCTTCCCTTCGCATGGCCTCCTCCTCGCAGCCACCAGTGGGTCAGGGACCACCAGTGGCATGCATGAACTTCTCCTCCCTGAACCTCACCTGCACTGCGCTGAATCCTCTTGCATTTCACTCCCTGATGAGGAGTTTCTGTGCTGTATTCTCCATGCCATGTGTGATTGAAAGCTCTCCCTCATATCCCTTCAAGGCACTCATTCCTTTACTTGTTTTCCTCCTCTGTGTCTTTCCACTATATCCTTCATGAGACGTGATGGATAGGACCGCACACAGACTCCCTGCACCAGGGATTTACATAATCACAAAGAGTGTTTTCGGTGCGGTTTGCTATTTGTCTGTGATAAGTCCTGCCTTTCGGTCTCCAGTGAACACTAAGCTGATGTTTGTACAGAACAATCCATAGTAAACTTTCTGGAGCAGCGATAACTGGGTGCTCTTGTGGTTGGGGTCCCTTTCTGCCATGTGCTTTACCTTGCATTTGGCAAAATTAAATCTCGTCTTTCAGTAAAACTGCATCCCATTTTACTGAATCAAATGGGGTCAGAGTACCGAGGCTCTTCTCAGTACCAGGAGATCCTTCCGCATCTCTTTGCAGTCAGCTTTAGTTCTAAACAGTTATGTATTACTAGCAGACACGCTCACTTTCCCTGCCACGCTCCTCAGCCAGCTCAGCATTAGTGAAGGGTTGTTTGACACTTCAAATAGTTGTAATAGATTTGTGAAGTGTGATTTCTCCCTACGAATGCCACACTAACTCCTCCCCCATCTATCAGTTTTATCCAAGTGCCTACTAATTCTGTGTTTGTCTGACATAGACGTCAGCCTTCCTGGGATATGGGTCCCGGGAGGTGTCTTAAGAACTGGTGACATATTTACCCCACTCCAAATTTCTGGCACAGAGACTGATGTAGCAAGAGGCGTCACACTACAGTAAGTGGTGCTGTAGTTTCCTATCCAAGCAACACCAGAGCTTCTGGGAGACCAGCACCTCATTCTAGCAATTTATTGCTGGTCCTTCTCTCCTCTTGGTCTGATCGAGTTATCATGGGTTAATGAGCCATCACCCACCAGGCGAGCTGACTGCATTCATGCCCTGTTACAAAGACGGAGGATTTTAAAGCTATTGCACTTTACAACAGAATTGGATGAAGAAGAGGTGTTTATTCCAGCTTTTCTGACAGGCAGTTAGGTAGGACGATTCCACTGTTTGCAACTGTAAATCACTGCCCTTGGCACACAGGATGTTCGTGTTCCAACTAGCTGGAAATTGCCCCAAAATATCCACCAGTTCTATCAACCGTCAAAGGACTTTCAGCCTAAGGACAGGACAGGCCCAGGGTGCAGGTGTTTTCTGAGGGTGGGTGGGGGAGCTCTGCACAAACCCCTGCCTTTGCCGAGGATCCTGTGTTTCAGGCTTACAACCCCTGTCACTGAGATAATCGTGCCATGGTAGGATATGCTGGGACGGAGGCTGCAGGGGTGAGAGGTTAAACAACTCTTGAACTATGCACTAGCTGAAAATACATGGAGAGCTCTTGCCAGGTTAACTCCTAGAAAAATCAGCCTCAGCCCAAAAGGCAGATAATAAATCGGTGGATAAGATAAACAAAGTGCTGATGCAGCCTTCGCTGGAGCAGCATTCCCAGCACCGCTGTAATAGGAGGCCAGGATAAAATTCCGCTGTGATTGACACTCTGCCATCACATCATTTGTTACCAATCCCATTTTTCCTCTCTTCCTCTGCTTTTCACTTCAAGGGACAGGACCTGCAGCAGCACAGCCTGCAGAGCCCTCCTTCGATCTGTTTTCCATCTGAGCATCCTCTTCTGAGGATTGACTCATGCTTCTTGACATAAAGCACCGCCTCTTTGGGCTCTTACATGGAAACGGCATGAGAGAATTGTCTCAGACTTTTTGGCAGTCTCCATGTACTATGCATTATAGCATGCGTTTCTAGCCAATGTGTTTGCCCTTTTGTGGACATTTCAGAACAAGCCAAGCTGCCTCCTTCAACATTTTGGGTACTTCTGCAAACTTGCAATGCCTTAGACCAAACAGAGGTTTGGTGGAATTATTTTAACACATGAACAACAAACACTCCTCTTGTATTTCTGCTTCACTGCTAATTCACACCACAGTTACTCCAGGATTTTGCTATGAGGAAGTACATTTCAGCATCAGATATGGCAAATGAGATGCACAACTATTATCCCAGCTACTGCCTGTGTTTATGGGAGCTCCATATCTGTCCCACACCCAGGTCTTTAAAACTTGAGCTGTAAAAAAATTGTCTGTAGCGAAACATGAAACCGAATGAGACTGACCTGGACTGGGATTTGGTTGTACATGGGAAAGTCAGGCTAAGTTCACCTAGAGAACTGTGAAGGTTCATGTACTTTGTGAGTGAGTGAAACGTTTTCCAGCGCTTGAAGAAAACTATGTATTTGGGAACAGAGAGATACTGTAAAGTAAACAGTATTGAAGGAAATCCACTGTAGAGAGTCCTGGTGGCTTCAACAATGTATAGCATTAATGTGTTGAATGCATTGGAAGTTCTAGCTCGCATAGAAGCTGAGAAGTGTTAATTGAGTAGGACTGAACCGCTGCTTTATTGGATATCTGCACTGTGTTTGAAATATGGATGTCTCTATCTGGCTGAGACCTTCACATATTGAAAGCATCTCCTCATTTTCCCCACAAAACCCTCTCAGGAAAAAAGTTTTACTAATCTGCCATTTATGCACCTTCTTTTGACTGTGATCAGCAAAATACTTCACAAACACGGACGCAAGCTAACTGATAGTTCAGCATGCACTACTGTTAACAGACAAGGCATTCTTCTGAAAATCACCAATATTTCCGTGGAACAGATCCCTAGAGACAGGTCCTCTGATTATCAGTACCGTGACACCCTAAAATAAAATCTGGGAATTCACCAATGTAACAGAGATTCCCTGAGGCAAAGAAGTATGTCAGCAACTCCACAGCGGATGGGGATTTTGCTTTGGGTCGTGACTCCAGCTTTTTTTTCTAGATTTGGCCAGAGGAAATGGAAAAAAAAATTACAATACAGCTAAAGACCGGCCTCCAAAGCTCTTGACTTATAGTCTAGCATCAAATCTTTATACTAGAAAGGAACCAAGGCCATGGCTTCAGACATTCATTACCACTACCAGGTTCCTAGAGCTGGAGGGAAAATCATGATACTGCTTTTAAATGCCAGATTGCTCATCCACAGTCTTATTCACACACCGCCGTGTGGCAGACGAGCTGGTCTCAAAGGGATTCTTTTGTCCCTTGTGGGTCTGGGCAGCAATGGTGATGCACAAAAACATTTACATTCTGCCCTGAGCTCTGAACAGGAGGCACATTGGTGGTCTTGGCCTCATGACCATGTGGTACCGTCAGCAGAATAAGAAAAGGAGTGTCAAGGGATTGAGCTATTTTGGTGACGAACCTACCCTTCATACGTCTGGCTCATGCCCCACTTGATGCAGACACTCCAGAGGTGAACAGAGACAGGCAGGGCACAGCAGACAGCTCACTTGATAGCTTAAGAAAAGAAAGGAGGGAAACTTCACAGGTAAATACTTTTTTCTCAACAGTAAGCCTAGAAATTACCTTTGCTTTCCCCTAAGAACACTCCACAACAATACTGGATGGGCAAAGGATTAGGAATAAAGAGACAGAACGGTGGTGTGCATGCCATAAACATCACTTCTGTGTGCGCTCCACTGCCAGAGCACACATAATAAAGCTTAATTTTCCGGTGCCGTGCCCTGACTGTAATACACTGCCCAGATCTTCCTTTTGCTCTCAGCTGAGAGCCAAGTCATTCTATAGGATTATTTTGTTAAGAGCAGAGCTATTTGATCTGAAGAGATTAACACCAGATTACGACCACAGCTTTTTCCGGATCAGCGGCTGCAGAGGAAGAGGGCAGGAGTTGTCTGGTGATTTGAGTCGGAGCCTGGAGCTTGGGAGAGCCAGGTTCAGTCCCTACAGCAAGTTCCCCATGTATAAGGAGGTAAGATACCTTCTGCTGCTCTTTCCATGCTGAAATACAGGGTTTGAGGAAGGTGATTTTGTTAAAGACAGTGAGATGCTCACCCTTTATGACAGAGATGGACAAAAACTTTGATGCCAACGTACTCAAAACCTTCTGGAAGCCAGAAGCCACATGCCTTCACAACACTCTTGAACTCCCTTCCCCCAGTCCAGTGCCCCATCTCATGGCTCAGCACCTGCACCCTGAAATCAGCTCTAGTACTATATGGGCTAGCAGGGGGAATCAGACCCAGGGCAGGCCTCGAAGCGAACTGCAGTTTCTTTTCCTCCTGGTCAGAGGTGCATGTGCCACTGATGTGGCCTCACCTCACACCTCTCCTCTGTCACAGGGCTGGCACCTTCCTTACCCAAAAAAACCAGGTTTTAACAGAGCTGGTGATTTAGGGAGAATTCCTGTTTTTCATTGCTGCCCATTTGTTTAATTAATTGTTTAATGAAAACAAATTCTCCTCTGGACTCCTTAAATTAAATTAAAGCACATCTTTTTTTGCACATAAATATTAACTTTACGTACAAACAACTATAACCTGTGTAGGGAGTGGCAACAGTCCTACAGATTTCACAGTGCCAGCTTTCCAAATCAGCCAGTTCCAGCCCGGATGATTTACAAAAACTTTCTTTGGACTCTCACGCTGTTGGAAAGTGTTACCTGACTATTTCTAGTGAGACACATATATGAACTCTTGTCTAAAAGATGTACAAAAGTAGGTTGTATGGATGGATGCCGTAGCTTTCTGGACATAATCATAGACAGACTCTGCTTCTAAAAGCACTCTGTGACAAGTCCTCGCTTATAAGAAGTGAGTCTTGTTGCCATATCCTCCCCCAGAAATGCTCCTGTGCCACACCTGCAGCTCTAGAGGGAAGAATGTCTGCCTCATAGCTCTCATTTGGGTTGAAATCAACATAACCATCATCGGTACCACCATGAAGAAGCCTTTCTGTAATAAGTACAAGCTACTTTATAGAGGGAAGATCTTTTCAGAATTTCAGATTAGCTCCACAGTGGGCGAAATGAAAAGTACCGCACATCCCTTCCATCCCACAGGCTGAAATTGCACCTGCAGTCCCCGTCCCCATCCCATCCCATCCCATCCCATCCCATCCCATCCCATCCCATCCCATCCCATTTCCCTCCATTTCCCTAGCCTGTCTCTATTTCAGCCACGACTTTTTCAATTTTATGCACCTGGAGCGAGCTGCAACTCAAAGAACAGCAACGGAAACTGTGATCATGACTCACATAACCCAAAGCAGCCATCATGGGATATTCTGAATCTCTTCCGACTTCAGAAAACAATGGCCAAACCTCCTTTGATTGCTATGGGAGCAGACTTTAGCTCTTTCTGAACCAATTAAACACTTCTTTTTCCAGTGCCATGCCTTAGGGTTAATTCTTTGTAAACTACTGACAAAGCAATATCCCTTTAAGAACAAGAATGTAGTAGGTAAGTCGTTCCCAAATCTGTTTTAATTTTTGTGTGTGTAGAGCTACTGAGCAGCCACAGGGCCCATCACGTACCGGGGTACACTTCTAACACGTCAAGCCCTGTGGCAGTGGGACATAAAGCTGGTGGGGAGACTAAATCTGCAGCCTGGTGCAACCCATGGACCAGCTATGGGACAGTCAGCCTGCAGGGTTTTATGAGCCTTAGTTTAAAAACCACAAGGCTACATCATAAAAATTACATTAAAATTATAAAAATCATAAAATTACTTAGGCTGGAAAAGAAAAAAATAATTTAAATAAAACATCACTGAACAGAACTATCATTACACTATTACCAATGGTGTCTCCACTTACACAGCCCTACCAGTTACTGGAAATACTCATCAACTTAAAAACACAAAACACAAAAACACATACTCTTGTAACTGGAGATACTAGTGAATATTTCTGCTCAGCTCCATGATGAATTTCTGGATGGCTAAACAAGAAACGAGTATTGGACATTGCACACATGCTGTAGGTACGAATTACTAATGGTCAGAAACAAACGATGGCAAATGATGGAGGTGATTTTAAGCCTTGGTTAAGCCTGTATTCATTTGGCGGCCTTGCTATTAGCTTGAGCCAAATGATTACATTTTTACTGTTACTTGTGTGTTAGCTCTTTGCATTTCACTTACAGACTAACTTCACTGATGTAACGATGACCCCAGGTCTTCAGCTTCCCTGCCGTAAGAGCAAAGCCGAAGGGCTGGCCAGTGAGATAGCTGCAAGCTCTGATAATTTAAGAAACACAGCACAGGCAAACACGGTCTCCTGAAACACGTCAGAAGGCATAGACGAGTGGTCCTGAGCCTCCACCGGCCCTTGGAAAAAAAGGTAGTACTGAAAAGGTGGTGTGCAGGAGCCCCCATGGCAGCCCTTTCTGTCCACTTTGCTGCAGAAGTCGTGACCTCTTTAGACGACAAGCAATGCCACAGGGATTTGTGGGCATCATGTTGCTTAAAAGCTTGACGTTGAAGACTCCAGCTGAGGTAATTTATTACCTTTCAGAGAGGAAATGAGTACAAATTTGGCTCGGGACATAAATAAATATGAGATCATTTTCTTAGTGCTGACTTCTGTGATGAATGATTCACATTTAACTGTTTCCATAGTGTTTTGCTCAAATCCTGGAGGTAGTGTCCTCCTCCTGAAATCAACAGGAGCTGCAGATGCTCTTCACCTCAAACAAACAAGTTTCTTAGAGCCAAAATAAGCACCAGGCACTTTTCAACTCTCTCGTTCAGGATTTTGTATTTGCAGAATTTGTTACCAAAAAATCAAACTAACAATTGACAAAGCCATGAGACAAATCATGACTTGTCTTTTTCCAATTTCCATCTAGGCCATTTTTTACACTTATACTAAAACACTCTCCAAGTCTAAGTGTTTTGCACCAGATTTTTCTTCATGCACGTATATATACATTGAAAGAAACCTTTAAAAGGTAGAAGAAACATCAGTGTGATTGCCAACTGTTTGAGATGCTGATTGTTCAAAATTTTATCACAATGCCCAGATCCCAATATTCAGCCTCATGTGTGGAGTTCTGACTGAAAGGATCTGACTTTAGTGGCATGATTACGCACACAGCATTAATAAAATGTAGAACATTGCTACATATGCTGCTATAAATCAGAGTTTGTGCTGGTACCCAATTAAGCACTCCAAGTACAAAGTTTGGTTTCTACCAGCAAAGAACTCTGTGAACAATAGGAGTCTGCACTGAAATAGCCGCGTGTTTGTATTATGTCAGATGGAGGGAAGATGTGGATGGCCTAGGGGGAGGCTGAAAGGAGGAAAGCTCTGAGCTTCCACAGATTTGCTTTTATCAGAGGAAGCAAGAAGTTTAGCATAAATCTGTGCAGCATCCTACATGCAGCTGAAGACACATTACCAACAACGCTTTGAGCTAGAGACAATGTCACGAGCCATGAAGGGAAATCTTTCAGGTCAAAAAAATACAGGTTTTGAGTGCCCTGGGAATAGCTGTGGTAGTGTTATAAGCTAGAGGAAACGTGTGCTGTTTTAAAAGCTATGTTCTTAAGGTGAGATACACCGTGTAATCAACCCCTGCAATAGTATCTTGAGTGCTTAAGGTGAGATACACTGTGTAATCAACCCCTGCAATAGTATCTTGAGTGTTTTACTTGAAGTTTCAGTTCATTAAGTCATGTACCAAAGACTTACGGAAGGCAGATTGGGGCTTGGTGGAGCATTTTAAAGCTCCTTCATGCTGCCAAACCTCCGGTGGCCCTGGCCAAGGATGCTCTCATGGGGATGCTACCTGCTTTGGGTCCTGTGCACCAAGAATTTAAAAGAGAACAGCTTCCACTCTTGATCCAGGTCTTGGTGAAACCTGCTCCCCGTGCTAGTCCTGAATTTCTAGGAATGATCTACACGTACTCCGAGAGCACCAAAGGGTATCACCGACTATTCATGTTTGTTCTATCAGCTTTTGAGAATCGATGTCCCTAGAGAAAACTCAGGTAAAACAGGCCGAGTAGAACATCATACCTTGTTATCCCACGGTGCTCACCTGAGATGATCCTGTTCTGCTGCATTTTCTTTAGCCCTGATAGCAGCCAACTTGACTAAACCATAAAGAGCAATGAGCTGTCTCTGAATAGTCCTGGAGGGCCATTGGACTCAGGAGCATAATGTGTTTCTTGCAAGTGGCTCTCCATGCACGTAGTTCTGGAAAGAAAAACAGACCTAGCAATGGTTGCCCCCATCCTCCTGATGTCCCTCTATGCTCAGGTCTTTAAAAAAACACTGCTGTTGCTACAGGCACCTTGCTGACAATAAATCCTTTCTCATACATCCTTTCAGTGCTAGCGCCCTCAGGCAATGCCGCATGGAAGGAGTAAGGTTTCAGGCTCCATACCAAGGAATTCCTGTTTTCAAAAGGCCAGACACAACAGCTGGTAAATTTTTGGTTATTGCTGCTTTGTGTCAGCTCTTACCCATTCCTGGAGGGGGGTGTAATTTCTGAAGCCTAACAGCATTTGAACCAAGCCAAGCAGTCTTTGAATTATTTTTTGGCTGACATTTCACAGAGGCGGCTGTGTGTGTACTAACACATAGCTATATGTGTAGTTTATATCTGTGTATATACACGCATGCCTTGGGGGGAGGAAGGCGGGTAACTCAGCATGTCTAGCCTTCAAAATGCTGATTCAGGAGACTGGAAGCTGCCCTTAAGTTGCTGTTCTGCCAGACCCTGCTTAGCTTTTTCAGCTTAGATGAGTTCAGGGGTACCCGAGATATCTGTTTAGGGTGAGGGTCCAGCCTGAAAAGCAGCAGTTGCCAGCAGCACTGCTGGGCTGTAATTATTAACAGATTTGTTTTTGTGGTATTCGCATTCCCCATGCTTCCCCTGCCTTACCCCCTCTCAGGGAGCTGTCTCCTCCTCCTCACATATATGCCGAGCCCCTGCGGGGACACACATTTCTGTGGGCAGTAGCAGTGGAGAAACCATCGCGCTAGCGCAGTCATCTCCTGGAAGCTGCCCCTTGCTCTCTCCAGCACCACGTTTCCGTTATCGCGTAGAGGGGCTTTTCTGTCCTCTCACAGGTGCCTTTGCCCTTGGATCCTACCAGGAGCAACAAAAAGGTGTCATTTCTGCTGGCGTCTACAGTGGCAGCGTGGCTGCCCACACACATACACACATGTCCGCTACCACTTCTTTCCCCAGACTCTTTTTCAAGACACGGGTGCACAGAAGGGGAGGGACTCTCCTCATTTCCAGGAAAAGCAAACTTCTAGACAGGAGGTGAGACCTTCAACAGGTAGGACAGAGCAGTACTGGAGACCTGAGGCTAATCAGACTGAGCTCTGAGTGTCTGAGCAGCTCTCCACTGCCCTCCTCTACACATATGCTCTTTGGGGCTTTGTCCTGGGTTTGCCATCCCAAGCAGGCTCTGCCACGGACAGGGAGCATCCAGCTGCACGAGCAGCATCAGGACACCGAGTAAGGGAATGTCGCTGCTAACCCTTAAGACTCACGTCGTGATAAAAATCCTGAGGCATTTCAAAGCCACTGCCGTATTTTCTAGTAAAGACTTTACATCCCAAGTATTTTGCTTTCACAAGTCCTTTGGGCCTGAGCCCAAGGAGGAATATGTCCTCCTCTTCCTCCCACCCACCTGAACCCACAAATAGAGGTGGTAGAGGCATTTCTCAGTGCTTGCCTGCGGGATCTTGAAGGGGCTCTGCAGCAAGTCACCGTCGCTGGGTCTGCTGGTCTGCCTGTCTGTCTGCCTCTCTCATGGGGGGATCAGGACTCTGCTGAGAAAAAGCAGATAGGGTTTCACAAATCCAAAGCACATGTACAGTAACTAAAGCTGCGTAAGCACTTTTCTTTCCTAGGGAAATTTTCCGATGTATGTTTCAAAAGAATGTGACAATATTCCCCCTCCTTTCTTGCCTCCTCCTACAAATCCAGCCTGATGTGGACAGAGGGATTTAAGGCTTGGGAAGGGGCAGGGATGACAGCACTGGGAATTCATGCCCTGAGCAGCCAGCACAGAGCAGGCCCTTAAAAAAGGACTTACTGGTCACAAAAACCACTTAAAGTTAATCATAATTATGGCTGTAAGAAAAGACGCTCAAGCAATCAAGTGAAAACAGACATGTTTGGAGTTCTTTTCCTCCATTTAAACATCGTCAGATGTTTGAATCCTCCACAGACAATTCAGCGTTTTGGGTATCCCCTCCTCCTCCAGGAATGTCCATGCAAAAGGGAAGTAGCTTGTCTAAAAGTCATTTTTCATGAGGGAGGGGAAAAGTCTCAACCAAACATTTCTGACCAGCTGCTTTGTGCACGTACAGGCTGCGGTGACTGGCTGTTGCAAAGAGCTGCCGAAAACAGGGGGAGAAGGCAAAGATAATGTGTGATAGGCAACGTCCACCGCCTACAGACAGCCTTCTCGTGGCCAGCGACTCTACTTGTAGGAGCCAAGCTGGGGAATGAGCCTTCAGGATGGCATCCCATGACCACAGGGCCAACGTGCCCTGCTGATCCTGGGGCAGCTGACCCCAGATCCTACGTCCTTCACTCACTATGTGAGAAAAACAAATTTGCCTGCGCTGAAGCAGGTATGTCCACGTGTACTAACATGCGAGCATGTACACGGCTCCTAGAGGCTCCTGCTTCTTCCACCCATCCCTGAGGGCTGAGCATGGCCCTCACCCAGGGTGGAGGGATGTTGGCTGTGAGCGAGGACCCACGGGGCTGTATGGGAAGCAGCTATCCCTCAAAAAATGGCTGAGAAACACATTTCTATCCTCGTTTCTGCACTGCAGATCCCCAACACAGAGCTGAGTCATTCCAGACAGACTTCTGGGAGATAATTTCCCCTTTAATTCCAAAAGCATTTGCTGGGTTATAATTATTCTTCTTTAAAAAAAACCAAAAAAAAACCAAACCAACCAGAAAAAGCCTCCTCCTCCAAACATTGTATACATAAAGTCACGGAGAAGGAATGATAAACTTCCAGCGTTTCTGGTGGGTCACCACATTCACTCAGAGACTTCTGTACTCTTGCAAACTGTCACGTCAAAATGCCTTCAAAGGTCTGCACACAGCTCCTCTTATGGCCATTTTATTTCATACATAGACTTCACCAATAAACCTACAGATTGATTTACACAGTGGAAGGAAAGCTACAGATTTTTCAGGAGATTAAGTTCCAAAAACCTTTCCAGTGTCTTGGTCTGTACAAGTGTGCGTGCAGGCACGTGTGTGTGTCTGCGTTCGAAAGACAGACAGCAGAGGCAAAGAGAAGGAATAAATGTTTGGGCCTTATTCCCAGTTCATGTCAGTCAGCATAACTGCATTGTGTATTTGTGCCTATTTATACCCACCGAGGATCTCAAATTACAGCTTTGGGCAGGAAGCTAAAGCTAGAGTTTTTAACAAGTCTAAGCAGTTGAACGTAATGCTCGGGAGCAAGGGGACAGTCCTGGTACTAACCGGGAGGAGGGCTAGAATTGAGAAATTGTAATAGGAGACAATTTTCACCTTATTACCCACCTTGTGAAAACCAAGCCTTTTCAAATACGCCTCAGGATAGGAGCCACAAAATGTTATTAATGTTGGAAAAGCCTTTCTGGGACTTACGGCAGCTTTCAGTCATGGAAAGGCCAAAATACACCCAGAACCTCTTTTCCAGCAGACAGCGCCAGAGCAGAAACTCCTGACACCAGACCTGCCAAAATTGTCCAGACTTGCTTGAAATTGCAAACAGAAATGGACTGCAGTCCCAGAAACGGGAAAGGTCAGCAGCTACCAATCAGGAATCCAATTTTGTATCCAGGATCTCTTTGAGCTCTTTTACAGGTAACTTAGTTCCTGGATGGACCTCATGCTCAGCATCCCTTAGAGAGGGGGGAGAGAAAGGCACGAGATAACTAGTCCTGAAAGATTCACTGCATGAGGGAAACTAAGGCAGGCAGCTGGGAAATGACTTCTTACAACCACCCTGCGGGCCAGGAGCAGGACTGAAAAGGAAATCTGCGTCTCCTGGGTCCTGAGGGAACACAGATGCTGAAACTGAGGTCACACATGGCCTGCAGGAAAGAGCATGAGCTGGAGTGAGGAAGAAGGCCTGACCTGTCATCGTCTTTCTCTCCCATTGCAAAGCAACAAAAAGCAGATGAGAGTTACCCAACCCTTCCCATTCCTCCCCCCCGACTGGGGTTGATGTCCCCTATCATCGGTCTGAAAAGCCCATTACCCAGATGTGCTGGCCACCGCTCCAAAGCTCAGGTGCAGGGTGGAGCAGGTGAAGACAGGACTCCTGCAACAGCGGGCAAGGAGGCAGCTTCCACCTTAAAGGGAAAACAGCACGGAGGCTGCTACACAGTCCCATCCGCAGCAATCGCTGCATCTGCTGGAGCTGCTCCCCACCACAGAAGTGTTTTTATAATCACATTTTTAGCTGGAAATGTCTCCCCTCTGCTACAGCTCTGTCCCTCCAAGCTTGTTCCAGGGGAGCCTGGTAAGGGTTTGTCTGAATATGAACTCAGCATAACACCCTCTGGCACAGAGGAGAAAAAGCCTTCTTCAGGAGCTTGCAACAAGATCTCGGTCTCAGTTTAGCTATTATTCACAACAGCTCTGCCTGGAAATGACTACAAAGACAAGCAAAAAGTACCAGACTGTGGGGATGACCGTGCAAGCAAACGTCCAGGATGAAATTTCTGTCTGTTCTGCTCTTTTTTGGGAGAGGCTGAAAAAGCACAGGAGCCGTTTTCTCACTGTGGTCCGACAGCGTGATCCTAAAGCACCCAGGACCTAGTGCAACTCCGAGACGTGGGGTTTCCTCTAACATATGGCCTCTCTACATTTCCAGCAGTCTCTGCAGCAATCGAGAGCACTTCGCAGTGCCATCGGGTTTCTAAGTGATGCACAGAGTTCATAAATGGTCAATAGAGCTCCTTGAGCACGTTGCAGACAGGAAAATTACATGCTACCCATGGCAAGCTGCTGGGTGCTACCCGTTGATTACTCATTTATTAAAACACAAGCCCCTTTCCAACCACCTATAAATAAAAGACTTGCTATAAAACACAACTCTTTTGAAAGCACAGAAGCGCACGGAGATGAAGTTGCTTCCCAGAGATGGAGGTGACCTGTATTTACTGTAAACATTATCCGACATTTAAATTTGGAAATGAAACAAGGGTGAGGCAAGAAGTCCGGATTCCGGTCAGAGCTTCCCTGCAGCCAGAGGTGAGCTCCGCTGCCAAGGCTCGCTCGAGTCCTCCTGCCTGCCCGCGCCCAGAGAAAACCTCTCCTTTCTTTGGATCACTTTGTAACACGTTTCAGACTGGGTGGGGGAAAGCTTCGTTTGCACAGACGAGGCTTACTCACAAGTGTTACTCACCAGCCACTTGCTTGTGGGGAAGGAGAAGTTCAAGCCCCATTCTTCACGCAGACCCAAGAAACAGCCGCAAATCACCTTAAAGCGAAAGGGCTGGGTTCGATTCAAGATCATGTACCCTGTGGTTTGTATAAAACAGCAACATCAGCTGGAAGGAATTTCTCTCAGCTAAAAGTCAGGAAAAACATTTATGGCTATTGAACGGTCTGGGTATTTCTTGAATGCCAGAGCGCAAAGCTATTTCTTCAGGGTGAGGAGCAGGGGGAATCCTTGCTCACTGTCTGTTGTTGTCCATATGGCCAGCAAACCCTTTTCAGCAAACCACCCCAACCACGTGCTCAATCTCGCACGACTGCCTAAGCCCTCGGACCACCAAACGCAGCGGCGCAGGGCTAAGAGGCCTCGGCCAATCAGGATCCTAGCGAGTAGGTTCTCTGCGAAGGAGGCACGAACACGTTGCTATCTGTAGTCCAGTATATATGTTGCACTGAGGGAGGTTTATCACCCACGTAAGCGGGAAAGGGAGCCTTTTGGCATTTTCAAAGAGGGTATGGGAACCCCTTTTCAGAACGGCCCTACCTTTCCCCCTGCCTTTTCTGAAACTCCACATAAGTGAGGAGTCAGAAGGCTGGCTTGCAGATTTAACCCGTGTCCCGCTCCCTTTATGCGAGGTTCCAATTCCCAGGCAGGCTTTTGCATCCTACTCTCGTATTCCAGCCGAACAAAACCAGGCGTTGCTGACTTGAAGTTTGAAGCTTGCTCCCATTCTGAGAGGGGCTGAACAGGAAACTCAGCTTGCTTTGATCCGAAGTTTAGCAGGTCCTGCTGACATCATCAAAATGTCCAGAACTAGACTCAGCTCGACACGAGAATGGACATCTGCAAAGACAAAGCTGGAGCCTGAGGGCATTTGTCAGACAAGGTGTTCTCCTGGGCTTCCCAGCCCAAGCCCTCAGCTTTGAGAGCCCTGGAGTGAGGATCCGATCAGCCTGTAGAGTATAATGGGTTCTCCTCGTGACTGTCATGCCTTGTCCTGCACCGCTTTTTCTTGAATCCAGCAGTATAAAGAGTTCAGTAAATTAAAAATTATCTAAAGTCAGGTTTCAATTAAAAAAAAAATAAAAAAGAAACCAGAGTATTTTAAATATTCCTCCACCACTGCATAGACTCTGTTTCCTATTACCGGCAACTGTGCAGCATTTCTATTAAGATTCTGCTTTCTGTTGTGTCCTATGGAATGTTAAAAATCCCAGTATCACTTAAGAAGTTATTACAGACTCCAGAGAGTTTTCTATTCCCAAGAAATCTCTCCCAGTGGGAAGCTGGAAGAGTTCCTGTTGAATTTACAGCAAATGCCTCAGACCCTATGTAATATTTATGGTGTCCCTCTCATCTTATCCAGGCTGGTTTGCTGTTTTGCTGCTGTGAAAGAAAAGCTTGTTTCAATGGTTAAGGGCTGCAACATTCACTTTGAAGGATATTGAAGTGGATACGATAGCCACAGGAAATGTTCCAGTCTCGCTGAGGTACCTCAGAGAGGTATTCAGTCAAATGAGAACTCGCTAATCTGATTCCCAGAAAAAAATCACAGTAACTTAATGAAGAAAGAGAAAGGAAAGTGACAGATCTGCATTCATGGCTTGCCAGATCTGGATTCTGTGAAAGCCAGGGGAAAAATTCCCGTTCGCTTTCATGGGAATAGGATTTTGACCCCGAAGAACTTCCGTTCAAACAGAATTATGCTGCATTTTTCAACGTTGTGAGAATTCAGTGGTGTCTGTTTGCATTAAAAAGAAGTCACTGTATGATATGATGCAGATGTATATTTGTATGGCCACAGACTACAGAAACCAGAGCCCTTCTTACTATTAGATCTCAGAAATGACTAACAGGGGCAGCAAAACAATCCAGGTAGGGTCGTCCACCATTTCACTAGCTGAGTCAAGGGCGGAGATGCCACCTCCACAGTGCCACTCCAATATCGCTCCACATATAAAAGTGCCTGGGCTGTAACAACTGCAGAATAAATGTCTTCTCACAAGTTGTTCCAACTTTACTCCCAGTAGAAGACACGAACACGCAGTGGAAATAGTTGTGTATTCAAACCTGCTGGAGAATGTGGAGATAAAGGGAAGATGCCTCCTTTGGGTTGAGCTTGGTACCAAGTATGAGCTTGGTTGAGCCTAAACTTTCAGAACTAGAGGTTAGGTCTTAAAGTCCATGTTTAAATATCTAGAAACAACCATGAGTCACGCCCGCTAAACTCTCAATAGCTTTCATTGGTCCTTAGGGAAGATGCTGGCTGCGCAATATTTTTTAAAATGTGGGCATTTTCTGAGGAGGTGTGAAACTTGTAACCAGAGACAGCTTGTCACAGAGGTGCTGGAGGCATCAGGTAAATTGAAAGGTGAGGAAATGGGACGTGGTGTCTGGATGAGGGGATGAAACAAGTAAAGCAGAAGCCATGGGCCAAAAATGGATCCTGGCTGTGAAATCTGCTAGATGGTAGCATCAGCTCTCAAAGGGAACAGCCTGAGCTGGAGTCATTACAAGGTGGTCTGAGCTACGTCCTGGAAAACACTGCCAAGATCAACCTGCCCTGTTCTTCATGGATGGGCGACACAACCCAACAGGTCAGCCCATGCCTCCTGCTGTCTCCATAAACAGAGAGAAGATTATGTGGGAAGGAGGAACCCGCATTAGCTGTATCCTTGAGGGCAAATTATAGTTCAGGAGACAAACAGTTCTATGAGCAAGAAGCAGCAGGGGTGCTAAGCCCATACGTTCATTTTTAGTCTCCTTTGCGTATTCACACGTACGCAGGAAGAGAACTCATTGCTCCAAATAAACCACAACCCTGGTTTAAACACAGACAAACAGTCCTGAATGAAATGGAAGGTGATGTTGCAGTGAAAGGAATAACATTTTTAGGATGATGCCTCCAGAAACATTTTGAGTGTGAAGATGTGAAACCCTTCATCCAGACAGGAGACTGATGGGAGAACCATCGAACAGGAAAAAATAGTAGCTGTTCCATTCTGAAAAGCAGAGATACTGAGGGGAGCAGTAAAAAGGTTAAAGTTGGTGTCTGGTTTTATTTAACAACCTCATTAATTCCTCGAGGATAAAAAGGAGTATATTCACATCTGAAATGACTTTGAAACATGCAGCCAACATCCGCGTTGCAACGAGCACTTAGAAATATGAGGAGGAAACAGGGAAAAAGACTCAGTGTAGGATAGTGAATGCCAGGGAGGGGGAGTGATCCAAAATGCAGATATTCTGTGGAAGAAATACCATTTGAAAGCGGGGGTAGGTTGGAGGTTATCATCTGAGACACAGATTTCTGAAACAGAAAGGGCAAGATGGCTACAACCAATTGGAACGTAACTGCTGCGTGCATTAGAGATGGCGCATCTCTGGCAAAAGGATCACTAGTGAGACCACGTGGAAATTACTGGAAATCCCAACCTTAAATGGAAAAAAGGAAAAAACTCAGGCAAGAATAATAGGAATGATTAAGGACAAATGCACATAATTTTAAGACTCATCGAAATAGTTAAATTTAGAAAACCCTTAAGAGAAGATAAAGTCACCCTTCAAGAGCTGTAATACCACTTCTCCAAAAACGCTTACAAGCCTCCACTAGGTACAGAAAAATATTTTTTAAAATGTTCAAATTCTCAGACTTTCATAAACCTCTAAGAGACTCGGATGCGGGATGAGTCCATGAATCTTCCTGCGAAATGGCCACAACCGTTGTTGTTGCAGAGGTACAGTCATGCAGGTACCGAAGCCATGTGTCAGCCCTCTGGTGTGCAAAGCTAATCTCTAGCCAGGATACGCCTGTTTACCTGTTCACTAGCTTTTAAGATCGCATCTGTGAATTTACCATGTGGGGGACGTGGGGAGAAGCTGAGTTTAAGGAAATATATCTCTGCCTATAAGATCTACTCCTGACTCGTTTGTATTTTTCTTTCCTGGGGTGATTTCAAATGAGCTTTGCTCATGGCTGTCGCTTACAGTCAGAGCGTGCAATGAGGAGGAACTGATGAAAATGCCACTTGGGATATTCATGCTAAATACCAGAGCGCTCCCCTTCAGTCTAGCAGCCTGATTAGACTAGACGAAACACTCAAAGAACAGAAGTTTAACACAGGAAGCAGGTCTGCGAGGAAGAAGGCAGGCAAAGACAGGCCTGGCTCCCGTCACCCACAAATCCTGCATCCCCAGGACTCCTGGATTTCTCCAAGCCTCTCCATGGAAGCAGGAGCTGGACTTGGATCGGGGCTCTCTCGGCAGCAGACGCCGTGCAGCTGAGGCTGCTTAGACAACATGGTGTAAGAGATCTTATCTTTATTGCACGAAGTTTAAGAATTTCTTGTGGGACTAATGGCTTGATAGCTAGCCAGGGAAGTGCTGCTCTCCACATACATTCCTCTCCCCACCTCATTACCTCCCAGCCATTCCCCCGTCCGCATCCGCTTGTTTAAATGGAGCTCCTTAAGACAGAGGATGCTCGTTAAGGAGCCTGGTATGATAAACACGGCACTTGTGCGCTTGCCTAATTTGATACGTCTGATGAGCCAGAACTTAATAAACGCAAACTGCTACCCAAATTACTTCGATTTGTTTAGTCGCTTTCTGTCTTCCTCAGCATATTCTATGGGCTGATCTCATGACATTCTCCTTCACGCCAGGTTTTTTTTGTCTTTTCAAACTTTCTTTTTCCACTGGAAGCCTCCAAGCTGGGCTCCTCTCAGGCACTTTGCGCATATTATTTCACCGCTTCAGTGAAATGGTTCAAATTATAATTTTCCAGCTGAGGTACAAAGACTAATTCATTCAAGACCACTTTTTTGTATGTGTGACAGTGCGGATTCCTCTGTGGCCCTTGAGGAGATAAAACGCACACGACGTGCTGCGGGAAAACCAGCGTGCTAGGAGCAAGCGTTTGGACAGAGGAAGCAATTTGTGCTATGTAAGTAAAGTCATGTGCTTTCAGGTGTATCCCACGTACTCTTTGGTGACGAGCTGAGTGTCATCTTGGGATGATGGGAGAGAACACAAGATACCAGACACTGAGTAGGAATAATGAATGACAGATCTAAATCTGAGCTGAAATCCTCTGCTGATACTAATCAAGTGAAACCCACAGAAGTAGTCAACACCGAGAAACCGGCTGCTAATTTTTGTGGCTAATCAGCATGGCTGGCCTCAAGGCTGCGCTGACAACGATGATCAGTGCTACCTCGGGAAGCCCAGGAAGTGATGTGCGTCCTTTGCCTTTAAAACCAGCGAGCTGCGTCCCTTCGTGCTTTTGAGCCCAGCAGCTCAGGACTGGGACCTCAGGACCTCCTACCTTCAGCTGTCTGCCACAGAAGGAACATGGAGTGGGTGGCCCAGCCTCCAGCTCAGGGTAGGATACAATCAGGAGAGGGGAGATTGGAATAGCAGCTTTCCCAGGCCAGCCGGCCTGGAGCAGGGCTAGGAACCCGTGGCTTTGAGAAAGGCAGGAGGTCTCTGCTCTGGTGGCCCTCTGCCAGGGACAATCTCACTTCTGGCTCATAGGAAACCAGGCTTAGGTGCTTCACAGCTTTCCTGGGACAGAAAAACTGGACAGAGAGGCTGAGGGTTGGTGACGTGCCAGGAGGCTTTTGGGTGCAGCACAGTGCATCATCATCCGTGGGTCAGCACGCAGGGCTTACAGCTCCAGAGACTGTTTCGTAGCTGTAACCCCGGAGAAGGAATTCGGGGCAACTGGGAGATGCGCCAGGTAGATGCCTAGAACTAAATGTAGTGAGTGCAGATCTTAAATGCAGCCCAGCAGAGCAAAAGCAAGCAACTGGGGCTCTGAGTAACACACAACCCTTCCTTCTCCTGCCAGTGAAACGTGGCTGGTGCTCAGGCTGCCCTCCCAGCACTGATATGCCTGTCTTAACGAATGTCCACCCATCATTCTCCTGGTACACTGATGCAGGCGTATCTCATTGTCATGGCCCTACAATCACAGTGAGGAAAGCAGACCAGCCTGGAGCTGGCTCGGGAGGACACCGGCGGCATCATCCACGAAAGTGCACTTGGCAAATACAAATAAGTGTGGGCAGAGGGACGTCACAGCACAAGAGGAAACGCATGGGAAAGGCTGAAGTCAGGTTTATTTCCACCACTCATGAAAGTAGAAAAGGGCTGTTTCATGACCATAATCCTGATACTTGACAAGTAGCTTAAATTCACTTACAAAGTAATCTCATGAAGTAAATAGCTTTGATCCGGTGTGTTTAATGTAAAGCACTTGATGTTTTATTCATTCTTTTACTGTGAGAAGGAGATTGCACTTTCTTTAATAAAGTCTAAGAAATAACAGTTTCCAATACTCACAGAGAGGAAAATTCATACCAGCAATACAACTGTGAAAACTGATTTCCTTGAGCCTGCTCTCATGAAGAAGAAACGATTCCTGTGCCTTAGGATCCGACACGACCATGTATTGAATTGCAATGTGCCAAATATCTGGATGAATATTTTGAAAATTAACTCTCTGGTGATCCGAGAAGTTGGTAAGCGCTCAGTCACAGCAACAGCAAAGAACAGATATGATTATAAAAATCACAGTCTGCCCTGGACAATTTATTGAGGGCCTCAGGAACAACAACAACAAAAAAAAATTAGAAGAAAAAGAGGACAAGAAGCAATCAGCTTGCAAAATATGATTGTTTTTTAAATGTTTGCCTAGAAACCGACAAACAAATGCTCCAACTACGGCTTTATTTCATACTTTCCCACCAATACCACTTTGGGTTCCAACACAAGCGACCTCTCACTCTGAAATCCACCCTGGTGACCTCAGCTGCCCTGCTCTGATGCTCAGGCACCTCATGGCTCCCACTGCACACCCTTCCCAAGCCGTGGCCGACTGCAGCGCTGGCAGAGCAGAAAGTGCATCTGTTTCCGCTTTCCTACGTTGCAACAACCTAGTCCCCCCAAGTGCTCTTGTTTGGCACAAAAGAAGAAAACAAGTTGATGTGCCAATTTCCTTCTCTCTGCTCTGGCATCGCGCTGGTGCTGCCCACCTCTTCACGCTCAGCGCTGCTTGACCTCACTTTCCCAATACACCGTCTGAGCTTACTGATGGAGAAGTCAAAGTTAGGTCAAGTTCTTACATCCTTTCTTGTTGGACACCGAGAAGAAATCAAAGCCCAAGCAAAATCTCTTCCCCACAGAGCTCTGTTTACTTTTCCCATCGTCTCACACACGCCAGGCCCCAGGCTTTGGGAACACGGCTTTGCTTTTCAGAGCAGACTCAAAAATTTGGGCCCAGCAGCAGAAACAAATTTAAACAAAGCCCACTGGAGCTGCTGGGAAAAGAAAGGTGCCAGTCTCTCAGAAATTTAGCCTGAAATAAGTTTCAGATCCATCCGTATCCCTGCTTCTCCATGGAGCTCGGTTGTAAGAGTAGACACAGTTGACAGCATCACCGGTGGCCACGCTGTGAGAAGCACACAGTTGTGTGCACAGTGGAGAGGTACGGGACGGCACACCACGTGCCCGACTTCTTGTGTGGCTGTTGACATAGGTATACCACCATTTTCAAAACAGGGGTGGATTTAGGTGCCCCCGCCTCTTGCAGCTGCACACCACAGCTCAGCAATAACACTTGTCTCAAGAAATCCTCAGGCTCCCAGATCGCCTGCTAGGATCTGTGAGACCCTGTTGCTGCAGAGGCAGTATCTTTGGAGAACAGCCGCTCTCAGGGCTCCTGCTGAGCTCTAAACTCTGAAGTGAGCTGTGAACCAGCAGCCAACATCCAAACGCACCTCGCTCGCCTACTTTCTTGATTCCTTTGCCAGTAGAACAGCAGATCTCACGATAGGCAGCAGAGTACCAAGAGCAGGGACAATCCAGAGTGGTACCTCACTGCGCCATTTGTTAAGAGGGACAGTAGCCCAGTACTATCTCACACAGGTATTGTCTACCCAGTAGCTTGAAGGCTGAGTATTCTGGCGATGGACACATTAATGCATGTTAGATAAAGATGCCATCAGAGACAAATTGCTGGCAGGAAGCCATTTTGTGGGTCATTTCCAAACATGCCCCATCAGCAAAGATGAAGAAGAAGAAAGAAGAAGAGCGTGCACAGGCAACGGCTGGAATGCCTGGAGCAAAAGGTCAGCGAGGCAGACGTGAGCACGATTTCGTTTTAGCTTACATACGTACATCCCCTGCTGAATCAGGACTTGGTGATGTTGTGAGCTGGCCAAAGACATCCTCAACCCCAGTGCCACCTCATCAACCCATAAATTAAGATAAGTGCATATTGTCTTCTGCTAATGCTGCTCTGGATAGGGACTCTCTGGCAGAGGGACGAGGGAAACAGCCAGGCAGGTATAGCTTTAACCGGGCCCAGTTTGGAAGCAAAATGCGTTCAATTAATCACTTTTCTTTACAGGTTAATCAACATTGGGTCACTTCACAGTTTGAGCAGGTCCTGAGCACACAGGTAGGCAGTAAGTGCAGGGCAGCTACAGGTACCGGCTAAGCCTCAGCAGCTCTGCTGCACTGGGTCGTGCACCTGAGCGCTTACTGCAGCTGGAGAGCTTTTGCCAGTGTAAATTTTGTCCACAGCAGGAGGGCCGGCAAGCGCAATTAGACCAGCTAACCTTTAAAACAGAGACAAAAGCCAAGCCTGAGGCCACCCAGAAGCAATTTCAAAGCAAGAGGCTCAGCAGCTGTCCTTGGGTGGCCAAAACCTACTTTGAGGAGCCCAGTTGCAGGGAGTCGGGACTGCAAATTGTCACCTCTGTCCTGCAGACCTCAGGTGGAACCAGATCTGTGTACTTGCATTGTGGGTGTAATCCTCATCACGCCAGCTCACACAATCACATTTTTGCAAATTACCCAGAGTCCAGGAGATAGAATTTAGCCTGGCTTCACGCTTTTATGCCAGCTCTAGCCTGTCTGTCAGAAATCGGACAATTCCTAACGCAGCATAACACTTGTGAAAGCAGAGTTCACTCAGCTGCGTTTTTTAGAATACTTTTTGAGGCAGAAAAGTGACTTTACACTGGATAGCCTTGTTTTGCATCACTCCGCCATTATGTTTTGATCTAGTGCTAGGAACCTGAGAGCTGGATTCACTGTACCACTGAATCACGGTCTTCACATCCTTATCACGAACTGGAGGAGGCAGAAGGGTCAATTAGTTGCTGTCTGCAAAGCACCCTGAGGCCCCCAGGGAAAAGCATGGCAGTAAGCGACAAGTGCTACTTATTATTCTCCGAGTTAATAGTCCTTTACTTTGCAGTATATCTTTGACCTTCACTATCATACCCCTCCTACCTCCCTGCTCCAAACCACAGAGGGTTACGATACAGACTACATCTGTTTCCTGTTTCATAAACTGCAATTGCACATTTCCACCAGGCACTCTCGTCCGAGATTTGGAGGCCAGCTAGTTTAGCTACTAGTAGTATGTGCTCCCGAACCTACCTAGCTCCTTTGCGTTGTACTGCCAGCTGAAAATGAAGAAGAGCCAAATACAGTAAAAACTACTTTCCCGTTATTTGGAGGAGTTTGCATCATTCCCTTTTTCTCTCACTGCTATCAAAGGTAAATGAGTATCTGACGTATTTAATAGATAAATAATTCAAACAACACACACACACACAAAGACAGAAAAGCCACGCAGCAATTACTTAAACTTGTCCTAAATACTCCTCAATAAGTTATTATTAATATTGTTCTTGTTTCTCATGAGAAGCTATGGGTCAAGTAAGAGTATGTGGTGGCTTCGCTACTTCACTGAAGCGAGGCCAGGGGCTAAAATACTGGCCAAAAGAAATTAGTGGTTAGAAAGCCTCGCGAACTTGGCTACAAGCTACATCACACACTTGTGCAGAAATCTCTTGTGAGCGTCATCTTTCACCTACCTAAAAGTGAAATGAAACTCAAAAACCAACCACCTTTTTGTACACCCTTGTGCATTATGTCTTGACAGACTTTGGGATGAGACTTGGGTCATGTATGCCAGCATAACAAGGCACCACCATTGTCTGCTGAGCCACAGCAAGTTACTTTCTGTGGGGGGAGCAGCCTCGTCCCATTCCTGGAGATTTTGGCCCGGCTCCTTTCCCTCCCGGGTGGTGTGGCTGTGAGCACAACCTGCCGGTATCTGCACCTCAGCTGATAAGTGACAAGTTCTTAAGCTGCTGAAAATCAGTTGTGTGTCTAGTCTGACACCCACTTGATGAGGTTGCCCTTGACTGGAGAATCAGCCACCGCAGCAGGATCCAGGCAACACCTTCAGGAAAGGGCACGGTTTGTAACATGCTGCATGCCGAGGCAGGGGGTGCTCCCAGCAGCATTAGAAACAGAAAGTGTTTGTGCGATACGAGTATTCAGGTCCACTCAGGATGGTCTGGGACAAAGCCTGGCCATCCCACAGTTTAGGCTTTCTATCACCTGCTAACACTTTGGATGCAGACTGGAAGCTCTTTCTCCTGCCATGACGGTAGCCAGGGAGGCTGACAGAAACACATCCATGTGACCACTCCTCTCCCTCTGCCTTTTCTACACTCTGGTGCTGTTGAAAGGAAGGCTCCCTCCAAACCGAGCACAGCTCCCCGCCTTCACATTAAGCAGCTTGAAACCCATGGGCCCAGCCATGTGCTTAGGCATAAACATTTGTGCAAATATTTGCAGATGTAGGACCCTAATCTAGAGAACAACGTTGATCCCAGATATCATTTTGTTTATGAGTGTCAATCCTAGGGCATTACCAAAAACCCAAGGGAAAAAAATCTCTGTTTCAAGATGCTTATAGTACCAAGGACTTAGCCCACAGCCTCGCTCAACCAAGCAGCCTTTACTTGACAGAACCAGTATCTGCCACACAACCACAACCACAGGCTGGCGTAGGATGAATCCCCTCACGAGAAGGGAGAACTAGAGGGTTGCCGGAACAGCAGGCGATTGCCTGGTTTTTCCTGGGGCAGAAACCAGTGTTTGGGAGATACAAAGCTGGGTTCACGTGTTTACAAGCAGATCTGCTGTACACACGATTTGCTGATGTTTCCCAGGCAGCTTCGCAGATGTGACAGGGATACGGATAGGCCCGTTGACACCCAACTTGCTCATAAACAATGCTCCGATTTGCAGCAGCTCTTTTCCTGTGAGATCTGAACTCAGCTTGTCTAAAAGGTTTTCTGCTGAGAGTAAATCAATTAATACCCTTAAAGTACTGAGCATCATTTATCATATATCCCGTTTCTGTAGAGAGAAGGTGCACTGTGCCAACACTGGGATGCCTCTTATTGCAATGTGCCAGCTTCTGAAGAACCTTTTGGACATGATCTCTGCTAGACACGTAGCTGCGAGTATGGTTTTACGGCAGGCAATAAGGCTCTTGGACCATCACTTGATGTGGTAGCCATAATTTTGCAAGAGAATAATAGTTTTATTTCCCTCTTTTTTCCTAAACATAACAGACTTTGTTGTTGTTATTTCTTTTTTTAGCCTAAATTTCCTCTCAACAGAAGCTTTAATTCGCCTGCATTCACAGCCACAGTCGCTGGTAGATGATGGAGGCTGGAGAACAGTAAAGATCCTACTTTCACAGACTACTCTAATTTTAAGCTGTATTTCAAGAGGCCTTACCAGATCTAGGGGGGGGAAGGAAAGAGAAATCATGTGTCAGATCTGCATTAATTTCAAGAGAAGAAAGGGGGGAATCCTTATGTGTGTTTTGTCTAACGCAGTCAGGAAACACAGCAGACATCTCTTCAGCATCATCTGCTGCCCTTATTCATTCTCCTAGGCTGAGACGTGCTGGGAAGATTTTGCAGCCCCAGCAGAAATGTTTGTGAAATGTTTATCTGATCAGCTAAAGACTTTGAAGGCTTGCTTTGGGAAAAAAGTTCTAACACTTTATAATTCAGATGCAACTGAAACATTTGGTGTCTCCTTTTTTTGCAAGAGAGACCTTTTTTTTTAGGGCAGCAAATTGGTGTTTTGTACCAACAGCAAGAGTCAGGATAAAGTCAGGGTGCCACAGTTCACTGAATATTTTTTTTTCTGGCCAAAGCTAGAGATGGGGTTACATGCTGTTCCATGTTATCAGACACGCTGTACTAGTCACCGCAAAAGCCATCCCTGGAAGAGAGAAAACCCCAACTACCAGGTTTGCTGCTAACTGCAGAAACGATCTGCAAATGCTCAGTGAGGTGTATGCTCTCTCCCTCTGCTCTGCACAGAAAGAAAAGCTGGTACTAGCCCTTATTATCCCTCTCTATGTCAAGGAGTCTGCACAGCAGGGTGAAAGCATCCTACACATCTCTGTGCTGACAGTAAGAGTACTGGCTCTTCAACACGGAAAAAATGACGCGACTGTCAGAGAAACGAGCAGCCAGTGTACTGACCTGCTCCACAGCTTATCAAACTCCTGGGCAGCCAGGCTCTGCTTCCTGCACTACTGCACATGATAAGGGTGAAGCTGAGAAAAATCAACCCCTGTTATCTTTTTACACTACCCAGCACACCCTAACTTCGAGGTCGGACTACCAGAAAGATACACAGAAAGGTTTTGGTGTGACTGGTCTCCAAGCTCGACAGAACCCTGCTGTCAGTTCTGCGGTCAGGGTTACGTTTGCAACTGTATTGCCCAGTGTTTTCTCTGCCTTGATTTCAGGTGCTTCTAGCAGCCTGGCTACTCAATGCAATTCAGTGGACAAACGCATCCAACTTTCCTTATGATGACCAGTATGGACACCTTAAATAGCAGCTGTACCGAGCTCACATCTCCAACTACTCTTTCAGAAGTTTCCACCTTTCTCCCCAAGCTAGATCTTCGATTGTGGCACTTCTCTTTGCCTGCAGGTGCTGTGTTTTCATTCACGTCATCTCCAAGACCATGAGCTCAGACATATGTCAGTCTGAATTTCTACCTTCAAAAGAGAAAAAAAAAAACCAAACCTCGAAGTCTGTAACATGCCTGCTTCTACTTCTAAGCATTCAGAGAAATACCATTTTGTCAGAAGACATCAGCTCACCATGCAATTTGAGCTACATCAGATGCAGTTTTGAAGTACATCTATCCTTCAGTCCATTTTTGCCCAGGAAACACCCTGTTGTGAGCTCAGCGTTGAGGCGGTGGGGCCATATCAATACTCCAGCTAGTAATTTAAAGCCAGCTCCTTTTAAAACTAGGACTGCAGTAGAGATTTAATCTAGGCTGAGTCCACCCTAGTAATGCCTGAATTGTCAGCAGAGAAATACATACCAAGCACTCTCAAGACTCATGGTGGGAAAGTCTCCCAAGAACAAGGGATGATTGCTATAACTTTCATTAGCAATAACTTGGTTAAATGCAATTAATTCCCCTAAATCTCCTGACGATACCAGGTATCTCCTGGAGATACTGCTGTAATCTCCTATAATCTTTGTCAAATGCAGAAAGACTTTTTCCTTTATAACTTTCATTTTCTCTATGGAGACTATTATAATTCCTGTTTTCTTACTTTTCAGTGTCAAAGAGTTGCTCTAAACCTTCTCCCAAGCCTCTTACCCTTCACCTTGCTTTTTTTTTTTTCCCCTTTTTTTTCTTTATTTTTTTTTTTCCTCCCCAAGAAACGGGCTGTGATTTGCTGGTATTGCTCCTGGCATTGCTTCATCTACACAACTTTCATTGCTGAAGCAAACAGGCCTGGAGCTTGAGCAATGTAAGCTCAGAGCCACAAATGAGATAACTGAGGCCAGGATGAGACAATATCATGCCCTGCTCTTGCGAAAGAGAAATATAAATTGCTGAGGCTGTAAACAAGCGCTTCCTGGTGGATCAAAGACACAACATTACAGGCAGCAGCAAAGGATGAGTTCAACATTTTCAGGGCTGTGGTGTTTAGGATTATTTTATTAGGACATTTTGCTTTTGCCATGATTTTAAATCTTTCGTATCGCCACAAGGCAAGGAGCAACAAGCACTGCGGTTTTTAATCTTTGCAGTTCTTCAAAGATATTGAAACATTTGAAACTTGTTGCGCTCCACAGGATGCTTGAAAATATTCCTTCTAAAGGAAATTATAGCTGAGATATCATTTCTGTCAGTTGCACTAGCTACAAAGAAAATGTTTTGATGTTTCCTTCCATGATTCCTTGAATGTACTGAGCACTATAAAGGTTTCTAGCAAAAAATTACGGTTTATTTACAAGTTTTATTAGCGCTGTACCAGATGACTAGATGTTAATGAGTATGTTGGTGCAAATATTACTGTGACTATCACATTTACATCCAACAGGAAAAAAAAACAAACTATAAACAGGCAAAAATGTCCTGAGTTGTGGAGAATAAAATAGATAAACCATGAAAGCTACAACTTAGTCGATGAGCTGAAGCACAAAGAAATGGAGGGACCTGTCCTAAGAAAGTCACAGAGACCCAGACGATCCTACATTTCCTCCTCCTTACTTTGTCTTACATCCAGGGTGAGAACCATAAATATTTCACAGAGAAGACTTCGGCCCCTATTAGCCACACCTAGAGCTGTATTATTATTCATGTCTGCCTTTTATTTTTTGCAAGCCCCAATCCCAGCTAGGATTAATTTAGGACACAGTGCAGTGAGCTGACCACAGTTAAATCCCACCCTAAATTTGATGCACTTAAAGTCAGCAAAATATGTTGTCAGGGGTCAGACCTCCTGTACTGATCTTCAACAACACTTCAGGCTTCCTCCTGCACTCATCCACTCCCAGTTTGTATTCAGGGGGATCTGGCTTGCAGTGGAGGCAGAGGAATTCCCTTGATCACGTGTAGTAGGAAGAGGTACATAACAAATAGCTTCCCAGGGCAATGTCAGCACAAGACTGACAGGGGTCTTGGAGCTTAATATCAGAAAATTTAGAAAATCTCAGGCTATGCTAATTAATTAACTGCTTTGATGGTATTACATCTGATACAGGACATGCAGATAGGCTACTGTTTCCTGATGAAAAGCCATTGAAATGAACCCAGTCTACATTTCTATTTCTTTGTTATGTGTTTGCAGGGCCCATTGCAAACGCCACAGAAGAGGAGTACCTTCTGATTTCTAGTTTCCTGCTGGGCTGAATCTGTCTCTGCTTTAAGCTGTTACAAGATAATGAAATTTATGCTGGCACTGCATTTGTTCAGCATTGCTTTTCCTTGTGAGCATGATGCAGGAATTAATATACAGCTATGAACTTTCCAGATGCACTTACAATCTGGATCTCTGCAGATAACTGTTTCTAAAAACCAAGTTCCAAGTTTTCTAACAAAAAAGGACCAAGGAAACCCACAACCAAAATCATAAAAAAACCATTTCTATCTTCTATCCAGTTTTAATTTGAATTTATACACTGAGTTTTAGACATCGGCAGGATGACATCTATCAGCACAATCTGTCTACCAGTACAATTTGCCATTTGACTTGCACTTTGAGTAAAAACTTTGTCCTGCACCCTGTATCCTTGTGTTTTGATTTGCTTCACTGCAAAAGAAAAGAAAAACATAAGTATTTCTAGCCCTTTTGCACTGGTATAGATGAACATCCAAATGTGTTATGCAGCTATGGAGAACATGTCCTGCAAGAAGCAGCTTGGGAAGGAAACAGAGAACAACCAGCACTTGTGAGGGGGTGATTTGAACTCGAGTGAAATACACCATCCTTTTCTTATCTATACCTCCTGCTGAATTCACTTTGGCTTAGACCAGCCCCACAGAGGCTTCTCTGTGTGGAGTGCTTGAAGCCAGGGTTCAAACTCAGGCTAAAAGAGCAGTGGAAAGTCGCCCTACATCAAGAAACAGTTCAAAAACTTTATATTTTTAGTGTCCACATTTCTAAGATATTCTAACTTATCCCAGTCTTGCTGGGAAAAGAAGAAAAAAGGAGAAAAAAGAGGTTTCTGATATTGCCAGTACTGGAGACCAAGCAGAAAATTTTTTTCTGATGGAAGAAAAACACTTGGCTGCATTGTTTTCAGAGAAAATATTGTTCTCTGTTGTTGGGAGGGAAAGATATGGTATTTTCATGCACCGCAGTGCTGGCCTGTCTCCTCTGGCCTCAAAGAAAGTTTCCCACTAAGTATCCTGAGGGAGCTACAGGTAGAAGGATGAGCCACATCTTCCTGCGTAGGCATCTCTGCGCTGAGCATATCCCACGCAAGGTTCGCGAACTGCTCACAACTTGCCTGCAAACCAAAAAGATACTCAAAAGACTTCCATTTCAAGCAGCTAATCACCACGGATCAGAGGAACTAGCCCTCATGTTTTTCCATGCAGGCCACAGCTAGTCCCTGCCACTGAAGAACGTGAGCCTGACGGCTTAGCAGGGACAAAGAAATTATAGATGACAACTATCCCCAGAGTTACCCAAATCAATCAAAGGCACTTGGAGAAGTTATAATATATATTTCAGGTTGAAGCTGACCTTTAACTACTACCGGCAGAAATATTTTTCTAAAGCAGAATATCTTGAACACTGGTTCATAAACCAGCTACGTGAACTGTTGGTCTGATCTGGTCTTACAATCCCTGGTTCTTAAAGGTTTCATGTGTGTATAATACACATATGCATAAACACATGTGTGTGCGTAGGTAGTTTAACAGAGAAAATGAAGGACAGATGCTTCTAAAGACTTATAAGCAATCAGGATATCATTCCCAGAGTCGTACTCAAGCTGTTACTATTCTCAGTTTTATCTGGATTTTACTTTAATCTCAGAGAATCCCATAAAAGAGATCTTCCTAGAAAATATAATACAAAAGGATCCTATTGAAGCACCTGCTTTCCTTGCCAATGAGCTGTAAAAGGAGGAAAGGTATTTGGAAACTAGTGTTCAGAGGCTGGGCAGGAGGACTGGAAACTTTGTAGAGATGCTGTTCTGTTGTTCTGTCCTGTTTATCTTCTTTCCCTCTTCTTGCTCAGTTGGCCAGTGGTTAAGGAGAAGTATTTTGACTCTTGTGAGTCATACTTACCAGAAACATTTTGCTTTGGGCATTTCGTTATTGCCACAATCCTGGTCCCCTTTCTCTCTGTCTTTCCCATTTAAATGGAAAGGCACCAACTACTATGTGGAAATATTACATGCGCTTGCAAGAAGAGCACTGCATTGGTCATGTCCAAATCTTTCCATTACAGCAATCCAGGAACAACTGCAAATAACATTTGTAATCAGAGTAGGACCCATAAGATGAGCCACTGATGTCTCAGAGGTTCCTGCCTATAGCTTAAGCAGCTCCAAATTCATGGGAAGGGGGTGGTTAAAAAGTGGGAGAAAACCAAGTTTCGCTCTGGTCCAGACTCATATCTGTACTGGAAGTGTGGAAGAAAAATAAAAACTTTCCAAAAACATCATATGGGAAAACACCCATTGTTTGCTCCAATCTTCTTTCTTATCCTGTGGGGTCATGCAGTTCGCTCATGAGAGAAACTCTCACCACATACAAGGAGTTGCTCCAGAGCTTTCTAAAAGGGTGCAGATTATGCCTCAAGTGAAGTGTCGTGAAGAGGGAAGCAAAAGGCCACACGCCCTGTCTCTGCCCTGAGGGACCTTCTGGAACAGGGTGTTGCCCTGCCTCTTGCTTTGGGTGCTGAAATCAGTGGGAAGCCCCTTAAGACTTCAAGCTATAGTGAATCACAGTACCTTGTGAATTTTGAGTCACACAGAAAACAACCTCAGTATGAAGGAGTTATCTGCAGGCCCACTCTGTACAGAAGGTTCAGAGAGCCCCAGACCCATCCAATGAAAGCCATGGGTCTGCATCAACCATCAGAGAAGAGGCACCAGCTTACAGATGCTGACAGCCATGACCAAAACAGCTAGCAGAGCTTTCATGCCTGTATCTGCCCTCTCCTGGATGCAGGAGAAAAAGTGTGGCATCCCTCCAGACAAACAAATCTTTCAATTTCAGGTTTGGTTATAAGCAAGGTTTTATCATTTCTATTATTCAATATCAAGAATTGCATCACAGTCAACGGAGATCCACCAAATAGCCATGGTGAGAACAGCCCCGAGTTCCTTCTGATCCACCAGCATAAACATTTTGAGATATCCTGACTGAGAAGTTCAGAAAAATCAGAGTGATTGCCTGGCTCACAAATGGGTGGACCCTCAGCATCCCCTCAGTTTCCACAACATTCCTTATCATCCTTCTCAGTACCATGTCCTTAACTGAGGGAAAGCGCATCCTTCTTGGTGTCTACTGTTTGCCAGTGTTACAGCTGAGTGGATCCCAAACATTGAGGAAGGAGCCCCTCCCTGTCCTCAATATTGCTCATTTTTTAACAGATGTGTAAGTGAAGGATGGTGTATTGAAGGTCACTCTACAGGGTTTAGCGGACAGCCAATCTCCAAAGAATATCTGGAACCACTGTGCAAGTGGAAAGTACTAATAAGCACATGTCACAAATCCACATGACTCCACCCAAAAACTCAGTGGGGTTCCTTTCTCCAACAGCCTACCTCAGCCTCTGAGCTATGGTAACTGTTGGAAAGAGCTGGCGGTCTGGATCATAACCACTGCTTTTGCAGAGCCCATTATAAATTACAACATGGTAGAGAAACAACCCTTTCCATGGCTTCCGATTCCTGTAATAACTTGTTTCTCACCTTGACATGCAATTGTTTTGCCTCTTGTGCTGCCAGTGCTCTGACTGCTCAGATTGCCCAGCTTCTCCAGTAAGATCTTAAAGCTTTCTGGCCCTCAGATGCTTATCTTGATCCACAGAGTCCAGCAGAGGATCTCTGCACCAGAAATTTTCCTATTTTTGCTTATCTTGTGCTGAATATCCATTGTCCTTCCTCCTGAAATGAATAAAGGTGGCATTCCTGTGTTATTCCTTTTCTATCAGCAATCCGTGAGATTAAGCCACGCAGATCTGCTCTCTCTCATTTTGTCTGGACTGGGATGTGAAGTTCAGACTCTATTCTGACTTGACTGCTATATTTAACCTCATATCTGATTTAACCCTCCAATTTTCCAGAAGGAGCCCAGATAGGATTTTTCAGCTATGCACCATTCACAAGCGAGGTCCAACTCACACCCCTTTCAACACCGAGATACGCAACAACAGTTTCCAAGACAAACTCAGTATCCTGTACTTTAACACCCAGCTGCAGCCAGACTTGGTTTAAGAGACAACAGTTCTCACCCAGGAGATCTGGGTGTGTTTCCCTGTTAGAAAAGGAAATAGTTTCTGTAACTCTGAGTGGCCTCACACCTGGCTCGAGTGTGTGAGTCTGGCTTAAGTCCTGGAGTCAGTCTCTGGCCATCTTTGGTACAAATTAAACCAAACCTCAGGCTGCTCTAATTTATGCTAAGAGTCGAGACAAATGCCAAGCCAGCTCACAATGCAGAGATTCAAAAAGTGACCAAGAGTCATGTTCTCTCTTTATTCTTTTAATGATGAATCCATTGCTCCAGATCTGAGCTGCAGAACAAATGCTGAAGGAAGCCAGCAGAAAGTTAAATCGTCTTGCAACATGCCTTAATTATCTAGCAGTGCTTTCAACAGCATGTCCACACAATTTGAGTTTTGGGGCAGAAATCTGTAAAGTTGACTGCTTCAGCTCAAACTAAAACCATTCCACTCAGGGGGAATCCTGCAGTGCAGAGACTTTGGTTTGGTTGATGACATAATTCCCCATTATCTTCTGTAAGCCAAGTACCTCCTGTGGTACATCAGCACCCTGCCACAAGAAAAGAGATGACGGGAAGGCATCCCAGGATGCAGTGTCTGCACAGTGGAAGAAACTTGGTGCTATAAGGCGCCTGTGCTAGAGCTCCCAGGAATTAGCACAGCATTGTTTCCAGATCTCAAAATGTGTGGTTTGGGGTGCAAACCAGAAGCATTTCTGGATTTGAGTGCTCATCTTAAAGGTAAAAGTTTTCTATGGATATGTTTCCATAGTTCACAATCTTTTCCTTAAAAAAGAACCTTGACTTTTTTAAAAGTCAGATTCCCTGACAAAAAAACCCTAATGGGCCAGAGCATTTCTGACCAGCTACAGCTAAGCTACAAAGTTATCCGAGTTACCACTGAAAGATCCTGAGCAGCGGATGAAAGCTGGTGTTCCACCTCAGCTAAGAAAATGATGTTTTGGGGAGGTGCAAGGCATAACATAAAGCAAAGGGAAACCAGAGGGAACGAATTGCTGAGCTTTGGCTGTCAGCTCTACTCTCCCCTTTCTCATGCAGCTCCGTGGGAGGTGTTTCTGTAGGACAGGATGATAAAAGCTGGGATTATTTTCCACCCAAATTTTCTCATTCTTTCATTCCTTTTGCTGTAGATCCCAGCGCCAGATGTCTCATATTAAAGAAAGAATAATTTTACTTCTCTTTGCGGACACAGTTGGGGAAAGAAAGGAAAAGGAATTAATTTTTTTGAAATGAGAGTTAAACAGAGGTGGATCAATGGCAGGTAAAGGCAAGTTGTTGATAGAAAAGAGGATAACCCTGAACAGTGAGGGTGATCACCACAGGAGCTGGAAGTATTTTCTGAAAATAACTTTCATCAGGATGAGCTTCTCTGTACTGCCTACAACAAAGTACCTGCCCTTGGAAATTGCCCTCAAACAGCTTCCATTTGACACCCAATACTAAAACATGCCCTCAGCTCACCTAGCCCATTCATGAGAGTTTTGTAGATCTTTTAGTGTATTGAATTAAAACACATCCCATGTGCTGCAGTCAGCTGGTGAGGAGAGATGGAGAGCCAGGAGGACAGCGGTGCCTTGACCCTACCCTGAGTGCAGCTAGCCACCATGCAGATGGGACTGGAAAAATCACCCTGACCTCATTGTCCCCAGGGCTCCTACCTACCTGGGCTTCATGCTGTTGCTGCATCACCCAGCTCTGGTATGCAGGAACACATCTAGCCTGCTCAAGCCGCTTGAAGCTCCTTTGGCCATTCTATACCTAAGAGTGAGCTGAGCACTTAGTGACTGCGAGGATCTTTGTGTTACAGGGGATCCATCCCACCTCCTGCATTTGGGCAGCCTCCGCTCCAGCCCAGGCTTTCATTAAGCAGGGCAAGGCTGCGAGGGATGACACAACTTCTGCATCTGTGCAACTGCCTCAGCTCTGACAGCCATGAACAACAGCAGTGTGCTGCTGTGCCTGCAGATTACAGACTCAGTAGTCATCCTCCCACTGTTATTGGGGCCTCTGTGTCTGGCTGTGTTCATCTGCTACTCCGTTTAACACACTGACAACATAAGCCACTTCCTTGCACGACGAATCCCTGTGCTTAGCAGACCGGGACTTGAGCTTGATACTTTGTGCAACTACTATCCTTCATGAAAGAAGCTGCACCCAGTAAATCATTCCCTTGACACTGCTCTGAGAATGGGATATAAACATCACTTATCTCCACTGGACTGGAGACCAGCTAAGGCACCGAGATCACTCCCCACAAATCCCAGAGAAGCACAGCAGAGGTGTTTAGAACAGTTAAAATGCGCAGCGCATCCATTCACACTCACTGCAACCATAAGACAGACATAACAAAATAAGGCTGTAGGCAGAAAAGACCAAAACCCTCATAAACTATCATATGTTACTGGAAGGGAGCGAGAGACCACAGGCGCTTTGGTGTCCTGAGGACTTGCAATGGTAGAGAACTGGCATATCCTTAAGAAACAGATAACAGGTCATTTCTGCCAATGCAAACGCAAGGGCATTTCAGTACCAGGTGGCACCAATGCATGGGAAAGCAGTGGTGTGGTCTCCAGCTACAGACATATAGAACAGCTGAAGGACCACCACGTGTTCCTCAACTCTTCCACCAGTCTGACTTGTGTCCTCCATTCACCAAGAGTCCTAACAGAGCTCATTTCCACCAGCTATAAAGTGGCAGCTAATCCATTAGGATTTATTAGCTCTCACTGGGAGAGAGGAACAGAGATTCATGAGTCATTAAGTCCTGCCGGCAGGATGACCGTGAAAAAATTATATTTTAGAAGGGTTTTCATTGGCACTGCTTACCCAGTTAAATGCTTATAGCATAATTACTAAGGGAAAAAGGATGGTTTCGGAGAAAAAACACAACCCAAACACAAAAATACTCCACAGAACCCAAACAAACTACACACATTTTTGCAAATGACTTATGGTGGAATTGGCCGTTCTGCTCAAACAAGTTACACGGATCAGGTTGACAACAGCAAAAACCTGCCCAGAAGTTTGATTTTAATTTAAGGGTGGGCAACAGAAAGAACCACTGTTTGCAGTGGTCATTAGCATAAAAATAGACCTGGTCAGAACTTCTCAGAATATCTTTTGTGTGACATAAGGGTATAAAATCAGGAGTGAGCTCAAGCTCACATTTTACTTTCGGTCAATGCTAGGAAACAAGAAACTTCTGGCTAAAAAGCATTCATACGATCCATGCAACTGATTTTTTTTTCCTGGTATTTTGACTAGATTTAATGAAAATATATAACAACTGTAGATAATTATTCACAAAAAATCACCATCAGCAAGCTCTTGAAAGCTTTCATTCTCTCCACTCAACAGAACTGCCCCCTCCTACAGTTTTGGTATTACCACCATAATTAGCCCAGCTTCCCACAGTACAGTAACCGGGATTATCCAGCTGCCTCCGCGCTGACTCACAGGGAAGCTGTGGACAGCAGCTCACAGACAATACTTTCCATCTGTCCATAATGTCCCTGGGAACATGACACAATGCTGGTGCAGCACAACGACACCTACATGCTATACCTGTGCGGTGAGCTGGACAGATCAAGGCATGGCTGCCTCACCACGTTGCCCGCCTTGTGTCTGATGGTGCAATTATTTCTCTGCCTAGTCTTCTAGCAAGGTTCCTTCTCCCTCTCTTGTCCTATTCAGTCCCTTCTTATCAGCTTAGTAAAGCCTGCTGACACAGTGCTGGGGACCTAAGGAATGAGCTTCAGCACCTAAGCCCACTGCCATGGTGCAGCACATAGCTAGAAACCATCCTGCCATACAGGCACTGCTTTGTAACACACTGAGAAATACAGGTTCCTCAATTTGGCTCAGCCAGAACCATCGGCTCCTGATGACAACCTAAGTGATCCCACCAGGACAATAGGAGGGATTGATTGTATTGAGAAAAGTTGCTATAATTAGAAATGGGTTAAAAACAGATGGACAGACCTCATCACTTGTTTGTTTGCTTTTGCAAAACCAATACCAAGAATGGTTTGGCTGCAAGCCTTATTTCTGAGCTCATAACATTAATGGGTGGGTCTGGGGATCAGAGAAATGGTTTCTGTCAAAAGCTGTCAAAAGAGCAAACTATTACCCATTTCAGCACGTTCCCGCATTTGTGTAGCTGAACCCGCTCTGACCATCACCACACCCGTCACTACAGGTTTGGAAATTAAATGACTTAATGAATCTGTGAAGTTGCTTCACTGCACTTCAGTGATGGAGTATCCCCTTCATAACAGCTCCAGGACTATGCAGAAGATGCACCCGTTCCTCAGCCGAGGATCATCAGCTCTGTAAGGAGTTCACAGAGCGGCCCAGTGCAAACTAATATTGTAGACTGTAGACTCTGCTTGGCTCATGCAAGAGGGTGTTCCTCCCTGTTTGGGGAGCTCCTCAATCCCAGGGCATGGGGCCTGTAGATATTTTAACATCTCTGGAGAGGGATATCGCCAGAAACACCAGATTTCCCAGAAGTGAGACAGGACAACAGGAAAAGAAATATCTAGGGACAGTGCTAACTCTCCTCCTGTCTCGCTAGCTCCTTCCTTCCACTTACGTCTATGCATGTCCACGTGTACAGGAGTATCTGACCAAAGTCTTCTCAAGTGTTACCCAAAGGTAATGCTCCTAAATTCAATGGTATTGTTTGAGCTGCAGCTATGTAACCAGACAACTGCACAAGCCCCTGTATTTTAGGAGCCTAATTGGTTTCTATTTAACAGCTCCAGAATTTCTTATGGGACTTACAATCTCAACCTAATCCAGCAAAACACCTAGACAAAATTTACCTTCCACACCACTGACGTCCATCGGACTACACCTGCACCACACCGCTTTAGAAAGCATTCCTCAATAGAAAGCTCTGTTATTTTTGGTGTATTAACGTTTATGGAAAATAACTTCTCAGTTGTCTTCCATTTTTCTGTTCTAGTAACAAGCGATGGAATATTAAATGTGTTTCCTCAGGCCTTATCACTCTCGCATTCCATCAGCTACTTTTTAAAATAGATTCTTCATTTGCAAGAACACATTAAAGCCTTCCTGCACGAAAAGTTTCATTCTTAGTCATTTGTTGTTCTTCTAAGCATTAAAGTTCTCCAGCTGAAGGATCTTCTGCTCCCTACAATGCACCGCATGGACTGATCTACAGACAGAAATGCTCTATCAGAAGAGCTGCTGCTGCAGAGGAGTAGCAGCACAAACCTCTGTACGTATTTCAGTTGAGACTGAAACTAGATCTGTGGGGAGCATGCCTGGGTATGAGAAGGTATTCAAGCCTCCGAGCCAATCGTTGCTATGTGGTCCTTCCAGCCAGGATATGAATTTGTGCCAAATGAAGTGATTTGCCATCCTACATCCTGTCCACAGCATTGCAGCAAACCGACTTATGTCATACAGATGCCTGAACACGCTGCAGCAGGATCGCTGGCTTTGGTCAAGACAGGAGATCCACCTCCAATTAACTCCCCTTTGCATGAAGCAAAGTGTTTCAACCTTGGCAGGACGGAGAGAGCTAAAACTCATTTAAGCAGCAACTGTTACCAGTGTTCTGCTCGCTTTTGCTTCCCTGCTCATTATCCATTTTACTTGGTCTCTAGAAGTAGTAGGAATCTTTTTGTAACTATAGCAAGTATGCAGGTCTTCAGCTCTCCCCCCATTTAATCAGAGTTGTGCTACTAATAGTATTAGACCAATCATTTGCAGTTGCAATTCGGGCACAGTTATACAGATTTTTACTAACCCAGGATCTGATCTAATACCTCTGAATTCCTCTGCTTGCTCAAGCAAAGCTACAAAGCCTTTGCTGTGCCTCTGCCAGCTTTCATTGGCTAAGTTGGTCAAGCCCGAACTCTTCCTGGATGGGAGTTTTCCAAGAAAAATCCAGCGACAAGCCAGTCCTCTAAGACAGCGTTCGTGGGCACTGTGCTGTCAGAGGAGCTGTGTTTCAGATGTGGTCATACCCAGGCGTGGATGTGGGACTGTCTCAAAGGGACAAATACCACCCCTGAATCACCAGCACAGCTTCCTGCAAACCTTGAGGTTTCCTGGCCATACATCAGAAGAGGTTTCTGTTCCTTTTGACATTTTTGTTTACCCTCAGTAACTTTCCACTATGCCAGACTTCCATGGGCTTCTCATTGGAACAAGACAGACAGTGACCCAACCAGTTTACTTAGTTCATGATATGCCAAAGACGCAGCATCTCACCACCACACCCTCACGTAAGGAACTAGGGTTTTGCAGCAGTTCTGCTCAGCCATGCCGAGGTGGGCACTTTCACCAAGAGACTCACAAGGGAGCTTGGTCCTCCTGGCTGATCTTCTCCAAGGTTACTGAGAGGAAAAAGAAGGAAGAAAGGGGAAAAGCAGAGAGAAAAGGAACAAAACCACCATTGCTAACTACTTATGATTTCCTCCAGGGCCTGGAGGCTTTCATAAGTTCAGCATATCAGAGAATCTGCATTCACTCACTGGACTCCCTGCTGTTCTTTTCCATTTGTTGCAGCACTGCAATGGCCCCAGAATCCAAAGCCTAACAGCATTCAGAGAAGGTCCTGAAGAGGCACAAAAATCCCTCCAAAAGCCTGAAGCCAAGATCAAAAAGTCTGCACATCTTTGTACACATGCCCTGGACTTCATAATTATGCTCAAAGGAATAAACTAAGCTTCTTTATTAATCTCCTTTATCTGAGACTGATGTTTCCCCTGATCATGGAGTTGGAATACAGGTTCCACATTTATTCTAGGACATAGTTTTGAGCTCACATTTGGTGGGCTTCTAGGATTCTGAATATTTACTCACAGCTGTGCAAATTCCTTCCACCCAGAGGCCAGTAACTAGTGCTGGATGCTTATGACTCAAGGCTGACCCGTCAACCCTCTTGCATCTGCTGTTGCTGCAAGACCATTTAACATGTGACCTATGTTGTCCTGTTAGTCCTCTTCTTGCTGTAAGAATGGGGTTGGAGGGAGACACCTCATCTACATATAGCTAAAGGACTGGCCTTTGGAGAAACATGAGCCATTCCTAGTGTTCTACCTTCAGGGAGGAAGCATAAAGGGATCAAAATCAGAAACTGTGACTGATCTGCACAGTGCCTGAGTAAGAACACAAGCTGACTAACCAAACCGGTGAAATGGGTAGTGTGGAATACTCATGGCAGAGCTAATAAAGCAGGAGAGACTTTAGGAGGGGGCAAAGTAGAAATCAGATGGAAAGGTACCTTAATAGAAGAGCTCGCAGCCTTGCTCAGGACTCAAAAGAAAAGCGGATGCAATGTTTTTGAACCAGTTTGTCTGTCCTGGGTGGTTACTGCTGGAAAACACTAAACCAAACAAAGCAAAAGGTGATAGTGCCAGCAGAGGCAAGGGCATGACAAAAGGCAATTGTCCTAAAGCTAGAAAAGAGGAGAGTTTCTTATTGTGGCAATCTAGACTCCCCAAGAGAATTCCGCTGATGGTTTCAGAAGTAGATCCTTTCACTAACTGTTTTGTTAAGGAAGGAGAGCCTTCGCATATGCCTTTAGTTAGCTTAAAGGAACACACGCTAGCAAACCTATTGTTTCTTCAAGTTGTCTAAAAATACTTCTTGGAAGGGACTACAAGCACACTGACATGGCTTGAATTAAAGAGATCACCTGGTAAGGTGGACAGCAAATCCAGTCTGCTGGCCAGCTGAACTGTTCCCATGCTGGAGAGCTCTATAAGCTGAGGCCGTATTTAATCAGGAAATCACTTTACTTTCATGCTATTTCTTACTGCTTCTACTTACTACAAAAGACACACCAGCCAGCTTCTGCATGCTTCAGCTCTTCCTCCGTTCTGAATTCTGCAAAGCTCTTCACTGAGGAAATTCATGGATTTGTACGTTTTGCTAAGGCCAGAAGGGACCCATTTGATCAAACATCTTCACCTCTTCTATCACCCAAGCCAGTGAGCCTCTGCTGGAACTTCTCTGTGGGTGAGAAATACCTTCCTTCTCTACCTAATCTACCGCTAACAGGCCCAATTGCTTGTGACTGACTTGGGACATATTTTCCAAGAACATTCTTGAACAAAGGAAGCAACAAGAACCCTGATGTAAGTGGTGGTACTTGAACATGTATGTTTCTTCTGCAGCTGTTTTGCTCCATCTCTTTGTTTTAACAGCAAATGAATGTGATGTTGCCACGATTTCCAGCAAAATGGTATTTGATGTCATGAGTACAGAAGGAATGCAGCATCATGATTCCTCTTCCCTATTCTCACCGTGAAAAAATTCACAGATCATTCAGATAAAGAGGCAGCCTCAGATTCCTGTTCAAATGGCTAGCTCTACTTTACCTGAATTTTCTGAAGAGATCTCTCCATACCAGTATCAGCTTGGCTTGTTTATGGCTGTTCCCTTACACCTGGTGCCTGCTCAACTTTTGACAAAAGGAAAAATGCCTTCTATTTACTCAATCCAGTGGAAAATGACCCAAGATATTTATTAGTCTCAGGTGCTTGTTTGGTTTTCCTTGGTAATAATCTTCCGAGAAAGGTTTTTCTATTACTTCACCAGCCTCTGCACAGGTCTCCACACTCACACAGAAATCCAGGAGGGACAGAGGAGAAGAGTCCAGCTCCTGCAGTCCTCAGTGAGCACTGGAGTAGATGCTCAGACAAAAACACCCTTGAGAAGAAGCAGAGCTCTGTGCTTGAGGAGGGAGTCTCAGCAGCTCACACTCCTGGCAGCAACAGAGCACGCACCCAGCTCTGCCATCAAAGCTAAACCTCAGAGAGCCGGGGGGCTAGGGGGGCAATTCAGTGGCTGCTGGGGAGATCAGCCTCCGCAGCAAAGGTGCCCTCCTTTCCCTGAGGACAGTTTAATCATGATACACAGAGAAACCTCTCCCTATCCTCTCATGCCTGCTATGTTTCCAGACATTACCATGTTCAAAAGGAAAATAGGTTCTATTTTTTATTCCTTGCATAAAACACAAATATGTAGAAACTAAGCAAGTATGAAGTTATGCGTGGAAAAACCAAAATCACTGATGGAAAACAGTAACACAGATATGGGGGACCCTCAGACAACTCGGCTGTCCCCACAGACCCTCACAGTGTTGTACAAAAGAAACGTGCTCAAATAACAGAGGCAGCCGCCCTTCATCCCTGTGTGTCTCTGGCTAAGCCCGAGTCTTCCTGGGGCTGGTGACATCCCTGTGCCAGGCACAGTGGAGTCATGCCCCATGATGGGACTCCTGGGCCAGGCAGCAGTTCCAATTAAAAACACTTGCCTGGGCAGCAACAGTGTCTGGGCATCTCTCAAACTGTGTTGATTTATTTTCCTCGCAGCTCAGCAAGGTGAGAAAACACTGCCGGCTACGCTTTCTGCACAGAAAAATTCAGGCATTAAAAGGTCACTGAGTAGCTTTGTGCGTTCCAGACAAGCCACTTACACAGGAGGGCTTCCTCTTTCACTAGAGACTTGCTCTCCTGGTTAGAGCTGACTAGGGGGGGAAAAGTTACTCCTCCAGTCCCTTCCCACCCATCTGAGGGCAGCCCAGCATTAGGCTTACTGGCTCTTTGGTTTTGCTGGTAACAGTGCTGTTTCCTAACAGCTCCAGGCAAAATGATCCTGCTTATCTTTACTGAATTCTTCTCTTCCCTGCCCTGCCCAATGTCAGCATTCTGAGAAGGAATTGAATGGAAAAAAGGAACTGCAATGCTTAAATGTGGCTCTAGCTTCTGAATAAGATTTGGGGGATTTTAAAAAAATGCCTGAAGAATTAAGGGCCCACTGAAGCTAAGAGATCTACTCCAGTCATCCTCGGGAGGCAGCCAAGACCTGCTTCCACACCATTCACGCTTAAAAGTGTTGCGCCAAAAATCTCAAAGACAGCACAACAAGGAGCTAAACGCACTTTTCCTCCCTTTTCCGACTCCCCTTGCAGGACCTCCTGTTTCTTCAGCAAAGCCTAAAATGGCTGATGTGACTTTGACAGGAGGCTTTGCAGAGCCCAACAGGTCTGGTGCAGGCACTAGTAATCCTAGAGCATCTGCATCCTACAGCAGGCAGGAGCTGGCAGGTATTGAGAAGATGGAAGGAAGCTTTGCTAGAAGGCAGAGCGCCGGTTTCCCTGCAGAGCTGTAGCTTTTCAGACCTCCTCCCCCCCACCCTTCTCTTCGCTGACCACTGTCTCTGCAGAGTGATTCGTGTCACTGTTTAGGGGAGCTGGGCAAACAAGGAGGAGGTTTGAGGGAACACAGACACACATATAGACAGGGAGACACAGCCAACAACTTCTGCAAAGTCATCAAATAAGAGCTGGCCTTCACCGCAAGTGCTTATTTAGTGTAACTGCACGCAGAGTCAAACACAGGCACATGCAGTTGTGTATGTTACATTCCCCAGCATCTGTATCCAAAGGCACATAAAGCGGCATTCCCACACACCTCCGCTGTATCCGTCCATGTACTCGCAGCACTGCCAAATTCAATGTGCTGAAGAACAGGGCAAGACCCAATGCCAGAGACTGCTTTAAAAACATAGCCTGCAAACGCAACTCATTTTGTATTTCTAGTGCTTTAGAGGTGCCGGAACATGGAAATGAGCACACAGACTTGCACCCAAGAGAGCATTCAGACATCTCCAGCTGATTCTGGTAATTCTGCACTGCTCCAACATATAATCAGCCTTATCCATAGGCCGTTAAGAAATAAATTCTGCATTTTTCCCCCCCCAAGAATGACACTGAAATTGCCTTTCCCCGACTTCTCTTTTCCCTCTCAGCAGCTTCTGCATCTGTTAAAGTATCTTATAAGGATATAGAAAGAAAAAGAAATTAATCAGTGCCCTGAATAACTAGTTGTTACTTGAAGAGTTATATAATAATACGCAGTAAAAGAAACCCTCACTGAAAATTCAAGTTTTTCATAAAGCCCCTTTACTTTCATCCAGTGGAAATTCATTTAAACTTGATTTACTGCACCTTGGAATATAAAGCTTCAGAAGAGATTAATGGGCTGTTTTCTGGTTACATCATCTTCATGGATTGTCAAGACAAGCCTGCACTGAAATCACAGAAGAAAGTTTGGTTTTAGCCCCATTAACGCGCTGGAGTGGACTGCCGTTTCTAAGGAACTCAGTCGGATAACATAACAGATAGGCTTCATGAGAAAGAAATCCGGAATTTCCCCCGTATGAGAACAGCGAGCTGCAGCAATGTTTTACATTGCAGGAACAGGCCATATATTTTTAAATACATCAGACATGACTCATTCTTTAGTCCATGCTCTGATTGGCTGAGAACAGTTTTTTCCCCTTTAGGACTGTATTTTTTTTGCTGAGTTTGAGCACTCGACTTACCCTTTCTAGTATGGATAAGTTGCAAGTTGATGACAATAGTGGAGGGGCTGGAAGGGGAAGAATTTCAAAAGCAGAGCTGCTGCGATCTAAAGCCAAAGCGTAGGGACCAGCAGCATTTGCTAGAATAAAGGGTTTATTTATATTAGAAGTGCATCTACAGGTACCTTGGACTTTGAGTCCCATAGGCTCAAAGTCAGCGGCAAACCCATCCTTCTACCCTGCATGAGAAACAGCATCTTTAATTGCTGTTGTGGAAAATGAGAGTTTGTTCCTCGAGGAAAGGTCAAAATTCAGCACTATGGCTTTGACATGTTTTTGACGTGCTCTGACAGTGATTTCCATCAGATATCCCTACTGGCACGTAAAGAAGAGCAAAAAACCAACTGCAAGTTGCACCGTCAGCCAGCAAAGCCTTGGGACCAGATCACAAGTGGTGCACAAGGGCTCAAGCACCCACCCAGAACGGCTAGGAGGAAGACGGGCAGCAGCCAGGATTCTCCCCTGCACCAGCCTGCAAAGAGGAATTCTCAAGGGGTTACCAGGCAAGTCCTTGCAAAAAGCCACGTCCGCTCCTCAGCCAGTAACACAGCCACCCGTTTTAAGGTGGGAGGCTCCCCCATAGCTCTCCGACAGGCTCCACACGTTTTTAGCAGCTTGACAGGCTTCCAGGAATGCAGCCTGGAGCCAATAAATAAATAGCTTAGTAAATATGAGATGCAAAGAACAATACAGTTTGTTAACACACATCCAACCCACACAGATAGCCAAGCAATTGGTTTTGGCTTCGTTTCCACACAATTTCAATCCCTCGGGGTATCTAGTTTGGAAAGTAAATTTCTTTACAATGAAATGGATTTGGCAGCCCCGCTGCAAATGAAGTTCATCTTCAGGGCAAGGAAAAAAACACCACCACCACCACCCCCAAACCCTGCTAAGCAGTTGCTGTGTAATTTATGTCAAATTATTGGTTGCTAGGAGGAATAGATCCAGATTTGCCCACATTTACTATGGAAAATGGATTATGTATCTTTCATTCAGTCCATCAGAGGCATTATCAGAGCTGCTACTTAGTCTGCCAAATATCTGATAAATGATCTGGGGGGAGGGGGGCTGTCCTTAGAGGCTTTGCATCTTTAACAGCCTTGTTCAAACCATGGAGAAGAACATCAGCTGACTCTAAGGTTGAGCCATACATGGAGCTCTTAGAAGACCAATAAAATCAGAGTATTTGAGTTTATAAACAGTTCAGATTTGTAAATCTCCAGAGGGGAAGCTGTGAGAAAGTGCCATAAAAACAGAAAAGCAGATCTTTCTCAAAGATACAAACCAAATAAAAAAAAAGGAAATTAACTCAGACTTTAAAATATGCGCTTCCCTAAAAAAAATATATTAAGTTTTTGGACTTGTTTCAGGGTTTATGGTGAACCAGCTTTACTCCATACCTTGCTATAAAAAGAGCTCGCTTTCAAGCGGGAGTCAGGATTAATCAGAAATCAGTAGCACTACAATTTTCTTTACAAATTCACATCTACAAAAGGTCTCACATTGCTTAGTCTCAGACTTGATCTGAAGGAATATTACAGGATGCTACCCAAGAAACAAAAGCCAGCTATCAATGCACGCCTGACAGTTCAGAACTATTAAATACATGTATTTTTTTTCCAAAAGGATAAATCTTTGTAACATGTGAGCAGCTGTTAATATCTAGCTCCAATGTATTTTCTTTGCATGGGTTGGAAGTATCTAGTAAAGCAGCACACAGGGTAATTAAGTCTGAAAGCCAGCACATTTATGGGCCCTGGCAGACATCTCAGAAGTTCTAAGGTCTACCATAAATTCACTTTTGTTTAACTGAGACTATTTGCTGGATAGGGTTTTCCTCATGCTTTTATAATTTTTCTAATGTAAGAAAACATAATTCATGCAAAACCAACGTGCCACAGTGTAGGACTGTACAGCTCTGCTCTGGCAAAAGTGCCGGGAAAGGCAGAAATTCAAGTTAGCTACCTGGAGCCATTGACCAAAGATTTCTAGATTGTGGGCCACGACTTGACCCATGGTTTGCAAAGCAATAGCCTGTGTTCTGGGCACAGGTGAGCAGCAGAGTCCTTATTCTTCTCCTTCTGTCCACCTGTTGCCTCCCATTAAACCAGGGCTCAAATTGTGCTCTGTCCCAAAGTGCTTATTGGTCCTTGTAAGGGCAAGACTGAGGGTCATTGCTCCAGTTGCTGAAAAGAGGCCATTTGATCACTGGTGGAAGCAGAGGTGATCTTTACCCTGTGAATTTACTTTGGGGCCATCTATGATTGCAAATGAGACCTATCATGAAGTCGAAATAGAGCTGTTTAAGGACAGAAGTTGGAATGCTGCAACATCAGAATCTCCCTCTCCCTCTAGAGCAAGATGCCCTCACAACTTCAACCTGCTGACATGTGCCCCGGGGCCCCGCTCTGGGCTTAAGCTGGGCTCTTGGTCACTGCAAGCACTGGAATTGCCAGAGTAGGAGGACAGTGTAGCTGTCAGAGGGCAAGTCAGCTCTGATCCAGATGCAGCGTCACCTTTGCAAGACTTGTTTTTGTGCTGTATGGTGCAAAACACAGTAGTGTTGCTTTTGAATCAAAGCCAGTGCAACCACATACTCTTCAAGCACGGGGATCTCTGCAAGCATGGGAAATCAGTTATGGTATAGAAATTCCATTAGTCTTAGGGCATCCCACAGGATCAAATCAGCATAGTATGACTGAGAAACTCCAAGGGGGTTTGCACCTGCAGTTATCAGTACAGTGGCCTAGGCAACTGCCTCACCACCCAAGCATAAAAGGTCACCTGCTCTCCAAGATGAGTGGACAACAGGACAATGTCCCATTGAGCAGGTGTAAGTTTGCTCTCGGGTAACCATTAACAGGAGCTCAACATACAAACAAGTCCTCTTTCTACCCACTCCTCTAAACCCCACAGAGAGGTAAATCCCAGCCGTGACTGTAGTTACAGTGTGGCATGAGCCCAGCAAACCTTCTACGCTCTTCCTTGTGACCTCCAGCTTGCCCAGGGCACAGCCTTGTTCAGTAACATTACTTAATACCCCATAACACCAGCCCCATTTTCTTATGGGGACACAGCCCTGGCAGAACAAGTTGGGCTTTGCTTTGCCATAATTCCTAAGTAGGTTTTCCTTTGACTCAGGTGTTTGACTACAAGGCTACGGAAGCTGTATAGGCTAAGGATGTATTTGGGACCAACCAATCTGATAAACACATTGAGAACTTCAGAGCCCTGTTCTGGACTCTGATCATTTCTTTATGTGAGTTTATATGTGTTGTTTAATAATAACTTCTAAAGATGTTCTTCAGAGCTTGGTGGATCTGGAGCCTTCTGTCAAATACAGACAGCTCAAATAGAACATCCAGGATACACATACTGACCTACAAGGCTGTGTAAAGACAGTCATGTGAAACTTGACAATTTTTGGCCACTCTTTTGATCAAGAAAAAAGCATCTAAGGTTGTTTAAACTGAAATCACTGTTGAAAGGAACAGAGCTACGCTGATTTGGCAGAATTTCTGGTCTCTGATATTCTTAAAGTACATATTGCTAGTAGCTGTATTTGCAGAGAAAGCAGGCACTTTCATTGTTCATGTTAGCTGCACCTGAGTTAAAGGCATTTTAAAAGACCAGTGGAGAAATCATCCCTTTTCTGTTCTCTGTATTCAGCGACCTTGCTCACAGGGGCTTCTCTTCAACAAAATGCCATCGTGGATCACAGACACCAGCTTTTGTCTGTAATTTGTAAATTTTGAGCCTTGTAATTACCGCAAATTCACTAATGTGAATGAAAACACAATTAAGAAAGCTTCATACTAGCCCACTGCTGACTCCTTGATAACCACTTCAGCGCACACACACGTGACTGCTTAGGTGACGTACGCATGCTGTTGGCAAAGTATTCCATAGGAACCACAAGAATTTGGGGAGATGAGTCACCTCAATCCAAGTTCTGTTACAGGTCAGCAAAGGAAGGTGAAGGAAGAGCCAACCTAAACAGCACAGGTAATTGATTTCAAATTCTTCTGGTTATACACCCAGCGCCCCAAAGGCATATTGTGAGTCCCTCCAGATTGCTCAAAACATCATCTCTTCCCCGCGTTTCCTTAGAGACAGGGGTGAATCAGCCTGGAGAAAAGCAGCTGGAGTCCATAAAAATTCCAGAGGGATAACCTGGCCCCTCTGCCTCTTTGCCTAAGACCTCCAGAGCGAGCGGGACTCTGCTTTCTCCTGTTACTCCAACCTCAGGGACTTCTCTTTTGAGGGAGAAATGCAACACCATTGCACTAAAACTGCAAGGGTCTCGGGGGGTTCCCCTTTCTCTCCAACATTTCAGCTGTTTCCCTATTTTCCAATGCTTTGTTTGTCCTCCAGTATCTGTTAAGCGAGTGGCTCAGGCAGCCCTGTCTGCCTGTTCCTGCAGCTTCATTAATGTACAATCTGGGCTCCTCAATTAATTAATTGGTTTCCCCATCCCTCTGACATACAGAATTATTAATATCCTGGTGAGGTGCTTAGGGACCAAAGATTACAGGCATCATTTGCAGCCCATTGGATCTGAGGCAAGCTCTCACTGCGCTGGATCACAACCAGGAGCTCCGCAGCAGAGCTGAAATTCTATCCTCTCACCCAACCTCTTCACCTTCCGCACATCTCCCCTCTAGCTGTATCTTTGGGGTTACTTAGGCGATCAGAGGCAGTCCTGTTCAGATCCTCTCCCTTCCAAACTCATCATTCCTGAAGAGATGCCCTGAATCACCAATGAAGGACAGGAGAAGTGGCTGCCCTTGAAGGGCATAATAAATTGTTCATCTGAAAGCTGCACAACCCCTGAATCTCTGGGCCTTTTTGTAAATGCCATCCAGATTACTCGGCAGGTTAGTTTTATTCAGAAAGCAGAGGAATTACAAGAGGCTCAGGGTATGTAACTAAATACAGTTAAAACCAAAAGAAACAGATGCCTTTAAAAGAAACAGCATATTTTTTCTTGGGTTAGAAGTAAAATTGATTTCTTCTGTGCTTTAGTTTGTACATTACCTTTATCTCTTGAATAAACTTAATACAATCTACCAACCTGGGAGGTTTTTATCCTAAATTCTAGCCTTTAAGCTACTACTACACAGCTCCAGACATCATGGGGGTATATTTAATGTGTTAATATGTAACAGGTTTCATTCCTACGTCTAATACAGTCTGAAGCATCACACAGCCTGAGTGAGGTCTGCGGTAATTAGCTGAGGCTTCATTCAGGCAGAATGAAACTCAGCCTTCTTGTGAGTCTCTCTTTCTGGGGAAAGTCTTTGAAACCCACAGCAGACCAGGAAAAAAAAAAAGAGAAGTTCCCTCCTACTCATTCCAATTTCAACAGGAGTTGCAATTTTTTTTCATTCATAAGCATAAAAGCTATTCATAAAAATAGTGAATGAGAAGTGCTAACCCCAAAAAGTGACACATACCTTATGCTTTGCAAGCCAACATGACAACAGTCAAAACAGAAATCAGCCTTTCAATACCTCAGCACATAACACTGTCTGCAGTTTAAAAAAAAAATATATCAGACGACATCATATCAGTTGCAGACAGATGAGTCACTAGAAAGCTTGAGACAAGGAGACCTAGAGTCACCTCTAGCCTGCAAAACACTTCCCATCTTTAATAGAAAGGGGTGGAGGATCCAGTCAATGAAGCGAGATGCCTAGCAAACAGATGCATGGTGCGGAGCCCTGCGCTTCCCATGCTCTCCTGGGGCTGAGGACCAGCACAGGAAAGGGGATAATGAGTTTCTCTGGAGGTCTGCAGCTGGTAGAGCAGCAAGATTTTCCCCCAAGCAAAGGAGTATGAAAACAGTGCTCAAAGGAAAAACATGGGATGAGACACAGATATTTTGGGCTGGAGGGTAACAAAAGCTTTGGTGGTTGGATTTCTTACTCCTGTTTCATCAAGCAGTCCTGACATTTTGCTCTTCCCTTCCTAAAAGCACCCCTCTGTGGCAAGGTTTTGTGCCAGCAAGTGCTAGTGTCTATCAAAGTAACCATGTGTGTTACAGCACAAGGTGCTAGAGGGCTCACAGTATGACCTGGGCACACCTAGAGGGGGCTCTGCCCTTAGCAGCATTAACCTATGGATGCAAATGCCTCCTCCTGTCTCCCATGGCCACTCTGTTAGTAAGCCAGCAAAAGACCCACTAACAGGTCCTGTAGTGTCTTTACTTGAGGGCAGAGCAAAGAAGAGGGAATGATGGTCTCTTCAGCTCAAGGGATCTCCCTTTCCTGGTGCTGGAGACCTGCCAGGCAGGATTCCTATCACAGCCTTCCTAAGGCAGCGTGGTCTGCCTACAGCATGAACAGCTTCAGTTAAAACCTCAGCTTTATTTATGTGGCTCCTCTGTTGTCAAAATGTCTATCAGTCCTCCCCTTGCAGATTTTCAGCAGAGATAGGAAAATACAAACAAAATTTCCACAGCTGAACTTCTCTTAGTTCTCATGGAAAAAAAAAAAAATCAGAAAAACAACTCCTGTCACTACCTCCCCTTGTACTTCTCAGATCTCTTTTACGGGTTTTAAAGAAAAAGGGGCTGCACAACCTCAGACATCCTTTGCTGTCAAGGCTGTTGGACCCCAGGTCCCCTCATATCCTGCCCTTTGCTACCATCTTCCCTCAGCAGCTCTGCCCCACAGCAGTGAGCCTGATGCTTTCAGGGTGGAGCAGGTAGGGCAGAGCATCCAGCCCCTGGAACAACATCTCTGAAGTACATCAAGCACTGAGCCCAGGGAGGGAGAGGGAAAGGAGCAGCTGGGCTTAAACTGGGGCAGTTTGCTGAGCAAGAAGAGAATTCAAGCACCAGCACTGCAGCCTGGTAAGCCTCTTGGAGAATCATCTGCATGATTCTCATATGCAGCTATGCAGCTGGGGGATAAGTTGAAATTTCTGTTGGGCATTTGACATGGAAGTTATTTCTTTTGGACAGCTTACTGCTGTCAGAAGCAGCATTTACCACCTTCGCTCCCAGGGCAGCTGCAGAGGGAAGATGGGCTGTCTAACAGTGCCTCTGTCTTCAGAGGTCAGTCAAGGTGCTGGACACAGGCTACAGCATGTCTGGGCAGGGGAAAACCACCCAGCCAGGTGAGGAGCAACACCCTGAGCCCAAGCAGCCTTGCCAGCTGCATTAGGGTGGGTAAGAGGGAGAGCAGAGGTGAGCAGCCTGAGCAAGTGACCTTGCAGCCTAGGAAAGGAGGAGAGAAAGAAATTACATGCAGGAAGGGTAACATGTGCTACCTTCCATTTAAAGCTAGAGACACAGGGAGGTGTTTTTCTCACCCAGGGATGATTCTAAGTTCAAAAAATCCAGATGCAGCCACTGAATTTAAAAATATACAAAAACCTGAGCAGAACCCTTTTCAGTAAATAATGTGCCGAAGTGCGGTTCAGCCCTAGCTGAAGCAGGGCTCATTATCTGACCCTGTGCAAGTCTAATTACCTTGTTCCTCCCATCGGTAAAATAAAGAGGAAATCTTCCTTATCACCCAGAGGTGAGGGGACAAGAGGTTCCTCATGCAAAGGAGTGACAATAAGGGATGGAGAAGAGGGTCAGATACATGCAAGGAATAGTACAGCATCCCTTTGCTCTCCATGGGACAAATGAAATAACTTGGCTTTGAGCAACCAAACCCAAATATGAGCCCTGTTCTGTTATTGCTTGCCACCCCTCTTTTTTTCTTACTTCTGATTCAGTGCTCACCAAGATCAGGTCCAGGGTGCTAGGCACGGTCCAGGGTGCTAGGCACAGTACAGGTATACATCAAAATACAGCTCCTGAATATTGCAGAGCTTAAAACAAGCAAAGAGGGGAGGAATAGCACCAACATACTAGAGAAAGCCCACGAGTTCTCCACCAGCAGGTAACTGGAAAACATTCGTCCAGGAAATTACCTGCCTCAGGTACAGTACAGTCAACACGTCCTTTTTTCAAGCCGGATGAACAGGAGCGACTGGCTAAGGGCTATGTCAATGTAGCGAAGGAATTCTCATCTGTCAGTGATTGCAGAAAATGTTCTAGTTCAGGTGACCAGGTTTCAGAACTCACAGCCTCTAAAATTTGTGTTTTAAACCATCTCTTGAGATTTCACTGTCACTGACAGTTTTGTACACTAGCTGGGTTGCCAGCCAGGCTCCTGTTACTCATCACCCTATCCCTAAACCAGCCCAGTGCAGACATTTTCTTTCTGTCCAAGGAAAACAGGACTCTCCAACCCTCATGGTTATCGCCAATTAGCCTGACAGCCTGCTCTCAGCTGATTTTCCCGTGGAGGACTTGTTTCACCACTCTGACCTGTTGGGTGCTCCCATCTCAGGAGTGAGAAACTCACTTAAGCCTGGAAACAGCCTCCTACATTACACTACAATTATTGTTCTGTCAAACTATCCCCAGCAAAAAAATTTCTAATAACAAAACACAGCTCCATAACCCTTTTAGCTACACAGGGTAAAGCAGCCCAGATCCATTTCCTTTACAGACACCTGTAAAACATTTCAGTTTTTGAGGACAGGGTATATGGCTTTTTGCCATCATTTGAGTGGAGCTCCCCATCCCCAGCAAGGCTTCCTGACCAACAGCTAACCATTTCCCTGCCATCTTCCAGCTACTCAGGCTCTCAGCAGAGCTAGAAACACAATTGAATGTGTATTCAAAGCACTCTACAGGTAGTAGTTAAACTTCTCAGCATGTAGAGTTACTGTTGCTCTGCTTTTTCATGGCTAAAGGGACTCGGGTCCCAAATGAGCGAGGAGTGGGACTCCCAATGCTGCTCCCTTGGGGACACCTGGCCATGCAGCATCACACAGAATAGCTCTGGCTACACTCTGCTCTGCAACAGAAGATGGGGAAAAAATTGCCACATGTTATCTCCTGTATGCACCACTGATCCCCCTCGCAGTCTGAAGCATCTCCCTTTCCAGCTGTTAAGTTCCAAAAATTTTTTTTCCTGTGAAAAGCATCCCCTTGTAATAAGTTGTGTTTAGTCAAAGTCCTGGTTTCTGGCAAAAAAAAAAAAAACCACAACAACTAAATGCTGGATTTATCTCTAGGAGAAAAGGGAAAAAGATTCCCCATCTTAACTCAGTCCTTTGCAAACAAGTGAGTTAAAGCAGCAAATCTTTGTGCAGTAAAAGACTAGCCCATCCCAAACATCAGCAGTGGTGATACACACATCCCCACCTTCTAATAATACCAGCACCTTGAGAGCCATAATGGTCATCTCTGTGTAATTTCAATAACATCCAAAGTAAAACTATGCTGAGGAAGAGAGGTGGGGAATGCTACTGGTGTCAAGTTTTAAGTGTGGACACAAGTGCTTTATTAAATATTGTCCGCCAAGTGCTCTAACACTGGAGGAACTTTGCCAAGCAGGAATTTGGCTCTGTGCACTCCTTTGTCTGTTTCTTGGGTTTCTTTAAGCCTTATTCCTGCCCTTGTTTCACGGTATCCTGGAAGCATATGTAGGTCCAAGATAGCGATGCCTATTAAATATTTATGAAGTAAGGCCATTAGGGTTTTGAGAAATTCATACGCTGGGCCCAATCCAACCAAACACTTAAGCAGAATTTAACTTTTCAGTGAACAGGTAGTCCCCACTGCTCCACACACTTAGGCCTGTGCTTACAGGGTTGTCAAAAAGATACACTGCAAGTCCTACCTTTGTTTTCTGACACTCGTGATTATAAAAGTCATGACTTCTTCCTTCATCCATTCACTGTTATTTATGTTAGCTGATTCCTTCCTTTGTGTAACTCCAAACCATAAAGTCCCCTTCTTTGACTAGATAATGAGCTACCAGTAGGCGATGTAGACTTCAAGCATCTTCAAAGAGCCTCACAGTCAACAGGTCCCAAATAAAGCCACTCTGTACAGTCTGCTTGGTTGTTCATGAAACAGCAAAGCAAACTGGTGTTTTTACGCGCCTAGTCAAGACAAAACCTGTGTTTGAAAAGACAAGCCCGAAAGCTCAGGTATTTTGTATACAGCAATGACAGATATCTTCACTAAAATGAGAGGACAGCTCAGAGCTGTCCCTGCTGGGAGAGCTGCTGCCTGCACAGACAGACCAACCCAAGCAGACCATGGGTAACTGCAGCAAACCTGAGCCAAGGGAAAAGAATGAAAGATTAGAGAATGAACAGCTCAGCCATGAAAAGGCCTCCCATCTGTTAAAAGCAAAATAGCTGGGTTAGATGAAATGCAGCTATTTGGCTAGAAGGTCAGATCCAACAAGACACAGTCAGGGTAATTTAGCCCTGAGAAGGGTCTTAGACCCACACATGGCTGTGCTCCATGATGAGAAGGTACCAACTAGGGGTGTCCACAGGATTCCTGGGCCCCCCACTCACCACCTCACTCCCTAGAAGAGATGTCACCCAGGAGTTGGAACAAGCTTTTAGTCTTTCCACTCACTGTCTGCTCCTATTTGCCACCGGAGTTAAGGATGGATGTTGAATGTATGACATCATTGGTACCCTTTATATGCCTTTCATGCCAAAGCACTTGGATCCCCTCTCATTTTTTCTGCCAGGCAATAAGTAAAGGCCACCATTGTCTGCTACAAGTCAGGCATGATTCTCATAAAGTGGTTTTCAACAGCAAATTTCAAGAAGTTGTAGAAATGTTTCAGGGTCAAAAAGACCTTTCTGGAGCAGAAGGATCAATCACACGGGCCACTGGCTCTGAGCATAGCTGAAGGCTGGCATTTCCTATAATAGCATATATTTAAGAATATAATGTCCCGTCACTAACCTAGAGTTTCACCTGCTGAAACTTCAAGCATCCAAGTCAGATGCACTGTAAAGTGTATGGGCAGATTTACTGCCACAGAACAGGAACTGCTCTGCGTTGAGAACTGTGCCAGGGTAGTTCCTAAATCCCATCCTCCTGTCACAACTTTGGCACCTAACCTTAAATTGCAAGCAACTCCTTTCACTTGCTATTCCCAGCCCAAAATCTTTCCTGGCAGCTTATCTTTCAAAGGCTGAAGGAGTAATTGTATGGATCCCTGCTTCATCTGACAGTTCAGTGCTTGGTGGCAATTGCAAAGGTGTTCAACTTATTGCTGGAGGAATTTAAACCTGCAGATCCTGCTTCGCAGGCAGCTGTCCCAGCACCCAGGTTTTTATGGAGGTGGTGCTCTCATTCCCATCAAACCATAGTCATTAGGCCAGGAGAAGTGAGCTGACAATTAGCACAACCCTTACCTAATGCTTGGGCAGCAACCTGGAAAGAGAGTGGCACCAGACTAAGCTCACAAAGAATTTGATACTTGGAAGGAGAATGCTCCATCCCTTCACCAACATTTTACAAGCTAGAAGCTAAAATAACCATGGGGAAGGGACAAGGATGATGTGCTGAGTTTGACTCACCTTGAAGCTCAGCATAGCTCATCCTTTGAGTGTGCTATAGCCATATTTTCTTGGGTGAGGGCAAGTGACACTGCTGCGCTGAGCTGTGCTAGGCATCCAGCCTGCTTCTGCCTGGTCTGAGAAGGTGCACAAGTTTGAACCCTGTGCGTAAGACAAACCAGAGGACAGCTAATTTAAGGATGATGATTAAGTACTGAAACATGTCTGTCCAGACCACAGACATACGTAACTAGGAGCAGGATTTGAGGTGGTTGGTGAAGTCAGCCTGTGTCTGTCTCAGCAGCTATACCAGCTTACACAGCTCCCACCTTTGCCTGCCTCACATCAATCACACCCTCTGCTTTGCCAGCCCAGTGGATGTCAGGACACAGCATTAGTGATCAGATCAGGTTAGACTTTTCTTCTAGGATTTTTTTATAGCCTAGAGCAGTTCCCACTGACCCCATTTACCATGCTGGTTTACCAAACAGACATGCCAGGCACTGGGGCAGAAACAAGCAGGTAAAGGGAGGGGACACCAGGGATGCATTAGGCATAAGGAAAGGACCAGTGGATCCGCCTCTGGGATCAGGCAGGAGGTGACTGAGGTTGTGCGGATCCATTTCTGGATCCTGGTGCTTTCAGTCTCCTCTGGGGTAATTATCTCATTTTGAACTAGGGAATTACGGGCAGATAGACTCTGTAGTGTTGCTCAGTCAAGTGACCTTCCCTGAAACAATGTCTCTGTGCAGCCTTCTAGATGCTCCCTGCCCTAAAATCTCACTAATACACCAGTATCACACTGTTGATGAGTTGCTCAAAACTGAAGACGTGTTGCTAAGGGCCATAAACACAGAGTCTGTTACCTCCTTCACTCAGAAACCAACACTCAGGTCACCAAGCCTACCATTTAGTCAGCAGTTCTCAGTGATGGGAGTTGTATATATTGCAAAAGCAGCCAGTTTATAGAAACACCATCTGGGCAGATGTGTTAGAGGAGATCTCTCCCATCCCTGCAGCCTGTGGAGCACAGAGGTCTCTGCATTAGATCCCTATTGCTGTTTTAACCAACACTTGTAAACACAAGGCTAATTCCAGGACACAAAATATTTGTGGTTTAAGGCTACGTAGGACACAGCTCCAGGTAAGCCACAAATGTTTGTGTCCCACAGCTGGCACTTCCAGGGCATCCAGACAATCCAGGAGAATGAATTTGATTGAGCTGTCAGGCAGATGCACAGACTTCTGTCTAGACTTACAAAACACACGTCAGGACAGGGCAGGTGGACAGAACACACATACGAAGAAAATGTGGGAGCAGCAGGAGGTAGCGAAGGGAGCAGCGTTCAACAGCATAGCGGATGTCTCAGCTTTCCGTTCGTCTAACCATGCCAGCCAGCCTTACAGGGATTTTATTTGGCAGACAGACTCTCTCCTTGGCCTCCCTGGAGGCCACGTCCTGTCCCAAGCCTGCACACAATGTGGTATTGGCTGTCGTGTTTAAGAATGCAGCAAAACAAACATGGGCACCTAAAGAAAAATGGGTTTTAGCAGAGACAATAATTCGGGGATAAATGAAGCTTTGAAACATTTCCCCCCAAATTATAACTTGTTTCCCTGAAAAACCTGGAGACACTTAACTCTCTTTAAAAATGGAGCTTCAGCCCCTTGTCAGGGATTCATCTGGGTCTCCTTGCGAGCTGAAGTGGAAAGAGGCTATAGACACAGGCAGCCAGGACGTGGCAGGTTGATTGTTCAACTCCCTCTAACTCCCAGGAGACATGGGGGATTTCTCGAAGGAATTAACACCAGCTCAAGTTATTGGAGAGCCTTTGATCAGAGAAACAAGACAGCAATTCGGCTGCGACACAAGAGCACCTTTCACTCTGGCCCCAGGTTTAAGTGGGACAAACGGTTCCAAGCGATGCTAAAGTCTCAGGCTGGGCAGATTTCAAACCACTGCTGAGCAGGATTTGCCAGTCAAGTTACAACCTAGCAACAAAACTTCACTAGCCCATTCCAGCAAAGTATCAATACATCCAGCTGGACATCTGCCCAGACCACAGGGTTGTTTAAACCGCCTGGCTGAAGAAGGAAGCGCCCCAGAAGTCTCCAGTCTGCTTTAACAAACTTTCACTAAAGCTGGAATCTCCCAAAAGCCTTAATAAAAAAAATCTCTGCACCCACTCATTAAAAAGAGGCAGCGCTGTGTCAGTTACTAAAAGAAACAGCAGGTCCCTTGCTAATTAAAAAAACTAATTACATGCCTTGTTTGTAAAAATGTCTCCCTGCCAAAGGAAACATGATTTTTAATAATTTTTAAGAGTCTGGTTTTCTAAATAACTGCCCTATAAAGCAAGCTGGGGATAAATATCCATTAAAATCAGATCTAGAACTCAATATTAAAGGGGGAAAAGAAACACTCCGGGTTTAACTTAATAAACTTTCTCTTCGTGTTCCCAGACTCCGTGAAGCTGCCTCACTGTGGTGCACTCGTTGCAACCCTTTCAGCAATTCCCCCAACTCCACTAAAACCCAGTTGCAGACATAAAGTGGGCAGGCCAAACTCTCCAATGATATCAAACCACATGGCTTTTTGCCAGATTATCTGGACCTTCCGGCCTCTGTCCCCCTTTCCTCCTTTTTCCCAACTGCCTTCTTTCTCATGTTCATCTGAGAGGAACCCAACATGAAACAGTCCTCATACACCAATTCTGGAGAAAACAGGTACCATCCATCGCAGCAGAACAGACTACCACAGAACCGGAAAGAAGAGAAATGTCTAAAAACATGCAGATTTTTGCAGTCACATCAAGCAAATCTCTAATTATGAGCACTGAAGTAGAGCCTGCAGTTGAGAATTCCCTTTTAATTAAAGGTGAGCAGGTCGATCAGGTCCAGGCAGAATCAAAGAAACTTCCACGTTGCCACACGAGCAGTGCTCTCCTGAGACTGCCCACATCCCTTGGGACACCAACTCACACTGGACCCACAAGGAAGCCAAAGGGACAAGCTGGTTAAATTATCTAAACCTATTTTGCTGGTATAAAAATAAACAGAATTTTAAATTGGTTTTGTTCTGAAAGCACTTAAAGCAGACATTATTTTTTTCAAACCTTCCCAGGGTTTTTAAAAAAGTTCCCCAAGTTTTTAATGCAAATATCAAAAGTACATTCTGACTGCCAGAAGACAAAAATATTTTGATAAACAGTTTTGCTGGAAGTTTTAACTTTAAAAAACTTTGTCATAAAACATACTTTCACAGAAGTACTTTTCTGTGGAAAATTTTGTTTTATAAAGCCCATTGATTTTCACACGATTTTTTGGACTGCTGCTTACAGCATGAAAGCTGCTTCTCTTTATAAACAGCAGTTCGTAGACAGAGGTTTTGGAGTCCACGCAGGTGTGCACACAACTGCATCCTTGCCCTTACCTTCAGCTCTACGCAGCCTCATCTGGCTGCATCTTGATGCCAGTTGGATTTTTAGTAAGGAAGAGGATTATGTTGATGGACTTGCAAGGACAATGTCAGTGCCACATTAACACAGCGCAGCAGCCCATAGCAAAGGAGGAACTGCATTTGCTGACAAAATAGCAAGGACATACCTTGAGTTTCCTACTGTAAAATGCAACAGGGTACTGGCAGTGGCCATCAAAACAGCAGGGCAGCGGTCCTGCATTTCCATGGATGCAGAGCTGGTGCCCTCTCCATGCCCCTGGGGCTCCAGGAGCAGACCTGTCTCCTTTGAAGTACATTTCCAGCTGTGCAAATAATTATGCTTTGGTTCCCTGGCTGAACTTGAAGACAGTATTTTGTTTCTGACCCATCCAAAATGATTTCAAAGTTGAATGCACCAAAAAAAATAGAAACCATCCACCCTCCACCTGGGGTCAAACAAAACACTGCATTCAGCCCAGAAACAAAGAGGTAAAATACTACTTTAAATATGCATTTTTAGTCATCAACACTACAAAAAAAATACGCACAGAGTGAAACAGCCTCATTTGAAGAGCCTGCAAATCAACACCACAACCACACAGCATCTTTCAGAAGGCACGAGGAATTTAGACAGGGCCACCTCAGCCCAGATAACACAAGCAGTAGGTATCTCAAAATGGCTACTTCCACACCTACTTGGCTCAGGTGCCACCCTGATGCTTTACTGCACCTTCCCTTTGCCCACATGACTTCCTATAGCAGCCCCAGCCACTCTCAGTTAGAGGACTAGGCTACTTGAGGTGCCCATCTGAGAAGCCCCAAGCCAGCTTGGGGCAGACACATTTCCTAACTCAAACACTCGAGTTCACACATTGCTGGTGTGCTCACCAGCTCCGCAGCTCAATTACCCCAAGGTAGACCCCATTCCAGTCATTCCATTACCTGCAGTCAGTAAATAGGTTCCACATTTACATGTAGGATAAGGCACATGAAAAACATATGATCCTTGAAAAAGTCAATCCTGCTAGAATTGGAGTACATATCCCCTTTTGGAGAAGGGCCGGGCAAATACAGAGCTAGTGATCTCTTTCCAGAAAGGCAACGCTTTCAACATGAAGGTACAAAACCCTCTCAAATGTTTTATTCCCATCTGTAAGATCCAGAGCTACCTCCACATTTCCACTACAGAAGGAGAAGATCTGGACCAGCGAGACACATGCCAATTCCCTCATCCCAGCTGAGGGCACAGAACTGCAGCTTGTTCAACCACTGGGAGGATTCAGCACATGTAGAAGCTGATCCAGGAGGATCCTGGCTGCACACAAGCTTGCTTTCCGTTAGGAGGCCAAGAAGTGCTCCTGCCCTTTTCTGGAACACAAGAGCTGGGACACGGGGTGTGGCAGAACAGGCCCATCACCCTCCCCTCATCTGGGATTGCTCTTGTGCTACTAAAACCTCTTCATCCACACACAGACTCCCCACTGCAGGCAATAGCTGTGAGGTTGGTTCTTGCCTGGTGTCATCATCTGGTTCTTCCTCTCCTTTACAGGAAGGATTTGCAAAGGAGACTATATTAAGCCCCTGAAGTTCGTTAAAGGGGAGAATGTGCCATGTGAATGCTAAACAGCAAAATTTTAGACCCAAGAAGGCCAGACTTAGCAAGTCTGATAGTGCAAAGGGGGCACTGATCCCAACCACAGAGTATTTCCAAACACGTTTGGAAAACAAAGTTTTCTACTTATGTCTTTACTACCAGTATCATCTTAAAATCATCTGGAAAGTGATTTTGGCTTCTTAGAAAGTTAGTTTTAATATGCTGGCTTTTATCCCCTCCCATAAAGGTAGAAACAGCCATAAAGAGCATTGCCATCACCAGCTCTACAACCAGACATGAATCGCCAGCTAGAACTCACACAGAACAGAGCAGCCAGCGCCCTGAACAGCCTCAGCCCTTTGAGGTCAGTTTGGAGAAGCCCCTCTATGTCAGAAGAGCCCCACTGAAGTCAGGAGGAGTCTGTGTGACAGATTTTGTAGCCAGATCTGGGCTTACATAGATTGGGTGGATGAAAGACACTTGTGTTGACATTACCTGACACAGCAAATGCCAGGTCTGATCCCCTGGGGACCACCACCCTGGCCTGACCATGGCAGTGCAGCTCCTGTTATTATCATAAATACAAGTCTGCATATCAGCCTCCTTAAAATAGTTTGCATATAAATTGAAACTGGCATACTTTGGCGTATAAAACTGTATTTAATGAAGGACTGGTTTTAAACTGCTCGGTAGTTGCCAAGAATATTTCACCAAATCAGAACAGGCACTTGGCCAGGCTTTTACTGCTCCAGACGCATTAACGTGAGGCTCCTATTCGGAGAGGCTGGATGACTCAACTGCAAAGACTCACTCCAGCCCCAGGCTCAGCACAGAGGGTGGAGGAAACCATCTGGTCCAACACAAAGACACAGAGTCAGTAGGAGTCTGTGCAATGCCTTTAGTGGCCCTGGATCCGGACCTCGGTGTGTTTATATTCCCAGCTCACACTTCCCTACCAATATCCCAGTACTGCATAAGCCAACTGGGACACCTTCCCCAAATCTTCCTCTGCCATGTCATCAGATTTTAAGTTTGGTGATGAGAAGTCAAAGCTCTCCTGTATTTCTTCTAGGTTCGCTTTCTGTTTCATAGAACAGAAGAACCCCCAAAATCACATCCAACGTTCTTCAGTCTCCACAGACTCAAGTCCAACAGTCAGATTGAGCCAGTTGAACTACACATCTTATTTAAATGTCAAAGCTGCAATATGATATTGGGAAGCACTTTTCCTCTATCAGCTGTTATATCAGATTTATAGCAGGCTTCAGCTAATTGATATTTACCTACCCTGCATATACAATGGAATGAAAAAGTGACATCATAGAAGTCCATAATAAAAATCTAAGGGGCAGAACTGTTTGGAAATTTGTGACTTAAGGTCTAGATCTGCCATCCAAATCCTGACTGCAGATGATGATTGAACAGAAACGGTCTTGTATTTAACAGCTTTAAGAAGATATGAGAAAAGGGCCCGAGACAAAGATGATGTATTGAAGAAGTAGTAGAAGGCACAGGATGGAGGATCAGTCCCAGCAGAAAGGAGTCCTCTGTGTTTGAAGATTGCTTGCACCCAACCTAGTTTGAACTGGAATAGCTTCACCATCCTCTGCTACCACACTGAGAATAAAGAAAAATAAAGACACAACACGAGTTGGATGGGTCAGGTCCTCAGTTAACACATTTAAGTCCATTCCAGGTCTGACACAAGTGCGTAGCAGTTCAGTCATTCCTCAGGCAGGAGTTGTCCTGGTTCACAATGCCAGCAGGGCCCCAGCCAGCAGCCGCACTGAGGCTGAATCCTGCACTGCTGAAGGGGTACAAGGCTCCTTCGCCTTCAGGAGGTTTCCAGCCTCACAGCCCATGTATTACAGATTGATCACACCATAATCATGACATGCTACTGGAGTATACTCTTCACTCCTCATCCTGACACTCCAGCCAAAGTTTCACTGCAAGGCACACACCCCAAAAAAGTGCGCCTGAGGTTCTTGGAAGCCTAAAGTTAAACTTAACAGCATAACAAAAACAGCTGAGAGACTATTCAGTGCATCACCCATGACATTTATTAATATTAGATCAGCCATGGCCATTGGCTGTTTTTGTCCCCTGAGTAGCCATCGGTAGAGATTTATTTCCATCCAAATGATTTCTCCCTTCTTGAGTCAGAAGGGACCTATGTGAAAAAGTCATCTTTTGGAAAAATACAGTAAAAGAAAAAAATCTATCCCTAAATGGCTCCTTTTCAACACAGTCTGAATTACAGTAGCTTTTAACAGAGTAGCAGAATAGCTCAACATACAAGGCTTCCTCTCTGTTGCAGAAGGGGCTAAGACAGAACATGAAAACTTGATGTTTACATCCTTTTCTAGACAGATGGTTGTTTTCCTTCTCTAACCAAATATGTATAACTGGCCTGTCTCCAGTGCCCCGGTGGTGCTGTCATACTTTACCCTGTCTCCTGGAAAAAAAAAACCCCACCAAAAACTTCCAGGCTTTCCCCAGCCTGCCAAGCTCAACACAGTATTTTCCAAGTGCACCACTTGAGCAGTCACTGCTTACCCTTTCAAAACCCAGGGAATGCAAGTGACAGCATCTGAGCAGTCACTACTAGCACGGTTGCATCTTCATGGTTCAAATGTCTTCAGCAGTGAAACTGCTGCAGATGAAGACTCCTGCTAAACAGGGTGAAAGGAGTAAACTGCCCATTTGCAGCTTTCTCCACAGATCTTGTTTCTCTCAGGGGTCAATCTTGCTGATGAACAACTCAAGCAAAGGGCTTTCCGTTGACATCACCAAGAGTTGAATCAGGCCTGAAACAGCTATGAACATAAGTTTTCTTTGCCTCTCACAAAACTTGAGCCTCTGTGCTTGGAATTTTGCACTTTTCAAATCCAAGCTCGTCAGACTCTCACTCTATTTCTGGAAGCGTTCAAAAACATTTCAAGGAGCGCCTTTCTTAAACTTGCAATCATATAACGTATCTTTACATCTAGCCACTAAAGAACTGAAGACAATAAGTAGAATTTGGAGATTTCTCAGCATATCATTCATTTTTAAGTTGTTCAGACATCAAAAGGCTGTAATCACAAATATCCTGTACCTTCTGGAACTGAAATTGCAGTTTGGATTTTTATTAGGTTGACTGAGCCATTTGTGAGGCATTTCACCCTAAGTGAGAAAATCTGCCAGAACGAGTCTGGGTTCATGTTCAGTCAAAGCACCATGTCCATATCACATTTTCTTCAGCCCTGTGAACATGTCCTAAGCCTGGTGAATTATAAAAAGGAGCCTTCCCAAGACTTCGCGGAATTTGAGTTAGGCAAAAAAATACCACCAATAACATTGATATGAAGGAAAAGAGATGTTCCAAGCGCAATCACAGAGAAACAGTTACTTGTCCTATGCCATCTGCAGTCCTTCAGCTGAGGGTTCACTATTGCTTTCCTGACAGCTTCCTTCTAAACTAGTGGCAATTACACAAACATAATTAAGACATCATAATCCTCTAAAGTTTAATTAATACCTCTCATAAAGTAACAGTTCCACCAGAGATCCCAAATCAAGGGGAACTTCATTTCAAGCACCCAGCTGAGTGTGGGTTGGTCTCCAAAGAGCAGCATTATCTATCTCCATGCACAGTATTATCTGTTTCCTCCAGGCAGGAACAAGCTGAAGTTATGGCTAATGCAACATTTCCCTAGAGAATCCCTTATCCTTTTCACACCACCACAAAGTGTGAATCATTTGCAAAATGAGACATATGGTACAGACACAGGAAGATTAATGGAAGGGTCATATATACACTTCACAGATAAAATTAGTGTGTATTAATCAGAGAGGAATTTACTTTTCACAGGCAGCCAGTTTCACCTTACTGTAATATAAAAGCCTGGCAAACTTCTTGTGAAGAGCAGGCATGTCTATTACAGTAAATACTGGTGGAACATCATCCTAAACATGATATTTACCTTAAGTGGAACTATTTCAAAGAGTGACCTTGCTCCATTTAGAATTATTAATAAATCCTACCACAAGTTCAAAAATCGGGACTCTCCCCTTCATTGGAACAGTAATCATGCAAGCATAAGCAAGCAGAGGTATAGAAATAGAGATATACCACTGGACCCACTGATCAGATGAGGAGAAAACAGTACACCAGTTCAGACTAAGACTGGACCCTGGATTCCCAGAGGCATCAAAATCAGTCCATATTTTTAGGGAGGAACGGAAAAGATGACAAAGAGCATTTTCTGCTTCCCACTAAAAAAGGACTAAAAGGAAACCTACAACCTTCAGGTTTGGCTGCTGTTTCTCAAGACCCAAAGGGCAGAAACCAAGCATTCAACCTCAACTTCAAAAAGTTGTCAGGCTGGAACCACACCAAAAGGTAACTTCCAGGAACAGAAATGCAGAGTGGAAACAACGATATGGAAAGACACACACTTGTAACAGCAGCAGACACCAGAAGGTAATGTGTAAGCTAGCAGGAAAGGGTGCCACAGTCAATAAGTGTTACAACTCCCTTTACGGAACCACTATTTCTCCTTTCCCTTTTCTTTATAGCCCAGAAAAGGGTGGGGAAAAGCAGCGCAACTTGGAAGCCATCTACAGGGATTAAGTCCAGCCACCTCTGGCTCCAAAAGCACAGCTCCTCTGCCACAGAAGCACAAGTCCTGTTCAGCTTTTGAGAAGGATAAGGTCATGAACTTAGAGGGCAACGGGCAACAAGAACCACGGGCTCACAGCTGACAGTACAGGCAAGTTGCCTACAGGTTTTATATTAACCGCCCCGAGGGCTGCTACAAAGCAAGCAAGGGCAAGATTTCAGATGCCTCCATTAAACCTCAAAGTATGAGAGCTCTGCAGAATGAGCAGATCATATCCTTTACGCCCTCCCACGGGAAGGACACAGCATGGAGTTGCATCAATCCAAAGATAGTGAAGGTGTGTTATTTTTTGGTGCCCCTGCAATGGGAATGTACAGACAGTCCTTTGGTTCCTCACTGTACATCAGCACAATGTCACCTCATTTTCTAGAGCTTACACAGCCATCCCCATGTTGCTTGGGAGTTTCATGAAGACACTGTCCAACCACCTGTAAACCAGCAGAGGCTCCCTGTCCTTTTGACTCAGTGAACCATGGTTTCATGCTGGGTCTCAAGAACCTCTGTATACCTTTTACCATTAAGCTTTAAATAGAAAATGCCAAAAAATTGGTGTAGTTCCATGGAGGGGAAGCTAAACTTTTGCCACCAATCAGATATTTTCATTTCCCCCCTCACCAGAACATCTGGGGCCAACCTTTCCTCAGTTTTCATAATGGCAGGAGACTGGATTCACAGTGAATAATTCCCATTGATCCCTGAAGCAGATTACGGAACTTGCACATATTTAAGCTAAAAGACTGTTAACTTGCAAGCAGCAGCTGACTCAACTTTAGGCAGCTACTAGAGAGGGTCAAAGCATGCACTAATACACACACATGCTCTGTTAATCAGGACATCTCAAATGATATGTTGCCTTGATTAAGAGGGACTCAAGACTTTGATTCACAGATCTGCAGAAATATTGTGTCCCCACTTCCATAAGAGACATATCTCAAAAGTGTCGAACACCAGGGTATCTTGATAGGCAGGAGGGAATAATTTTGGGCAGGAATCATAATTCTTTCCTGACTGCTAACAGCTGTTTGCTAAAGCCTACAGAACTTCCCTGGAGTTTTGAGGTTTAAAAACATTGCTTGAAGATGACATACTAAATATTACGAAAATGTGCCTCACGATCCACACCCAAAACCCCCCAAAGAACACTTCATATTTTCAGACTTTGGTCAACAAAATTTTGGACTGTTTTTAGTTCCTTAAATGATGGGTGTTTAATTAAAAATGAGCCCATGTACCAGAACTGAGAGGGAACTAGACAGCCATAAACCCACAAGACCAACTTTGAACTAGACTATGATGGGAAAACAGTGGTTATATCCAACATCATCTTACTGGGAACTGGGATCATTTGCAAACACCCATTGAGCCACCATGTATAGGTAAACAAACGGCAGACAGGTATTTCCCTTCTCAGACACCCTTAGAAGGTCTGCAGTGGTGCATTATACCCCAGTAAACTGTCACCATTCAGAAGAGTGCCTGATTCATCTTTCAGCATTGCTGTGATTTGATAGCACACAGCTGACCTTCTGCAGCCATCACTCCTCTTCCTAGGGTGATAGTCATTGACACTGTCCTCCCACAGTCTTTTTCTGCACTAAATTTGCTAAGATTTTTCTCATCCTTCCCTCTCTCCTAAATATCAATCCTGTCCACATTTGTGATTTATGAAGCCTCTCCTGCTCCATCCCTCATTTGCTCTGTGTCACTGACTTGCTCAGGTAGACTGACAAGCCATTTTTAAACATGCAAGTTTCTGCTTGGGATCTTATAAATCCAGGAATGGGCAAAGTGTGGTTAAGGAGGAGGCCTTCACCAGTGCAAGTACCTTTCTGCTTGATAAAACAGCATAAAAACTAAGCACACAGGTGACCTCTTTTTTGGAAAGATCCATAAGGACACTGATTTCTCCTTGAAATACATTGAAGTAAAACACCCAAGTGCCTTCAAAGATCTAGTCCTCATGGCCTTCTGAAAAAATCCAGTCCAGAATACTAGCTCCTCAAAGGAAAGAGGGTAGAAATCCAAATGGTAGCTCAGGGGATCAGTTAGTTCTGCAACACTGCAGTCAGCCCTTCAGCCTATTGCATCAGGAAGTGTCTACCTGTCTTGGAGGACTTCCATACCATGGATCAGAATACAGGGCCATCCAAGCCCAGTAACCCCCCTTCAACTGCGGCAGCCAACTATATAAGGAAGCATGTGAGGACAGGCATTTAGCAACACCTCCCATTATTGTCTGTTTTTGGCAATGTGCAGCTCAGACTTCTTGAGCCAGAGCCCACATGCTTAAACAGACTTGTGTTTAATAACCCCCAATAAATATTCTTTCCAGTAATTTCTCTAAAGCCCTTTTTTGGATTTCAGTAGTTGATTGACAACTTTTGGCAATGTCTTCCACACCTGATTCATGTGTTGTGTGACAAAGTACATCTTCTCATTCATTCTGAAAAAATCTAGCTAGCAATTTAACTTAATACCTTGGATTTTTAAACCATGAGTGACTAAGCCTCCCTCGCTGACCTTCTCCCTGCAGGTCATGAAGTGTTAAAGACAGTTCTTTCTTGTTCATCTTTTCCACACTAAAACAAATAACACTTTCAGTCACCTCTTGTACAAAAACCATATCACACCCTTCATATATTTTTGTCAGTCTCTGTACACTCCATTCTTTTATTTTTGAGGATCAAATACCACATGCAGTTCTCAAGGAAAGGACATGCTGAGGATCTATACATTGCCACAATTTTGGTTTATTCTTTTACATTTCTTGAAAGTTCTTAGCATCACTTGACTTTTTTCTTACCTCAGCTGAGTTGCTATTTTCACACAATCACCTATTACCAGCTTTTACCAAAAATGTGCATTTCAAAACATTCCCTCTCACTAGAAGTTAGAGTCACCTATGCGTGATGAAATGCCAGCCTGGTCCCAGAGAAGATACAGCCATATTAATCAAGGCAATATGGTACTCTAAAGTGACGGTCCCTCTTTGAGCTCAGGAGCTAGCAGAGCATCTCAACACTGCTGTGAGGTGAACCTCACTTGTCACCTCAAGACCTGGATGTGAACATAGTTCTTGCAATCTGACACTGTCCACCAGCAAAGGACAGAGCAGGACTTCATCCTTTAAGTAGGCAAAGGGCAAATATCAGCTCGGCCATAATGTGTGTTTATGTATGTATAAATATATATGTTTATATAGGTATACATACAGAGAGATTTTTAATAAAGTCAGTTTGAACTTTATTTTTAGGGCAGCAGAAAGCCACAGCTGAGGAGGCCTGCTCTTTGGCAGTGATCCAGCTGTGCCCATTTTCAGCATCTGGAATCCTAATGAGTCCAGCTCTATTAAATGAGCTCCTTACCACTTTGCTTGTGCCAGCTCCCTGACACAGCAGCCAAAGAGCACTTAGCGTAACACTCTTCATAAAAGATGAAAGGACAGCTCAGATACCTGGTAAAGCTCCTTTCCAAGGTCACTTTCAGGATCAGACACACTTGGAGCTAAAGTATCCAAAACCATCAGTAGGGAGTCACTAAAATTGGTAGCCAGTGGAGAGAGATCAGAATCAGACCATTAATGAAGTCAGCTCACATGCCGGCACAGCACAGAATCACCTCTAGTACTCTGCTGGGTTCCTCATATAACAACATCTCCATGAACTTCACAGCAGACTTAAGTACATGCTACCTAGAAAGAGCATCCGGTTAAGTATTGGGCAGAGATTCTTGCTTAACTCTCAACTCCATTGCAGATATGCCCTTTCAGCACTGATCTCTACAGGTATTTTTCACCCCTCATTCACTTCCAATTTAGGAGTTGGAGACTCTACCAACCCAGATCTTAGATTTGCCTGGGAGTTCTTTTCTTAAAAAAAATATGACCTAAATTCTTCTATTCTCAACCTTACCGGTTTAAAGAAACAGCATGTGAAGTGGGAAGAGTACTCAAGTGTCCCTACCTCAGACTTCAATATTGGCTGGGTTGCAAAAGGTAAGTTACTGTCTAATAAGTTCGAGTTAATACAGCAATAGGCAGCACTAAACACTGAGTTAATACCATGGTTTATATTGATTATCTGTGCTAATGCTGTGTGCTAGTTTGTGAGTAAGTAGCCATGACCAGTCTTACTCCTTTTTTTGAAGGCTCTGAAATTCACCCTATTAAGTGCAACAGAGGAGATGGGTTTTACTGCCACATTTTTCCTAAAAAAATTCATTTGGTAAAGGCCATCACACTTTTTTATTCACCCATAAAGCCTGAGTATTTTCAGTCTGTTTGTATTCTTCATGTTTTGCCCAGCAGTTTAATTAGATATTACAAGAAGTTCAAAAATTCAAAGAGAAGCTGAACAGTTTGTCAACAGTTTGACCTGTTCTGGAATACAAAATTTCAAAGGCAAATTCTTACCATTTTCACCATGTTACTTCAAGGGCAAAGGAAAATATAACCCATTAAAGTGAATTCCCTTTTTCCAACAAGATTTGAAGTTTTGACAATGTCAAATCTATCTCATGTTCTTCTCCCTTGACTCTATTGGAGTCTATCAAAACATTGGGGTCTTCAACTCTGATGCCCCACATATAAGCCATTGGGCCAACAACAAGTGTGCCCCTTTAAAGATTGCTCAGCACACAGCCAGCTCCATGGTTCCCCTTATCCCCATCAACAGTGAGAAATCACTTTGTAACCTGAGCCACAGATGGAAGGGGAAAAAGAAATCCTTAGCCTTGCCTGGGCATGCACTGAGTAAGCAGACAGCTTCACTGTCACGGTACAATGTAAAGCCCGGGGCCCAGGTTACACAGGTCACCTTCTGCCTTTAGAGTTTTAAACAAGCTGTGTGATCTCCAAGATATAAAAGTCTCCCAGGGACAAGTTAATCTGCTTTGTCCATACATACGATAACTTTGACAACTTTGCTTTTATTCAGGGTTCTGTCAAGACCTCATATGGTGCATTGTTTCCTGTTTATAGGCAAATGGGCCAAGAGTTTCCCAAATATTTGCCAGCCTAGAATATGACAAGTGCATTCGCTGTAATCAAACTCTAAAAAGGAGGCAGGGGGAGGTTCCTTCTCTTTTATACCCCCACACAGAAGAGCCTGTTTCTTCCACTAAACTATAGCAAAAGGTAAGGCCTTTTTATTAACACCTTCCAAACTCCATTTCCAGTCACATTGAGAGTAATTCATGAAACCTCAGCCCAGCACCAAGACAGCCAAGCATGATAAGTATTAACTTTTTAAATTAAATCTAAAAACTAGGTCTGTCTAGACAGGAAAGGATGAGTAACCAAGTTCTTCAATCAATCCAGCTGCACAGGTTTGTAAGGATGTTTGTTTTAGCCAGTATTTCACTCCTTATGGCAAGTTCTACCTTATACTGATACTCCTGTTATGCCTCAGCTTAATTTTCTAACTCCAGGCTTAACAAAGCCCCTCGTGAGGAGGATCCCTTTGCTTCCAACTGGCAATGCAGTCCAGCTTTGCACAGCTCCTGTTTCTCCTCGACTAGAACAGAGGCAACTGTTTTATATACAGGTAAACTCTAATCTGGTGAGTTACCTAAACACATGGATAATCTCAGTGAAGTCAATAGGGCAGTCACGTGCATAAACCTAAGAGCGTATTTAAATACTTTAACTCTAAGTCTAAGATATAACTATGAAGGACACTTTAAAAAAATTAGTGATCTTTAACTGCCATTTACAATTGAAGAGACCAGTGGCAGGGAGCTGTGGCAGTGGTTCAAGTCACTAGTGAGTTCACAGGGTTAGTAAATTGATGAGCCTGGTCTAAAGGGGTAAATTCAGCTGGTTTGACTAAATAGCAATCAAAGATCCCAGCCTGCTGACAGAACAGCAAAGAGTTGTCAGCTGACACCGACTCATCATAAACATCTTCCCAATTTAAAAAAGTCCATTGACTCTTGTTGAATACTATTTAGTACCTTTGCTCTGTTATAACATAAAAGCCATACTCTATTGCATAGAAAAGGCAAAAAAGTTACTTTTGTCAGAGGTGGCCACTTTATTTCAGGATTGTACAACATGGCTGTGCTGTTCCTTCCACTCCAGTTCCAATTCTTTAGAGTTTTCAGTGTGACTACTACAACCATTAAAATATCAGAGACACAGATCGAGCAATTGCAGCGAGCCAAGTGAATATAAAAGATGCAACAGCCATTTCTTTGTAATGAAAATGAGGATTTTGAGATAATTACCAAATGCCTCAGACTACATTTACTGCTGCAGTCAGGAGCCCTCTCCAGCAGGAATCTCATGAGAACAGGTTCTGCACATATGACTCCACATCTGACATCAGCCAGCTCACCTAGCATCATTAGCTGTTCTTTTTTGGACATGGTATAGCCTGATTTTCCAAAACTCAAAGAACAGTAATATTCTCTGGAGAAGAGGGGAATCTTAGCCTTCAAAATGCTTAAACTCAAGATAATAGAATCACAGAACAGTTTAGGTTGGAAGGGACCTTAAAGATCATCTAGTTCCAACCCCCCTGCCATGGCTAGGGACACCTTCTACTACACCAGGTTGTGCAAAGCCCCGTCCAACCTGGTCTTGAACACTTCCAGGGATGAGGCATCCACAACCTCTCTGGGCAACCAGTGTCTCACCACTCTCACAGTAAAGAATTTCTTCCTTAACACCTAATCTAAACCTACCCTCTTTCAGAAACCATTACCCCTGGTCCTATCACTACACAGCCTCACAGATATTCTCAGTCATAAGAATTTGATCTTATCTTTGCTATCCAATATAACAGAACATCAGTTAGCAAAGGTTTTCAGAGGCCATTCAAGTCTTTAGACAATTGGTGGCTTCAGGAATTTTGAGAGCTTAGCACTAACTACTGCTCAAGGCATACAATGCACAAGAGGTTTCAGTCCGCTGGGCACTGTTTCATCTTCAGCCGCTTATGGATTCACCCATCTGTCATCCCCACTCACAACACTGAATTTCAGAGGTGACCCCATTTGCGGCAATATTTGTCGGCTCCCTTCAGATACAGACAAAATACATTGCTCTGAAAGAAGTAGGTCACATTTCCAAGATTAAAAAAGTCCCCCAGATCAAAAGACCCAGCTTCCAAGAGCTTTGGTTTCCAGAAAGGAACCAGCTCAGAGTGGGTAGAACTGCTCAAAAAAGTAAAACCATCACAATTTTTAACCATGTGTAATGTATGTTTTTTCCATAAGTATGTGTATATATGTATATTCTGGAAGAGTATCTATATTATAGAAGAGTTGCAGAATTTTTCTTATAGTATTTGTGGAACCAGAATGTTCAGTATCTTCAGATATTGGACAACAGCCCAATTCCCCAAAGTTTCACTACAACAGAGCCTTTGTCTGAGAACTCATTACAAAGTTTATTAATTGCTCAGTGCTCTTCCTCAGAGGTGTCAGTCATTCAGCTGAGGTGTAGACACAACTCTCAATTAGTTATTCAGAAGTAACTAACTACAGCTCCCTCCCCTCTCTCAGCTCCAAACTCTGAAGTGAAGCAAGAAAGGCCCCCAAGCAAACTCTCATTTGCCCACCTACCTGCCTGGTGGGTGGGCTTCAGCACACCATGGGATACTTGTCCATGCCAACAGTGAAAATCTACATGTTTGTGCAGAAAGCAACCAGCCAATAATCCATGTTCTTTTAGTTCCTTTGGAGGAGTTCAACTTGTTCAAGAAGGGCTTTTGGCTCTGATAAGCAGAAGAAATGGAAAAGCCCAGCTCTGCCTTTATCTGAGACTCGCTTGTCTCAGTCTGCGGTAGGTTTGAAACTGGTGAGTTGTTTTGGATAGCAGAGTGGTTGGCTCTTTCAGCTACAGCAGGTTTAGACTCAGCTTGAGTGGGATTCAAGATGAGAACGGCTAGTAGAAATGAATGGTCAGATAAAAAGCTTTCTCTGGAGAGGGTCCAGAACTGCCACCTATGCAAACTGAACTCTGGCACAAAATCTGGAAAAATAGCTGGCTCGGATTTGTCATACATTTCCTTAGTACCGCAGGAACCCTATAACCATAGAAAGTACTATTATCATCTCTGCTTTAAATATAGCATCAGGCCCAGCTCAGTTTTGTCTACAGTGGTAAATGACAGCTCAAACTGTACATTTATACACCAACACTAGCAAGAACACGTGTATGAGATGTAAAGGATCTTATGTCATACCATACACATGCTAATGAACAGCACCAGCACCAACACTCAGCTGGCATTCCCATCAGTCAGCAGCTCTGAAAGCTAACGTTACGGACATTAGCCCATAGGCCTCTCCTCTTCTGACGTCTTCCCAGATATATAGTCATTTTGCTCATTGAGTCTGATGCTCAAATTGTTGCATGTTCTTAAGACCTGTTGCTACCTCTAATACAGCCTCTTCTCATTTTTGCCCTATATATACATTCTCCTGCAGCCTGCTCTCAGGAGATCCCCTTCAAAAACCAGTGGGGATTATGGAGAGCAGCTTATTCCTCACCCAGAGCAGGGGGTTTACCTGATAAACATTGTACCAAGTAGTCTCTGGCTTGATCCTTTTTGGCAGTTCCATGGTTTCTCAAGTAGGGGCTGCCTCATGCAAAGTATCCACATAACACTGACAGTGAGGGATTACTCATAGGAATTACTACTATAGGAAAAAGAGAGGTTGTTTCCTTCACTGCTTTGAACATCTTATGCACAGTCTCCTGTGACCATGAGCTTTGTTACTTTAAGGCAAGAGCTACAGTAATTCAAAAGAAATCAAGACAACTTCAGAGAGTTAAAAAGGGAATAGGACACATGGCTCTTCTGGGCTGTTGAGCACACCAAGCTTTAAGGAGCAGAAAAATGCCAGACATCTGCTTTTCCTATGGAGATAGCAACAGAGTATGTAGTTATAATAGTTAGAATAAGTAAATGGATAAGTGTTGTCGGTGTGACAACATGGATGAATGCAAAATAATTTTTAAAAGGGCACCAAAGCGCTCACGCACGGTTTTAGAGACTGATTGTTGTCACTGCTGGTCCACCACTGTGGCCTGAAGATGAGCAGGGGAGAGAACACAAAGCCATCCTCCCTTCCACACACTGAACACAAGCCCTATCAATATAATTTTATTAAGAGACTAGCTTAGGAACTATGAAAAAATAAGAATCCCTAGAATTTCCAGCCCTTAAATGACAGGTTTCAAAATACACATTTAAAGTAGGCAGTTCCTACCCACACAAACCGCGCTCCGGCATTAGATGAGTTTGGGACACAGGAGAAGCTTGAAGCTTTCAGTTCAGTCTGCCATGTCTTAGGATATGTATCTAAGGAGATGGAGGCTATTGAGAAAGCAAGATGACTCAAACACTTCCTTCCCAAGCTTAAAAGTGAAGAACTGAAAGCCAGCTCAGCCTAACAGCTCTCTGCATGGCACTGGCAGATAAAAGGAATCTGTTCAATAATCTTTCCCAGAATCATGCAGAAAGACTTAATACATCATTAAACCTCAAAAGGTTCTTGGTCTCAACATGTGCTTGGTAATATATTGATAAGTTTAGATTTCTACCAAGTATTTCAATTCCCTCCAAAAATACACCATGGAAGTGATTACAGATTACAAAGTGTTCCCCTCGCCTTTTCAACAGCACAGTCCTAGCCAAGGTTTTAATCCGTGCTACATTTGCATACGCAGAGCAAGGCTCACCAATAGGTTCTGGTGACTTTGTGCTGCTCTGGCACTGCAGAACTGTTAATACAGCACCATTATAGCACCTCTTCATTAACAGGGAAGAGAAAACAGCCAAAATACACTAGTAAACCCCTTGCTAAAATTATATTAAAAATACCTCACCTTGCTGAATAATAAAAAATATTCATGATTAATAGAAAAAGCTACCAAGAATGAATGATTAGACAGGCAATCAACTACAGAACTGATTTGGTTCCAAATAAATCAATAGTTATTGATCCATGATAGAAAAAACAATGACAGAATAGCCTTCTGGAGGTTAGCCTTTGGGCAACTATAATTTCTACTACAGCATCTGGCAAAAAAGTAGTATTTCAGTACACACCGTTTGCTTTAGATTCCTGAGTCTCATTTCTAGACTGAATTAGGCACAGACACATAAATACCTTAAAGGTTCTGGGGTACAGTACCAAGTTAAGAGCTACTCTAGGCTGACACTGATTATAAAAGGTAACCTTTAAGAACTTTCTTACTGAAAGTACATGCAACTTTTCACAGATCTCAGTGACTTGGACTAAGTGATTCTTAGCACATCCAATGTATTCTAGTTTGTGTATTAGGTGCATCAAATAAAAACCACTTAGTTCATTCAGCTCATCAGCATTTTGTGTTTTCCTCCAAAGAATGACTACTTTTGAATTCCTCATCTGATCTATCTTCAACTTCAGGAATGTTAGGCAAAATTGTAGCTAAAAATTTATTCTTTAAAATTTATTTTTTAAAACTTAACAGCTCCACTTAAACTCTACTCCTATCAGCATTTAACATACTGATACCCCAAACAACTCCAGACAGAAGATAGGAGAGATAATGACCCCTGGCTACATGTAGAGACTGGGCATGCTGCTAGAGAAGCAGGAGCTGGACAGCCTGCAGCTTCTCTTCTCTCCCACCAACAATACAGATACAGCTGTATCCTTCCACACACCCAGCTGCATCCTCTCCTAAGTAGAGGCAAACGCAAGACAACACAATTTGATCAATTCTTGGCTAATGAGGCCTTTCAGCTGCTCACAACCAGTATCTTGCACTCCAAGTGCATTCTAGAAGATGCAGATCATGAGCAGAAATAACATCTGTAACACCTACAGTAAAAGAAACCAAGATCATTTCCATTTACTTCAAGACCACACAAACGCCTCAAATTCTATTAAAAGTTATGAAGGCTGGTCTTTTTGTTAGACAATAACATTGATGGACCACACTGACTCCAGCCTAATGCACCACCCAAAAAGATAAGGCATTGAAAACTCGCAGTTCCTCTTGATAGCTTCTGCAGGTTTCAGTGTCCCTTGTCTTTCAAGACCCCGTTCTCCATCTGAGTGCACCCAGGTACACAGTGCATAGTAGAGGACAAGATCCAAGATGCTGGCTGTGTCCTGCACTGGTCGGTCAGACAGGGAGTGGTGGCCGAGGTTCTCCCCTTGGGCACCCACATCACTGTCTGCAGCACAGGGAGGAAGTGACTGGAGCCTCTGGACTGAGACATGGGGCATTTCTGCCTGGCCTACAGCAGCAGCACTTTCACAGGAGTCAATTATTCAGCCTGTGTATTTAAAGACTCAGTAAATAACTACTCAGGGAATGGTTTTTTCAAACATACTAGTGATATTTTCATCAAAAGACCCTTTTTACAGAAATAGCGGAAGGAGAACAAATATTTATTCAGAGTGTGTTTCATGGAAGCTCCATTGGCTGGTATTTTATGGTAAATGATTACAGTGTTCTGGGGACAAACAGACCTGGCAGGCCAGACTTATTCCCATTCTTGAACTAGCACAGGTGCAAGAGAAATAGCTTGTACCTTGTCTACTCACTCTGCTGAAGGAGAAGGGATTTTCCCCTCCAGCCTGCTTGAGAACAGCCCTTTAGCACACAGATCCACTGGAGCATCACACTATCCCCATCCTCACATCTCTTCCTTAAGCTTGCCAAAGAGACAGAAGATTGGGGAGCAGGGTGTCCACTCCCACACGCTCCAAGCTTTCAGAGCTGCTCAGCCACACAAATATTCAGCTCCCCTTTTTGGAAGAACAACTTGCAGAATATCCTGCAGACATATCTGCCTCTGGTATTTGGTTATATATTCTAGTCCAACAGAAGTACCTCTTACCAACTGAACCAAGAGAAGTTTCCCCAAAAGAGAAGAGTACCATTATTCTAAGCAGCAGTAGGCCATAACCTTTCTTCTCATCTACAGAACGGTTAAACCTTAATTATTATTTCTATCTTTGGGCAGGAATTTTGGGTGGTCTCTCTTTTAAAAGTGCTTAGGAAATTTCCCTCTAGCTCTGCAGTCAGCTGTTCTTAAGTTTGTCTGCAACAGCAGACAATGGGAAGCAGCATGAAAGGATGGATCCAGTCAGGCCAGTACTCCAACTGTTCATACCAGGACCTTTCTCAGTTGGTCAGACAGCTTGGAATATTATTAGTCTTAAATGACTCACACGATGGCATATTGTCAGTAAGGCTGCGGCCTTTTGTACACAGCCACAAGTCCATGTTTTGCCTCTGTCCAGAGCAGGGAGAGATGCCACAACCATTCCACATCTAATAAGCAAGCAGAGACATGCTGCCAGTTGTGCAAAAAGGGACATTTAAGCTGGCCAGCCTCTCAGGCTGTCACAGAAAGATATGCAGTCAAACAGTCTGATATTTGCAACAAGGTCTGAAAGCTGCAGAAGTGGAAGGAATCCCTCCCCCCTCTCTAACACAACATATTGCAGGTGGATCCCAACATCTGAATTTTGAGCTGTGCTTTAGGATGGGAGAAAAAGACTCCTTTACTGTAATCCTCTATAAAGCAGGGACTCCAAGGAAGTCTGACCTAGAGATGTTTGCGTGCACTGGAGCTCACTTGCTTCTTCTGACCTATTCATTTTGGAGTGGGGGATGCAGGTTTAACCTCCTACAATTCCCTCTGTTACTCTAAGGACAGAAGCACTCTCCCTCACTACAACTCAGTCCAAGTGAGTCACCTCATTCAGTGACAAACTCCCCGTCCTGCAATAAGCCATAGAAGTCCCACCAAGGAGAAATATGGGCTCAAGGTCATCATCATGGTTTGGCTTCGCGGACGAAGATTTGGGAAGGGCTTTGCCCACGATTATTGCAAGCGCATTGATGGCTGAAAAGGCCAATGCGGGATAGGCAAGACTGGTTGCAAAGAGCACACCGGAGGGTCTCCTTGGGTGGTATAGTCGAGGCACAGTTCTTTCTGCGCTGTCTTTTCTCCTCGAGACTGATTCTACGCGTGCTCTCAAAGGAGACAGCAGCGTTATGTATGGTGTGTCTCCAAACCTCCCGATTGGAGGCCAGGGTGGACCACTGATGGCTCAAGGATAGCGCAATAACAGGGGCCTGGCATCATGGTTTGGCTAATCACACACGGCTGAGTGCTCAGAGCTTGGTAAGTTACACAACTGTACAATGAAGGACCACAAATGTTTATATTGTGCAGATCTCAGCACTTGTGGATTGAAGTTGCCAGCACAGCAAGATTCCTCTGCTTTGCAAGTGTCCAACAACAGCAATACATCAAGCAAGCCCCTCCCAGCTGACCTTTTTAGGCGGAGTTAGACAAAGATGCCCCCAAACTGTCCATAACAACTTGATACTTTTCCAACAAGATGCATCAGTGTCCTGACATCACTTACACCAGTAACAAATACCAGCCACAAAAAGCCAGAAGCCAGTGGGCCTCATAGTTCACCCTACTCATGACACGATCTTTATATTTCCCAGTACATCATAGCTGAGCTGAATTAAGCTACTGCTCACTAAGCACCTGCCTGTTTCTTCAGCTCATTTGTTATAGGCCAGATTTAGACTCACTCCATCTAAGAGGGAAGCCCTCTGACCACTTGATTTAGTCCTCTGATACATAAAGAAATTGATTTTTTTACTCAAAAGTGTCAGAGGGAGAAGAGACACATTCAGGGGACAGACAAATGACTAACAGATCTCTACAACAAGATGAAGATGTAAGACTGTTGCCTGCACTATAAAACCTGTTAAGTGAACTGGACATGAGGTAGCCTTCACTTCCATATATACACTTTGCCATGTGGTTCTTGCATTCACAAACTTGCCTGGATTAATACATCCAGTGGAGTTAGCCCTCCTCTAGGAAACAATGAAAATCTGCTCAGCATTTCTGAGAAACATCAAACAGTGGGCCAAAGTCTCTGCTCATCCAACTCCACTGAAATCAGAGCAGCAGATAATTCAACCATACAGTCTTAGAGCTCTACTGCTCAAAAACCTCTCCAGAGGGAAACAGAAAACAAACCAAACAAGAGAAATACTCATTACCAAGAAAATACAAAAATTTATTTAATCTGAGATAGAAACATTCAACTCCCACTGCTCTACAGCAAGAATTTCCCAAATGACCATCACTTCAGACTATGAAACCTCTGCACTTCAGAGGAAGCAGGAAAAAGCAGCAAACAGAAATGGGAGGTGCTGAACCCAGGACACGCTGTTAAGGGGAAAATAATTTGTTTTACTCAAAGCTAACATTTCTTTTTAGGAGACGATAGTGATCATTGCTTGATTCAGCTTAAGCAAAGCACCAGATCTAAACAAAGGATTTTAACAGTAAGCAAAGTTCCATTTAGAAATTGCTTAACACACTCAATCTGGCATGAGTGGGTAATTGTGAAAAACAAAATGCTTTAAAATTAGTGCTGCCAATTAGGACACAACACCATCTTAGTCAAAGTGCATCAACTGACCATGTCAGTCCCGCTAGTCTCTTTTGATACACTTCAAAGAGTGGGGCATGAACACATCCACCCTGCTCCAGCAGAGAAAACAGTGTCATTTTCCCAGAGAGGAAAGCAAGACATTCCCAGAACTTCATAAGCATTTCCAATGGTTGGCACATAACTCAAATGGCTGATCCCACAGTGCTATATGGCCAATCTACTCATCTGTAATTAAGTTGTTATAGCTCTTGGAGGAGAAAGTGCATAATAATAATCCAGGTAAAATTTCCCCAAGACTTGTTAAATTACTCGCATCCCTTTCAAGTTCGCTGGAGTAAATGTTCACAGCATCTAGTCAAAGCCAAGCTACTGTTTCCCTAATGAAAATGTAGTGGGGACAAATAGAAAACGTTCCAGCATCACCTCCTCTCTCCATATGCGCAGGTCTTACCCACTCAAACCCTGGGTCCACAAAACATCCAGCACCCTCTGAAACTCTCTTTGCATTAAAGAAAGTAAACACCTTACCATTGTTGCACTGCTATAGGATGCTATAGTATGTCTAAGAGATATACTGAAGTTTGATCAATTCTTATGTTTGCTGCCTCACCAGTACCCAGAATATTCTCTGCTCTGGTGCAATCCACCAGATGTGTTCAAACTGTGCATTGCTTCCACTTCAATAGCATCACACCCATGCTTTGAGGTATTTAACAGAGCAGAGAATGTATCTGAGGCATCTCAGTTTCCAAGCTGCACAACAGCTTCCGGCTGTAGCCATCACAATGCTGCAGCCTCAAGGTTTTGCTGGAAGACAGGTGGATTATGACATCTCATTCTTCAAGTCAGCAATATCTTTCAAAGGAAAGGACTCCAGACACAAATGCAACTGGAAACAGAATGTCATCACAGGGAAGAAATGTAGACTGACAATATCCAAGCCAAAAAAATTGAGTTAATTTCAACCTAAATCAGCACTGAATTTGTTGGTACCTTTCAAAGCTTTTGCAATATTGACCTGATACTTTGGTACTGATGTAGTATTTTTTTTCTGTGCCCAAATTCAGTTCCAGGTAGGATATTACACTTCTAAAGATCCCCCTTCCTTCAAGAAGCTGCAAACTGGTTACTCCAAAAACCTGCAGACTTCTAAAAAAATGTCTCATCAGCTTTAGCAGTACCTCAGCACTGCAAGATGTTGAAGCATTTGCCTTTCTGTGGCTCCAAACAAGCACCTGACGCCCACACTGCAGAGCCATGTTCACTTCCCCCTCCCTGTTTAACAGGACAGATCTACCTTTCATCCTTGACCCACACCAGAACCCCTGGCATAGAAAATAATCAGAACAGTCTCACAGTGGTTATCAAGTTTACATATAAGAGATGACAGTACTCTAACAGTTCCTAACACCTACTGTTCATTGTATCAACCTCCATCTTGTGCTTTAATGAGCATTTATAACAACTCAATCACCTCGTATTGAGACACCATTTCTCACTCTTTCCAGCTCATGTGAGGTGGGAAAGAAGTTTGACATGGGAAAATATCCACTCTGTCCTCGTGTTCATCAAGTGTATAATGAAAACCCACAGACACCTTGGAGGTAATTTGAATTAGAGATATAATTCATTTGCCAAATATGATCCACATAAGCAGTTGACTCTGTCTTGAAAGTTGCTCCTAAGCTCATGTTTTTCCATCAAGAGATTCTTGTACAGGACAATCTATCCTGCTGGAATTATGAAGTAAAAATAGTTTTATTCGTACCCAAGATGAGGGAGGGAAGAGGTATTCAGCCATAAGAACATTTGGGTTTAAGATTTTTACTGCTAAGTATGTTTGTTGACATCCCAGTTGCAAGAAACAACAATTTGCCTCTTCAAGCAAGCAGTGAATTTCCAGCAATAGAAGCCAAAATAAGTGGTTGAATTCAAGCTAAGGCATCACTCCAAAGCTGTTCTTGCTCCACATCTGTCCAGATTTCTTGATAAAGTCTCTCACTCCACAATCCCCCTCCCTGCAACATACCCAATACAGAAGCTTTCTTCTCCATTTTAAAATCAGGGGTGATCCTATTTGGACATCCTTAGCAGGATGAGATTAATTCCTTGATTCAGAGTTAAGCTCTTCTGATGAAGCTATCATATTTGTTCAGATTCAAAATACTCCTCCTATCTTCTACCAGATGGGCAAATAGATTTCATCTGCTACAGCATCTTTTACTCCTGAGGAGCAGCCTTCTGTGTAAAATAAAGGCAGAACGCACACAAAATGACTGAATTCACTTGCTGTTCTCCTGGCCAGCTGGGTTTTTTTTCTTTTAATTCTTATTTTGTTTTTACACAAAGCAAAGCTTCCCTCTGAGAGGCGTTTCACAAAGTTTCACCCTGCTGAAGGCTTCTGTTCTGGCATACAAACTGGATACACCAAGATCTTCCAAATATTCCAAGCCCATTGTAACTAGCAGTGCAAATGTTTAAGTTTTAGCTGTTGTGCTTTCTCCACAGAATTGGAATTGAGCTCAAAAACTGAAAAATAAGGAAAGGTAAAGTCCCAAGCTTTATCTTTAGTTTGGTGATGCAGTCTGTGGGTAGCACATTCAACATTACTAAGAACTGTCAAACTAAATTCTGATCACAACTGAAATTAAAGATGCTGAGAGCTGATGCCAGTCTGGAAATTTCTCCCAATAAAGTTCATGTGGATTCAGAGGCTCTAGCACTGGCTCTTCAGACTATTTTATTATTTCCTATTCATAGCTTTGTTTCTCACATATGAAGCCAGATCATATCCTGGGGCATCTTGCAGTTTGGTGACTTTTTTAAAGTAATTCCTACCCTGGGGTTTTGCAAGCAGATGGGCTAGAAAGGAACAGGATCTTGACAGCCAGATGAGATCATCCTATATCATGTGTGAGCTCTCCCCTCCCAGATTCAGACCAATGAGAAGGCAGCTAGCAGATAATACCCTATAGACTTTGAATGTACCCATGTTATGCAAGTGTACTATCACAACAGCTCTTCTCAGAAACACGGGAATATGGAATGTTTACTCTTGTACTCAGACTGTTGATATCTTGTTGGAAAAGGACATGGTGAGGAGAGACATAGTGCTCAGCAAGAGGAGGGGTTCTAACAGCTGGATGGTATTCCTGCAATCCAAACACTTGGGTACAGCTTAATCCAAAGCCAGACAAAGTCATGAGTGCCAGCACATTTCAAAACCCCCAAGGCAGAGCTGTTGGGATATCCCTGCCATCCTCATCCCTGCTTCAAATAAGCTGCCTGTGCCATGACAGCATAGAAAGCTTCCCTGCAGCACCAGTCCTTCTCAGAGTCCCAGGCAGAGCAACTAATAGGCTTGAAACGCAGAACAGAGCTATTTAGCCCACCCACCCACTGTCAAAGCTTTATTTGCATGAGACTTAGTTAAGGCAGCCACACTGACAGCATTTGCTGAAAAAGAATGCTATTTTCCTCCTTAATTAAGAGTTGAGCATCAGACAGGGATTTATGGGAACAGAGCTGCTGTAAATAAAGACTACAGGCTTCAAATACGGCAAGAGAAACAATTTGTCTACACAACTGCTACAAAAAGAGGTGACTTGTCCATAACATATTAAGTAGAACACAAACATTAATAAAAGAAGTGTAGCGCAGAAGTGGACTCAAGGAGCCAGCACAGATACCAATAGCTGTGTGAGTGCAGAAGCACAGGCTTCTAGCCCACAGAAATAACCCACTAGGTGCCCCAGGGGTTTTGCATCATCCTTCTTGATGTTTGTGCTATAGTCCTGCCCCAATTACTTATATATTAGCTAGGTGGATACCAGTTTGGACATGCCCATATTAGTGACCACAGTATGGAACTGACCTCAATACTTAAACAAAATGTTTCTAAGAGCATTCAAAAAATGCTCTTAGTGAAGGCCGATTGGCATGTAGCATGAACAACAACTTCAACGGTCCTCACACCTGATTAAATTTTGAGATTTCCAAGCTAAAGCGCAAGCTTCAGCTTCAACTGCAGCTTTTCCTCAGCCTGGACCACTGACAAAAAGCTCTCCCTGCTGGGGATTCCTGAATATCCTCTGAGTATGAGGTTACAGCTCATAGTTCAGTTGTTTCACATATGTTGAGCAATCATAAAACCTCAATTTAAATTAGAACGATAAAGTACCAGCAACTACAGAGTTTAGAACTGAGATTTCTTTAATGATTTAAGCACCTGATAAGAGACAGTGTACTTAATATCTAGGTTAGAGCGCGAAAACAGTTGGAGATTGGGGAAGAAAAACAAGAAGCTGAGAAATAGGACAAGGAGGTCTTTCTGCAGAAAATGAAAGTGTTCAAGAGAGACACTGGCTGGCAGAAAGCAAGGAGAAACGCCTGGAAGAGATGAAACTGCATGTGGATTTACCAGTCTCCTAAGACCATCCCTACTGGAAATTCACTGCTCATCAGAAAGAACAAGGGATTGTTTGACCATAGCTGGATAGAAATCAAAACCCTCAGGAACATGTTCTAAAAAGCAAGGCAACTCGGTTCTTCATATTTTTCTATTTTGCTCCTTACATAATGATAACATTAGACAGACTGGCCCCACTGTGTCTCTGGGCTGCTTAGTGAAAACACCAACTACACTTGTAAGCATTTGGAGCCATGGAAAGGCTTGAAACAGCTAGCATCACATTTAATGACAAATTAGGGAAAGAACACCCCAATATATAAGGTAAAGAAGAGAGCAGCCTCCATCAACAACAGCACAAGGTCTCAGACAAGGTCACTCAAAACCTTATAAAAGAGGATGACAGTGAAGATTATGACATGCACAGGTCAGGTTGTGACCCTGGAAGCACAGGGGAGGCAGGAGCCAGCTGCATTTGAAGAGACAGGGCTAGGAGAGGCAAGAAGTGGTGTGGGGCTTGCCTTAGATCAGCAAGGGGAAATAAGAGAAACCCAGAAAGTATTTTAAAGTGTCTCTCACTGCTCCTTTGTGAGGACCATATGCTTTGTTAGAATTTGTGTACTTTACTCCAAAACAGGGAAAGTCTTTATACAGAAATGTTTAGCCAAAAGTTTGTTAGTCTTACAGTCATAAGGGATGACTAAACAGGGATGAGAAATGTTGGCAGAAAGAAGCAGCATGAACCTAAGGAAGGTTTTGACTAAAAAGACAATAATAAGCACTCTTGCTTGTTTTAGTTGAGTGCATTACACAGTCAGGGACACCAGAAATCTTTATTCACATCCCTGCCCTCCTTCACTGTGCCCTACATGCCAGTCTCAACTACACAACTGCGGATCCTGACACAGATCTTATAATCTAAAGCAAAACCTTAATTGACTTGGTTTCGGATAATCTTTTCATCAAAATAGGTACATTTGCAGTCAAGCTTTTTGTTGAGGAAGCTTCCTCCCAATTATACAGATTATCCTACCAAAAAAAATTAGTCTCTGCAATGATGGTCACCTAGGAGAAGAAAAAAACAATTCTGTGCAAAGTGCTAATCATCTCATCCAAGAAATGATAGGACATTATCTTCCTGGCCATACAAATAGAGACACCCCTTTTCTCCCTTTTAAACCATCACTTAAAAGTAGAAAATAATGAATATCTGAAACATGGTGAAGTGGCAAGAATGGCTGTCAGCTACATGGTTATGTTTGACATGTCTTACAAGTGCGTTGTGTCTGCAACTCAGGACAGTATATTTATCTTTTCCAAACTGTTCCTTTCTGGCAGGAAATTGATTTTCAGCTAGAGTTTCAGAAGTGTTTTCATGAGAAGCTGAAGTTCTTCAAAGACTTTATTTTAGTTATAACACTGTATTATACCTGATCTGATTAAAATCCAGGTGACTCAAGGTCAGTAATTTGGAATGCATATTGCCATACATCCATAGTGTCCATCAGAGCATGTTTGGGAGAATAATATGCTGCTGTTATACATTATTTTGACATGCACACATTAGAAGACATTTCATACATACTCCATCATACTATCCACACATCTGGAGCCACTGTACAATTACCATCCCCTCAGTGATGCTGCAAGGCCAGGCTCTGCCAACGCTCTTTCAGAGGCACTTGCACTGTACACTGGCATCTCCAAATTAAGCATAACCCAAATAAAAAGCATGTAGTTCTCCATGTTAGAGAAACATCTCTGGATAGATGGTCCTCCCTTCCTGTCCTTACCTGCATGGTTTATAGCTGCTCTGACAACTCCCCATTCACTCTTGAATATATTAATGCTCCTGCACTATGAACAATGTTACCTACTCCTACACACCTTGGAGATGCCACTAAGAATTCACATTTGTTGCTTTTTGGACATGTTGAGGCTATAAGAGCAATTGTGTAGATCTAACCCAGTATCTGTCTTCTAACCACTGCTAACAGCATGTTTGGGGAGGAGAAGGCTGAGAAGAAAAGTAAGGCTACAGGAGTACCTCTCTCTACACCCTCCTGGCTTTTAGAGATCAGTGGTTTGCAAACCCTTTACCACACTTGCATCTGATTACTGCACCTTGGTAAGCAGAGTTACACAGATAACATACCTTAAATACTGCACATATTTTGGGTACAGGAACACCCAGCATTTATTCCAGGTCTTATCACGAGCAACATAATCCAGTTCTCACTTGCACTTGTGGATGGAGTGGAGGGGACCATTCTCACTTCAACAACCCTATTAACAAAATTCAGCAGAGGTGCTCTCTGCCTCCCAAGGGAGGCTCCCTCTTGCTCCCGAGGACATTGCACAGGTTAATGCTCACACACCACTTACAGACCGAGCATGGGCACAGGAACACCTGACCACCCCTCTCTGTATTGCTGTTTGCTCACACAAGCACATGCACACAGCACATACACTGCTCTCATCTGCACTCACTTCATTAAACTCATGTTTTTCCTGTTATCCTTTGCATCATATTCTTGAGGGCTCCTCTCAGCCTCACCAAATTTTCAGGGTTTCATGTTTTTAATGATTTTATTTTTTAAAAGCATAGGAATACCAAAGCACACAGTATTTCCACATGAAAAGCCCTCACTGTTGACTGCCAAGATCTAACAGTGAAGCACACAAACCCCAGATAAAAGCCATGGTAAGAGATAACACATCCCCCCCAAGCCCTTAGCACTGTTTTACTTGAAAAACTACACCCTGCAATGTGACTGAAGCATCAGGGCAGGTGACTTTATCTGGCATTTCAGACTTCACTTTTGCTTACATTTATTTACAATGACATTCATAAGAACAGCATTGTGAATGTGTGTGAATACACTGTCACAGCTGAAGTAGTATAAAAGATCAAGTAACAGAACCTGGGATAGGGTTTGAACCTAGGGAGTTAATTTAAAGCTGCCCAGTTCTGCATTCACACCATTTTGAGGCATGTATAAATTGCACAGCTCTACAAACCCACTTTATCATTGTCTCAAAGTGCATTATCTTAATTATGCTCCTGTCCAAAAAAATTCTTACTTGCTGTTCCTCTGTGAAATTTGTTCTGCAAATGAAAACATTGAGAAAGGGGTTTATCTGGTTTTACATTTAATGTAGCTTTCCTATGAATAGTTAAACTGACTGCATTTAGTTTGCTTTGCTGTTTGTTTTTCTCTTAGCAACGAGGCAAAAAGTCTTTTAACTATCGAAAACCATAACTGTAAAATCAAAAATTGGCACAGAAAACAGGATATTTGCAACTACCTACTACAAATAATTCACACTGTTTAAGCTACAAACTGAAGGTATTCCTTTAACTTTGAAGGAACATAGTTTAGTGTAAATACAAACAAACATTTAGAATTCTATTTTATACAGAAACCTTCTTCCTGAAGAGCTTTACATGTGGAACCCATTCAAATCCTAGGAAACCCCCAAGGACTCTTGTTCATAAGAATATTCCCAACTCAGTGAGATTATTCATTTATTTAAAATTAGTCACCAGTTTAATGTATTTGCAGAAGTGAGCCTGCATGAAGGATTTCTCATACACCCCACTGAAATACAGACACCTCTAAGGCAAGATAAAGCTCTTCAGCAGCTCTGTACAACAGAAGGCATCAAGAAATAAAGCCATCAGGTTCAAATAAGAGTCGAGACAAAGGCAGAACATAACAGATTAAGTTAAAACTGGACCAGGACTGGACTTTGCATGATTTCTCTAAACAAAGAGTGTACCACAAGGTATTTAGCAATATGTTCACAAGTCAAAACCTTCCCTCTGCAACTCATGAAAAATCTAGACTTTGCCAGAGATGGTTTATCCTAACTTAGCAAACCCCAGGTGAGTGTCACTGATTTGAGCACCATTAGCATCACCTGCAAAAGACAAGATATTGTACTGCAAAGCCTAAAGAGAGCTGGTGGGGAACATACTCCAAAATTTCATAGCCTGGGGGCTGCAGAATTTCTGAGTAACTGCAGGGGTTAAGTTTTACTGAAAGAAAAGTATTAGCATACAGCTGGGAAAAAAATACTAGCTCAGAATCTCTCATCCTGTAAATCTTGACTGAGAATGACTGCCATGGCCTGTTAGGCACATCTCACACAGCCTTCAGGTCTTCCAAATAACTGACCGCCAACTGGTGCGATGAGCAGCTCCAAGCCAGTGAGGAGTCCCGGCCTCTGCTTTCCACAAAAATATTCCAAACACATATTTGTTGTCAGTAAAACACTAAAAAGCATGCTCAGCTTTACACCTTTCAGCATGGTTTGGAAATTAATGACCCAGGAGTTGGCAGCACACCGCCTCCTTCCTTGGCTTGGGAATAGCTCAAGTAAAGCTATGATAGCAAAGTGCAAAGCAGGGTTTAAACAAGAGACTTCCCAGAGCATTGAGGTCTTCAGCAAATCCCCTTTTGTTAATCTCCATTACTGTATAACCAGCTGCTGTTTGGGAGATGTCTGTGGGAGAAGGAAGCTAGCTCTTATCAGATGGGGGAATCAAGGGTCAGAACAAGAGCTGGGCACTGCTTAAGCCTCCCTCAGGTTTTCTTTCCTCCATCATCACGCTAATCTCAGCCTGAATATTGCCCACAGGTAAAAGCCAGGCCCCCTGCAGTTAGGAGAACAAAAAGGCATGAAAGATTATGATCTTAAAACAAGATGGGGGAAGCAGGTGTTATTTGCTGCAATGTTCTTCAAGGTCAGCACAATTCTATGCTAAGTGATGTAGCTGACAGCAGGCATGGTATCATCCCTCCCTCTTTTGCTGTACCAAACACCAGGTATAGTGGGCAGTGTCAAACTTCAGCAGGTTCTTCCAACAACCCAGAATCACCAGTACTTGTGTTGCTCTCAAGTAGCTGATGGTCAAGACATAAGGCTGCAAGCTTTCTGTATCTTTCATATTAAACTGCGCAAAGCAAGTCCTCCAGCATTTAAAAGACCTGCAGCAGCTCTGTAGAGCTAGAAAGGCCAGAACAAGCAGGTGGATCTGTATTGTCCCAGGCTTGGTAATCAGATGCGATTAACAATTTGTACCCTATATAAAGCACTGGCTATGCCCACCAAGTATTATTCACTCTGACAACTGCTTGCTTTGGGCTGACCCAGAGACCGAGAGCTTAGGGCTAAGCTCAAGCTAATAATCCTGCAGCTTTTGATCCTCTCAGCAAGTAAAGAGTGCATCTGATGTACCACAGTTTTTGTCCAGCACACCCTCCAAGTGCATGGTTGTGGCTCACCACATTGCATTCCCACCAGAGCTGCTAGACAATGATCCAGGGGCACACAAAGATCCAAACGCTGCTCCTGGCTAGTGTCTTATCAAAAAGGCACCTTGTAGTAGGGCTTGTTGACCAATAACTCCCTCCCACAGCACACAGTTCTGCAGACTGTACCATACTAGCAGTCTTGGTGGAGAGACATTACTGTAGAAATGCATTTCCTTTTAGCAAGCTCATTATCTCTTGTCCAATTTCAAAATGGAATTAGTTGCTTTCATTCTGGATTTCCGTTTTAACTCAAGTCCACAATTAAATTCTATGTAGATTTGCGCTGTGCACACTTATAGAAAGTGGCAGGCTCTAAATGACTGGCACACCTCCAAGCCTGCGAAATAATTACACTCAGTGTGGTCCTGTTACATCCAAGGGAGCTCGAAACCAAGTCTCAACAAGTTCCTAAAGCACACTCACACTGTTTGGACAACCCCAAAACAGTCAATGGTACCTGTGAAGACCAAGGGGACATCAGCAGACAAGATCAGCTGATCCAGAATGCTGGAGTTCACAACATTTCCTGGAGGGGTTTTGAACAACCTGACTGCATCTTTTGTTTATAGAAAGGAAAGACTAGATGCTTGTTCATATACTGCTGCCCATGGTACACTCCCACAGAGCAGCTGCAGCAGCTGGGTATAGTCCCTTTGGAAAGCAGCTCTACCTCATCCTCTCTAATGCATCCTGGAAATGATCCCATCAAGAAAGAATTCAAGACAGGGAGGCAAAGGTGACTGCATGAGAACAGGGTCTGTAGGCTTCAGCCACAACCTCTTTGGGGCCAGTTTAGGGACCTAGAGAATAGCAGGAACATGATGGAAAACCTGAATGCCCTGTGAAAGCAGGGTATAATGGAAAAAGATCCAAGACAGCCTCATGGGTGCTGGGGCTCCTATCATTCCAAGCTTTTCCTGCAGCAGAAATGTATGTTGTAACCTTTGTGTCAGCAGGAATAGAGCTAAACGAGTCCTTAAATTAGTTAAATAGTCTGAGGTCCTTATATAGTGAAGCTAAAAGCAGTTTAAGGAGATCAGAGCAGGAAGTGTTATGTTTTGCCTGACTGACAGAGCACCAATATAAGTACTGGTGCCAATTAAACCTCTTCATTACAAAAGTGTAAGCTGTAAGTACATGCAGGAGCACCCTTTTTAGCATGAAAAATGAAACTTTAAAATTAAACTGTTTACATACATATATTAGATATCCAAATAAAACTGGCAGGATGAATCAGAGTTGGTTTAGAAAAACGCCTCCAGGACTTGCTGTTAACAAGGCTGACAGCATTTTGGTTTAAGTGATTGCACAGAGAGCTCTGAAGAAAAAGAACACTATAAAAACACTTCACAGAGCAAAAGTAAACACTCCACCCTAATAGGAAGTCTCTCTCCCCACCTCAAATCAGACATTTTGTTTTCAAGCCTGAATTTCAGATCCAGCCTCTGAAGAAGTCCCTGTTTGATGGCAGTTGGACAAAACCCCAGTACCATGCAGAGAGGCACCTTATTCCAGGCAGTGTTCTCACACAAAACCAAAATCAGTACTCTGGTTTAGGTTGGATTTCCTGTGCGACATACCTTGGTGTGAGCTACACAGGAAAACTCGGGCTCCTAAGATAATTATATCAGGAATTTAAACACCATTAACAACTCCAAACTGAAAACAAAGCTTCAAAAGTCAGCATCGGACTTCAAGTCATTTTAATCCCTTGGGGTTTGTGATAAACTCAAGCCAATACCATACAAGATCAGCTGCTTTTAGTGTCCAACGCAAAACACTTCAATTCTAATCCACAAAGTTCTATCAATTTATTCCCACTTCTTTGGATTACTCTATTTTGTATTAAAAGAAATTTATGCTTTATGTGACATATTTCTCTTCCCTGAACCCCTGCAGAAATGCCACTGAAGCTTTTTGCTTTCATCCTATTGATCACTTCCCAGTGCTGTTTAACCCCCTGTGCACATTTCTGCCTAGCATTGTACTCAGTATTTACTTTCACTGTCAGGCTTGCATCAGGTCTTATGGTTGGCTGCACGTTCAAACCCAGAATTAACTGTGCTCAAGTGAGAGGCAAAGGCCCTTTACAAGTACAAATGCAACAGATTTATCACACACACACCCCCCCAAGGGGCCAAGAGAAGTCACTTTAGGATGAATACTGCAGTGACAAGGAACACCACACTGGTAGCAGCCATCAGATAGCTTCCTCACCTCAAATATTAACCTGACTAGAGCAAAGCATGAGCCAAACCATTTGGAGGTTCAAAAGCACTGAATTTGAATGTTTTTTTATCACGGGCTCACTTGGAATAGGCAAGATTACTTTTGGTTTGTTGAGTGCAAGAAAGTGCCTTCTCGAAGCTTTTCCAAAAAAGAACAGGAGCAAAACACACCTTCACTCAAAAATATCTGTTTCCAAAACATTACAGCAATAGATTGTAAGGACTGAAAAACTGGATGAGCATGAGCTCTGCTACAAGCAGGATCAAGCTCAGGGTTTTCCGAAATGAATCCACTCTCAATCATTAGCATAACTGACTTTTGCCTAATGAGTTATTTTACACTTCCAGTAACCAGCTCCACACATACTTGAAAGTACAATCCTGAAAGCTTCAGAAACTTAGAGAGTAGGAAGTGACTTTCCACTATTTTAGCTAGTAGACCAGTATGAGTTGTCTGAATGTGAGGCTAACAAACACCATCACACCACCTCAAAATAATATTTATCTACTGAAGTTGTGTCCGCTGCAAAGGCATCAGTTTTGAGCAGTTTTAAAAAAGGCACTAAATTATAGAGCAGAAGCGCTTAAACACACAGCTTTATCTGCAAGGAATTAGCATGACAGTTTTGCTCTTTTACCAAGAGCATGGTTTTATGATCCTGGTATAAAGTGGATAGTGTCTGATGTGACCACTTAAGGCCTGACCCAAACACTTACGAATTTCTGCCATTTACTGCACACTCAAGTACAGTACACTCATCCAGTACACTCAGACACTTACATCTAGTCTTGCATGAGTGGTCCCACCAGTCCTGGTCCCAGTAGGACAGATTTGGTTTTGGTGACCTAAACTCCACTCAGAGCCAGCCAAGCACCAATCCTTTGGATGTGGGGAAGCATTTTCTTTTAAGACTAGCATCAGTACCTACTCCACCCTGTTCACAGCACTCAGTACAGGGCATAGCCAGGGCAAAGAGAGGCAGAAAATGCTGTATCTGAGCAAGTATCACTAGTAGTACTAGAGGGCACCCAGATGTTATTTTCTTCGCCCAAAGCCAACACAAAGCTCTAAGGCAAATAGAGAGGATGCTGACTTGTAAAGCAAGATTTGAGAGCAGCTCCTGGTCTGTAACTTACCATATGATCTAGGGCAAATTATCTTTTCTCTCTGCCTCAAAGGGTTTCTTATCTATTTCAAGTTCCTTTGGAGAAGTCAAGAACATGGAATGGAAGATACAGCTCATGGTTTATTCATATGACCCAGAGGTACAAGATTCCTCCCACATTGCAACTAACAAAACAGTAGTATCTGTAAGTTGCTTTCCATTTATGTCCTAAAAACCCAACATCAGCAAGAAAGGCTGAAAACAAGAAAACAATACTCATCTCCCGCTTTAGGTGATAAATTTCCTAGATAATAAATCCTTCCCACAACATGCACTGTTCCATTTGCACAACAGATCTCTGATCTTACCTTAGCTTCCTGGGGACTACAGAGAAGAGTAAGAACAGTCCCAGAACTCCTCTAATTAGTGCTAGCAACAAAACTTCATCTGCTACTGCCTCTTCTGTGATAGCTCTGATATAAAGTCTTTGTAACTCAGAGGGCAGAGAACCTCTTTTTGAACAAACACAGAAAATCTCTGCTGCCTTTCCCTTTTCAATCCCTTCATATTTTTCTGTCACTATTAAGCAACTGTTTCTTTTCTGGAGTACTTGAGAGATTGTCTGTTGTAAAAGCATTCCACCTAACTAGGCTTTATTCCCTGAAAGACAATAGTCATTATTTTGGGAACCAGCAAAGGCCCTTGCTCCCCTAACAATCAACCCTTACAGCAGACACTTGGAGAAAGCTGTCCTAAATGGAAGAAGTCTTTCCACTTAAAGTCTTCTAGTTGTGTAAGTCTTTCTACAAGCAGAGACCAGGGCAGAGCACTGGCCAAGGAAACAGATATTTTAAGTAAGGGCATTATTTCCCTAGCACTGAGTCACAATACTTAGAGGACAGCAGGAGGCTGGTTTGCAAAGCCAGGCTCCCAGCTCCTTCTGCACTTTGGTGACGAGTCAGCAGTATGAAGTGTTTCTTTGCTGCCCCCCGTGTTGCTCTGGAACAGAGTCTGGGGTGGGGCAACAGCCACCACCTTCATTTTACAGCTGGGGAAGGAAGAAGTCACACAGCATCAGCTTCAATTAGTGGCATTCCTAACAGACAAGTTTGGCCACACCTCAGGGAGGACGGGTTTGATAGCACAGCTCTTGGAGCAACAAACTACCGATACAAGTGATAGATGAGGGAGCAGTGCTCAGCAACTTTTGACAGCAAAGTTTCCAACTTGGAGGTTTCTCACTTCAGGTATCTGCCCCTTTTGTTCATCTTTGTGGCCTCCCTCAGAGCTTCCACAGAGACAGACTTGGCTAAAAAAGGTCATCCCAGTGGGAGTTCCTACCTTCATCATACCATGCCAGCAGCATCTTAAATTGTTTCCTTCTATAGATGTTTTCTTCAGTCTCCATCCAAAACTTACATACACTCCCAGCTTCAGCCACACAGGATCTCAGCTGAAAGGCTAACAAAATCAACACTCAATATTTAAAGGAGTGCTTGAGCCAGCCTCCACACTGCCTTCCCTTGCACAGTGGGTGGCCAGCCCACTCGTGCAGTAAGAAAATCACTTTGTTCTCCACTCTCCGCACAGCGCCCCCCCCCCCCCCCCCCCCATTGTTTTCACAGCCACTTAATTCTCTACTGCAGTTTGAAAAGGCAGCCTGGAGACAGCTAAGTAAGTCAGGATAAGCTTTAAAGATTCAAATCAGTATGTCACCTTATCAGGTACAGACCTAAGGATCCCCAAAGGGAGCAGACTACAGTTCCTCTTCCACTGCCAACTTGTAATGATGTTCTGTGAACCACTCCCAACATCATGGTACATAGCCATTGATTACACAGGAATTAAATTCATGAAAGTCACATTTTTGGACATATACATTTAAAACAGGGTTTGCCATTTCCCCTACCCTGCCATTCAAAGTTTCCTTCCATATGTCAGATGTACTCAGGACTCCCAATTAGAAACATAAGAACTGACATTTCAATTTTACTGAAAACCCCCAAGACAGTTTTCATCCCAAATTAGAGAAGTTTCATGTTTCAACAACTAAATTACCATCTCAGGAAAATGTCTGTAGAAGTAAAAAAAAATATTCTATTTCAACAAAATTGAGAAGACTTGTTCAAACAATGGTATTTTGAAGTTTGACAATGACCCTACATATTTTCAGTGAAAGTAGTATTCTGAAAGGGAATCCTTCATCTTCATTTGCTTATATGACAGAGCAACACCAATGCCAGCATTTTACCATAAAGGTTTTGAATTTACTAGGACACATTTTCTTTGCATGGAAACCTCATCAGAAGGGTTCCTACCACATCTGCTCTCAAGAGTCTGCCTCCCCAGCTGTCACCACAAGCTTCTGTTGAGTAATGAACCCTGTGAAGAGGAGTCAGTAGATTACAGCCATGACTACTAGTGATCAGTATCTCCACACTGCTCAGAACACCACTTACATGTCAACAAATGTTTAGCAATGTGTTTTATATCCTTAAAAATGACCCCAGCTTCCCTTCCCTATTGCACTTCAGCCCCGTTTTTCCACTGTTTCCCCTCCTTAATGATTTTTAGATCAAAAACTTAAGGCTGCAAATACATTATTTAAGTAATAAACATATTTTGTAAATACATTATTTATAATTATTTATTCCAGTCTCAGTTGCTACTAGCCATACTTCGGGGTGGCAGTTATCTGAGCAACACCTCCACTGAATTTGCTGCCCTGGAGGTTTCAAGCCAGGTGAGGAATACTCTACATATCCACCCAGGCTTTTGAGAGATACACTTAACATTTAGTTAACAGTTGACTTTTTGTAACTTAGGACTAGAACCAGCAAAAGATTCACTCATAAGCAGTTCTCACTTAGTAACAACAGTTCCTGTAACCAATGCTCTTCCACATGGAACCAGGCAATCAGCGGTAAAATGTATTTCCACGAGAGCAACACAAAACTCACACTCTGGGACAAGTCCTTAAAATAACTCTGTTCAAATAAATTATGGCAGATACCACTCTTGTACACTCCTGTATTTATAGAGAATTAAATGCTTCCAAGGGGTAGATTTCACACACAGGCACCAAAGAAATTAACTGCACTGGTAACTTTCCAGTGAGTGGAATTTGTTATGTTTGCTCAAAAGTAGCAATCCAGTGGAGAAAACACAGCCTTGATATTTTACTTGCATAATCAGCAAATGAGCCAGAAAGAATGTCAAAGCAAAACAACAAAGGGCTGGGCAGGAGAAAAGAAACACACAGGTTTAGTAACAGTAACATTAAGAGTGGGATAATCCAGAAAGCATAAGGAAAATTATGAGTGTTGGGCCACAGTCTCCAGTCTTCTGCTCGCACTGTTGGTGTGGTGCAAGGATGATGGATTTCAGCCACTCTTTGGCAAATGAGATATCCACTGTACGGGTGTAAAGCCAGGGGCAGCAGTAGGGAGAGGGGGTAGTATGGTGGATCACAATGGACCAATCTCCCAGCTACCTACTGGTAGGAACATCTTACAGTTTGACATCACTGCAGAAAGTGTAAGCTCTAATCCTGCCTGTTATTCTAGCCAACTGCTGCCTGCACTCCAGATGCCCAGATTAAATTGATTCTCACAGACTGGGCTCTTAGCTTGTTAAAGAGGACAGTCCTTAGTCATACCACCCTTGTAACTTCCCCAACCTGTGAGCTAAATGCTGCTTTAGATAGCATAAAGCTGTTAATCCACCACCACCAGCCTAGCAGCAGGTCAAAGGATTCCTTTTGCCACAGGAGAGAACTGCATGGTGAAGCCCAAAGGCACCAATAGTTGCAGCTGACTAAAGGGCAAGGATTGGGCTTTGCACATGCTGTAATAAAAGTACCAATATGGTATTTCAGTTTAAATAGATGAAACTCAACATGGCAATGGTTCACATTCCACTTCCTGAGCCCTCAACAGGCAGCCTTGCCAGAGTTGTAGAAGCCAGGAGCAAGGCAGGGGGAGGCCAGAAGTCTGCAGGAGGGATCCTCATGGAGGAAAAACCTCTTTGCTGTAAGGGTGACAGAGCCTTGGAACAGGCTGCCCAGAGAGGTTTCGGAGTGTGGAGAGATTCCAAACCCACCTGCATGCAATCCTAGGCAACTTGCTCTGGATGACCCTGCTTTAGCAGGGGGGCTGACTAGATCTCCAGAGGTCCCTTCCAACCCCCACCAGTCTGTGATTCTACATCTTTGTGGTAGATAGGAGGTATCAGCGCTGGTGTTTTAGGCTGGACTATAGCACTTCCCCACAATCTATTAATTCTGGGGTAAACTTCCCATCAGTGTATGGCCACAACCATAGGCAAATATAGCACCAGGGAACAGTCATTAATTTGGACAAGACTCTGCATCACAGCTTCTCATCCACAGATACTCCAGATGGAGATTATCCAGTTCATCCCACACCCAAAACATGCTTTGTAGTCTGATATTACACCTTAGAGGAGCAATGCTGCTCTTTCACTGGGACAGAAGAGAGGTGGGAGCACCAGACACATGGGGAAAGGGTACACTGCCTTTCTTTGCAGCCTTCTCTCACACTTAAAGGGGAATGGCTGCTTCTGACAGTCAGCCAAGCACCATTTGTTTCAAAGGCACAAGCAAAAGTCTAAGGAGCAGGCTTGCCTTAAATGAACATCTGTTTCTAACAAAAGCTGAAGAAAGTTGGTTGACAGAAATCCAAGCGCCCTCAAGACCAAAGCAGTACCTGGCTTTTAGAAACTGGCACACAGAAGAAAGACCATTTTGCAAGGAACACCAAGAGCACCAGAAAACCTTTCTACTTTCCTTAGCTGTAAAATTTTCCAAACAAAGAGAGGAACTTTTAAGGGCCTTTGGGAAAATAGTAGTACCAGCATTATGCACATTTTTTAAGAGAGCATTCACAAGTATTGCCTTCCCAGGCCTTTATCTATTTAACATATACTGCTCCCAAAACAGACAGTTAACAACAGGAATAAGAAGAAACAGTGCTCTACATTAATACCTTTCTCTGCCTGTTCCCCAGGGACTAGGGCTGTAAGAAAAGGGTGGGTCTGTGTGGGGAAGACAGCAGCTCTGAAAGGATTCCTCCCTTAACTGCTTGCAGCTGCTATCTGTGCCTACTCCATAAACAAGCCAGGCTTTGTCTCAGGCTATGTTTCTGTGCATTGCTCAAAGAGGGAAATAGCACTCTGTCTAGACTGCCTTACAAAAGCACTTTCAATGTTTTCTGCAGAAATATTAACACTTCCCCAATTAAGAAAACAAGACTTTTACAATTTTCCTATGAGAACAAAGACTATAGAATTGAGATAATTGACAAAACACAGTAACCTCTATACATTTTCTTCCTAAAACAAATTTGTTTTCTTGTCATATAGGCCACAAAACTGAAGGAAATTTTTTTTTAGGATAAACACTAGTTTTTTTTTTCTTCTGTTTGCTAATAGGAGGTTTTCAAACACTGTCTGAAGTCTGCAGAGAAAACCACTCCATTACCTTGGCCAGGGAAACCACAGGTAAAACCCCAGTATTTGTGATGCTATTTCTCAAGACATCATGGGCAATGTCTCAGGTGAATCAGTATCTCTTCATCATGGCCAGCCATTCACTATCATTTGCCCCACACATGAAGAGATGCTCTTTAAGCTTCTGTTCTCTGAATGGCCTCAATTTCTCCACATGGCACTATGGAGAGCTATTTTAGAACACCTGTGTTTCTACAGCCCTATCTTTTCACTCATTTGCACATGAGCACCAAGATAGTTGTCTTACCTGTAAAACTCAGTGAGCCACACTCAAAAAACCCACAACAGCTTGGTAAATGGAAGGCATTAGCTGCTGTACACATTGAGGCTGTTCTCTCCTCTTGGTCACAGAGCTGTAGCACATCACTTGCTGGCATTAAATGTACCTTCATCCACAGGAGAACACACTGCCAAAAGAGAGCATACAAAAAACCCCACCAGGTTAAGTTAGCTTCATGCCTGGCCTTTCATAGGGTTTTCTAACCTCTCACACTTCAGAGCCACTCAAAGCAAGCAGGGGCAAAAAGAATACAAGGGTTTATTGCAGTCACCATTGGTTAGTATGTGCAGAAAGCACAAGCAGCAAGAGGTTGGTTATTCCTTAGTTTAAATATCCTCTTGCACAAAAGGAAGATTTAAAGAGCCAGCTCAACTATCCACAAGGCCTTCTAGCTTTTAAGGGTAGCAGGACCTAAGTAGAAGAGAGTAAAGCCATCAGTACTGAGAAGCCCCCCTTCACACACAGAGACAGCACCATTCTAACAGAAGATGCCTTCTTCAGAACAGTATAATCCTTCATAATAAATTTCCACACTTTCAAGCCTGGAGGAAAACTTCATACAAAGTTGCATCAAGCAGTACAAAACCAAGTAGAAGGAACAACAGACGACAGCCCAGAAAACCTCTTCCACACAGCAAAGAGCCAGCACCTACCATAAGCTTTACACCTCCAGAGACACCTGGGAAATCCTCTCCCTTATAAAGCACCACCCAAAGAGCTTCTGCTCCATTTAAAGGGGTACAAGCAGTAATCACTTGGTGCATATTATGGAACCCTCCTGCAGTGCTCCCCCTCCCTCCCTGCTAGTTACCCTCCCAGTAACAAGCTTGTTCTGCTAATGAGCATCAGCTTTCTGCTGCAGCTGGCCGCAAGTCTTGGGCTCCCAGCTGACAGGAGATGAGGGGTTTTTTTCTCTTTTCTTTACAAACAACTAAAAAGAGCCTGTAAATTCAAAACCTAATTTAGTTCAAATTTTGCTCAGTACATGCTAAAATGATGTATTCCAGAGGAAAGGAGTCTATCCCTCTTGCACTGTGCTCCCTAAGCCTCCCGCCACGGAAAGCCCTGCCTCACTGTGGCACAGGTGTTTGGCTACTTAAATTGTACAATGTGGGCTTGAAAAAAATCAGCATTTTCCATCAAAATTCTGCTTTGACTGGAAATTTCCAGCCAGCTTTCCTTTCCCTGAATGTATTAGAGGCAAATGATCCTAACAGGAAGGGCCTTTCAGTTTCAAATGACACTCCTCATCCAATTCAACAATTATGGCTACCAAGATATCCTATTTATTTTTAGTCCTATTGATTTCTCATCCAACCCTTTAGAAACCTCAATGTGTCTCTTACTTCTATTACAACCCAATTGTAGTCTGATTTTAATTATTACAGGAAGGGAGAGGTCAAATTAAATTTTGAACTGACATCCCTCATTTATGAAACAAAACAGCCGTACAGCTTGCTTTTTCACTATCACCCCACGACGAAAAGTTGAAGATAAATCCTCCAGGATTTATTAGTTCTCCTGCACACCTCTACCCATCACCGTTTTAGCAGCACATCCAGCTCCCAGGGAGGTGAATGGCCAAACTCATCCTGGGTCAGTGGAGCAGAGGGTGATTATATGGCTGGAAGGGAACTGCAGACAATATTTCCAGGTTACTGGACCAGCAGCATCCCACATGATCAGCTCCACAGATGTATCCAGATGCGGGACCATTAACTGAGATTGCCATAAATCTCAATTTAATTGGCATTTTTCTTAACAGCTCCGCTTCTCAAGACATAGGGCTGTAGAACAATGTTGACGTTCATGGTAATAAAAAAATGTGCTAGATTGTAGATGAAAACAGAACAGAGAACCTTTCAAATTCAAAGGCCACAAGTCAAAAGCACCCCCAATTAATTTTACTAGTTCAACACGCAGTGAAAGCTGGTTTGCTACCGAGCTACATCAGATGTGTGGATTCTCAATCATTTCCACATTAGTGGAGCTTTCATAACATCTCTCCTGGGCACACTCAGACCTACTCACGCCTGAACTCATACTTCAATCTTTCCTTTCGGTCACAAGTTCCTCTCTCCTACTCAACAATTTTTTGCTGACATAGAAACAAAATTATCTTTGACATTTCTACCCTTCTGGTCAAGTAGGTTGACATTAGTCAGTGGGTTCAGAAGTTGAGGGGAGAGGAGCATGACTGTGTAAGGAAACAAAGTGTAGGCAGCACAGCTAAAATAATCTCACAACTTGTAAACCAACCTCGTCTTCCTCAGGGATATGCCTTCCTTGCAAGGTAGAAAGACTCAAAGCAAGAGCAGAATTTATCGCAAGGAGGCTCGAATGTGAAACATGTTACGTTTGAGGATTATGGTACGGGTATATAGACAGATAATACCATGTTTTATCCTAGGAAGTGGGAGGGATGGAAACAGCTGCATGACCACGTATTTAATACATTGAGTACAGACATACTGTAAAAGCAGATCACCCCATTTATTACTGAATTAGAAAATAAATATTGCAGTGATTTATATACTGATTTCCTGTTGCTGAAGAGGCACTTGTGACTAGCTTTCCAAGGAAGCAGCGTTTCATAAGCAGCTATCTAATTCTAGCTGACGTGCCATGTTTTAAAACAATACTATTTTCAGACTGTTTGGTTCACCACCCATTTGTCTCAACAAAATTCCCTACAGATCTTTCCCCCTTTTTCCTTTCTGCTACCAGCTCTGCCCATCGTGGCTGAATGACATTTCTCAACGAAAGAAGGATAAACCCAGTCTTTTCTCTGACCACCCTACTCTTTTTCTAATAAAAACCTTACTTGCTTATATTAATGACCAACTCCCTAATTAAGCACTTTGTTTAATGTCCTGTGGTCGGAAAGCAAGATATTATTGCCTGGGATTTTTTTCCCTTCCAGCAATTTTGCCCATCTTCACCTATGGAAAGTGTTTAGCATTTGTCCTTCTCTTGATCCTGCCTTTTGAAATTATTTCTGCTTGTAAAAGACAAATTCCCAAATCCTTGCTCTCAGAAACCTGAAAGGATCCCAAATCCATTAACAGAACAATCTCTTGCTGCAAAAAATGGGAGTAAATCTCCCCTATTTTCAGACACATTGACTGGTTTTATACTTCTAACGATTCATCCAGTGTTTAATCCAATTAAGAGTCACTCCCTGGATTTTAAAGATCTCCAACGTACTCATCTCATCCTACTGCTCTGACCTCACGTTAGCTTGGTCCCCCAGAGACTCACCTTATTACTTGCATTTGTACTTCTGCTCTGCCTAATTCACCCCAGTGGAGGATAGTTATTTCATTTGTGTGGGTCCATCTCTCTGGGATTCTTTCTCCTGTTATTGAATCACTTCCTCTACAACAAACTATCAGGCTATGTAAGGGCTGATGGTAAAGCATTTTATAACATGCTCGTAAGAGGACCCACAGAGGAGAAAAATGTTGTGTGACAGTATTTCTGATTGTGAGTTGCTTGTAAACTATTCAGCAAGGGCTCCATTTAGAAATTATGTTAATGAAACCTCCCCACTTCATAAAGCCAATTTTTGAAGAATTAAGTAGATCTTTGGTGGTCAAGACCAGCTGAATGTATTCCAGCCTCAGAACAGTGAGTAGGCTGTGTAAATGGCCTCTGAACTGCTAAATTACATGGCATTGTTTTTCTGAATGATTCAAACACTCCAACACCCACAAAGGACTTCCAAAACAGCTGAGCAAATGCTTTCAGCGGGTGTCACACTTTTTCCTTTCCATATTTGAGATATGCTCTTTTCCACGAATATACTGTTGTGAATAAAAATGGTTCGACAGAGGTTTGCAGAAAAGGGACTACGAAACACATCAAAGCAAAATCAGGCCTGTTTGGAGCTGGAGAAATGGCTCACGGTTTCTCTTAAAAAAATAAACACAGAAACGTCCATCTTTATCAAGTCACAACCCCTGTTCATTGTACACGGTCTTCCATGCAGGGCAAAGACCGACGTAATAACCGTGAACCACTGAGCCATCACCCAAAGAAGGAAGAGTCCAGAGAAAAGAATAACACTAGAATAGAAAGGCCAGAAATCCTTCTGAAAACAAAGCACAGCATTAAAGGAGAAAAAAGTTCCATTTAATGTACATTCCCTAATATCTGAGACAGCAATGTTCGCTTTCATCTTACATGAGCACTGAAAGACCTAAAATGATTATCAAGAACTCTAATGTGTGATGTTTCAGAAAACAAACTATAAGAGAGTCCTTGCCTTGAAGTATTTACTGCTGCAGCATGGAAGGCAAGAAGCAGAGGGGAAGAAAATCCAGGCACTGAAGAGCTGTAGCTGTGGGAATGGGAACAGCACACTGATTCCCCTGACATTGGTTAAAAGTTCAGTGCAACTACTCCCCAGTCTATTATTTTCCTGGAGGAAGAATAGATCTCTGTCATTTCAGAAATGTTGAAAATTTACAACTATTTCTACTACAATGTCTGAAGTGCTATTTTGTAAACGCATCAGCCCAGTCTCCCACCAGTGATATCTTCATGTCAATAAGGACAGTGGGAAAGGCAGCAAGGATGAAGTAAGGAGCGGCTACCCCAGGGTTGCTCCGGGAGCCTTGACACGGGATACACAAACAGTCCTCTTCCCGATCACAACCAGAGGAGCTGCAGCACTGCATCATGTTGTTGTGATACATGTTGGGCAGTAAGACACCCGTGTAAAAGGAACCTTTCAAAGTTATGACAGCAGCTCTCACTGGGGTCAGTCCAGGGGGTGAACAAAGATCACTTCAGAGAAGGCAGGTCCCAGCTGAAAACAGGAAAAATTAATTCACACAGTGTCAGTCATCTCCATCGACTCCAACTGGTGCACACCAGAATAGATCTGTGAAAGCAAACTGGCACCACTTGAACATCTTGAAACTAAATACCTGACCTAGAAGAAATAGAAGTGAAGGGAATTTTGGTATTCACATGCCAAGCAGGAAAATAAGCCCTCTTTGGACCTATATGCAGCAACAATGCCCCGCTCTAACAACCAGGGCCAACAATGAGTTGTGTCAACATATGACTCAGAAGAGGAGGAGGAGAAGATGGAAAAACAGGCCAAAGAAAGGCAAAACTACTGGAAGAAAAGCAAACAAAAACCAGCAGTTAAAGCAGCTGTGTTCTGAAGGGAGAGTGCGCAACTCGGAAATAGGTTGAATTAAGGGGAAATTCACGTTTCATACTTCCTAGTACTTACAATGAGCCCATCACACACCCTCAGAGTAGGCAGGGGAATGAAAGACATACTTGGGAATAATTAACATAGGATGATTAAGAAGGTAAAGTTGCTCTCCCTTCGATTCAAACCACCATTACCACCACCCCAGCTCAGAGCACATTCCACCCTTACTTTTCCAGTCAGCCCACTCCTGAATTGCCAGCTGCTCCCCAAAGCAGGGAGTACAGCAGGTGTTGCAAGCGAGAGGGACAGAGGTCCAACCCTGCATGGAACACATCAGGAACTGATAAAGCCCTTATAGATATCTATGTTTCGAGGGAAGCAGCCCCATCTTTCATTTTACATCTCCTATACAACAGAGCAGGGCAAACACATCCGAGAGCATCTCATGTTTGTGCCACTCCAAAGACCCTGAAAAAATAGAGGAAAGAGGCAGTTGCTTTTATTTGGTGGCCCCCTCCCAAGGTTGTAATGCAACAGAAGCGTTTGACAGACATCAGGGACATACCTGTGCCAAAAGGCAAAGTCAGCCCTAACTCACTGGGCATCGGGGAGGTTGATGTGGCCTGTGTTTGAGCTAATAAACCAGCAATCTGACTTTGCGATCAGAGCAGACTTGCATCCAAAGCATTGCAGAAGTCCTGCAATTTCAGCGTTCATTTTCACTCCAAATTAAACAGGAATATTACTTTTCAAGATTCTGAGCAAAACAGAAGTAATCTGACCCATGTTTCTCTTTCATACCAGCTTTTAAAAGAAAATTTTCCTTAAAATTTTGAAATTAGTATAAATTTAACAAATCAGATTTTCTGCAATTTTGGGGGTATTTTATATTATCAAAATACCGGATCTGATTGTCTATAAATTTTGTGGACATTTTGCTTACATTTCCAAAGTTTTGACTTTGAGGATACAACAGAAAAATGTTTCACCTGGGCACTTGGGTCCCACACCTTCTCACCCACCAGGAGTGCACTCAAGCCCGAAGTGCACCTGGATCATGAAAGATTTAAAAGCAATAACTATTAAGTTAAAGAAAAAGAAAGATACAGATTCCTAAGAGAGATACAAGACATTGCACAGCACTTCTGATGACTGTCACCTAATGACAAGGACATAGGATAAAGTCCACTGAGGGGGTAGAAAATGTCACTGGAAGGGGATCCTCCTGCTTCTCACAGGAGGCATCACTCTCCATCACTGACTGTATCTCAGCATTAAAAACCCCATCACTCTGGCCACAAGAGTAGGAGTGACAGCCCACAGTTCTGGCTCAGTTTCAAATGGGATTTTGCCTGCTTATAATTTCATTTGTGGTTTCAACCAGGAAAGTTGCTGTTTCCCCCTTGTTCTTGTAAATGCTGTTGTGCACGGATGGTGCGTGGATATGCTGCTTCATTTCTCCCGATCATGGCTACTTTCTCCTGAGTAATTATTTCCCTTGAATAAGTATTTCCACCAAATAATTATTCCAGAGAATAATTAAAAGCACTTCAGGACCCTACAGGATGGAGCTGTCTCTGATCAGAGTACACCGTGAAGCACATCTCCCATCCCAACCGTGGAAGAGCTGCAATAGCTGTACCCTTGGCCTCTCTCCTGAACCCTTCATTTCAAGCCTGTCTCAGAGTTGCCTATGGTCAAAATAAAGCTCTGTAACAGATAGCTTATGAAGAGCTGGGTCCTCAGCGCAAGCCTTCCCGAGGATTTTCACCCACACTGTGTCAGGGAGAGTGGCTCCTCTGGAACCAATTAAATTACACCAAACGGTACAGGCTAAAGGTCTACTCGCGTTATTCTTCTTGCCCCCTCTCACTTCAGATCTACAGCAAGAGGGGTTCCTGCCTCCACAAACACCCTTCATCACACGCTCCACGAAGTACGTGTCTGACAGTTTTGCCCTGCTCTGTCCACACAGCATGCCAGCTGTTGTATTACCAAGGTATTTGTATTACCAGGAAAAGTCTTGGGTGTGAAAGGAAATTTTAATTTCCTTTTTAGCTGAGCACTTTACAATATGTATTTTAATAAAACAGAGAGTCAAATTATTTGCTTGTAAATGCCAATGCGCAAGAGAATTAATTAGGGCAGCTGCAGTCTGGCTGTAGAGTCTCTCTTGAGAGGTTTTACATGCTCAGGACAGCCAAAGTATGGATTCCCTGAATAAATGTCTTCTAAAATTGCAAGGTTACACATTTAATCTCTACGCAAAAATTGCTGCTTTTGAATCAGATTCATGATGCACCAAGGGTCAAGTTTATCTCTGTTCCTACAGTATCACCCATCAGCCCTGAAGTCAATGAAGATCCTGATATCAGGGAGGTGTGACTGCCAATTGTGTCCAAATATTCGGTAACCTGGAGGAGATTACACAATATTTTTTACAGCTCTCAGCAGGAATAAATCTTGAGAGATATTAGGCAAGATGGCATAATAATCCTGCTACTCTGCTCCTCCAGAGATTGGGTTTAGGCCAGTAAGTAATGGTTTAGTAAAAAAAAAAAAAAAATATAGAGGACAACCAGCTGCTATAAGCTTAGATCCAACAAATACCCCGGGTGTTTAATTGTGCATCATTTTACACGCTGTCATTCCTCCACTGACACCTCTTGCTGCTCAAAATGCTGTCAGTCTCCTTAAGCTTTCACAAATCCCTCAGTGGAGTGTAGGAGTGAGATGTATTTTCTTTGTCTCTCAGAGCTCAGTATAACCTCTGGCACGTCCTCCAAAATTGAAAGTCAGGATGCACAGGATGGTGTGATAGGCAGGATGAGTGTGGCTCCAGAGAAGGGAACAGGAGCAAAGGATCTTGTGATCCAAGGTGGCTAGGGTGGGCCAGGGGATGGAGGATGGATCCCCAGAGGTAGCCCGGCTGCATGAGAAAAATCCGTGGGGTTCCCAGAGGCTGAGCATGCTCATGAGAAAAAGCACCACCACTACAAATCCTGCCACTTCCATCGCACCAGGGTAGAAAAACGGAGCAAATGAGGCAGTAGCTTTGACCCGAGCAAGCCCTCTCTGAGGCAGCTTTTCTATCAAAGGCACGCTGGAGCCCTTCTCTTGCAGCAGGCTCCCACCCAGTGAGCGCAACAGTCTTGGCAATATCTCGATTTTTGCCGATACAAATTCCCTGCAAAGTCATTAGAAGAAATCGCACACTCAGTGTTATTGGTGGCTGCGGGTACTGGGGCAGCCTAGTTTCTGTAACCGGCACAAATTCTCCCAAGTGAATGTAGTTACCCCACCAAATATCTACCAAACAATCCCTCACTTTTCATGGGCTGCAATACAGAGAGCGCGGTTAAACCAGAACCAGTCCTCTGTACGCTGCTGGGAATGCAGGCACAGACACAACTGGTTAGGAATGGGAAAAAAACCCTCCTGATTCACGCAAGTGAGAAGACAATTGCCGTCCCTACCTGCCTGCCGGCAATGATTTTTCCACCAGACTGCTACTCTAGCCTCTGCCAACAACAGGAGTCTGGGAAGCTCCGCCAATGTGATTCACCCCAGTTTGTTTTCCAAAGATACACAGATACACAAACACACGTACACAAGGCTCCTAAACGGCAGTCTGTGTTCCGAGCAGAATTGCTGGGTTTACACAGCTCAGCCAGAAGGAAAGGAATTTTAGCTGGAAGTTGTACCATCTGTTACTCTGGATGTAAACTTTACATATTTCCTGGGGATGCTACAGCCACAGCAAGTCATCAGAATGCACGGAAAAAAGAAACATTTGCCACATAATCCCGTTTGCGTTTCTCTTTCGCTGCTGCACATTATTAACACATTGAACGTAACTGTTAGTGCTCACTTATAAAGACTATGAAGAAATCACTTCTTTGATCTCTTTCAAAAACCAAAAGAGAGAATAGATAAGGCAGGTTAAGGACTTCAATAAATGTGATTATGTTCAGAATTTCTTCAGTCCTGAATGGTCTTCTTTCAGGGACTGACTTTAAGGCAAAAATTCAAATGATTCCAGTTAAAACACAGTTCTCTGGTACTGCTGTCAAGAATACATAGAACGTAACTAAGACATTTGTGCGTGGCCAGAGGTCACCAAAACTCCCAGGCATTTCACGGACAGTGTCAGAATCCAAAATGACCTTGACATCACGTCTGAAATTAGTAACGTGAGATCTGATAGAGACAAGTGGAGATTGCTTAGTGATAAAGGGAGCTTCTGTGGTTCAACAACAGAATTTTAGCACAGAATTAAGGGATAAGGAGAACTTCAGATGATAAAAAAATCAGTTGCTGTTGCCAAAAATTACAGTTCTCATTTGGGGCTGTAGGAATGGAGAAATGCAGTAGAATGGTGTAGGCAAGACTCAGAGCATGATTGCTCTGCCTGATCAGCCATGATGCCACTCCCGTTATTCTGGTGCTCCAGCCTTTCAACGAGTTGGCCAGGGACAAATTGGAAAGAGTCTAGAAGGGAGCAGTAGGAAAGCTAAGAAAGGTGATCAGAGATGAACTAGGAAGGAAGGAAGGAAGGAAGGAAGGAAGAAAGGAAGAAGGGAGGGAAGGAAGGAAGAAAGGAAGAAGGGAGGGAAGGAAGGGAGGGAGAAAGAGTCACCAAGATAGTCCTAAAGCATGTACACAGACATCTTTAAGACAATCAAGATTAGTCACTCTCCAAGGCCACTGGTTAACATCCACAAGGAGAATAATTTTCAGATCTGGTGGTTTATGAAAAGCTTTCTGAAGTAGGAAGGTGCAGCCCTGAGAAGGGTTGTTGAAGCAATTTCCTTCACAGAAAGGGTTAGAGTCAAGGTCAAGCCAACATTTGCTGGAATAGTCTACACCTCTGGCATTTTCAAGCCCGGGATTGGAGCATGTGATCTTTCGAGTCCCATAACCTCACTTTCCAACGATTACAAGTGCCCTCAGTAAACAATTCTACATCCAACTCTTCTCTACAGTCAAGATGATTAATAGCTGAAGTCTTGAACTTAGAACTAATGGAGCTCTGCCACAGACTTGAAAGCAGCCCAGATTTCAAACTCTGAATTCTAATATCTCAATATGAAGTTGAAGGACAATAATCAGTGAAATTCGTGGGCTTAAGTTTTGTCTGCTTTAGCCTTGCCAAGTACTCACGTCCATCACATTGAAGGTCATCTGTACTTCTCAGACACAGTTCGCCCAGACACGTGGATGGTATGACATACAAGCTGTGACTCTTGTCCACATGTACACACCTGCATTTCACCAGTAAAGCCCAGCACATGTTTAACTGGAGAGAGAAATGGCAGCTCTTGAAAAATAGTATCTTTTTTTTGGAAATGCCGTGACTTGCTTTGAAGACTCAATTCATCTGTTATGTTTGCTCCCAGGTTAAGTTTTTTTATAAATCTAAATACACCAGAGACACTGTATGTTCTTTATCTTCTGTATAGTAATACCTTCAAAACAAATTAGCATGCATTTGCATACACACAGACACATTAGCAGACTAAGTGTTTGACATTAGAATCTGCAGAGCAGAGTTCTCCATCTTTTCTTTCGTTTCTTGTGCCTTATGTCATTTCCACTTACGACATCGAAATTAGACAGCTGGGTTTATGGCCCTTTAAAATACTTTGCAGGAAACAATCCTCACATTAACATCTTTCCTTCCTGAATTCCCTCAGGATTGTTTTTCAAGTCAGTATCAGGATAACTAGAAACTTACATGGACATCAAACTGGTTTATTTTTTCATTGATTATTAGAATTTTTCATGACATTTAAGTTGAATGATTTTTTTCTTTACCTAAACTATATAATTATTTTTTTCAAAATAAAGATCTTTTTCCCTACAAAGATGAATTTGAAAACTGATTTCCTCCCTGTAAACTTTCAGTTCTTCAAAGGAGAGGGCTCCCGAAGTTTTCTGACTTGAAAAGAATTTGGGAATAATAAACCAGCACAGTTAGCATGATGCTATTCAATGGAGCACCTGACCTGAGGAAACCTCAGGGAAAAGCAGTCCGTGATTATTTAAGATGCATTTGTTTTGGGACGGGAAACAGGCTTTCAGAAGCATCTGGCCACAGGTGAATTTCTTTTGAACACAGAGTTCTTGCAATCAGAACATTTCAGGTCTTTAAAAAAATGAAACTAATTTCTTAATATTGCAGTTGGGTTGGGGGCAACCTGCCGGTGCCAGAGATGTGATTAAGGGAGGATTACTGGAAGAGGTATTTGTGCACAGGGGTGGCTGACAATACAAAATACACCAGGAGTCGAGGTATTTTACTGCAGTGGTAGTGGCGATGATTTAAGACAGATATGAGCAAGCCAAGGTTTGCACATAAAGGCCTTTGGTCTTTTCAAAATAAACAAGGCTGTGATACCAGCATAAACAGTGGTCATTACTGCAATCATAATAGAGCCACTATAAAGTCACTTTTTGCCTAGCTTGGTCCTCTGTCACAACGTGTCGCAAACCACCACAACGACGCCTCATAGCCCTCCTTGACGTAGCATCCAGAAATGTCTGCCTTTGGAAGTATGCCTCCAAATTTCCATGTGCATACTGGTATTTTAATTCCTCAGGTCACCTTGACACCCTGTACCGTTTTTCAGATGTCATGTAGCTGCATATAGCTACATATACACTATCTTAGGAGAAATGAGACTTGTTCTCAGGAAATAGTTTTTTGCAAGATCTAGCTGTCTACAAACATGAGGTACAGGCTGCGTTGGAAACGGTGCACCAGAGCACCACAAAGCAATACACCGCTGATAGCAGGTAAGAATAAACACCTTCTGTCTGTGTTTCACTGTCAGAAAATCTACTGCTTCCTGCTCGGAGTCCTCTGCAGCGAAAGGGAACATTTGCTAAAAATGTCACAACCTCAAATTTAAAAGTTTGGCAGTCCAATATAGCCACAACTTTATTTCAACAAGCATCTGGAATTTATTAAATGCAAACACAGTTGGTAGAAGTCTGGAAGAGGAGAGAGAGAAAAAATGTTCTCGCTGGAATATTTGAAACCGGCAGCATTCATCATGCTCAGCGTACCCTTGTGATATAACATGGGGGGTTAGGGTGACTGAGCAGTTCACTCCAAAGCTAGTGCTACTGCAGTGAGTTATTGTATTTACACTTCCATTGCCTCTGGCAACTTGCACGTGGTGACAGGTGAAAAGTTTCCTTTCCTCTTTGCGGGATTCGGCAGTTGCTTGCAGCCTCACTCAGGTTCCCTTGCAGCCAGAAAGACCAAAGACTGGCTTCTAGTCATTTCCAGGCAGTTATGGGCATTTGTTGAGCCTTTTCCCTTCAAAAATCCCTTTACTTTGGGAAGTCATCACTCACCGGTGATTCTTTCGATGCTGTCCCTGTTGTTGGCTCTTCCAGCACCAGTTTAACAACATCACGTCTTCTATGATTGCTATCTAATTGGTTCATTTATACAGAATTTACACAACATGACTACCTAGTTGACATATGAATGTAAATTTGAATATGAATCTAAATCTAAAAGTCCCAGTCCAACACACCCTGAAGCTGTGCTTGGATTTAAAATCGGTATCAAAACTTCAGTTTTATAAACGAAGTCCCTTCTCTCAATGAGGCAAAACAAACCAGTGACTGACAGCTAGTGTGGCATCTGAGTGTCAGAAAGTGTTACCTTCCTGGAGATTAATCTCCTCTTTAAACACGTGACTCTCAGGAATTATACATGCAAACAAGAACACGCTTGTCTAAGAACTACATAACCCCAGCTATGACGTAACTTGCACTGGCGCAGCAGGAGGATACGGTGCTGATCAGCTGGTATGGCTGGCTGTGTTCACACCCAGCTGCTAAGAAGGATCCTCAGAGATCCAGCGGATCATTTTTATGGGGCAGGAGGTGCACAGGGCCACTTTCTCAGCCCTGCTCTATCTGCCTCTGGACACTAGCCCAGGCAGCAAACAGGCAAGAAAGCAACATGGGGAAAGTCATGTTCATTACAGCAGCCTACGGCAGGTCTGGATCTCTCCTTCTCATTCTTGGGAACTTGCCTCATCAGGGAAGTGTGAGGTTTGGCAGTTTACAGAGCTCCTCCTTGCCTTCAATCCCATAGTAGAAGAAAGGATAAAAAGACACGAATCAAATGTAAGCATCCTGCAGACTAGCTTGTCTGAGAGCTCTCGGTCTTCCGCCTTCTACACCTCACATGGTGGGGAATGCAAACTTTAGTAACGCTTCTTGCAGCACCCATGAGGAAAACCTCGAGCACCCCCTTTGCTACCCCAGGGCCCCCACTCATCTAACACACCCTCACCGCGTCCAACCATTCCGAGCCCATCCAGTCCCCAGGATGGATAATTCATCTGGGGAAGGAGGTGAGTGCAGTTCACCGTTTTATTTACATTCTGTCTACCATTTAGGAGAGAATTTGTCCTAACAGGACCTCAAGATGTGCGCAGCCACCCTTAGCTGAGGCACGTTTGCAGTGTCCCTGTGCATTCATCAAAAGAAATGGTGCACGCAGCACATCACACGCTATGGGGCACGGTTTTGAAATGAATTTTATCTGCATATGATTTCTGATTTAAAGTGTTATGATTTGGGAACAGTTTCAAGTGTGTGCCCTGCTAGGGAAGCAGTGAAGCGTGCCCTGAATGCACTGGCATGATTCTTCCATCCCTAAAAAAATGCAGTAATGTACAAAGCAGTAATAAATAAGGAGATTTCTGGAAAAACTCAGTAGTAGTGAAACCTGCTGTGTGGCACTCGAGGGAAAACCACGTATTAATCATTTTAAGACTGTCTCGAGGATGCATTAAGCTCAGGCCATTTCCTACTCCCTCTAGCAGCCTGGGTATCAGCAGCAGTGTTGGAAGGCACATTTTGTGTATCTGAGGACCGGATCTAAAAAGCCATTTCGTACCATTCATAAAAGCCAGCCAAGAGCATAAGCACACAAATATTAACTCATGAGGTCTCTCTGATTCACGGTATAAGCCTACGCAGACAACGGCAGCTCTCCGGGGAGGCGACTTTGGCCAATATGCTTAAATCATGGGAGGGATTTCTGCAGATGCCAGAAGGATTAGGACGCTCCATTTTCATTATTAATCAGGCATCACAGAAGGACCCACAATGCCTTTGAAAATGGTTCTTCATGTGTTCGTTTCAATGTGAACTCATCTAATGGGCCGCATCCTCCAGCGGTTGCGTATCTGGTTCTTTCTTTTAAAAAACTTGCCTGTCTCCAAGAACAGAAATAAACTCTTAGTAATGGGGTAGGAGCTAATCAGTATATTCAGCTCATAACCAATACGGCATTATGGTTTTTTACTTCCTGGTTTGTGTTGATTTTTAATTAACATTGACATTTATATATAAAATAGTTGGTTTTCAAAAGGCCAACTGGAAACCCTCTTGTGGATTACCTCATCTAAGCACAGACTTTTTTGTGTGCATATTTGTACTCGTCTGAAGGTTTTCCAAGCATGTCTTAAAGTCACACTACAGTTTTCAAGCACATTTATGAGAATGCTATAAGGTTACGAAACGTCAAAGAAAAAAATTCATTTTACTCAGTAATGGCGTTTAGACTTTGTAATGGACATGGAGCATGGAAAGAATATTTAGGCCATGTCCCATGAACTTGTGTCGACACACAGATTTAAAGGCATAGCTGCAGTCCATGGATTTAGAGATAAGCATAGACAGTATATACGGGTTTTTGTGGGATTGCTCTGGCCTGCTTAAAAATCAGTTGCACTTTCTGGGTCGGATTTTGGCTTTTCTATAAAGAAGGTAGAATTTCTAATGGTCTTAAAGCATCAATCCTTCCCCGAGAGGTTAGACAAAAAAGAAAAACATTAAACAGAAACTAGACCAAGCCTGCTTCCAGAGAAATCGAGGTCAGAAATGGTCTCATTTCAATGGAACACAGTCTAATAGTAAAATTTCTGCCTTCCTCTTAAATATTAGTCTTCCTTTCCTTTTCTCCTCATGTGTCTGCCATAGCTCTCATCTCTCCAGCAGCTATGATCTGCTGCCAAGATTTGTTCTACACTCCATGTAATTTATGACCCTGTCATGCAGCTTACTCATACACACTTTCCCAGTGGCAATGCTGGGGATACTGATGTATTTCAACGCTGCTCACAGAGGTGCGGGGAGCGGGCTCTGGAGCATCAAGGCACATGCCTCGCTTTATTCAGGTGACAGCCAAGGTAAATCAAACAGTGGAATTATCCCAAGAGGTAAAGCTAGACACTTTAATTAATCTTTGCAGGGTCAGGATGTGAGGCTTTCAACTAGGTAAAGTCCCTCGCAGATCTCTAAGCTGTGAGCCAGCAACAGCAACAAACTCAGTGCACTGGGGTGCCTCTAGCCTAACGCTGTTCCCCCCACCCCACTGACCTACCTACCCCTCGGCAATGTTTCTACCAGACACTATGTGCCGGTGGGAGCCAGGTGCCTGAAAGAGAGGTCTATATAGACTCAGGTACTAAGAAACCTAAATTGTACAGTCTTTCAGTGAGACTTAGGCTCACAGGGCTCTTGGACCTGGCCTTAGGTCTCAAACACATGGCAGATAAATGTCCATATGTCGACCTGAGTATTTCAGAGATGCTTAAACACCAGTATGCCAGAGCCCAAAGCTCTGCCATAGAGTCATCCTACAACAACATTGGTAAGATACTACTGATTTCCCTGTGATCCTTAGAATTTTGTTATCTTAAATATTTCTTGCACAGAGGCTCCATCTTCTATATAAAATTCCTACCAAAGGTATGTTTTTCTCTTTCTCTTTTTATTTTCTCCTTCAAGGCTTTCCATGTAAGAAATGTCTCAGGCTGTTTTATTTGCCAGAGGAAAGTAGAGTAATTTTTAGAATCTGTGTTTCAGCAAAATATTCTCTAAAGACAGGAGACTTATAGAAGCCCTTTACAGCTGCCTACTTCCACGTCACTGAACATCACTGAGGAAGATTCTGAAAGCAGTGAGAAGAAAGTGTCAGTCAGGAGATAAATCCCATGTATAGCACTTATTTTCTGGTTATAAATTAATTGAAGAGACATCCTGTCAAAAACTTTCCCTTCATTTAATGTGCACGTAATCTGCATTTTATCCTAAGGCCCTTTATGGAAAATATGAATGCTGTTCCTGGAAAGTTAGCTGTGACCTCTTTCCACGTTGTGTATAAATCTGAAGAGTATAATCAAATGCAGAAGCAATGTATATCTCCAGACTCCGAAGCTTCTACCTGCCCCTATAAATGGAATGGACAGCAAGTGAGTTTATACTAATCTAGCCAGATTAATACTCTGATTTGCTGATACATACTTAAGCAATGTTTGCTTTAATTCCTGCATGACCTGGCTAAGCAAGTATGTGCCTCCAATAAATATGGCTGGCTTGGGACATACTCAGTGAGTACAAACTCCAGATGCATCACCAAGAGCTTTGGGATATTCGTTTTTAGCGTATGCTCACAAGATATGATGCATCTTTGCAAAACTTCCTACTTCACTTAAGAATTATGCTCAGCTTTTTTGATGTTGCCAGAAACTATCCTGGACAACATACAAGAAACTTTATTCTACAGACTGTGTTAAACTATTTAGGCTTTTCTTTCCTTTGAAACCCCCTCTTCCTTCCCCTCTGTTTCCATATCTATGAAAGGGAAATGCTAATAGTTAGCCAGTTCAGAAAGTCATTAGATCAACCTGCTAACAGGCCCAAATCCTGCTCCTTGTGAGAAAAATGTGAATTTTTTTGTTCCGTTCAGCAGGCTGGGCTGCAATCACCTTACTGTAATTGGGTAAGGGATTTACTTTTCCATCCATTACATGCTAAGTGCCTGCCTGGCAACTGCTCCTATGCCTTTACAGGAGAGGGTAGACAAGAAAGTGTAGATCAAATTACGATGCCTCGCACACCAGTCAAAGGTGCTTGCTGGTTTTGAGAGGAGAATTCAGCAAGAGAAGAGATGTGTCTGAATCACCAGCTTTCCTGCAAAACACTCTGAAACTTTAAATTGGTCCGTAAGCTCTTGGAAGCAGTAAAATGGATTCCTGGAACAGGGGCACGGCTCCTTGTTCTGGGCAAACTGACTTGTTTTCACTTGTGGAAAACCTCTCGCAGCGTATCTAGCTCAGCCAACCGTACATACGTCAATGGCTACACACTAAAACTTTCATTTGCATGCAGAAACTCCTTTGGTGTGTCTGTATCAGTATGGATGGCAGCAAGAATTATGGAAAATGGCCCATGAAAACTCTGTATATTTATTGTTACTACATAAATTCATCATCTCAAGAGTGAGGACCACTGCAAACTCCAGAAAGGTAAAAGAACTAAGTGACGACTGTTGGAAAGCGCTGGCTTCAAATCCGTATGATTTCATGGATAGGTAGTACAGTACAGACTGAAAATACAAACTCCAAGCCAGTCCAAGACACAAAGCAACCCCACAACCTGAACTAGGATGCAGACTATTATCTGTCTTGAGTGCCAGGGGAAAAAAAAAAAAGACTAGCCCACTCCAGTCCACATTTGAAAGTAAGGAATTAATTCAAAGGATTAATGACAGAGCAGGAATTCTCTGAGACAGTATAGAAAGTCCTTTGCCATGAGGTCCAGCTTTCAACCAAAAATTAATCAAAGCACATCTAGATTTTAACGTAAAACTATACCAGAAACAGTTAAGCAATGAGATGTAGGACCCAGGTAGCTCCATTTCTCAGCCTGACTCTACAGTTAGAGGTTTCCAATGGAAGTGACAGGGGAGGAAAAGAAAAATCTTATCAATACCTATGACTATGTAGGACCAAAACTCGCCACTAGCAAAGCTCTCTAGGTGAGAATCATACCTGTTAAGAGGCCCTGACTTCAGACCGGTTATGAGTTGACTGATCAACACAGAATGAAACTCCAGCCCACTTTACTAAAATTTCTTGCTAGAAGCTCATCTCCCACAAAGGGTTTGAGTAAGTGAGAAACAGCACTTATGCCTCACTCTGGGCCTCTCTCTGGACAGTGTTCGCACCCGCAGAAGAGAAATAGTTATGGAAGTCCCACAGGAGAAGCGACAAAGCGACAGCCAAGTGATAATAAAAACATCAGAAACCAAGGAACATCTTGCTGGCCAGAAGACCTGGACTACCAGAAGGGAGATGGTGGAAGAGTAGGGAAAAGAAAGTGAGAATGAAGACAGTGAGAAGACCCAAACTCTTCCCCAGAAGCTGGAAAGTATAAAAGGCAGCCAATGAGAACTTCTGGGCAGGGCTGAAAAACATGTGAAAGTCAGAGCTTCTCTCATCTCTGAGAGTGCAGCCAAAAAATCAGGTTACCAACAGTAGAAGAGAGAGGAAAATAAAAGCAAACCCTTTAAAATTGGCAACAAAGAACTATCCACGCTCCTTGGCTCCATGTAAGGCTGGGTGGAAGGGGTAAGAAGGAAACAGGGGACAAACTGCAGCTTGGAGCCAAAACACTTCCCTTCTGGATGGTCCTGGCTCAGTTCAGCCCTTTGTGACTCTCAATTTCAAGCCGTTACGCACTCCCCCATAATCACTATAATAAATAGCTATTTGCTTGCTCAGTGTATTCAACTTCCTCGCAGCAAGCCAAGCTCAACCAAGCACTAGCATTTATTTCTGGATTTTGACCAGGCCCGCCTAAAACCAAACAAGATGCAATGTGATCTGCCATATTCACTGGGAGAGAATAAAAGCAACTGAGCTCAAATACCAGGGTTTGTGGCCAAGTTCACCTCATGTTGCTGCTGGTGATATCACCATTATTTAACTTTGCTTTGGTACTTTTAAGGCTGTTGTGGAAAAAGGGAGGGTTTCTATTCTGTTTCTGGGCTTTGAGGGAGACACAAGTTATGCTAACAGCATGGACATAACTAACTGTTGTCCTTCCATTGAAAGAAAAAACCCTCTATTACTCCAAAGTCAAATTACTGTCAGAAATTTGTAATGACTAAATAAAAACAGCCACTAGAACTAGGAGCCTTCCCCCATCAGCATCAGTGGCTGGGATTTTGGCCAAAACGCAAAACTTAAAAAGAAAATAAGTCATAAGAAACTGCACTTTTCCAGCTGGCATCACTTTTTTCCTTCCTTTCTCCATGCTTAATGTGTACAGGTTTGCACATGGTCGCAGGCATTTCTAGTTCTTCCCTTTAATTGTGGGGAGGGTTTCTGGCTCCCGATGGGTGGTGATCCGTCACCTCCGTGCTCAACAATGCACATCCCTGTGCTGCCCAGGCTCCTCACAGCAATCCTCCCTAGCCCATTTTGTCCCAGTAGCTGTGTTTCAGAGCCTTTTGTAGCTCTCTCATCTTTGCTTTGAGGAGAAGCTGCAGGGACCCATCTCCTTCCATACAAGGAGTACTGGGCCATAAGCCAGAGGAAGGAAAGGCTTGCCTGTTCCCTGCAGTGGTCCTTGGGGGCTGCTTAACCTCTGGAAGGAGGAAAATCAGTGGCACAAGCAGCCACAAGAGGGGGATTTCCTTTGAGGAGGGCAAACATCAACTGAGGAAATGGAACATCCTTCATTAAGACAAAATAGTTCCAACCCTGCCCATAATAACATCTTTCAAGAGCTGGCAACACCGTGCTTGGTGTCCCAGGCCAGGTCCCACAGCTCTGTTCAACGGTGCTCATGACACATCCCACAACGCTGATTCAGACTTCCAGACCTGCCCTGACAAGTTCCCAGAAGCGCTGCAGAACCTCCACCAGCAGGGCTTCAGCCTGGGATTTCCAAAGGATTTAGGACAACGTGAACTGGATTCGGGCATCTGTGAAACATCTCACAATGTGATGAAGAACATCTTTTCAGCCCTTTCAAGCTGAGATTGCCCTTCCAAAAGCTTCTCCTGTAAATGAGGGTCTGTTCCATGCTACCTGCCTGCCAATCCACACTGCCATGGGGCTCATGAGAGTTCTCATTTTTCTTGAAGTTCTGGCATCAGGAAGCATGTCAGAATCTCAGCTTCCATTCCTAAATCACTTTGTATGTGATGTAAACATCTCCTTAAAGAATCAGGAAAAGGAACAAGCAACCTGAAACCCCCAGAAGAACCCCTCTACCTGGAAAAGAATACAACCCTCTCCCTGCTGCCCTCCAAAGCTGTTCCCCTGATTTTGCAAGGCGTGCCTCATGAGCGTTAAAGGCCTGGGGCTGACTGTACCACGGACCCGGCTGTGAAACAAGAGCTGTGGCTATGAACTTGCCATCACTGACAAGCTACACCAGTTCAGGTAAACCGAACTAAGCACCATAATCCACGGACAGCTAGAGAAAGAAAATGTGTTTTTCTGCGTTGATGACATCGAACATTTTGTTAGGAAAGACTGGGGAGGAGGGAGAAGCGAAGGGAATTTCCACTGAGAGCGCCAAAGATCTAATTAATGCCCCATTACAGACCATTTATACAGCATGAAATTCACTCCTACACTGAGAGCCGGCAGAAAGTTACGTACCGCTGAAGTAGCAGTTAACCGGCAGAAGGAATGAATTTCATTTAAGGAGTGATGTTCCACATTCCTGGACGAGACACTCTGGAGTGAATGAAGCACTGTGCAGTAGAGCCTCCGCAGCCTTGAAATGAATTTTGCTGTGACCTAACAAAAACCACAGACTTGAAATTGTCATGATTCAGAAATTTTCAGCTCGCAACAGGGGTTCTTGCAAAATATTTGGGAACTGCAGGAAGCATTTAATGGTCTCTCTATGTCAAGGAGAGGAATCCTGACCTCTTGTCTTTATGGTTCTTTGTTGCTATGAGTGATAATTTTAGAAGGAGATGATTAAGCCTGTGTGGCCTTTTGTCTAAGGTTGCTGAAAGAATAACAAGTGGCCTGGCTTGGTCCTTTCTGCACTGATTCATCTTCCCTCTTTACTGTCGGAATTTGCAGAAGAACGGTTACAGGGACAGACCATGCTCCCAGTCATATGTGTGCAGTAAAGGAAATCAAGATGACCCAGAGGAGAGGTTTATCTGCAGAGCAATACAAAAGTCAGGAGAACCTTATAAGGGTACTTGCCTTTTCTAACCGAAAGTGGAGAAGTTAGGATTTCACAAGAAAAAAATTTTGAAAAGATCAAGAACACGAATCAGAATACCCATGGCTAAAGTGGAGGTTTAGGACATTCTTAAACCTTATTCGGTTCAAAAAGCACAGAAGGGTGTTTATAAATCCAAACCGATCTCATCCTAACAAAGACCTCAGGTGAATCTTCCTTTCATCTCCTGTTAGCTCTGACAGCAGGACAGACAGAGGACTTTTGCCAAAATAACTACGAGACCTCTCAGAAAGTCTAACAGCATGCAATAGAATAATTACTACATGTTTGTGTCGTAATTGCTGTCAGATACTCCTTTAGAAGTGAAACAAGGCTGTTTCAAATTGTGTTGAAATACGACTTGGAGGATTATTTCTGGCTGCTCATAAATGATGGCCATGCAAGAAACTAATTAGAGCATCGCTGAAAATTATCATTTTGTTTCGTGTGCTTCCAGAAATGTCTTCTTAAACATGAATCCTACATTTGTCCCTGTATTTGTGTAACTAATGCTGTGGAAAGCATTAGACACAGTTACACACTTGCTAATACTATTTCTCATTCAGTTTGCAGGCTGAACTCCATTTTCGGTTTTGTGTAAATACTTCTACTGTCCTCAAGGACCTAAGTGCAATGCAAAACAACACAAACTGGACTTAAAGGAGACACAAATGAGGTCAGTGTTGATCATTTAGCCTTCATGGGGAGTATACCCAGTATAGGAACCTTTTCAGTGCCATTTTAAAAGGGTTGCTAAAAGCAGCATGCTGGAAATGGGCGTCACTAAAAGCAGCGTCCTGGAAATGCCTCTAAAAGTCTTATTTCTTAGGAGCAGGGACTCCCCTCCTCTAATGCCTGCAGAGAGCAGGTAAGTACTGTGTACCTAGACCGCAGGGGTTATAAAGCCCCTGGAGCACTCTCGGGCTATGTTTGCACATCGCCTAGCACCCATGGGCTCCTGCTCCACAGTCAGAACTGCTGGTGGCTTCCTCCTGTTCACTTCTTCCACCACAGCCTGTTCCTTCATGATTACCTGTATATTTTGAGCAGGTTTCCCCTAGCATTTTTTATTTAGCATAATCCTCCTGTACTTGAAGACTCCTCATTACCTTTTCCTTTTCCATGACAATTGAGCATCACGAGCAGCTCACAGTAGCATCAGGACCTGTTCACACGCTCACTGGAAGGGTACGCAGAAGCAGCACTGCACTGCATAGCGCACAAAAGAAATTGAAAACTTGACCCAAACCTACACACAGTAACTGGAAAAATGACCTCAGATTGCCTCCTCATTGCACATATGTTTTTCCTAGAAGGAAAACTCTTCCACTGATTTCCACTCGGTAACGCTTCCTTTGGGGCAGGCTAGGTTGAAGTACATCCCAGTTCTAAACCGTCATATAGCATCATTTTCTGACATCGTGCTTTTCACCTTGCTTTTATCGGGGAATTCCAGATGCATAGTAAGGTGAATTTGAGGATGACATTTCATATCTTAGGTCTCGGAAAAGCAGAAACATTTTCTGAAAGCAGGTTCTCATTTTAAGGCACTGGATATTTCCTAGTTTCTGATCATGTGTACCGCTGCAAAAACTAACGCTCTGCTTCGCTATGGCCACCTGAGTTCTGTGATTATTTTGAGGGATAATGTGTGTCCAGTAACTCAAAAAAAAAAAAAAAAAGGCAGCACAGTAGGTCTAAAAATAAAAATTAGGAAAGATGGGAATTAGCTCACCACAGCTCACCTCAATTGCCAGGTCAGGTTTCCATTTCCAGTAAGTTTTCAGCAGGGAAGCTTGTGTTAATGTGTCTGTGGGCATTCCTCGTCCAGAGGAATAGAAATTGCTTTGAAAACAGATACCTGACAACACAACTACGCGTTTTCCTGGAACAAAGCGCGTGCTGGATCTATGCGCTGCCTATTGATAGAGTCTTCCCAAGCGAGATATTACTGCTTGCATTTCAGTAAAGATAATACAATTGCTTTGCAGTACGTGGAACTAGCGCTGAACTCGCTGTAGAACTGGAGACCCGTGCATGTTCAGCTTAAGATGTCTGGAAACACTGTACTTCACGCTCACGGCTGTCTGAGGAGTTGCCTTAATAGTCAGGAACCACAACGGACTTTTAGACTTAATAGTCCCTTTGCCAAGGAAGAGCATGTGTGAGAGGCACGAAACTGGTTAGCAACACCACATTCCTCTACGACCTGGAGTGCTGGTCCAGGCGCTGTACCAGAACAGGGCACACCGCTTTGCTCACTAGCAGCTTCCTGCTTGGGAGCCACCATTACAGAGCACGCTCCGCTTTGCAGTATTCCTTCAAAGTGGGGAAAAGAGACCCCCCCCAAGGCAGCAGAGGTGGCTATGGGAGGAAGACAGGGGAAAGAGGGTGACAAAATTTGTATAGAACAGGGTTGCAGCTGAAGATCACATCTAAGTAAAAGGGGGTCAAAGCCTAGCATTTATTTTTTCTCTTTCTTTTGTTCTCAGTGATGATTTTGGACAGCAAGAACTAAAGTCAGAGAAAGAGGCTATTAACTTTGTTTTGAAGGGAATGGAGCCACACCGGTTTTTTTCGAAGTGGGGTGTCAACCTCGAGGCACCAGCAGTAGGCGAAGCATCACTTAGGGTTTCCTATTTCCAACCTGTACACGTACGTTACACCTCACCTTCTCCCCGTGCAGAACTTCGTTTCTCCTCAATGCAGCGGTATCGGCTGACGGGCAGCGTGACTCAAAGGAAAAAGAAAAGTTTCTCTCTCCCCCAAAAAGCCATTTTGTTAAGCCAAATGTTCCACAAAATGGCACGACCGCCTCGCACGCCGCTCTCTTCGCGGGGCCGAGCCTCCCCACCCCCGGCCGGGCTCCCCTCCGCGCTGCCCACCGCCCGCAGCCCCCGCCCCGACTGCTCTCGGTGGGGCGGGAACGGCCCCCGCCCGGCCCCCGGCGGCGCCGAGGCCAATGGGCGCCGGGGCGGTGGCGGCCGCCCGCCCTCCCCGCGCCGCCCGCCCTATATAAGGGCCCGGGCGGCACCGCCGCCCCGTCCGTCGGGGCTGCCTGCGAGTGGGACCGCTGTCTGTGCCGTGCCGAGCCGTGCCAGGATGCCGGGCCGCACCGTGTGGCGGCTGGCGCTGCTCGCTCTCTGCTTGGGGGCTGCAGCGGCGGAGGGCGGCGGCAGTCACCGCCGCGGAGCCGGCGGCAAAAGCCGGCGGCAGGCGCAGACCACCTCGGTACCTCAGGGCACGCCCGCGCAGGGCAAGCGTGAGTACCGCGCCGGGATGGGGCCCCGCGGGCAGGGCAGGGCGTGGCGTGTGGGGAGGCTGGGGACGAGGCGGGAGCCGGAGCCCCAGCCCCGCCGGCTGACCCCCGGGTGGCTCTTTCTGCCCCCGGACTCCGCGGCTCGTCCCTTTGCAGCGCCTCGGGCACGGCGGGACCCACACACGTGCGAGGCGGCGGCCGGTGCCGGCGCGGTTCGCCCGTGCCGTGCCCCGAACCTCCCCGCCTCTGCCGTCCGTAACTCTGAACTTTTCTTTCTCTTCCCCCTCTGCTTCCCCCTCCTCCTCTCCCCCCAGAGACCTGTTATGATAATGGACGATACTATCAGATAAACCAGCAGTGGGAGCGCATTTACCTGGGAAATACGCTGGTCTGTACCTGCTACGGTGGAAGCAGAGGGTTTAACTGCGAAAGCAAACCCGAACGTAAGTCAGTGGTCTTTTTTGTCCGCATGGAGACCCCAGCGTGGCTTTTGATGGCGAGTAAGCTCAGCCTTGTGCTGAGTTACAGCTGGCAGACTGGGTTCTGAGCTGAAGTTTGGTGCTTAGGGTCAGTAATGGATCTACACTCAATTACACTGAAGATCTGGTTTGGGATTTTAAGAAATGCTTTTCATTAGTGATGGGCTTGCCACCAGAACCCTGAGCCAAACATCACTCATCTCTCTGGAGGATTGGATCTAAACATTAATTTTGGAGCCAACCTCTTCTTTATAATGAACTGAACTGACTCCTGGACTCACACGGGGAAGTTGAAATCTGGAGTCACTTTGCAGCGCTGGCTGTGTGCTGTTTGATTGCTTTACCCCAACTTTTCATAGCTGTGCGGTGTCGTCAGCTCATTTGAAAATATTTCAACTTACAACTTTCCACGGCCCCCCAGCTGAGCTGTGAGCTCTCTATAGTTGAGTGTAAAATGAGATTGTTTAGTCTTCTGCACAAAGTATTGAGGGTACAGAAAGAAACTTTGGATGCAACATCTGCTGGAAGGTGCTTCCCTCTGGCATACAGTGTAGTTTGGATTGTCAGATATGATCTATCTGTATTTATTGGTCTGAAGCCACTGGTTTGCCATAAGTTCTTTATGTTGCTCTGGAGATAGGAGAGAAAACTGGTTCACGGCTGCTAAGTGTTCATGCAAGACAGGCAGGAGGGTCCCAGCAAGCTGTTTTTGCAAGGCTTGTGTGCTGGCTGCCTCACGGCTGGAGTATTTTAAGGAGTACTCAGTCCCCTTGCTCCCCCATCGAAGGGGGTTTAATCTGCCTTTCCTTCCCCTGCAGGTTTTACAGTTTCAGAGTCCAACAGCAAGCTTCCCTTAGGGCACAGTTAACTTCATCTGTCCGGTAGTGAAGAAGGTTGTTCTGTTTTGGATCTCAAGTCTGGTTCAACCAGGTCTGGTGGCAGCACTGATATAACGAGTCTGTAATCACTGTTGCATGTGAATGATTCACAGGAGTGCTGTCGACTTCGGTGGGACTGCTGTAGAATTTGGGGGTCACATACTCTATTTTTTGACAAGTTTGAAAGAGGGGGATTAGTGTGACATAGTACACAACTTCTAGGGGATGCTTGCTCCCTCCTGGCTTCTGCTCTGTTGCAGTTCAGACAGCTGGGATTCATCTTTTTGGGACATGCCTGCCCATGTGCTGTGCTTGCTGGGGAGGGGTGCTGAGATTGTTCAGCATCATGGGGACCTTGAGGGGATGAATTACACCCAAATTCCTCTCAGCTGTTCCATCCCATGAAGAGGAGACTGATAGGCATTTTTCCCCAGAAAAAAAAGACCCTCTGTGAGGAGGGGAGGAACATGTGTTTCTGTTGACTGTGCATGATACTGGCATGGTTACATGAAGTCGATTTTTTTTTTTTTTCCCATCTTAGCTGAAGAGACTTGCTTTGACAAATACACTGGATCCACTTACCGAGTAGGGGAGACTTATGAGCGCCCCAAGGACTCCATGATCTGGGACTGTACTTGCATTGGAGCTGGACGTGGGAGAATCAGCTGCACCATTGCCAGTACGTAACTAAGAGCCTATTACAAGAGCTGTTGTTCCTTAGTGTCATATTTTCCAGGCCAACTTAAATGATATTCCCAATGCTCATTAGCCAGAATCAGGGGGGCTTAATCCAAAGCCCATTCAAATCTTGGAATTGAAAGTCCTTGCCCCATGTACATACATTTGCACAATCAAGTTCCTCTTTCACTTAATTACAGTGCTGTGTGTAAAAAAACATAGGCCAAAAATTAGTGTTAGTGTCCAGCCATACAGGTTAGTACACTTGCTATGTACAAAACTGTGTTACATCTTCACAGGCACATTTATGAAAGTGGTTTTTTTTGACTGGAAAAAAAAGTGAGGGTCTGCTCTGCAGCTGCTGGCTCAATAACACCATCAGCAGTAATGGGACTACTCTGAATAAATAATAAAAATAAATACCACCTGAGAGCCAGTCCCCCTGTCCTCCAAAAATGTCATGCCATCACTTGTCCCGGAGGGAGCTGGGATTTGATACCCAGACACCAGATCAATGTGTTTCTGCAACTCCTTTTTCACCAGCCTGATCCATTCTTTCCTCTTGTTCCTCCCTCTCTCTGCCTCGGTGTCCTTTCTCCCCAGCTCTCCCTTTCACATACGTATCTGTCTGGAAATCTGTTCCTTACTGAGTCACTGAATGGTTCACAATTTCCCTTCAGTTCATAATTAGACCTTTTGTGAGCACAGATGAAGATCACTGTGTCAGGACTTTCAGACTGAGATTTCAAAGTCCCTGAGGCACCTTTTGGGACAAGTCTTGTTCTTAGCAGTATCCAGTTTCTTCTTTAAGACACACATGCTGATCCTAGTAGCATTGCCACAGAGGACTTGGAAGCCAGCCATCATTATAGTATGGGGGGGGGAAAAAAATGCATTGAATCTAACAAGTAGAGCTGAAGCCTTGCTGGATTTAATGGCTTCTTATTGGGCAGGGATGATAAGTCTTGTAAGAAAAGCAAGAGTCAGTAAGGAAATTGCAGACATAAGAGCAGTCTCCTTTTGTCATCATCAGCCTGGTTTAGAACTCACTGGAGAGTCTCGTTGACTGCAGCTGGCTTTGAATCAGTCTTCATAACTCCAAGATTCCTTGTTTTCAAAAATGAACCCAATGAAACCTTTTAGTGGCTCCTAATAAATGACCAGAGGCGTGTTTCTCCTCTTCCCTGGGAGCAGCCCCTGTGTTTGCAAACTGCCCTTCGCTGTGTTTCCCTCGCTGAGCTGGGGCCGAGCGGTCGGTCTGGGCTGCCTCAGGGCTGCAGGGCACTGGTGGGCTGCCTTGCTAGGGCAGGGTTTCCAAACCCAGGAGGATTGATGTCCCACTGGGGTGTCACACCAAGCACCCAATTCTCCCCGTGCTGGCCTGGCCACCGTGTCCCTCATGCTGTGTAGGAGTGGCCCCAGAGAGGCCCAAGCGGCGCTGCCTTGAACAAGATGGCGGCAAACCTTCCCTCACCAGCCCTCGGGCGGTGAGCAGGGCCTGAGGCAGAAACACCACCCCCTCAGGCCCCGGTGTTCCCCTTTCACCAGTCAGGTCTCAGCTGTGCTTTGGAGCCTGGAAGGGGTCAGCTGAGGAGGGAGGACAGGGCCTGGGCGGCCCACAAAAGGGCAGACACCAGGGGAAAATGGCGGGCACTGTTTTGCAGGCTGGAGGAAGAGGTGGCAGCCACGGCCTGCCCCCCTCCTCCTCCTCGCCTCTGCCCCAGCTGGCCTGCTTTGTCCCTGGCTGGGTGGCCCTTACCTTGTCTGCGGGATGCCGTCCCTGGCGCGGTCCCCGCCTTAGCTCCTCTCTCTCCCGCTGCAGATCGCTGCCATGAGGGCGGCCAGTCCTACAAGATCGGTGATACCTGGCGTCGGCCCCACGAGACTGGCGGCTACATGCTGGAGTGCGTGTGCCTGGGCAACGGGAAGGGCGAGTGGACTTGCAAGCCTGTGGGTAGGTTGTGGCTCCCTTCTCCTCCCTCAGCTCTGTCAGGGTGTGTGGCCTCTTCCTCCTCGTCTCCCTGAGGTGTCCCCACGTAGGATGGCCCTGGGTGGACTCTCATCCTCTTCCCTCTCACAGCCGAGCGATGCTACGACAACGCTGCTGGGACGTCCTACGTGGTGGGTGAGACCTGGGAGAAGCCCTACCAGGGCTGGATGATGGTGGACTGCACCTGCCTGGGAGAGGGCAGCGGCCGCATCACCTGCACCTCCAGAAGTAAGTGCTGGCCTGGCCCCCGCCAGCCGCTCTGCTTTATTTATCTCATTTATTTTCCGATTCTGTCCTGTGTCAAAAAGAGAAGGTATTTCTTTTTCTGCTCTGTTGCAAGCAGCGGTAGTTTCAGACCGCTCTGAGGGGAAGAGGGAGCGTTTGCACGCCCCGGCAGCCATTTGGATTCTGGGGGCACGCCGGAGAGCTGGCGATCTGTACCGGTGACAGTGGCTGGATTCCTTGGGGTTTCACCCCGCTTTAGAGAGAAGAGTTTAAGACATCCACAGGGCAGCTGAGTGGCAGTCGTGCGTACCCCAGGAAGTCGGGGGAATTGCTTGGTCTTCAGAGTGGTGGAGAGTTGGTCCAAATATCTCTGTTTCTGTTTAAAGTAGGCTCCTGAGGGAGAGTTAGGTGCTTTTGAAGAGAAATAGTTACCTGCTTCAACAGCAGGACCTGCCAGATGAAAATGGGTTCTGATTTTTTCTCCTTATTACTGTTTAATATATAGGTTAGCTAAAGCAGTTTGTTTTGTCTGCTCTCCCATCCCACTTGTTACTTTTCTCCCTCCATTTTTGCTTTGCCAGCGCAGGTGGCTTGTTTAGTTCTTGCATCACTGAAGGGCACTACCGTAAATATTCCGTTTTATTTGTACTTGCAAAGCAAACAGCTTTTAAAATCCAAGATCTTGCTTGTTTATCTACCTGCTGTTGCAGTTTGCTGTGGAGCTATCAGGGTTTACACCAGTTGCCTCAAGAAAATTTAACTTTGTACCTTACACCTTTGTTATGCAAGGTTTGAGAAGCTCTCCTGTAGCCTTTCAATTGCCTCCTGGGCCGTTGCCTCGGGGCACACAGATAATGGCTTTCTGCTGATGTAAACAGCAGACCTGTAAAGCACTAAAACACTGAGGAGGGTTGCGATTGAAGCTGAAGATCTGGAGAGACGTGGTCAAGAGATAAGCTGTAAAAATTAAACCAGTCTTGGCAATATGAAGTCTGTTAATGATTTTTTTCCCCGTGCATTTTTAACTGTCAAATGGGAATGAATGAAACAGAATTGTGGTGTTTGTGAATTTTGGAGGAGTTATTATTAGAAATAAAAATGATTTGGCAGTGTCTTGCCTACCACAACTCAGGGAAATTGCAATAAAATGACCTGTTTGTTTTTCATTTTGTTTTTCAAATGTAATCAAATAGAGAAATTCAAATTTATGTATGTGAAACGAGAGCTGCAGCCCACAAAGTGGCATTATGCTTCAGTATGTGCTGCTGTTATGTATCTTTTATGGCCAGCATTTTACAGAATCACAACTGATTTCTTGGGGGACATTTCAGCTTTTCATTGTCTAAGTTGAGACTCTGAGTGTCCATTAGACAGATTTTTTTTTTTTCCCCCACATTTGCCAAATTACAGTGTGAATACTTGACCAATTTACCACTCTTCTGGCAAATGCTCAGGTTTTGGTCATTTTAACTACTGTGAATTAGTAATGTGTTTTCTACATACTTATCCCGTGTGCTGTTCCAGTGGCAATCTGGCATGATGCATATGTCCTTCCACAGTTCTTCATAAATCCATGTTCATTGATCCATGATTATATTTGAGCCACTGTATCAAGTTGCCCTTGAATGAGGAGGTAAAATGTTGTAATGGAAGAAGAACTAGTTAATCCATGTGGGTCTGGCAGCCAGCCAAAAGTAGTTTGTTATGCTGTCCTTTGAACCCATTTACTCAGCTCATGAGGGGCTGTGAGTTATTAAAGACAACAGGGAGATTTAGGAAGTCTAATAATTCCTGGTATGAAATGAGCAGCTTGTATTAAATTTCTGGAGTTTCACACACACTTCGTTTGGAAGAAATGGAATTTACGTACTGCCCTCAAATGGGTTTTAGTTTCTTCCAGCTGAAGTAGAGCCCCAAACTTGTACTGTGCCTTGTGTATGCATGAAATGACCCAGCTACAAAGACTTCTGCTTCTTTTTAAAGACAAAAAAAGAGATTAAAACAAGTTTGAGCTTTAAAGGTGTGCGCTAGACAGAGTGCGGTTACAATAGCTTTAAAAGTAACTAGCAGGAATGTTTTTAATCCAGAATGTGCTTTTTCACATTGATTTTGAAGATAGTTTACCGAATTCACACTGGGGATGTTATGATGTTAGTTTTGACAACGGCTACAAAGCGGAATTGCAGTTCTGGAAGTAAATGGAACTTTCCCGGTAGACTAAAGCATCAGCATTTTCAGATGCTCTCAGCCTATGCCGTTTAACGCAGGCTTCAGTGGGAATAGGACTTGTAATGGTGGTCTGCAGAAAATGAGGTGATCCCTCAGTAAAGGCTTTAAACACTCAGCTCATTTAATAGTGTTGGTGGTTTGTGACTATAGATTGCCCGGTGAAGCCATCTGGTGCAGAGGTAGCTAACAGCGGTGTTCCTTATGCAGATAGGTGCAATGACCATGACACCAAGACTTCCTACAGAATTGGAGACACCTGGAGCAAGAAGGATAACCGTGGAAACTTGCTGCAGTGCGTCTGTACCGGTAACGGCAGAGGTGAATGGAAATGTGAGAGACACACAGCCCTGCATACAACAAGCACTGGTAAGTGGGGCATTGTAGCGTGTAAGGTTGGGGAAGGGACTAGGAATGGCACAGTTTGGATGGTTGGGACTTGGAGTTGAATTGTGCCATCCTAAGTTATGTACCTAAGAGTCTGGTTAGGGAATGATCAGCAGCCAAGAGGGTCAGAGTTCAGGAGATGCTCCTTGTTTGTGCATGTGTAGATAAGATTAATTGCACAAATGGGGCTCGCACATACAGATGTGGTTGCCTGGACAACCATAGTGTGCAGTAAATCACACCTAGGGCCGTCCATCCACAGGAGCTATCTGCTAGCTTTGTCTTGGAAGCACAGTGCTTCAAGTTAATATTTGAACTTTATATATTTGCCTCAGGGTAACTTTCTTGAAATGTCCTTAATTTAAACTCTGCTGAGACCACCTGGTTTCTTTGACAAGATAAATACACCTACTAATGGTTGGGCTGTTAAACCCAGAAATGTCAAGGAATGCGTACAATGCTGTTTAATACATGTGCATTAGATAGTTTGTAATTTTCTTATGAAATATTACCTAGTTTATAGGTAGCATATATTTGTTGCCCAAAGTTTGTTGAGGTCTTCAGCTCCTAAGTTTTTTCTGCTGTTTTAAGGATCTAGGTTTCCTATTGGTGAGTGCAATGTAAAACTTCTGTGTTTTCCTGCAGTACCTAAACTAAATTTCTCTTGGTAAATGACCTTTTAACTGTTCAGTACCAGCAGGTTAACTTCAAACTCTCAGAAGGCCTAAACTTCAAACTGCACAAAGCTTCAAGGGTGAAGCTATTGTACTTTGTTTCCATTATTAGTTCCCCTGTTTCAGCAGAGCTGAATTTGTGGACATTCCTGTGGGAATCATTGGCAAAAATTTCCATAATGTAGACGAGAAGCCTCTTTGTCTCTCAGTATTATTCCAAATGATAATGGGCCAGAAACTTTGATTCAAAGTTCAAAAATTCCAGAGTAAATGCATACATTTGTGGCTTATTTTTCTTTTTCAACAAAAGTCCAAAATGAATCCTTTTTGCCTGATCTCCCTACTTCCTTGGTAATCTTTGTGGTCTTGACACTGATCTTGATTTTTCTCTTCTTCATTTTCTTCAACTAAATTTTTTTTCAAAAAAAAAGGGGTTTCTAAACAATTCCTGTGAAAAGCAGTTGATTCTCCTAGTCATTTCTAAAGCCGTTCTACAGCGGTGGAAACCAGAGGCTATCATTAGCAGAAGTAGGAGTCGTTCTTTTGATTTTGCAGTTCGCTAAGTGGGATAATTAAAATAAATAAAGAGTTGTGCCTTCGATCTGATGGAGTGCCTAAGGTTTTATTATCTCAGCATTTAATTGAAGCATTCTGTTCTCTAGCTTTGCATGTGATGTCTGGCTTCTCTCCCGCGTTTTTTTGCAGGGTCTGGCTCTCCTAGCTTCACGAATGTGCAGACCGCGTTGTACCAGCCCCAGCCTCAGCAGCCCCAGCCTCAGCCGTATGGCCAGTGCATAACTGACAATGGAGTGGTGTACTCTGTGGGTATGCAGTGGCTCAAGACACAGGGCAGCCAGCAAATGCTTTGTACCTGCCTGGGCAATGGAGTCAGCTGCCGGGAAATAGGTAGGAGTTTGTTTAGTGCCTGTTCAGTCACTGAGATCTTTGGGACTGCCCTGTGGTTTAATTTCAGAGTCCTTTTGTGTGTGTATCGGAGATGTCTTCTGAGGAAGACTTCCTGGAGGAAGGTGCAAAGGGTGAAGAAATAATTGGTGTGGTTATCTGAAGCCTGGTTCTGTAGGGCAAAAACATTTCCCTGTGAGGGAAACATTTCCTGCTGAGGGAAAACAAAGCCCTTGGGGAGCAGCATTAACAACTCCATTCAAATCAAGCTGCAAATATATGTGCTTGGAAAAGAATGTATAAGAATGACACAGCTGCAGAGCTAAGTTGTCTGTTGGTGTGCATTGGCCCACGTCCGTGGCCGTCACTGTGGGTTTGCAGTAGCCAGTGACGTGGCCCAGAGGGGCTATTGCTGTTTTAGAGCGCTAAGATGTGGGGATTGCGTTAAGCCAGAGTCTAACTCTGTGACTTGCTTGTTTTAAAGCTGTGACCCAAACGTATGGTGGCAATTCTGATGGAGAAGCTTGTGTTCTGCCTTTCACCTACGATGGGAGGACTTTCTATTCCTGCACCACTGAAGGCCGCACAGATGGACACCTCTGGTGCAGTACCACTTCCAACTTTGAGCAGGACAGGAGATACTCCTTCTGTACCGAGCAGAACGGTAAGTTGTTCTCAGAGGATCTCCATGTGCACTTGACCCTTGCGCACAGATGGAGGAGGGAGCAGAGAGCATACGGACAGGCTGCCTGAACAGTTAGGGTAGTCTGGAGGATCTGTAGGTATGCCTCAACAGCAAGGCAGTGAGTGAAGGGCTGCCTGCAGGCAAGGCGCTCTTGGGATCTTGGCAACTTTGGAGGGTGTTCAGGGTGATACAGGTGAACCCTTAGAGTCCTGTTCTCTCTATTCTGAGCTGACTTGAGAACAGAGTACTTCATCAGGACAGAGCTTTGGCCCAAAGGATACTTAGGCTTTGCCTTTGCTTGGCCGAGTTGCTAAAGCAATGCCCATATTAGGCTGCAAAGAGGAGGCTCTCCATGGAGTACAGTTTGTGCGGTCCTCTGTCACTCCCTCTGTCTTGACTATCTAGCCAGGATGCCTTATATAGCAGTAATTTTAATGGGATTTGTGATTACTGATCAAGAGCTGGCGCATGACTAATGCGGCTGCATTCCCTCTTGTCTGTGGATGGTCAGTGTTCCCTTCACAGCAAAGATCTACCTGTGTGGTTGTGCTTCCTGGAAAGCTCATCAGACATCCATGGAGCAGTATCCAGGCAGCTTCTCTGGGATCTGACCTTGGAGGGAGTTTTCACAGATCCACACGAAAATATTGGATTTATTTTTTTTACTCTGTTCTCCTTCAGTTGTTTGTTTCTGATAGAAGTGGAGCCTTTCTCTGCAGCACATACCATAATCTTTCTTCTAAAAAAGCAAAAAACAACCCAAACCAAACAAACAAAACCACTGTCCCTGTCCATACACGCATTCTTGTTTTGGTGAGACTTCTTGTAATACACTGTGGGGAATGAGGAATACCAATATAGGAAAACTTCAGCGTCTCCTTGTTCCTCATTATTTGTAAAGCATAGGTGCTCAAGAGGTGAGTAGTTCAGGTAGATTACAGCCCTCTTTGCACTGCTGCTTGGAAAATGTGAAGCTCCCAGCCTGCAGGGTGGTTTTGACTTGTGTTGTCGTACACAACTGGATTGTAACCTTTTTCTGAGGGCTAAGGTTTTCCTTTAAGCCGAAGGGCACAACTGGGTAATAGCTTTAGGGAGATAATACAGGTGTGCTGAGCACTGTGAGTTTGTTCAGTTGCCTCGGCTTTGGCAAAGCTACTTCCCAAGCACAGTAAGCTTGGTTTTACCAGTTCCCCAGGAATTCCTGTGGCGGGCTCCGCAGCTCCGTCCAGAGCAATGTTTGAACTGAATTGACCTTGTGCAAGCCTTGTGTTTCCAGATCTGAATTAATTAAAGCCAAAAAAAGGGAGCCATGGATAACATACAGGGTACACGTGGGAAAAAATAGCGCTAGTGGTTTGTTTTCCAAGCTTTTCCACCCATGCCAAGGGAGAGTGCAGTCTTCATTTGCATCTGTTTTCTGTTCACTTTTGTACAGTTTTGGTCCAGACACGTGGTGGCAATTCCAATGGAGCTCTGTGCCACTTCCCCTTCCTGTACAACAACCGCAACTACACTGACTGTACCTCTGAGGGACGGAGAGACAACATGAAGTGGTGTGGAACCACTGAGAACTACGATGCTGACCAGAAATTTGGTTTCTGCCCTATGGCTGGTAAGGCTGAGAACCGTAAAGGGATTATGGAATGCCTCTAAGTGGTTCTTTGAGCCGGAAAGTAAAGAGCTATCTGTTGTTGGTCATTTATTGATGACCTCAGTGAGCTGCATCTCAGCCTAAAATGCTTTAAGGCATTTTTGAAGTTCTGTTTTGTCCTTTTTTTCCTCACTGATCACCTATAGCAGAGATTTAGGCAACACAAGAGAAGGCAATTTCCATTACTTCTTTGCCACAAGCCAGCGATAGGTACGCTTCTCAACTGGTGCAAACTGGCGTAGATCCATTACAGAATGTTGGACTGTAGTGCTTTGTAGCAAGTGAGGTTTTTATCTTGCATCTACCAAAGCCTCTCCCTCATTGCTCATCACTGCCTCTTCCCTGATCTGTGTTCAGGAATAAGTCTGTACTTGTAATATCAATGTGTTAGCCTGAAAATAGCAGTAGTGTCAAAATCAATACTGGAGCACACCACTCCTACAGTCTATGCCCGTCTCCGTGCTGGCAGGAGAGGACATGTGTGAGAAAAAGTGACTCCTTAAATGAAAGGCTTTTGGTAACCAGTGGCAGTGCAGCATCTGAGTCCTTAAACAGCTTGTGGAACATGTGGGTCTTCAGATGGCAATGTTCATATGAGGGCTTGTGTGTAACCAAAACTGGTTCTTTCACACAGCACCCCTTGGACATTGTACAGGAGCTGTTTCTAGTAGCTTTCAAATGAAAATTACAATGAAAGAGCCCCAACAAGGGACCTGCACTTTGAGAATGTCATCACCCAGCAAAAATGCCATTTGAAATTGAGTGGGCACCTAAAGCTTCCTTGTTAAGGTGCAGAAACCACTACACAGTATGAAGGAGCATTGCAAATGCTCTAAGCCCTCAAGATCTTGTTAATTTTGGCCACATCAAGTATCCTTTTGCTTTCTTCTTAACCAGCCCATGAAGAAATCTGCACAACCAACGATGGTGTCATGTACCGTGTTGGGGACCAGTGGGATAAACAACATGACATGGGCCATATGATGAGATGTACTTGTGTAGGAAATGGCCGTGGAGAATGGACTTGCATTGCCTATTCCCAGCTCAGAGGTACTGTTGATGTCACCACTTTAAAGTTTTTGAGGGGTGGGAGAAATTGGTCTTCTGACCCATCGCTGTGAGTTCGAGCCCAGGCTCAAGTACTGTATGTAACCAAGCTTTTCTTTGGAGTAGAAAGGGAATCAGAGATGCTACGTGAAGTCCCTGTCTTGTTTACATGCCGCAAAAGTAGTGTCAGCATTTGCAGGCTAGCAAGCAGACAAACCTCGATGAGTTTGATCAGTAGGTATCCCCATCTCCTTTTGTCTATGTTTAGGATTCAGCACCACTGTGACTTTACAGAGAGCTCAGCAGAGGCAGCTCCCCTCTCAAGAACAGACAAAATCCCAGACTAGTCTGAAGTTCGACTGCAGAGCTGTCCTCTTTTATTGTTCTGCAATAAAACTTCCAATTCCTCTGTGCTGGATTAGCCTTTTGCTGGCCAATCTATATGAAAACTTGGCAGGACAGCATTGAGATTACTCTTTATTTATTTACTTATTTATATGAGTGGTCCAAGTGGATAAGTGCTTAAGCAATACCAAGAAGAAAAAGAAGATTTAAAAGCACAGACATTTGATCATCCTACAGCTAGCTCACAGCGTTGGCTTAATGTCTGGAAAAGGCAGGGGGGTTGCTGTTAGGCATCCAAGAAAGGGCTCTTAACACCACTGCTGAAATGGGATATAATTTATAGGGAAAGACTCACTCAAGGGCTCTGGGAGAGTGGTTTGTTTTTTTTTTTTTAATATGTTTCCCTCAGAACAGTGAGAAACGCACTGCTAAAATGTTCTGGTCTGTGAAACTCCTTTTTCCACATACACAGCTAGTTCTCTGCAGTTTCATTCTGGAATTAGAGTGGTCTTTCTTGAGAGAGGTAGAGGTATTTTGCTTTTTCAAAAGGCAAAGGTTATCCACGAAGAGCTGTTAAAACATAGCAGCCAGAGAAGGTCCTTAGCACCCGTAGGAGGGTCTGAGCACTGTTTGATTTATCCTGATGCCATGCCTGTGGTGTGGGAAAGTATGATGCGGAATGAAAGCCTGGGATTAACTGAGTCACTTCTCCAAGGACGGATGATCTGTGATGTACTCCGGAACGGAACTCGGGTCTCTTGGGTCCCAGTTAACAAAACAGCCTGCTTCTGGGGAGCTTTTTGTGTTCTTTTTGTCTTTCTGCTCCTTGCTGTCATTAGACTGGCATTAGGAATTCTGGGCTGGATGACAGATGCGCACGTGACTATTGACCTAATGGAGTGATACCACTGTCGTACTTAAGCGTGGGATTAGGATCTGGTTGCTGTTTTTTGAGGGAGTAGTAGATTAGTAGGCACTAGGAGCATCTTGGATGCGTAACAGATCTGCTCCTGTCTTCAGGTTACTACAAAGTGTGGCAGAGATACCTGGCAGAATAACATCCTGAGGATGTTTGTATTGCTTTGTGGTGTCTTTATGAATTTGGAGGAGCCCTTTTCTCCTTGTGTGATTCTAAGGATTTCAGGCAGTACTCACTGACGTATTTCTGTCTAGACCATCCACAGAGGAGGTGGTGGGAGACTTAGTGTGCTGCTTTAGTTTTTTTGTTCGCACATGGCATCTGTCAAAAGGAACAACCAGGCAGTTCTGTAGTTTGAGTAACATATAGTGCTCTGGACTGCGTCCTACACAGACCTTTGCTGCGAATACTGCTTGTTTGCACACTGCTGATGAATGAACTGAGGAGCAGTGGTGAGCATGCAGCCCTAATCTCTGATGATCACAGATACCGTGAGGGCTCCCTTTTGCTTGAATGAAGCTCGTCATGGTCACCCTCTGATCAAGAGGAGGGAGCGATGTGCCAAGCAGAAGGATTTTGTCTTAATGCTTAGAGCTGTTGCTGACAAACTGTCTCTGCTCTTTCTCAGACCAGTGCATCGTGGATGGTATCACCTATGATGTGAACCAGACCTTCCACAAACGTCATGATGAGGGGCACATGCTGAACTGCACGTGCTTTGGCCAGGGCCGGGGGAGGTGGAAATGCGATCCAGTTGGTAAGTCACCACCTCTTCCTGCTTGCCAGATGCGCTCTGGCTCTGTAGAAACTGGTTATGGTAGAGTGAAACTGGTGTGTGAATTTGGGCCCAGCCTTTGCCTGCCTTCTGCCCTGAATTGCCCACCTGCAAAAGTAGAAGTAACACTGGATTTGCTGGAGGATAAGTGAAAGGGTATTCTTAGTTTTCAGAATGTAAGCTTGGGTTATCAGGTGAGCCACAGAAGTCAGTGATGATGCATTGTGGCAGCATACCTCTTAAATTGGAAAAGGTTGTGGTAACAGGGCATGTTACCTCCAGGCTGGGGTGATTTGGCTGTATTTGGGTATCTGAGTTGTCGGCCTAGCGGGCTGGGCTCTTGGACTGAATGCTGATAAAACAATATGCAGTTAGGCACTGATGCTAGGATCAGTTTTCTTTCCATTCTCTATCCTGAAATCTCTTTAGGTCTCCTCATTGAACTGAGAAAGGAGCACCAGCATATATTAACTTACCTTGGAATAAATTGGTATTTTTTTTGGCTGCCCTTTGTTCTGGCAAAGAGAGAAAGCTTAGGATGAGAACACGTGTTAATAGCACTCTGGAGGTTAGCGAAAACCATCATGGTTCTCTGCAGGAATGAGGAGATTTCATCTCTCCTGCCTCCCCCCCTTCCCTAGTGAACCTTGATTGGAAGATAAGACCTGGCTGTTTGGTTTGCAATTACTAAATCCAAGAGAACTTCAAACTATTGCCAAGAAAATCTATTAGAAAGTCCTGGGTGGTTAATTTCTGCTTTATTTACAGTAATATCTGTACAGGTTTACTGGAGGAACTTGGACTGTAAAGCTCCTAAAAATTCCTACTTTGAAAGAAGGAGAGAGGGGACAATTTTGGCTATTTGTAAAGGTGCAATCAGTTTAATTTTGTTGGCACTCTCTCAACAAGGCTCCTGTTTTCCCTAGCAAGCATAATACTAGTTCTCACTGAAAATTTCCATTGAGCCAGAAACAGACAAAGGTCACACACTAGAAAGTGTACTGAAGTGCTGGTACCCTGTTGTATTTACAGTAGCTGAGCTGATTTCGGGATTTGATCTGTCCTCCTTTGGTTTATACAATGGTAAATCTGGAAAGACTCTGCTGAAAATGAAAAGGTCATTTTGGACTTAGCAAAGTTCAGTTATACTTTTTGAAGCCAGTAGCATGTCTGCCGTTGATTTCCTTGAGAGCAGCATGGTTTGGCTTTTGACGAAATTAGTTGACTTGAGGAGAACTGGGCTCCACAAAAGATAGTTCAAAATAAATCCTTTCTTGAAGAAACAGCCCATTGACTTCCCTGGGAAGCTTGCCAGGTGGACAGCCGGTACTTAACAGTATCTTCAGAAAAGCATCACAGCTGAATTAGCCCTCTAGTATCTCACTTAACACATGTGGTGAGATATCAAGAACCTTGATTTGAGATTCAGTTTCTGTTGCTACTTTCTCTTCATGTAACTATATTTGCCAATAAACTTTGGTGTTAACATTTCTTTGTGTAAAAGTCTCATGTGACTTACTGTTCTGTGTTCGGCATAGATTTTTGTAATGTGCAGTGGTTAACTGTCTCTTTTGTCCCTTTAGATCAGTGCCAGGATTCAGAAACCCGAACCTTCTACCAAATCGGAGATTCGTGGGAGAAGTACGTCCATGGTGTCAGATACCAGTGCTATTGCTATGGCCGTGGTATTGGAGAATGGCATTGCCAGCCTCTGCAGACCTATCCTGGTAAGAAAACCAACACATAACTAACTCTTCTGCATGAGGAAAGCAATCTTTCCACCTCTTACCTGCTTCCGTACATTATTCCTTTTGGTTTCCTTTTGAAACAGAACCATTTCCCCGCCTCCCTTGGCAGACACAAACAAGTACCATGATTATAAAGAGAGGGCCAGGCAGTTAACAGCTATTCCTGAGGCCAGGCTTAGTTTAGGGAATGGCTATCCATTCACACACAGCTTGGGTTTACAATGCTTCTTGGGATTTAGCAATATTACTCCTGCAACCCTCAGTTCCTGATGCTTAAAACTCTTACATGTGTGGTCTTTCCTTTTCTGCTCACTGGAGAAGCGAAATCCACCACAGAATGAAGCATTTTTCCTGTTCGGTGCCCTTTAAGAAATTAAGTATTTGAACTTCTGTTTGCTCAGTCAGTTCCTGGAAATCTTTATAGGGACAGGCAATGCCTCTTTGTTGGCTTGTTCTGTTTCAGTTCCCTGAACAGAACATGATAAGGGGTACCTGTCTACTTTCCTGTTTAAGGCTGCGACTGGTACTGTCCTAACCTGAATAAGATGAAATATTAAGGCTTCGCTGTTTGGAGGAGAAGACTGTGCTCATGTCATTGGTTTCCCAACCCATTCTGAGCATTAATGTGGAGGAACTGCGTAAGGATTGGATGTAGCAGTTTCAATGCTGAGGTGACCGCTTTTATATCAAGATAGGTTAGGAAGAGTCTGTCTGCTCACTAGCAGCAATGTATTTACCCCCTAAGTGCCCTGCAAGGTAAGGAAGGGAATGTGAGGCTCATTCAGAAGAGGGTTTTAATATAGGTGCCCCGCTGCAGAAGGGGACTAGCCCCTTTGAAGTCTGTTGCAACAACATGCTTCACGTAAATAAGGTGAGTATCTCTTCTCTGTGACTTGGTTGACACACATCGCATAGAAGGTCTTTGCGACAGCACTCTGTTGAACGTGGCCTATACCCAGCAGTGCTGGCAGGAACTGACTGCGTTTCTATCCATGGCCATCCAGTGAGTGAGCCAGAGACAAGGCAAAAGGCCACTGGGCATGTTGAACTATGGACTTGCCTGTCTTTGGGGCAGCAAACTAAGGAGGGCAAGGAATAGGAATCAGGCCTTCTTGGGATTTTTTTTTCTGGAGTTTCTTACTGGGGCTTGCTGAGCTTCATCGACTCCTGTCAGACTGCTTAAACAAACATCAGCCTGAGCTATGTGAAATATGCATGCCTCCAGACCGGAGACCGGGGCTTCCGGCTGCTTTAGGCACAAGGGTGACTGAAAATGTGTAAATAAACCAGATCTAATGTTTCTGAATGTACGTTTGGGGTTAGGTGAGCTTTGAAATTTTCTGCCTGTGGGCACAGGTTTGTTTGCCTGGAAGTCCCATTAAATATGGAGCAGGTATATATAAGCAGGTTGTCCAAATAAATTATAATTAGACATGTCACAAGGGGGAGAAGAGTGAAGGTATTTAACGGCTAAAACTAGACCCTTCCCTGCAGTTTCCAGGGTGCTCATTGCTGGGGTTTTCTGAGAGCTAACATGAGGACAGTGCTGCTGAGTGTGCAGTGAGACCTCCCCAGCAGGGCTGGGTGGGACTGAAAGGGGAACCATGGGATCATAAAACCTTTCTCTATTGGAGAGCTTTGTGGAGAAAATACGCCTCAGCCTGATCTAGCTAAATGCAATTGGTAGTCTCCAGCACTAGGGTGCTGCTGAACTTGTATTTTCATGAGTTTATGGGCCTGATTGGTCTCACTACCTGTGGAGGGCTTCACATTTTCACGAAAATTCAGTGGTTCAAATCAACTGGTTAAGAAATATAGTAAAAAAAAAAAAAAGAGTGTCTTTTTGCAGGGTGTGTTCAGTGTCAGATCAGGAATTTACCCTCACCATGCCACAAGATCAGACCTGGATTTGGCAGACATTTCTCATCTGTTTCCATGCTCCTGTTGTAGAAGGTATTAATTGATAGAAGCAGTTAGTTGCTGAGGAGCTCCCTCTCTTTCAACAATATGACTTTGCTTTGCAGACTTTTTCTATACCAGACCACTATGGTTTTCTGTGTCATTGATAACTCACAGGAAATTAACCCAAATAGCTGATGTTAACTCCCCCACAGAATATATTCTAATTCATGAGTTTTCTAAGTAGCGATGAAGCATTAAGGATAGGAAGAGAATATGACTTATCTCCCATGTAAAGAGACAGTATGTGAGCCATGCAACTTTCTTGCTTTTTGATGACTCCACAATGAAGGCAGAAGAAAAGCATCCGCACTATGTTAAAAATGGCAATTTGCTTTTTCAGGGTCAGCTGGACCTGTTCAGGTGATCATCACAGAGAGTGCAAATCAGCCAAACTCCCACCCCATCCAGTGGAACGCTCCCGAACGATCTCACATCACCAAGTACATCTTGCGCTGGAGACCGGTGAGTGCCACATTCATCATTATTCATTCATCAAAAATGCTTCATTTGGCTTTTTCTGGTGTGTCAAAGAAGCGGCCGACACAATTTTAGCAAACTTTAGTTGCTAATTCAGTGTCCTTGTCCCATCGAGGTCAACAGTTACTCTGAGGATCAAAGACAACTGGGGCTGTATAAACACTTGATGTTTTCCTGCCCAAACTTTACTGGTCACTGTGCTCATGAAGGATCTTGTCTGCTTACCGTGCTAGTGCTCTAGTTAACAAGTTTAGCTCCTTCCTCCCTTTATGTAAGTCCTTGTGGAAGCTTCTTCATCCTAAGAAACATTGCTTTAGTACCATGTGCAGATCCAGAGAAAACTGGGATAGATTTTTACCCTATTAATGAGGAGGTAAAAATGAGTAGGAAATGAAGACATGAACAGCTAGCGTAGGATTAAATAAACAGTCATCTCCCATCTTCTCTGACACCTAAACCAAAGCTGGTTAACCACTGCTCATTGGCTCGCTCATATTTGAGGAATGATACCGTTTAACCAGTGAGTTGTGCTACAGTTGCCCTGAGTACAGCTTCACAAAAGACCACCTAATGATTAAGAACATTAGTACCTCGATGGTCCCTATTATTAAGAGAACAATAAAGGCCCTAATCCAAGCCATTAAAGGCACTCTAAGTCTTTTTACTGACTTCAGTGTATCTTGGATCAAGGCCTGAATGAAATGGACTTTAAAGCACTGGAGTACAAACCTCAGAGGACAGAGCATTATGTTAGAGCTGCCCATAGAGTTCAAACACAGGGTAGAACTTTTCTGTATATTGTTTTCAGAGGATGGCTTAGAGTGTTATTGTGAACAGCCCTCAAATAGGAGTTTTCCAGCCATTCCTTCATGCCTTACTGAGTTTTTGATAGAGGAATGAGTTTAGTTTATATATTACAAATAACGCTCCCTTTAGAAGGGAAAAGTTCAAAGCTAGACTGCTTTTCCATTTACCCCAGTGAAACTTAATCACCCAGAATGTCATTAGCCCTGCTTCCTGGCATACTTGTCTCATCTCCTTTGTCTTGATTCCGTCTGTGCGTTAGCTATTCAAGTCATACCTGTGTTTGAATACCACAGTGCTTGGTAACCATGTAGCAGGTACCCCTAGGTACCCCTGCTTGCAGACTTGGGAGTATCTCATTGTCTGAGTGTCCTTGCTCTTGCAGAAAAACTCTGGAAGGCAGTGGAAGGAAGCCACTGTCCCTGGCTACCAGAACTCCTACACCATCTCAGGCCTGAAGCCTGGTGTGATATATGAAGGACAGCTCATCAGTGTTCAGCAGTATGGCCACAAAGAAGTTACCCGCTTTGACTTCACCACAACCAGCACCACAGCAGTGACAAGTAAGCTGAGCAGCGGAGCATCCATCTCTTCCACCGAAATCTTTGTTTAGTGCATCCCACTTAACACAAAAGTAATGATGGTTTGTTAAATCTTTCTCCTCTCTTGCAGGCAACACTGTTTCAGGAGAGACAACTCTTCTTCCTCCCGTGGTTGCTACTTCGGAGTCAGTCACTGAAATCACATCCAACAGCTTTGTTGTCTCCTGGGTTTCTGCTTCTGACACAGTTTCTGGATTCCGTGTTGAGTATGAGCTGAGCGAGGAGGGCGATGAGCCACAGTATCTTGGTGAGGCAGTATTTGAGTCTACTAAACCAAAGCATTGCCAACAGCACATCACTGTTTTCTGTGACAGTTAGCACAGCTAGTGACAATAGTGAGGATCTCACTGTCTTTCAGTAGGATTCAATCAGGATATGAAAGTGGCAGGAATAGCTCAGATTAAAAGCCCACTTAGTTCATTGTCTTTTCTCCATCAACAGCTGTAAGTTCATGTCCAAGGCAGAGTGTGAAGCAAAGCAGGTATATAGCAATACCCCCACCCCCAGCATACTGTGCCAGGATCCTGCAGAGGAAAATGCTTTGAGCCAGGGGTGGTGGATTTGAAATAACCATGAGTAGATATTTTTATTCTTTTCAGCTCCATGAATTTGTCCAGTCTTTCTTTTTTTCCTTTTGAATCATGCAAATTATACTGGTTTCCACAGCATCCTGAAGTGAACAGCAGTGCAGATGACAAGAGAACCAAATCTATTTTTCAAACCTGCTGCTATACTTTTGTCCTTCCATCCGAATGGACAGAGGGAAATCTTTCCCAAATGCCCCCTCTTGGCTACTGGTCAGATCATGGATGTTTGTCCTAGTCTGCTCTGTCAGTTGTTTTGTTTGGATCAGATCTTAGTCACCTTTGATGACGTGACAGCTTAGCTAGGCCAGGAAAGGAAGCTGGTTAAAGGCACTGGGATTCAGACCTAGGAATTGAATCCACTTTTTGAGCATCTACTATAGAGCCTGTGTCACCACAGATAATTTCATCTTAACTTCTTTTTCCTTATTTCCTGTCTTAACAATAGTAATCGCAGTATCTCACAAAGATTTGAGGTTATAATAGCTATTTGGACATGAAGGCAATAGAGGAACAACACGAGAAAAAGAACAGTAATCCTCTGACCTTGTAATTCTCCCTGGACTGTTGCTCCCCTGAATGCACAGGCTGGGACTCATGAGCAGAAGTGGCAAACACTGGGACTGCCAGCACTGTCCCCACCTTTCTTGTCTGCACACTGGCTGCCTAGACAGCTGAGCTGTGTTGAGAAGTGGCTCCTGAGCTCATCTGTCTGCAGACAGAGGCAAACTGAAAGGCAATTCCCAGTTTCCCTTCAGTCTGGCCAGTAAGGAGCAGCTTCATGGGGAATTTCCTACATCTGGCATGTAGGTGGACATCTGGGGAAAGGGAGGGGGGAAGAGGAGTTCATCAGCCCTCATAATGTTATTATTCTCCGCTCATGAGTCAGTCTCTCCACATGACCTGTGTATGTGAACATTTTTCCATATATTTCGGCATTGAAAATACAACAGTCAGCGTACGAAATGAGCACTTGGTTAGCTGAGATGGCTGAACACCAGCAGCATGCAGAGGGCAGCTGCTCAAGTTGCCCTGCTATATCCCACCTCATGCCTTGCAGTCCTCGGTGGACACCTGGCCCAACTCTCCACACAACTTTTCTGATGTGGACTAAAGACACAGTGCAGAACAATTGCTATTTTATTGCAGGAAGACTGTGATTCAGCCCAGATTAGAACAGAGGTCTCAATTATTTCATTTGGAGAGAAAGCAAGAAGATAGAATTGCTAAGGCAATTTTTTCTTTCCTGCCCTCCTTAGATCTTCCAAGCACAGCCACTTCTGTCAATATCCCTGACTTGCTTCCCGGTCGCAAGTATATTGTTAATGTCTATCAGATCTCTGAAGAAGGAGAGCAGAATCTGATCCTGTCTACTTCACAGACTACAGGTATGTGCGGGTGGTTGTTGCTGCACTTTGAAAGCGGTTTTTATTGTTTGCTCAATAAATTTGTTACCTCTCATCCTCACGCTTGCTGTCCTCCTCTGTTTATTTCCTTAAACAGCACCTGATGCACCTCCAGAACACACCGTGGAAAGTGTAGATGACACCTCCATTGTCATTAGCTGGAGCAGACCACAGGCTCCAATCACAGGTTTGTCCGATTGGAGCGCACCTATTTTGCAGTGTCGGTAGCATCTGAGATGTAGGTAAGAAAGAAAATGAAGCATCATTCTGGGACAGAGGACTGGAGCATAATTCTGCCTGGCCTGAGAGACTAGCTGGAAAGCACATGGCCAGTTCAGCATTTGCTGGGTGTCACTGTCTGAACCAAACGGTTCAGGAGACTGGATGCAAAACAATTCCTGCTGGATTTGTGTTAAATAAAAACAAGCCCTGTGACCGTCTCTGTATCCATCATCCAGACTATCCCGTAACAAGCATGAGGACTGTGTAGACCTAAATCCACATGTCAGAAATATTCTGATCCAGGTCAGATTGTGCTTTGTAAGGCATTATGGGTGTGCGATCTGTAGCTGGGATGTGAGCACAGGCAGGCCACAGGTCCTGCTGCAGTTCAGGACTATTGTTATGAAACCTCACTGGGGAGGTCGGTTTAGCTCTCGTTTCTAGCATTCCTTGTGCTGCCATACTGGTGGTGGCTAAGTACCGTATATACTTCTCTTCCTTTAGGTTACAGAATTATTTACACACCCTCCGTGGAAGGCAGCAGCACAGAGCTCAACCTGCCTGACACTGCAACCTCTGTCACGCTCAGTGACTTGATGCCGGGTGTTCAGTACAACATCAGCATCTACGCAGTGGAAGAAAATCAGGAGAGTACTCCTGTCTTCATCCAGCAGGAAACCACAGGCGTCCCACGCACAGGTAATGGTCAGTGTCTTCTGGCCATCGGTCAGTGTCCTAGGTTGTCTTAAGGGGCTTCTGCTAAGAGATCCTTTTAAGAGCCTGGAAAATCATTTGCCTCAGTACTTGGCCTGCAGATGTTTAAGGTTTTGTACTCAGATGCCACAACACACCTCCAAATCATTCACCTGGCTTCTCCCTCTCCCTTCCAGTCCTAACCGTTATTTTGCATTGCAGTCAGGGGGGATGGGAGATTGCTCAGCATTGACTGATGTGCCAAAATAACACTATATGATCTGAACACGAGGCACCCAAAATTTAAAAAACTACTGGTTTCAAGGTTCTTTAAGTACCCGATTGGGCTGAATAGCCAAACGAAAAGAAAGGATAGTGAAAGAATTGGAATCTGCTGTGGTGGCAGTGGAATTTGATGGTCCTGCAAGTTGCAAGCACGTGTTTGCAAATGGGAATTTACCAGGAATGAACTCAGCTCAATGATTTTGTGGTTTGGCATCTGTATCTTCTAAAAATGGGCATTGGTTAACCTTAGGGCAGTATCAGTCCTAATGTGAAGAAGCTTGATTTGAACATAGGAATTCCAGGGTACTGTGGACCAATATAGCGGGAACTGGATTTTGCCTTTGACTACAGTAAGGCCAGATCAGCCCCTGTACTTGTTTAATTATAAAAGATGGATTTTAATTATAGATATTCAAAAAATGCCATGGGTTTTGAAAACCATCCCTTTTAATTTTAAAAAGAGGTTCCTGTTTCCAGCTCCTGGAGTATGTTATGTTTCCCCCCTGCCCAAGCTTTTGGTCTGCATGTGCTTGAAGTTCTGTAGCATATTACATCTGGCCTTTCAGTTCTCTTTGTGTGACAGCAAGATACCTTCTCTGACTGAAGGCATAAAATACTTCAAACTATGTAGTGACATCTTGAGTCGTAGTCTGCTTGTCTGAGAATGTGTGTATACATGTTTACAGTGAGGTTACCATGATGTTTTTAATTTGATAAATACTCTCAAGCTAGCCATTGTTCGATGAAAATTAACATTTTTTTTCCTTTGGCTTCTCTTGCCAGTTGCTCAGGACTCCCTCTAACACCGTTCTGTTGCTCTGCTTTCAGATGAAGTTCCTTCACCCAGAGATCTGCAGTTTGTGGAGGTTTCTGATATCAAGATCACCATCATGTGGACCCCACCGCAGAGCCAAGTCTCCGGCTATCGAGTGGAAGTGATCCCTGTCAATCGCCCTGGCCAGCATGGCCAGAGACTGCCTATCACCAGGAGCTCTTTTGCTGAAGTTGTTGACCTGCTCCCAGGAACAACCTATCTCTTTAAGATCTTTGCTGTGAGCCAGGGCAGGGAGAGCAAACCTTTGACTGGAGAGCAAACCACCAGTAAGTGTCTTTCCTTTGTGCTTTTTTCAGCCGTTTGAAGTGCATATTTCTCTGTCGCTTAGAGAAATGTATAAACAGAGCGCATAAAGCGCAACAGTTAGAGCCCAGGAGGTATCCCATAACTAGGATGACAGGGCTGGGAATTCATTCAGTCAAACAACAATCTCTTCAGCAGATTTATCCTCCTCCAGGGCTTTCCAATGGGAGTTTAACTCTCACGGCACTTTAAAACAATTTTGTATGGCTGGAATTCAACTTTTTTATTACTGGCTGAGAATTGATGAGCCCTGCAGTTCTTTTACAGCACAGATCACAGCCTGTGGTTTGTTGTTTGGTTTGTTTTTTTTTTAAGGATACCTTAGGGCAGATTTCAGCATGACTTGGGAGCCTTGCTGAGATTGCTCTGAAAATCCCTCTCTCCTTTCTGACAGCTACATACCTGTTTGGCTCTGCTGTCAGGAGTTCTGTGTGCACATGTAAGGACAGGTCCTGGCATTAAAAGGACTGCATTTCAGCTTTGCCGTGTCAGGCCTGCCTTTCCACAGGCTGTCTCACCACCCCAGAAACTTTACTGTCATCCCAGTGAGACCTGGGGAACCTCAGTGGACTGTTGACAAGAGCCGTGGGGAGCATATATTTTTCAGGAAGGGTCATGCAGGATCTCTTAGAAACCGATTGCTAATGATCTGGTGGCAGTGCCGCACGTCACCAGTATGAGGCAAGAGGACAAGCAAAGTACACAGTCTGACAGGCATTGCTTTTTGCTTTGCAGGAGTGCAGAGCAGAGAGGAGCAGTGGCTTGGCAAGATGTAGGCTTTCAGATGGAAGAGGAGGAGTTTAGCACAGGTTCTGGGGGTTGTCTCCATTTTTTACCCAGAAGAAGCAGATCAGAACGTGGGATGTGGTTCATTTGAACAGATTCTGTTATTGGGCAATAGAGGGTGACTCGTTTGTGGTGTTCTTTGACTGGGTCACATTATTTGAAGGACCAAAATTCAGCTGTGCACACCTGCTGCTGTTCTGACACTTTTAACTGAGAGCAACTTCTGAGAATCCAGCCCAAGTCTTAGAAAGATGAGAGGGAAGGAAAGGAAATGGGATAATCTGTGAACACAGCCATGCTGTTTGAGAAATACTAGTTACTTACATCCCTAAAGTTAGGAGCCATGAATAGTGCCTGTCCCTCTTACCATCTCCCTGCCTACGCAGGAAGAATGGGATCCTTATGTTTGTCCTTTGATGCAGGTACCTGATCTGAGGGTAACGCAGATGGTGTGAGCACCCTCCCTCTTCTTCTAAGCGAGGCTTTCAAAAGCAAGGATGTAACTTAGGAGTCTGAACTCTCTTGGATGCATTTAGAACAAGAAGGGTTCAGTTCCCAATTAGATCTGTAATTTTTGGTGGCTATTTTCAGGAGCCTTGGCTAGGTGTAGAGCTCCTCTGAAAATCCACACACAGAGGTCTACACTGCAGCATAGACATTTGATTCAGGCAGCACAGGGCTAGTTACAAATGTCTGGAATCATTTTCCATAGGCTATGATCATCTGCTTAACTGCTTTCCCTAAACCACATTTCAGAAAGTATTCACATAAATTGCATCCTGTAATCGAAAGTCCTGGGAAACAGAAAATGTTCAGAGTTCCCAAGGAAAACCCTGCAGCAGAGGTCTCTTCCCACGGTGTAAATGTTTCTCTCTTTCTGGCCTCCTGTTAAAAAGCAGTCCACAAATAAACTCTCAGTGTGTGTGTGTGGCTTTTTAATCTTCCCCTTTTTCCTTTAGTATGGGGAGAGGAAGTGATAAAAGCCTAATAGAGCTGGCAAATTAAATCGTGCAGAAAGGAACTGACTGTAGGCTATAAATCAGAGGAAGATCAGATGAGACTTAGCACAGATCTAAGTATCAAGAAGAGATAAAGCGGACTGGAGATGGGTGTAAGGAGGATCATATTCATCCTTTGTCTTTTAGAACTATCTCCTCCATCTTTGGAAGTGGTGGAAGAACAAAGTCCTCACTTCCTTTTTCCTCCCTCCTCAAAAACGGAGCAAACAACTGGGGAGAAAACAAAAAGGACAAAACCTGCTTCCCACTGAATCACTGGGAGAGCGATGAAAACATTAATTTTTATCACAAAAATGTTGTTTTGGGGAGGAGGAAAAAGCATTTTCCATCAAAAAGGAGCATTGGTGGAACCTCTCCTCATTGCTCTTAATTTCAGCATTCAATTGGGACGTAATCGAGGTGGAGAGATGTCTCATGTAGATGCTTTAAACTCTTGCTGCAGCCAGTGCTACCCTGCCTGCTCTGGGGGCAAGTTGCTTAAGTGTCTTTCTCTCTCGAGCCTCATCTTGTCTCAGCCAAAGGTAGTAACACCTCTGCCATTCACTGGGCTCCAGCAGAGTGCTGAAGAGGCTGCCTTGCTTCAGCCTCTTGTTTATGTAGTTTTCTGGGTTGTCAGTCTCAGCAGCTTCCCAGGGGCAATGGTAAAAAGAGCTGTTCCATGAGTCCCATGGGAGAGATGAGCGTGCTTAGATTTGTCGTGTAGTCAGTTCCATGGTGTGATTATTTTTAACCTAGGAACTGGTTTTCTGCAGAAAGTCGCTGACTGTGACTTATTTTTACATTAGAATGAAAAAGTGGGGGTGTTTTGTTTTGGGAAGGGATTCTGAGAGGGCAGGGAGTAGGACTGGGCAAAGATTTAAAAGATTAAATCCTTTAATGAAAAGGGGCTGAAGTTGGGTTTCCTTGCATATGCTGACAAGTCTAAACTGAGCTGATTTTTAAAAAATGCTCAGCATTCATGAGAAACTATTGACTTCCCCATGGTATGGCAGTGGCAGTGACCCAAATCAGCGCAGCCCAGAATGCACGGGTCTGCCTGGCCCAGCATATGACTCAGGTGGCACTGAGGCATGGAAATAGTTATTGCACTTCTATTTCCAGCTCTCTCACGGTCCCCACCTTTGCTGTTCCCTGCTGTTGCACTCACTCTCTGACTGAGAAATACAGGCTCAACTGCCAAATTGTCCAGCCATGGTTTTTGCATGGTAAAGGACATACTTTGGAAGTTAGGGATGAAGTAGAGAGAGATTCAGCTGGAAAATTGAGTCATGTTATGCTTTTTCTTCCCCAGAGCTCGATGCCCCGACCAACCTGAGATTTCTCAATACCACGGAGCATTCAGTGCTGGTGTTGTGGACGCGGCCCCGTGCTGTGATCACAGGATACCGGCTGACTGCAGGTCCCACAAGAGGAGGTCAGCCAAGGACCTACAATGTGGGACCGTCTGCCTCCAAGTACCTTCTCAGGAACCTGCAGCCTGGCACCGAGTACACTGTGTACCTTGTGGCAGTTAAAGATGACTTGCAAAGTGCCAGAGAGACTGGAGTCTTCACAACATGTAAGTATAACAGGCACACAGTCCTCTTCCCTGACACTCTGGCCGTTCTTCAGAACTTGTGCTGAAAGTGGGTATTGTGAACTGGTTTACAGAAGACGCCTTTTGAAGTAGCATTCCAGCAGAACTGCTTGGGAAATACTCCTTGTTCTTCTTTTTGAACTACTTGGCAGAAAAAAGAGAGTGATTTGCATGAAAAAGCTCTCATTAATAGATATTTCAGCTTTTTGGTGATGAAGAACAAAAGGGAGAACTTACTACTGGTACCTCAGTTTTTGTTTAACTGAATAACAAATTTAATTTTACTTGATCTTGCCAGTTGATTAGTCATGCCAAAACCAAACAAGGAAAGCAAACAGCTCCCTTAAATGGGCAAGGAATAATTAGTCTGTCCTTTGTATGAAGCTGAAGGCAGTCATTTTTCAAGCCCAACCATACCGTCTAAGGCAGCTCGACTGCAGTTACAGAAACTGACGCAAACATTGAGTTTTATCCTCCTTTTTTTTTTTCTTTACATTTCAGTTATCTGTACTTTTGCTGTTGGCTTGGAAGAAATATTAAGCAAACTTGGGGAGGAAAGGGAGTTCTGTAAAAACCCACACATACTTCTAGAAAGAACAAATAGATTCACTGTTTAAATGATGATGAAGCAGTCATATAAACTAACAAAATTCAAAGCCGTCCAAGCCCAGAACCACATCCTTTTCTCAAAAGAGAATGTGGTTTTTTTTAGGACAATATGAAATTTCAATAAAGGTCCAAACTTTTAATTGGAGTAGCACTGTTGGCATTGGCATGGTGTGTTTTGCTGACAGACAGCCTTATCTATAAATATTTCACAATTAGGATATGAATAGATATCTCAGATGAATATTGCCTTCAAATTCTGGCTTATCTGAATGAAACCAGTCCAGTTTAAGACTATAGATTAATAAACCAAGTCTCCTCATTAATAACGAGGTCAGTCCAGATTAAACTCAGTTGAGTTATTTCAGCGGATTCTGGAGTACACAAAGGCTTGGGCTTCTGCGTGATGCTCCTGACAGATATCAATGAGACCACAGATTCCTCAGATTGACTTTGAGCTCTGTTTTGCTCTGCTCACTTAAAAAGAGTTGCAGAGGTTGGTGAGGGCTGAGATTGTCCTAGTTCGGATAGCTGGATGACAGACAAGGAAGTAGTGTTCTGCCGACTGAATGGCAGATGGTGGGTGAGGGGAAAAAAGCTGGGTTTTGAGGAACACTTTAGATACCATGCCAAAAACAATATTCCCCAAATTCTCAGAGCTGGATGCAGAGAGGACACATGAGTCCCAGTTCAATATTTTTGCTTTCCTCAGGAACTAAAAAAGCGCTGCCTATGCTTACTGTGTCTATCAAGCCCAGCAGCAGACAGAAGTCATCTGTCAGATCCCTCCCAAATCATGGGATTTTCAGAACCACTTACTACATACCTCTTGCTATTTGGACTGCTGTAGGTCAGGTTTTCTGTTTGGTGCCATCACCGCAGCGAGAATTCAAGGCTGTCAATTCACTTCACAGATCAGCCTGTTGGCTCTGTTCCTCCTTTTAACACAGAAGTGACTGAGACTTCTATTGTCATCACCTGGACACCTGCCCCACGGATTGGTTTCAAGGTAGGAGAAACTGAAATCCTGTTTCTTTTTCCCCTTGCTTCATTGTCATAGGGAGGGCAGATTAAAGCTGTTTGCTGAGGACTGCAGTGAAGACAGTGGCACAAAAGTCCTCTGGACTTCAAGTCAGGTTCATCAGTGGGACATCTAAACCACAAGTTAATAGGATTAATGGTTGGTGTGAAGCATACAGACCCATGATACTCATGTTGGATGAGAAGTTGGGATGCTGATAGTTACCTGGGATGGGAGTATTTGAGACTGAAAAACAAACTTCACTGCTTCTCTGCAGCTGGGTGTGCGCCCGAGCCAAGGTGGAGAGGCTCCCCGGGAGGTCATCTCTGATTCTGGCAGCATCGTGATCTCTGGTCTGACCCCTGGAGTGGAGTATACCTACACCCTCACAGTCCTGATGGACGGCCAGGAGAGAGAGACTCCCATCATCAGAAGAGTGACTACACGTATGACACGTTTGCTTTTCCACAATTATTCTTCCTTCTGCTTGCTTCCCCTGTGCTCCCCAGATGAATGGCTGTCTTCTGGGAGTCAGTTCTAGTCTCTTCCTCCTGTTATGGTCTGGAAGGTGTTTTGCTTTTTGATGCATGGGCGACAGTAGCACTTGCCCATGCAATACAAGGTCACGACTTCAGGAGATCATTTTCTTAGCTAATTCCGAAGGGTGAGGGTATAATGTGGGGAGGAGGGATGCTGAGGGGAGCTAGCATGGTTCTCAGTGCCATAAATGACCATTTGTCTGAATGCTTGCAGCATTGTCTCCACCAACCAACCTGCGCCTGGAGCCCAATCCTGATACCGGGATCCTGGTAGTCTCTTGGGACAGAAGCACAACTCCAGGTAACTATGAGAACAGGTGCTATGCTCGAACCTCCTGTTGTACCAGAGTGCCAATGTTTGTTCTCTGGTGCCTTGCAGTTCATTAAGGAGACTTTGATGGGAAGCTTGCTTTTGAGTAATTTAAGGGAAAATGTACATATTTCTAGATACATTCAAGGATGTGATTCACAGCTAAGTATAGGTTGCCATAGGACTCTTCCTGATTTACATTCCATGTAAAATGCTATTTTGGTGTATGAATGCGTTTAAATACTTCATTGGGTTTAGGGATTTGAAGGATTTCTTCAAATATCCCCAGCTGTTTAAAAAAAGTCCAAGGGAAGGAAAGCAAAATTGAACTAAAAAGATTTCTGGCAGTGAAGAATGAGTTTGTATTCATGGGATTTCTGAAAGCGTTTGAGATGAACTCTTTTACCACAATAGCTGATGGGAGCTGTACAATTGACTTCTGTAAAACAAGGATTGAAAGCTTTTGAAAACCCCACTCAGTCAGTAGATCCATCTTCTCTTGACATGTCATGAGATTTTCAGTTTGGTAATGTCTCAAAGGGAATTAGAATTATGCTGTGAGTGGCATGGCTGCCTCCTGGGAAGCTCATTTCAGGGTGCTTGAAAAAGGAACCTCTTGCTTGCTGGGCCGAGGGCAAAAGCACTTGTAAGAAGTCATGTGTTTTGCTTCAGTTGTTTATACTGAGGCCTGATGTAATCAATACAGCAGGAGATCACTGCATACTGGTATATCTGTATTTCAGGCATCAGTGGGTACCGAGTGACCACTGCTCCTACCAATGGGCAGCAGGGCTCTACCCTGGAGGAAGTTGTAGGCGCGGATCAGACCACCTGCACCTTTGAAAACCTAAACCCTGGTGTGGAGTACAATGTCAGCGTTTACTCGGTCAAGGACGATCAGGAGAGTATCCCCATCTCTGAAACCATCACACAAGGTAATGAAAGGATGAGCAGCTACTCAAAGTCAAATTGCTGAGCCCGAGAGCTGTACATTGCAGAACTGATGGCAGAGGGCTTAGACTTGGAAACAGAACAGCCACGTACCAGCATGTGCCAGAGCAGTCTTTATAGCCGTGTACTTCTCTGCATGGGCAGTCTGTCAACAGGGTGGTGGTAGAGATGAATCTGTTGTATCAGTACACTGAGCCACAGAGCAATGGAGATTTAACTTGGCCCTGCAACGCCCCAGCATCTGGAGCACAGCTGGTAGGAATGGGAAGTAGGTGAAGAGAGTGGAAAGCAAGCACAGGAGGAATTTTGGCAGTGGTAGTGGCACAAGATCACTTCAGCACAATGGAGAGGAAAGCCAAGATTGAAAGCTCCATCACTGTAGCCCTTCTGGGACACAAAATGCAGAAACTACCTTTGTAACCCCAGCAGCAAAATTAGTCTGCATCTCCCCAAATGGTTTCATTTCATTTTTCTTTGTGAGGGCTTTGTCTGTTTTTGTTTCTGCTCAGCCCTGAAAAGATGCCAGCTACTGTGTTTGCTTGCTCTTATAACACTGCTTTAAGATTTCCATGCTTCACTGAAGTGCTGTATGCTGTGATACTGCATAACTAAAGCAGTAATAGCTTTAGCCCTTTACCATCTTCTGGTGGGGGAAGGCTAAGAATGTCTGTCTCTGGCTTTTAGCATTCTTTACAGGTGGTATGGTACATGCATTCCGTGTGGATAAGTAACGATTTTACAGAAAACTGGCAACTTTTTTGCATCTCTTCTGTAAAATAAGTCTTTTCCTAGAAGGACATTAAAATAGAAGATAACCACTATTATTAAAGCCAGTCTTTTGCAATATTACTGTTCCATAATTCATTTTCAAGCTAACTTGTAATGGTCCAACAGAATGGATGCCAAGTCCTGCACCTTTGGCTTGCCCACTGGTGACTGATCCATAGGGAAGGAGGAGCATCCGTCAGATCCCACTAATTTCAGGATTGACCTGGTAAAGTTACACAGCCAAATCTTGTAACTTAAATCGATGCCAGTCTATTGACTCAAGCAACTGAGGGTTCATTGCTGATTAAAGGTGCATCTGAAATTCCCCCCTCCCTGCCCAGTTCTGTTGGTCCTAACATGCAGGAAAAGACCAGCTTTGCTAATACGAACAATATTGATAGGGAACAGTCCCAGCTGTGCTTGTTTGGCATACAGAAATCTAGGTAATATCCAGAAGGTCAGTGACTCAGTTCTGAGATTTTGAACAATTCAGCCAACAAATCAAGTCAACCTCTTGGCCACATCATGTGCTGGGCATAACCTCAGAATAGGGGGACAGTGTCACTCTTACAGAATTCTTATCTGTAAAAGTCATTTTTAACCATTTGCCATCTTTCCAAGAAAGCATTTCATTACTCACTGTTCCGTATCATGTGTTTTTAGCAGATATATTGCAGCAGTTAGTGGTAAGTAGAACTTGAGGAATTCTGGGCCAGATCCTCAAGCCACCACAGGGATTTGAGACTTTTTTTTTCCAAGTCCTGTGTAGTTCGGACAGTGGATGATCTGCCCTGAAGCTTTGTGATGGTTCTCAACAACTGAGGGTGTAGTCTGATTTAGTCCCTTCAAATGGGTTGATATTTTTATGATCCCAATGGTAAAAGTTAGACTTACTGTTTGAACAAGACAAAAATTCTAGGGGGTTAATCAACTATTATTTCAGAGTTGTTGTTTTATTTATATGTTAATAGACTTTGATCCCTTGTTTTCTACCTGCAACAAAATTTGGGTGTGTTTTTTCTGTTTCTATTTTCATTGGAAAGTGATGAGTCTTTGTGGCTCATCATTGCTCAAAGTAAATTTGTTGCCAGTGAAGTGCCTCTTGTAGGTCTTTTTGAAAATTGTATGTCTGAAGTGGAAGTGCACTGTCTCAGGTGATCGGGGTTTCAGCTTCTGTCTGCAGGGGCAGCTGAAGACTGCACTGAAGGGTACAATATGAAGAGAAAAAAACCAAAACAAAACATTGAAAAAAGCGAAAAAAACAAACCACCAGAAAACCTCCTTTTCCCCTAAACCCCCAGAGAAATTCTGCATATCACCGCAATTGCTTCTCAGGTTCTGTCAATGTTGATAGTGATGAACACTGCTTTTCTCTCCCTTGTCTTTCTTTCGCCTCTCTGTGTCTTTGCCTTTCCCGTCTGCTCTTTAACTCATTAGAGGTGCCCCAGCTCACTGACCTAAGCTTTGTTGACATAACTGACTCAAGCATCGGCCTGAGGTGGACCCCGTTAAACGCTTCCACCATTATTGGTTACCGCATCACAGTAGTTGCGGCAGGAGAAAGTGTCCCTATTTTTGAAGATTTTGTGGACTCCTCAGTAGGATACTACACAGTCACAGGCTTGGAGCCGGGCATTGATTACGACATCAGTGTAATCACACTCATTAATGGCGGAGAGAGCGCCCCTACCACTCTGACACAGCAAACGGGTGAATTTTGAAAACTTCTGTGTTTCGTGGCATGGACGGTGTTTCATGCTGTCGCTGGCTGTCGGGATGTCGGGGCTTTGTCCAAAGAGGAATCGAGCCGCTCACTGAGGGGAAGCTGAACAGACCCAGCTCGGTCCTTTTTCTAAATGGCAGCTGGGGATGGAGATGCACTGCTCTGTTTTCTAAGTTGACACATTTCAATACGGTGAATGGCTGTAGACGTGCCATTAACCTTCTGCTATTCAAGATTTCCGGGATCCAGTTGGAATCAAGAGCCTGAAACACGAGCAGTATATTCCCCAGACTTCTAAACTGCGTTTCCCAAAAATCAGAGTGCCAAAGGGCAGAGCAGCTCAGCAGACACCCTCCAGCCTTGATAGCTATTTGAGCTTCCAGCAGTCTGTTTCAGTAGCGGCCCCACTCTTTCCACAAGGCCCCGAAGGAGGTAGATGAAAGGCCACTCCCTGAGTACATGCCATTGACAGCCATGCCACACCGTCAAGGGTCTCCATAGTGCATGAGCAGCAGGCGAGCTGGAAACTGGTTCTTGCATGAAAAACTATTGTGTTTGAAAATCCTGAGGCTGTAAATCCTTCAACACGAGTAGAAGTAGAGTCATAGGAAATTAGTAGCATACCCTCCCTCTCCTGTGTGTGCATGTATGAATTGTAGATGAGATGACTTTTCCATCTGTAGGCTGCTGTGTGGCAACTTTAAACCTCTCATGGCTCCACATCTGTGACACAAAATCCAGCTGCAAGAAGCATGTTACTGAAACTCGCTACCTTGTTTTCAAATTAGCCCCACAGGGCATATTTAAAGGGTCAGGAATTGCCAAGAGGTTAAAGGAGCCTGACAGTAGTACAGACATATTTTTCTCTTCACTATAGTAGGACCAAATGTAGTTTAGAAGTCTGTTTGCATGGTTCTGACACAGTAGTCTGTTATGCATGAGATCCTTTCTCTGGTGATTCCCTGAACATATCGATCAACTTTTATCAGTCCGAGAACTAAGACACATTTGGTTTTTGCTACGTAGCTGTGCCTCCTCCCACTGATCTCCGCTTCACTAATGTGGGGCCTGATACTATGAGGGTGACTTGGACCGCACCAACTTCCATTGTGCTGAGCAGTTTCTTGGTGCGCTACTCACCTGTGAAGAAGGAGGAAGACATTGCAGAGCTGACCATTTCACCCTCAGACAACATGGTGGTGTTAACAAGTAAGTAGGTTAACTACGTAAGTCAAACAAATATAAGGGGTCCCTTGTATATGACATGAGGCAAAAGAAAAATTGCTTACTGTAAGTGTAACGGGCCAAATTCTCAGCTGAGCTAAGCTGGTGTCAAAGTAGCCTCAAAGAAACTCACACTAAATGGGGTTTGGCCACTTGCATTTAGCCAGGTTAAAGCCAAACCACACAAAAGTTTTTCCCGTCAATCCAAGGACAGTGATGAATCAGACTACGGGGCAATTGTATTGGTTTGCAGCCTGGTTAGGTATTAAGACTAAATACATATTGCTGGCCTGGTTTGCCAAAGATGTCAAGGACTTGCAGTGCAGAGGTTCAGGGAGAGGATCAGAATGTGCAAAAGGTCATTGTTCTGTTTGCTTTGTATGCTTGGGACCAGAAAATAAATACTGATAAGCTGATACTAATTTTTGCTGGTGCAAAAGCTGTGTTATATTTGAGGGGTTTTTTATTCTGTCCTAGAAACAGGTTGGTTGAATGAGAGACAATACCTGCTTTCAGAATAAGAGACCAGATCTGGAGCTCAGCTGACTTAGAATAGCTGTTTTTGGACCTAGCAGAAAACGAATTGCTTCTAGCCAGTCTTCACAAACTAATGAAGCAACAATACAGGATACTATGCTCCTTCAGGCTAAAACATTGCAAGCAACCATAATGCCATAAAATTTAAATTGTCGTCTGTCCTGGAGACTCAGATCTTCCATCAGGCAAAACCTGATTTACCTCCCTTAAGAAACACAGTTAAACTTGTGTGGGTTGAGTGACTTCTCGCTATTAATAAAGAAATATGTCTAAATTCCTGTACTAAAACTCCACAGATCTGCTCCCTGGTACCGAATATCTGGTGAGAGTCTACAGTGTTTCTGAGCAACACGAGAGCGCGCCTCTGTCTGGGATCCAGAAAACAGGTACTTAGATGCACACTGAGACGCACATGTGGTTAATGCTATCCATTAAGCGGTCATTAATGGGATTTTGTTGCTTTTGTCTATTGCCACCTCTGTTGCCGTCTAGTCGTCAGCTAGATATCGAAGAGCAATGCAGATTCACGTCTTGGGAAATGCCAGGAAATTTTGTGTTTCATTATGTCTGAGAGCCAGAACTTCTGTTGGATTTAAACAGAGCATGCAGACCTTGGTGTGAATGTACTGACAGCGTCTGCCTGAGAACAGGCCTAGACAGAGCCTATTGTAACTACTACTGAGTCGTCTTTGTGTAATGGAGTTTGGTCATGTCCGTTGTTTTATGCTGTGTTGTCTGTGTGCGCCACATGCTCTTTTCCTGCAGTTGTGTTCCAGTGCTTGTTTATCTCACTTTGGTCCTGAACACGTATTTGTTTAGTTCTGGCTTAGGGTCTGGCAGTGTCATGGTGCTTCCTGAGCTTAATGAAGCAGGGCAGTGGTGATGCTGACCAGTAGTTCGGTTGAACTCAGTCTTTCATCTCTTTGAAATACCCAGGTCTTGATTCCCCCACTGGCCTTGACTTCTCGGACATAACTGCTAACTCTTTCACTGTCCACTGGATTGCTCCTCGTGCCACCATTTTGGGCTACAAAATCCGGCATCACCCAGAGAGTGGTGGTGGCAGGCCCAAGGAAGACCGTGTGCCCCCCTCCCGGAACTCCATCACCCTGACCAACCTGCTTCCAGGGACTGAGTATGTGGTCAGCATCATCGCCATCAACGGCAGGGAGGAGAGCGTGCCCTTGGTTGGCCAACAAACAACAGGTAAGCCTTGAGAGCATGCTGACTAAACATTATTGTGAGGATAGTTGCTGTTAAACCAGATCTTCTCTACCAGCTGGTGAAACTCTGCTCATGAGGAAGTGCCTGAGATACTGAGGTGAAAAAGGTGGGAGTATCCATACTACTTTCAGATCAAATCATTAGGGCCAGCAGAACTTTTTTCATTAAATCTAGTCCAATGCCTGATAGTTTCTAACCAATACATCACTTGTAGAAGTGTGTGCACTGGGCTTAGAACTAAGAAAAGAGGCAGGGGAGCATGGTATGATAGGTGGAATGTGTAGCTGATGTACATTAACTGTGTTTAAACTCTCTCTCAATTCTCTATTTTTCTAGTGTCTGATGTTCCAAGGGACCTGGAAGTCACCCCCACCAGCCCAACCAGCCTTGTGGTTTCCTGGGATGCTCCTGCAGTGACAGTCAGATACTACCGGATCACTTATGGTGAAACAGGTGAGGGTAGGCTTCTGTGGACAGTCACAGACCAGAAGCTCTATTCTGAGGCCATTAGAAAGCCATACAAAATAGCAAATGCAAGTTTGACTGCAGCAGACAAACTCTTGAATCTCTGAGATTCTTGCAGCATATTTAAAGATTGTCAAATATAGGTGCCTTTTTTTTTCTAAAGGAGAGCAAATAATTTTTTGTCTACCAACAAGAAAGAGCATCTGGAGTACTCCAGTGATTTTTTTAGAGGTGGTTCTCTGTACATATTTCATCCTTTTCCTTGGGTTGTTCTGAAAAAAAACTGACCCAAGATCCACTGATACCAAGAGGGTCTTCCTTTCAGCTTGATGCATATAGAATTGTTCTGGTTTTGTAATGATTTAAAAAGTATACTTTAGAGATCCGTCACATTTCTTTTTCCACCCCACCCTCCTTAGGTGGAAGCAGCCCTGTGCAGGAGTTTACAGTGCCTGGCACCGTGTCCACTGCTACTATCACTGGCCTCAAACCCGGCGTAGACTACACCATCACCGTGTATGCTGTAACTGGCCGTGGAGACAGCCCTGCCAGTAGCAAGCCAGTCACTGTCACCTACAAAACAGGTGAGACACATTTAAACAAAACGCCCCTAATCTTAGCGTTGGCTTATCCCCATAAATTTGTATCACTGATCCCTGGTTTCTTCTAGAAGTCATGGGCTACATTGTAAGCTGTCATTTTCAGTGGAGGTGCATATCATGGTGGCCCAGCATGATAATGACATGACACAGGAGGGGATTGTGGACTTGGACTTGTGGATGAGGGGAAAGCCTGTGGAGTCCAGATGGGGATACAAGCAATACTTGTGTGCTTATTGCAGAGTGGAAGTCACGGTGGGCTCCAATATCATGGGGTCACTGTTGGCTTAACCCTGGTGCTTCTGGTGCACTGTCATATTACGTGATCCTGATGAGACCAGACTTTTTAACTCCAGGCCTTTTGTCTCACTCCTCATCTGGATATAGCCTATGCCTACTGCAGCTGCAGATGAAGACATTTAGTAGCCTTTGAAACAATAAAAATCCTCATCTAACATTGATACGAGGTCAGTCACCCACACGTTGTGGTTAAGGCTTTTTTGCTCTGGGCTAGCATGAGGATCAAATAAATAGCAACATGTGTTTTCTGTTCTAAGAAGCACAGCCTAGCAAAGGAAGAGCAAAACGAAATTCAGCTAGCAGGCAACAGCGGAGGGAGGGTTTGCTGTACCAACATGCTCAGAAAAAAAACTATTTTTGCTGCCCAGAAATAGACACACCATCCCAGATGCAAGTTACCGATGTCCAGGACAACAGTATCAGCATCAGATGGCTCCCTTCAACATCTCCAGTCACAGGGTATCGGGTGACAGCTGTCCCCAAGAAAGGACATGGCCCCACTAAAACTAAAAATGTACCTGCAGGTAAGAGTACATGACATCCTTGACCAGATCTGTAAAGAAGGCAAGACATGACAGCTAGAGTCAACACTATCAGGCAGTAGGTGTGTGCTCGAAGCCAAACTTTCTCCTGCTTGTACCTTTTTTTGGTCATCCTGCTGACTTCAGTGGGTCTCATCCAGGAGAAGCTAGGGCAATTTTTTGCCCCCAAAGCTTCACATTCCTTTGGCGCTGCTGTGCTGCAAAGGTTTGCTCTTGGCAACCTCAGTGGCTCTGAAAGGCAGCTGGATTTCAAAGAATGCCATTGGACTTCCTAGCATCCAGCAAAGCTTCCTCTGAAATACTCCAGAAGGTCACATAATGTGACCCTTGGGCATAGCATGGACTCAGTCACGTATGCTACAGGCTTGACCTGCCAAGTCAGCTCTCAGGCTGCTCTTAGGAGCATAGTGCATTTTGTGGGATCTGCAGAGCTTGGCATTCAGATATGCTTGTGATGCAGTTGGGTTAATGGTCAGTCTCACCCCAAAAAACGATGAAAGCTGGTCTTCTCTAGCTTGATTTTTTTCTACTGTGCTAACCTGCCCTTTTAGCTGTGGAGCCTTTGAGAAGGTACAAATTGCAGGTGCCTTGTCGTGCACTGCCAGAGAAGCATAGTGCAAGCAAAAGGCAAACTTGATGTGTCTTTCCACCTCATTTTAATGACATTTATTCATGGTATGGCTTGTGCAAGCCCTTCATTCAAGGCTACTTAGAGGCCAGTTCTCTGCAGCTTTGTGCAGCTGCAGGCAGATTCATGCTCTTCTTTCCTGCCAGATCAAACGCAAGTCACTATTGAAGGTCTGCAGCCCACAGTTGAGTATGTGGTCAGTGTCTACGCTCAGAATCAGAACGGAGAGAGCCTCCCCCTGGTTGAGACAGCTGTCACCAGTATGTATTTCACTTCATGGTAACAAATGTTGTCTGTTGATGTCTGAATCTACTGTGCAGCATCACATCCCCAGTGAAAGCAAGTGGCAGGTGCCTAGTCTCCAGGAGAAGGCAAGGTGATCTGCCCTCTCATAAGTACCGTGCACCAAAGTTGCAGATGCTGATACAAATGCAGTCCCTCTCCCTCAAACACTGGCAAAATGCAGTTCCCCACCCCCTCAAAATGCTGCGCTTCTGATTTTCTTTCACTAAAGCCACAAAGTCTTCTGGGGTTTTGTTTGCCTTCAGCCAATCAGTGATAAAAATGTGCCAAGATCTCCTTTCTGAAGCTAGGTGGCAAAGGTGATGCCTGTTAAGGGATGGACTGGGCTTCGGAGTACTCGCCCTGTGCAAGGGAGTAAAGGAAACCACATGAATTGTATCAAGACCTTGAGATGAAGCACTGCAGAAGAAAGGACAGCTCAGCCCTCAAATAGTGATATCTGTCTGTGCAACACAGCTCTGGACACAAAGAGGAGGCAAGAGGGAACACGTAACTCAGAGGGAAATCTCTGATGTAAAGTGCCTTTTGCAAGGACATCTCTGGGGTCAGATTTGCATGCACAGTTATTCCCTTGCTCAGGCTTGTATTCAAAACCACAGCTCAGCCCCAAATACCTACAGAATTGGCCTAAAGACAACAGGAGCTTCTCCGAAGCTTTGCAGAGATAGGAAAAGAGTCCAGATCAATTTCAAGCCAATAGATTCCTGGACAAAAATCACCTTTGCCAACTAGAAAATGTAGAAAATTCAGGACTAATGTAACATGGGAAATAAAGTTGAAATCTTATAGAAAAATGTAATTTGGATCCAATATAAAAATGATATGCCAGATCCTCCCATTTTGTGTAACAAATGGGTATGGCTCTGTGGTGGCCACACTAGCCTCCTGTGGAGCCAGGCTCACTCTCCTTGCTGTCTAGCACTGGCCTCCCACCTTGCTAGGAAAATCTGGTGAACTGGTCCAATTTGGAGGTGCGCCTATCACTCAGTTGCACCTGTGGACATTCCTGGTACACTCAGTACAAAGCTGAAAAGTTTGTTTCTGATTTATTTTAAAATATAATATACTGGGTAATTTGCTTTCTTGATAAGTGTGTTAATTGGATATTAATTCATGAAAGAAAGTAGTGGGACTGATTCTCCTTGGATTGGCACTTTGCACAGCAGCTTACAATTGTGAAAAGCGAATGCAGCACATATACAAACATATCAATTAGGATGGATTTAGTGCCTTTAGCACTAGGAACCAGTTACTTGGCTCTGATGGGGGAAATGGGTTGTAAAATTCCCATTTTTTTTCCTCTTGACCACTTTAAGGTAGCTTAATGCTGCTAGAGTTGTGTAAAGGGGGTTTCAGTGCCAAGGGTTCTCAAATATAGGTAAGGTTTGGTGTCCTGGCTGCTTTGAAGGTGGTAATGCAAGTGCTTTTGGTTTCAACAAGGCCAAGATTGCCTTCCTGCTGTCTGGCACCTGCAAACTCTCAGCCTGACTCTGCACGGGTGTAAGCATGTGTGCAAGGTGCAGCACAGAGGAGAATCAAGTGCCCCGTCTCCTGCGCAAAACCGAAAACTGCTTTGCATGTAATAGAAATGCTTTTTATTTTCCTCACCCACAACCTGCTTTTTATCACATAACCTCTTACCGTTAATTTGCCTAACAGACATTGACCGCCCTAAAGGACTAACATTCACTGAGGTGGATGTTGATTCCATCAAAATTGCTTGGGAAAGCCCACAGGGGCAAGTTACCAGGTACAGGGTGACCTACTCAAGCCCTGAGGATGGAATCCATGAGCTATTGCCGGCCCCAGGTGGCGAAGAAGACACTGCTGAGCTGCATGGCCTCAGGCCAGGTTCTGAGTACACTATCAATATCGTTGCCATATACGATGACATGGAGAGCCTGCCCCTCACTGGGACCCAGTCCACAGGTACACCTTTAACTCCACCACCCAGCAGGCCATGGCAGCGGTGGCTTCTGCCCTGTTGTGTAAAGTGTGTTTCCATGTGCAGCTGGTGCTCTGCCGGGGAAGCCCCTGGGGCAGCCAAGGGGATGCGATTGCTCTTGAGAGACGGTGCAGTTGGTGCTGGAAAGCTGGCTGCCAGCAGAGTTAGCCTAGGTACGCATTAGGGAAGGCGGAAAAGATGTGCAGGATTGAAGGAGCAGATTCTAGAGAAAGGAGGAGTGTTACCTTCTAGCCTTCTCTTAGTCCTCAAGTGGATCTGTCGTGTCTGGTCCCTAGTCACGGAGCTTAATTCATGGTGAGCCATCCTCTCACAATGCTTTTGTCTTTAGGATATGAGGCACCTGCAAGCAGAGGCCGTTACTGACAACAGAGCCTTTAGGGCAGCTTTCACCACCCAGGGTCTTTGCTGCTGGATCAGCATGAAGGGCTACAAGATTGCTTAACCCTCAGATCTCAGAGAGCCTCTAGATCCTTCACTGGCACTGCCTGAAGTATTACAGCCCATGTGCATGCCCCACCTTGCGCTCACATCACCTCCACAAGAAGAGGACATTCAGGAGAGTCCCTTATGTGCCAGTCTCAGCCAACTCCATGTAGAATACATTTAAAATCCCTTGAGAAAAAGGAAAAGGAAGCTAACTGCTGGAGGAAGAATTACTTCCTTATAGAAGTATAGAACCCATTGCAAAGCTCCCAGCATTACCAGATGTGTCGTTATTACAAAGGTAGCACCTTTGTCACAAAGATCTCGTTTCATTTGTGGATGGAAAGTTAATACTGTAATTCCAGGGGCGTGAGGAAGACAGTGGTTCCAGATTGCTATGCTCAACTGAAGCAAAGTGCAGTAATGAGTGAAACAGCTGGCTGAGTATCTGCCAGAAATTCAAAAAGGGCCGTTCAAAAGCATATTTGAAGTCATTCAACCCTTCCCATTGACTCTCAGAGGCTTTAGATCGATCCCTGAGCAAAGCAACAAGGTAGAATTATCTTGTATTTCCACTCTGTAACTTCACAGCGACATGCTGTGGTAAGGTATATTTTCCCCTTGTTTACAGCCCAAGGATTACCAACAGTAAGGCAAGGAAATATTTCAATGGGTGCTTCTTTTTTTTTTATGCAATTGTTTGTTTCTAAAGATATCAGATGTGTTAACTCAGGAAGAGACTTTTGTGTGATGAGCCTTATGGCCAACACAGCTCTGCTTTTCCATTGCCTTGCTCTCTGTGTAGTAATTTACACTTGTGTAAGTGGCTGTAAAATGCTTCCTCTCTGCATTTGCAGTATTTTTATATCCTCTTTGCAATTCCTGAGCCTGCTTCCTACTTACTTTTGTAAGTCATCCATCGTATTTTAGAAGAGATAGGCAAGTGGAGCAGGACTAAGCTGTTAGCTGTGTGATGAAAAGCAGAGACGGGCAGAATTAAACCAGACTGGCCTACTACAGATTTAAGCACCTCCCAAAGCCTTCACCTTATATCACAGCAAGTCTTGTTACTCACCTGACTTCAGGGCTGAAGCATCGAGATTGCCTTATTTCTGCTGAAAAGTGTTACTGTAGATTTGAGAATCTCCTCCTGAATACCTTGTTCCCTTCCACGGTGCTTCATGCCTGTTTGCAGAAGGCACAGCGCTTTCCTGCCAATGTATTTCAGGCCTAAACCCGTCTCCTGTTCAGGAGAGAATATTGTTTTAGCCAAGACTGTTGTCTTTAAGCTAACCATGTGCCAATCTGCATTTTTGCAGCGATTCCACCTCCTACAAACCTGAAGTTTACTCAGGTAACTCCCACCAGTCTTACCGTCAACTGGAATGCACCAAGCGTTCGCCTCTCTGGCTACCGGGTCAGAGTGAACCCCAAAGAAAAGACTGGTCCTATGAAAGAAATCAACCTTTCTCCGGACAGTACATCTGCTGTCGTGTCTGGATTAATGGTAATTCTTTTCTTCATGTGTTGTGGGAGGGAGATTTTAGGAGAACTTGAAGCAATTTCAAATTCCTGGGTCAGGAGCCTCAGTTGGAGTAGATCATTTCAGCTCCCGAGGGGCTGACTCTGAAGTCTGACTGGCCATCAGCTGTAACTACTTGTTATCATAGTTTTTAAAAGGCAAGGGATTGGCCTGTTGAATCTGCATTCTTTCCCCTTCCTCATTGAGCAGAGAGTGACTGGAAGCCTTAATCAAATGCAAATTACCAGCTTCACATCAACAGTAACCCAGTAAAATGCTTTTACTCATCTATCACAAAAGAGGTCAGATAAAGCGGCCTAATGCAGAGGTTTTCAAGCTGTGATATAGGAGCCCTGGCAGTCTATTGCCTGTTTTTTTAAGACATTTGCAAAATGTAAGGAAAAAATGCAAGTCTTTGTGAGTAGGCTTAAATTTGCTATGTAGCCATCTTCTCCACTGGAAACATTTCAGGAGTTTTTGAATGGGAAAAGGCTGGAAATCACTGCTGTTACGGTTCCTGCTATCTTAAAAAAGCTACTGATCTGTTTTTAAGGAGTTTTGTGAATGATTTTTCAAAAATGAGCCTTAAAAAACATTCTAATCTAAGTGGACTCCTGAACTGATGTAGTCAAGGACAAAAGACCACGCTGTAACTTCTACCATTCTCTTTTCACAGCAAGAGCACCTTATCATAGCAAATGACATCCATTAACCCCAGGAAAAACAGGATGTAAATTAGGTTTGTCTGAAGAATCAGCTTTGAAGTACAGATTCCAAAATGAGGGATGACAAATAAGCTTCTCCCAGGATTTCCTCTGCTCCTGGGTGTGTGTTTGGGTATAGCATAGTATGATCAACAGCACTGTTTGTCAGGGTCCTGCCTACTGTTTTATTACAGCTGAAAATAGTTAGAATTATCCCATCAGTCCTTAGCTGATCTGAGTTATTTTAAGGTTTCATACTCCACTGAACACTGAATGAAGGCAGGAGTGTTTCCTACTGTGCCAGGTCCTTCTCATAACGTGGAGCAACTGTCCATTCTAGGTAGCAACCAAGTATGAGGTGAGCGTATATGCCCTGAAGGACTCTCTGACCAGCCGACCTGCCCAAGGAGTGGTCACCACTCTTGAAAGTAAGTAGTGATCCTCCACAAATGACCAGTAAGCACTGTGCTGGTTGCAGAGGCCGAGATCCTACTCTTTTGTCAAAAGTTGGGCTCTACACAAAGCTCCAGCAAAGGTCTTCACACTTAGCTGATAGGATTCACAATCCCCGCTGTACTGACAGGAGACCTTTTCCTTCTGGTGCAGATGTTAGTCCCCCTCGCAGAGCCCGTGTGACAGATGCCACCGAGACAACCATCACCATTACCTGGAGAACCAAGACTGAGACCATCACTGGCTTCCAGGTTGATGCTGTCCCAGCAAGTGGCCAGAATCCGATTCAAAGGACCATCAGCCCTGATGTCAGGAGTTACACTATCACTGGTAAGTGAGGAGCTTCTCCAGGTGCAGGCACTTCCAGGGTCATTTCAGAAGGTACACTGAGTTCTTCTTCTGTAGTTGAGTTTCCTTGATGAGAAATACTATAGGAACATCCTCAGCACAAGAAGAGTACATGGGCCTGTTGGAGCAGGGCGAGAGGAGGCCACAGAAAGATCTGAGGGCTAGAACCCCTCTGCTGTAAGGACAGGCTGAGAGAGCTGGGTTTGTTCAGCCTGGAGAAGAAGGGGCTTCAGGGAGACCTTGCAGCGGCCTTCCAGTACTTAGACTGTAAGAAAGATGGGGACAGACTTTTTAGCAGTGCCTGTTGCAACAGGACCAGGGTTGATGGTTTTAAACTAAAAGAGGGAGATTCAGACTAGATATAAAGAAGAAATCTTTTACACCAAAGGTGATGAAACACTGGCACAGGTTGCCCAGAGAGGTGGTAGAAGCCCCATCCCTGGAAACATTCCAGGTCAGGTTGGACGGGGCTCTGAGCAACTTGATCTAGTTTGAAGATGTCCCTGCTCATTGCAGGGGGTTGGACTTGAAAGGTCCCTCACAACACAAGCCATTCTGTGATTCTAACAAAAGGTGGGAAAAAATGAGTTGTAAAGACTAGTCTCCAAGAAGCAGCTGTTGAAATGCATTCTGCTGCCCTATTTAGGTGGCTTCCTTGAGTAGCTAACATTTATATTTCAACTTCATTTTAGGCTTGCAACCTGGCACTGACTACAAGATCTACCTTTACACTCTGAACGAGAACGCACGCAGTTCCCCAGTAGTGATTGATGCCTCCACTGGTAATGACCTTGTCTGACTTTTCTGCTTGTGCTAACACATAGAAATCACATATGGTCAGGCAGAAGTTGTCTGATTCTGGTCACACACAATATTTACTGTGACTTACAGCATTAAGTTTTACTCCTGTGTTTGACAAGGGTGTCAGAAGATGCAGTTCAGGTAAATGCTTGCCTTTACTGCATGTGACTTGTTTCCTTTTGTTTTCACCTAGCTATCGATGCTCCTTCTAACTTGCGCTTCCTTACAACCACAAGCAACTCCCTCCTGATTACCTGGCAGCCTCCTCGAGCCAAGATCACAGGCTACATCATCAGATATGAGAAACCTGGCTCGCCAGCCAAGGAGGTTCTGCCTCGCCCTCGACCCGGCACCACCGAGGCTACTATTACTGGTACCTGTCTCTGTTTTGTTTGGGAGCTCTTCACCTGAAACACTTAAAATTGAAGAGAGAGGGGGAAAGCCTAATTATAAAACGTGTTGATCGTCAGCTAAGGGACAGACAAAGTTTTGTTCCTTTAATGACAGCAGTTTTATGAGCACACCCATCCTACAAACACAATTCACGTCTCTGATCAGATCAACCATCAGATCTGAACAATGGACAGATGTTTATTTCTACTGCCACCACTACCGTCATCCATTCAAGGGAAAAAGCTTCTGGCTCTGGCACCCCATCAGTCACACATTCTGCAGATTGGTTGTATTTTGTGTCTGCAGCGTCCATGATCCCAGCTGACGTGGTCAGATTTCAAACTCACTCTAAGGAGCAGGAGGCTGAACTCTCTGTGCTGTCCTGAAAACCTCAGATCCAAAATGCACGTAGCCATACTATAGCCATACCCACCTCTCATTCTGCCTTAGATCCTACACGTAATCATAAAAGAAAAACATCTTTTAAGGTTGTTTTCTGTCCTCCCTCCCTCCCTAGGTTTGGAACCAGGAACTGAATACATCATCTACATCATTGCTGTGAAAAACAATCAGAAGAGTGAACCACTGATTGGCAGAAAAAGGACAGGTAAAATAAAGCCCTGGTCTGTCGTGTGCCAATAGGAGATGATGTTTTCCACTTGGGGGAATACAGTCTCAGGACTGACATAATAACGTTATTTAAAACATCCTGTTCACACCATTCAGCCACACCTTTTTTATGAGTCAAATAGGCTTTGTTAAGGAGGTTTTTCTTCTTGGGACGCAGAGGTGGGATTCTGAAGTTATGTTAATCACGTTTAGCTGCGTTTGAACACTAAGAACAGAACATGCTTGGTGCTTGATTCTTGGCTGTGTACCTAACTGGTAATTAAATTAGGGTTAACACTCATATTTCTGTCTAGCACATGATGGCATCAAAGGCAGAATCCATTAACTTGTTACTTTAAATCCCCCACAGTGCAAGACTGAGCTACCTTAGTAAGCAAAATACTGGCTGCATACCCACATGTGATCACGGAGCTATTTTCTTACTGTACACCAGTGATTTGTCTTAAACCGGTAACCTGCGAATATCTCTTGTAATCATTTCTTCTCAGTTTGAGCAGTGGTGGCTTCTTTGGGTTGCAGTGTTCAAAACTGTTGCTCAGCTGTATGAAAATTTCATACCAACACACTTCTTATGCCTAAAACGAAAGATATATAGTATATAAATATAGAGAGAGATAGAAATTACCTTCAGAATCACAACAAGGTCATAAAAAGTGTGTTGCATCTTGGGATGATTGCTAATCTTTGATGCTTGGAGCGGTGTACAGCTCCACTCTAGCTGTTTAATTATACCATTATTAATTTGCCACGCTTTGCTTTATGGCTTCTAACCTTTCTTTGGCTAGATGAGCTTCCCACGTTGATTACCAGACCGCACCCCAACCAACCTGACATTCTCGACGTACCTTCCATTGATGAGGGGACCCCTTACCTCACAAACAATAGGTATGACAATGGAAACGGTATCCAACTTCCAGGCACCTCTGGGTACCCGCAGACAGTGGGACACCAGGGTCAACAAGTCGTCTTGGAGGAGCACAGCTACAGGCGGCCTGTACCCACTACAGCAACTCCTCTTAGGCCAGGGTCAAGACGGCAACCACCAAACGTAGATGAAGCGATCGAAATCCCTGGATACCAAGTGCCTGTCGTAGTCAAACCTTCATATCCACACTCCCGTGTGCCCAGGCGCAATGACACCACAGGTCAAGAAGCTCTTTCTCAGACAACCATCTCTTGGAGGCCATTGCTGGAGAGCTCTGAATACATCATCTCATGTCAGCCAGTCAGCCAGGATGAAGACACTCTGCAGGTAACAGAGTGGTTTTAGCACAGGAGTGGTTTTTAGCACAGGAATGATGTTCACCTCACCTGTGGCAGCAGATGTCTCTTGGGAGTCCAGCGTTCTGCTGTGTTAAGGAGGTGACAGGTGGAGTTGGCTTAAAGAGCCTTACTAACACGTAGCTGAAAGCAGGATAAATACCTCTCTCCTCTCTCATTCATGGAGGAGGCTACAGGATAAAACTGCTGAAACAGAAAGCCCTTGAAATGCTGTCACGAGTCAATACTTCACCAGGGAAGGGAGGCAGTCGGGGAGGGAGTGGGAGTTTGAAAGACTGAGGTGCTACTTCTCCAAGCCAGACTCCCTTAGCCCTTCTCCTTTGTCTGCCTTGGTTTCTGTTTCCCTGAAATGGTGGTAATAACATGTCCCTCATGAACCATAGTCCAGAGCAGTCAGGTTTAACTTGGCGTTGTTTGAAGTTCTCAGAATGTCGATAAGGGGAATGGGCTGGCTCCATCACGGTATAGAGCATAGAAGTGAACCGAAACGCCCTGTTTTTCCTGTGAGTGGGGTGACACCTAAGGAGTAATCATTCTTCCCTTCCTGGTGACTTGGCATTGCCTCTTGTTTGCAGTTCAGGGTTCCTGGCACTTCCTCCAGTGCTACGCTCACTGGTCTTACAAGAGGGGCCACCTACAACATCATAGTGGAAGCCCTGAAAGATCACCGGAGACAGAAGGTGCTGGAGGAGGTGGTCACAGTTGGGAATACTGGTAAGTGAACACTTCATGGAGTCTAGGGTTCACTGTGCTCTCCCTGCCTCATTTCCCTTACTCAAGGCGACCTGCCTGGTGCACAGGCTTGAGAATAGTTCAGAAAGGAAACTTCTCCTGAGAAGGAGAGTTGGGGATTACGCTGGTAATCACAGATTCCTGCCCAGCAGCGAGGATCTGCAGACACAGTAACATGTCACGCTTATGGGAAGGTGCTGGTGGCCAACTTAACTCTTCTGTCAGTCATTTGGCACTGCTGCTGCGTTAGTTAGCCAGCGACAGCATTAGTCCATCCCAAAGGTCCAGCGGCAGGGCAGGCTGCCTGCAGAGGTGCTGATGAAGCACAAACAGGCAGCACTTAAGCCATGTGACCAACCACAAGTACTTGTGGTCTGAGGCAGCGCGTGCCACAGCTGGAAAGCCCAGAGCCCACACACATTCTGTGGGACCTGGGCTTTGCTTTTACCAGCACAGGAGTCTGGTCAAAACTCTCCCTCCATCTCCTCCTGTGCATGTTTTGAGGTCAAAAAGAGGAAGACAGGATGGGAGAAGAGGAAATGAAGAGTTAAGGATTTACTTTGTCCACCCATTAAGCCTCTTCATGCAGCTTCCTGCTGTCCCCCACCTCCCCAGGAAATCAGGCAGTTCCAGCACCCCAGTTGCCTTATGTCTGTCACAGCCTGAACCGAGAGCAGTAACTCATGACCCTGATTATGACACACTGAACTGGTGGTTGGGTAACACCCACCTTCCAGCTGAGGCACACACCTAAGGTGGAAACTGGTCTGTCCAACAGCATGGTCTGGTCTCCTTCTCCCACCCCACTGCCATCAGCTGGAGTCTGAAGTGCCCAAAAAAAGCGCACGTGAAGCTACCAACCTCCTGCTGCTCCTCAGCATGACCCAGCATGTTTCTCTCAAAAACAGGCTAAGTCAGGCTGTTGCTCTCCAGTGCAAATGCAGAAACTCACACTTGCTTGAAACTTGGCAAAGCAAAATGAAAATAGCTTTCGTGTCAGGTTTTTTTATCATTCAACTGCTCTCACACATGCAAATGGAAAATAAATCACAAGGAGTCTGGACTGCTGACAGAACCATCGAGTATATGCCCATGGGGTAGCTCCATTACTGCCAGGATATTATTTAAAAAAAAAAAAAAAAAAGACAAAGGCATGTGTTCAGTGAAAATCATTCTGTCTTTCAGTGGTTCCTATTGCTGTGTGATGATTGTTCCTTCTTTTTCTGTTGCAGTGTCTGAAGGACTAAACCAGCCAGCTGATGACACCTGCTTTGATACTTACACCGGCTCCTTCTATTCCATTGGCGAGGAATGGGAGCGGTTATCTGACACTGGCTTTAAACTCTGGTGCCAGTGTTTAGGCTTTGGCAGTGGACATTTCAGATGTGACTCCTCTAGTGAGTAGCTTGCTTTTAACCACCACGGTCTCCAAGCTCCCTGAGCACCAGCAGCATGTTTGACAGTACCAACTGGTCCAAACATGATGCAAACAAATGCAGGCTCTTACGTTTTTAAACCAAAGCAGTGTTTTGCATCATGAGAAGTGATGGAAAACTTTGGTTGTGAGCTGTTAAGCATAGCTTATCTTGTGAGCTGTTAAGCTTATCTTGTAAGCTGTGCAGCTTATCTGGTATTGCCATTCACTGCATCAGCAAGGATCAATATTGTATTGATACGTAATGAGTTTTTCACCAAAATTAAATGCTTGTTCTATTTTCCCTACCCTTACCAGGTGCAAGAGTGAGACAGGCAAGATGCTTAAGTGACAGTATCTGAGTAGCCACTTAAGACAGCTTCGAGTGTTTAAGTTACGGTTGATTTTTCATCCCCTAATGCCATACGTTGTTGCATTGGGCCAGACAGAACTTGTGTGGATTTCAATGGGTGTTACAGCAAGGACAAGTTGGTTTTGCATTGCAGACAGCTTTTGCAAAGCATCCTGCAGAAGCCATGTCAAGCAGGCACCATGCTTTTTGAAGCCATGTCAAGCAGACACCACCTCTGCTGGGGCACCAAGCTCTGTTCTTTGCAGGACTGTGGTTTACGTGGAAGAGTATCAAACGTGTAAGGGAACAGAACAAGTCTGTGAGTGAGCCATTTAACACAACACACAGCCAACCAATTTAAATTGCGGAGGAAGCTGAGAAAAGAGGGTGTTTCTGCCTTTTGCATAGACTCAGAGGAGTGACTGCAGGGAAGACATTTGTTTACAAGACTAATATTTACATTTCATCATTTGATACGTGTGGCTTACTCATGGTATTTTGCCATCTCCGTGATACAGTTTTACTGGGTACTTGCTCAAAAAGAGCACGTAAAATATTTTTCTCTCCCTTCCTGCCCCATGTCTATTAAATTCTTTTTCATTTCTCTTCCTCTCCTATTAGCCAACCCTCCTCTCCTCTTCCTCCCTCTTTGTCACATCCCACTCACCCTTTTCCTAAGAGACTCAAGACATTTCGTAGATCTGCAACAGCCCTCAGTAGTTAAACCCTGCAGGAGCTGAACCCATTTCCTCCTTGGGACTTACATGAGCTGAAAAGATTCCTTCTCCTGCCCCTCTGTTGGTTCCTGAGACAACACCAGGCTGTTCTCTGCCCACTGTGTCGCTGCAGCATGGTGGATAATTCTTGCTTCTCTTATTCCTCTGCCTTCTCCAGAGTGGTGCCATGATAATGGCGTGAACTATAAGATCGGGGAAAAGTGGGACCGGCAAGGGGAGAATGGCCAGATGATGAGCTGCACCTGCCTTGGAAATGGAAAAGGAGAATTCAAGTGTGAACCTCGTAAGTCTCCTTCTGATGTCAACTTAATTGAGCTTCCATTCAGGAAGTTTCAGCATCTCGGGGCTCTCCCCATTAACTTTTGGTCCTGCCATGGGGGCAGGCAGACTATCAGTATGTCTGATTCAGGTTTTGGAGGCTGCTTTGGTGACAGATTGAATCTATTCTCATGAGAGCTGAAGGCATAAAGTTCCAAATCCCAAGTTGAAAAGTAGAAAACCCTCTTTTGTTAGCTAAGGTCACAGCAGGTTCAGCACCTGTCTGCCTCTGGGCCTGGAGCCACACAGGAGGGACATGTCACTGCTCTAAGTGGTTTAGGTTACCCTAATCAGCAGCGCAAGACTTTTCTGCAGGGCCTGCCCCCTCGAGATCCTCTAGACTTCACCCTGTGAATTAAACTGCATTGCTTTGTCAGGCAAATACCCTCATGTTCTTGTTTAAAGCTGGAGAGCTATAAAACTGCCTGATGTTGTCCCTGCCAGTAAGCAGGGCTCTGGTCAAACAGGGAAGAGCGCACTGGCCGGAGTCCCCTGTTCTGATCACCAAACTGCTTTGGGAATCTCAAACCTGAGCACAGGCCATGCAACTGAGCTCTGCCCGTTCCTCCACAGATGAGACCACGTGCTATGATGATGGGAAAATGTACCAAGTCGGAGAGCAGTGGCAGAAGGAGTACTTTGGGGCTATCTGCTCCTGCACTTGTTATGGAGGACAGCAGGTAAGCAGGAGGGACTGGGCATGCTGACCATGGGGAATGAAGAGAGGCAGCTGTGCTGGAATGCAGTTCTAACACGGCTGGGTTTCTGGTCAGCTGGTGTCTAATGCCTGGCCAAAACAGGCCCATTTAAGAAGAAAAATAATTAGTAGGAAAGCTTAAATACTTCCATCAGGGCCTACATGGTATAAAATGGGAGCAGCCTCACTGGTGTTGGTGGAGCTGTGCTCACCTGTGTGAACACTGGCAGCTCCTCGGCCATCCGCATCGCTGTGGTCTGACTGGCACCCGCGCCTTCTCTTTCTCCAGGGCTGGCGTTGTGACAACTGCCGCAGACCCAGCGTGGAGGTGGCCCCCGAAGGCTCTGCCGGCCATACCTACACACAGTTTTCACAGAGATACCACCAGGCCACAAACACTGTGAGTACACTTTCTTTCTCTGCCCTCCTGTACAGCAAGTCTGCTCTCTGGCACAGATACCTGGGGTCTGTACAGGGCTCGAGGGAGTAGAGTGGCATGTAGTTTTCTGCATGGTCCGAAGTGCATGACAGCCACCAAACCACCATTCTGTGCAGCACAGAACGTATGCTTGAGCTCACGCAGCACTTGGTGCCACCCTCATGTCAGCGGGACTTCTCAGTCCCTAGCGCTGGGCGGTGCGTGCATGCTCTGGCTGAGGCAGTAATGCATGTAGAGAGTTCCTGGTCTTCCCTCGCTGCTGTAAACCAGCCGTGTGCTTTGTGCTGAGAAAGCTGGACGGCTGCATGGGTGGCCGCAATTCTCAGCCCAAACCACAGCACAGAAGTGTCTGTCCTCACAGGACAGAGCGCTAACCGCTTTCCTTCCCTCCTGACAGAACGTCAACTGCCCCATTGAGTGTTTCATGCCCCTAGATGTACAGGCAGACACACAACATCCACGGGGAAAGTAACATCCAGCAAGACTTCTTGCGGCAATGGCAACAGACAAACCAAAGTGTAATTCCCTATCTGCCACGGTTCCCATCCAAACTGGAGTGATGCTAGCAAAACCGCATCTTCGGAGAATGGCCCTCCCCGGCTCGGGAGCCATTTTCCCAGCTTAAGCTCAACTCACAGCTTCTCCAAGCGCCACTCTTGGAGTGTTTCAGACTTTTCTCATGATTGATAGCGATTGTCTTGTTTTGGCTCAGAGTGTTGGATACCAGTCAGTATTTTCAAATTTAAAGAAAAAAAGGGGGGAGGTGCTAAATCACAAATGGGTGGGGGATTAAAATATTACAGGGGGAGGGAGGGTGCAGAAATTCAAGGTTCCCATGCTATGCAAAGAACATTTGAGTACAACATCACTGAGGTTTAGTGATAGGAAAGTCCACCAAACACTTCTGCTTTCACATAAGCGTGCAGCCAGCAATAAGATAGGAACAGCAAATCCAATCACTGTGATATTTAAAATATGCAGCCCTAATTCTCTCGATGATCCTAGTATTTTTCTAGCTGTATCTTTATATCTCATACTGTTATTTATCAGTTTTGTTCCCCTGACCTTCAAGTGTTTTTATACGGGAATAAAATGTATTGAAGACACTTAGTATGCAGTTGACAAAGAGGAATTTGGTGTAATTATGATCAGTGATTATTTTTATACTGTAAGTGCCAAAGCTTTACTACTGTGGAAAAGAAAAAAACAACTCTTTTAATAAAAAGATTTACAAACCAGGCATGCAGTTAAGTCATTCTCTTTGCTACCATGGATTTAGGATGAAGATTATTATTCTGAGCTGGAGTAACAGTGCCTTGAAACAAGATGGAACAAACACCTCAATGAAGCATGAAGAGAAACTTTGTAGAGCAGTTTAATTAAAGGCTTCCAGCTGCAGCCCCTGCCCCAGTAGAGCACAAAGCCATTCTGAGTATGTATGCCAAGCTGAGGGGGCAGCAGCTTGCTTTGTGGAGGGAAGAGGTGGAGGAGGGAGAGGGAAATACTCCCTGCTTTGGGCATGAGCTGAGGCAAAGACATGGTCCTCAATCCAGCCATACGCTTGAACACCTAGAATCAACTATGCTGTCAGTGTTTGAGGTGTCATCCACATCTGTGAAGTGGGATGTGTTCAGAGCTCTAACTCTTCTTGGACCCAGTGACTCCCCTCCAACTGCAACTGGGTGCTGAGTCTCTGAGGCCCTGCCCCTGGGGCAGACTGCCCCCCTCTGCAGTGGAGGATAACTGACCTGAAACCACCTAAAGGGTTGAGAGAGAGGGGCTATCACACCCTTTTTTCACCTCTCAGCTATTCCCTTTCCATTTGCAACATGGTAAGCTCAACAAAATCCAAAACTGAGGTTCCTTAGATACTAGTGAGCACACCCTCCCCATCCTTCCATTCCTTCTGCAGGAAGTCTCAAAAAACAGAGGGCACTGGGGTCTATGTCCAGGTGTTACAGGCAAAGACTGCTTTTAAGTCTGCTGTGCTTCTGCCTCATGGGGTGGGGAGGGAGGTAAATTAAATTCTCCTCAAAACCTTTTTTAAAAGAAAGCCAGTCTTGCTTACAATGAACAAAGTTGGCAATAAATTCCTTCAGCTTGCGCTGCCAAAGCTGCAAAAACCTGTACAGCATTTGCAAATACAGAACGTGAAAGGTTCTGTGCTGATTCTTCAGCCTGCTCTCAGCTACAAAAGCACTGTACAACTCAAGTCCATGGATTTCTCTGCAGTGAATAAAGCCAAGCATGGAAACAGAATTTGGGGTCTTGACATGAGACACACATGGCAGTTGCTGTTGCAGATTGCTGGCCATAGAGCAACCAAAACATTTGCAAATAGTACAAGGGTTGCAGCAGACATCAGTTCTGCCCCACTGATGTTCAGGAGCCAAAGGAGTCTCTAAAATACATGAAAACTGAAAATGGTGTAGACAGAGACACAGAGGAATACCTTCCTGATAAACTAGATTTCTATTCATCTGTCCTTCCCAAGGGAGGGACGCAGATTGGTATTCGCCACTTGCAAAGACCCTACTTGGTCACTTTGCTGCTCAGTAATTCACTTCACACACAGGCCTGGCCCAGCTGAATGGGAGTCAGAGTCCATCTTGTCTCCTCACTCTAATGTCACATCGCTTGTAACAGCACCACCTGCCTCCCCTCCCTGCAGTGAGCGTTACGAGATAAAACAGTGTAAACAGTGTGTTGGCCTACACTTTCTGTAGAGGTTTCTCCAGGCCTTAAAGAGTGAGGGTTTACATTGCTGACATCTCTTGAACATTTCCTGCCATGGTTCCAGGGATTTTGTCATTCAGCTAAAGCTTGTATTTTCAGTTACATCTGAAAACCACTAGCAGGACACTGCACAGGGGCAGGAGAAGCTTGAGAGAGCCAAAGTCACAACCACACTGCTTCTAAAAGGAAAGAAATCGGCAACAAAAACAACCAAGGTTTTTGAAGGTACCCACACTTCACCCAGGCTGTTGTGCGTAAAATAGCAACCTGGAGGACCTTAAAACACAGGCTCAGTTTTATTCCATGGTCCACTTGAGCACAAAGATCAACTAATATTGACCAAGCCAAGTTACCCTCAAAGCAGGGAGCTTTCAGATGCCCTGGGCTCCCAAACAAGGTGCTCACGGCTACACCAAGCCCAGTGGCATTTAAGCCCTTGGCAGTTCTTTTCCAGAAGAGGAGGCACATCTCCACATGGTTTGTCATCTCAGCTAACTCAGAGCTTCAGTTAGAGCACAGGAACAACCAGTCAGGACTCTATTCCAGCAAGGAATGGAGTGGCTAAAAAAAAAAAAAAAAAGAAAATCCCCTGCTACTGACAGCAAAGACTGAGAACAATTCCTCCTGCTCTCCATTCACTTCCACACTTCTGGGAGCTGCTCTCCTTCTGCCAGCAAAGACTGAGAACGATTCCTCCTGCTCTCCATTCACTTCCACACTTCTGGGAGCTGCTCTCCTTCTGCCAGCACAGGGCCTGCCAGGGGCAAGGCTCCATATGGTGACGGTGCAGAACAGAGCTTCTCAGCAGCCTGCTCTTCAAATAGCCTCAGCTGAAGGGAGCAGACCTAGCCCCCCCCCCCCCGCCCCACAGTGTGAGGAGAGACATGCCCTTCCCTACGGGAATAAGAGAATAAGCAGAGCTACGCAGTTTGCTTTTAATCATTGCAAGTATCAAAGGGAGAAGTCATTCCTGCAGCCCTTCCTTACAAAGAACCACGGTCTGGCCTGCTGCACTGGGGAAGGCTCACAGCTCTCCAGCCCAATAGGGTCTGGATCCCCCCTTCAGGGCATCTCTCAACAGCTTAAAAACAGCAGCTCCTGACCTGACCTCACAGAGCAGCAGCTGGAGCCTTCACCTGTGGCTCCGTGCCCAAAACAGGAGCCAGTCAAGCCTTCGCACGCTGCCAATGTCCTTCCAGGGGAAGGCTTCAGGCTAGTTGGAATTGTCACCACAGCCAGGGTGACAAGCCACCCTGACAGGCATTCCTATGAGGTCACCTCACACCCAGAACTAGACCAGAGCTTTTCCTCAGCCTTTAGTCAAAGGAGTGAGGCAGCATAGTGAAGGACACTTCAGCTGGGACATGGGATGCTGAGGTGCAATTCCCCACTTCTGTATGACTCCTGTACCCCCTCTAACCTCCCGAAGGCACAGCAGGAGACAAAAGCATCCCTCTGTAGATGCTGTGCGAGGTGGGTGTAGAGAATTGCAAGTAACAAAGCACAAGATAGATACTACCCGAGTCATTTACTACCACCACCTTAGTTAGACTCATGCAGAGATCTTGCCTGGAAGATTAGTACATATTAACTTCCATCAGTAGATTAAACAATGCCCCAAGGACAGCAAACAGAGGGTAAATGATGGGCAGAAACACACGAGAACAGGAGCCACCCGATGTTTATGACCAGGCTCTATTTTAACTGACGCTTTAGAAGGTGCAGGTAAAGAACAGGCTATCGGATTCTGGGAGAGAACCTCACAGCGTGGTATGTACCAGCTACAGCCAAAACGGCATGAAAAGACACATAAGGAATAGAACAGTGGAAGAAAGAGAATCCAACCCCCAACTTCTAAAGTATAAGCTAAAAAAACCAGGGACAGCTCCAAACACTGATAATCCACGGGAAACAACAGCACAGGAAGCAGTCAGGGGCCAGGGTGCGGGTCAGCACAGCCAGCAGGAGAGCCATTAAGCAACGGACCACTTTTACTTTGGACTACTGTCTTAATCTTCCCTACCCTGTCCTGCCTAATCCATCCACTTGGAAATAATCCACTGTAGAGCTCAGAAAGACGAGACCATTCCCATTCAGGCCAGAGCACGGGCAACGCCAGGCACACAGAATTCCTGGGCAGTGCCTGGTGCCTCAGACACAAGGAGGGCAAGGGGAGCACAGGGACACAGGGCAGATGGAAGGACAACATTGAAGGAAAACCAGCATGTGGATTATGCTATCTTAAACAACTCACATTCCCCCAGGAAATTGCTTTGCTCAGTTCTGGATCAAGCAGGCGGTCAGGTAAAATAAAATCCACACCCAGTCACACCAAGGCAGCAGCAGAGCTGGGAACACCACCTGAATTTCCCCTCTTCCAGGTCCATCTCTAACCTACCCCCCTGCCGCTGCTTGAACGAGGAGAATGCGTGCAGCCTTTCTGCTCTGTAACAGCTGAGATCAGAGCCACAACAGAAGTGTTTATTGCAAAACTGTGGACCATTCCTTGCCAAAACTGAACAGATTTTATAAAACAGAACAGAAAAAGAAAATCCCTTTGAAATGGTCACAGCAATTGCCAGCAAAAAATGTGTCTGGTCTGTTACTTTATTCATCTCCGTGTGCTCCAGATTTTCACTTTGTTTTTCTAATCAGAGTTCAAATCTGCCTAATGCAAACTGCGCACAATGGAGGGGGGAAGTGGCTTCAGGCAAGATGCTTCCCAGATGCTGGCCTGTGAACCTAAGTCCCCGGGATGAGAACAAGCACGTCAGACGGGCAGGACCAGCAGCCCAAAGCACACCTCTAGGGCAGGATTCAGAGCACTGAACCCACCCCAGACTGCTGCCTCACAGCCAAAGAGGACAATGAATTAGAAGCCCCTGACCAAAAGTACCTGCTGACTCACAAAAAAAGCAGCTCAGTTCAGTTTACATGACAAATTTTTATCAGTTTATTAAGAAGCTGGGCATAAGCCAGGCTTTCATACCATTCCATAGGCCTTTTAAGGAAGTCTTGAAGTCTGGAGCATAAAATTTACTTCAAGAAGAAACCTTTTTTGTGAGGACACAGTATTTGGATGACACAAGACCACAGACTCCACATAGCTAAGAACCGTATGTTTATTTGCAAGAGAGGCTTATTTTCTATGTTGGAGGCCAACTTCTTGCACCTTCATCATTCTCTATTAACACAGGGAAAGATCTCATTTGCAGCTCTCACAAACACTGGCTAAGCACAGACTGCAGGTGCCTCCCAATTAAGCTGGAGATATTCCAGTCACCGCTGCTGGTGAGACTGTGACCAAAGAGGTGCCACAACAGCCTACGGCAAGCTTAGTGATGAAACAACCGAAGATTGGTGTGAATGAGAGTTATCCCCAGCTCGTTGCAAGCTTCGATCACCACGTCGTCGGCAGCAGAGCCAGATGGGGCAGCGATGAACTGCACTCCGCTCTGAACAAAGACAGAGGTCAGTGGAAAGATTACAGAACCGAAACCCCAAATCCCCCTGAAACGGAGCCGGCAGCCCCAGTCCTTCATCCCCATCCCAGGGTACTAAGCATTGAACAAGGAAAGGCTTCCGTTGCCCAGAGCCATTCACAGCGAGTTCCTCATGAGAGCCATCAGTTCTCTCCACAGCTCAGAAATAAGAGTAAAATGGTTCCTCTGGAAGCAATAGGCCTTGTCTCGATATTCTTAAACGGTTTAATAAACTTTAATCCTCTATTCATCCCAAATCAACAAACTGCGCAATGGCTGGATAATTACTATCCACAAGAGAGCAGTAACCACGAGCAACACCCTCCCCAGGATGCGCTCCTCTAGCCAGCAGTGCAGAGCAGACATTCCTCAGCACTCTGCACAGAATTCAAACGAAAAGCCCAGGCTGCACAGACATTTCCTTGGAGTGTCCCTGACATCCTGGCCCTGCCATGACCTTACCCGTTTAGCTCGGTCGACATTGTCCCTAAAAGGGAAGAACGCGTCGGAGCTGAGGGAGACAGCAGTCAGCTTGGCAATCCACTGCTTCTTCTCCGCATCCGTTAACTGTGCGGGCACCTCTTCAAACATGGCCTTCCATTTCACCAGGTCTTCATCCTGCAAGAACAAAGAGGGCCAGCTCAGCCCCAAAGCATGGGCTCCTGCCAGCAGCACAGACAGGTGAGTGATGATGGCATCCCTCTGACTCCCAGCTCAGCTGGCCTTTCTGCTCCCACAGCTCTGCTGCTGCAAGCTTCATACCAGGGATTTTAAGATCCCAAGTGGTGCTGGGAACTAATTACCACCATCAGCTCTTTTTGCATCCTTTTAACTCCTTTCCTTTCCCCTCCTCCCCCCAGGGCCTTGAGGGATTCATTCTCCCTTTTCAATTCCAAGATGCTCTGTCCAGCCTGCCTGCAGCGTGCTGCTCTGTGCAAGTGCCAGCACACGCAAACAGGATCTGGTAGATGACTTAACTCATGACAAACAGCAGCTTGGTTTATGATTCACCTTTTGAAACACTAACGGCTCCAGTTCTTATCCCCTTAAACAAGCAACTGCTCACAGAGATGATTCACGAGGTACCCAGTCCAGCTCTTGCCTTTCGATACTTAAAAAGGACACAGGATTTTCTTGTCTCACTATTGCTCGTAACAGGGAGGTCAGAGGGATTCCGAGAATCCAAAGTGCCACACGAGCAAACAGCACCATGCAAGCACGGAAGGACAGCTGCCCTCACAGGGCACTGAGAGGTGAAACATTAACTGTGGCTTTACTGACTGCTGGCGGGGGAAGCGTCAGATGGAACCACCTGCACGCCAAAGCACAGGGCAGGTTCCAGCACCTGGAGCGGTGGGTGCCATATCGGAGGGGCAAATCAGGACACACTGCCCCTGGGCCGTTAAATGACCTCGAGGAAGTTTCCATCCTGGGCCCTGGCCACTTTTCGGGATCATCCACACACAGAAAACTCAAGCCAGGCTTAAATACTACATAAAGGCTTTGTTTCACAGAAGCCAGACTCCTCAGGGAAACCTCTCAACCAGCCCTTACCTCACCAATGGTCCCAGTGACATACTGATCAATGGCGTTGGAGATCTCTGCTCTCTTCACACCCGCTTTGAACTTCATGGAGACCACACGCGGGTGGTGCCGGAGCCACCAGTTGTTCGCCTTGTCACCAGCCAGGCGCGTGCAGTGGATCCGGGACTGCTGGCCGGCTCCAATGCCTATCACCTGAAGCACACACACACAGAGCACAATCACACCTGGCTGCAGAGAGCTGCATTCAACTAAGCAAGTAGGAAAGATCTCCCACAAATGAGCTGCTTCTCACTGAAGCAGAGGAAGAGTATAGGTAATTAGTGAGGAAAACTTTGAAAGTACCTCATCCCCAATCCTGTCAACTGGCTACAGGGTCCGCCCTCTGTCCTGCTAACTTCCACAGCTCGGCTGAGCTGACAGCCGCTCCGAATACATGAGGTTCTTTTATCCTTCTAAATAACACAGCCCCAGCCATCAGAGTCAAACTGGTAACCTCAGGAGAGCGATGCAGATACAGCTTTTGTTTAAGGCAAACAAAATCCCCATGGTCATAGAAACAAACGTGACTGCTAAAAGACAGCGGGCTGCCTGCCTGTGCTTGAAAAGGACACGTCAGTTAAAGGCTTAGTTTGAGCCCCAACGCCATCATCCTTCCTGTGGGCCACACACAGCTTAAACAGATCAGCCATGGTATGTGGTGGATTACAGGGCGGTTTGTCTGCCAAGGCTGATAAGACAGTAAATCCACTGCTCACTCAGGAAGGCTGGGCAGTAGCACCTTTACGTCGCATGAATTGTCAAGGCCCTGGAGCTGCCAACACATTTCCTACCCTGCCATCCGTCAGAGAGCCCAGGATTTTTAAAAGAGCTGCTGCCAGCCTTATTTAATAGCACGTGTGCTTGATATCAAACCAGACCTAGTGCTTCCGGAAGCAAAATCCAAAAGGTGATTTTTTTCCTCAAGGAAGCTGCTATGAAAATACGGTATTTGCTCGGTTTCCATTTGCTTTTATCAGACCACTTCTTCAGAGTTCTCATCAGACACATTCAGCCTCTGTCAGTTTTTAGGTACCCTACAGATTAAAACACCTGCAGACTCTTTGGAGGCTGGTGGCCAGGCAAGCCACCTCGGTTCAGCGCACAACACGAACAAGGCCTCGCATCCGTCTGGGCTGATGCAAACTCGCACTGGAGACCAAGGCAACTCTTGGGCGCTGACACCACTGAATGTGGTTACTGGAGGCTGGCAGGACAGCTCCCGCAGATCTGGCCTGCCTGCAGCCACACCTGGCAAGCGCAAGGGACCAAGCTGAGGTCTCTTGGGCTCCAGACCGTCTACTGTCCCTCAGCTTCGCCTCTGCCATGACAGGCACACAAAGGCCCGACCTGGCCACCACGGCTGTCAAACTCGGGCTGATAACTTTTCCCCATGGCTTTCAGAGCTGCGGGTCCTGCTTTCCAAAGAGGACTCCTGCCTTTCCAGACCAGAGATCTGATGGAAAACAAGTCTCTCTCCCCTAATTTCCTCCTCCTATCAAGCCACAGCTGAACTGTTCACCAGACGGTTCGCACAGGGACTGCTCCAGGGACACTGTTGTTGAGGCTAGCGGTTCTGGCCAGTGCCTCAGAGTTTCCAGCTCAGACTGAAACAGATGGTAAAGCTATAAGTCAAAGGCTGCCCTCAAGGGAATGAAATCATTTGTCTTCTTATTCGTCAAGACACAGTGACTTCACCTCTTACCAGAACCATAAAACATGCTGCTGGGTACTGTTCCCCCAAGGAGCAAATGAAAGACTTGGGCTGCCATCTAATATCATCTGCTCAGCTATAACTGAAGTCATCAGTGCTTAATAAACCTACAGAGATATTAGTATTATCATCAGTACTAAATAGATGCTAAGTTTCTCATGGCTTAGTGACACCTTCCCCACCACAAACACTCCTGATGTCCAGCCTCTGCTCTCATATCCACCCTGTTTAACCTTCCCAACTGCAGGGGACTCTGCATCGCAAGGGATCTCAACGCCAGCTGTGCATAGGTGTATCATCTATTCCACAGAGGTCTTTCCTCTCTCCCTGGACAAAGGAGAGGACTTAGAATAGTCATGCACTGCACACCATTAACCGACACTCAGCCTTTAAGAGTGGACCTAGCAAGCCAGGCTGGACTAAGGCAGAAGTTCTTAGCTGGGGATGCAGATGGTGGAGAGTACTGGACAGACTGCTGGTAGCAGGGGCCAAAATACCACGAGCTACTCCCAAGTTTCTAAAGAACGTGATGTCACGTGCCAGAAGTGCAATGTCCTCTCTGCCCTCTCCCAGCCAGGATGGTGCCTCATCTTCATCACTTGTGAGCTGTGGCATCGCACTCCTGTGATGGAACTGGGCAGCCTGCTGCAAGCCCTGGCCTTCAGCAAGCAAGGGCAACAGTACCAGAGAAAGTGTTTCCAGGCCTGTGCAGCCCCAAACAGACACAGCTCCTTCATGAGCACACACTAAAATAAAGCTCTCCTACCTGTGAGCACCCAAGCACCCTTCCCAAAAAGAGAGGTTTTTTCTTTTCTCTATGAGCTACTCAAAATTTTTTACCTTTTTTGTGACCTAAATTTTGTCAGAAGGTGCATAACTGAATTTTGGCTCATATTCAACAACTCCAAAATGGCAGGAACTTTGTACTTCAGCTAAACAAAGTGACGCGGCCTGTAAATGCTTCGTACACATCCCCAAATCTACAGAGATGTTATCTGCAACACACAGGCTTAACGGGCAAGAGGATCTAAAAAGCTGCCTCTCTGCCTTATTCTGATGAGCCCACGTTGTTCTCGAAGGAAGTTCACAGTTACAGCCTGGGAAGAATGTGCTAGTAAGATGCACTTCACTGGAAAATGGTGATCCAGGGAAAACAAAATCCCTTTTTTTGTAGAAAAATGTGTTTTGATGCAACACTGCTGGGGAAGATCTCTTCAGTCTATCCTCAAATTTCTGATCTAAAGAGGAGAAGTCAGGAGGGTGAGCTTCGGCTTAATGCAAACTGCAGCCTTGTACCCGAATCTCTCTTCACACGGCCCTGTCTGAATGTACCTATTCTCTCCCTTTTTCACTTCATGTTTCTCATCTTTTCCTTCTTCCTCCACCTCATCTCTCCAGTACTCAAATGTTGGCTTTCTCCCATATGAAAACACAGCTGAAACCTCAGAATCCTCCACAAAGGAATCCTTCCCCCTCTATCTTCTGCCTATTTTCTACACAAAAATTAATTAAGTTTCTTTCCGAGTTTAATCTCCTGGGAAGCAAAACATACTTGAGCAGAGCCTATTAAGCATGAAGAGTGAAAGGAGACAGTAATACAGGGGAAGTAGAAAAATCATTTAACAAAAAAAAAAAAAAAAGCTCGGGTGAAAATTGAGAACTACTTGACCAAAACACTTTGGCTTGCAGGAGCCATAGCTGGAATATTGTGCGAAAGCGTGGAGTGGACAAGATAGATAATGCCCAAAGGATCCTCGCAAAATGATCCAGACTGGCCTGGCTTTACCCTGAATAATGAGTGAAAACAAACCATAAATACATTTGGAATGATAAAAACCAAATAAAGGACTTCACAACTGGGAAGACAAACAAACAATGAAGTATCTGTGACAAACATCTGCACCGTTGGTGGAACACAGCCAGGCAGGTTAACAGGTTTGGTTTATCCTCCTGTGCAGAGAATAGAGAAAGAGAATTTTCAATTGCTAACTTAAAACATGATGGTACCATCAAAGAAAGTGTAAATCAGCGTGTTACAGACCAGCTCTGCTGTGCTGAAAGTCAGACAAAGCAAGCAAATTGTTGATTGAAATTAGTGGCAGCCAGCTTCCTGCACATTAAGTGACACTCGAGTCCACAAACGCTTCCTCCCACTCCATGCTTTCCAAGAACTTGTCAACACAAGCACCAGCCCTTGCTGGGTGGCCAATCTACTCGCAAGCCCAGCAAAGTCAGGCTGTCAAAGACGTTCTAGGTGTCTGATACGCAAAGTTTTGCCAGGCAGTGGGGCTGCTGTGAGACTGGAGTAACTCCTGGGAAACTGAAAGCTGGACTTCCCAGGCTTGGCTCACAGAACCCAAACCAAGTCAGATCCTGGAAAAGCATTTGAAGTGTAACAGTCAGGAAGTTACCTTGCACCCCTGGTTCTTGATTTGTGCTTGGTTTTGGGTTGCACCCAAATATTCCTGTATACACCTGCTGGTATGTCTCAGTGGGTGACAGGACTAGCAGTTAGTTCTGCACAGCGTCACCAGGGAGAATCCAAGCTAACCACTACCTTAGTAAGACTGGTTTTCAGTGGACCTTATTTCTTTCCCAGCCGCACCTTAAGAACAACGACCTCAATATTTCAGTCTCAGGAAGCTCTTACAGACTTCAGAACCAGAAGATGGCTCCTGCCTGAGCTCCTCTATCACTACCTGCAGCATGCCACACTGCTGTTCCTGTGCTTGGGCTGCAATGAGTCTCTTAAGACGTTAAGCTTTGATTTGAAGACCCCAGCGCAGATTCATCACCTCCTTGAGTAAGTGACTATAATGGCTGCTGACCGTTACTGCTTGTAATGGTCACTTGTTTCTTAGGGCAGCACACAGACCTCTGACCTTGGCCTTCCCGGTCACATACACAACAAACCAAGACAAAGCATGTTTATGTTTGATTAAAACATGCGTAACATTTCTGAAGCCCAGCTAGTTAAATCCCTGCCAGCGCACATGGCTTTCCACTTCCCCCTCACACCTTCTCCCCTCCATATGGTACACGCATTACCACACGCAGTTCAGACACATCTGCAGCACCACGTTAAGTCCAGACTTGCAAAAGCACTGGGGAAATTCCTGCTGTAATAAGGGAAAAGGAGCAAAGATAGTGACACCTTTGTTCTGAGGGTACGAGAACTGACACTCTTGAGTACAGAGGACCATTTAAAAGCAAGAAAAAAAACCCTAAAGCTGAATAAAGGAAAAATGCCAGATCTCCAGAGACATGTTTTCAGACTGTACAGCAGACAGCTCCAGGAAGGACCACAAGACAGCGTGGCCATGTTTTCTGGCCGTAACCAGAATCTGATCGACACAGATGAGTACCGGGGCAGGAAGGACAGAATGGTGCACTTTGTTCACAGTCCCTACCTGAAGGGACACTGGTTGGTCCATTTTGATGGTTTCTGATGTACTAAAGCTCAAGAGCAAAAGCATTCTTTGTCTTTCTCTTCTGGGTTTTTTTTTCGGTTTTTTGGTTTTTTAATAATCTAGGTCTATGGAAAAGTTACCACAGAGAGCAGAGAACCAGCTGAAGAACAGCATTATGAGAATGAGCCACTGGGCAAAAATACAATTTTAACATGTTTATGACAACTTTTGGATCACTGATTTAAGCTGAACACCTAGTGATAACTTGGAAAAGATTTGTTTTTTTAAAATTCAAGAGTCATATCTCAACCACTCATTTGATAATGGCCCTATAAATCCCAACATCCATCATAAGCTTTAAAAAAAAACAAAACACAACAGGGAAAACAGAAGATATCTAATGCCCCAAAGGGGAAAAAAGAAAGCACATCCCATTTTTCTTATAAAAAGTGAAAATAAAACTAAGAACCATTTCAACAGTCAGAATCCAGCTGTGAAAACTACTGTCATTTCCTAAGACTCTATACAGGCTACAACATATGTATATGCCCTCAAAAAATATATAAAAGGACAGAAAGTAGTTAGAAAGAAATGACTCATGGCCAGACTTGCAGAAGCATGTTAAGAGCTCTTTCAACCCCATCACCGAAAGAGCCAGCCCTGTCATTACCATGAAAAAACTACACCAAGGTTTTGCAGCAGCTTTGTGAGAAACACAGGGTTTAGCTACCGTTCCACACGGCACCGTCCAGGGCAGTTCATCTGTACCTGCTCATGGCTGCCTGTATACTAAGTGGTTTTCAAACTGAAGCCTGACAAAAAGCACTCTCGAACCAGCTTGGCTGTGAAAGCCCGTTCCACAGAGCTGCCCGCTTTGGTTACCTGCCCATCCTTGGCGTAGCAAACCGAATTGGACTGGGTGTATTTGACAGCGATGCTGGCAACAATCAGATCTCGGACAGCAGACTCGGGCAGCTGAAACAAAACGCTATTGTCAACGGCCCATCTCAACAACCGTGACTAGCCAGCTGGCTAGTGATCTGCAAACCCCCGAAGCAACCCCAAGTCCTCGGCGAGAGAGAGGGAAAACAAGGTAACTGAAAATATCTGGTTTGTTCACTCACCAGCAAATTTTGTTTAGACTAAAAACTCTAAGTGACTGGTTTGGCAGCTAATCTCACAGCTTAGACAGATTAGACTTACCGGGTCAAGAGGGCTCTATCACTGGCTCTAGTCTGCTGTATTTGTCATCAGATGAACTTGCAGGCAAAAAGCTGCAGGCTTAAGTACACAAGGGACCACAACAATAACAGCTCCCAATATCTGCACTAAGTATTATTTTTAATCTGTTCCATTACTAATTTATTAAAATTATTTTTATTACCTCAATGTCTGAACTTGCTTCTGAGCCCATGGCTAATCATGTGCTCATTAACATCTGTTTAATGAGAACAAGATCAGACACAAAGAAATAACCAATAACTGTCTGATGATGTGAGCTCTAAGTGATGAGCAATATCAGCAGTTTATATAACACACCGAACACCAATGGGAGAAGTAAACAGGGAGTCATCAGACTGAGATCACAATAGGTCCTTAGCACTTGGCCGTCTCACTGTAAGACATTACAAAGAGTAGCTTCTTATTTATAAGAAATACAAACATTTTGGTAGTCAAAGATAAAGGGGCAAGGTCCAGCTCCTCTTATTTATGCAAGAAATCAAAACAAAGGCAAACTACCCTGATTTACCCAAGTATATCTGGTCCAGAAAGTTTGCTGCATTGTTTTGTTAAAAGCCAGTTAAATCTCATTAAAATATTTTAAGAGCTCTTAAAATAGAGCAGTGATGCCTTCCTCAACGAAAGCGCACCAGTTCGTCCCACCAGTCTTTAAGACCATTTATCTTCTGACACTTACGTTTTTATTCTTTGTAACAATGTTCTTGAACAGCGACCGGTCGATGACTGCATTGTTCCTCTTCTGCATGAGGTGCAATCCATAGAGGGTTCGAATCTCATTGTCATCGGGCTCATAACGGGGATCCATCTAAAAGCCAATGGACAGGCCAGTAAAACCCTCTTGGAGCAATTCAAAGCCCACATCCAGTAATAGCTCAGGTTAAAACACATTATCTAAAGAATCCAAGAGAACTGAACTGTTTATAGAACGCAATGTCACATCATCAGAAGCAGTTAGAATTAACTGCAGCAGCAAGGTCTTGACAACATGAAGTGGCATTTGGAGGGCGAAGAGAGGTAATGCAGTAGAGATGCTTAGATACAAACATCCATGTAAGCCACAGAAGTCTACAGTCTTCCAGTCTTTCACAGAAAGGGGAAAACATCCTCAAAAGAGTCTTCCAGTCTTTCACAGGAAGGTAGAACTATTTTGAGTTGCTTCATAAATACCTCAAGGAACAACTCCCAACCCTCTTTGGCGGTGAGCAGCAAACATGGTTGTTTCCAGAGATGCACTCTCTTGGAGCACATCTCCAAACAAGCATGCTGAACAGTTAATTTACACCAGTGTAAGGGGTAAAGTTAAATGGAACTGTTAAACTGCCTTCAGGTCTACCCACACATGGGCTTGTCTAGAATTTTGGTAGCCTCAGTTCAAGTTACTGAGACATGAAGTAAACCAGATTAAGGCTAACAGCTCTAAATAGGAGTGTGCACACGCTTTGTGTGGTTTCCCTAATCCATTTAAATTAGTTCTGATCAACTTTCCTTCGATTCTCTCTACAGACAGGCCTTGAAGATACAGGCTTAACCAATAGGACCTCATCCTTGCGAAGCGAATTGAATTTGGGAGGTAATAGCTGCCAAGAGTATCTGCAATTTCATTCCTCCTTGCCTGAAGCTCCTGAGCCATCTCCTGCAGCTCCCCTGGTAGTAACACTACAATTGCAACTTCAGCTAAGCCTTGGATTTTCTTTTTGTAATGTTACAGTACAGTTCTCTGCTCCTTTGTCTCTCCAAGTCAGTCAGAAATAGGACCTGTTTGACTGCTCTGGCAGCATTATGTAATCTATTAGTCACGTTCACCAAAACTGCATGATTGTGAAGTCCCAGCAATCCCTGTGGGAACAGGGGGGGCAACCTGACACTGATTTGACCCCATGACGTTACTGTTCCTTGACAAGCATCCTGGTTGCAGTATGTAAAGGTGCATCATCCCAGGTGCAAACTCTGCCTGTGCAGCTGTCTTCATCACCACCTGTGCTAAAGACTGCCCTACAAACACCACGCACCAGAGAAGGCTCCTCCCACTCATACACCACTGCCAAGACTCCCAACAGAATTGAGCCACTGTATCACAGAATTCAGGGATGAAACAAATCTAACAAAAGCGAGAGGGAAGTTGGCAAAGAGCAGAAAGAGCACAGAAATTCTGTATCTTTGAATTGCTGTTGCTGGTTGATAGATTTAATTACTTTAAATCCACACCACCTGGAAAGCCAAAGAAGGCATTATATAAATACTCCCTCCTAAGACTCTAGGCTAAATGTGACCACAACACTGCTGGTGTAATTCCAGCTCCTACAGGAATCACCAAAGACCCAGAGGAAACACCACCATCCACTATAGAGGGACCCAGATCAGCTCCCCAGCTATTTGGACACTAACATCGGTGAAAAGCAGGTACAGGAAGAGCAGCAGAGGGTTACAGTGGGGCAGGAGTACAAACCTGGAGGACACAGTAAGCACCATTCTTCTTTTTGGCAAGGATTTTGAGAGCTTCCTCCTCATAGCCAGGAGCTACCACACCATCAGATACCTGCAACACACACAGATTTCAGCTTTTATGAGAAAAAGAGGGGCTAATACCGAAAGCTCCACCTGGCATTTCCAGGAAGGCACTGCACACACACCTGGTGGGGTCTGTAGGTACCATACAATACCAAAGGCTCTGTTACAGTATTGGTTCCAGCCCTGGAAACGGGAAACGGCAGAGCACTATAAGCTCTTGGCAGGAGCTAGTAGAAAATACCCTGCCATCACTTTAAGCAGATTGGAACTAATAACCCTCTCTAGAGGAAACAGCTCGTGCACAACATCCTCCCTTCTCAGCCCTAACAGTAAACATGGCTTAAAAAAAACAAATCCATTTTTCAACAGTAACACTCCTGATGAGACAAAAATATTGGCAAAGGAGCTGTTAACAACATTGGAACTGAGAACAGTTTACATTCCTCAGTGCCCTGAAGTGATACACACCTTTCACATTCTTATCCTACATCGTGGGTGGGGGTTTTGTGTTTAAGTAACAGGATACCAAATGTTATCCTCAAAAACTAGTCAAAGGTGCTCTTTCATTTGTTTGAAAAGAAATCTGTAACCTACAAGAGAGCCCTTTGCATTGTGCTTCCTCTCAAAAAAACTGTAAGCAAGATAAAATGGGATGAACATGTATGGTAAAGCACTAACTGCCAGTTGTTTAACCCTGTATTTAAACCGGTAACTTGTGCAGTCAGCCATGGAGTGAACGCTTAATCCCGCAAAGAAAGAAATGCAGCCTGGAAAGTGGCTGCTGAGCCTCCAGGTAACTTGTATCAACTGGCAGGTAGCAATCTACTTCCACATTCCTGCCGTGGGCAAGAGGGCGGCCATTGGCAATCCGGGTCCTCTATTGCGCTGATTACAGCCGTTCAACTAGACACTTGTGACAGTGCAATCAAGGTCCATTTCCGGAGGCCTACTCAGAGGCAGAGGTTTGCAATCATCTCTTGGAAGGCAGCAGTCCAAGCACTGCTGTTTCACAGGCTCTCCCACACAGCCAGGTTTTAACTGGTAGGAAGAAAAATGCATCCAACGATAGGTGTTAATTCTGCACTCCGGATAGCGAATTACACAAATGGACCAATAGTCTTCAGTAAAATGGGTCAAACTCAAACAGAATGGCTGTTACAAACCAAGGACTCCGTCTAGTATGAGTCTCATTTTTACGCCCAAATGTTTTGCTGCTATTTAACTAACCTCTCTGGAAATAATCTTGGCAGTAGCCACATCACAGATATCAGACAGGGCAATGAAGTCACCAAAAGAAGACATCCGATCAGCTCCTGCAAAATCATATTTTTAGTCACTTACCACAGAAAAGTCTGTGCTCCTACAAGCCAGTCAATTTCCATGAGAGCTAATAATTTAATCCCACAGCAAAAAAAAAAAAGGCTACATAAAAGTAATAAGGATGAAAAATCCTCAAACACACACACTTTTAGATATCGCCATAGTTCAGATATTCTTCCTTTTTCACTGCGTTTATCAAAGCTCGCTCTGCTCTAGCCATGAGGCAAGAGGACAGGAGAGGCAAGAGGACAAGGAAAGGCAAGGATCATACACAAAGATTTTAGATGGGAGACTGCTGGAAAAAGAGGAAACCTTTTTAGCCTCTGCTCCCACCTAGCTTTTCCTGCAAGAAACCAGACCCAGACATGTAGCCCAAAGCAATTTTTTTAAAAATAAATAATCTCTGTATTTAATGGCAGAGCTAAGGTGAACTTAGCTCCCATCACGGATGCTCTACTACTTAGCAAGGTCAATTCTTCTGTCCCTGCTCTTCTAAAGATTTATTTTTCTACCAATCATGCAATGTTGGTTTTTTTTTTTTTCCCCCCCAAGGGCCACGTTCAAAGGTGGTCTTTAAAGCAATAAAAAATGAACCCAAGCCAATATACTCTTATCAAGGAAGTTTGCTTTGTTTTCCATAATCTGTGCATATTTTCCAGAAATGCCATGGCAAATGAGAGAATTAGCCAAGTATCTCAGCTAAGCAGAGGAAGCTATTTTTATTTATTTACTTATTTTTAGCTTTTTTTGCGAGCTCTGCAGTACAAAAGCATTAAAAAACCGCCCACTAAATGCCAGGCAGAAATGCTTCTACTCAAGTTAAGTATTCCTGAGCACCGCATCTGCAGTGGAAGGCTGAATGTGCTACCAGCGTGGTTGCTTTTCCAGATCTTTTAGCCAAAACCCCACAGATTTATATATGTGCATGTGTATATACACATTTAAATTAAAAAAAAAAATCTCTGCAGGTCTTCTCTATACATCAAAGACCAGAATCCAAAATCTTTGAAACAATATACAAGGTCTGCTCACTTGGAGAACATTTTTGATAGGCAGTCAGTTCATTTAGTCCATCTGATCCTTACAGGGAAAAACCCTACAGAGGAGGAGTACAGAGCGAAGGGAAGAGTCTGGGAAGTGCTTCACATGCTGCTCGGGTGCTGAGAATTGAGCTCTTTGGACATGCCAGTTTATTCCTGGGCTTCTCACCTCTGCTTCGTGCGTAGGCAGACGCCAAGGGCGTTAAGGTCTTGTGGAAGTCGTGCACCATGCAGACTTGCGCCTCCTCTTCGCTGAGAGGTATTCCAACAGCAGCACCTAGTGGGAAATACAAGCCAGGGCGCTCAAACCAGAGCCTCTCTCTGGTCCCTGCCCCCGGGACCTCCCCAGACCGCCAGGGGACACAGCTAAGAAAAAAGCCTGGCAGTAAGGAGCCACCCACCTGCAGGACTGACGTGTTTGAAGGAGGCTGCAGCAGGAATGCCTAATGCCTGCTTGAGTTCCTTCACCAGCTGCCAGGCATTGAGAGCATCACACAAGTTGATGAACCCTGGAGATCCATTCACCACTGCAAACACAGCACACATACAGACACGTTAAAGCGGGCAGAGCACTCTCCCCAGAGTCTGGAGAGCAAGCAGAAGAGATTTCTCCCACCAAGAGCTGAAATCACTACAAATTGTTCTAGTGAAATGACCCTTGCTCCTCAGCGACTGGTTAAGTGCCCTGGAAAGCTTTAATGACTTGTGAGGAATGCATAGGCTCAAGGCTCGGGAGATGCCAATACAATTCTCTCCCCTACCAGAAGCTGCTGATATGATCTTGGAGCAAGACACACGCTGACCCCGTGCACCTTCCCGCTTGTGAAAGGGGAACAAAAAAAGAACAGTCCCCCTTATGTTTTTTGAGCTTTTTACTGGCAGCCATTTGGAACAAGAGCCACCTCTTTGAGGGAGACCAGGAGGCATAGGCAGTGCTGTCAGGGAAGACCACAAAAAGCAGGTAGATTTCTTTACAAATCTAGTAAATAAATTTCATACAGCAACTATGGCTGTGATTCTACAAATTACTAGACAAACTTTTAGCATGTTGTCTAATTATTAAAATGCTTAATCTGGTCCTTTAATCAGAAATCCATGCCAAGAGTAAAGGCCATGTAAAGCATGCTCTTTACCTCTTGCCTTGGCCCTGCAATAAGAACTGCTTGTACTGACATGGCAGGACTGTGAGCACTTCAGCAGACAGGAAAAAAAGATCATTTTAGCCAGAACAAGCAAACAGTGTTGTTCTGCTACCATACTGGGAGGCAGACTTGCAAGCAAATCAACTTCCAGTGGAGGCACGGCAAAGCTTCCTATGAGGTCCCAGAATTGAAGTAAGGAAATTCTGCAACACAAAGCTTCACTGTCTGTTCAACAGGACTATGCCTGCGCTCAAGGCAGAGCTGGTTTTCACCAACATTAAAAGCAATCTCAAGAACAAGAGTAGCCAGACTTTCTTTCCAAAACATTTGCAGCCCTGTAAAATGAGAGAGACACACCAGACCTGTCCCAAACACTTGCAAGTGAGACTAGTATTCATTGCCTCTGCCACCATTAGCAGAAGCAGCATTCTAGAAAAGAAAGGTAATAAACCTCAGCTCGAAACTATGGAAGAAAGAAAAAAGAACAAAACCCATTCAAACCTAGAGAAGAACAGCTTGGTTTCTAGACAGAGTCAATGGTGACACAAAGAGATTGGGAAGATACAAAATAAGGAAAATGGAAAGGAGCAAAACATCTTATAAAGATAACAAGGTTTTCCTTTGCCAAATGTGGATCTCGTGTCAAGCAGAAGGTGCACCACATAAATCTGTCCTTCAGCGTGGACACCCAATCTTACACCAACAGAGAACGTGGAGCTACAGTAAGTCTTGGGGGAGCACCAGACAAGCTTTCCTGTCTCACACAGCTCAACCTTCCCACTGCAAAGCTAGTGCCACTCAGTAATAAAGTAGTTGTTAAGGCACTGCTGGCCACCCCTTGGACTAAGGTACAAGATGGTATTTCAGTTTTAAAGACAACCAGCAGACACGCCAGACCACTGCCTTTCCCAGCTACCCCAGAGCTCCCCTATGGCCCACGTGGCCTAGGCCTCACCTGTCAGGGGAAGTTGGGATCTGGTCGTGTAGAGCTGTGCAGGACTCTGGTGAGGATTCATGCCGTACCTCAGGGGCAGTTGGGACACACCCTTGCTGTACTCCTTCCTGAAGTAGTCAGAGATGGCTGCATCGTACTGGGCAGTGTGGGTGAAAGCCTGGGGATGGAATGGGGGACACCCATCAACTTGCAAAGGATTTGGTGTTTAAGGAAGGGAATGAATAGAAGGCAAACCTGTCTGGCTGAGCCCTTCACTGCAAGCAAATGTGACCAACCTTCAGCGCAAGGTGACGCCTGGTTTCCATGGAGGTGTCTTTGTCCCTCGATGTTGCCATCTCTTTAGCCACTGCCGAGTAGTCTGCAGGGTCACACACAACTGTCACGCGAGCATGGTTCTTGGCAGCTGCCCGCAGCAAGGCAACGCCTCCTGCAAGAGAAGGATGGAGGCATGAAGCACTTCCCTTCTGGACATGGCATAATCAAGAGCTATACCTGAGAAGGGACAGGCACCCCTCTCTCCAGCAAGGAGAAAGGACAAGGGCTCTTCAAAATGCACAAGGCTGGTGAGTTTGCCTCAACCCACTGGTGAACGTGCACATGGATTGGCCTTTGCAGACACAGGCAGAGCTGCAGCAGCAAGGAAACAGGTCATGGGATGTGATGCGCAACTGGGGCAAGAACGCCTTCAAGCAGCACAGCCACATGCTGAAGAGGATGTCTGTCTCCACACGTCGCTTAAGCACCATGCCTGCAGCACTGGGCTGGGGAGGTTCTATAGGAAAACCTCTGTGTAAGATAAAATGCCATGCTTCCCCCTTGAATCTGACTCTGCACAGCTATTACAACACTTCAAATCATACAAGGTATCAGGATGTTGCAAAGGAAAAGTCGAGGCCAGCATTGCTACATGCAGAGCGAGTATTACTCCATAAAACATTTAATAGAGAGCTCTGCTGGGCATCATTTGGACTAAACTACTGCCAGAAAATTCAATCCCAATCCAACCTCATGGCACAAAACTGCTGCAGTGAAGGAACAGCAAGCCTTTTGGGGTAAATAACAAGCAGGGAGAGCAAAATTGCTGATGGTACAGGAGCCCACGCTTCCAAACTCAGGTCTTAACTACTCTCCCATATTTGCAACCCCCTTCCTTGTGACGGCTTCCTGTGGTGAAGTTCTCAGCAATCCCCACAGCACGGTCTGTGGTTCAGCTTTTTTCTCTCCAAAGCTCATTTAAAAAAAATTTTTATTACACTGCCAGAGGCTACAAAAGAGGTTTAATCTGCCCTCTGCGTTTCAGCAGGAAGCATGCTCCACCTGGCCTTCCTAGCACAGCGTTCTACAGTACATCAGGCTCCTTCCTTTGGACCTGCCCACCCACGCAGCACGCCTTGCCAGCCTGTTACAATGGCAAGCGGCTGTTGTAACTGTAGGTCTGCTTAAAAGCCACGAGGTTTACCTTTAGCCGACTTCCCTCAGGGGTGTGCGCGGCCCCCAGATGAAAAGAATGGACACCACTTAGAGAGCAGAACCATCAAGTCTGCCTGGAGAAGAGCTTTGGCCTCCCTTTGACTTACCGATATCAATCTTTTCCACTGCCTCCTGTACAGTTACACCCGGAGAAGATACGGTCTTCACAAAGGGGTAGAGGTTACACACTACAACCCTGAGGATTGAGGGGAAAAGCAGGGTTATTCAGTAAGAAATAAAAATACCAAACTGGGCTTGGTAAGCACAAGATGCCAACAGTGTTTTTATGGTCCTGTTTCTCAGATCAAGCACCAACATAAAATCCCGTAGCCAAGGCTTCTTTCTCCAAAAGACTGAAGACGCAGCAGTGTTCAGCCAAAGCGTTACAGAATTTAACTGAACTCCGTGCATTAACACTACAGCAGACAGAACACAAGTTACAGAAGTTTACAAGAAGAGTTTATTTAAATTCATGGGCCTATATTTAAACATTTAGAGATTTTGGTGCACAACTTGAGCCTTTTCAAAAGACTTCAAAGTGGGCTCTCAGCAGTACTGAAAATAGGCACCCACCAACCTCCATAAGCGAGTAAGCACCCAGGGCAAGGTCCACTGCAAAAAAAGTACCATCAAACTAATTTTCGCCAATTTTTCCAAGAGCAGAACATGACCTATGCAAGACCTTCTGGACTTTTAAAATACCTACCTACAGCATATGAAATGCAAGTGCACAGCCTGGATTCCATAAAGCCTCTGTGGCACATGAAAGCAGGGGTGAGAACTGACTTTCCCCTCTCAAGGAAAGACTGGCCCTTACTGGACTTAGTCTTTGGCTCCGATCTGGAAAAAGCCACACTTTGTATTCCAGAAATCATGAAGTAATAACTCATCCTGTTCCATCCTACCAGAGCAATATGAACTGTAGTGAAAGGAGGTATCTGTTCTGACCTGCACAAACAATTCTTTTAATCCAAGAGAATGAATTTACTCTCTTGATCTGAATACCTGAAGGTACAAAACTCCAAAGCTTGCCCAATAGCGGCAGCACATGGCTGTGATGCATACATACACTCGTGTCCAACTTTTAATATTCCTTTGTTTCCACACTGTCTGATGAACTCAAGCAGAAGGGATGATCAGCTTCCAGTATGGTTTTCAGAAGCCGCTGTCTCTAAATTTCCTACCATGACTTTTATTGGCTGTTCTGTTTCTAATACCTCCTCCTTCTCAATCCATTCATGTTCCTGACCTGCTGCAAACCATCAGGAATCTGTGGCCTTTAACACTGCTAATGCTTTTATCTGTGGAGATCAAGATATCAAGGTTTCATACCTTGACTTGGGTATGTAAATCTTACCCAACTATGCAAAGACCCTCCTGCTGAGCATCAGCTCCTTCTGCTTTATGTAAGACAAATGAAATCCAAACCATTACTCCAGATGCAAGTGCACTGTAAGTCGCTGATGTAAAGGCATGTTAATCCTCCTGCCATTCAGTAGAGCCTGCATTAATTTGCGGTGTGCTCTCAAGAGCCACCACTGCTGAGCCATCTGGGAGGATTCCTGTGGTTTTAAGTTTCACGTTTTCAAATTCAGCCTGGAAATCCATCCATCCATCCATCCTAGGTACATCAGTTTTTAAAAGTAATTTTAAAAGCTAAGATGCATTCTGGCTCAATCACCACAGCCAAACTATAGGTCCCATCCTGGCTATACCTACAGTTCACCACGTTCAATTCAGCCATTCATTTCCAAACCAGGAGCTACCCACTGACATAGAAGTGGTTACTCACAATCATCAGTTAGATGTAAAACCAATTAGTTAAACAAAGTTTCAAACTGCCCTGTGTGAGTAAAAACGTTCTAACAAAGACAGACAAAACTTTTTCTTCTGTTAGCACACAAACTGCGCTACTTCAGTTTCTGGCTGCAGCTCGCTTGCTCTCATGACGGCTCTCAGAACGTAACCTTGCTGTCTGTTATCTGTGTGTTCGCTGTCTCTACAAACGATGCGTGTTCCTGACCTGCTTTTCACATCTAATCTTTATTTATGTGCTGAAACTCAGTCAACATTATGCAAATATCAAAGGGTATATTTACTAAGCAAGTATTTCAAAATCAGGAACTGTCATCTGATCAGACACCCAGAGCCGAGCTGAGGGGAGACGTGCCAGGTTCTAAAGCACTGAATGCAGCTTTGCAAGAAGTGTAACGTGGCCCAGCGCTGACGACACCTGAAGTGTCAAAATTCCCTGACAACCAGAAGAAATTAAAACCTCTGCTCCCTCTGGAAACCACAATGTAACTTTTTTGGTTTAGTTTTCTCTTGGTACAAGTGATGAAGATGCATCTTTATTTTTAAAAACATAGCATCACCCAACAGGGAAAAGGCAGGAGATTGTATGTCTTCTGGTGTGCAGACGTTACAATCCCTACTGCTCCCATTCTCCAGTGTTGACTGGTCTCCAACGTTCATTTTTGATTACTGATGAATTCCATCATGTCCCCCAACATTTACCTTACAAGGCTGAAATCCTGTTTGTTCATATCAGCATTATCTTCTGGAATATTGCGAGCCAAGATGCCTAGTTACAAAAAACAGTACAGCTTTCTTAATAAAGAACGAAATCATCAACTTTTTTTTAATTTATCATTTTCCTTCAGACTGTACTTCTCCTCAGAGGCTTTCTGCCTTAAACTTGCTGATGTTCAGCCACACCTCAGCTCTTACACCTCTACCTTTATTCCATTTTACTGACTCTTTGGCTGTTCAAATTCCATACTAACAGGTTCTTTTTTCCCAAAGCTAAATCCTAGAGCATTCCAAGTGCTGCACAGCATCATCAAAAATGTACTTTGTAAGCATTCAGTTGCTACCCTTAAAACACTAGAACTGCCATTAAGGAGTTCATGGAGAGGAAAAGGGCATCTGCTGCTCTTCGGCCAGCAACACTCAGAGCCTGTGAAACAACAGAAGGAAGAGAAGCCTCTCACTGAGCAGCACAGGCTTGGGCTAGGAACTTGCAGAAACACGCAAGTGACTGGCTGGCACTGAGTAAGCAACAGCACAGTCCTGGGTTCAAGGCTGTCAGAGGAGATTGTCTCCAGCCCTCAAGTATGGGCAACAGGTTCCATGTGAGGCACCTCAAGCACAGTAACAGGAGATGAAAAAGCAGATGGGTTCATCTGCACATGGACCAATTATCTTACATCTTCCTTGCTGGAGCGGAGCCAGAGATTATTAGATGTGCAGGAATCACCCACTAAAGTCTACTCTGTCATGTTCCTTATGCTGCACACCAGATTCATCCACAGGTGAAATTCAGCGGAGCTCTCTGCCTAAAGAAGTCTGAAATTGATTCTGCAAAGAATATGCAAAGACACTTACAGAAGAGCCCTGTTTCTTGTAGCCCTGGGGAGGAAAAGCTCTGCTAACCGCAGAGATGTCAGCATAGCAACAAAGGAATTAATTCAGCCACCAGGCAACTTCTCCACCCTGTGCTTTTCACCTGTTCTGCTGCTGCTGGAGCAAATCTGTTCTCATTACTCAGTTCTTCCACACAACCCTTACAAAAAAACTATCTGTCAACACCTTCCTCCCACCCTCACTGCCCATGGATTTCTCTTTTAGGCTGAAAATATGTTAGCAGAAACGTACCAGCATGGACTGCAGGATGAAGAGTTTTCACGCGTCCACCTAACATCTCAGGGAACCCTGTCAGGTCCGAAACATCTCTGCTCAACGAGAAAAGATAGCAGGGTAACAGATGTGCCATACTGACTCTATCTATAGGTTGAATGTTTATTATTCCCACCAGGGCAGCAATTTAGATCTATTGAAAATATTTGTTTTACTGGAAGAAAACTTAAACTCTGGAGTTTTAAAGGCAGAAAAAAAGGGGTAGAAATTAAACTTAGGTTTATTTTGGTCTGTTGTAAAAAAAAAAAAAAACCCAAACTTTCCATCAATGACAGGAGGAGTTCAGAGAGAAAAGCGCATGCGTGTGTCCTCTAAGCTTCTGAGTCTTGTATCTCAGTAAGAACACAACATATGGAAAGTGTATCACCAAATTGCTAGGGAAAACCTACGCTGGGTGATAGACTAGGAGGCATCCTTCTTACAGAAGGTGGGGACATACTTCTGAGATGAAGCATCCTACGCTAAGAGGGATCAGGCTGTTTTCATTGTGGCTGCCGTTAGCAAAATGCTGCCAGGTACAGAAGGATTAGCAGAAACAGCCAAAGCGTTGGTTTAATGCTCTTATAGAAGACAGAAAGGACACAGCTTTCTAATAAGTGACCCAAACCAAAAAAATCATATAAATTGCACTGCTACCCCTCGTGCCAAAGGGGCAACAACTGCTTTTCCCATGAATGGAAACACAGTTCACGGGTCACACTCAACCAAGCAGTATGGCTAGTTCTCAAATACACCGAAATAGCCAAGAGAAGAAAATACCAAGTCAGTGTAATTTATAGAGAGAAGAGAAGAGCATCCTCAAAAGCAACAATGCACAGTACTCTTCTTCCAAATCATTAATTAAAGTGTCACCTCTCCCTGTGACTGTTTATGATGGTAAAGGAGCAATAAATTGGAGAGGGAAGGGTAAATGTGACCATCCTTTGCTTCAGGCTTCACTGATAGCACGGCCAGGCAAAGTTGGAGCTGGATAACACGAGGACAGAGAGCTCTGGGGACAGGGTATATTCACGCTGACGGGTCCCTGAGGCCTACCACTGCATCCACTGGAAGCAAAAAGGAGTCACAGTCACCTGTCCTGCCAAGTAAGTGGCACATTTTCCATCGCTGCACTGGAAACAACTTTTGGCTAGAGCTGCTTGTTTGGTTTATTTAAAATCACAGCATGGAAGGAACTAATTTTCCCAGAATCACAGGCCAAAAGAACCAGTGACTGTAGGTGCCCCTTCTCGAACAATGGATGCGCAACACTTAAAGGCTGTCTGAAAGAGCTGACCATCGTGCTGGCAAAATTATTTGTGAGCTTCAAGGTATTTGTGACACATGCCAGTCCTGTCCCAGGACCAAAGATCAGTTTGACCCAGCGATGAAAAGCCGCACTAGGGTTACAGTATGTATTTCAAGACAATTCATTGTCTCACGGGAAAAAAGCGGGCTCGTGGCAGACAAGGCATTGTCTCCAGCGTGACACGTCTCTGTGTGCCGACCTGCACGGCAACGCTCTCTGGCCTCCGTCAACCCGCTGCTGGCCAAGAAGGTGCTGAAGGTTGCTTTGGGGAGGGTTGGTTTTCAGGTTTGTTTTGGGTTTTGGTTTTTCTTTTTGGAAGGGAAGACTTCCTTTCGGACCAGTTTTCAAACATTTCTGCTCACAAACGGAGAAAACAACTTGAGCAGCCTGAGGACCCAAAGGGGCGTTTTCGGTGGAGATGTCTAGGCAAGGGTCAGTACCTGACAGGCAAGCCAGCGTCTCTCAGGGATTTGGCGGTTCCTCCAGAGGCAATTAAACCCAGGCCAAGGGCATTCAGGCTCTTTGCGAATTCCACCAGGCTGGTCTTGTCAGAGACGCTGAGTAAAGCTAACGGGTGGGAAGAGCACCGGCATTTTGGTTTGAAAAGCGGCACAGAGAAAGAAAACAGCGGGATTGAGTCAGAACCCTGTGTAAGCTCCGTCTCTTAGGACTCCTCCGGTGTGAGGTCAGGCATGGCTGGGGAGGCGACCGCAGAGGAGAGGGGAGCGCTGCCCACCTCCACACCGGAGGAGCCCCCCACGGCCCCTCAGCCCAGGCCAGACACTGCGCGTTTCCCGCCCTCCCACCCGCGCCGGCTGCGCTCGAGGGGCCGCGTGCGGCGGCGGGAGAAGGGCGGGAAGGAGGCGGCGGCGCTGCCGCTCGCGCCTCAGGGCTCCGCACGCGGGACATCCCCTCAGCTGCCCTCCCGCTCCTCTTCCCGCGGCCCGGGAGTTCAAACCCCCCTGCACACCGCGGCGCCGGCCCGCCAGCTCGGAGCGAAGCCCAGGTATAACCAGCCCGGAGGGAGGGAGGCACACACACCCGCCCCTCCCTCCACAGCCGTCCTCAGGGCACGGGAAGCACCGAGTTGGAAGCGGCGGCCCCGCTCTGAGGCGACCGGCACCCGGCCGCCCCTCGTCTTCCGGGGCCGCCCCGCTGAGCTGAACCCGGCAGCCGGGAAATACGCCTCGGCCGACCCGCCCGACGGCCATTTCGGGGCCCAGCGGGAGGGCAGGACCCACCCCCCACCACCACCATCACCACCTCCACCCCCCAGGTCTCCTCCCGGCGGCGGCTCCAAAGGCCGCGACCGGTGGTCGCTGCTGCCGCCGCCACCACAGCGGGCGGGCGGTCGCAGCCCAGCCCGCGCTGCCGGGGCCTCGCCGCCCCCGCGTTACCGAGCTGCTGCCGGGCGGCCATGGCGTGGGAGGCAGGAGGGCCGGCAGGGAAGGAACGAGCGGCGGCGGACCGGAGGGATTTGGGCGCCCACTGCAGAGGGGGCGGGAGCCGGAGGGGCCGGCCCGGACGGGGCGGGGAACGGAGCGGGGGCGGTGGCGGGGCGGGGGGGGGAGGGTACCGTGGCTGTGCACCGCACGTGGTGTGTGGGGAAGGGACCTGTGTGATCGGTGAAGCTGCGTGTGCAGCGCGGGGTGAGCGGTGCCCGGAGAGGCTGTGGTTGCTCTCTGAATCGCAGAGAGATGATCTGATGGGTGGGCTGTGCCGTGGATGAGGAATTGGCTGGGTGGTCATGTCCAGAGGGTGGCAATCAACGGCGTGATGTCCAGATGGAGATCGGTGGCAAGAGGTGCCTCTCAGGGGTCTATACTTGGGCCTGTGCTGTTTAATATCTTCATCACTGACAGAGACAGCGGGATCGAGTGCACCTTCTGCAAGTTTGCAGAAGGTTTTTTACAATGTGGGTGGTGAGGCACTGGCACAGGTTGCCCAGAGAAGTGGTAGGTTCCCCATCCCTGGAAACATTGCAGGTGAGGAACCTGATCTGGTTGAAGATGTCCCTGCTCCCTGCAGAGGGTTGGACTAGATGGCCGTTAAAGGTTCCTTCCAACACAAACAATTCGATCATTCTGTTCTATGATTGCTCTGCTTTTCCCCATGTTGCACTGCACATGCCCCAGTATTGGAAGTGCGCTCTGTGAAACACACGTGCATGTGGAATGCACGTGTGTTCGATGTACACGTGCAGGACACGTGATGCATGTATGTGCACATACATATATGTACAGCACATGTGTGGGTGTGCCCAGCATGCTGGCCTGGGGGAAAGGCATGCAAAGAGACTGGGGTGAGGATGGGGGTGCCCCCTATGGCAGGAGGTACAGGAGGGCAGCTCTCTCTTTGCCCCGTCTGGGCTGCAGTGGGTGTCACCAGGTTCCAGTGGGGAGAGGGTGGATGGCCTCAAGTGTGGTATTTGTAGGCCAAACACCTTCAGGCCAGGGTGTAGGGTTTTTTGGGGTCTCTTTAGTTATAGGAAACCCAGCTTACTAGGGAGGTGAACTAGGTGTAGGTGAGACAGTACCTCATTGCAGTGAAAGGTGGTGCAATAAGGATAATTTTTTGCAGAAATACTGGAATTTCATCTGTGGAAGATACTCTGGCAGAGCTTAAGATCTACCGATGAGTGGAGGCAAAACCAACACACTTGTTTACCAAGTCTGAGGTAAAAATTTAAGTTTGCAAATAGTAAAATAATGCTTTTCTTCTCTTCCTTTATTTTTTATTTTTCTCTGTAAGAAGAATTAACTCAGGGAGCTTTTGACCCCAACAGGCTTCCAAATTTCCTGGCAATCCTTGCAAGAGAGTTTTTCTTGTTTTCGTTTTAGCTTGTGGTTGACAGGTAGCACTTACAGAACATGCTGGGTTTCGCATCACTCGTTAAAATCTCCACTGTGCCCTGGTACACTCCAGCAGGGTTAAAATGCAGCAGTGGGACAGCAGCAGCCCATGCTGTTTTGCAGGTACAGACCTCTGCAGTTAAATTTTCAGCACAGTCCTTGGCTGTCACCCTGCCGGCATTTCCATGAGGCCTCTCCATGGCTGTTCTTTCACTTCAGCAGCACACGGTCAGTGCTGCTGTTCCCAAGCGAGTAGCATTGCCCAGCAAAATTTTGCATGTATCAAGTCCAGCAAGCTGAGACCCAGTTGCCTTCATATAACATTCACATCCCTGATGTGTGTTACCTCTGGGGTGGCTGGGGCCTGGTATATGGGTTTTGAATCAGGTCCTTAAGCATGGGCAGGTCCCTGAGACATCCTCGCATACTTGTCTCATGTTTTCATCGTCCACGTAGGTGTTCAATGTATACACTGGCAGCTCCTGGAGCAGGCAAACTGCATTAGGCTCTCCAATTTCATTAAAAAAGAAGAAATAAATGTAAGTCTTGCAGACAAAAAGCTGGGAAGTGCAAAACAAGTGCAAATGGAAGGTCCAGAGATGTGGCTGATTTGATTTGTGAATGTCTGGGCTTGGGCAGTATTGTCTGTGTAAGAGTCAAGCAAGACATACTAAACACATTAAATAAACCCAGAATATGTATTACTCTTACTTGCAGCAAGTCACACGCAGTAATAAATTATGGTTCAGAAGTGTGACTGGGGCCAAATGAAAATATACTGTTAAGTGGTATATGAGCACTATCATTATGAAAATACACACCTTTGAGAGAATAAAAGGTGTACAAAGAGTGCAGGTCTGTACAGCTGAGGTGGGCTTCGGGATTGATGAATGTGTGTGGAAATGAAAAATTCGACACAGCTCTGCATATTTATGCAGTGTTGGAGAGCAATTGCACATTCTTGTGCAGTGCCTGAGCAGCTAAGAAGCAGCACATGTGCTGTTTGTGAAGCAGAGTGCCTTGGATATTGCAGAAGCTGCGAGCAAGCGGGTGGCCATGGCAGCCTGTGCACAAGAGGACAGGGCCGCTACCGCTTTTGGACAAATCGTCGGAGGGACGTTATCAGTGTAAATAGTGGCGTTTGTTTTTTTTAGCTTGTCCAGCAGTTTGTTGTCCCTTTGCGCGTGAGAGGAGGATTCTGCTTGCACAGGGGGTTGCGTGGCAGGAGGGCAGTTTTGATTCAGCCCCTGTCCTCTTGGATTGACGTTCGAGGAGGGGTGTTCTGGCTGTGTGCAAGGGGAGGTGTATGGATTTGGGTGCGACAGATAATGCCCTGGGTTTGGGATGGCCACGCAGGGAAAACAAACAGTCTGCCTCCCCAAAGGTTTGGTTTTGCTTTATAGAGCTTAACTAAGTAACTGGCTTTGGTGATGTTTAGAGGAAATTCAAATATCCTGGGCTCTGCTCATGCCCCATCATTTATTCAGTAGGATTGAGGTCTCACCGGAGTTTTTTCCTGGTGTTTTAAACCATTGCAGAAGCTCGTCATGAGCCAAGAATGCAGTAACATCATATTGGAAATCATGGGAAGAGGTAAATTGCAAATACCAGATTAAGGTTATTTCTAAATCACACCAGGGCCTACATCCAAGACAGAAAAATCAGGCTTAATTAGCAATGTACTCTGCTGCGTTAATAAAGAGAAGAAAAAGAGGATGAAGCTGAATAGAGACATACAAAAGAGATGGCGTTCCTGGGTTTGCTGTTGTCAAGACAATACTCTGGGCTCCTTTCTCTTGAGACAGTAGGGAGTAATAGCAATGCTTTTCAGCTTGGCTCTGAGTCCCTGTTGTAAGTCTGTTCTCTGCTGGTTTTTTTCCATGTAGTACACCAAGAGGAGTGTAGAGAAAACAAGTTAATTTGGCCATGTATGCATTTGTTAAGGTAGGAAGCCAACAAGCTACGAGTCTTCAGCTAATACTGCAGTGGCCTGCAGGCTGGCGGAGGGGTGGACTAGGCCTGGCAGCACACCAAGGAGGACCCACTGAAATGTGGAAAACCAAAGTGCAAGTCCCTGGTTAGTCTGTTTTGGGGCAACCCTGGCTTCAGAAATGAAATGTCATCAGTGGTGGGTGTTACAGCAGTGCTCTGACCTGGATCTGCCCTACTCCAGTAAATGTGTCCCATTGCCATGAGGCTGCTTTGGAAAAGCGTGATGTATGTTGTGGGCATCTCTGCCTCTGTTAAAACAACCTTCAACTTTGAAATTCTTCATCATACCAAGTTTATTTTCCTTAACCGGGCCCTGATTTCATTCATATACCTCCCCATGCCCTATTCACATACAAAGGACCCCTTCCGCCGTCGGTGCTCTTTCTGAGCTGCCTTCAAGCAGAGGTTGCACTGTCTCAGCAGGGTGGTATTTAGCATGGTGTAAGACAAATACTTTCATCTCTGTTCTACCCAAATTCCTGTTTTCTTCCCTGACAGTTATTTAAATGAGAAGCAAGGAAGTGTAAGTGAGAGAGATGATACATCCTCAAAGGGCATCTGTTCTAGTATCTGGTATCTTCCTTCAGGATGCTGTTTGCCACACACTGGGCCTCAGTTTCTCTGGTCTTACAAAGACCACAGTCTTGCAAGCACTTGTACATCTCCCTACACTCAGTATTAGGGGTTTACTTACCTCAGAGTTGAGTACTTGTAAAGGTACATGCTCAAGCAGGCTTCAAATGCTCCGTCTCAAATGTTACACAATAGCAGAGGTGGGAGTAGAATTTAATACAGGCTCTTTCTCAAAGGATAGTGCTGCATCCAGTCTTTTGGTTTATCCACCTTTTGCTTAAGGGTTCGTGAGAACTGTGGGGTGAAGTCTTTTGAAGTATTCCAGGACAAAAAAAGCTGCTAAGTATTGCTCTGTGGAACCCTGTTCGAAAGCTGTGTCACACTGCTCATGCCGCTTTCCACCAGTTACCCAGTCTCTGGGGTAACTCCAGCAGCTCAGCTGATGAACAGGCTAGCTGGGAGTACTCCACAGTAACCGAGAACCTCAAGAGATCTGATGCATTTTGAGTTTCTTTTTCTTAGCAGCTGGGAGCAGCTTTTTTTTTACTATGTTCCTTGGGGGTCCCATTTAAACCACGTACATGTGACTGGCATAGTCTGTTGGCTGTCCTTGTAAATCCGTGATCAGGGTCCCATGTAGCTGCAGAGATGATGACTAGCCCATTAGCTGAAGTTCAGAGCCACCAGAGAGCTTTGCGTGTACCATGTGACCTGGGGTTCGAAGGTCATGTCCCCTGTTCAAGCACCAACATAAGTGGTCGGATTTCCCAAACCTTTGATATATCACTGTCTAATGCTTTTCCTGCAAAGGAAACCATTTCCTTCTAATAGAATAAATGTTGCCAATTTCAACCTGAGTTATTCTCGTAGTGCTCTGGATTATGAATGAGACCCCAAAATGTATAAACCAAACAACAATTTATTTTCTGAATGTTTCCATTCCTTTCCTCACGAAGCCTTGTTCCTATCCAAGCTCAGAAACAGGAGAAAGGTAAGAAATGGTTTTTCCTGTTGGCGAATTGGTGCCTACTGCATTGTCTGAAACCGCCACGCCATGAGACCATCAATTGCAGAGCATGAAACCCTGTATCGGTGGGTGTACACAAAGAGGGAAAGCGGTGCTTTACAGAAGGGTTGTGTGCTCTCGGATCAGCCTCAGCTGAGCAAGGTGGAGGCAGTGGTGGTGGTATGTTACTGATGTACAGGGTGCATGTATGGGAGGAGGAGGATGATTGAAGGGTGTGACTGAACAGGTCTGTGTGTTGCAAATACAGGGTTTGCAGTGAAAAAAAAATCTCATCCACTCTTGAGCTATTCAGGTGAAAGGAAGAATTCCCATTGAAAAGAGAAAAATAGTTTGGTGGGTTTTTGCTGTAGCTGTGAAGAAACGACGTTTTCCTCAAATAGTACCAGGCTAGTTTATCTTTTAGGCCATTGAAATCACTGACCCTGTCCCCTGGTTTTATAGTTGTTGCTCCTCATCCCCAGCTCCCTTTTCACGCGCATTGGATAACTTCGTGTCCTTGGGTGAGAGGACTGCTGCTGGGAGAGCAGAGACGCTGCCGAGCTGTGCAGGGCACGGCTCCCACTAGAGTGCGCTAGGACAGCTAAAATGGGGATGGTTTTCTTCTGGAATCACAGCGGAACCAGCAAAGCAGCCTATGTGAGACATGGCACCTCTGCGTTTAAAACAGGACATCTGGCTAGTTTGCTCGTCTCTTGGCGTGGGTTTCCCCGGACGAGGCTGAAGCACGCTGCAAAGCCAGCTGTAGCAGCCTGAGCGCACTGAAGTTTGGGCTGAGTCAAGCACTGGGAAAGCACTTTTGGAAGACCCCAGCCTGTAGCCCAGCAGGGAGAAGCTTTATTTTCAAGCCTTTTATGTAATTTGTCTCATCTCACAGTCTCTCTGTTTTAGCTTACCGCTCTGTATGACAGAGGAAGGGAGAATCTGTGTTGTACTTGGACAAGGACAGGAGTCCATCCCAAGGTCCCATTACTGGCCTCCTGTTGTCCTTTGTGCATTTCAAAACTGCCCCTAACACACTCGCCCACCATCACCCAAGAATTTTCTGCCTTAGCTAACACTTGAACCCAGGCTTCCTGATCCCAGCCCTTGCCTGCTCCCCTCACTGCCTTCATGTTTACTTCATTAGCCAGCTGGAGTGTAATTCCTTTCATGGTCTGCAGTCTAATACATAAAGATGACAGTGACATGAATCTTGGCTTAGGATTCAATTTGCATGTTAATTTCTTGTGGTTCCCCAGATACTTAGAATTTGCTCCGACAGGATCTGGGAAATGATGAAATGCTCCATGGGTGGGGTGTTCTCCTGTCTCCCAGCAAGAGCCTGGAGGGATAGGTGGCATAGTTTTACTGTCCACCAGGCATGGTCTGTTGTAGAGTGTGGGTGATCTACAGCAAAATGCAAGGCAAAAGCAAAAAGCAAAGCAGAAATGATCACTGAGGCGTTCTTCTTAGTGACAGTCAAGGCTGCCTGCAAAGAGTGGAGAAGTATCTGCAAATCAGTGAAGCCTGCCGAGAGAGCCTGCAACGGATGAAGAGGGAACGTTATATTTATTTTATTTTATTACTTGCAGGCATTTTGTGTAGCAATCCAGCCTCAGTCATCTTTGGTTCACAAAGCCCCTGAGACACTTGTCCAAGGAAGAGAGAGGCTCAAAACAGGGAGGAAAAAGTCATTTCCCTGAGTAGAAGACTAGCCCATGTTGGCTGTGAAGGGTTTAGGCACAAACCCCATCATTCAGTTCCATCAAATTTTGTGCTCACCCTTCTAATATCCAGGATCTGGCTTACAGGGAGGGCAAATGCTGGGAACAGAGCTCGCTGGGATCCGCAGGAAACCCTGTCAGATTGCTAACAGGCTCACAGGAGACCTGACAGTCTGACAGTATGCCAAACTGGCAGAGCTGCCAGTTTGCAGCATGCCTGAAAAAGTGACAGCTTGCCAAAGGTAGCACAAGAAGGCTTTCCTGGAAAGAGAGTCATAGGTGGAGGGTATTTATTTGTGTTACGTTAGGGCTGTGATCCGGACCCCCGAGACCCAGGGTATAGAGAAAACCCAGTCTTGCTGCAAGACCTTGTGATGCGAATAGAAATCATGACTGAGGAGGAGGATGGAAGAAGAGACAGGGTTGAATGAAGAGACGTGTCCAGCAGCATGCAGCAGTGAGTGCCACAGCCAACGATGGCTTGGAGCAGTCTCTAACTGGCAGATGTTTTCATTCTAATAGAAGATGTTCTTAGTTGCAGCAAATCATCCGTTTTCAGATTCTGTTGATTTTACACAGTCTAATTTTAACAACAAAAGAAACAGAAAGAGAGAGAGTGATTCTTTCATAAATCACTTACTCTCTGGTTTTTTTTCTCCCAAGAAACTGGACTGGGTCACTGGCCTTAGAAACATGGATAACATTTTAATGAAGAATTGCAGAGAACAAAAATCAACGTAAATGTTGTTTCTTTTCTGTGTTCAAAACTTGATGGTTTTGGACTCCCCAGGAGTTTCTAGTGCTGTCTGAAAGGCTGTTACCCTGTATGCCCTGCATTCAGAATCAGCTGTGGCTCCTTCTTTCTGTTCTGACCTTCCTTGCTCGGAGTCTCCAGTCGCAACTGGACAAATTCTGCCTTTTCAAAATCATCTCACTGAAGTTTTGTGGCTAGGGATGACTACAAAATCAAGGGGTTTATTCCCCAGAAAACATCATTAGATCAAACCCTTTTATTTTTCACCTCGATGAAGGCCAATTTTTTCAGCTTTCCATTAAAAAACAAGTAATTGATCAGGAGGCTTTAAAGTGAACATTTCCAGGTTCTACAATAAGTAATGTGATTTTCCAGATAATAGATTTCAGAAAACTAGGGTTTAGTCATGTAGCTACTATTCCATTAACCAGAGACGCCAGGAAAACTTTTGAGCAGGCTTTGCCCTGCTCCAAACTTGGGAAGTGCGAGTTCTGTTTCCTGACTGAGTCCCATTAATCGTCGGCAGAGACTCTGCCAGCGTTCATGTGGCACATCCACCTGGAAGAGGCAGGGAGCTTTCAGGATGGGGATGACAAATACCGCCCCTCATTAGACAGAGCTGAGACAGGTACTAATTACCCTGGAGCTGCAGTCATGATGCTCACTGTTTCTGTCGGTGTGCAGGCTGTGTCCTCGCTTGTCGATTCCTGCAGATCAGCAGCAGAGAAGGTGGCTGGATCTGACCGTTCTGGGGTGAGAGCAGGATTAGCAGTGGCTTTGTGCTAGCTCCATGCTAGCCGTCAGATGTCTCCATACATTTCAGGCACTGAAACTGGGTCGCTGTGCCCATCTCTGCTCAGTGGCTCAGTTCTGGAGTCCCCAGGGCTATCAGTCGTGCTTTAAGTGTGTGGAGCTGTTTCCCTGGGCTAAATTAACAGATACATGGGGATGACAGTTTTGGCCCCATACGAGTTCAATGGTAAAAACTGAGCCTGGGACTCAGGACAAGGCAGCAGGGCCAGAGGGAACTTAGTGGGACTTCCTGCAAAACACAACTTTCAACTGTGTTCTTCAATCTACCTAACTAATGTTTTCTCCAGCCCTGGTTTTAATTAATGATAATATCATTATTCAGATAATTATGGCCTCATCCCATCGTCTTGTAATACTTGGGTGACTAAGAAGGACAAGGAAACGCTTCAGTTTATTTTGCTGGTTTTTATTGACTAATTTAAGGCAGTTGAAAAGAAGCAAACATGCTGGGGACAGAATTCCCAAAACATAGTGTTTTGCTGACAACATGCAACATGTAGCTATTTCTGGAGAGTTGGCGAGTAGGGTTTGGGGTTTTTTACCGTTTAGACTGTTTTTCACATAAATACACACCTTGTCAGAACCTGGAAAGAGACTTGCTTGGGTCTGATCATGTCCATTTTACTCCTCTCACAAGCAGACATCAGCATTGTAACAAACACGCAAGGGAAGAACGATTTCTGCAGGCAAGAGGCAGTTTAATCACGATGGGTCAGATGAAAAAATCTTTTAAATAGAATACGGGGTGTTTCTCCTTTACAGATTAGCTCTTGCAAGGGGCTGAAATCCCAGTGTTAGGCAGCATCAAATCCCACTGATGGCATAAATCATAGCAAGGAGCACACCAAGACTAGGAGTTAAGAATATGTGTGATTGAATCATGTGAAATGTTTTTTACTCACAGCTTAATGTTGGAGACTCAGGTCTAATGCTGTGGTTTGGGGAAAGAGTGGTTAATTCTTGCCCTTTTGCAGTGCAGCACAGCCGATTAAAAACCTGCAAAGCTCAGATGGTTTCACAGAAGTCCTGTCAGTCAGCTTCCATTTGATTTCGGGTCTTATTTTCATTTATTTACAGTATCGCCCATTATGAGTAGAGTGTTCGCTAAACACCGAAGAATAATGGTCCTGTCCTGGGTAGCTGACAGCAGAAGGGCTGACAAAGGGAAGGAGCGCAGTAAAAGTGGTAATTTATGTATGAGTCATGCTTCCCAGCCAGTTGTGCTGATAAAAAATGGCCAGCTTTATGGGCAGGCTGGAAAACAACAGCAACAAAATCACCTTTGTGGAAAAAAAAAAAAACAACAAAAAACCAAAATATTTGGACGAGCACTTTGATTAAAGACAACTTATTGCCAACAGCACAGGGAAGGGAGTCCTGGAGAGGCATTTAGGTTTATCAGATGCAGGTCTGTGTAAGGGAGGATGTTTCTGGCATAGACACCAAAGACAGAATGGAGACAGCAGCAGCAGATCTTGCCTATGGCACAGAAGAAGCTGATAAGGGAGCAGGAAAACAGAAGATCCTAAGTGTGAGAGGTAAGAATTGATACGGCAGGGGTGGAGTTATGAGTCGAGGGAAGGGAAGGAAGCGATTGGAAGAGGTTTTTCGGCAAATTGCCAAGTAGTCCCATGTCCACCTAATGCAGAGAATTCTGCAGGAAGTGTTTTCGTCCACCAGCGTGACTTGGGGTCTGACTTTGCTCCACTTAGAAGCAATGACAAACTCCTATTGATTCATAGGAGCCTTAGAAATCAAAGAAAACTTGCTGTGGCAACTGGCTAATTCAATAAAAGCATTGATTTCTTCAGCAGGACAATTAAAGAGCATGAATGCAGCGTAGCTGATTTCTGTCTCAGAATTAATGTAACAAATGATCATTGATCCAAGCGAGAGGAAACTGTACCCCAAAGGAAAGGACCTTCCCTACTACAAAGTCCCCCAGCCTGTGTGGGTTGTCTTTAATGTGTCACAGAGCTCGTTACCATTCATCGAGAACCCTTTGCCTGCGTTTCCCTACCTCACCTGTCAGTCTGTTGCAGAGCACCCTTGGGTTCTGCATCGACAGCTGTGGAACGGCCTGGGCTTTGTCAGAAACCAGCCAGCACTCCTTACAGGGACTTTGAGAGCCACTCTTCTGGACTGAGACTCTTGGTGCCCACACAGCGAAAGGCAGCTCAGAGCCGTTTGTCTGCACTTGGCGCAGCTGAGCTGTCTGTGCCTGGTATTTGTTGTGAAACAAAAGCACTCTTCATGTTCATACTTTTCTTCCTTTAATTCTCCAGCAACTGAAAAAGCGTTTCCCTCAGCCACAGCACAGCAGCACCAATCTGTAGGTTGTTTCAGCCCCTTCAAAAAATTGGATGAAGAAAAATCTCTGCATCTTCTCTCATCTCTCCTCCTTAGACAGTTCCTATTTTCTCATGGACAGAGAAATCAAATACCGTGTCTGTATCCCTACTGCAGCTATTGGACCAGGCACCTGGACACATCTGTCCCAGGGCAAAGCTGACAGTGACTCACCTCTGCTTTTTGTAGTATGCATCTGTGTTGGTGAGCAGGACTTAGAAGTTGGTTGACTGGGTCCTCCTCCCCTGCAGAGCAGACGAGGTAAAGGCAGACACACAGGGACAGGGAAGACCCCAGAAAGGGGATGCAGGAGCCCATGGCATTCAGAAACAGTAGTGGGAGCACCTCATAGCATCACTGCAGATGAATGACACCAGTTTCCCCTGGGTTCAAGACAGCTGTCTCTCCCCACAGCAGGGAAGATGCTTGGAGCCGGACATCAAACCCGTAAAAAAGCAACTTCTCAAAGCACTCGTATCTGAGAAGAGTCCTTGGTATTTCCAGGGCTGCTGGGTAGTTGCAGACTTAGCTTCACACTGCTGCACCGACTCAGGAGTCTGTGTCTGATGCAGTGTGATGATGCTTCTTTCATGGGCAGCTGGTTTGCCACCTGTTCTTTTGTAAACCCCTTCTGCCTGTTGAGATTAGCATTAACAGTCTTCAGGCATATAGCTAAAGCAGGAACTAACTGCACCACAGAGGCCTGGGCAGGTCAGGCTGCAGGGTCCCAGCTGCTAACAAGACCAACCACCAGGGATGACCAACATATCCCAGTGTCCCCAGCTCCTCATTTGCAGGCTGGCCAGTGTATATGGGCTGCCAGCAAGGTGGATGCCATGGGTGTGCTGCAGTGCTGGGACAGAGGCTGGCACAGTTGCTTCTGCTGTTCCCTGCTAGGGATGGTGACTTGGAATGCAGGGGCAGGACAGGCAGTGACATTTTAACAGCTGCTGTTTGCATCAGTGTACAAGAGTCAGGGCACTGACCTGGGGAATGTCTTGTTTTCACATTGATCCATGGGCTTTGACGTAGAGCAGTCTCACCTCAATAACGGATAGGACATCCCAACACACACCGGCCTGCCAGAGATACCACTCCTAACATCACCTTGCTTCTGTGCTTGATGTCTTCTTTTTTTTCTTTTCTGGTAGCCTGCACCTGCATTAGAGATGTTCCGAGAGGCCCCAGAAGGCACAATGCTCCTTCTGATCTTCACCCCAGGAAAAGGACTTAAGAGCTGTGATAAGAGTTGTGGAGCATTAACAAAGCTGGGTGCTCAGTGCTAGAGAGGAGGAGGGATATTTGGATCAGTCACCAGGGTAAAAGCTAAGCTGCTTTACAACATAGCCTGATAGAAAGTGACTGTTAGAAAAATGTGTCCTATTAAAAGGTCAGGTGTGTTCTTGCCTTCTGGACTGACCCTTGCACAAGCTGGTAAATGATACGTAATGAACACCTTACTAAGTTCATTTTGTCTCTTTGGGGTTGCCATGAACAGCCCATCAGAAAACAACAGTTTTCTCAGAGAATGCCAAGCTGCTAGCTGTAATTATTTCTGCAAATAACACTGAATCTGTAACCTTGCAGCTTATTGCAGTATTCGGTGGTTAACTGGATAGACAGCTGCTTGGTGTGCTTCTCTTCACTGATCATGGGAGTGTAACTCATAGCATCAAATTTCTCATGGGCAACAGGCAGAAGGGCAACAACAAGTTCAGTTTCACTACGCCAAACCATTCAAAAATCGTGTTGACTTTGAATTATGTCATCTTTCTGATGTCCATGTCTTTGTACAGTTTATGTTCTTCAGCATTTCTTTTCAGTCATGAGGGCTGAAAATGGATCTTTTACTTTAAGGAAAGACTTCACCTTAAGGTTCTCTCACTTATACCCCAGATCCTGACACCAGGTACATTAGGGAAAAAATGAAATACCTGAGAGCACCAAACTGCAAATATTCTTTCAGAATAAAACACCGGATTTGCTCCCAGTAAACTGGCAGTAGTGCTGCTGGAAGCATGGAGTGCTGGCTGAAAAACTCTTGTTAAAAGTGCCAACAGTCTTGTTTTAAAATTCAGATACGCATTTACAAACGTAGAACTTTTTCCCCAGTAGTAATACAGCTCCACTCTTGTAGCTGCTGGTAGCCGTCATAGAAGCTTTTTGTTTCCTAGCAAAAAGTACCAGAGGCAACAGTGGTACGTTCAAGAGAGCTTTGATGCAGAATGATCAAAAGCATTATTTCTATTCCCTCTCCAAAACCTGGCCCTCAGAAACCTTCCGTGACCTCTTCCAGGTATGAGACAGTCCCACATGGACTTTGGTGCCCTTCTTCATAAGATTCTGCCATGTCGTCTGCACATGCATCTTTCCAAACAGACAGCTGCAATGTTACCAGCAATGCTTTGTTCTGCGGATGGATTCTGGATATTAATCAGATGGTCAGGAAGAATGGGACTGTTTCATGTCTAGTCAAAGGAGTGCAAGTAGGATGCTGCTTTTATGAGACTTGCCACTGTCCCTCCCTCCTGTAGATCATCTCTTTCATGTGCCTGAGCAGGACCGAGGTGATAGTCTGCTTCGTACAGAGCTGTGACAGCGTGGAAAACCACTCAGGAAGCAGTTTACAAACAGTAAAGAGAAAACTCAGAGACAGAATGAAAAAGAGAAAAAAAAAAAGCTGACTGTAGTTTTAAGTTGAATTTCCACTACTTTCCAAGCGGGCATTCCAGTATAAGTACATTAAATTCACATATTACTCAACAGCCAGGGCTGTTTAGCAATGAAGACCTCTGGCACTGAAAGAGACTCCAAACAAATCTTTCTAGCCAGCAATAAAACGCAAGGACTGTCATGCTGAAGATCGCTGGGTCACAGAGCTAGTTAAGGCAAGAGGCTGGAGGCTGATTTGTGCAAACGCTGCGAGTGATGTTGTCCTGTGACACACTCACTGTCATAGATAACTGCCTTGGAGATTAAAAAAGAAAAAATTAAATGTAGTCCTACGAATGCTGTCCTGTAGCCACAGGAAATTGAATTGCGCACACAGACATGCACAGAGAACGAGGGGGTTTTCTGAAACTCAGTCCGAGCCGCATTTGGAATTGGGTTTATAGCTGTTGGTTGCTGTCTGTGGAAAAAAATAACTTCAAGTGATGCTTGTTGTGCACCCCAAAAATGGGAAAGGAAAGGCTCAAAGCCAATGCATGTGGCAGTCTTGTCTGGAAGTCCCTGGCTTCCAGTCCAGGGCAAAGGAAGAAGGCAGTGCAGGGTTTTCTTTTTTTTTTTTTTTGCATTTTCTCCTGTGAAAAGGAGAAGATCCCTGACTCCACATCTTCCCTGAGATTTGACTAGTGAAATAGTTCTACCTAATGTCTATATTAAGGTTTGACTTCTGTGGTGCTTTGCATTGCATCCACAGTGCCTTCCTGCCATCAAGGAGAGGCCTCTGGCTCCCACAGTCCTGCAAGGATGCTGTCACAGGCTTGTCTTCCCGTGTGTTGGTAGGTGCTCCACAGTAAAGTTGTCTGTGGAGTTAAGCGTGTGCATAAATGATTGTACAAGTAGGGCTTTGGGTTATTTAAGGACTATAAATTTTAAGATGGTTTCTTCTAGGGTTTTGCAGGCAGATGAGGGTTCGCCCTGCCCATATTCCAAGGAAAACCTCAGCTGTGACAATGTGTCTGTAGTTGGCTGATACACCGTGTCTCTCACCATGGCTGCTTTGGCATCATTCCTGCTCAGCTCAGAGCTGAGGGAAAGGTCACAGCAAATTTTGTCAAAATCTCCCTCCCTTCCCAATAGTATTTTTTAACCAATGTTTGATAAGGATTTTTTAAAGTAAGGTTTTCATCAAGTTTTCTATGAAAATTAAGATACTTCACTGTCAAAGATGATCCATTTGGACCACTTGTAAGAAATTGCAGCAAAGTGGCATTATTATATGGGACTGAGTAAGTAAATACCAGTGTAGGAATGCCATGTTTTACGTAAATGGAGCCCCAAGGCTATTGCCCGACTCGAAAACTCTGCATTCTTGGGCAACCTTTGTGCCCAAAGCAATGTGAAAACAGTCATGCAGCTCGGAATTGCTTGTACTATTTTATTCCATTGCTAGCCTAGCCTTTTTCCAAATTAATCTGTGCCTATCTCGCTTCATGCAAATGCAGGAAACAAAGCGTTGGTTCTGCAATAGCTGGAGCAGTCATGCAATCCGGTGTCTAGATATCACAGACTCCTCAATATTGCTGTTCTGCTGAGAGGAGAAATTTTTCCTGTGGGAGACGGTTGATCTGTTCGTCGAGGATTTCTGCTATTAAGTGTTATGTTATTTGCACACTCCAGGTTTCTTCACACAAACAGCCTGCACTGGTGAGAAGGTAGATATGTCATCTGACTGATGCTGGGTATTATCTCCACGTTTATCCTCTGGTTTAACTTCTAGGAAGAAGCTATAGCCCAGATAAATATCACAATCCTATTTGCCCTCAGAAGTCCTTACTGCTGTCTGTGAATTATCAGAATGGCACAAACTGAGGCTCGTTCACCCATTTCTAGTGAGATACATATATATGTGTGTGTGTGTTATAGTCTGTCTTGAAACTAGTTTTGGGAAGCAAGGCATCAGCTAGCTCCTCTCTAGGGGTTACATAGCTTAGTGTCCACACACAGTGCATTCTTCCATGGTATTTTTTCCTCCAGCAGACATCTGATGCTACTTCTGTTTTCTTTGAGGCAATGAATGTTGCTTCCAGTGCATCATCAAATATCTCATTATTAAGAGAATGGTTTTCATAAGCATTTTGACTGTAAAGAGCCCCAATTGCTGTTATTACTACTACCTCCCGGCAATGGAGAGGAAGACACTGATGACTCCTCCTTTGATGTCTGATGAAACAAGCTTAAGAAAAAGGGCAGATCTTTGGACTCTGAATAATGATTACTATCCATAAATAATAAAGCTCTTCAGGGCCCTTTGTAGACCAACTGTAACTTCCTGCCAAAAGGTATTCATCTTCATGCACAGGCACAGTGTCCGTCCTGTGCTCTTCTTTTACCACTGGTCCAGCTGCATTTCGTGGCTGTAAATCTCTTCTGAACATATTTCTTCCTGTGGTAGTTGCAATGACATTCCAAAAGGGTACACACCTGAGGTTTGGGGTGCTTTTTTTGTTGGTTTTTTGTTGGGGGGGGGCGGAAACAAACAAGAAGCAACAAACAACATCATTTGTTTGAGATTTCCAGATGTCCAGACTGGAGATGGCTGGAATTCTGGCTAGTTCTGCAGTGTGGCAGCTGCAAAACCCAACAAGTCATTTGGGATGTCTTGGACCTTGGACCAAGGACCCCAGAATATAGTCACCAAACAACCTTGCTAACCGTCAGGGCGATCTGCCAGGCCTGCTGGACATGCAGAGACCCTGGACTAATGGCTCTAGACAACTTGCTTTACAACTTTGCATGCACATATGGTAGGACCAGTACAACCAGAATGTGTCTGACCTGCCAGGGAGGTCCTGCAGGGTGGATCACTCTAAGCCCACTAAGCACGGCTTGTTTTGGGTGTGATTGACTATCTGTGGCGATCCAGAAGGTGCTGGACTTGATGTGCCCTTAGTACACGTCTGTCCAACAGTACTCGAGTTTAACTTCTCCTCTTTCTCTATTCCTTACCCAAAAAAGCTTCCATGTGATGGCAAAGCCACAACATCATCTCTAGACTTTGTCTTGACGTTTTTCTGTTTGAGAAATAAAGCTGCAACATGCTGTTAGATAAGTCCAGCAGTGACAACTCTCTGAGGTATAAATCTAGAGTGGGGTCTTGCCCATTTGGTCATTCAGGGATGGGCATATCGTAGCTAAAGAGCTCTGTGGACAGATCCCAAGATAAGGGCACATCATGCTCACATCACCAGTGAGGGCGTACTGGTGGCAGGTGGCTGGGTGATTGCAAACTCTAGGTCTGTCGTTGAGGCCCAGGTTCGTGGCAGCACATCTTACAGCAGCTCCCAGGGAGTCACTGTCTTCCCTGGCACGTGTACCACTCCTGCTCCACATATCACTCTCTGTGTGCCTTGTGCTTGGGCATATTTTGAAATTCAGGCCATAAACTCAGAGCATGACTTATAATAAGCCCTTCTCATGTGCACTGCTCTGCATTCAGCTCAGTGAATCAGATCAGAAGCTGTCATGAAGGACAAGAGTGTTTTCACTGGGGAAGGGTGCCGGGGTGCTAGTCATTAGGGAAAGGAGGGGTGAGCACTCTCTCCCAGGCTGATTACTGAGCCACCCTCCCTCACACATTCAATGCAGATTGCCCATCTCCATTGTGTGAGTCAGAGAATCAAAAACCCTCTTTTGGGACATCTGTCCTTTGTCAATGACCTGAAGAGGGAAAAGTGTTCTTTAACCTTTCCTTTGCTATAAATTAAGGAGCTTTCAAAACAGTCTGTAAGTGAACAAGTCCTTCTTTGCCTCTGCCTGGGCTCCTCCATCACCGTAGTGCTTGTGCGAGATTATTACAACACATATTTTTCTTCTACAGCGAGCAAGTTCCCAGCTATAGGAGGCTGACAGGCCTTGTGTAACTTGTCATTACTCATCAGCACTCCCTACACTCGTTTAGATCTCAGGGTGGGGTTTTAATTAGCTGATTTTGTAATAACACCCAAGTGACTTGGTGATGGATAGACACCCTGGAAACCTATTAAGTAGGAGTGTGGTGACTCCGTGGCCTTAGAGTACTCTCTCAGGTTGTTGTTTCCTTCTAGAAATAGAGTCTGTGGGGGTTTGTCCATCCTTCCCAATGGCTTCCAAACCTGTTGGCTGAATTCAGTCAGGTTATCCCACAGAAATGATTAGACCTGTAGATATTTCACAGAAATGTGCAAGCAGATAGAAGAGGAAGAATACATTAAATGCGTGGGCTGAGAATCCTGTGCTTATTTAGGAAACAAAATGTACATGGGAAGAAGCATGTATGAGTGCCCCAGTTATGGGGAAAAAAACATTGCTTGCAACTCAGTTACTAAACCTGAGCAAACTGGACTGTAAGTAGGTGTTGTATGATCCTATAGTAACCTTAGTTTATGTTTTTTCCTGTTGCTGCTTTTAAGTTCTCTTACCTCAGCAGCTTAGTGATGCATTCCATTTGGCTAGGCTTCTGTGGTCTTCAGCATGTCAGCCAAGTCCCATGAGCTTTTACTGAAGCTGCCTGGAGCTTTGAAATGGTCTGTCATGAAGGTATGCACTTGGCCAAGGAATTTTTAGTATTTGATATCAGATACAGTCAGCCTTTTATTTACAAAGACTCTATACTATTTGGAGCTAACAAAACTTCGCTTTGATTGTCTTTGTAACAGTGAACAAGTTTTTGATCTGGTTGGTTGCCTTTTGAGTAGCTCGAGAAAATCAAGGGGTACCCTCTGTAGAAGTTGAACTTTTGCTTAATCTCTGCTTTGGTGGGGTCTCATTGGACTTTTCAGTGGTGTCTTTAGATCTGAAATCACAAGCTCTTTTTTAACCTTACGCTGTCAAGACCATTAAATACCTTCCTAAGAATGTCTTGCCCCATGTTCTGCCAGTTCGACAACTGTTTGGTCATCTGCACTCATCAGACATGTATTTGGGTTTTCAGTCCGCTATTTCAGGCTGAGGGGAAGGATGTCAGTCTGTACATACACAGATTTGCCAGCTGGTTCCATTTCATATGGTAGAAGCAAGATGACTGTTCTTTTTCAGCACTGAGGATCACTGCTTTGTTGATGCTGGCTTCAGGCTCCGTGTTAGAGTACCTATGAGGATAACACTCTCGGTGTTACTTCTTTCTACTTTTTCAAGTGAACCAGCTGTGAAGACAACCTGGCATTTATTATAGAACAAACAAAAAAATGTTTTCTTTGAGGGTTTATCATCCCATTGTGTTCAGATGACTATAGTTAATTTTTAACTTAAAGCACTTTTAATGTGTTTCCATTGTGTACAGAACAGCACAGTCATGATACAGCTGCTGTCACAAGTGCATCTTGCCTCTGCTGTTTTTTCATCCTCCCAGTCTGTCTGTAGGCCTTTTCATTTGGAAGTCAGTTCATTGGAGTTTTTTGGCAGCTTTGATGACACTTTCATTTGGAAAACATGGTTGCTCCCAGCCTTGGACATACCTGCTGTTGTTTGCAAGGTCAAATTCATTTTTCACAGTGACTTTGCTTTGACCTTGTTATCGGTCTTAGCATAAATAGTGTGATCTCTCATTAGTCCATCTGTCAGCTGTCCAGGTTCACGTGGCAAGACATTAGCGTTGCCATGTGGATTGGAAGCTAGCTGAGTGCACAAAGAATGATAAATGAGAAATGTCAGAGGATTTGGATGCTGGTGGCTGTCTAATGTTCTGTTGCAAGCCTTGATATTACTTCTGGTCTTAAAATTGTTAATAATCTGGAGGAAGGGTTAAAGGACGTGCTAGTGAAACTCGCAATGGTATCATCCGCTCGCTCTGACAAAGAAAGGCACTTCAGCGAAGTTTGTGTTGAAAGGGGCATGCCAGTTGTTGCGTCAGGTAATGCCCCCTCACAAGCCTTGGCATTCAGTCGGTGGGTTTGTGTAGACTTGTCACAGGTTAGGGCTGGGCCGGCCACTAGATAAATGACAGATGCTCTCTATTATCCCCCCCTCCCTTACCAAAGCATTTAGCAGTGACCTTGGTTTTGGCCCTGGAGCCTTTGTATCCTTGACTCCAAAACCACAGGGGTTGACCTCAAGTCTCCCCTGGTGCTTTCTGCCAGAAGCTCCAGGTAGGACCGTTATCCCCAGCTGCAGTGTAGAGCACATTTTTAATGTCCTGTTCAGACTGGCCCAAGGGCCACTACATGTACAATCTCTTGTTTTATTTGTTCAAAGGCTTGATTTTGTTCCAGACTCCAGTGACAATTGGTTTTCTTCTGGGTCACTTCATAGAGAGGTTTCACAATCTGACTGTAACCAGGAATATACATTCTTCAGAAACCCACACCACCTAAGAAGGCTTGTGTTTCCTTTTTGTTAGTTGGTGGGGACATAGCTGTTATTTTGTTAATCACATCCATTGGGATCTGGCGACACTCATCTTGCCATTTAATTGCCAAAACCTGAATCTCTCGTGCAGGTGCCTTGACCTTGCTTCTTTTTGTGGCAAAACCGGCATCTAAAAGAATTTTAATTATCTTCTTACCTGTCTTAAAAACTTCTTTTGATGTATTACCCCATACGACAATGTCATCAACATATTGGGGGTATTCTAGAGCTCCACCTTTTTCTAGTGCGGTATGGATCAGTCCATGGCAAATGGTGGGACTGTGTTTCCACCCCTGGGACAGTCGGTTCCAGGTGCACTGGACACCTCTCCAGGTGAAAGCAGACTGTGCCCTGCACTCTGGTGCTATAGGAACAGAGAAAAAAGCATAAGCAATATCAATCGTGGCATACCACTTAGCTGTCTTTGACTCCAGTTCACACTGGAGTCCTAACATGTCTAGCACCGCAGCATTTATGGCTGGTGTAACTTCATGCAGGCCACAATAGTCTACTGTCAATCTCCACTCCCCATTAGGTTTTTACACTGGCCATATAGGACTGTTAAAGGGTTAACAGGCCTTGCTAAGCACTTTTTGGTCCTCTAATCGACAGATCAACTTCTGGATGGATCCATGGCATCTCGGTTGGTATGATATTGTCATCAATGCACTGTTCTAGTAGCAATGGGCACCTTTTGATCTTCAACCCTCATCTGCCCCACAGCAGCAGACTCCTCTCTAAGTTTAGGCAAGACATTCAGCTGTTTAATATCTCCAGTCTCTCCAGCTGCCACCAAAGACCCACCGATACCCTTTTGGATCTTTATAATACCCTTTCCTGAGGAAGTCTATGCCTAGGATGCATGGGCCATCTGGACCAGTCACTATAGGGTGCTTTTCCTACTTATTCTCAGTTAGGCTCGCATTGGCCTCCAATACAGTCAGCTCTTGAGACCATCCAGTAACTCCAGAAATAGTAACACATTCTGTCCCTCTATGATTTGATGGCAAAAGAGTGCACTGTGCAACAGTGTCTACCAGGGCTTTATACTTTTGTGGTTCTAACGTGCCAGGCCATCAAATCCACACAGTCCAATAAACTCTGTTGTCCCTCTCCAACATCCAGCTGGAGTTTAGGGTCACCTGTCCTGTCTGCTTCTCCCTGCAGGTGCAGCCTCTAACATACTGCACCCCCAACACGGTACACAAGATTTAGCGGTGACTTTGGCCTTCACAGGAGCAAGTATCAGCAAGAACCTTTCTGCATCCCAGTCCCTGGTACTAACAAGTATAAGCAAGATTAGTGTTTTGTTTGGGTGGTTTTCCTGGTAGCCAGCAGAATAGGTTTTTTTCTTTCTTGTCTGGCACTGACTTCAAGGGGGCAAATACTCTGCCCTGTCAGATATGCGCCAGCTACCCCTGTAGTTAAAAGCCCAGCCAAGAGTGTTAATGAGCAGACAGCTGTTTGTGTTTTACAGTGCTGTTAGCTTTCTGGTATGGGGGCCTGTTGTTTTGACCCAGCAGCTAGTGAAACATTAACTATAAGGCTGGCCTTTCTCCTCATCCTCTGAGTGCGTTACATCTGAGAGTCCCACGCACCCCCGGTGTGGCCCTGTGCAGCCGCCCTTCCACAGGACAGTTTTCTTTACTTGTGGATCCCTCCCTTGCATTTCACAGTGCTGCTGCCTGGGGCACACACAGCTGCTGGCCCTGTTACAGCAGGACCCAGAAGAGCATGTCCTCCTGCAAGCATGTGTCCAGCCCTCTTGCAGATCACTCACTTGTGGACTGTATCCTCTTACCAGTTCTGTCTTGCATCACTTCCCTAAGCTTTCCTTTCTCATAGCGGTAACTTGGCATGCCTGGAAAGCGTGAACACGTTAGTTTTCACTCAAGTAAAAACTCCTCTGCTTGAAAGAACATCCCAAGGAAAGGTCTCAGTTTGTGAGTTTGGGGTGCATGGGGAGAAGGTTTTTTTGCCCTGGAGCCTACAGCCCCTGCTTGGCGTTTTTGTGAGCTACAATTGCCACTGCAGTCATGTCTCTGAAGACCTGCATTGAATAAAGTTGCAGTCCAGAACTCCCCTGAGGTTTTCCTCAGCTTCACGGTTGCAGAAGGTTCTGCTTTTCTTTGCTGTAATCTGAACCAGCAATATGCCCTTCAGCCCAGAAGAGCCCTAGTTCTTCAACCAGAGGAGTTAACCAACTGAGGATTTATTGGGAGAAAGAAAAAATTGGCCTTTCTCCCCTCTCCCCCTCTGCCTATGTGCACTTCCATCACTGGGACAGATCTCTGCTCTGGTCACTTTGTCCAAGAGTGGCCACGTAGTTGCACAGACTCCTGTGTCATCTGCAGGAATCGTTCAGTAAAGGAATTAAAAAGCAAAACCGGTATAATAAAGTTCTCATCTTGTATTCTCCAACTGGAACAGTGTGGTGTCTGGGGAGTCAAGTGCAGGTGCTCTGAGAGCCAACTGGCATTGAGTTATTCCCGTTTTATAGTGGTGAACTCAAACAAATTACCCTTTGGGTACTCCCCAAGGGGAATGTTTGTTGACTCAGTTCACAAAGGAAGTAAGGATGTGTATTTGCTTGGGAAAATTATTATCCAAATCACAGTGTTCTTTTGAAACAGTTTGACTGAACACCAAAAAGAAGCCTTAAAAGACCTTGGCAAAGCAGTGAATGGTGAAATTATAAATTTCTCCTCTCTTACCCTCTCAGAGCAGAATTATCTATATTTGGATTTCTTTTTATAGCCCCAGAGAGGAAGTGAATCAAGTTTGCAAAGCGTGTTTGGACCAAATGCAACAAATCCAGCTGTACCTCTTACATGTGGCTGATCTAGAACAGTGTCTTGAGGAGCTGTGTTTGTTCTCAACTCACAGACCCAAACGGGGTCCCTTTTTTTCCTAAAGGTAGAAACATTTCTCTTTGGTGGAAAAGCTGTGAATGTGAAGCTGGGAGGTTAGGTGTTTGGCTTTCCTCCTGTCACAATCAAAACTATACCAGGGGAGTCTTTTAGGCTCGTTTTAGCTCCAGCTCCACTCCCACCATTGGAATGTCCAATCTATTTAGACTGAAGATATGCGGGGCAGGGACTGCTCCCTCTCTCTTGCTGTTCCCACCTTTGAACTATTTCCTAGCCAATCCAGAGAAGCTGTTTCTCTTCACTGGATACCACATCTCTCTCACTCTCAGGGCTTTTAAGAACCCTTAGACCAAAGCCTCTCTGCTCCAAGATCATTCTGTGTGGCAGAGCTGCCAGCTCCACCTCTGTCCCTGGGTGAAGTTGGGAAAGGTCTCATTCAAGATGTTTCTTCTTTTTGAGGCACAAAGTTAGTTTGTGGCTGAGAGAAATGCCAAGTAGGAGAATCTTCTTTGATCTCTCTTAAGAAAAGTTAGCAGATGGGGTACTTGAGTGTGCATGCTCATCTCCTGAGGGGGAACAAGAGCTCTGCTGAATGACCAGAGCTCATCAGACAAGTCTGTATCTCATGTTTGTCATAGTCCTTCGTGCAATGAACAGTCTTCTCTGCTGTCCTGGATTCTCTCTCTACCTGCAGTTTACTATTTTCTTTCATCTCTAGCTGTTTTTTTATCATGCCACTGGCTTGAAAAATACAACGATCAGTTGAATAGTAACAGTGTTCAAGCCACGCTAGTGCTCTGAAATGTTTGTGGAGTCTACCATCCCATTCCCAGTGGATTTGTTGTGTTACATTGAATTCAGTCAGTGAGAACCCCAGGACTCATCTCCCAGAGGAAAGGGAAGATGCAGGAAGCTGAGCAATTAGATCTGACCCTGGGATTTTCATTTATATATTTTTTTAACTCTTTCGTTTAATTTCCCTGGATGGGTAGGTTTAACTGAAATGTTCAAAAGTATTAAAAAAACCCTAATTCTAAATCAGCAGTGCCGGGAAGATGCCTGCTGTGGCTGTGGATACATTCTTCTTCCTAGCCATTCCCTGTGAACTTGGGGAAGTCAGACTGGCCTGGCAAGCAGCGTGGCTCTTCGGTGTTGATGACACCTCTCCAGCAGAAGCACTGTGTGGGCAGACAGGTAGTTTCATCATGGGGAGGAGGAGGCATGCATCACCTTTTGTTTAAGCAGAAGCATCTTTTTGGAATGCTATCCATTTTATCAGTTAGGGCTTGAACAACGAGCAGCCAGGAGAGGCTGGATATTGTAATTAACACAAGTGGGGGCAGGCCGCTGCGTCTGCCTGCCTGCCTGGAGAGGAATAACCTGTTGAATTTGCTAGGAGCTATTGCTGGGAGGACACAAGCTACAGTTACTGGGAGTACAGCAGCCACAAGTGGATGAAGTAGCTGCTTCAGCGCTATGCTGTGGGGAAGAGGCAGAGGCTTGGATATTGGACACTGGATGCCTGTTTGGGTTGGAGCCTCTGCTTTTGCCTCCTAAGCCTGGGGAAGAAGAATACGCAGCCCATTCACTCTTGGTTGGGTCAGCCAAGGATGGCTGCGCTCTCTCAGCACTTGAGGATCCTGCTGTGGAAGAACTGGCTGAGTGTCAAGAGGCAGCCGGTGAGTGTGAAAACAAGGTAGTAGAGGAGGGGGAACCTGGAAATCACATGAGCTGAGGGGGGCACTGCAGGAAAGGAAGGTCACGGTATTAAAGCAAAAATGTTTTGAGGGCTGGTGGGAAGAGGCAGAAGGAAGGAAAGGAATGAAGGAAGTGAAGGTGGATCGTTTTAAGCCAAAGTGATTGAGTCTTGCATTGGACCTCACGCATGAGGGCTCAGGAGTCCAGGCTGAGTACTGTGGATGCCACTGTTGTTCCCTTGGGGCAGTGGTGCATGCAAAGAAAACCATGCACAAAGTCATGGGCAGACTTGAATTAAGGCTGCACTTCTACGTCTGCTCCCAAGTGAGCAGACCCCACGGTTGGTGTAAAGCCTCCAATGAGTCCCTGGGATTTGGAAGTGATTGGGGGTGCCCTTATATAGAGCCATTTGTAAAGGATGGACAAAGAAAAAAGTAGCTCTGAGGGATGGAGGTAGGACAGATTTCCAGTGCACTCCAGTGTGTTGCAAATCAAACACTCCAAATGGTCTTTCTTTCCAAAAGATTAACCATTGCCAGTAATGTCCAGCAAGTAGTCTGAACTGCAGCAGCATCGGGGAGGCAAATGTTCGTTTGGGGGCATTGCATGTCCAGGCGAAGCCCGCCCAGTAGTTTTGTCCCAGTCCAGTTTCAGAATAACTGCACTCTCATTTCAGCAGAAGCGTGCTGCAGTTCATGGGCTGGTATTGCAACCTGTCCTCTTGCTAGTCGTCCAAATGTGATGGTCTTTAAACTCGCTCTAGTTGAATGGAAGCCTTGGCAACTGCAGAAAATGCTGACAGAAGAGAAGTGGCCGTGGAGGGTGTGATAGGAGGATGGAGTGAAAGGCCTCATATCCCTGTGTGCTTCTGCAAGGTCCATGCTTGCCTGCCCTGTCCTGCCTCTCGGTTTTGGAGCCTGATTCAGAGAGGTGCTGAGTTCATCTGACTCCCTGTGATCCTGCATAGGAGCTGTGGATGTGCCATGCACCTTAGTGTATCCTTCACTGCTGCAGGGTGGATACGGGAGACTTTTTCTCAGATGCAGAGGAATCCCATAAATTACCTCTAATTTCTCAAGAGAAATTGCTAGCCTTAGTAACAGCAAAAGGCTTGGGTCTCAGCTGTTGTGTACTCAGAGTAAACGCTGGCCTACCTGCACTTCTGACCATATGGTCTCATTGGCTTTAATTCTGGTTTCCTGTGGAGTTGGGCTATCAATTCTGTAGAATTGAAGTGTCAATTAAAATAAAAATCTGGCCACTGCTGATTATTTTCTGGCAGGCAGTCCCTGCAGCCCTCCTTCATTTCCCTCTCTTGCTTCAAATTAGGGAGCTTGCTCAGACTGGATAGGGTGTGAGGAGCTGCTCCCAAACACATCCTGATTTTTCTGTTGTGCTTCTCAGTTTCTGGTAACAAATGAAGATGGTTTCTGCAGCTGCAGTGGTGTTGGCTGCCCATGACAGGGCTGACTGGTGTGTCACGGACTGGTCTGACATCAGGCAGCCCCCGTCCTCCCCGCTGCAGACTCAAGGGCTCTCCTGCTCTGTGTATCAGCCTCGCCAGGCAAACACATTTGCTTGTGCCTTTTGCTTTACAATTTATTTGATCTGCGAGCTCTCTGCAGAGTCCCTGGACAGACTGTCTCTACCTGTGCAGCATGGGAAGAGCTACAGCTACTGTCCATTTGTGCAAAGAGGGTGAAGCTCTGCATCCATGGCCAGGGAGTGCCTCAATACAGGTTACTCCTACCGAGAAAGGAATCATCATGAGTTTAGTGGCAGCCTTCTTGGGAGCAATATTTGGCCTGTGTACTAAGGGGAAATGGAGAAATCGGTGCCTCTTGCAATTCTTGTGTTCAAGGCCAGGTTGGACGGGGCTTTGAGCAGCCTGGTCTACTGAAAGGTGTCCCTGCCCATGCTTGTGGCATGGGGTGTGGAACTAGATGATCTTTAAGGTCCCTTCCAACCCAACCCATTCTGTGATTCTGTTGCTTTTCATCTGTCACTTCTAGGCAGTTTGGTTATTTAAACAGAGGCAGGAGTGAGAGAAAATGTGCCTGCATTCAGAGTTACTAAGGTCTGAGAAGTTAAATCTACTTTTAGCAGTGAAATAATCCGGCAACCAAAGGATTATGCAACCTACATCACAGTGCTTAATGTCCCAAGAACCAAACTGAAGTTGGTTATGGCTCCATTCAGGTCAACATGTTCCACCTGCAAGCAGTTTGGCCAGGGTGCTTGCCTTGGTTTTGTTAACTAGAAATGCCTGAGACAGCGGGAATGCTGTTGTGTTGCAACTGATGTGCCCAGCTGCTATTAAATGCAATTAAGTCAAAGGACAGAAGCACTAAGGAAAGAGCTGTCTGGAAAGTGCGAAGTTTAAGCACCATTTCAGCTCGAAATGGAGAGGTACAAAGATTTCCCTGAGTAGAAACGATCAGTATTCATCTCTAGCCCCAAGAATATGACAGATCTCTTGTTCTCCCTTTAGGCAGCTTCTGACTAATATCAGTTTCTGCGCTGTTACCCCATAATTTTACTTTGGCCTACGTGGTGCTAAACAAGGAGGGTACGTTAATAATACCGTTTGCCTGGGAATTAATCAGAGCCGAACACTGTGTTTGTGGACTGATTATAGGGATAGCATGTGATATAAAAAAAATTATGAAAAGATGGTAGTTTCAGTGATGAATCTTGTGACAAGTTGGCAGTGTATATGTAAAAGGCAGGAAAAGCCCTGTCTGTAAAAGCAAAAATATTGCCGATTGCTGAAATTATAGGAGTACTCTCTCCGAAGGGAGGTGCCTTGTGGTTTGATGTTTGTCAGTTGCCTATTTTGGGGCATGAATCTTGCTCCTACTTTCACGGCTGTGTCATCTCATCAGGGATGATAGGGATGGAGTTGCTGTAAAACAACCATCTTTAGGCTGAATTGCTCTCCAGGATTTGTTTGTCTGTCTGTTTGTTTGTTCTTACATTGCAGTAAGTGTTACAGGAAATGAAAGCACTGTTACAGGCTTGGAATTACTTTGGAAAAGCAGTTTTGGGTAATGCGTGCTGATCTGAAAAAAATAGCAACACAATGATGAAAAATGGGATGATTTTGACAAAAGACATCTTTGCAGTTTCAAAAATTGGCATGAAGATAGCACAGCAATTTTGCAGCACAGAATAGTTTGAGCTTAACTACTGATGAATGGAAAACTCTAATCTAGTAAGCATGGCAGCAAGCTAGCCAGCTAGTGCAAAAGCAGCTGGTTATTTGAATAATTGCCTTTTCCTAACGTAGAAAACTCCAAGGCTTGTAGTTTTAAGACTGGCTTTGGGCCTCCTGCCTAGAAAGGTTTACTGCACTAGGTGATTAGCAAACTGTATTTTCTTCAGTCTCGTCCATTGAAACAGTCTACCCTCCTGTCAGAGACAAGAGCTCTATAAATGTTCATGGGGTTTTTTTCCAACACACATGGCCAATTTTACATCATCTCTCTTCCATCTCAGCTCATCTGTATGTACTGCTACAGCCTGGAACTGGAAAGGCGCCAGGGAGTTAGGTTGCTGGGGTCAGAAGCTCATGTGAGGGATGCTGGTGATTGGTGTTCGAATGTGATTCCTCCAGTTGACTGGTTACATGACTCCATAAGCCCTTCCTTCACTGAGCTCCCTGTCTTGTAAAAAGAGCTATGAAAAGCCTTTCTTCCAGCTTCACTGTGAGGCTGAACTACTGTTTGTGAAGAACAGTGAAACTTTAGGGGGGAAAAAAAGTGCTGTCGGCTTGTCAATTCACTTGTCAAACACTTTAATTGAGGTATAATCAAATCAAAGTCATCTCAACCCATGGTTTGAACAGCGCCATTCACTGAAAGGGAAACCAACCTTTCGCACTTCAGCTCTTTTATCTCGGGATCCTCCAAAACCCTTGCTCTTCTAATAGTGCTTTTACTATTACATGGCACTGTCTCAAAGCTGTCTAAACACTGTCCCCCGTAATTATCAGCCAAACGGAAACACAGGAAGGCTTGTGTTATTTTCAGGCTTGTTATTTGCTCTTGAAATCTTAGGTAGTTTTTCTTCTTGCACAGATAATGCTTGGGTTTTAATAGCATGTATACCCAGACAGGCGTGATTTACAATGCCTCCTGTAACTCATTTAGGGGAGTGTTTGTACATTCCAAACAAGCTCTGAGATGCGTCAATACGACAAACGTAACCAATATATTTTCACTGCTGTTTTATAGGTATGGTCGTTCATTTTAATTTCCTGGCCTGTCGTTGTTTTCATAATCTTGGCCATTATCCGTCTCAAATTCCCTCCAGAACCACAGCCAAACTGTAAGTAACTGGTTTATTTTCATGTCTTTGGGATTTAGGTCTCATTTCAGTGACTGATGTGTTAATTTGATGCATGTTGTTACTTTTACAAATTTGGTTCTCTGTAGTTTCCAGTGGAGGTTTCCTGGGATGCAACATGCTGTAAATAAAACCTCCGTGTTCCTCTGAGGTTGTTTCTGTTTCTGAGGTTTTTTTTTCAAATCAGTTTTATAATTAGAAAACAACTTTAAAGAACTGTCTCATCAAGAGGTATTCAGATACTGCTGTTGTAGAAATCAGTATAAATTTACATGATAAATTGGGGGACAAGAGGGCAGCTGGGGGAGATCTAACTCAGTAAAATGAGTAAGGGCATAGGCTTCAAGCGGGATTGTGAAGGTGAGGTAACAAACATTAGGTTAGTCAACATGAAAGATTTCACCGTGTGTGTCCTACAGGCAAAAGGCACCTATTTAGGCAGCTTGCTACTAAGGCTCAGCTGAAGAGTGGTGACTTGTCTGGTTCCTGTGACCTGATGGTGTCTGTGAGCCCTTTCTAGCAAGTCAAAGAGCAGCAGTTTGGGTGGGTGAATAGTTGGTGGTGGTGGTGGTGGTGGTGAAATGGGTGAAGAGTTTAAACAGGGTCGGTTTTACTTACGGGCCTTGCTTCCTGGGTCCGGAGAATGTGTCTACATCTCAGAGCATGGGCATGCTTGAATCTACTCTAAAAAACTTGTGTTGATTTAGTGAGTTCTTGTCACCATCAGAAAGAGCACGCCCCCAACCCTGGCCACATTTGTTCATGGAGTTCTATGATAAAACAGAGCAAGGAATTTATCCGGTTGAAGCCTTTTTTCCTTTCAAAGTGTTATTTTTGAGTTGGATCAAATCCCTGATTTTGCTCCCTGTGGCCTCGTAAGTGAAGTCCAGTTCCAAGGGAGGGGAGATGAGTGGGTGAATGAGCTCTTTTCAGTGATGGGAGAAATCAGTCATGAGCTTGCACTCTTTGTTATCTGCTAATTAGAGGGGTTCTTTGCCCTTATCATTGCAGAGACTCTGAAAGAATTCAAGATTCTTGCTTCACATTGCACATTTAGTCTGCTGAGTTCCATCCATGTGCTGCAGCACAAAGCTGTGCAGAGAGCTATTCGTGAGAGCCATAGTTTCCCAGCACAGGGTAGGAATAGAGCCTCAAAATTACCCTTACTAAAAGATTTGCAATATCCGATTCACAGGAGAGACACCACCGTGGATGACCTGCATCAGGGTGTCATCAAGACAAACACAAAGCCTTGGCATGGGCAATATTGGATTTTTATTTTTGGGGCAAGGAGACTGATGCAGGGGGAGAGGAGACAGACTCTGGCAGCAGCTGGCTTCCAGATTTTGTAGCTATCAGATGTGTAAAATGTGGTTGTGAGGGATCTATACTTGATGACGTGTGTGTGCGCTGGAAACATTGGACCCACTGACGCGTGTGATTCTCTAATTAAAAAGTCTTCAGTTCTGTATGATGTGTGAGAAAGGGCCACGTTGTGACAAATACTGGATATACGATTAGGAGAGCCCTGCTCCCGAAAGCTTGCAGCCTAATCTGACTACAGGTTTGTGTACCTCATTTTGTGGACAGGGGAGGAAAGCCAGGTTAAGTGACTTTCTGAAAGTATCACAGGAAGTCTTTAATGGGGAAGGACATTCTTGGTGTGTTAGGGTGATCTTTCAACCCCAAGCCCATCTGTGGTCAGCAAAAAGCCTCTTTAGGCATCTTATATATTTTAAGTTCTCCCAAGTTCCCTTGAACCAGTTGGAGCAGACAAGACAGGACACGCTGTTCTTTGTGAAAACCCCAGGTGTTGCCAAGTGTGGAAATGGCAGTCCTCCCACGCTGCTCCATGGGGGGTGCTTCCTGTCCCTGATAAATCAGATAAGATGAATGTCAAGAGAGCCGACTGGATGGTAAAATACTTACTCTTTTACTCTGTATGGCTATTAATTTGAGTATATATTTATTTGGAGCATGTTTGCTCTGGATGGTTGTATCTCTGAATGAATGGATTGGAAGGAACGTTCTTAGGAACAGCAAGTAGCCCCATCAGTTGCGCTTTGCAGGAGAGTGGAAGATTGGGCAGTACCTTTGGGTTAGTTCCCTTTTCTTCCATAGATGAATTTTATTTTAGGACAAGTCTCAGTAAGGATGCAAGTAGGTGTCTGTCTCTCTTAGAAGTGGATGATAGGAATTATCTATTGCAAGAGAAGTTTTATGGCAGAAAATAATGGTCGTGGTGTATTCTTGTGATCCAGATGTAGAGAGACCATCTAAGAATCCCAAGAGAATGGAGAAGCGTGTTAACCAGAGCATCAAACAGCCAATTTCTGCTGCTTTTCTGGTTACATAAGAAGAGCCACTTGACAATTACTGCCCCCCCCCCCCTTTTTTTTTTGACAACCATAAGAATGTACCAACTTCTTGCTTGAAAAGCAAAAGAAATAATTTGGAAACTTTCTTTTAGGATATTACAAAAAAGGAAGGGTGGACACATCTAGGAAAATTATTACAGGAGTGGATTTTTTGTTCATTTTGAACAGGAATAAAATCCACTTTATGCTGAGTTCCAGTGCCTGCCTTTAAAAGACACAATCGTTAAGTAGTGACAAGAAGCTGTTTCCAGTTCTGCTGTCAAGAGATCATTGCAGGTAGACAAGTCAGGAAGCACAGAATCAATGACACAGGGATAGAATAAGCTGCTCAGATGTTGAGTTTTGAAGCCTTCGAGGTAACCCCACAGAAAATCTCAGTCTGTAAGCTTATCTCATGTACTCAGGGCCACAGAAATATGATTAAATCTATTATTTGCTCAATTAAGAAAGTTCAAATCTGAGACAGATTTGAAGGACGCCTAATACGCTCAATAGATTGAGGATTACGTGAAGAAATTACCTAGCAAATACCAGTCAAGAACGAACAAGTGGCAAGAGCTTCCTGCAAGAGCAAGCTGCTTGCTTTGGATTACATTGTGTAGGGCAATGGGAGCTTATGCCAAACTGAACTCCAAAGGGAAATGAGGTGCCAAATAAATGTCACTGGTGAAGAGGATGCTCATAGGAAAACCAAGAACTGAGGAAAACAAGGAGCTGAAATCCATCTGATACATAATTTTCTTCACAACTAAAGCATCTAGTATCTAAGAGGAAAAAAACACCTCTGTCCTTTCTCCCAGGCATCTGTTTGATGATATATTTTCAGGTCAGCATTGATTCTTGTCAGGACAAATGAAACAGAGATCTCTCTTTCTCTGCATACCCAGTTCCTGTGATGATCTGAGAGTCTCACCACACAAAATCCCCATCCAACTTACTATGCACAACGCAGTTGTGGCTTTTGACCTTTTTATTACAGCCTTTGTATTTGCTAGGAGGTATTGGCATGTGTTTTGCGGGATAGGAAGCTCCAGATTGGAAGCCTGCAGCGTGAAAGCCAGTGAATTGGATTTGATGGTATCTTCCGGTCTTTTGTGTCTCTATCACCTGTTTTCTTGAGTGAGTAGGGACAGAAGTCCCTTTCCATCACTACAGGTTTTTGCAAGGTATGGGAATTGTGTATGAGATACAATCTGTCCCTTAGGGTTCAACCCACTCAGTCTACAGAGAAGCCCAATTACACTCCTTGCTGTAACTAGCACTGTTACACCCTGTCACACCCTCCCCACCCGCCTTCTTCCTTTTCTCTTTGCCTGCTCTCCCCTCCTGTCAGTTTGACCTCATCTTTATTCTCCATAGAAGCTCTCTTGGGTGTGGTTAGTTGTCCACTGCTTCAGAAACCCTGCTTCTTAGTGCTACCAAGAAGATGTGGTAGAAACTGCTCTCCTGTTAGACCCAGGGCTCTGCTCCCCCTTGGCTTTCCAAGGGACAGGAGTGGGCTTTGAAAGCCAGCCTTCATTCACAGGTAATTTTCCTTCATGGAAGGGAGCTGTGATCTTAAATCCATCAAAGGCTGCCAGGGAATTATTTGCCTTAACTCTGCTCAGTGAAGTACATCTTGTCCTTTACCTCTGCCCAGAACGTCCACCCAGGTTTCATCACCACCATGGAGGTGTCTGCAGGGTCTATTGCATTCACTGAGATATAGTCCGCAAAGCTGCTCTTTGCAGCCAATATTCTGAGGGGGATATTGTATTAGTTGGGCACTAGACTGTTTTCCAGTGCCAGCATAGCTGTTTCTGTCCTACACTACATAGGAGCAGATGCTCAATACTCTGCTCTCATTCTTGGCTGCAGTGCTCCTGGGAGGGGTCCCAGGTAGGGAGGACTCCATTTAGTCTTACTGTGATTGGTAGCCAGGATTTGAACAGATCCAGAATTCGTTGGAAAAATCAGTATGAATCACGGAGCACAGGTCTGAGATGCCTCAGAAGAGAGTCTGTGGCTTGTTGCACCTGCAGACAGAGCTTTCCTGTGACTTCTGTGCTGAGCACTATTGCCATGTTAGAGGTAACTAAGGCATGAGTTACCCTGGTCAGGGCAGATTCAGAAGAGGGAGGATGCTCTCTATAGCTTAAAAGAAAAGGATAAATGCAGGTAGTATCCCCTTTCCTAGTGGAATAGGGGATGAGACAGCCGGTTGTGACAGGCGCGAGGTGTCTGTTCTGTCAAGTGCGTGGCAGGCAGTGCCTATCGCCCTCCTTCCTTATCACCCACATGAGCCTCTGCCCATCTGTGCTGGGAGATGAGTTCAGGGGACCCCTGCCCCGTGGGTCTGCGAAACCGAGGACCTCAAACTTCTTTTGACTCTGACAGTTCCCTGCCTCAATCCCAGAGTATTGCTCTGATGCAGAAACCCTTCAACAAACTTTGTCCCACAGTTTACAGAGAAGGACCTTGAGCTGGGTTAAATCTCCATGTGAGTGATGGCTGTGGCTGCCAGGACACATGTGAGGGCAGATGGCACGGAGCAAGGTGGGCCACAGCACTATCCTTCCTCTGAGATGAGAAAGCTCTGAAAAGAGGCTTGCACTTTAAAGGAATTCCCTTCATAGTTGGAAGGACCTTAACTCATCTCTACTCCCAGCAGTGTGGAAAAATTAATAGGTTCCCATGCTAATTACAGGGAGTTGAGATGGTGGCTCAGCTACATAGGCCACTCCATTCATTCAGATAAGTCATGAGGTTTTTATGCAAGACATAATCCACCCCAAGGGTTCAACCCAGAAGCACGCATCAGACTTCCAGCTCTCCTTCACCATTTGCCTGTGGCAGAGCAGCCCTACTCCTCCTTTTCCTGTATATTGCTTTATTTTCTTCCTCTTCTTTTCTGTCAGTTTTCTCCCCTTTTCTAGAGAACCCAACACCAGATTTTTGTCTGTGCTCAGTGGCATGTGATCAGCAAAATAGCCTCATTGGGTCGCTCCTTGCTTTGGTATGAACTTTGTTTTGTGTCATTTTGTTCTGCGGCTGTTCTGCCAGGGAGCAGACTGCCACATAATGCCATTTCATTGAAACAGTGCTGAAGGGGTGTGTGAATTGTATCCGTTATCCCCACATTTGTTGGAATAGCCATATACATTGATCTCCTTACATGCATAAGCAGTGCCCAGCCATACAGTTCCCTGTGATTTGCCCAAGCTTCCACTTAGCTCAGAAACCCATAGCCTAAACAGAGCGCTGTGATGTTTATAGTGCCTCCCTTTTCATAAATCTCCACAACTCCATTTCTTTCTAGACTCTTCCACCTTGTGAGGTGTGACTGAAGGATGTTTAGAGTTAGAGACGAGAGTTCCTGGGCTACCAGTATGCTTTTTCCACCCCACTGAATTACAACGGGGCCTTGGGACAGTCACTAAATCCTAATTGACTTCCTCAAGCATCTGAATCCAGATGCTGTGGGACCTAGACTGCAGAAATATTTTTCCAAAGGTGCTAAGCAGTTTGGCTTAGACTGAAGCCAGCCGTTGTTGACGGCTTTGTTTCTGGAAAGGAGGTACTTTTGTTTAAAGAATCTAAACCTGGACTCTGGAGACTACCTGAAGGCACTCAGCATTGAAAGACACTGTTTTAGTAAACACAGCTTTTGTGCATGTGTTTTTTTAAGAATCTAGGTATGGATTTAAGCTTTTAGGTTCTGGATTCTTGCTGGGAAATGTTCTGACTCTCTTCTTAGGGCACAGTGCAAACAGGACCTGCAGCTCGTACAGACAAGAGCAAGTTGGGTATATTACAACAAGACCAAGTTAACCTTGTCTGCATTAAATATTGCTTAAAAAAGCCCTGTAGGAGAAGCACTAGTGTACGGTTCCTCCTCTCCCTCAGTGTGTTTGTGCTTCAGGCAGTGGAGCATCCCTCCACAACTCAGTCAACCTCCAGTGCAATCCCTCCTCATCAGCTCTGCCCCGCAGTGCAGACATCAGCTCTGTCATTTCCCCATCTTGACCTGAATTTGCAATACCTCTTAGAAGGTTTCCATCTCCCTTCCTTTGTTCTCTGTGTTTGGGGGTTCTTTCTCCTCCCTTCACACTTTGCAATTTTTATGCTCTCTCGTCTTTAGGACCTCCCTGATCAGTACGTGAACACAATGCATTCCAATTCAAGTGCTGATTGTTAATGTATTAAATAAGGAGGTGGAAGGTGAAGGTCTGTGGGCGAGCAAAGCTAGCTTGCCTAGTCTTAATAAGCATGGAAGTAGCTGCTGTCTGCTCTGGTCTTATTTGCAGAGCCTGAAATGCTCAAGGGAAGAATTAGGCAATGAAATGCTTCCTCTATTGAGGCCACCAACATAGGGAGGAGTCTTGTAGTAAGTCGTCTGCTGCTTCCATCTCACTGTTGTAGGCAGACAACTGAGGACATCATGTTATTGGGACACTCTAGACAACAAAGATGCTGTTGCTATAAAGATGATAATGCTAGCTCTTGAATCTCACCCACCCACGCTGGGCATCTGGAGGGTTGAATGAAATTATCTGGGGTCCTGCTGAGCTTTCATTTCAAACAACAGGAGCAGGGTAACAGGTGTATGACTTGTAAAGCAGGGTAGGCTATGTGGTACACAGAGGCGCTGACGGATGTGCAAGAGTTGCTCACAACATATTCTCATTACATAATGATTTGTATGGGGGGAATAAAAAAATCAAATTAGAGCTGAGGGAAAGAAGGATGACACGGCTAAAAGCTTAATAAGGCAGAGAGGGAATGCGTATGCTCTGGGGACAGTGATACTTGGGCTAACACCAGATTGTCATAATTAACATGTGTGGTGCAGGTTCCCCCGCGCTCCATGCACCATCCGGACCTGTGCTGGTCTGCACGGGCAGCAGCGCGTTGCACTGTGAGTATTTGAGCTTACTGTGAGCTACCTTGCAGGGCCACAAAAATGATCTGAGGGCTGGAACCCCTCTCCCGTGAGGACAGACTGAGAGAATTCGGGTTGTTCAGCCTGGAGAAGAGAAGGCTTCAGGGTGACCTTGTTGCGGCCTTTCAGTATTTAAAGGGGCCTATAAGAAAGATGGGGACAATCTTTTTAGCAGAGCCTGTTGCAACATGATCAGGGTGATGGTTTTAAACTAGAAGAGGAAGATTTAAACTAGATCTAAGGAAGACATTTTTTGTAATGTGGGTGGTGAGACACTGGCACAGGTTGCCCAGAGAAGTGGTAGATGTCCCATCCCTGGAAACACTCCAGGTCAAGTTGGACAGGGCTCTGAGTAACCTGATCTGGTTGAAGATGTCCCTGCTCATTGCAGGGAGTTGGACTGGATGAACTTGAAAGGTCCCTTCCAACCCAAAGCATTTTGTCGTTCTATGAACTTGTCCTAACATACAGCAGTGATGGAGGCTCACAGAGGAAGAGAAATTACTCTGTCTGTTAGATACTGAGGCTGTTTGGTGACTTGCAACTTGGGAGTGAGCTCAGGGAATCTCTCTTTCAGTGCTGTCTGCTTAACAGGGGAGATGGTGGAGGAAAATGGCAGTTCTCTTGGCTGGCCAAAAATAGGGTGAAAGAAATTGTCTGCTACCTCCTGGGTAGTTTTAAAGCTAGGCTTTGTGATAGGAAGGGCAACAGCGTAGGCACAGCGGAATTCCGAACCATTAGCTCTGATCCAGCCCAGTTCTTACGTATGTGTTTAACCTGAAGTCTGAGTAATCCCATTAAAATCAGTGGGGCTAATCACAGGCTTTGAACACACTGAACAAGATTTGGACTGGACTGCCAGGAACTGCCCTTATTGTCCTCGCCCTTTTTTTTTTTTTTTTTTTTTTTTGTGTGCAACAAGTGTCAGACTTGTGCAGATGTGAAAAAGGTGAAGGAAAGGCTCAGCTGGCATTTGCCTCCTGGTCCTGCTCCACTAAAGACATCCTTCTCCAGTAACTAGGAACATGCAGGTCCCTTACTCCAGCTTCGAGATCAGATGTGAGTTTCAGAGTGTCACAATGTCACAGGAACACATTGCCATGTCCATGTAATACTGTCTTTTTATAGACCAGGGGACAGTCCAGCTGGCTCTTTGGGCTATTTTCCATGTGTGTAAAAAACAATACCCTGCTTCAAAATTAATCTTATCCCATAGATAGGTTTAGTTTTTGGAGAGACATCAAAATTCCTCAAGTTATCATAAAGCCTTCTACAAAAAATAGGCAGCGTAAGTTGTTATTGATAAATAACAGAAGCTGGAAATGGGCAGTTGGATGTGGTGGAAAAGAAAGAGTATCAGTTACTGTGTCAGGAGACAAGTTTATCTCTGACTCTAAAAAAGCAAAGGAATAAAGTTTAAAGCAATGCTGCCTGACTACGGGAAAGACTAGAAAGGAAGAGAGAAGGCTGCGTGTACACAATATAGTTAAACATTTTGCATAGAAAGTTGGGAGGTGATCACAATAGCAGTAAATACTTTCACTGTATGTTTTGCGACTTCTTAGATCAACCGCAGCTGATAGCCAGTCAGAATTGCCACTCTGGCTCAAACCTGCTGCTGCTGCTCGGGGATGATTGAGAGAGTGTGTAGGAACGCAAAGCACAGAGTGTGCCCTCCGCTACGAAGGTTTAAGGTTCTTCAGCCAGAAGCTGAAGGGACTGTATCCAAGCGATCAGATTTAATAGACACTGACAAATCTGTTTTTGTGAATTGGACTAATTCTTTTTTAAATGAATGTTGACGTCTCAGCATACACCACCCTGTGGTACTGAGTTCCACAACACTGCGGTATCTGTTAAAAAAGGCACTTTCTGTCCGTTTTGCTTGCTACCTCATGATCTCATTGTGTTTCTTTGTCCCCATGTTGCGAGGGATGGTCATTTACTCACCCTTTTCATCGCTCTTCGTGGTTTTATTCATTTTTCTATCAAACCACTTTTTTTGGCCATCTTTTTCTTGCTGAAAAGTCTGGTTATTTAGTCTTTTTGTCTGGTTTAGCAATGATTGACCGCGTTTTCAATTAAACACAATACTTTCTAATGAAGTAATGGCTTTAATTCACCAGTGAGGGAGTTGAGATTTGTATGGATTTTTTATGAACTATGGAAGGACTTCACTCATAAGGTATATGCACTATCAGAGTGTGTGAAGTCTGAAGCCATGAGAATTTTTTCATGCCCAAGGAGTGGTAGTGATACGACACTGAACTGTGGATGGATAGGAAACAGAAAAACTCAGCATGACTTTTAAATTAACAGTTAAGGTAGAAGAAAATACAGTTAATGTACCCAAATTTATTCAAGAAGTAGCCATTCATAATGGAAATCCCCTATCTTTGATATGAATAAAATGGGATGTAGATTTTTTCTGGCTTGCAGGATGGATGCAGAGCTGGGTAGGAAGCCCTCAAACCAGAAGTAGTGTGGGCAGAAAACAGAGAAGGAATACACAGGTGATCTTTTGAAAGCAAAAGATAGGGTCTGCATAGCTCCATTATATGTAAGAGAATTTTCACATGCAAACGATGGGGCTGCAATATAGTTAGTGTCTCTTGGAACAGAGAGTGGGGAATTGAGTTAAAGGAAGGTCCTTAGCAGCACACCAGACACCACTGGCTGATGTAAACCAGACGGTAACCTGTACTGAATATGGACATGGTCCTATCTTTACACCCTTGTTTCATGCTCAGCAGTAATAACAAATACAAGAAGCGATAACCTGAAAATACTGTTTACTTTCCTCTGCTCTGGTTTAGGTAACGATGGCTGCTGTCCTCCCAGCACTTACCTCCGCTGGGGCAGGCAGCCTCGCTGCCTTAGGCCAAGGGGGGTGACACTGGGGGCTGTGTTTGTGGTGCTGTCTGCTGAAATGTCCAATTCCTTGAAGTGAATGGTTGGACTCAGCTAATGCAAACACCTGAAACCTCAGTGCGATGAAAGCAGCAAAATCAATGGGGCCCCATAAAACATGGTCCATTTAGATTTAAACATTTCAGTCGATTTCAATTAATTTTGTAGATTTTAGTGAAAGAGTAATTTTCATCTTTCTTGTAGGACATTCATTATTATTCTGACTTTTTTTTATCATTATTATACCCAGCACCTTAACCTGAAGAAAACAAAATATTTTGCTTGTGTTGAAGGGAGATGTGTTGGAATTTACAACATTCAGGAAAGTAAGAGAAATTAATTTTCTTCATCTTATTCCAAATGAAAGCGAATGTGGAAACACCAGGGTTTCCAGTGGCATGCATGTATTACGGATATCGAGTGTTCGTTATTACTGCTCAGCATGCTTATTTCTTTCCAGCTCTTGGAGATGTGGCTGGCCTGGCTAGATGCTCCTGAGCAGGCAGAACCAGCCAGCCCATGCAGCACTGAGCCCATGGCCTCTTCTGCCCTTTGGGATGCCTGTCTTGTTTTCTTCAGGTTTGGTGACCTTCTTTCAATGGTGACAGAAAATCAAAGCTCTCAGTGAGAGGGGATAACAAAAGCCTCTGCACTTGGATTTCTGCTGCTGGCAAAATGAGAAATCATTCTTCACTAACACGATACAGTTCTAGGCTCAGAGTTGGATTGCAAACGAGTCAATTTGACAAGAAATGTGCTAGTGACCTCTCAGCTCAGACATGGGGCAGCAATGGGTGCAGTGATCTCTGCCTCTTGGCTCATAGGCAGTGTAGTGGGACTCTCCAAAGGTAACTGTAGTTTTAGGAAGTTAAGAGGTTTAAAGCTAAAGGCAGTGAGTAGAATGAAAAGTTATGCCATGTATTGTGGATCTGCTCTATCAGGTGATGTTGGATCATAAAGTTGGGGACTACAGGGCTAGGGAAATCCATATTCCTTGGATATGGCATTGCCTTAGACTTCAGTGCGAGAAGGAGCTGCCTTTTGCCGCATGTGGAAGGGAGTCCCAACAGCAGAAATACTACAGGAGTCACTACCGGTGGTAAGTGGTGTGTTTCAGATTGCGAAACATCCCTATGGAAAGACTGTCCTTTAAAATTTGTGTCATAGCTAGTGCTGTCGCTGTATACTAATGTAGCTGACATGCTGGATAAATCCCAGCCAAGCGAGCGACAGGTAGTTACAAACGTCTCCTGAAGCACTGAAGGGAGTCAGGAGCCAGCTTCCTCCCTGGCCATCCTCACAGTGCCGTATGGGGCTGACATGGGTAATGAATTTGTACGTGTGGGTAGAGCAGCCTGCGTGGCTCCGTGGGATCACGTCTCCTTACCACGAGCAAGTGGATGGGGAGGGCAGGAGGATGGAGCAGGGAGCACATTAATCTCTTGACTCACCTTCTCATCAGTAAATTACTTCCTTCGCAGGATGAGAGGGAGTTACAAGAAAGAACTCTGTGGCTACACCATGTTTGCCTGGGGCTTGGACTCCCAAATTAGCCATATTCCTGCATGGTGCCTTATGCTGTTGTTCTGCTCTGGTCTCAGGCAAACTGGCAAGAGGCACCATAGTCAGAAGCTGAGCTTCCTGTGGCTGCGCTGCTCAGCTTCTATTAAATGAAGTTGTTGGCCTCTGTGGCCCCCGGAAGGGGATTTTCAAGGCAGTGTGAACATGGGGGCAGGTACTTGGTGGTTCTGATGGTGGCGAGGTTGACTGCTTGTTATCTGGGAGTGACAGACCTGTCACACCAGCCTGGCCATCCTGTTCTTGGCTCAGTGGGGCCAGTGTGTAAAGAGGGCAGTGAGCACCGTGTGACTCCTTCAGCATCATGAGCTTGCCACGCAAGAAAGCAGGAGTGGGATTCATCTCCCAGCGGAAGGGATGCCTCCATCTGAACGAGGACTTTCAACTTTCTCTGGAGTCAGTGCAGATCTCATCAATGCAGGCAGCAGAGCGAACGTAACAAGTCATTTCAACCTGATGGATAAGCCTGTGTGTTATTTGTATGCTTAACACGGGGCATGGTTGTGCTAGATACTCAGGGTTGAGAACCAGCATGGTCTAACTTACTCCACATGGGAATTTGGCCCAGACGCTTCAGGTTTTTTCTGTGTCATGGTCTTTCTTGAAAAACTTCCTTAATTCTCTAACTGCTTTCAGAGTCCAGGACTCTTTCAGAAAAGTCCTCTCTGGCATTGCCACTGGGTTTTTTGCCAAGAACATTGTGGGGTTACACCAGTTCATGCCTGCAGTGACTCTGATGGATCAGGCCCCATGGCTGTATCCCGCTGTCAGCAAACTGCTCAGCATCTGATGCGATTTGGCAAAGCCTCACCGAACACCTCAATCGCATTGGGCCAGTGATGTCTTCACAGGCATCTTGCCACTACCATGAGTAGCAGCACTTCCAAACTTCAGGTCACAAATTCCTGTCTCTTTATTTTCCAGGCTACTGTTTCAAAAGAAAAGAAAGAGCTGATGTTATCACGATGTTCTTACGCTGTACACCTCGCTCATGATACCGCAACTGATGGTTTAATTGTCTGCTTAGTTCAAAGTGTACCACCTTTGAGTCCCATGTTAAAATTTGTTATTACTACTTACATCTCAAGGAAGTGTCTTCCTCTACTCTGGATTCATCAGGATGTCTTTCATAGTTGTCTCTGTAAACATCTCGCATCTCCTCAGAGAAGACCAGTGATCCCCCAGCTCCCAGCCTGATCCTTGTGTTCCCCACTCTGCTGTCCAGCTAGGAGTTACACAGGTTTAGCTGCTCCAGGTCTACTAAGAGACATGAGCTTAGTTCCTGGCCCTGGTTGTCACTGGTAGATGTGGCTGGCAGTGTGGGCAAAACACCGTTTTGCAAGGTTGTAATTGGTGATCTCAAAGTGCAAATGTCAGAGACACGGCAGGGATATTCACACAAGGATGCTTCCAGATCAAAGTGTCCTACTCTAAAGTTTCCCTCATGGGCAACAGACTTAATTACACTTTAGAGTGGCTTATGTTTGGTCCTTTGTCCCTGACACCAGAAGGACATGAGGGATGTTTTGCTCTCCTTGGTGCTCTGTGATTACCGGGAGCTGGCTCAGCTTGCTGTCTAACTCCTGGGGCATGCAGTGAGTGTTGGGGGAGCTTCCCACAGCAGGTGGCCTTCTATTCTGGATGGGTATCTCCATGATTTTTCTAGGGCAGTTCTCTGCTGAGGTATAAAAGAGAATCACAACACCACTCAAAATAGGTGCCTTTGACTCTGCGGGTCTCAGCAGTCCTCTGTACCAGTTGCTATCTGGCCCGAAGCAGTGGGAACTCCTGTGCTAAACCATAGGCTTTTGCATTTTGACCCAAAAATGCAGTGCACACTCATGGGCTGTGACCAACTGTGCTGAGGAAAGCTCAGCAAAGTCAAGTCTTCAAGGAGACCGACAGCCATGTACTCCACCTAGTGCTGCCATCCCCTTTGGGAACATCTGGTTTTTGACCACTGCTATAATTAATAAATGTAGTACAAGTGTCGTACAGTGTCCTTGCTGGAGGGGTTAGAGATAAAGCTGTGCCTGGGCAAGAGTCACAGGTCCTCTTTGGAGACTAAAGCGCGAGATCATCAATTACCACAAGCCTGCCTGAGGGCCTCTGTACATCTGGCTCCTTTCCATAGTAGAAATAATAGCAATGTCCTTTGCCAGGTAATTTTCCAAATGATTATTTTAAATAATATGTTGCTGTGATCCAGCAAAAGAGTTTCAAGATTTATTAGGGCGTTTGTCACCGAGATGAAAAGCAGCTAGTGAACTCTGTGGGCTGGCAATAAGCAGCATGGGGCAAGTGGCACATAAAATACTAAAGTCTCTAATTGCTCAGGTCCACTCTGTGTTTGCAGAAATAGGAGACAGGGACATACATCTCACCCCTCAGTGCTGGCTGCCAGCAGCACAGGTCACCAAGCAGATGGTATGGGACCTGCTCTGGGATGGCAGGAGACACGGAGGGGGTGGTGGTGATAGATTGCTCCTCTCCCTTCCCTAGGCAGGTCTGCACAAAAAACAAAGGAGGTTGACTGGTCCTGGATCTCTTGTCCCTTCCTGCAGTACGAGCTGAGACAGAGCCCTGTTTTAATGACCTGGCTTGAAACTGAAGCTTGTGGTTTTGCACAGAAACTGAACCAACCAAGCCTTGGAGAACATGGGTGCTTCAGGTTACTCTGGCCACGTGCCTGCTTTTATGGTGTTTTATTTTTGAAAGGCAGAATTAGGATACCGTATATTCAGGGTGCTTTTGTCATTGCCTGTTTTTTGCATTTTGCAGTGGAGGGAGAAAATCTGCAGTTGCTTTGGGACCCACAGGTGTCTTATAAACAAATAGCTCAACTTTTTTCCCCATTAAATAGGCTTTCATAACTTTGTCAGTGTTGAGGAGGCACTTCTAGTGGAATTTGGCAGATGGTGGTGCCACAGTGGAGTAAAAGAGCCTCAGTGAAACTGAGAATCAGTCCTGTGGTTTGGGAAGAGAAAATAGCACATACAGATAGAAACATGTGGCAAGAAAGTGCATAACCACATCTTAATAATGGCATTTTCTTTCTCCTCCCTCCTTCAGGTTACCTTGCACCTCGAAACCTTCCTAGTGCAGGCTTCTTCCCATTCCTGCAGACTTTGCTATGTGATACGGATGCCAGATGTAAAGGCACACCATACACACCAGAAGATCTCCTGCCAAGGATTAATGACATCTCATCTTTCAGACCGTAAGAGAATCTGAACACATCTGGGTATTACAAGCTGTAAAGCAAACCTTACTTTGAGGTGGAGGGAGCAGCCAAGCGTGTGTATGCACAAGTGTTTCCACAGCAGACACGTCTCAAATATGTGTTATAACAGATACGATCTCAGATATCTGAACACTTAGAAATGAGAATATGGACTGTAACATGGGGTGCTTTAAAAATATCCATATTAGGGACAGCTATCATTAATGTATCAGTTGATCGAGGCTTGATAATAGAAGGGAATTTTACTCCCTGAGAAGAATGCTTCTGCTCACAGAGATCAGAGCAAAGAAACTTTTTTTTTGTGTGATTGTGGGGCAGGTCCTGCAGGGTGTTAGTGAATAAGGATTGTGTGAAGAGTGTGCTGATCTGCGGCTGTGGTGATCGATTCAGAACACTTTGGGTGGAAGTGACAAAGGTACCCCAACAGCTCTACTTTGAGGTATCCTTGTTCTGGAGCAACTGCTCTTTCAGTAGATCGTCCAGGTGCCAACAAAAATGGGTGTCCTCTCTGCAAGTTACCAAACATATCAGGAAAAAGATGAAAATGAAGAAAAAAATTTTGCCCACAAAAGCATGTAGATTTGCAGCAAGGAACTGGCTGGGCATGTTTTATTGGAATGTTGCTTTGTTGACATTGAAATGCTCAGCGGAGGCACTTCAATTTCATGGATGTTCTGGTTGCCAAGTAGCACTTGCTTTGAGACATGCCAGCCAAGGTTGTTTCTACCTCTTGGCTGCTCAGCTCTGGCACACCCTTGGGGAACATGCCACTCTTGAGGCCTGGCAGGTTAATGGAGAGTTGAAAATCCAGATATCTTACATACAAGGTCGAAGGTCCCTGGTTGCTTCTTTGCTTTCTGGTCACTGCTCCACAGTACCTATGTCAGAGCCTGAAAATCCCCCTAGGCCAAAACTTGAGTCTGAAGAGCCAAGATGGGCCCATGCCTTCCACCAGAGAGCCCAGCAGGCAGCATAGGGGATCCTGGGGTTGGTGACTCCTCAAGGGTCCTCCTTAGTCTGTGGAGAGAGACTGGCATTTCCTGAGACGAGTCAATGGTCAGGACCTCTCCACTGGTGAGGAGGAGTCTGAATGACTAAATATGTGGATGACTGAAGTTATGCAAGGTGAATCCTAATCAAATTCAAGGTCACACAGCAGAAGAAGGCAGAGGCGCACAGAGACTGGATGCCTGGATTCACAGCCCTTCACTTGTTTCCTCAGCGTCATTGTTTTTCCCTGGGCATGTTAAACAATGGTTAATTTGCAGTATTGAAATGAAGAAACGGGAACTTCTAGCAGCAAAGCTGGAGATCTTCCATGGGTTTCAATAATTACAAATCCTCTTTGCTTTTTTTGGGTTTGGTTTCTGTACAGCTGTTTAGGAAATAACTGTTTTTTCCTGCCAACTGAAAATCAAAGGATTTGACCAAAGTATAACTCAAGTCACATGAGTCATTAATAAGCATCTTAACCACTATTGATGCTAAAAGTTGGCTGTGTGAAGTGTCACACAACTGTGTGGGTACATCTACTCTTGTGTGGTCAATGTCAGCTTTAGAAATATTCTGTATTCTACAAGAAAAAACACCCAACTGTTACGTAGTCACAGCAAACCTAGTAGGATACAGCAGAGTGTAAAACCTCAGCAGCAGAGGGCAAAACCTCAGCAGCAGAGGGCAAAACCTCAGCAGCAGAGGGTAAAACCTCAGCAGCAGAGGGCAAAACCTCAGCAGAAGTTTGGGTAGTGGAAAGCTCCAGCAGCCAACATGAATAGATGCAGCTCTGCCTCAGGAGCAGAATCACCATGGATGAGTTTGTCACGAGGGCCAAGTATTTGAGCTGTGACCCTTCACTGTCTGGATATATTGTTGTCTAATATTCTGGAGTTCAAAATGTTCAGCTAACCCAGACTGGTTTCTTCCCCTTCCCATTGTGCAGCTCACTGAAGCTCTTATTAAAATGTTTTATAACTTGCCCTAAAACTGTGTCTTACCAGTGGCCAACAGAGAAAATGGGCAAGGTTCACCAATTTGATTCTGTTCCTTAGAAGCATTTACCAACGTGTGCAAGACACGGTCACTTGAGATTTCTCTTAATAAAAGGGAATGAAGTACAAAAACTGAGCTCAACACCAACATCTTCCATCCCTTCTTTTCCCCGGCAGTGAAATGTTTGGTAAGGAGAATGTAAGGTCCTGATGTCTTGAAGGATTTCTTGGTAGGGACGTGCAACCCGTTGTTTTAGCTTGGAGCTGTTCCAGCTGACATCAAGGCCCCTCTGCTCAGTCCATGTGTAGTAGTGTAGTAGTGTGGTAGTGTAGTAGTGCCATGAAATTCTGCACTGTTTCTGCTGCTGAGCATATGTTGGTGGAGGATGGAATAGGACTTGATAGAATTCCCCTCCTTTCCAGGAGTGGGAATTTGTTTAAGATTAGACCAAATACGTACGTCAAGCCTTGTCCGTCATGAAGCCACAGAGTGACAGAACAGTTTGGGTTGGGGGACCTTCAAAGGTCATCTGGAGTGAGCAGGGACGTCTTCAACTAGATCAGGTTACCCAGAGCCCCATCCAACCCGACTTGGAATGTTTCCTGGGATGGGGCATCTACCACTTCTCTGGGCAACCTGTGCCAGTGTTTCACCACCCTCAGTGTAAAAAATGTCTTCCTTAGATCTAGTTCCAGCCCTCAGATCATTTTTGTGGCCTCCTCTGGCCCTGCTCCAACAGGTCCGTGTCGTTCCGGTGCAGATGATCCCAGAGCTGGACGCAGCATTGCAGGGGAGTATCACCAGAGCAAAGTGGCAAGATCCCCTCCCTCAACATGCTGGCCACGCTGCTGGGAATGTAGCCCAGGATGCAGTTGGCTGTGAGCGCACTCATGTCCAGCCTTTCATCCCCCAGTACCCTCAAGTCCTCCTCCGCAGGGCTGCTCTCAATCCCTTCATCCCCAGCCTGTGCTGATACCAGGGGCTGCCCCAGTCCAGGTGCAGGACCTTGCCTTTGTCCTTGTTGAACCTCATGAGGTTCACATAGGCCCACTTTTCCAGCTTGTCCAGGTCCCTCTGGATGGATCCTGTCCCTCAGGCATGTCAACTGCACCACTTAGATTGGTGTCATCTGCAAACTTGCTGAGGTTGCCCTCGGTCCTGCTGTCCTTGGTGTCCCTGCAGAGGCGGCATGAATGCGGTGCCTTCCATCTGTGTTGTGTCTGAGAGCACTCTAGTGTGCTCCCCAAAATACATGCCCAGCCTCTAGAAGGAACCAGAATTTTGCACAACCCAGATTTCAACACACCTGCCGTGAAATCCAGCTGTAGACCCATTCTGAGTCACGCAGTAGTTAAGTAGTTAAGCTTAATCACTAGAAATGCTGTAAGCTGTTACTGGTGCCTTTTTTTATCTTTCTTTTTTTCCCTTCCTTCTCCCAGTAAGCGGAGGAGCTCATCCAGTGCAGCCAAGGACAACCATCCATCACCATGGACTGCAGAGGTTCCTAAAAGCAGGAACGCTTCACCGGGTAGGTTATTCACTGCTCTGCAAAGTTCTGGTCTTTAAAGGCTGATCTTTTGAAGCTCTCTGGACACAGATGCAATTCTTAGAGCTCTGCTAAAATGATTTAGGTGTTCTACATAGGCACGTGACCACGGCCATCACATTAGTGTAAATTCTTGGGAATAATTACAAGTAACTGTCTGTAGAAAAGACTTCTGGAATTTGGCCAAGAAACAAGGATTAAATTGTTGCACTTCACAGGAGCAATGTGAGATCACAGACTGCTTGGACACTAATTAAAGACCTGGCTATTTATGGAATATTGCCCTTTTACTGCCCACAAATCGTCCATAAACAGCATACGCTTTTTAAAAACATATTTCTAATTTGTAGTTATCTGGCAAATAAGTCTTCTTCAGTGCCACAATGGATATTTATTGTTGGTGATGTTCTCCTCTGATATGATTCTCTTTCTTGAAGGAACTTTCAGACTTAAATTTTCCACAAAATCATTGCAATTATTATTTATTGATGGTAATGGCTAGTATGTCTGCAGGCTGTCATGATGGATAGTCCTTTCTCCAGGGAGCTCATGGACAAATGAATGATTACGGATTTGCATTCTGTGACTGTTCTGCCCCAGCCATTCACTGTTCCAATCAGTGTTCCTGCCAACGCACTCGCTTTCCGGTGCATGGGCAGAAAAAGGCAGAACACAAAAGGGACTGAACGCAGAGGCATGGGGGAAAAATAAATCAATGAACAGCTCATGTTGATGGCCATGGATGATCAGAGAGGAACTCATTTCTACATCTCATAGGCCTGGCTTCTGCCGGTTAAAACTGGCATAGCTCCTTTGGGTTCAGTGAGCTGTGGTGTTTGGCAAGTGCCGCACAGCGCGAGTGTTGGCTTTGGCGTGTGTCAGCTGGGCAGCTGGCAGTGTGCCTCTGTATCTAGCGGGCAGCAGCGCTTCGGATCTGTGTCGGAGCTGTTTCAGAATAATGAGTTCCACCCGCTGGTGCCAAGGGCACCTGGAGAGTTCTTCCTTACGGGGCTGTCTCCTTGCACTGGTGTGGGCTTGCTTGTAAGGCTTCCCATCTCGCTTCCTGCATGGGAGAGCTGCGGGATAGGAGAAAATGGTGGAAATCCATGTGGAACTGCAAGCAGGTAGTTGAATGCTTTTAATTTTAAAAAAGTTACAGAAGGAAATAATGTAATCCAGGATTTAACTACATCAGAAAAAACCCTTAAGTAATTACAGGATGCCATTGGCTGTATCTTTGGAAATAGATTAATAACGATGGCATGACCAAAGCTGTAGTCAGCTATGCTGTGTCATGTTTTGGTGTAGCAAAGAGGTTAAAAGATATTAAGTTAAATACAGTGTTTCAAAATCTATTGCAGCATTTGGAGATTTGGTATCTCATGGAGAAAAAACCCTCTGGAATATTTCATCACCATCCAACTTGACTTCCAGCATCAACATGTTCAGCCAAATCCTCAGTTTGGGGAAGGTAAGTCTGTATTTGCATAATAGCTGAGTGTGAACATTTATGTATCATCACATTTTAAAAGTTAGAAGCTCAAAGTAACAACATACAGCTTTTATTGCTTTTGGATCTCCCCTATTATGTCAATGTGCTTTATTTTCGGAAGACAGTTACTGTGGGTAGACTGTTAAGCTTTGTGGTAAGTTGGTTGTCCTCTAAGTGGAGACCAGAAAAACCAGACACCTTGGAACATAGTACCATGAATTACCAAATATGGTCACACACAATACCCAGAGATATTTTTCTCAAAACTTGTGTGAATTAATGTCTTTAGAGTGGGTTTGCTTTCACATGAAATTAGAGGTATTATCTCGGAGGCTTTGCCATTCAATTCATTACCTGCCTAGAATAGTCCTGCGGTGACATCAGAGGCACCGTGTGTTCATTATGTAGCTATTGACTACATATAGGAACAACTCCTGTGTCACAGAAACTTGGCACCACGTAATGGGCACCACTATGCTTATGTTTTTGTATTAAGGCCTGCAAACACTTAGGCACACATTTCTCTTTGTCTATATGAGGACTTTGAGGGATTTCAGTGACACTGTTCACCTGTTAGAATGCTGTATGTGTGTAAGTGCTTGGAATGACAATGCTTTTCAGATGTCACTGCTACTACTTAAAAGAAGTCTCATCACTGCCTTTGAAACCGTCCCAAACAGAGTATTACTTTAAAGCTACCCTTAACATCATGTCTCACTTTCAGAGCCAGACCCACTATTCAACTGCAGCAAATCTCAAAGTCATTCTGTGCAAGGTCTTGTCGCGATACATAGCACATCCCAATCTCACTGAAGAGAAGATGCTAGCCAATATCCACCAGACATTCTGCTTTACTGACTCATCACTCTTAGAGTCATTTACCCAAGAGTTCAGGAGTCAGCTCTCTCAGGTAAGTACCTGGGACCCTTTCCTAATATCTGCAGCTCGCGGCTGGGCTACACACGTTATTGCAGTGTTTGGGAGGTAGCCCACCTGGCTAGGAGTTGCTCATCTCTATATCAAAGTGCATATAGTGCCTGATGAGGCTGAGCTAAGTCTTGTGAACAGAATTAGCCCAAAGACCTTAGGGTTACACAGCTTGGACAGGCAAGGACATCCAGCCATCAGCTAGTGGCCACTAAGGGTTCTTGTCATGCCTAGGTCTTGTTTCTTCTCTTTATTTGCCCTGCTGCAGTGACAGGTGAATAGAAGAGTGTGAGGATGTGGTGTAAATAAGAATATTTAAGGCTATGGGAGACAATAAATTTAATTGTTTATTACCTCAGCCATATAACTTCATCCAATAACTCCTGCATCTGATCCAACAATTCATGATTGAAGCGCTACTTGTCTTTGGGAAAGCTATATAATCAAAGCAAATGAACTCTTTAAAGGTAATGCCTTCTTTTTGGCCAGGGTGAGGATTGATACTAATTTTTCTTGTATTCCTAGTCCGTGGACTGTCTGGGACATTGTGAATCATAGGGTTTGTCTAAACAGAGAATTTATTGTACAATCTGGGGTGTGAAGGTAAAGCACAGTTGCTCTCTCAGTTATTGCCTGTCACTGGAGTACGTTGAGTGTGTTGTTTGTAGAGTTGTGTACAAGTGCAGTGCAAGCTGAAAAACATAAAAAGACCCACCAGCAAGAGTTCTTGTTCTTAAACAATTTCTTGCATTGTTATTTGTTAAGGTGCAACACAACCCACGGTACCAGGCAGCATTCGTCAATGAAATGGTCTCATGTCTCAAGCTCATCTCCCAAGTGCAGAATGACACCTCCCTGTGGCATCTCCTTTTGCTGGCCCCAGATGTGTTTCAGGGCAGCATGCAACTGCAAGACATAATTGGCTTCCTTCAGAATCCAAGCAGGTAAAAATACAGAAAATGCCAGGAGAACCACTGAAAGTTGGTGGGTTTGTGTATTGAACTCTAAGGACATGTCACCTCTCATCTTGAAGAAACCCTGTTAGCTTAAAAGCATGATGTATTTGGGGGATGATTTGGCTCCATAATAATGCATCTCTAAATGTCTCTGGCCAGTGAGCAGTGTTTTGATTTTCAGTGGCTCTTGTGTCGCTTTTTAAATGGGAGCTTGATATGAACTCTTAGTTTTCTTCCAGCCTGCTTAGAGACAGTGATGCCTGTACGCAGAGAGAAAAGGTGATGAATGAGAGCCTTTGGTTGAAGAAAGCCCTCCTGGCTGGATAGTTGTTCTGCTAAAGAAAGCAGTGGGCTGCTTTGAGCCAAATTCAAGTTGCTTGGAAAACCTCAATCATTTGTAGGGAAGCCATAAATCCATTACCAAAAATTTAAAAAAAAAAAAAAAAAAGGTTACCTGATTCACTGCTATTCTATCTTTCGAGATTTGTTCCAAGAAAGCAGAAAAGACAGGGAGCCTGGTTTTTATCATATGGGGCTTTGACTATGTCTGACTTTAAGAAGAAAGTACCAGTTTTGTTCTTGCTCAATGGTTATATGAAAAATAGAGCTGGCTTAACTGCATTAATGAGCTATGCTGAGATATTTGATGCTACATGCAGGCAGGACAATAAAAACTCTCCTAAAATGGGCTTAGCTTTGAAATGCCTTTCCTAATCTGATCACTGATCTCCAGAAAACTTGTTACTCGAGAGATGAGGGGACTCTGTTCCAAATCATCTAGTGGATATGTGACTGACACCACTATAATTTATTCTGAATACTTGTTACAGCACATGGAGGACAGCAAGCACCTGAGTGTGTTCAGACTATTTTGGGTTTTTTTCTTGGATACGTGAGCTGTTGGGTAAAGATGCCAAAAGAGGTTGAAGAAGCTTTGCCACTTTGATTACACCCAGGCTTAAAGGGCCTCACTTGTCATCAATGGCATGTTGCCAAGATGCTTAAAAACCTGTATGTTTAATGTCTAGGTGATTTGCCATACTGCATTGTGTCCACCATTTTAAGTCGTAACGTCCTTATCCTTAAAGGAGCCAGTAGCGGTGTGGCAAGAATTTTAATTTTATTTCGAGACATTTTGTTCATGCTGCCATTTCAGTCACAGGATTATCACATTTGTTTGCATTTACTGGCTTGCAGAATCAAGCCTGAGAACCAGCACTGTCTGAGTGCCCAGGAAGAATTAATATTTACTGCTTAATATTGTGCTGCTCTGCTTTGCTCTACAGCTGCAGAGCTGGGTGAAGTTATCATAGGCACAACAAAGAGGCATATAGAATTTCATCACCAGAGCCTTGCAGTGCTTTTATGCCTAGCATCTGGCAGTTGAAGTGCATGAGTAAAGAGTTACTGCAAAGAGATTGCACAAATAGTATTTTTAATGATGCTTACAAAAGCACATCTTGACAAGCCTGGCCACGTCTTTTACTCAGGCAGTACTGACCTCCTAAAGAAATGCTACGGGGGAAATTTTTTTATGGGGTATAAATACAAAGATACAGAAGAAAAGAACTTTTGCTCATTTTGGCTTCTGTATCAACCTCGTGATAAACACCACCAGTGTGAAACAGTAACTTCAGAGTCATGAATCCTATAGAAAGTTTAGGAGCAAATTTTATTACCCACACAAACCTGGTTTACGGACTGAATTTACAAATGCTCCTGTTTGTTGCTTTAAGATAGTTTTTCAGATAAACGCATAAGCGGAACTTTTTCTCTAAAGGCAATGTCTGCAAAAACCCTGCAAGACTGAAATAAAAAGGTAACACCACCACTGGTTTCCATGTTTGCTACCTTCTAATCTGTATGATACGTGTCCACTTTTGGCAAGCCTGTGCTTCCCTCCTCCTTCCCTCTGCCATTGCTCAACTGAATATGTCATTTATAACTGCAGTCTCTACACCTCTGCAGAATGGAAAAGGTGAACACCAAGTTCACAAAACCTGCATGGAGATATTATGTTAAATGAGGAGAAGAGAGCTCCCTGGTGCTCTGTTCCACTGGCAGTCTGTTCCCACAAATCAGTATGTATTTATTCATGCCACTGAAATCAGCTCAGCTAGGTTCTTTGTGTATCACCTGCAGAACTTCAGGCAGGCAAGAGATTGTGCATTTCACAGTGACCCTATGCCTACAGTGAAGAGCTACTCATTATACAGGAGAAGCAAAAGGGACTAATGATCATTGTGAAGTTTTCAGTAACCTGCGCACGTTGAACAGACGGTCTTTTAAATTACTTCCTCTGTGATACAATATGCCTGATGATCAGCTTGTTCTTTCCCAAGACTGAAAAACATACCTTGCTTCCCTGTCAGCCTGATTATTACAGTATAAAAAAGGGAAGAAGGAGAATTGGAAATGGTAACAGTTATTTGTGATTGCTTCTTCCTTCCGCAGATGATGTCCCATAGGGATCCCTAGTCTCCCCGGGGCCTCGTCTGCTTGCTTCTTGGTTTCTTTGAGGAGGAGGTTCAGCCACAGCAGTGAATCACTGGGCTGGTCTATCACCTGAGTGTTTTCTAAGACCCATTGCGAGGATTTAAGTGCTCCATAGATTTTACATAACCCTTTGAATAAGTACACTTTGAATAAGTAATGAGTGCAACACATACGTTCGTGCTAATATACTGCCATGGCTTTCCTGTCAAAGCCCTTTGTATTTGTATTTTGTGCATGATCAAACAAATAATTAAAAGTAGGGGCAATGTCTTGTCTGTCAGACATTTTAAGAGTGATAGGCTGTACTCCAGCTGTTTCGTATTTGAACACTTGTTTTATTTCTTCTCATAAACCTGTAACCACAGTTTATTTTCCTTGTTGTTTTTATTTTTTTTCCCTTTAGTGTTGTGCTGGCAGGCCAGAATGTCTCTGCATCATTCGTGACTGATGATAGACGCAAAACTGCACAGAATGGGGTTACAGATCCTCCATATTCCCTGAACTGTTTGGAGCAAGGCAAGACTCCTCCGTATAGTCATATCTCTGCTGAAAACCTGTGGTGCTGAGAAGAAGCAAACTGCAGGCTAATAAGTAACCATACATATTGCATACTGTTCAGAGCTCAGCATAATGAATTCTTTCAGCTTTTTACAAATGTGAATAAAATGCCTTATTTCAAATGGAAAAGTAAAAAAGCTTGGTTTTCTAAGTAGACAATGAATTAACATGAGTTTGCAGTCTCAGTGGAAATGGAGAATGGTAATTTTTTACCTCAATTTTTTTTTTTTTTTTTTGGTCAAAAAGTGCCTCTGGCTGTGGGCTCTGTCAAATGCATCTCCGTGTTTGAAGGCAGGTGCTGAGGTGAGCTGCCCAACAAGCTGTGTATGTCAAGGTTAGCTGTTCCTCTAAACCCCTGTCAGCTCACAGCAGAGGAAAAGCCTCGACATCCACCTCTAAGAGAGGTTATGTGAAGAGGCAAAGGAAAGGTGCAGCGTCTAAATGCTACAAGGGACAGATGGGTAGATGCCATCCATTCTCTGCTTCTTGTTTGATGGAGATTCTGGAAGCTGGGGTGGATAAGAAGAAAGTAGATTAATGCAGTGCAAGGAGGAAAAACATGGAGGTATGGCTAGTGAGAGAACTGGACACATGGGAATATTGAGATGAGTGTAAGTGGCTATGGGAGGCAAAAATGATGCTGCAGTCAAAGCCTGTGGGTAGTAAAAAAGCATTCCCAAATGAAGGGAAAGAGACGATAATAAATATTAGGCCAGCTTGTGCTGCGTCACTGATGGCAAAGTGCTTCTAAAGCAGGAGGAGAGCTCCATTAGCACCCTGATCACAGGGATGTTGAGCTGTTCCTGAGATGGAAAATCATTTCTACCATGACAGGTAGCATCCTGACTTCCTTTGGAAGGCCAGGAAGAGTTACCCCCAAAAAAGCAGTCAGATTTCTAACCAGGATCTTGTGTCTTGTCGTAGGAGCCTTAACATCATGCATGCATGTTATCCTTATTTTAGATTTGCCATAGAGCTCTTCACCGTTTCCAAATTAATGCCATTTTTACTAATATACTCTTTACACTTTTGCTGTAGGTAAAGAAAAGAACTTGGTGACCAGATATATTTGTAATCACTTCGTTAACCAGAAAGTCAATCGAACTTTAGTATCTGAATTGGTGGAAGTTCTGAGGTAAGGCATTAGCTAAAGGGTTATTACTAACAGTATAATTCAAATCTATGATCTTTGCTCTAAATCGCTTTACATTTCCACCTGCGTTGATTTCATATTCACTAAAATACCTTTTTTTCCCCTCCAGCAAAAAAAGGGCACCACAGGTTGGTGGAAAAGACTCCAAGAGGTCCATTAATTCAGATGATTTAGAAGCCATACAAAAGTCTCTACATCGTTTAAAAGGCTTTGAGAAAAAAATGAAAAGAAGTGAATTAAAAAGCTTAAATCTATTCAGAAATTTGAAGAATGAAACATTACAGAAATTGTATACAATTCTTGAACTGGGAATGAATCCACGTCATGGTTATAAATTAAAGGAACCATATAATAAGGAAATAATTGATGAAATCTATAACTTCACATCACAGCAATTACAGAGTGACTTTAATGGGACTTCCATTTTCGATATAATGACCCAGTGGAAAGAAATTCAGAGTGCTTTAAAATTAGCTACAATGATTTGGAATCCAGTTCTGTTAAATAATTCCAATTTTAGTACAGCGCAAACTAAGGATGCTCTCAAAATGTTGCTCTCCACTAGCATGCCATCATTTCTGGAAGACTTCAGAGACCGTTTAAATGGAATGCAAGAAGTACCATCTTTGTTTTCTGATTATCTGCTTAAGGCTGTGTCCTACAGAAACTTTCTGGATCAGCTCCTGGCTCTCCAGAAGATGTTCTTTATAATGACGGACACCAACATAGGTTATCAGTACCTACTGATGCCTGTGTTTGAACTGATGCGGGAAGTAGAGAGTTCCATGGGTGAAGCCTGGTGGGATGAGCTGAATGCCTATTGGCGCATGGGGGAAGAACTGAGGTCGATGAAGTGGAATGACAAAGGCACCATAGCCTATGGGCAGGTTTTAGAGGTCTTAAACAGCTATTTGCAAAAGCTGAATAGTAGTTCAGATAGTGTCTTCAGTGAACAATTGGATCAACTGTCAGAATTTATAACAGCCGTGTTTAAAGAGTTTGGGGAAAACTCTGAAGTAGTCGATATCTCACTAGTCACTCAAGCCGTACAAAAGACCTTGTCCATATTAAAAGACTTACAGCTAAATTACAATGTCAGTAAATTAAAATCTATAGATCTTTTCTTTAATTTTGACAATAAAACCTTTGAGAGCTTGTCTGAACTTCTGAGCACAGGAATGAAAATCCTTCATTATAGAAGTGCTATTGAAGCTTCCAGTGAAGAAATAATTAACCCTGTCTATAACTTAACGCATCTTCTACTGGAGGAGTTCAGTGAGTCTTCCTTAGAGCACAGTACTTCTCTAGAGGCAAAAATGTGGGAGTTGTTGCATTTAGCCTTGAGTCCTTTCCTTGAGAACAGTGGCAGTGCTTATGGGGCACCCCAGAACTGCTCTGCTTGGGATGTGCTCCACATAACTCTTGAGGTGCTGTTTGAAAATGGCACTCTAAGCGAGTCCTTAGCAGGGAGCCCCTGCAAGACCCTCTTCAATGCCACCGGCATGGAGGGTGGAACAATGAGCAATGACACCTTTTCCAAAACATTGCAGCTTGCCATAACAAACCTGAAACTGTCTCCAGAGTTTGCTGCTGTCTACAAGAACAGCAGTGAACGCTTCTCCAAGGAGCTGTCGTGCATCATTCAGTCTCTGCAGTTTTCTGTGAGTTTCCTCTCCAAATTAAACCTTGTCTCTGAGCTAGAAAACTCTTGGGTAGAGGAGAAGGTGAGAGCTCTGGCTGCTGTCACGGAGAGGCTGCTGCAGAGTAGTGCCTCCTGCCCAACCGCAGTCCAATATGTGGGTGATGTGCTGTTGTCTGAGCTTCTGAACGTGCTCGTTCCTTTCATGCTGAATGAAGCAGTACTGAACTCCCTAAATTTCTCTGGTAGCTCAGCAGACTGGCATAGGCTGCCTGAGTTTTCCCATCTCTTACAGACCATTTCCATTATGAACAGCAGTCTATATGAACTGCTGCAGGTGGTCAGAAATGCTTCTGACCAGTCTGAGTTGGGACATTTCTTGCGACTGTGGCACGCTACTGGCAACATGTTGACCACCAAATGGAACCTAACGGAAGTTGGTGAATATGTGAATCTCCTGGAAATTATGAAGAAAGCTCTAATTCTTGTGGACTTTGGGGTAGCTCCCGGAAGATTTTTAGTACATCAGATCTTTCATAATTCTAGTGGAGGAATTAAATCCTCAGATCTGAAGTATTTGTATAGTTCATTAAAACTCTTTTCCAATTCAACTTCTGCCACAAACAGCACAGTGGACTTGGAAAGAATATTTCAAGAAATACTCCCACTGAATGAAGTTGATGGTGAAGGGTTGTTCTATGCTAATCCCTACGGAGAAGAAAATCAAGATGTTCTAACTATGGCTGCAGTGATTTGGAATCAGACCGTTTTAAACAGGACTCATTTTCATACAGAGAAAGCATGGGAGGTTATCAAAATGATTGCACTTCATGCAATCTCGCTTGTAGACATTGAACACTTTCTCAGCACAAATGAAAAAGTGTCATCGTTATTTTCTGAGTTCTTGTTGACCCCTGTAACTTCTGAAAATTTTGCAGATCAGCTCTTGTCTCTTGAGCAGCTTCTTGCTGCCATGGCAAAGGTGAATACCACTGATCATTATCTGCTGATTTCTTCTTTGTCTAAGCTAATGCAGAAACTCCAGAATAGTACAGACAGTCTCACTTCCCAGTCACTTCTAGACATACTGCAAAATCAGTTCAGTACCACGAAAAATTACTCTGGTCTTCCTTTCGCTGAGGAACTGAAGCAGCTGATAAGCTTTGCATCCGCCATGTTTGAACTGTATGAAGAAGACTCCAGAGGAACCAACTCCTCCATATACTGGCAGGCCATGCAAAGGAGTATCTTAATTTTAAAAGGTTTGCAGAGAAGTTACAACATCAGTGAGCTGGAAACTATCAACCTGTTATTTGATTCTTACAATAACTATACCCAGAGACTGATTGAAATATGGAGAGCAGGAATGAAAGTCCTTCATGACACCAACTTGAACAAAACGTTGGAAGCAAAAATGGACATTGTCTATCATTTCTCACATTTGCTGCTGCAGAAGGAGTTCAGTGAGTCTTCCTTAGAGCACAGTACTTCTCTAGAGGCAAAAATGTGGGAGTTGTTGCATTTAGCCTTGAGTCCTTTCCTTGAGAACAGTGGCAGTGCTTATGGGGCACCCCAGAACTGCTCTGCTTGGGATGTGCTCCACATAACTCTTGAGGTGCTGTTTGAAAATGGCACTCTAAGCGAGTCCTTAGCAGGGAGCCCCTGCAAGACCCTCTTCAATGCCACCGGCATGGAGGGTGGAACAATGAGCAATGACACCTTTTCCAAAACATTGCAGCTTGCCATAACAAACCTGAAACTGTCTCCAGAGTTTGCTGCTGTCTACAAGAACAGCAGTGAACGCTTCTCCAAGGAGCTGTCATGCATCATTCAGTCTCTGCAGTTTTCTGTGAGTTTCCTCTCCAAATTAAACCTTGTCTCTGAGCTAGAAAACTCTTGGGTAGAGGAGAAGGTGAGAGCTCTGGCTGCTGTCACGGAGGGGCTGCTGCAGAGTAGTGCCTCCTGCCCAACCGCAGTCCAATATGTGGGTGATGTGCTATTGTCTGAGCTTCTGAACGTGCTCGTTCCTTTCATGCTGAATGAAGCAGTACTGAACTCCCTAAATTTCTCTGGTAGCTCAGCAGACTGGCATAACCTGTCCACACTCTTCAGTGTGGCACAGGATGATCTCCCTGTGAACGACCTGCTGCAGAGCCTCCAGGTTGCCTTCAACCTCACCAAAAGGAGTTATTACTCAAGCATCTGGGATATCGGTGACAGTTTCCTAAACACCAAAATGAATCTAACCGCAGCAGCTGCCTTTGCAAAGATGTTGGAAGAAGTGGCAAACAACTCTTCCAATAATGTGTCAGCTCTAGAAATCATGGAAGCCAGTCACTATATTCTTAAGAGGCTAAACTTCTCTGATCTGCTAAATGAATTCAATATAATTTCCAGCTCGTCCTTTCTCTCCAACAAAACTAATTTTGATAGTGTGATGGATATTGTTGCTCATCACTTCATTGTCGTGGCAGAAACCCTGTGTAACAAGACCCTTCCTTGGGCTCAGAGTGACCAAACTCTGTCACCAACCAGTTTAATCACACGGTGAGTTTCCTTTTTGGGTATTGTAATTGCATTTAGGGGTAGTGACCACCATTCTCATTCCAGCATGTGAAGTATGTTACTTTTTTCCAGTGGAGCAATGAAAGCCTGAAATCACCATAATTTAGGACACTAGGTCTGATGTGGCCTAAGTTGAAGAAGAGGAAATTTCTCCTTGTACGGAATGTACAGCTAAAAGTGAGACTATCAAATATGTTCTCTGTTGGCATGTATCAGTTCCCGGTGGAAGCATGATTCTGTAGGAGCTTTCCACCAGTGGTAAACTCTTCAGAAACCCCTTCTTTTTGATTCTCAGTCTCCCCTAGGCATGCCTCTCCACCTATATCTTGCACCCACTGTGAACATTTCAAGTGTGTTTTCTTATACATATGGTTTGAGAGTGAATGACAGCTTCGGGAGAGAACAGCAAAAAGAATTGATGAAATAAAATTGGGAGGATACCCTCTTAGGAGATGTTAGAGGAGACACATGGCTTCATCTGGATTTCTTATTTCCACTGCCAAGAAACAACATCTACACAGCTGACAGGTTGCTCACTAATATACCTTGTTTCTGAAAGAGAAGCTGATTCAAAATCCGATCTTATTTTTCAGATTTCTGTTTTTAGAATTTGAAAACACCATCTTACAGGTGACAGTGAATAACAGCTATAACCCTTACCTGATGTGTTTAATAAAAGCCACTGAAGTTGAAGACAGCGAATTGACAGGTAATCATGATTTCATCAATGTTGTGGGCCCTTAGCTGGGATGTATTGTGCCTGTCTTTTCAAAGTGTTTTGTCTAATGACGGGACGGAGTGGTGCTACATGGTTTTATCTGCTGGCAATTAACTGGAGCTGTGTGAGCTGGGAAGCCAGACTCCCTTTTTGTTTGAGTTATGTCACATTGCAGATATAAGTTTTCTATCCAACTCTATCCAAAAGGCACATCTACCCTTCGCTATTTTATGACAGGTGGCTGACACTCCGATAAAGAAATCTTACAAATAGAAACCTATATTCCCTTCACAGCTTTATGTACCCGTAAGATGACAGCAGTTATTTTTGAGAGTTAACATGGTATTTCACATAGATATTCATCATGTGAGCTTATTGTAAAACCTGAGAGGTTTATCTGTTCACAGAATAGAGATACCACGTGTGCTCTGAAGGGCACTGTCAGAAGTCCTGTTACCAGTCTGGGGTAGATTTCTTTAGAGCGGAGTACCTACTCAGGCTGCATCCATTATAAGCCAGATTACAACCTAGGTCTTGGTCTCTGATTTCAGAGGTCCTGAGCCATGGGAATTTGGTGAGAAATGGCAACGCTCAGTAGGCCTCAGGATAAAAGTGCTGATATTCCCATCTGCGAAGTTTCTGCAAGTCTGGCATTTTTGTCTCCAGTAACTTTTGTTTTCTTTCTTGCACAGAAAACATCACACTGCTTTTGAAGCAAACTCATCTGAAAAAGAACTCTTTTATGCAGACTAATACCTCTGAGAAACATTCATCCATTCCAGAGCTCCTGAAGCTAAAAGTGAGTCTGCTTAAAATGCTGACTTGAAGGACATCCCACAGTGATACATGAATGTGCAATAGAGGTTTTGAAAAACAGAGTATGGGAAAGATGTTTCTTAAAAGAACAGCTGATAAAAACTAGGACTGAAGCTCTGTTTTCTGCCTGCTGCCTATATTTAAAGGTCACCATTAAACTGGGCCGAGGAAGTTGCTCTTACATGAGTCCCTATCCAGTGTACGCCCATTTTTCTGAGAAGGTAGAGGTGCTCCTGACCTCCCAGTCTGTTTGATAGAATGGAGTCTGTTTTCCACCAGCCATCCCAAAAGGATGAGTGCTGCATAGGTTGCCAGTCGCAGCGTATTCCTAATAAATGAACGCACGAGTAGTTTTAAAGTTCAGTACATTGAGACTTAGGAAAGCACCTTGCAGAGCTGCTATCCTTCTGGGATGCCTCAGCTTCATTTGAGAAGTATATAGGGAGGAGTTTTTGAAAGCACAAATAGCAGTTTGATACCTCTGCTGAAGATCAGTGGAATTGTGCATACCCAGCTGGCAGATAGAACTGCGATTAACTTAGTCACCACTCTGCCTGAGAAGCCGTACCAACACCAGTGCGGCTGGAGTCCAAGTCCCCACGTGCTCCCTTAGCCCTAGATGTCTCACGCAGCATAATAGTGTCTGAGATTAAGCACCTAAGCAATATCGATTCATGGATTTCCCTCACCAGCTCTGGATTTGACAAAGCCTCATTTCGATAAAATGCTTGTTACACCACACATACATGACCGCACTGACAGCATGCACTTCATGCTATTTCTCCATATATGAGAGAGAGAATTAAACAGTCTTTTAAAAAAAGATAACAGTATGCGATGCTGTTGCTGCTTAATGTATCTCTGACAATAATATGATGAGCTTCAGTGTGACAAGTACTTATAGGCACAAACCAGGAAACAGTTCTTGCCATAAGACACTGATAATATAAATAATTATGTCAGGCAAGAGGGAAGCCCATAATAGCAGTGTGGGCAAAGGACTATAATTTCACACAGGTTGACCGATGCGGAAGTCCTTACTTGTAGCCGATTTTGTTTCATATGCCATAGTAGAGATGACCAGGTGGTATCTGAAAGGCTAACCTATTGCACAAGGTAGATTTATTTGGTCTCTGGAAAGATTAATTGGCCAAGAGAAATGTCCAAATGTAGTATTGCTGTGTATGCATGTTGGGCAGGGGAAATGATATGTTAAGGCTTGCAAGGTTTATTGGATCCTCTGCAATGTTGTGTAGCCAGGTCTGCCACAAACTCATGTAGGAATGATTGTTATGAAGTGTTCTGTTGAGTTGACTAAAAATATGTATCAAAGTTTTAATCCTAAAGAAAAATGGAAAGGGACAGCTAGAGTCTTTAAAACTTGCCTTTCATAATTCTGTCATCTAACTGGTGTTTGTGCATTTGTTTTCTTTCCAAAATTTCCTTTGAAGATCTCTCACCTCCGGGATCTGACAACACTTCTTTGTGACTGTGAGAGCTTTAAGTCCATACAGGGTATTTGCCATCTCCCTAATGTTAGCTTGGGAGAACTGTGTGAACAAAGTCAATCATCTCAGGAGCAGCTTCTCCGCGCTATTGAACTGAGCAATCAAGTGGTGACCAAGGTGCTGAATCGCAGAAGAATCTCCCAAGAGCTTCAAAATGTACTGATTGGGAATGCCACAAACATCCAGACACAGATGAAGTGGTGAGGCTGTCCTTCTAAGTTAGACTGCTCTAGTATTCTAATGATGAAATGGCTTCTTGCCTTCTTTTCATACTCCCAATTTTGTTGGTGGTTTTGTTTTTTTCAATTTAGGTTTCAAGAAAATGTACCAGGAATTGCTTTCTTTCAAGAGATTTCTCAGTATATGTCCACTTTGAATTCCGTGTTGAACATCACTGAGAATTTAACAGACTCTAGCAAGCAAGGTAGCTTTCTCTACTTATTTTACAATGTTGGTAAACATCATACTCCCTGCTGGAAATCTCAAGACTTGCTTAGCTGCCAGAAAGCAGTGATATTAATAAAATAACCATACACAATATCCCATGTCCTTGAGGTCCTTTATCTAGCGTAATTCTAGAGCCCTATCTAGACCACCCTTTGTTTTCTGTACAGACAAATAGTCCTATGTACTGAATATCCCAAGTCTTTGAGCAACTTTTGCTATCATTGGACCTGTCAACTTCAGCCCACAAATGGGACTGTTAAACCTAGGAAATATGACTGTATTTTGCAAGTTGTTTTCTTCTTATCAGCAGTGATGTACCACACTTCTGCATTTTACCTGAAGTCCTCTCTGTGTTCTTGAGATTGTTGTATGTCTGGAGAAAGCTGTTACATTGATTGTTCTTTGATTGTTCTTTGATTGTTCTTTACAGAAAAGTTAAGAGATGTGTTTAAAAATGTGGACCAGCTCAGAGAGGATCTCAAAAACACAACAGGAATGTCCACAGCCAGTATTGATGCTCTTCTGGAAGCATCTCTGCCAGAAAACAACAGTCAGGTAAGTTTGGTGTCATCCTGATGGGATATCTTGTTGCTTTCTACCTCTCAGACCATTTAAACCAGCATTTATTAGTGAATGCAGCTAAGCAGATCACTGCACGTGTGGCAGCACAGAGGGAAGTAGCTGGTCCCACAAGGATAGACAGCATTGCGTGTCGTGGATCACAATAGCCATTGGATATGCAGTAAAAGCAGTCACTGACCTAAGTTCAGCCATTGGAGACCAAGAGCCATATGGTCTCTTTGGCTGTCACCAATAGCTGGTACGCGGCCATGCACTGCCTGGCAAGTGATCGCTCCAATCCATAGCAAGGGCACAGTTCACTGTAACAGCCTGATTGAGGACTGGGTGGGTCCTTGGTGGGGTCCTCAGTGCTGAGGAGTTGCTGCAGCCCAGATGGAAAAGCACACTTCTAACCACAATTCGTGAGAGCCCTTAGGGTTCAAAAATAGCCTCCCATAATGAGAGATGAGCTTGCCTTCCTCAGCCTCCTTGTGCAAGCAGAGCTCCAGATGCTTTTCCCCTTCCCAAGCATCTTGTCTGGACTGAGCTCCAAACAGCATGCTCTTTTCTGGACTTCACGTGCATAAGTCAATGGAAAATTGAAGCCACAAAAGGTTTTACTACCGTGCAAGCTGGGCAGTAAAACACAATCCTTAGGATTCGTCCCTTGGAGTGGGAGTAAATGGGTAGGCATTTTCTGGTTCTCAGGGTTGAAATATGGCTCTGCGGAAAGAACAATAGCAATGCAGGATTAATCCATGCATACTGGGGTGAGCAGTCTTCCCCCTAACAAATCTTTTTCTTCCTTTCTGAAAACACAGCTCATTTCTCAGATCCTTCAGCTGGAGTCTTGTAGCATCCGTCCTGCTGACCCACAGCTGCGAAGAGTAGCGGAGGAATTCTGCAATCTCTCCCTTTCAGAGCAGACTCGTGAGACGTACATCCTGGGGGTCACTCTGTTACGACACTTGGACATTTACAATTTCTTATACAAGGTTAGTGCTGGATTTGTAGAGTGTTTCTATAGACTTTGCTGCACGTAGTGGCTGAAAGGTCATAAAATATCATTGCAGAGGCCAGAAGCTATGCTGATTTACACAAGCCAAAGATCAGGCTTTGCTCATGCAGTAATTTTTACTGCATATCCATACTGTGACAGTGTGGATATAAATGAGGATCCCAGCTGGTGTAAACCAGCAAACCTCATTTAAAGGCACTGGACCTACTCTAAATGCCTCCCCATCTGCTAGTATCGTTTATATGCTGTCACAACCTCTTGAACATTCCCAGCTGAGTTCGGGCTTCCCAAAAATAAGGCACTGGGCTAAATTTTTTTCATTCCTTGGAAAGGGAAGCCCTGGAAAAAGTCCTGTAAAATGTTTTTTCCCAATCTAGTTGGCACTGCCAAGTTATTAAATGATTCAAATATCCCACACGAGCAGCTATATAAACAGGATGTTAAAATCCCATTTACAGAGAGGTATATGTTGAATACATATTTTAAAATGCTACAGAAGGGATCCTGCAGAAACAAGTTATTAAATGAGAATGCCAATGAATTTGGCTCAGGTCAAAAGCCTCTTGTAGTGTTTGACGTCTGTGTTGTGTGAAATGCTACTTCTTAGAAACTCGGATGGTATCCCAGCCACTAGCTGATAGATATTTCCCAACTCTAGGCGTTTGGAAACACACGCTATTCAGCGTGTGTAATTCTCAGGTGACTGGTTGCAACAGCGCTTGGGGATTTAGGAGCACAAATCCCATTCAGTTCCCATGGGACGCCCGCTCCCTTAGCCTCCAGTTTTGAAAATCCCACAGTCTTTGTCTTGGAATTAACACAATATGGGTGTGTACACACATGTGGGCACAGATTCCTGCTCATCCTAATTGAGTTCCTTCCTGCCTCTTGTAGATGTTCTTCCCTAAGGAACTTCAGAAACCCGTGGACAAGATGTTAGGCCTTCTGACAAAAATCAAATATTTCAGACACCGGGTTGAATCTGGCGTTGATCCATTGCTACAAGCTATTCATTCAGTGAAAAAGCTCCGGCAGTCCAGAAATGCACCTCTGACTAAGGTACGTGTAGTCTGCATGTGCTTTGGAGGCAAAACACCACTGGAGCAGTTTCCACAGGAATTTCTTACCCTAGAAGCCGGAGGTGCATTAAATCATAGATTACTGATTATCTTTTAAATCAGTGGTGTTCTAAGAAAGAAGGATATCACATTTACATGTTGCCTTCCTGGGAGAGCTTTGGTGTGGAGCAGTGGAACCATCATGCGCTCACGACGGGGGACACACTAGAAACAAAAATGCAGGGGATGAACAACTGTCTTGAAGGAGGGTAGTCTTCTAATAAAACACTGGAAGGGATCAACTTGTGAAAACAACTGGAGAACTGCCCACTAAAGGCTATCCAAAACCACCTAAGTCAACAGCAAAAATTTGCTCTAGCTGTAGTGTGCGTTAGATCACACCCAAAGCCTCAAGACTGCCCAAAACATTCAGTACGAACCCAGTCCTGCTCAGACAGCTGCAGTAACTTCAGGTTGCACTAACTTCATCCAGCAGTGGAGCCAGTTCCTCTCTGATCCATAGTCAATCACAGCATAGATCACAGGAATCGTTTCTGGTCAGCACTTTGCCTCCACATTGCAGAACCATGTGCAGTCATGAACTAGATGGGGATATGGGATGTGCCCATCTGTGTGACAATTTCTGTCACATACAGGGTCTGTATGTCTCTCCAGGCACACATTATAGGTGATTCCTGTGCACAGATTATAGGCGATTCCCATACACACATTGGCAAGTCCCACATTGGATCTCATACCTGGAATTGAATTTTCCACCTCTGTCATAGCAGAGGTTAGCCAAAACAGCATGATCCCTTTTTTTGTAGAGACAAACTTCTCATAAGAAAGCAGTGTAAAAATATTCAGTCCTTGCCTTCTAATTCTGTTACTTCTTTTTCCTCTCAGAATGGTATGCTTTTAGCATGCAGGATTCATTTCATTTTGTCTTTTCTGCAGGCATTATTTAAAGCAAACAACTCTAGGATAACACATGGTGCATTTAAGTCCATGTCAAAAGTTCTCTGCAACCAGGAGATCACACCCCTGTTTTTTGAGTCCTTGCTTCCAGATTTTGGAGACCCTATAAGCAACAGTTCTTCTATGGAGGATGTCTATGTTCAAAAGATGATGAGGAAATATGGGATTCCTCATGACTCCAGTAAGTGTGGCAAAACGTTTCAGAGCCAAACTCTACTGTTTCCAGAGAGATCCAGTGCTGAGCTGTTCCCCTGTGTGTGTCTGGAGGGCTGTAAGTGCTCATGATTGACACTAGCTGAAGATCTGCACTCTCCTAATTATTGTGGCTTATTTCCATAAATGTTAAAAGGAAGTCAGCCTGTGTAGCGGAGTAGTGCTCGACACTGTACTGTTGCCCATTTGTTGATGATCTGGTCTTAGGGCTTAGCAGGTCGCTGCTTTTCCTTGATGTGTAGTTTTTCCGACTGCGCTGACACTATTAGCCCCTCTGAGTTCACAAAACTCCATTTAACCTTCAAGCAGAGAATCTTGGCTCAAGCCATGAGGCTCTTGTTTGTCTTGAGTTCAGCAACAGGAGCTCTTGGAGGTGGATTGCTTTTGTCAAGACACATGACATCAGTCAGTGAAGAGGGACCTGGAGTCATTCACTGGACACAGCAACAAACTGGGCACATGGGAAAAAATACACTGGTAGCTTTCTTGTTTCTGGTCTATTTGTGCTTTGTGCAATTTGTTTGCCTTTCTTCCCTTGCAGCACCTTTTTGCTTATCCTTTTACTTGGACCTGGTCAAGACCCCAGCTGGAGCCTTAATTTGGTCTTTTTTAAAACCGATGGTGCTTGGGAAGATCCTTTATACACCAGATACAACAGAAACGCGAGCAATCATGGGAAAGGTATGGCTCTGTTTACAGTACGTCAGGATATGCCCATTGGAAAGGATTGTAATTTATCTAACATGGGCTTGTTTCTTTGAGAAGCAGAAGTCTGTTTTCTGACTGTTGGGAGTACTAATCATATTATGTTTTCCTAGTTGCATTGCTGGTCATATGAGTTACCTTTTGTTTTTGAATGAATCTTACCTCCAAATAATCGGTGTTGATGCAATATTTATAATACGATTTTTTAAGCCCTTCATTTTATGAAGTTTCACCCCCATATTTTCAGCCAGTAATAGAGATGTCTCCCAGGACAAATGCTACAACCTGTACTTGTTTGCAAGCAAACCAGCAGTAAAGGAAATCTGATACCCAAGACATACTCCAAATGTCAGATACGAGGCCGTATTTTTAAGTACTTGCATCCAGATTTAGTGTGATAAGGGACATTTTGTGAAGCAGTGATAGGGTGCTAAGAAAAATCCTAGGGAAACAGAATTTGTTCTTAGCTGGTTTATTGCTTGTTTTATTGTTTAAAAGCTGTGAGGTAATGTTGTGGGCTTTTTTATAGTCTAATGCAACCCTGAGGCAGATGGCTGATCTAGCTCTGAAGTCCCAGGAGTGGTTGGACAAGTCTCCTGTCATCATGAATTCACTGACTAAGTTAAACCAGACAGTTCCAGTCATCAAGGTAGGAGATATTACCTCCCTTGTGTCTCTCGTAGGAGGAAATTGAGAGGGTGGATTTCTTCACTGAAATTAACTGGGGTTCTAGGGACCTCAGGGACATCTTGGATCAGCTGGGAAAGACCCTTCTCAGGCTTTTGTCCCGGACTTCACAGCTTCTGTGCCTGTTCCTGTAACAGAAATACTCCTGATGCACCTTTCCATGCAAGTCCTCTTTCTGAAATGATCTCTTTGTAAAATGCTCCCTGACACTGGCCATGCTGAGGCCTGTTGTAGGGCTAAGGTAAGCAGGGAACTCTCTTCAGTATGTAAATTAACTTTCTGCTTGATGGAGTGATCCACCCAGCCAAGACCAGGCAAGAAATGACTTTTTCAGAAAATGAAACAGTATCTATAATAAGCATGTAGCTCTGGGTACACACATATGAGCTAGAAGATGTCTTTGTACCTCAGTGAATGTAAATAAAATTTCTTTTTCCCCTCCTAAAGAACCCAGCCTTGCTTGGATACGGAAAACAGTAGGCTATAATGTTTCACATACTTGCTTCTTGTTCTCTGCAGGAAAAATTGTCTCTTTTTCTTACAAAACTACGAAAATGAGATCTCTGGAACCCTAAAACATTAGAACTTAATTTCAGTGGTTGGAATTCGATGTAATTTCCATGGCACTGAGAGAAAATCCATAGTGGAATATGCAAGAGTGAAATGAAATATTCTCTGCTGACTGCACTTCTTGGTGGAATAATGAACCGTTCAGCCAAACAAAAATCTGTCTGCTGGTCTCCAAGCTGAATTTCTGCTCTGGCTGTGTTCACAGGGCTTAAAACAGACACAAGTGAAATTTACTGCACTTTTAGAATAAGAAAGATTATGCATGATTTTTCCATGGGACTCTAGTGCCTGATCGAGACTCAATAGCCACCTTCTGTTGACTCCAAGAAACACTGGCTTGGACTCACAGGGTTCTGTATGACATATTCATTGCTAACATTTCCCCATCCTGATACACTGAGTGAAGTATGGAAGATCAGGAAAGGAGTAGAAGGGAGTTGTACAAATGCTCAGTGAAGGCAGCTGGTCTGTTGTATTTTAGTAATACACTGAATAAGCTCAAGGGGCTTTGGTCAAACTGATGCTTTTTCTTTTTGCTTGTTGATAGAACACCCTGCAGAATCCCTTTGTGCAGGTTTTTATCAAGCTGATGGTAGATTTGGATGCAACTGAACTGCTGAGTCAAATAAATGAACTGGGTAAGTTGTTCCGCATTTGCTGCCCTCCTATTTGTACTTCAGATCTGGGAGCTCCAGAATTGCCTAACTGTAGCTGTCCTCTGGTACTGCTCTTCGCTGGCCAATATCAGATGCTCTAGTGCAAAGCAATCTCAGCTGTGATTCAAACAATCTCGTGGTCTGTGAGAAAAGACTCCTAGAAAGCAAAGGGCTCATGTGAAGACATGTTTCTCCTGAGTGTTGAAGGGATAGTACAATGGGAATCTCTGCAGCTGAGTGTGGCCACTGGAGGACACTGTTTAGCCGTAATTATCACTTCAAATGAGCTACCTGGGACTCTCCTGGGAAATGTGGAGAGCTCGCTTGCATCACATCGGGGTTCAACTTAAAAAGTTTTCCAGAGCAGAAAAGCAAGGGATCAGATAAAGGTACCCAGACTGGTGAAGCCAGAGGTATCATTACAGGAGATGCTCTGCTGGAATTTTATATTCTCTGGTCCTTCAAGGTGAGAGTTGCTGATCTGCACTGTGGGAATCGTCTCTTAACAGCAGTGGTGGATACATCCCCTGTTAGAGCACAGCATGGTGATCACGGTCCCTTCCTAGCTGGTCTTACTGTCCCTACCTGCTTTTTCAGTGAGTGGCCATACATGTCAACATAGATCTGGGCTACGCCAGCAAAACCCAGCATAAACCAAGAGTGGTTGTAGTCCGTTGCAGTCAGAGGATATTAATGCACTGTTGGTGATGACCTCTGTGTTATTTCATAAGTAGCATCTCCTGCCTTAACTCCCCATAAAATCATCGTGCCTGCAGCAGCTGTTCCGTATTAGTTACACCACGTTATGCAGTTGCCTTTTAAACCATCCAGGAAACAGCAGCATCTTTATTAAACCACATTATCAGGTTTAGTACACCCATCAGCACAACAGACATAACTTTTCCTTGATGTGCTTGGATAAAGCACATTCTCCCCTGAGACAGAGCAGCTCAACAGACAAGTTGATTATATCAAAAACCATAAGATGTGGGATGAACAGCGAGCATCATATGCGAGTCTAAAACCTCAGCAGGTTAGTGGCAACTTCTGATTTGGGATGGCTGTCACATCCCATTACTGGCATCCTCCCAAAGGCAAACTCACGAGCATATTACAAATGATTAACATAAAAATTGGGTCAACAACATGCCTTCATTGCACTGCTAAGTGCAGAAATGTATTTTTCACTTAATGTTTAGTATGATGGGGCTTTTTCTTTCTTTCTGCTGTCATTGTTAGTTTAAAGAGTGGAATGATGTGATGGATTTTTTGCGATGTCTAGTGATGCTACTGGTTTTATTTGTTGTTTGGGTTTTTTTTTTTCAGATGATATTCGGCTGGAATTACAGAACAACGCTGACATTGTGGATCAGCTGAATACATTAGCTACTCTTGCAGTAAACGTGTCCTCCTGTGTCTCCTTTAATCGCGTTCAGGCAGTCAGAAACTTAGAGGAAATGGAAATGTTGGCTAAAGAGCTCTTTCTGAAGAACGAGCTTTTTGCAAGTATGTGACAGTCTCAGATCCCCTTGCAGATTAAAGTTAGCCTGGTACAGGGTGGGTGTCCAGCATAAGAACTTTGGCTTTCCACCAGCAACTGTTGTGGTCACTGTTCCCACCACACAGCAATTGATTTTGAGCCAGTGGGGGTGGGGACCTGCACACTGAGACCTCCCTAGGGCAGTGTTTTACACTCTCCTTTTCATACTCTCTCTTCTCCTACATATCCACTGTCTGTATAGAAAGCCTTTACTCAGCTGGTGTTTTTTCTTGCTTAATTCTGAGTTTGAACGAAATTTCACTGCCCTTAGGAGACCTTTATGACAGCTGCTTTCTTTCAGGCCCCCATGGGAAAAGAGGCTTTAATCAAAAAAGATATCATAGAATCATAGAGTCATTTAGGTTGGAAAAGACGTTTAAGGTCATCGAGTCCAAATAACAGGCAGTTCAATTTATTAGAAGGTCATAAAGCTCTTGAGATGTTCCAGCCAAACAGTGCAATATTATATTGAGTCTTCTCAGTCACACTTTTCACAGTTGTGGAATCAGACTGCAACTTCAGATCAGACCGCAGAGAGAGGCAGGGGCAGGTAGAGAATAGGAACTTAAGTTAACTTGAATGATGCAAATGCCGCTTAGTTTTTAAAGAATGCCCAATATCTCCTCAATTAGGATTTAGAAACTTTTTCTGTTCTTGATGATTTCTGATAATATTTGTCTGTTCCCATAAAAGCAGTTTTCTTCCATGTGTGTCCTCCATTTCATCATATACTTTATACATGGAATAATCAGGAGAAATATTCTCTGGAGAAAAACTTCTGTGGTATTGCCTCTTTAAAACACAGGCATCTTAAAGGAAAAAAAGTCCTGTCTGTCAAATTTTGTCTACGGCATGCCATTTCCTAACAGGAACTTGCAAGCTTTTGTGTTAGACACCTCAGCTTTGCAGGAATTTGTGTATAGGTCATGAACAATTTTCAGCACCATGTTCCTGAGTTTTTTATGTTACAGCATCACTATGTGAGCTCCATTGATAGAGGGCCTTTGGGCATGTTCCTGAGAGGTACGTGTGCTGAGTGACATACCTAATGGATATCTGACAGCCCATGTTAACAGCGAGATTTTTCCAAATACAGCTGGTTATTTTCAGAGCCTTTGGTTTTTGAATGCTCTGTAGGATAAGATTTAAAGGCTCTGGGGGTGCATTTCGCACCCAGAATCATTGATCACATTTGGAAGTACATTTGCAGTGATGTATAGTTTCCAATTCTAGACCCTTGATAAGCAGCCTACCCATCTGAGCATTATTTGTTCAGCAAAGTAATGAAACGCTGGATTGTAATGTGAAAAGGCTTATAAAAATGAGGCGTTCCTACTTATCTGTGTGTACTGCTCTCATGCTGCTGACTCTGAAGGAAAGCCTTTTCCCTTTGTTTTCCTAGGTATCATTTTCAAGCTGCCTTCAAGCCGTAGCAGCCCGGTTTATGGAGGCTTGGCCCTCCCTCCTGTGCTCAACTACACCATCCGAATGAGCAGCAAGATCACACAAACCACCAACAGAATCAGGGAGCGAATCTGGACAGTGGGCCCGCACAATTCCACCTCGCAGAGCCAGATTTACAGCCGGGCGTTTATTTATATCCAGGACAGCATTGAAAGAGCCATTATTGAGTTACAGACCGGCAAGAATCCAGAGGAAATAGCGGTTCAAGTCCAGGCCATGCCTTACCCCTGCTACAATAAGGATATGTAAGTTTGTGTGGCTTTTGTCTTCATACTTTGAGTAAGCTCATCTGGTCTGGACTGGTGTTCACCAGCTGCACTGGTCTTCTTAATACCTTGTTCACATGGCATAGAAATAATTTCATTTTGTGGTTTTGTTTTGGTTTTTTTTTTAATAAGGTTCTGAACTAAAGTGAGAATTTTGGACTCTAGATTAAATGAGTGTGTTTACTTTGCCTAATCTTTTGTTTTCAGTGCTCCGTATGTACCTGAATTGTCATGGTTAACTATAGATTTTACAGCAGGTAAAATTCATTGTCCCTGTTTTACTACACACAGTAACACTGCGACTGGGGTGGGCAGTTGGCTTGTTCTGCAGGTGTTTGCATGCAGACAATGCAGCAGAACTTAGAAAATGTATTTACTGGGCAAAAATGAGTCTGTAGGTTTAGGAGCTTTGTTCTTAGAGATTGCTACCCAGCTGCAGTATTTGTTATTCACTGCATTGATTCCAGCTAAGGTCCACTGTATAGCAAATAGTGCTCAATACAGGTGCCTCTCAGATGCTTTAAGAAGTATAAGAGGGAAGATGAAGTTGTACCATTCACCTCTGCAATAATGAGGGAGGACAGAGAAGCTTTTGATGCACTGAGTTTCCAGGGTTAACAGCCTGTTATACAGAGCAGTGCAGCATCAACTGTGTGTGGACCAGAGTAAGTTTTGAATGGTGAAGCAGATCAAAAAGTTTTGGATCATCTTCCTTTCCACGCATCTTGAGCCAGATCTGCAGCTAGTCTGGACTGCGTCTCTGCCAAATGCAGCAGAGAGAAGCGAATCTCTCACAGCTGAGAGCCTGCCCCTCTGGCAAGGCAATTTTGATCTGCCTTGGAAAGCTGACAACACGGTACTTCCTCAGAGTTACTACCCTGACTGCAGCTGGTGGCCAAACTGAGTGGAAAAGACACAGGGAAGGGATTTCAGTGTCTAGCAGAAAGCACCTAAGGCTGTTCAGCAAATTGTATTGGTAGGTTGGATGGTCACTCCTCGCTGACATGAGGGTCTTCCTTGGACAGAAAGTACAGACTAGAGCTTTTTCTATTATAAAGCCTGTGTGGCTACTGCATGAGCTGAAATATTATCTGGGAGCTATAGCAGACCCGTTAATCTCCTATGTCAGCCTGTCACTTAAGAGGGCTGGGGACCTATAATCTCTTCTCAAAGTAACAGCATGCAAAGTGCCTGCAAGTATGCAAGCAGTAAGCATTCAAACCACGTGTCATCTTCTTGCAGCAAGCGCGTGGGTTATTGCTGTGAGAGAGTTTCAAACAATGATTAACTGGTTGCTGGAGGCGTTTACTACAGTGCTACCTGCTCCTGTTCTTGTTCTTGGGCTGCTGAGGAAACCACTTGCTTTCAGGTTTCCCTCCTACCCTGGGTTTAGAGGGACATGAGTTTGCTCAATTATTAAAATACCTAAAGGCTTTGGATTTGCATCCAGTAGAAGTCATCATAAAACGGCTGTTTAACAATTGTTATCACATAGTTACCATCCTGTAGAGAAAAGGAGGGAATATATATATACCAATACACAGAAGCTGTTGGGAAGTGCTGAATTTTTAATAGCCTAGAGATCATACACAAGGTGGTAGCTAAAAAAAACCCAAACAACAAAGAGCTAGTAGAGCTACTGAAATGCCTTTTCATTGTTTGTTATAAACATGGCTTCACTGGCATGGAAGCATTTCCTGAAAGTGCTGCTGTACGGGAAATTTTCAGCTTTACAGGTAAAAGAATTAGAAACAAATATAATCATATTAATTTATTGCTGTTAGTGTATATTAAACTTCTCCCAGGAATAACACTGATTTTTTTTTTTAAGCCAGTTTTAGAAATGAGGGAGGAAAGCAGAAGCCCTGTAGATACAATGAAGTGAACCTCCTGCTGTAAAAACTTGCTTTCCATCACAAAAGGAGTTTATTCCTGGCCATTGTTGTCTTTTTTCTGCCCATGTTTGGCAAAGGAAGAAGGTTTTAACTAAAGCAAGGAGCCAAAAATTTTGAAGCCCACCTTGTAGACTTGGATCTGCAATATCTGTCCCGTGGGGTAACAGGACACTCTGAGGGGAAGCACCTATATTGAATTCACCTATATCCAAACTCCAGCACCAGGAAATAATGCCTGATAACAAAAATTGGCCATTATATCTATTAACACAACTGGGAATTATGGCCGGCTGCTGTGATGTTTCAAAATGGGATGCATCCCATCAGAGAGCCAGGAGCACCCTTTGTCCATGGCAGTTCCTGCTCCTGCCAGTGGTGCTGCTGAGCAAAACTTCCAGAATGCATCTGGAACCCACCCTGGGATTTAAAAGAAGAAAAAAAGATTTTACACAGTCAGGAGTTTCATGAATAGAAAATCGGATGCAATGGCAACATAGCAGTTTTTGTAATTATTAATTATACTCCACGTTTTGAAATATAAGCATGTCTTTTCCTGTGCCAAAGTATTATTCTGAAAAATATATTCTGTATAAAGCCTTAATCCCCAGAACATTTCATATTCAGCTAAAGCCTACGTTTGCCTTTTACAGGTTCTTAACCAGCGTGACCTACTCTCTTCCATTTGCTCTGATGGCTGCCTGGGTGCTGTTTATAGCTGATTTTGTTAAAACACTTGTTCAAGAGAAAGATCTGAGGCTTTATGAGGTACAGTAAAACTTTCTGAGGCATGTAAAATTATAAACAGAATTTCCTTATTAGTGGGTAGTGTATCTCATGTACAATATTAAATGGAGCAAAACAAGCATTAAGGAAAATAATATCCCAAGTACCTATCGTTTGACCTGCAGCGTGTGAATTCTGACATTGTAACCAAGCTCAGAACCACAGAAGTGCAGGGCGTTTACCCTTCAAGTGGTGAGAATATTGCTTTGCAGTTCTACGCACTGGAAACACGGGGACCTCCCAAAGTTACAAGTTTTCTGAAGATGTAAAGCTCTCTAAAAATTGACTTTGAGTCATACCTGCTGGGGACAAAGACATGAAAAGTGACTTATTTCCTATCCTCGAAGTTATTATAATTAATATTTCAGAAGGTGCTACATATTACATGACCTTCTCTGAAATGAAGTTCTTCAGGTTGCCTATTGGAAAAGAAATGACATTGAGACATAGGGAATTTACAAAATTAACTCAGTGAACACAGTCAACAGAGATGAGCAGCAAAAAACTTTTGTAAAACTAAGCTTCAGCAAGCAACAAAAGCCCGAGTGGATTTGTTTTTTATCCAATACCATGGAAACATACTCTGATTCACCAAAAATGTTTCCGAGAAAGGGCACTCTGTGAACTGTGATGAGATGGAAAATGAGTGAACCCCAGTGGCTTCCTGCCAGCCCCTTACTCTAGTTTGGGGAACCCAAGTTTCACCGTCCCTAAGAACCAGGGTGTCAGTGATCTTTTAAAGTGCGTATTAATGTACAACGAGACAACAGGACCTGTAGTTTCTTTTGGATTTATCAGTACAATATATTGTACTGATACAAGTCTTTTGGACTTGCTCATCAGCTACTATAAATTAATGCTGCTTCCTTGTAACCGTGGTAATTTAGCTGTTATTTGCTGTCTGGGCATTGTGTTAGAAATGGTTTGGTTTCAAAGCGCTTTTACATGCAAGCCACTGGATAAATTAGCATTATTTTCAAAAAATAACCAAAATGCTTTAGAAAAGTTACAAATCTAAAGCCAGAAGTTGCTTTGGAGCTTGTGGGCTGCGACGCTTCATACTTGCAGTTCCTGTCTGTGCTGTTCTTTTGCAATAGGCTGCTTCACAAACCTAGGCCATTCCAGACATGTGAGTGCGTGGGGTTCTGCCCTGTTACCGACATGCAGTATGCCAGAGTATGAAAGAGCGTGGGCTGGTTGCATGCCCTGTCCAGAAACTGAAAAAAACAGTTCAGTGTCAGCAGAAAACTGTTGTCGTTTATAATTCTTTTTTTCACCTTTCTCTCTGTAGTACATGAAAATGATGGGTGTTAATGCCAGCAGCCATTTCATCGCCTGGTTCATAGAGTGTGCCATCTTCCTGCTGATTACTGTCACCTTCCTCATCACTGTTCTAAAAGTGGGTGACATCCTTCCCAAAACAAACACGGTGCTCCTGTTCCTGTACCTTATGGACTACAGTTTGTCCATCATAGCCATGAGCTACTTCATCAGTGTTTTCTTCAATAACACCAACATCGCAGCCTTGGTGGGCAGTCTCGTGTACATCCTCACCTTCTTCCCCTTCATCGTGTTGCTCGTCATCGAGAATCATTTGAGCTTCTCTGTGAAGAGCCTACTGGTGAGTTCTGCTTTTCAATGAGAGAGACCACGAGTGTGGAAGCAGACACTCCCCTTCAATAAGCTTCAGCTCTTACTATAGCTTGTGTCACAAATACATGTGGGTTGGGTGCCTTTCTAAATTCCATCAGTGGGTGTTGACAGGTATGACAGCATGGCAGGAGAGTTGGCCACAGCCTGTTTGAGGGAGACCTGGAATTAGTTGTGGCTTATGACTGAAAGCAATACCTGTGGAATTTTAATGAGTTCCCACCTGCCAACCGAATCAGAGTAGCTTGAGCCATGTACTTTGCCCTTTTGGATTGCAAAGCAGAAGCATCGTGAAAAATGAGGCCGTCTCAGTAAGGAGTTTAGGTAGCAGGGCCGTGAAGGAGGGCTGGCTCTGCTCATCCTTTAGCTTCATGGATCTCAAATGCCTAGCCATGGAAATGGATGTAAAGCCTTGTTTCTTACCAAGGGTAGCAATATATAGGTATTAGGTTTAAGAAGTCTGCCTGTATTTCAAAAGCCTAAAATAAGGCCCTGTATGAGAGGTGAAATTGGGTCCTGGGCGTGGAAACAAAAGGCAGGCAGGCTCGAAGAAGACATTACAGCCCACCACCAGAAGTGTTACTGATCATAAGCCTGGACCAGTGCTCTTTATGACTGTTGGAAAAAGAAACCCATTAATTTTTCTGGCTACTGGATCAAGCCAATGAGGTACCTGATGGTTTGACTGACTGTATTTCTCTTTGAGACTAATTCATAAGTTCTTTGTTTTCCATTTTTTTTTTTATTCTGCAGAGTCTGTTGTCTCCAACTGCGTTCAGTTATGCCAGTCAATACATTGCTCGATATGAGGCACAGGGCATAGGTATGTTTATTGTAGACAAAACAAGGCTTCAAGCTCCCATGATTGTGACATTTCATTAACTAATACAGATTCTGTTCAAATTTCTAAATTCCTTTCTGCAGGTCTGCAGTGGGACAACATGTATAAGTCCCCGATGATTGGAGACAACACTTCCTTTGGCTGGATGTGCTGGCTCATTCTGATAGACTCTCTCATTTACTTCATCCTGGGATGGTATATAAGGAATGTTTTCCCAGGTAAGGATACAAAGCATTGAGGCTGGAGCCGTACCTTCACTTTTGGAAAACAGCGAATACAACACCGGCTGATTGCGTGGTTCAGGCAGTCAGACAGTCTGCACACACAGGATACTTCTGTTTCGAGATGAAAGGGAGCATGATTTGTTGGATGTCTGAGAATATTAATGAAACTGAGAGAGGGCAGAGCAGGGCAGAATGAGGGTTCCTCTGCTTTTCACATGGATGGGTGAGTCTCCTGAAGAAGCTGAATCCAAGGACACAGGAGGATATGTCTGCAGTCTGCTCGGTGAAAATGAGCACAGAGCAAGTTAGCCTGCCTTTGTCATTGAGTGATTTTGCATTGTGTTACTTACATCATTTGATTTCGAAAAGTAATTCCTGCCTTGGGCAAGAGCCAGTACATTTGTCTTTTGCTTTTCTTCCCCACCTAATGAAGCAGTCCACTGGCATAGGGAAATCTACCCAGTGGAAAATGTAAAGTACTCCTGCCCTCCAGCTATGAAGTTACTCGGAATAACAAATTAGCGAATGCTTCCTGTTGTGTCAATGGGGCGAATTCTCTACCAAGTATCAGGAGTACATGAGCACATCAGGAGGGGAGACATCTCTGTGGAGTTCTCTTTTTTTCCATTTTGCATGCACCCCAATAGTGATACTTCCTCAGAAACAGATACCTGAATGAGATTGCTCTTCTCCTTGCAGGTAGATATGGAATGGCTGCTCCATGGTATTTCCCATTGCTTCCATCTTACTGGCTTGAATACAACAGTTACGTCCCCTTCTGGAATGAGAAACAGAGAGGCCTTCTCTTCACCAAGCTGATATTAAGGAAAGAAGCCACCTTCATCAATAAGATATGTATGTGAATGCTAGATGGGGTAGGGATACTAAGAACGTTTTAGGTAAATGAAGCCAAAATTGTTAAGGGGCACCACGCTCAGAAAGAACGTTTCTGTACTGATCCTTATTTTGTAGCACAAGAAAAATTGGAAGCTGTTACATACCTGAATGGAGATGTGGCTTTTAGATTATACTTGTTCTTCCTATTGGGTGTGGAAATCCAGTACTGATATTCACATACATTGTGTATGATATAGCTGGGCAGTTACCTTAGATGTGTGTATCTCACTCTGCAGTGCTCTATGTAGAAATACACTTTTGTCTGTGCAAGCAAATACAGATCTCCACTTGGCAAAAGGGATGTGTGCTTCTTGGTTCATCTCTTTAAATATTTAGCCTGTAAAATACTGTGAGATCACACATAAAAGCTTGCTGATTCTACCTAACTGAAAATAACTCAGTACTTTTGCTGTATGTCCTCTAATTATCTGTGCTTGCTTAGTATAAATTAAGTTAGGTGCTCCAAAACCTCTAAATATGAGACCTTTTCAAAAGTGATTAATGCTTATTGTCAGCAGTTATTAGAAGCTGCAGAAGCAAAAAGGAGAAATCCCAGAGAGCTCAAAATGATACAGATCCTGTGAAACGTTCTCTACATTCCTAGCTGAAAGGCACCTACTTTTGCTGCATTTTGCATTTAAAAGCCCTGCTTATCTCTGAGGTGGAAAACATAGCACAAACACCTGCTGCGGTGCTGTAACTGTTCTCTGCCTCTTCCCTTCGGTGTCAAAGGTGCCCCCCCGCCGCACCTGGAACCAGAGCCCACTGATCTCACCTTGGGAGTCTCCCTCCATGGCATAACAAAGGTTTATGGATCCAAAGCTGCAGTGGACAACCTCAGCCTCAACTTCTATGAAGGGAATATCACTTCCCTGCTGGGACATAATGGAGCTGGGAAAACTACAACCATGTGCGTATCCTTTAAAGCTGCTTTTTTTTTTTTTTATTACACTGTGGGGCATGATTGGGTGAACAAGAGAGCAGGTGGGGCTGTGCAGTGTTGAGAGAGTGAATAAGACACTTTATTAGGCCAAATCTCTCTTGTAGTTTTATCTTGCTCATGGGTGACCTCAGCAGTCCCTTCATCTATTAGAATTAAAGGTTCTTTGCTGCTTAGGAACATGCTTTTTTTTAATCTGGTAGGACACCTGTAATACACAGCACAGCAGCCATTCTAGCGTTTTGTTCCCTGACACTTTGGTGCCTGGGGTTAGGTTATTCTGAAAGCTGTGGGTAGCTTGTGCACGCACTAAAGCCGATGTGGTATGAGCCAGAAAGCTTAATAAACGTATACTTCTGCTGTACAAACTCATGTGTTGGCTGGTCTGGAATGGCAGTGGATTAATACATTGGCCTTTCAGCCCTTCCAGCCTTGCCATTTATAAATTATTATTTGAGTTGTTAGATAACAGCACTAAAACAGACCTGTAGAACTTGATTTCTCCACTGATATATATGTGCATCACTCTGAAAGCAACATTAAGCTGATAAATAGAAGCTAAAACCAGTAAGACAGATGTATGCTTCATCTCAGCTTATTATTAATTCATCTTGTATCCCGGTTGCAAAGAGTAGGCAAAGGTGCTATGCAGAAAAGTATAATAGCTTCTTGAAACTTACTGCAGGCTTCAAATCCTGAGTAATGTCACAAGTTACTTCTTTCCTTTTTAATGATGGTTAAAAGTCCCAGGAGAGAGAGAAGCTCTGGGAAGGTGAAGGGCAGTCTGAGACACATCTTCTCCTTTTAGTCCCTGCAGGATAGCACCAAAAATGACCTGTAATGTGCAAGTAGTTATTCTGAGCAGAAGGGTTTGACTCAGGTCCGTTTGGTATTGCTAGGTAGGTAATTACCTGCTTGAACTAGATGAAAGTGCTGCCCACTGTGAGGGGTCTTGTCTGGAAGTTCTCTCTCATTTCTTGTTAATGGCAGTGCAGTTAGGTTCCCATGCTCTGATGTGGTTAGTAAGATGAAGATGTGGTTTTCCGTCTCCTTTGAGGTTAGCAGTATGAAGCTGTCTGGAAATGGCAGACAAACCTCAAAGAATGAAGAGTAACTGCATTATATGAATTCCCAGCGATTAAACTGGAAATCAGAGGCATTCATGAGTATTGATGTATGGGACAGGCAATGGTCTGACTTAGGGAGAGGAGGGCTGAAGGAGATAAAATGACATGGGAAAAGTCGCCAGAGTTCAGCGTCTGAGCTTGGTACTTGCCCTCGTGTTCCCGCAGGGGGGTACGAGGATGTCCCTTGATGACTATTGGCCACCGCTTTGCCAAAGCATGTTCAGACAGCAGAAGAAGCAGTGGTCAGTGGTCTCTGGCTGGAAGAAGTGTGATGGTGATGTAAGGAAACTTTGAAGGTGATGATAGGTACAGAACCATGTGAGAAAAGATTGCCCATGGCTTTCTCCTTTTTCTAACTTTCTTTTCTATTTATTTGTCCCTCATAGATCTATTTTGACTGGATTGTTCCCTACGTCATCAGGTACTATCTTTGTGTATGGCAAAGATATCAGAACCGACCAGGAAGTTATCAGGAAGAACATGGGGGTGTGTATGCAGCACAATGTGCTCTTCGACTACCTCACCACAAAGGAACACCTGCTGCTCTATGGATACATCAAAGTCCCTCACTGGAGTAAAGAGGAGCTCTACCAAGAAGTGAAGAGGTATAAAAATAGGAAAGTAGGAGAAGGCAGAGAGGGCTGTCAAAATTACTGTGTGGTAGTGCCATTGCCACTGCAAAGCTCAAATGAATGGTTCTGAGGACTGCTGCAGAACCAGCGTAGAGTTTGAATAATGCCTCAGTCTGACTAGAGGAATATGTTGATACCTCTGGCTGTAAGGAAACAACATCTCTTCTCCGGGGGTTTACAAGTTTCTCTGGCAATTCTTTGGAGATGAATTTATATAGGCCTAAGGGCATTGTCCTTGCTGCTTTACAGTTTTCCCCAGAAAGAAGTTTAATCAACCAGTCAGAAGGATGATGTCTGCTTTATTGGTTCTGCAGAGAAGTGAAGCAGCCGGAACATCCCAGGGAATTTGGGTCTTGGTGTTCTCAATTGATGAGGTTGAGCCTTTAACCTTGACTTGTCAGATGGAAACTTTGAAAACATCCTAAAAAACGGTTTGAAATTTAAATCCCAGTGAATCATCTCCCTGCACTGTGACCATTCAGTAGAGCAGTCCATACTTGAGCAGTTTTTCATTTGCAGTTATGTTTTTTTCAGATATTTTCAGATTCCCTGCTTTTAAAAGATGCCTGAAGGACAATCTTTGGGGGTTGTTTTTCCTTTGTTTTCAAGGACTTTGAAGGAGACGGGACTGTACAGCCATCGTCACAAGCTAGCTGGCTCCCTGTCTGGAGGGATGAAGAGGAAGTTATCTATAGCTATCGCTCTCCTGGGTGGATCAAGGGTGGTGATACTAGATGAACCAACCACAGGGGTGGATCCATGCTCTCGGAGAAGTATTTGGGAAATCATCTCCAAGAATAAAAAAGGTACTGTGATGAGGCAAGATGCTGCCCAGTGGCAAAGGCAATTCGTGTCACTTTTGCAAATATTGTGGCTTTGAACTGTGGGTTTTGGAGAGAGAACGAATTGTGAGAGACCGGGATTTTGCAGGCCCTCTGGGTGCATCTGGGTTGGTTTCTGTAAATTCACGGTGTCATTTGAAACGTAACTTCACCATAATACACAGTTTACCATATAGGAACATTCAGCTTCTCTCTAATGTTGCCTGATTCACTAATAATTTCAAAAAAAGCACTATCGATTTTCAACTGATACTCTGTCCCCTCATTCAGCATAGCTCTTTCTCCCGCAATCGTGTGTTTACTCTGTGGGGGCTGACATCAGCTTTGTGTTTTCCAGGCAGAACCATCATTCTCTCAACACATCACTTGGATGAAGCAGAAGTTCTGAGCGACCGAATCGCGTTCCTAGAGCATGGAGGGCTTAAATGTTGTGGTTCACCATTCTACCTCAAGGAAACGTTTGGTGACGGATACCACCTGACACTCACGAAAAAGAAGGTTTCTGCCTGAGTTGATCCTAAATTTTCAGCATTGTGGGTGGGAAACTGAGTCATTTGTGTGACAGGAAGGAAGGAGGCACTATCACAGTGTCCCAATAAGAAGTGTGCTGCAGAAGGTTCATCTCAGTCTTAGATGTCTGCAGGGGAATGCTTGTTCCAGTATAATTTCACTTTCATGGAATAACTTCTTTATGCAACCACTTTACGCCCAGGTGAAAGTGGGATGAGTTTTGGGTTGAAACCCTTGGTTTTGGCCACACACGTTCAAGAATATGCCTGACTGTTTCCTTGGGCTTGCCAGTAAGATCTCAGCCACTGAGATACCTGGGTTACAGTGCACTCTGCTTCCTGGCTGAATCTGCCTGTCCCATGCTGGAATTCACATGCTTTATAATAATCAAGTTTCCTTCAGAAAGACGGCTTATTTGGAGAGTTCCCCATAACACCAGAGTCTTAGCTTCAGCCCCTTCACACAAAGCTTCACAGCTCTAATAGACACAGCAGAGGTCTAAACTTGAGCCTCCTGCATCCCAGGTGCACGACACAGTCCTTTTTATCCTGCCCTCCCTTCTGGGCCTTAGCTCCCTTTCGTGTCCCATGAGCACAGTCACCGCAGCAGGCCCTGCTGGGGGCAGAGGCAGAGATTCTCATGTTTGCAAGCCTGCATGGAGCTGAGCTAGAACTCTCAGCAGCTTCATCTCTGAGGGGGGCCATCAAGGCTTCTGCAGGGATGCAGGCACTTACGGCTGTATCAGCAGGAGCTGAGGGACAGATCCAAGGACAGTAGTGATATCAAACTACTGAGGATCTGGATGTGAGCACGCTTCTTCTCTCTGAGAGATACTAACAGAACGTGTGGCCTCCAATTCCCTCGAAGCAGAGGGAGGGGCAGCGGGGCCACTGGACCAGCCTCCGTGGCCCTCGTAAAACAGGAATGTCCGTGCTCTGCTTTCTTGAGTAACAGCAGGGTCTCCTTGAGGGTTAAAGACAAGGCTGGGTGCAGAGTGTGATTTCTGGATGTCATGGGTTAGGGCTGGGCCAGCCACTAGACGAATGACAGATTCTCCCTATTAACCTTCTCTCTTCCCAAAGGAGAGGAGAAAGGGAATAAGGGAGAGAGACTTAGGGGTTGGAAAACTAAAACTGCTTTAATGAAAATAATAATAATAAGATGAAATATATACAAATATATACAACACCAATACTGAACGCAACCCCCCTGATGGCAACCACGTCACCACTGATGCTGTGGGCAGACACTAGGGAAGGCCCAGGCTGGACTCAGTGGCACATGGGAACCAGATGCAGGAGCTCAATTCTGGAGCTGGATTCAGGAATGCACAGATTGGAATCAAAGGCAGGATGGTCAGAGTCCTCCTCAGACACTGGCCATTGGAGAGAACTTGACCTTTATGATCCCTCAGCTTTATACCGAATATGATGGCTATGGGATGGAACACCTTTTTGGCCAGTGTAGGGTCACCTGTCCTGTCCGCTCCTCCCCGCAGGTGCAGCCTCTCGCTTACTGCACCCCAACGTGGGACACAGGGTTTAACAGTGACTCTGGCCTCCTCAGGAGCAAGTATCAGCAAGAGCCTTTCTGCATCCCAGTCCCTGGTAGTGACTGTCACCATCAAGCGCTGTGACTTCTTGAAGCAGACACTGTCTGCAAAAATATGCCATTAACTTCAAACAGTGCCGCCACTGAGCAGAGACTGAGCTGAAAATCACTGTTTGAGAATGTGTTGTGGCTGATCTGACTGTGTGATCTGACCAGATCAGTGACATACACTGACCAGAATTAGTGCTATTCTAACTCAAACCAGGACATTGGAGTTCAGAGCAATAAAGCAGATGGGAAGAGTCTATCTGAGGCAAAATGTTCTGCTTGCAAGAGCAGGGAGCTCTGCTCTTGATAGAATTTATTTCAGTGCTGTTGGTAGCCCCAGCACACAGAATAATGTGCAGGTACCATAAGAGATCAGCCCCTCTTCCAAACTGCTGGCAGTATAGATAAAGAAAATGAAAGAAGACCCATGTACAAGCCCTCGTTTTTGTGGGAAAAAGAGCGTATTTGCGCTGGCAACCAAGTTCAGGTGTCAGCTCTCTTGTGGCTAGGCTTTTGCACTGTTGTACTACAAACCCTCTAGCTAGTGCAAACTGTTTGATTCAGCCCAATCCCAGTGTCCCTGTAGACAAAGGGAGCCCAGCAAGGTCTTGGATGGACCGTGATGGGCACAGTGCCACATCTCCCTCTTCAAGGGCCACAAACCCACTTTCATCTCCTTTTGATATTTAATTTGAAGTGTTGCATACCTGGACTGAGATCAGCTACTGGTTATATGCTGGGACAGGATTTGGGCAGTAGGAAGTTTGACCTCGCAGCCCTCTCAGTGACCACAGAGTGTTTTCTTCCCTTTTCAGAACATGATAGAGGAGTGTGACACCACAGCAGTGACCTCCTTGATCCAGTCCCACCTCCCAGAGGCTTATCTCAAGGAGGACATTGGTGGAGAGCTGGTGTATGTGCTTCCCCCCTTCAAGTCCACAGTCTCAGGGGCCTACCAGGCGCTTCTCAGAGCCCTCGATACCAGCCTGAGTGATCTCCACCTTGGCTGCTATGGGATTTCAAACACAACCGTGGAAGAGGTATGAGCTCAGGAACCACTCAATTTGATGCCGTGGGTTGGAGATGAACTTCACAGCACCATGTAGCTCTGCTTTCTGGGCTAGGCGGTGGCAGGTTTTAGATGTGAGACTTGCAGGCAGGGGAAGAAGTAGTTTGGTTGTTCACTGTGTTACACTTAGGAACATGTGAGTGTGTAGATGTATTCATAAATCTATACATATACTAATGCACAAAGAGTACCACTGCCTCTCCCTGCTAACAGCTTTCTGGCATTTTACCCAGAAAACAAGATACTGGAGATTGAATAAGGAGAGAGGACAATAATGGGTTTCTCTTTGAGCTATTCTTCCGGTCTCCACGACTCTGGGTTGTCTACAGATGCCGTCAGCAGGGAGGGAGTTAGCAAACCATCTAAAGGATGAACTTCAGCATGGAAGCTGTGCTGTACAAGTGAATCACCAAGTGCATCTTGGAGTAACACAGGCACTTTCCTGCCCATGGGAAATCTCCGGTCAAATAAATACAAACGTTTATCTGCATCAGAAACAAAAAAGTAAATGACAAGCAGTGATGACCTGTGTCTTGCAGAAGGGAGGGAGGGAGGGAGATTGTTACCTTTCTGCTCAGAAATTCTTGCTTACTTTTAAGGTGTTTTCCTAAGGCAGCAAGAATGAGTTACACAGCATGTACCACGTGCAGCTCAGGTGCCACAACTGTGTGCTCTCCCAGCATGGAGGCAGCCAGGGTTGTCAGAGGCTAGAGGGGAAAATAACCCAGGGAAACAGCCCTCCTTGCTTCTTCACCGGTGCCATGCAGGGAGACCTGTCCGTGCACTGCTCTCTGAGTGGGTGTGAAGGGAGCGGAGCTACATGGGGCCTGAGCTGAAATGCAGCTTCATTTACATCTACTCAGTAGTCACGAAGCAGGTGCTGTTAGGACAAGGTAAGTCCAGGGGGCAGCTGCTAAGGTTTAAGTTTGGACTGCTGCAGTGGGAGAGAGACAGGAGGTGACAAGGAGCTGGAAAAACAATTTTATGCTGAAAAAAAGTGAATTTCTTTCACAGAGCACAAAGGGAACAGAAAAAGGATTGTAATTCACAATTCCTGCACCAACTACAGCTACAAAATAGGAGAGTGGATTCTAATTATTGTTTTGGTAAATGGAGTCATTTGGACCAATTTTCCTTCATATTTTCTTGCTCCATAGGTGTTTCTCAATCTGACAAAAGAGCTAGCGAAGGAGGACCAACAAGAAGATGCTGAACTGCCCCAACAGCTGCCTGGAACCAGTGATCAAATTGGCAGTGACGAAATGTCTATGAGCCCAGATACCTTCACAGAAAGAGATGGTACTAAATTACCCCCAGGTTTTATTCCAGATTTGTCACAGATGCAAACAGTGACAGATGGACTGATTTGAGCTCCCCGTCTTCTTTCTTTGTTGAAAACCACATCTCAAATGGGAAAACCGAACCAGGAATCACAAACCCAATAAATCACTAGAAGTACAGCACTCAGCAGTTGTTTAGATCCACTGGTTTGGAATAGTCTGAATCACCGAATAAATTACAGAGGGGTTTTGTTTGCATCTGCCTTCCTTTAAATTGATCCGGGTTTTAATCAAATCAGATACAGTGTGTGGGAGAAAGAGCAAACGTGTGCCTCTGAAAGTAACTGCTGTCATTGATGTAGAGGATTATTTCTACATAACTAGTAGAATTGGAGAGAAACTTTGTGGAAACCACTGTGCAAAAGCAGCAGGCCTTCTGCTGTGTCCCAGCCGTTGCAGTATGGTAAAACAGCTCAAAGAGCCAGACAGTGGGGTAAATTCAAGTTCAGAAGAAAATCAAGCTTCACCAATATATCTGAGGGTTTGAGAGCTGCAAAAGGTGGCCCGGCCCAAAAATGAACAACTACCTGGTTGAAATGCTTTCTCAGAGTAGAAACACTTCTCTTTTTTTGTACTTACAGATATACTATTTATAGCTAGGGAGGTATCCAAGGGACCTGGCAGAGGTATTTTTATACTCGCTTCTCAAAGCTGACCTGCTCTGTAAATGTTACTGTAAACAGTAATTTGTATGCCTAAAGAACTGGTTTGTGAGCACTGAGCGTAATGAGAGCACTGAAAAGGATTTCCTTCGTGTTGTATTATATAGGTTAATATTTCTTAAAGAGGAATAGGTTGCACAGGATTTGGTTCTGCTTTTAGTATACCATAAGCCTGTCCCTACAAAAGATCAGCTGGTTTATGTGCCCTGTTTTCCTATTTCAGGATTAATTCTTTTATAGATTTGTCTGAGGATCAGCTTTCTAAATGATGAAAATTTTCAGTTTGCCAATATAAAACAATAATATGATTCCCCCCGTAAGCTGCAGCTGGGTAGGTAGGATGTAGATAACTTGCTGCATCTGCACACCTGTGTTCCTTTTGCAAGATTTCAAAATGAATTCACTACATGTACGCATCTGAAATTAAACAAAAAAACTGGTGTTACATGAGCTTCTGACTCAAAAGCTAAAATCTGAGTCTTGTCCCAAACCTGACCCTTGTGTATATTCCAACTTTGTATGATTTGCCATCTGTAAAGGACTGCAGGAAGCTAAATACACTCCCAGCGTACTACAACCGTCGATTCCCTGCAGTTCACAAACACTGATCCCTGACAAAATGCATTTTTTCTTCTGTACCCAGATCAGCTCCTGATTAGATCAAAAAGCCTGCAGGGTTTGCCATTGCTGCTTAAGAAGACATCAGCTTTGTTCATTAAGAGATTCCACCATACCCGTCGGGATGTCAGAGGCTTCATTGCTCAGGTCATCCTCCCGGTCCTCTTTGTGACGGCTGCGATGGGACTTGGGACGCTGAGAACAAAGGAGACAGACTATCCCGAGCTGCTGCTTTCCCCCTCTCTGTATGGCACATCCGACCAGGCAGACTTCTTCGGGTGAGTGCCATCCCTAAACCCATTTATTTACAAAGAACCAGCTTTAACCATCAGGATTATTTCTAAGCACGCCCAGTGGAAAAGCGATGCTCAGATAACCTGTAGCTATGTTATCTGTGTAGTTGTGTTACACAGATGTGGAAATCCTGTTCCTATGGGTTCTCTGAGGTAGATGGGTTGGCTCAGGCCAGCAATCAGAAAGCTTTAGAAAAAACACCTCTCACCTGGAATTAACTCCAAAATACGTGAGTAATATTCTTTATGTTTTCTGTTGGAGTCTTCCAGCCCTGTGACAGCCATACTGGCCCGTAGGGATTTTCTTAATACATATACTCTTCCCCCAATGTGAAATGAAGGTCCCTACATGAGTTGTCTCCAACATGACCACTCTGGGATCAAATTCTCTCCACCTTGTGAACTGTCTGCATCACCCTCCTCTCTGTCGGTACAGGACATGCTTTCCTGTCCAGGCCCCAGTAGTCCAAGGCACGTAGTCAATTTGAAGGGCATGCGCCTTTTCAGTGTGTTTAAGATGTCACCACTGAATTATTTCATTGTGCTTAAAAATCCTATTACCAAAATTATTATAATTTGTATCCTGTGATTTCATTATATGTACTTATGTCTTTCTCCAGTCCTTCTCAGCTTTAAGTCAGAAATGTAAAATTTAGCTCTAAAGCAAGCATGTCTGCTCTTAGGTGTTCTTTCCCGCGACTGCTCATGCCTTTCTGCTTCAGTCCTACATGGAGGAATGAGCCAGAACGGCACGTCTGAGTGCTCTGTTCTCTGCTCCTGCTGATGGATCATTGCTAGAGAGCTGGGTCAGAAGTGAGAAGCATCTTTTTGAATGCCCAAAACCAAATCGCAGATGAGAGAGCTGGTTGAGACAAGACTGGAAGTAGCGCCTGAAATTGCAGTAGATGTTTTTTTCCCTGGAAACAGAATCTTGATTGTCCAAAAGTTCATCAGTATCTTGCTTAGATCTAAAGGCAGCAAGTCACTGGAGTAGCTGTGCAGCCCTAAGCGATGAGCTGTCCTTCCTTCTAAAGCTGCGTGACTGTCCTCATGTACTGCACGTGCTTCAGTAATTTGCAGAGCTAGCACCACAAATAATCATTTGTTTGACATCTTAAACAAATCCTGTTTCATTCAGACACAGTTTTCCTCTGCTCAGTGGAAGTACCTTGAACAATTTCCCGTTTTCTTTTTTCTTTGTTAAATTTTAGGAATTTTAATGAAACCACCAGTGCTTTGGTCGCTTCGATGCTTACTTTCCCTGGAACCGATAACACATGCATGAATGAAAGCAATTCGTAAGTAGTTCTTGGTTTTCTTCCATTTAAATTCTGAATCTGCAAGAGAATTGACATAACACTATTAGCCATTAGACTTTAATAACCTCCTTTGATCGTCTACAGAATTGTCATACGTTGGTGCCACATACAGAGAAAAAAACCTATCTATCTCCTGACTCTCTTCAGATGGACTTGCAGACTCTTTCAGCTCAGGAGATGTCTAACTGCCCTTTTGCAGGCAGGTGTGGGCTTGCGCTGCTCACAGACTTGCACTGGCAGAATGCAAGTCGGTTCTGAGCAGGGTGCTGTCTAGTCATGATTGGTGTGAAGCAGACCTCAGCCCTGCTGAGAGGCTACGTGGCTCCCATGCGGCTTGGAGCGAAGGCTTGCATCTGCCAGCACAGAACTGTAGATATTCTTGAAGACAGGAAACCGTACTGTGTTTTAAGGCTGAGAATGGGACTTCCACACAGTCCCAGGACCTTGGCACTGGTGTTCTTTGCTTGCCTCCGGAAGTATTCACCACCACAGGTGGACTCCTTTCTTCCTATGAGTAGTAAGGAAGCAGCTTTGGTGGTGGCAGGATGCCAGGACAAAAGCAAGCTATTCTCATATCTGGGAAGTAGTCCTTGTCTCCCCAGTAATCCCAATTACATCACCGAGCCCATCCAGAGATTTCTCAGCATAGCTTTTGTTACCTGTATCTAAAAGCTATGCCATAAGGACTGGTTTTTTTCAGGCCCTGCAGATAAATTTCAAGGAATTAGTGGTAAAATCCCAGGCAGGCTTGCATGCTCACGCGTGCCACATATCATCTGAAGGCAAGTATTTCTACTGAGTATTTACAGTGACAGCCTAGTCAATACAGTCCATCACAGGACTCCCCAGTTATTGCAGTGACAATAGCCCTTATTTCTGCCCTGTAAGATGATTTTGGCCTTTGCCAAACTCCTTACACTGTCTGCAGTGGGAATGGGACAGTGTCTGGATTCCTTCTAATGGGCTGAATGAATTCAGGCGCAGAAAGCAGTAGCAAGGGCCCTCTGCCAAGACACACTGAAGGCAGCAGGAGGATGGGTATCCCTTGAAGCACTCAGAGCTGACAAGAAGGTCTGCTTTTCTGCTGGAGCTACTCCCTGTCATCCTTGCTGTCATTAAACAAGACAGCAATTAGCATCATTTGCACACCTGAGCAGAGAGAATCTCAGAGGAAAATGTGTTCGTTTTCAGGCAATGTTTAACAGAGGACATGCTCGGCCCATGGATTAGCAGTGGAAACCAGAGAACTAAGTATTCTGCCTGCAACTGCACACATGGAATCCAGGTAGTTTGAATAAACCCAAAACTGAGGGGGTTTGGGGGAATATTTGGGCAGCCTGGTAGGTTGGGAGAGGTTTTGTGGGCAGATGTGACACTAAGGGGAACTCACTGTTAAAATTCCTCCTGTCTCTTTTCGGCCTTGCCGACTTCGTGCACTGGATAACCACAGACAGACTGCACCAGTCTTGGGACAGGAAAGGAAACAGCATCCTCAAAAGATTCGCATGCTAATGTATCTGCCTTGCTCCCTGTGGTGGGAAAAGGTCTAACGGTGTTTTTGAATGTTGTATGATTGTCCCATTTAGCAGAGGTGAACATGTATTCAAGAGGAAAATTGCATTTTATACAAGCACTGTCATTATAAGAAAGCACAGCTATTACTGCTGCTTGCTCTTCAGAATGTAACTTCATGCAAAGTCTAGATCCATCTGCTTTTCCTCTGCTCTGTATTATAAATGGTGATGATTAATAACATTAGTTATTTGCATTACGGTGGTACCTACAGAACCAGATATGGACACTGCTGAGCTTTGTGTCCCCATGTACGTGGGGAAGAGGCAGATTCTGCCCCAAGGAAGTTACAATTTTACAACCTGGGTTGAAGCTGAGCTCTCCTCCCTCCAGTGCTGTTCACCTCTCTTCAGCTTTTTTTTCCAGTAGGAAATCAGACTCGCAGCACAGTGGGATGCCTTTTGTAAGATAAAGCATGTGCTTAGTTGAATGTTCCTAGTCATTCCTTAAAATGCAGCTATTTTGTGTGGTTTTCTGGACATACACTTAATTTCACATCATTAAAAGTATTGTCATCATTTCTCCAGTAAGTCAGGATAACGTTCAAAGCTCATTCTCACCTCTAGCAGGCACAGGCAGGTGTTCTTCAGCATGAAAGAAGCTATTTTGTGTATTCTGACGCGAAGTTATGAACAGATACACAATGGGGGAAGCCAGGGCTTTTGTTATGGATGAGCTGAAAGAAGCAGCCAGCACGGTGTCTGGTAGGACACTTCAACCGTACAAAACAGACAATGTGACTGTTCAATTATATATTCAGGACTAATCCAAGGTTTCTCTGAAGCTCAGGAAAATATTCCAAGTGACTGACAGTAACGCAAAAATGTAGAGCATAGCTACTGTGAAATGCAAGATGAGAGTTTGAGGCCACCACGGAGTTTCCTGCTCCGTGACTTGTTTTGCCCTCTGCAGTTGTCTGTGCAGTCACTCTGGCGCTCTGCTAAGTAGGATCTGCCTTAGTTCAGCAAAAATCTTCCTCTGTAGCATGCAGCAGATTTCAATGTCTCACTGATGTCAGTAGAACTGAAATGTAGATTTAAGCAAAGGCGGTTTTTGAGCAGCTCGCTAAGTATGTTCAGGACAGCATGCAGGGATGTGTGCCATGTGCCTTTGCGCCCTGATTTGTGAATCAAAAACTTCTGTAGCAATCAGTCCCAGGACCAGAATGTTGCCACTTCCTGCTCTCAGTCTTGTCCTGATACGCCTGCTGGTAGTTAAAACACAGACACTAACGGTTTTGTTCATTTGTCTCTGCTCAGATGTGTCCACAGACGAACTACACTCCCCCTCACAGAAGGACCTTCTCCATGCGGACACTTTATAACCTTACGGGGCACAATGTGGAGACCTACATTCTGGCAACTACCAAAGACTTCCTGCAGAAACGGTATGGCATATGTCCCCAGTCCTTCTCCTCTGAACTGATCTGGGAGCAGCCTCTTATATGTATCGTATCCACTATGCTTGAAGAGGCGACAGTGCAGTAGGGGTTTAGAAGGGCCTCTCTCCTGATGGTCTCTGTGAATCTGGTGAAAGGAGGTAAAATGTCCTGCAATCATGGAGTTAAAGATAAAGGTTTGTGCACTTGCTGTGCTTGATCATAGCAGAGATAGCCTAGGGATAACCTGTCAATCACCTGATACGTTGATGGCTGGATCCGCAGACAAGCCTTTGTCTGACTCAGAAATGCTTAAAAAGAGGAAAATCTGACACAGCCTGTCATGAAGTAAACCCTGGGGAGAGACTTTCCTCCAAGTTTGATTCTCTAAGAGTCTCAGCGTGTGCTTCACTTAAAAAAGTGCATCCATTCCAGCGAAATTAGAGGCTGAACGTTTCCTTGCACCATGGGACTGTTAGAGCTATTAGTGTGTCTGGACTCTGCCACACAGCCGCCCAGCATGTCTTGGGGCAAAAATAGCCTGCCATCAAGGTTGTCAAGGAATATGTTCATCTGCCATTGATTTAAATGGAGCTGCTTGTCTTCTGGTTAAGAAGGCTGTAGCCAAGCAGGTTAGGAGTCCACACAGCTCCAAAATGTTTCTCAAATGGAAGCTTTTAGCACAGTTTTGTGATAGTGCTGCCAAGTTTCTGTTTCCTTTTTTTCCCCCAGATAAGGGTTCCTGCAGCAGTGTTGGCTTGGCCACACACTATGTACTGGAATAAGTTCTTTTAAGTCAAGCTAGGATTAACTGGAGGAACAGTGCCATGCTAACATGCACCACCAAGAGTGTTAAAGCTTTTGAATGAGGGTGGCAATGCATTTCCCTCTGGTTCTCCCTTAGGTATGGTGGCTGGAGCTTCGGGCTGCCTTTGACAAAAGATCTCCAGTTCGATATCAGGCCGGTGCCCCCCAACAGAACACTGACTAAGGTAACTAACCTCCATCTGCTCATGCATGCGTGGGAAGTGTGGGACCCAAGAGAAGTGATGTCAAGTTCAGGGATATTTCAGAAAATAAAGCTAAACCCTCTGAAATCTGCAGCTTGGCATGGAGAGATGACTTGCAGTTCAGTTCCTTTTCTTTCCCCATTCTTCCTGATTTGTCTGACTTCTCTTGCTAGCAGGAGACAATTTTTCTGCTGTCATAATTTTATTATACAGAGGTGAAAAGATCAATTAGTAGCACCTTAATCTCACAAGAGAATGTATGTACCTTAACTAGGGCTGGCTGGTGCATTCTGATATATCTGTTTCTCCATTTCTGCTCAGTGAAAATGTAACGCATCATCCTTAGAAGGCTGAAATGTGATTGAACCTAACTGAAACGGGGTGCTGATCCAACTGCTGTAACTCCATACAGCCTGGTCTCTCTGGAAAGGTGGTGAGAGCACATCAGAGAAAAGACTGTTGAGGTTCAAAGATGATGGCAATATTTGCTCTGTAAAGACAGAATTAAGCCACTTTTACAACCTTTTTTCAGCAGCAAGTGTGCAATATGGATAAAGGGGCTGTATGCACTGAGATTTACTGTGTTGTGACGCAGCACAACCTAATGGGTAGAGCCACGGGAGACCCCATCTTCTTGTGCAGGCTCTGCCGCTGGACTGCTGAGTAATTTTAGACAAATGGCTTTGTGACTCAGTTCCATAAGGCCCCCATGTAAAACAGTGGTAATGATACTTATTTCTGTTGTTCTTAATTGGCTCCAAAGCCTAGTGATGACAAAGGCTAGGAGTGTTTGATACACCAGGAGCCTTTGTTGTATTGCATCTTACGTACACAGTTAAACAAGTCCCTCACTACATCCTTGGGCAAGAAGGTTACTTTCTTGAAGCATCTGTGATGGCATTCCTTGCTTCTGGGATAAAAACCTGCATGCTGGGAGCTCAATTCTGTTGTCAAATATAGATACTCACCCTTTGCAATGCAGTAAGGTACTGCCCTGGGCCCCCACCTGCCCTTCTGAGAGGGTATAATCCTCCTACAGGTCACCATCAGATCTGCCTGTCCTTCTCCTTCCATGATGCAAGTTTGCTTCCTCCCAGATCACTTTTTCTTCATCACAGATGCATGAAGTAGCTCCATGCAGTAGCTCTCCTTTCTTGTAGAAATGTTCATCCTTGACAAGATCCTGTGATCTCATTGCAAAACGAAGCTACCAGGAGTGTGTTCCTGTAGGAGCAGTGCTGTTTTCAGAGGGGGCTCCAAAAAATCACAGGGTTTGTCTCACTAACACTCAGAGCTCATGTAATGAATTTGTGGATGTTTTCACCCCTCCAGTCTTAGAGGTTCATCTTAGATCTCTAAGCAATAGCTACTTGCTTATCACATGTCAGGTTTAATACTTGGAAACCCTGATAGTGCTGGAAGCAGGGCAGAAAAGCAGGTAAGAAAAGTTACCGTGGGGAGAGAAGGGCTGTTGCTGAATGAGAGGTTGACGACTTGCTATTTTTTGCCCTAAAGCAACGTTTTTTCTCTGTGGCTTTCAAGGCATGTTAGACATTTGACTGCTGAGCCTTCTTTGGGAAGTCCCTGCTGCTGGTGTTCCAGACCTGAGCAATTTATTACAGAGAAACCAGGTTTCTGTACACTTTATGTCACATATCCAGCTGGTGCTGTTTTCTTCTCTCCCAGAAGGCAAATGAAGCTGGTGGGACCGCTTGTACTGAAAGTGAAATGTGCTCTTATACTTATTCAGTACTTGATGCAGTTTAATCATTGGACTTTAACTTGTAGTGCTTACGACTTCAGATAACAACCATGGAAGCAGAACAACCCAAAATGTTATCAGTAACAATTTCTCTCTTAAATTGTTTCAATTTCTCTGTTGTGTGCAGGTGTGGTACAATCCCGAAGGTTATCACAGCCTTCCAGCCTATCTCAACAGCTTGAATAACTTCATTCTTCGAGCTAACTTGCCAGAAAATGAGACTTCCAGATATGGTAAGTGCCCCTTTACATGAGCAGATAATTTCTCCCCTTTTGGGGGGGATATCCTGGTTCTGTTGAAATCGATGACAGCACTTACCTTCACTTCAGTGAGGCCATTTCTTTATTCCCAATTATGCAATTCCTTTAAAAACGGAATGGAAAACCATGAATAAATCACATATTTCGTTTGTCTTATACTCAGGGGGGATGGACACGGAGGACCCCAGCCTCTACACAAAACATTTCCTTCATCCAAAAAATGCCGATTTTTGCTCTTTGATTTATCACCTCTCATCTTGGAACCAAAAGCTGTGTCTTGATAGGTGCCCATTAGTTATGCGTAGAAAGGCCACTTTAGGTCATCTCCGAGGGTGGTTTAGATTAGTACATTTTCATATGTCACCCGTCTGCAGAGAGCAGCTCGGGATGTGTGGGTATGTTTGTGTTTGAATGAGAATGAGACAGAGGGAGATTAAGTGAGAAACATAGTTTTCAGCTGTATTTTTCCTCTGACACATGACACACACGGATCCCAGGGAGTGTTAGTAGCCCATCTGGGGTTATCAGTTCTCATAGCTTCTCGTCGGTCATGGAAGGCAGCAACCCAAATTCCTGCTGCTAAGCCAGGACACCCTCTCTTACCATTCATGGTTTAGCCTTCATTAAGGGTGTAGCACGGGCACAAAGGTGTCTGTGTATGTGTGTGCTTGTCTCTAGAGATGGAGGGGGTGCAGGGAGAAGAGAAAGATTTATGTTGGTGCCATTTTGAGAAATCTTATACAGAGATTTATGGGATCTGACAAGAGTAGCAATTGTGTGCAGAAATGCCCTACCGATTGATTTTCTTTGACAAACGGTGCCCTTCAGGCCCTGTCCTGATCATGCCAAGCCCCCTCACCTCAGAGGCCTGCTGTTCCAGATGACAGTCTCTCTTTGCTCATAAGATTATTTGTCTGAATTGAAGGATAATGGAAAAGGCATCTGGGCTGAAGCTTTGAGTGTCATGCCATGCATTAAAGAAACAGCAGAATGCTGATTACAAGTCAAAACAGCATGTCTCTTGTCCCACCTCCACATACCAACGCAGTGACACGAGCTCAGCTCACAACAAGTGAAACCAGTGCCTTGTCCCCTCCGCCAGCCTAAAATATCCACTGGCTCATGCCTTTGAGATGTGCAGCATGCCCTCCAGGTCAGGAGGTTCAAGCTCTTCGGTGCGGATCACAAAGCTGCAGCCCCTGCCTGGGTGTGGAGAGAGGAGACCTGAGCCAGGCACTTCTAGCGGCAGGAACATCCCAGAGCAGCTGAATTATTAAGCAGTGAAGCTTCTAGCCCGGTCTCTGTATTCCCAACACGTGCTGCAGCAAGACCAAAGGCAGGAAGCTCATGTGAACAGTCAGAAAGTTTTCACAGGGCAAGTTTTATACCAGCAAAATAACAGTGTTCAGTGAGAAAGAATAGCAGCAGTTTTTATTCCATCTGTGCTGCTGCTTATGTGTTTTTGGAAAGAAATGCTTAGTAGTAAATGACCAGACAGATAATTCTCAGCTTCCCGCTAATGATCCAAGCCTTAGAATGGGGGAAATAAAATGAATGGAGGAGGATAGCTCCCCTGGGGTAGTGTAAATCCCGTTTGAAATACAATTGAACAGACGTTCTGCGTGGTACGTTTTTGGCAGCTAAATCTATTTGTTGTTGTGACAAATAAATGACAGTTTAAGAACCATTGAAATGGCCAGATAAAAGTGCGTTGCCATTTCAGCAGTTTAAAAGAGGTGCCAGTCCCACTTCAGAGGTTTGACTTAGACTGCGTATTATTTTAAAAAATACATAAAAAGCTTTTTACCCTGTCACTAAGCAAGTCATAATAGCTTTTGACTTATGTATATTGTGCTTTCTCTTCTCTCAATCCCAACCAACAAAAAAGAGAAAGCATTGAAATGGAAATTTTGACTTCTAGCCTAAGCTTCAGTAAAGGAAAATAGCTTTATAGTGAAGTATTAACAGATTAGACAGACGGTATCTTTCTCTCTCTCCCTTTTAGAGAAGGGAAACATTTCCTGGCTGTTCATGTGGTTTTATCAGCAGCCCGAGATATTAATTCCATTTCTGTCACTGATGACAAGACTGAGTTATTTTTTCCCCTCCGAAATGAATTTCCTATGAAATCTTCCCTTTCAAATTTATTTGCTCAGTATGGCATGTGGTCAGCTAAACCCCCAGTCTCCTCCTTTCTGGTCCCCATGTTGGACTGCTCGTTCTTAGGGAAAATAGCCCAGAATAATTCAGGCACCTGGCTGTAAGGAGCTTAAATTTCAGAGGTGGTATGTTTGAGCAAATCTCTCTGGATTTAATAGCAGCTAGAGGCCCTCCAGCACTCCCTGAGAATGGAGGCATTTACTTAGGTTCCTAAATACAGATTGAGAACATCAGGTTCAGGTACATAAACATCTTAGCTTAAACCCTGTCTCGGGTGCTGGAGTCTTAGAGACTGGGCTGTTGTCTTGGTGGGACCAAGGCAGAGACCTTCACTGGAGGGTGGAACTGGCCCACCAGAGCCCCCCAAGTTCCTCCCTTTGTTAGAAAACTCAGGTTTTACAGGTAAAAATTGCCCCTGAACAAGGCAAATTGTGTGATGAACAATACTAGTATATTTTGGGCTAGGTGTTCTCCTTGGTAAAGAAGTACTTAAACTGAATCTTATGAATATATCTGCACATGAGCAGAAATTTTCTCTCTTGCAGCTTCTGCCTGATATAAACCCTTTTTTAAGGGACCTTTTTGAAACACGTCACATTTGGCTTACAAACACAGTAACGAGATTTTTGCGAGTTCCTTTGGACAAAACAATCTTTGTGTGTGGTTTTTTCCTAGCTGCATAAGACAGAATACTTCAGAATTAACTCATTGCAATTAATTCTTGATAAAGACAGATATCACAGGAAGGTAATCTTGGTGGAGAAAGCCAATATAGGGAATGATTTGTTTCTGATGATAAAAGAACAAATGAAATGAAGTGAAATCGTCAAACAGCAGCTGAAAACGAAACGTGTTCATCAGTTTTGAACATGTCAGTGTCGAGGAATCTAACCTAAAACACACGGACCCACAAGCACGTGCCTAGTTTTAGGTGCGGGAGCGCTCTCCCTGAAGTGGGTGATACTACCAGGCATACAGATGCAGAAACAAGGCCTAGGGTTTGAATTTCAGATCTGCTGTGCATCAAAGTGAAGTCATGGGAAAAACGAGGATGCTCAAAATTCTGCCCAAGATCACACCAAGACGACAGAGCAAAACCCAGCTTTTGATCTGCTTTTCTTCTCTGCTCACAGTTTTCCATATTGCTGTCAGTCTCAGGAACTGGTGAAGGAAGTTAGCCACATGTTCAATTTCTTTTCTTTCTGTTTTTGTAGGTATTTTCTTATCAGCTCACCCATATCCTGGAGGACAGAGTCAAGAACAAATAATGTAAGAAGATTCATTTGGCTGATGCCTGAATTGTTTCGTTTCAAGAGAAAAGAGCTTCTTGGAACCCACAAAGCAGCCTAAATTACTGAATATCTTTCTCTAAATGGAGGAGCTGCTCTCTTCCTTCATTCCCTCTATGCATGAAAAGCATCCTGCATGCCACAGAGCTGCAGATTCCTCTTAGGGTTTCTTCGCAGGATCCCATCCAGATCTGGGGGCCACAGTTATAGCACGACACGTTTTTGTGCTTTGGCACAATAATAATGATTATGTAATTTCCCCTTTGGCCTTTCCAATCCATGCTATGGTACAGTGTTATGGCTCAGTGCTGTGCGTCCTTTTTCTAGGCGTAATTACCATCAGCAGAAGATGCTGGCACAGAATCAGGACCGCTGAGCTCTAAACACCACCTCTGCCATGAGGGCAATCTGCCACTTTGACTCGCCCTGTACATCTTTCTCCACTTTCTCCCCAGGCTCAACAGCTTACTCGACATCATAGTTTCCATGTCCGTTTTGGTTGGCTACTCTATCACAACGGCAAGCTTTGTGCTCTACGTGGTAAAGGAACATCAAACCAAAGCCAAACAACTGCAGCATATTTCGGGCATTGGGATGACAAGCTACTGGGTGACTAACTTCGTTTATGATCTGGTAAATAATTCACATTCCTAAATGCACCAAGAGTAGCATTACACAGCGGGGGAAAAAAAGTTCTTTATTTAAAGTTGGTTGCCTAGACTTCTTAATATTATTACTACCAAGAGTGTTATGTAGTAATTGTTCTCCAAGGCATTGAAGACTATTAAATGTGAACTGCAACACTGGATTTTGCTAAGCGAAGGCATTCCTTCTCTCTCAAGTGTATGCAAAACACTCAGCACATTTATATGAGAGCAACACAGAGCAGGCCAGGGCTTGATTTCAATTTTAACATGCAAGCGGCAAGCTGCTTTTCTGTTCGCTCGCAGCGCTGGATGAGTTGTCATGCAGGCTTTGTGCATCTGAGGTAAGGCTTTGGGGCTTGAGGCTTCAGCCGTCTTGGAATCCCTAGGAGGACAGGGTGTGACATTAGCAGACAGCTCACAGCTCACACTCCCCTGCTGGGCAAAAATCCATTGCTAGGTTGAATACTCTCTTTAAGATTATATATTATAAAGGTTTTTAAGCCAAGGAAAGCTACTAACGCAGCCCCAGCACTGGAGTGAGTTCCCTTCTACAGCGCTGCACTGCGTTGTATAGATTTACCACCTTGTTCCTATAGGTAGTTGAGCTCCCCAGCACTGTGCTGCATTCCGTGGCACATACATGCTCTTGTTCTCCCTGGAGTTGTTCCCTCATGATAAAGAAGGTTAATAGCACTGCTGGAAAACATCAATGGGCTAAGAGGAGAACTATGCGCAGTGTCTGCAAGCTAAAGTGCTTTGTGTCCTACGAATTACCTTCAGTGCATGATGGCAAACCCTCACGTATTAGAGATCCGCAAGTGCAGACTCTCTCTGCTCGTAAGCTTTGGCATCACCAGCTATGCTGTCATGGTGATCAGCTTGGTGTATCCGACAAACTTCTATTGATGCAGATCTGCTAGTGCCTAAAATCCCGGTGCACATCATCGGTTCCTGAAAAGATGAAATCTTGAAAGGCATTTGGGTGGCCAGCTCCCTTTGATGCAGTGAGGGTGAAGGGCTGAAATTTCTTGTGGAACGTGAGCCTCGACTCTTTCAGCAGAGCACAGCCTAAGTTCTAGGTGTTTTGGTAACACACTAGCAAAGCGGTCCGAACAATTCAGTTCTCACCACTAAGTCGTATGAACTGCCTGTTCATAGGGGCTGGTGTGATTAGGCAACACAGCAGCAAGTATCCCCTGCCTTGCAGGAGAGGCTTGAAAGGGGTCTGAAGGCAGTGTGGCTGCAGTCTGGCTTGGCAGAGCAGCCCCGAGTCCCAACACAGGGCTGAGGATGGAGCAGGCTCGTGTCTGCTTTCCTGATCCAGGCTCTCGCTCCAGCACTGCATGTTTGTAAATCAGCCTGTGGAAAAATCCCCAGAGTCCTCGCTACAATCAGTATTCAGCGGGCTGAAACTAATCCAGCGCTCTCGGCAACTTGATATTTCTCAGTGAATCCCTGCCAGTAAATTCTGTTAAATCCCAAAGCGGAGGAAGAGAGGAACCTTTCAAGGCAGACATTTGGTAGATCCCTGGCTTGACTCAACATTCTAAAGACTAGATTTACAGGGCACAGTGAAGTGGTCTGACTGCAAGGCTAACAGAAAACCCAAAGGGGTATGTGTCATTCACAACCGTTTTTTAAGGCACTTTCGGCTCGCAGTCCTGAATGTTGAGGCTTTGCCTATTCGAAGTGGCTTTGTGGGAATTCATTTGCCAGACTCCTGGAAGCCTCAGGAGGACTGAGACCCCACCTGTATTTGGTTTCCCTTAGAAAATCCAATCTGCCTTTGTGGGACCAGATTCAGACCTGGTTGTTACTGCTGCATACTTCTAGAAAAATGTTTAAGAATTATTGTCCAATAACATCTTTTTAATATAATTTTGCAGGTACTTTTTATGGTCCCAGTTGGACTCTCAATAGGAGTTATTTCATCCTTCCAGATACCAGCTTTCTGCAACAACAGTAACTTACTGGCAGTATTTCTTCTGCTGTTACTGTTTGGGTAAGTGTGGAACTTAGTTATTTAAATATCCTTGCACAAAGGGAGGAACTGGATATTGCGGGCTGCTGCAGTTTGAGATCTGAGGGAGGAATACATGGGCTTTTTTCTTCAACGTGTGTTTTACAAACCGTGCCACAGTTGCTTCTTCCAGGAGCAGTGAGCTCAACTACTGTTGTCACACCTGCTTTATTCAAAGCAAAAAATTCAAGGTCACAATGGCAGCCCAACCTGTGAGCAGATGCCTACTGAACTATTGCAAAGTTCATGATCTAGAAGCATTTCAAAATTGGAGAGGGGAAAAAAAAAAACCCAACAGCAGCATAATTCAGGAGAACTTAGCAAAACTGTCCCCCTGGCTTTGAATCCTCCAGGCCCAGTCTATCTGCTTTCAGTCGGGGCTCCATGTTCAAAGTATGTATCATAAACTTTTTCTCCAAATTCTAACAGATGCAAAGGCATTTTTCCTTCTTTAAGCTCCTGCAATGTGAAAACCTAGTCACATCCAAACCAGAACTGTTCTGTTGTGTGAGGTCTTTAGTCGTTCATTTTCAGTCACTCTTTGAGTTACTGTGGTATTCTCTGCACTGTGGGCAATTTACAGATACACCACGTTTTCATGGATGTACCTGCTGGCTGGGTGTTTTAAAGAAACGGGAATGGCCTTCATCGTTTACGTCTGCGTCAACTTGTTCTTTGGCATCAATACCATCATTACTCACTCGGTTGTATTTCTGCTCTCCCAGGAAAAGGCCACGGACCAGGTAGGAACCACACTAATACTAAACCCTTGGTGACCTACAGGAGGCTTCTTGTTGAGTTTGGTGGCTTTGATCAGGTCTTTAGCAGCTGGTTGGTTTCAAGATACTTGAGGTAAACCAAGCAGAGGACACCACCCTCAGGACTTAATGTAGACAGGGTGTGAGTCAAATACAGATCTTGCTTCCCTGTAAATCTGTACCCCCAGCAAAAAAGGAAATGATGGTGACAGGGGGAGAATACAAAAAGAGAGATGGAAAACTGCCCGGGGAGACCAGAGCAGGACATGGGTGTAGATGTTTGATAAAAAGTTGATAGGGACTTTGAACCATCGCTAAGTTCCTGTGGCACAAACTGTGGAGAGTGACGACTAGATGTCACTGCCCTGAGTCTGACACATGCTGCTGTAAGCCCAGCACCAGCTGTCTGTCATCTAGATCTGCAATGCAATCACCTTCTCCCTGCAAGGATGAAAAATGACTCAGAGACAGGGATGATTCCCTAATGTAAAGCCTACTCTTAAATTGAGATATGCCTGGGAATCACTAGGATAAAATGTATGCCTTACATTTACTTTTCTTTCTTTATGAAGGGCAATTCTCCGTAAAACATTAACTGGGCTGGATTTTTATCTTAGCTGGACAGTGCTTGTGTAGCAACCCCCTGGATTTTAAGGAGGTGCAATTATGATCATCTTTCATCCCTCTGTGCCCCAGTGGCAGGCAGTCAGTTTCTTTCCATGCTAATTTACTGCCTCTCCACTTTGCTGCCTGCGCTAATCCTTTCTTCTTCTAGAAATGTACTCAATCTCCGAACAAGAGTTCGTAAGTGTGAGACTGCACAGTGGGTTGTTTTGCCATGAATTAACTGGAAAAGCCTTTCTGTGTCTACTAAAGTCAAATCTTGTGTTTTATGGAGATGTTTGTCCAAGGAGACAGATAGGCCAGTGCTCCAGGGGAGTGGGCTGTGCTCCACAGTGGGCTGGTGCCATGGCTGTGTAGTTTTGGGAGGGCCAGTGCAGCTCAGTGGCAGGATTCAGCTCTGGCTCATGGGTGGGTTTCGGACGGGCTGCTGCATGCACAGGGTGAGGCAGCTGGAGCAGCAGTGAGGGGCTGCGCTGGGAACTGGCTGCTGTGTACTAGGGGTGATCACAACCTCAGAGCTGCCTGTTGACTTTTCTGACCTTGTGCCTGTGAAACGAGCTGTCTCCAGAGCTCTTTGCTCTCAATTTAGCCCTGCTCTGAGACACAAGCAAATCCCAATGTAATTGTTACACTTCAGTCCCACAGTAAAACCTACAAATTTATTCCATCAATAAAAACAGTGACTGACTGTGCTGCTTTTGGGTTTTTTTTTCAGGGCTTGCGTGATCTCGCTGAAAACTTAAGGCATGTGTTCCTTCTGTTCCCACAATTTTGCTTTGGCTATGGCTTGATTGAACTGTCACAGGATCAGGCGCTGCTGGGCTTCTTAAAAGCCTATGGAGTGGACTACCCTGACAAAACCTTTGAGCTGGACAAGATCACATCCAAGCTGTTAGCCATGTTTATCCAGGGCACCGTGGTTTTTGCCATTCGTCTTATGGTTCATGACAGGATGATTCAGAGAGTCTGGAACAACATACTGGAGTAAGTAACATCTGGAGTCTCGCAATGAAAACAGACCAAGCCAGAGCTCAGTGGTTTAATTCTGGGCTCTCACACCATCGTTGTCAATTATGAAGACCATAAATTTCCAAGACACTTTGCAAACATGGAGTAAGTTTTCTCTGGCAGCAGCCCTGGTACCTACCAGTAACTGGGAGTATTAACTAATAGAGGTGTAGGTTACTGGAGTCCCTTGGTAGTCCTTGCTGGCTGAGACTATGGCCCTTGTTTCAGGGCTCTGGGTTTGGTGGGCTGATGTTCACCTGGTGGCAAGAACAGTCAGTCCATTGACAACCTCTTTGTTTAAATCTCCACATCTCCTCTGGCTTGGGTGCACACAGGGAGGAGTGAACACAGTCCTGTCATTTGCATTATGAGTGTGTCTACAAGGCAGGACTTGCTCCAGCTCAGAATATTTGCTGAAAAAGAGAAAAAATTAGTCAGAAAGAGAACACTGGGTTTTTTTAATTCCCTAGATAGAGAAAATATCAGGAGAGAATAGAAGCTGTCTGCATATCCGAGTATTTTTTGCATGCATTGGCATTTCACTGGAAGGTTCCTTAGTACCTATCGCAGGCACACAGGCCCACACTGCTGTCTGCTCTGTCTGCCAGAGCCTAAGGTACGCTCTCTGCCCTCCCTGTAGGTTCCTATTTGACAGAGTGCACGGCAAAGCATCGCTTCTGCCACCCGTGGCTGAAGAGGATGGAGATGTCCAGGCAGAGAGGAACCGGGTGGAGTCTGGCAAAGCTGACTTCGACGTGGTGCAGCTTCAGAATCTCACAAAGATCTACCACCTTCCTCACAAACACATCGTGGCTGTGAAAAACATCAGCCTCGGGATTCCTGCTGGAGAGGTAAGTGAGGGGAAAAGGCTGTGGGCACTTTCCACCCTGGGCAGGGAAATCGGAACAGATCCACCATCACACTCTCCTCTTCTCACTCTCATCTTCTCACTCAGTCCTTGCCTCTGTTCCAGCATAACTGTAATGTTTTTTTCTGCTCTGACCTCTTCCTTCCTTCCTTTGCCTTATTTATTGATTCTTGTGGTTACAGTAGTGACAAAAGGCTCCTGGTGGATTTGGGACACCAAGTGACAGTTTGAAGGCCCCTAGAAAGAGGAAGAGTGGATGGGACAGAGATGGAGCTGTATTCAGAGCAAAATGTCTGCGTGCTGTGTTTTTACAACACCTAGCGCAGCACAGTCTTGGGGGTCACTGTGGGTTACCATATGGAAAATGAAGACAGCAGAATTTGTCCAGTTGCAATTAGTCACCTAAACTGCATGGGAGACAGTGAGTCAGGCAAATCTGCTTGTATTTTCCCATCAGGGAAAGACAGATGATTTCAGCTGAACACAGTTTTGTGAATCAGGACTTAAAACTAACTCTAAAGAAAAAAACGTTCTTTGGTCATGTCAGTGCAGTTACCTGAAAAAACACTGACTTGTGAGAAAAGACAGGAACACACAAAGCACCTCTGAGATCCAGCGGGAAGTGGAGACCAGATTCTACCTCGGGCTGTGCACCTGACTTGTGGGGAAGCTTGGAATTAATCCTTGGTACCTGATTCTTTTTGAATTGCCTGACTCCCACTGAGATGAAAGGATGTAGGGTGCGGGGCAGGAGGACAGCAGCTTCATGTGGAGTCTGTGGCACTGATCTTTCTAGTAGAGGATTTTTTCCAAGCCACAACCAGCATTGAGGTTCCTAACTTTTGGCAAAAGTCAGCCTGATGCTGGTGGAATTTAGGGTGCCATTCGTCATCTGTCAGCAGAGACCGTGGCCCTGCCCTGCAGACTGTGCACAGATGCTGTCCCAGTGTGGACCTTGAGGTAGGGAAGAGCCTTGGACCGATGCTGTCCATCTGAAGTGGGCCCAGCACGCGAGGATCTTCAGATCCGCAGTCTGTACTAACCATATCAAAATAATAGTGATGATTGGCACAATGGTGATTGCTTATGCAACACACAACTGCGTATCTCCAACCCTCACAATAAAACATAGATTTTAGCATGGGGATACTGAACTGTGCTACAGGGAGCCCGTCCTTAATCTTATTAATGTAGTGCATTAGGGAGAGCATTTGACAAAAATCTTGTGTCGCATTAGGGTTTTACCAATGACAGCACAAACCTCCCTCACCTCATTCCTATGATGAGCTCGGTTCCTGTCAAGGGGAGGATTTGCGCACAGCAGATGATCAGGATTCGCCCTGTCAGATGAGCTCGCTGCAGAAAAGCACATTGCAGTAAAAGGAATGACTCTATTAGAGACACATCCTTGATTCTTCACCATATTAAACAAACGGTCCTAATATAAGCTGCAGGATATTGCACCATAAACAACCTCCATTATAACGTACACATGCTCTGCGTACCTCTGCCTCTCTTAGAATTCATCTTGCTCAAGGGTCCAGAGGAAAAAAGAGACAAGATGCACTGAGCACTCATCTCGGAGCAGTATTTCTGCATTATAAATACAGCATGGTTACATTTCTACTTTTCTTTCCCACAATCCAGTGCTTTGGCTTGCTTGGTGTGAACGGAGCTGGAAAGACGACCATCTTTAAGATGCTGACAGGTGATATCGGAGCATCCAGCGGAAGGTTGCGGGTCCAGGATCATTCTGGGTATGGAGGATGTGATCTTTGGGGAAGGCGCATGAGCAAATCAGCCTGGGAGCGGTTTTTAAGAAATGTACGAGTCTGAAACAAAACTAAGCAATCAAAACAGAGCAAAAATAAATAAGGCAGGGAATTTCATCCTTTGAAAGTGGTATTGTTGCTTCCCTAGGGGTCTGTATTTTGGTGTTTCCATCACTACTTTCTGTTGTAAACGTGGTCAGACTCAGGTCCTCAGCTGAGTGTAATCCCACTTCTGAGCTGGTACCTGGACACCAAGTAGGAGTCATCTCAAAGCACTCTTTAACAGGAGTAGGCCTGGGGGCAGCTGTGTCATCTGAAGTGCTGGCAGTAACTGGAGAACGATGTACTAGTCGTGGTGGCTAACAATGCTCACAAATACAGTTCTTCCTTTGCAGAACGGAGGGCTGAAAAGCTGAAGATCTGCAGATTCATAGCATTTTCCTTCAGGGGTTGGGGAAGGGGTTAGGAAGCGGGAGAAAGGGTTTTCCTCTGTCCTGTCTGATTCCAGAGTGCCTTGGCAATTCAGTGTGTTTAAAATGACTCACCAGCTTCCTTACACAGGTCCTTGAATGACATTAGTGAGGCACACTGGTCACTCTTTGGCTACTGTCCTCAAGAAGATGCCTTGGATGACTTGCTGACGGTGGAAGAGCACATGTATTACTACGCTAGGCTCCACGGCATCCCAGAGAGAGAGATCAAAGGAGTGAGTAACACTGGGGCTTGACCTAAAGCACTTCCCAGCTATTGAGAGCCTTTACGTTGATTTAATTAGTCTGTCAGTAAGTAAAGGTGTGCGAGGTATTTTACACCTGGACATACTCTTGCTCCCATAGGTTGTTCTCCAGCTCCTCCACCGGTTGAATCTGATTGCCTACAAAGACAGAGTCACCTCTATGTGCAGTTATGGCACCAATAGAAAATTGTCGACTGCTCTGGCTCTCATTGGGAATCCATCAATTCTGTTGCTGGTGAGAAATGAGGTCTTGTTTGGGGAAAGATGAGCAGATCTTTGGGCTGACAGGGGTACTTTGACAGTCTAGCAAAAGCTCCTCAGGCACAGCTCACAGGACACTCCTCAAATGTCCACGCTTAGCCTGACAACATATGCATCAGGGAGAAGTTTAGATTCCATCAAGCACCCACATTTTCTCTGAGGGCATGAGAGTGATGAATCTGCCAGCTTCTGTTAGCATCTTGCAGACATCAAAAATAGATCCTATATTTGACAATTAAACTCTCCTTGTTCCCAGCTCTTTCTTGTGGTTTTTTTTGTATCGACTAACCTGCACAGTCTTGCAAGAAAAGTGGCATCCGAGGCTCCAAATCTGTAGGAGAGCAAAGGAGCAACTTCCCTCAGGATTAGAACGTAAAACTATTTTTCTAGGTTTGGCTTCCCCTTTTGTCTTTCACTTCGAACTTTCCAGTTCTTTCATGAGATACACCATTGCTGAAATAATAGAATTGTCTGTGCAGTTTTTCCACTTGCTGTGTTTTGAATGTATGCAGTGCTCTGACAGCGGGTTTCCTAATATTAGATTTGATACCTAGCGAACATAATTCTCCCTTGCCCCAACTTGTATTGAGCCGAGCACTGCTGCCTTTCCTTCTGACCACGTACATCAGTGCTCTAGCTGCTTTTGCGAGAAAAAAAAAAAATCCCAATAAAAATAGATGGTGGGGAAATGTCCTCCATGCTGACTGCAGCCTGAACCCAAGCTGGTTTATGTCTGCCTTCTGTAAGGCGTTGTCCTTAATAACAATTTGTCAGTCGGAAATTGGCTAACGATTTTATCAGCAATGCATAAGACAGAAGATGTTTACCATCTTTCATTTCTGGGTTACTGACTCTCTAAATGGAGGAATGCAACACTTGCTTTTTCAGCCTATGAGGTGCACATGGGACCCAAGTGCCAGTTGATAGCTTCTTGTCTGAGATTATACCTGATACTTAAAACACCGTGGTATAAAATGTGCAGTAGGGTTGCTCTTAGATGGTGCTATCCCAGCTAGTCAAGAGTCCAAGAGAGGCTGGGAGTTCCCACCAGTCACCAGGGAGCTGTGCAGCTCCAAAGGGCAGCAAGGATGGAGGTCTTCATCAAGCTGACTTGCTTTTGCTTGAAGGGAGCATAGGATGTCTCAGTCAAAACCATAATGCAACTGAAGATAATCCTTCTCCCAGATCTGTACAGGTGTAAGCGCTCCTGTGGCTCCTCACGAGCAAACATAACCCTAATGATGAACCTAGAAAGAGCACAATTGTGAGGAAGATCAGATTTGGAGTGCAAATGTACATTCAGTTGTGTCTTTCCCAATAGGATGAACCGAGCTCTGGAATGGATCCGAATGCTAAACGCCACCTTTGGAAAATCATCAGTGAGGAAGTGCAGAACAAGTGCTCGGTGATACTCACATCCCACAGGTAGGGCTGGTGTGGCTCTGTTCTCCAGTTTCAGGTGCTGCAGGAGGTATGGAGAGGCCCCTCCTGTCGGAGAACGAAAATGACGGACTGCACGCACTTTATGAAAGTGATAACGCAGACCTTTATTTAGTGCTATAGCAAGCCTTATATACCTTCTGACTCTTAAGCAGTGATTTTCCACTAAAAACAACACCTTCCCTTTATCTTATCAGTTCAGCCTCTACTCCCTGTACTTCCCAGCGCTTGCCTGCTATTTTGCAGCTGTTCTGCTATTTTTTAACTCGTAGTTTTCTTTCTCCCGTGTCTTCTGTAGCTGCTCACTGATCCCACGGCTTCTTGCATGATGTTTTTTCTCCCGTGTCTTCTGCAGCTGCTCACGGGTCCCACGGCAAAGCGATTATATTTTGCATTTCTGGTGATCCTTAAATTTCTGTCCATGATCGATCGCCGGCTGTTCCCACACCCTCCTTCACACTCCTCGTTGGTCCTCACAGAATTTCAGGGCACCGAGCTATGACATGTTCGGGGGGTTGTTGTGACTGAATGGGGGTGCCCACAGAGACCCACACTTGATCTTAGGGAAGATCAGTAATGTTCTCTGATTACTAAAATAATTATATTTTTATACCTTCTCAATGACTGAACTAGAGTTTCTTGGTTGGTTTTGCAGCATGGAAGAATGTGAAGCCCTCTGTACCAGGCTGGCTATTATGGTGAACGGGAGTTTTCAGTGCATTGGCTCCTTGCAGCATATCAAGAGCAGGTCAGTAAAATGTACCTATTTCATTTCTGCTGAATGGCATATGGTAGCCTACAGCTCTGAGGGCTCAGAACGTGAGGCCTTTGTTAACAGGGCATCAGAATAACGTCCTTTTCTTACTACACCGTTGAAATTCTGTGGTAACTAATGCACTTTCCACTCTCTCACAGCCTTTTTTCCCAGAGGTGTGTTCCCCAAAGTAATCTGTTCACTGCTGAAAATGTGGAATGCATGTTAGGGTTGAGCTTTGATTTTATTAGTTATCACAATAGCTTGGCTTCTTATTAAGTTTCACTCCAAGTTAACAACCCTGACCCCATTCAAGCTGCACTCTGCCTGGATTAGATTTCCCCAAAGAGGCTGTGCAGCACTCTCAAAGGATTTTCTTTATCTGTTTCTCTTTTCTAATTGTGATTTTCTTTTTTCCCCTAGGTTTGGAAGAGGATTCACTGTCAAGATGCACTTAAATAGCAGCTCCGTTTGCACTGAGATGCTGACAGAGTTCATGAAATCACACTTTCCAAATACATGCCTGAAGGTAAGCAGGACAAATGCTTTCAGCATTCAGGACCTCTCAATCCCTCCAATTTAACCAAGAGGATCTTGCAAAATAGACACCTTGTAACATCCTGTGCACGTAGATCCGTGCTCTCAGAGCACAAGGGATTCATACACACATGCTCCTCGGTGCTATCAGCAACACCACCCAAGGGCTAGAGCACCCACGTTCCTTGGTGACTTCAGTAACTTCAGCCAAACAGCTGCAGTGATCCTATAAGGCAGCGGTTAGGTGACCTTCTGCCCCTGGGAACGGTCCCATGGAAGCCTGGACTACATGAAGACCCACTTCATATTCAGTGGGGAATGAGGTGGTCGCATGTTTCCTGTAACAGAGTAACTGTAAACACAGAGTAACTGAGTCACAAATCCCATCTGTTTTCCATAACCCAATCTCAAAACAGCAGATGTGGAGCTGGAAAATGCTATGGCTACCCTCAAGCTTCCAGCTCAGGGGCTTAGTTATCATCTTGCCCATCACAAAACCCACCAAAACTCCCAATGGGGAAACACTGGTCAATACCAAACAATAACACTCTTTGGGAGAGAGGAGGACAGGACACACCCTCTGCCCATTCATTCTACCATGGTTCAGCTCCTCTTCGCTTTTCTTCTCAGCCAGCCAGCCATCAGATCTGTTGGCTTTTCATAGGCAGCAACACCTTAACTTCACCCCATCATTCCTGTTCCTACAGGATCAGCATTTCAACATGGTGGAGTATCACGTTCCAGTCTCTGCAGGAGGGGTAGCAAATATATTTGATCTCCTGGAAGCCAGCAAAGCAGCCTTCAATATCAGGCACTTCTCAGTGAGTCAAACAACATTGGAGGAGGTGAGGAATTAAAGATGTGTGGCCATCCATTTAAAACTGCTAACAGGGGAGCAGGCTGATGGTTGCACATAATGGACTGCTGCACACAATACACTACCTTTTGAAAGATTTCCATCTATATGCCTCCTGAGGATACTTTATCAGCACTACTGCCTCCAGATACCTGTGCTGGCACTGGGAAAACGCACACAGAAAGCTGCCTGTAGCATAAAGGATCTCTTCTTCCCTCTGTCACGGCTGATTTCAGCAGCCTCATGGGTGTGGATGAAGGACAGGATTATGAATCACCCCCAAGTCCCATGCCAGGCTTTCCACCAGCCCTGCAGATTTGCTTGATCTCGCTCTTTCTTATCCTGTATTTGCGTTGTAACTTCATTTAGCATTACTCCAAACTTAACTTCATGGTTAAGTTCCTTCCATTTTCCCTTGGAAGAACATGCTGACTGGCTTCAAAATCCTGTAGGAAATGCATCAGCTGAAGGGATGCTGCAAGGACTATCCAGAAGAAATCATCCTGTTGAGCATCATCCTCTGAAATATTAGGTCTGACCCAGAGAGAGGAGCAAAAACTGCAGCCCTATAAATCTGGGGGAGGAGGGAAGGAGGTCCTTGATACTGCTTTTTTAACAAGGGGCAGTGGAGGTGAGAGAAACGGGCAGACAAACCGCAGGAAGCCCCAAGTCACGTTTTGTGAGAGAACAGCTTGGATTTGTGTGTATGCAAATGTGATTGCAGGTAGTGTTCTAGTAAGAATATTTTATGTCTTCATTAGATACTGTTCAAATGAAGACTGTTACATGCGATTATATATACCTACCTATATAATATGCCGTTGTACCTGCACAGATGTCAATTATATATAAACAGATGGGTTTATAAAGTAATAATATAGCTGTGATGAAAACGAGCCACCACACGGGTATTACCTCGCTAGTACTTTTGAAACATGAGCTGCAGGACAATTAGGTTTTGTACAGGAGTGTCTACCTTTGCATCGCGGGTGTCGACGCAGCGGTACTGGGGTGTGCATCCATTTATTTACCATAGCCCACAGACACCCAACATTTGCAATTCTCAAATCCAGGGTGAATCCACTCCTGAGCACTCTCTCCAGGCTCCCAGTCAAGTGAACAGCCATTCCTTTTTTATATTCATTCCTATCATAAATTATTCATGCTGTCACATACTGAATGTTTCCCTTTCAATTTCTAGGTTTTCATCAACTTTGCTAAAGACCAAGTGGATCCTGACGGCGCAGATGCAGGTCCTGATGTGACACTGGACAGCTCTGACACAAGTAGCCAAGATAGCACCATAAGCTCCATCTATTGAAGGGACCCAACCAACCACAGGGGATCACAGAAGTTGGGGAAAAGACCTGATGACCCTTCAGGGTTCTTCCAGCCCTGTCTTCTGTGATTCTGGGATGGTGGGGATAAAAAGTCCCATTTTCTTAAAGTACTTTTTGCTTTTGATATGCCCTTATTTTGTTACTAGAAACATGATAGGCACTTAAGACTGGCATTTGGTTACAAATCAGATGGGTCTTTCCACAGGTTCTTTTTTTTTTTCCCCAGCTCTTGTTTTATGATCACTTTACTGCCTGTGAGGACTCAGTTGACATCATCTGCTGCTTGTGGCCCTTTGCTTACAGCAAAGATGGCCATGATGGAGCAGAGGAGCTGTCAGCAGTGCAGGGTGTTTGACAAAAACTCAGTCCCTCGGCTACCCTCTCTGAAAGCCCACGCTCCACTCTTTGCTCAGCAACAGACTTTCTGGGTGACCATGAGAAAGTCGCTCAGTTCTGACAGGTTCCTCACCAGTGAAATGGGGTTCACGGCCTTGCGCTACCTCACGGGGGTGTCGTGAGGACGTAGGTGTTACGTACTGAGAGTTGCCTATGCCATTGGTGGGGTCCATCTTTGGTGATGACATATAGCTTAGCTGTATGTGTGGGTTATGTCAGTGCAAATATAATTACTTTGAAAGTCAGCACTTGCAGTGGTTTCGGTTTGTTCCTGTGTTTTGCTCCTGCTCCGTGTAAGTCCTTGAGTAAGTCCTTCCATTCCAGGCAGTTCCTGGCTCTTGGTACCCAGTGGAAGATCTCTCCACCAACCTGCCCCTTTCTCCTTTTGGCTGGTGTTCAGGGCTTCTCCATTGCAGCAGCAGCAGCATGGTACGAGGCAGGTGTATTTGTTGAGTCCTCTGATATGAAGAAGTTTGCTTCATAAGATTGCGTTTCCCCAAGCAGAGTAAAAGCAACGAGCATCTCCCTTGCTCAGGAAACTGCCATCTCCCAGGAGGCTCTGCCCCTCTGCTTCCTTTTCAGTGACCGTTTTCCTCCACACCCGAGTGGTGGCTGCCCCATTAGCTCCAGAGCTGTGTTTTCCCATATAATAAGGCACAATGAGCTTCTCCTTCAAAGGCTCTGCCTGCCAGACTTAAAGGAGACCTCTGCCTGCCTTGGAGCGGCAGCCCCCAGGAGCTGAGTTCAGCACACCAGCACGCACAGCCCCCTTTTTTCCCTCAGAATCATTAATAGATAGAATAGTTTAATATTACTCTTCATGGTATGGATAAGCATAAGGCCTCAAAGACTCAGTTTTGGGTCAGGGCATGGTTTTACGTGGTGCTATTCAAGCACATAATGTACTTAAACTCTTTGAGCTCAATAAACTCACTGTTGCTGGTAAAAAAGGTTGCGGATAAAACCAGGTCATACTTACCCCGTAAGACCTGGGAAGGCCCAGGCACTCAGGTTTGGGTTCACACACAATTCTAGCCAGAGAGGTGGTTTCTTTTTTTTTTTTTTTCTTTCCCCCACCCCAAAGCTAATTTGAGCCAAAGGAAACTTCACATGAAAGCTGCAGTGATACCTCCTTCTCACCCTGACCATCAGAGGGGTTTTCCTGGTTCAGTTCCCACCTGATGCTAAGGCTGGCTGAGATAATCACAGGAGGAACAGGTACTTTAAATATCAAGGGTGTTCGGGGTTTTACAGTAGGATACTGAAGTTCAGAGTGTAGCTACTGCAAGGAGGTCACGTTTTCTCCTTGATCTTGGTGTAAATTTCTTACTGATGGCGGGAGGCATTTTGTTAAGGATTGAAGGTATTGTCAAACCCTGAATTATGCCTCAACCTGCTGACTGTAATTAAAAGGGGAATTCAGCTTCTTTCCAGAATGCTTTTGACACCTGCAGTTTATAAGTAACTGAAAAAGCTGCCCAGACATTCATTGTAGCTTCTCTTATTATGTCTCCAGCTCTGCAAAAGCCCTTTTTTTCTCATTTTCATTGCATATCTTATACAGATCACAGAATAAAATTAAGCTTTTCTCTAATGGAGGGCTTGCGCTCCCTGCAAAGGACTCGGAGCATGAATGCCCATGATTTAAATGCAGCCTTGTAATACCAATCAGAGTATTATTTTATTATGGCGATGGCTTTGCAACTGCCAGTGAAAGATGGATCTTCAGACTCTGTCCAGATGTACTTTACATTTAATTGAGGGAGACTGATACAAAGCTATTCTTTTGTCCCTTTAGAGCCTTCTAATCAAAAAAGGAAAAAAAAGAAGGAAGTGATTCACTGGACTACTTCAGCAAGTTGCAGTTTAATTGGGTAAAATAGTTCTCAGAAAAAAAGGCAAAAAGCATCCTTTGAATTTCCGCTCAATTCAGGCATTAACAGAAACATCTGCTTCATGCGAAATGTGTCACGGCCATGATATACGCTCCCCGCTTTCACTTGCAGGTAAAAATAAAACATCTGCTGTTGCAGTCAAATCTGTAGGTGTAGGTCCCACAAGCCAAAGTTGACATACTTCAGGGAATTTAATTGAAACCTGGGGAGAAGCAGTTACAACTGTTCAGGGGGTTGAAACATCTGGCAAGTAGGTTGTATATAACATCACCACAGGCTGAATTACCTCTCGTGCCACATTGCAAATAGACGGGCTCCCTGCAGAGCCTCACAGATTCAACCTGTCCCTTTCAGAGGTACAACACACCCTAGCCTCAATTCCAGGGCAGGAACCACAGAAACTAGTACCTGCCTCTGAGCAGCAGCTCTAGGTTTCTCCTTGCCCTTTTGAGGGTTCATTGTGGTTACAAGGGTGGCCAGAAATACAGAGCCCTGCCTAAGAAACACCTGGTAAAATCTGTCTTAAAGACGATGGGCAGGCTGTACCCATCAGGGGGAAGGGTGGGGACACTCCCCTACCTGGTGCTTGTGGTCATCTTCACCCTGCCGATGTGTGGGTGTAAGAGCAGGTGCCCCTCACTGTCAGCCCTCTCTGGATTCCCTCAGAAAGTTTTGCATTATGTGACTCTGCTTTCAAAAACAGCCAGGCAGCCAACGAGCTCCGTCCTTTCTTTGGGCTGAGCAGGGAGGTAAGACCATGGAAGACGCTACCCCTGATGTGCCCAGAAGGGACACAGGAGCGCTCTGTGTACCCCTGCACATCACCTCTCCAGGAGTGAGAGGCAAGTGCTGCAGACTAGGGGGGAAAACAAGCTTTTCATCTTGCCTCTTTAATGACATCTTACTTCAACCATCCTGATAGCCCTTGTTTGAGGCAACAGGGAGCGGCACTGCCGGGCAAGCCCTGCCGGAGCAATCACACAGCCCACGTGTGTTAATTGGAACTGCATGCACCTCAACTGAGCTTAATTTAAAAACACTCTGAAGTATCACAGAGATGAGGTGTACGCAGTGCAATCGCTAAACAAGGCCGGGGCCAGGGAGTCAAGGAGGACTTTCATAATTGGTTATGTGGATTGTGAGACTGATTCAAATCGGGTTTGTAATTGGAGCTGTGGACCTGGAGACAACAATATAAATCTCCATCCTGGCTCTCCTTCATTCACCCCTTTGCGCTGCTGATGAGCGCACGGCGTTTCTCCAGCCTGGTCCTTGCTTAGCATCGGCCTCGATGCAAATGGCCACCGAACACTGACTTCACAGGGTCAGAAAAGGTCTGGCAAGGGCTGAGGAAAGTGGTCCAGAAGGGCCAGCATTAAGCAATGGTTGTCTTGGCAGTGACCACTAGCGTAAATATAAATTCAGGGTCTATCAGGATTTTTTTATCCTTCCATGAGAACCGCAGGGGTGGTTTTGTTGCTGGGTTGGATCAGAAAACATGTTTACGGTCAAATGAAAACATTCAGGTACACATAACTTTGTGGCCACTGAAGTGCAGGAGCATGGGATGCCTACAGACCTGCTGCCTGTGTGGAGTCACTCCTGGGATCCAGGATTTGCAGGATCTGACCTCCCAACAGGCTCAGGATGGGGCCCCAGACCATTGTAGGGGCTTCAGCTTCCTTACATTGCCACAGCTTCACTGAAGCTGCTGTGAGGCTTTCCAGCTTTTTACAAGCCAAGAAAAATGTATGTGCTTAATAGGGGAAGGGTTTTTTGTGAGCTGGTAGAGGAAGAAAAATGGTTGTTGGATGGCAACAGCACATAGCATGATTTTACTCTTTTTTTTTTTTTTTGCAGACAACAGCTGTGATCTTGCATAGCTATAACAAAATATCAACAGTGTATTAAAAGAGAGCACAACAGAGAAAAGAAGCAGTGAGGAATGACAAAAAAAATTAATTCACCAGAATTATAATTCCACGACAGTATTTAAATTTTTAAAATCACTCTAATTAATGTAATTGTTCAGGGAGAAGGTGAAAGTAAGGAAGATGGCACTGAAATAGTAAGAACAACATTAGTAAGGGACACAGCCAGACCTAACTTACTGTTGGCTCTGCTCCTCACGCTACTACTTGCATACACAGAGCTGGTAATGAGGGAGGAGGATTGGCCTTGCAGTGCTAGGGTGCAGCCTGCGCTCACAGCACCATTTCGGGCCAGACGAGGCCCCTCAGAATATCTGTAGCATGAGGGGAGCTGCACAAGACCGCCCCAAGGGATATCGATATTTTGGGATTCGGGCCAGACCCGTGTTCCCGTACAATCCTGCAGCACCTGAAAGCCAGCACATGCCAAACGGGGAGAGTCATAGTGGCCACGTTCAGCCCAGGGTGCAGGAAACATCCAGCTTGTGCTTGCAGCCCTCAAAGGAAAAGCTTGAAACCAGGCGTCTTCCCACAGCACTCAGTTCCTGGGGGCGCAGCCCCCCACGTCATTGCTAATTGCTGCTGGAGGAGACAGTTGGAAATAGGCCATCACCAGGGAGAGCGACTCTGCAGGCCCTGTGCTGGGAGACAAGAGAAATAAACGGTAGTGCTCCCACAAGCTTTAAGGCTCAAAGCCACAATCCCATCGTCTGCTGCAGCCTCCAGTTTGATGGAGGCTCTGGAATTTTAAGCAGTGGGTCTTTCACTACAGAGCACCTCAGAAGGAGCTCAAGTCTTCACTGACTCCAAAGAAAGAAACAACGCACCTTCAGGGCACAACAGAATCTATGGTAACACCTATGACAGAAAATCTGAGTGAAGACAGGGTAATAATTGAGGGTTTTTTACCTCCATTAGCAGGTCGCGGTGAACTCTCAGCCTTCTGCTCTCTGTGTCCTAGTTACCAGCTAAAGGGGTTTTACCCAGCCCTCTGCTTTAATGTACGCTGGTTTCTTGCAGCCAGAGCCTAACGAAGCACATCCAGAGTGTGATGGGGAGAAGGCAGCAGGATGATATGCCTCTCCATAACCAGACCCAACTGGCTTATTCCTGTGCAAAACAGCAATGAATTTTAGTTAAAATGGTACCAACCAGATTGAAATGCAATTAACGGAGTTCCCTTAGGGTTGCACATCCAATTAGTAGAGTACCTTTAATCACACCAGTGCGGTTTCCAATAGATACGTTCAGAGAGGACCATCAGCACAGAGCTGAAGTCTGCCTGGTGACCCATATCCATGAGGCCTCCAGAGTTTTGCATGTGTTTGTGTCACCCGGTGGTGGTCTGCTCCTCTACTGGGGGAAGAGCTCCTGGGGTGGTCCAGCCTGATCTAGGAGCTGGGTGACCACTTACACAGAGCACCCAGTGCTCCTCGGGGTGCCAGCCCCAGCTGTGAGCACCTCTGGCTGAGGGCTTTTTCCCTTCTTGCTCCTGCAGCCTCAGCATACCAGGGCTGGCGGTGGAAAGTCTTTGTGGACAGATATGCTTTGGGATGGATCATAAGGGATGAAGCACGGCAGAAGGAGCCCTGAACCACCTTCTCAAGGATCTTCTCTTTGCTGAGTGGCTGCAGTGGGGGAATGGAGAAGCTCCCAGGCTGAGTCAGGGCCCTTACCAGACCTGGTTAACCTAACCCAAATGGCTGCCTCTTATTTATCTCCAGCCAGCCTGAGGAGCAAGGAAGAGGAGAAACACAGAAACCATTTTCAGCTTTTAACAGCAATTTTCTCTAATAACTGATTGCTGGAAAGCAATTAAGACCCAGGTGCTTCTGAAAGGTAAGATGTTTTTACTCTTTTTCACACATAAGGTTTCCTTCTTGCAGTGACTGAACATACCCTGCTCCCAGGAACTGGGGAAGCTAAAGCATTTGTGTTGACTTTGATAAGAAAACTCATTAAAATATTAACAGTGTAAACATTAAGAAATGCTAGAAAAACCAGAGTACTTCTAGGTGTTCCTCAGCCATCTCTGGGGAGCTATGTGAGGCACAGAAGCTCAAAATACCTCTTCATCTCTACTCTGAGCACACCACCACCCTCAAAGCATCAGGTGCAAGTCAGGAGTGCGGTCCTTGGCTGGGAGCCTTAGTTGAAGTCTCGGTTGAAGCCAATAGTCAGGCTGCCCCAGCCTGCAGCAGGCTCTGGGACCACACCTTGCTCCCCCAAAATTCATATTTAAAATCCTGTCAAAGAGAGAAAACAAAGCTGAAGGAGACTCCTCTTTGCCCATTGTACCACCAGCCGGAGGGCTGCTATGTGTTGATAACCCAGGGATCCAATTTAAATGCAAAATCACGTCACTTCCCCCCAGGTCGTGCCCCAAGATCAATCAATACTGAGAGGCTCAGAGAACCACGTGCTTCATACGACTTCATATGCTCCTCCTCAAGTGTTTCTTTAAGTACCTTCAATGTCAGTAAGTCAAGCAAAATCTGAGACCACAGGCTTAATCACATTAACAATTATAATCATTCCCATCCATCACCGCAAAGCAGGCTGTGATGCTGCTGAATCTGTTCTGCTTCAGGAACCTGGGAAATCAGAGCCGCACCCCATCAGCCAGACGAGGGCAGCTCGAGGCTTGCTGTGAATGAGGAAGGGAGCGATTGCTCGGCTGACTTCTTTATTCATTGTTTTATTAGCTTCAGAGCCTCCCTAGAAATTATTGAAGCTTCTCCAGGGAGTGCAGCACCGCAACGGGAGCATTTACTCACAGGCTGGTGCTTCATGCTGTGCTAACCCTCTGCATGAAGGCGACAGAGCTGCTGTAGGGGCTTCCTCCCTCACATGGGCAACGAGGTCTCTCCTTTAACCTGCCTTCTACATCTTCAGCATTTGACCATCCTCTTTACAGACTGAGCAAGCAGCTTTTTTTCACCCATAAACAGCTCTTTGCCACGCATTGGTGGATGGCAGCAAAGGCAAAGCTCGTGTGTTTGTTATAAACCACCCTGGCTGTCAGTCTGAGGTTTGCTGGGTTGAACGAAGCATCCTGCTCCTCAGGGTTGGGTTATAAGCCGGGATTTGCGAAACTGGGCAGGAATAGGGAATACCACGGAGTTGCAGCAATGGGGACCTTCACTGGGAGACTGGGGGCTGAAAACTAGGCGGTGCACGTGCACCTAAGGTACAAGCCTGTGCTTGGGGAGGCTGCTTGTGAACTGTTCTCCCATCAAGCTTTGGTTTTAAACCGGGAAAAGGTGTTTTAAAAAACAGCAACAACAAACAAAAAAAAAATCCCAAACCTCTAAAGGCCCTTAGTGTGCCACAGCTGGGCCCCCAGATGCCTACAGGGATGGAGATGTTGGAAAAGGCTCAGCCATGCTGTCTGGAGGAAGGATGGGAAGGTTTTCTCCATGCCTATCACTCTGCCCTTGCTGACGGTGGAGGCAGCAGAGCCGAGGGATGCAGGTGGAGTCTACACTGCAGCCGTTACAGAAATCCCACGTGCCAAAACGACATAACTCTGCTGGTGTGCAGAAAAATGTGAGCTTTAGTGGGGCTTCAGCCCTGACCTGTGAGAGCAAGAAACCTCCACAGCTCCCCTGGAGATTCTTGATGTTACAGAGGTTATTTTTTCCACTGTGAACATCCTACACAGGGTGATTTCAGTGCTTGAAATCAGCTCATAAATGACACTAATGTTGTGCCCCTTTGAACAACGTACCACCACTCTTCAGCTAAGTTAAACGGGAGAGAGAGGTGTCATCCCAGGGCTGCTACAGTTCCGCATTACTCATCAGCCTCATCCTGATAAATCAAAGCTCCTGTGTTGTGTTTCCCTCCCATCCCCTTCGGCGTTTTGGAGCTCTGGCTCAAGCAGAACTTACGGGGTGAGATCACTTGGCCCACGTAACGGAGCACACCGCCCTTCGTGGTTATCGAGTCCTTGAAACTACCTTTAAAAAACGGGAAGCTGTTTTCCCTCTGCCCAGGCTGTGACATTCAGAGGTGCTTGGCACTGACCTAACGGAAATGTGAGGGTCCCTGGGATTTCCTGTCCTCAAGGGGCTGTTTGTGGGATGGAGCAGGAAAAAGGAGCCTTTTGGGCTTGGATGGCTCAGGACCAGGGGAGTCCCGGCAGCGGGACAGAGCAGCATGGGTGCAGGGCTGGGGATGTGCGTTGGCTCTGGGAGGGGAAGTTTTCTGCAAAGGAGCTCACAAACCATCTCACTTACCTTGGAGGGGAACTGAGATGAGAGGTTATAGGAAAACCAGAGCACAAAAACAGGGGTTGATGCTTACGGCATGGTACGTTGGAGTGACAAACCTCAGAGGCGAGGGGGCGATGGTGTTGGCTGCCGCCATGGTTTTGGCACTCTGCCCCGCAGATGCTGGCAAAGCCAGACCTGTCCCCAGGCCAAAGGGAAACAGCCCCCGCGGCTCTCAGGTCAGAGCAGCGGTTCTTCTGGCAGTGTATAGCAATCCTATCTGTAGAGTAAGACGCAGCCGTCAAGGCTGCTTGTACAGGATTTACGATGTGGTCTCAAAACACAAGAGGAAAGGAAAGTTGAACTCTCCTTTGATGTTTGCAAGTGTAAACTGCAGACCCGAGCTGAACACGCTGTAAATAAGGATCATTAATCATCAGGTAAGCGGCATGCAGTTGCTGTTATTTGTTATAACAACATAAATCATCAGGAACTGCTATCGTGTTAATTTGGGTTTAGTATGGCTTAGTATAGAAAAAAGAATATCCTTACCCGTTTAAAAATATATATACCCTTACTTGTAAACACATACTGATGTGCTGGGGCTTTTGTTCCTCGGTTTCTGCCTGCTAGGAAGTGAGTCAGGAAAATGCTCCGGGAGCTCTGCGTGATGTGCCCTCTGCTCCTGCCACTGGAAGGAGAGCTTAGCAGGGAAGGAGCAGCTCAGTTCACATTAAGGTAGCATTACCCACACGTTTCACATCCTCCAGAAATGCCAGCTATGCTGCTGGCTGCGATAATATTTTTTTTTTTTCCCTGTTTTGACTTTATTCAAGCTAAAAGGTGGGACTGAGCCACTCATGCACCAGAGCAAGGCTGGCAGAGACACCAGTATTGACCGTACGCGTTGTTCTGGGTGTGGAGCTCACGCTCCGCATGCTCCACATGCTCCCTTCTGAATTCAGTGTGGATGGAGCTTCACCCCACAGCGATCCCCATCTCAGTGCTCAGACACAGCTTCTGTCCCTGCCCTTGAGCACTCGGGCATAGCCGGGGGGTCTACTCAACCCCCTCACAATGACTTGAATTCTTCAAATTGAGGCAGGTTTGTTTTTAACAAGTCATGCCAAATTTCTCCCCAAAATAAGCGCAGCACCTACAGTTCCGGTAATCTGTCTTATCCTGATGAAACCAGAGGTGCTGAGCCTTGACGGACAGCATGGAGATCCCTGCTTGGTCTCATGGAGCACAGGGCAACCAACAAGTAAATTTAAAAGCAAGGGCTTCAAAGGGATGCTCAGCTGTGTGTCTTCAAATGGAGATGTACTGGGGAAAAGGGAATTAAATCCTGACAAAGGCACCCTGACAAAAGGAAATGATCATGCTTTCTTCATTAAAAAAACCCCCGGCAAAACACCCCAAAAACCCCAATATTTACAGTGGAGCCTGAGCTGCCTTTGGTGTTTTTGCTTAAGATGGGATGGACATGGAGACTTGAAACGGGTGGACAGTCCCATTGTGGTGCGCGTGTCACAGCCCCATCATGGCTCTGGAGCTGTGGTCTGCTGCCCCATGGCCACCTTGGCACAGCCAGGAACGCTTGCTGAAACCTTTAATGTCACCAGCACTGTCTTAGCTGGGGCTTAGCCCCAAATGGGCTTTGATATCTGGGAAACAGAAATTAGGGTTTGGGTTTTAAAACTTTAACTAAAAGGCAAATAAAGGGGATTTTATGTTTTGGGGTGGCCCAAAGATTTCCCACAGGCTCGATGCTGCAATGATACATTTAAAACCAGGCTTGTAAGTCACAGGCAAAGAGACCATAAGTGATGCTGCACCCGCACCTTGACTCCACGGAGTCTGAATGCGCAAGCACTGGCCTTTCATTGCCTCCAAACAGGCATCAAACCAGGGAGAATTTATCCAAGCCTGAGCCAGAGCTGAGGCTTGTATTAATTAATACTGCTTTAATTATAATAATTCTAGTACAGTAGGGACAGTATAGTAGGACTAATCAGCATGGGGCTATTAATAAGAGGGTTCAAGCAGCCACTGTACAAAGCCTGCACCCAAGTTCTTCAGAGGTTTTCTTGGACTCTTATCCTGCTCAACTCAAGGGCAATCCAACATCTAAAAGCCGCTGCAAAGCTTTGACTGCGTTTTCCCAGGCACCCAGGCTTGCCTCGCACCAACCATATGTCTGCCTCTGCCTGCGAGCAGATTGCACCAAATATTTTCCTTTTTTATCGTAGCTGAGCAAACAAACACCATCTGCAGGGCTCGTCGAGGGAAATCCTGGTCCCCTCTGTGCCAAAGGGAAGGCAGCCGCACGCGTTTGCGGGACCTGACGCTGCTGCCATCCATACTTGGGAGATGAGAGCACGGATGGGGAGCCCCGGGAGCAGGGGAGCATCATCACCTGCTGAACTAAAGGTGTGTGCGTGGTCCCCAGCTGCATCGCTGGGTGCGGGGCCTCCTCCTGCTTTGCTCTGCTTGTTGCTTGCCTTTCTGTCAGAAACCCTTCTTCTGGAAAAAACAGAACGACAATCTCAACTTTGTAAACTCCCCCACGGGTTTGACCCAGCCGGGGGATTCGCCGAGATCTCCCACCGCGTCATGGGCCCGGAGGATGCAGGTGTAAATTACCTGTCACCCCAGTTGCTTTTCTGCTCGTGCTTCCACAGCGCCAGGTCCAGAGCATGTGCTCTGACCGCATCTTTTGTACAAATGCCCTCTGGATTTAGCAATTCGCACGGCGAAAGCGGAACCGATGAACCACAGGCTTCTCCGCTGCTGCCTTTAATTAAAAATGCCATGTCTACACCAGCAGATGTTCCTGCTATCGAGGCTCGACTAATAATTTAATGCCGTGTCATGCGATGCTGACTGTGCTGCTTAGTCTGAAAGTGCAATGGACTTTTTACATTATTATTATTTCCTTTTGGGGATCAAATCCCTCAATATTTGAAATCTTAGAACTTGCTAGTCTAATGGCCCTACCCAATTACTGCACCGAATGACCTTAGCAGCCTCGTGTCTTTCAAGTCGGCGTTGCAGCCCGCGATGCTTCTGAGACCACGGTGAGCTTGCAGGGCTTTGGGTGGGCGGCAAAATTGGCGCCAGAGGGGCGGCCTAAGCCTGTTAAAGGCTTTAACTCAGATGTTCGGGGAAAGAGGGAATTCAAAGTGTGAGACTGCTCCTCCGGTCGTTTTTCAGTCTTCTGCTGAAGCAGTTCCATCCTGTTGTTTGCTGTGGGCACTCAGCACGTCCAAGCTGAGCACCCTTTCCTGGCAGGGCGTGGTGGTGTTGGGGTGTGCTCCGTATTCAGGGGGAACCCCTCCTCACAGATGCTTTGGCTCTTTTAACCTCTGGTAAAAAAAATGACTTGTGAGACTTGAGGGAACTGCCTCTCTCTGCACACTGCTTCCCGTTTCATGATGAATCACGTAATAATTGTATTTTTGTTGAAAAACAGCTGGGGAACTTCACTAATGAATAAAATATCAGGTACCAGGGTATTGACATAAAGGGATCTTTACCAGACGGGCAACACTCTGAAATGAAGCGGGCGGTAGAGGAGGATTCTTCACCTCCCCCATCAGCCGGGAAGCCGAGCACCATCCTTCAGCGCGGGTTTTGCTCTGAAGCTCCGCATTGTTTGAAAATCAGGTTATCGGTTTAGCACGGCAAAGATGATCGTTGCCTCGGCGGGGTACGGAGTGGCTGATTCATGCACGTACCGAACGCGACTGTCATACTATATCACACCACTGCTGAAACCATTTTACTGGCTTTCTGTCATGCCACAAATTTCTTTTAAAGTGTGAGGGCCTTATACTGCCTGGAATGGCTTTACTTGTAGTTTAAATACTGCATAAACCAAATTTAGAGATATATTTCTTGCTCCCCCTGTTCTCTGCATCATTTTTTTTGCTCTTGACTGTCCAATTGGTTGCAGTAATTCACTGCAGAGGAAGACATTTCTTAGATTTCCAAGAGTGCCGACTCCTTAACATTTATAAAATTAGGGATACTGAATCACTCGTGACTTTCACCTCTTTCTCCAACACATGTATTTGTTAGATGCTGGCTGCCCACGCAGGGCTTTGCCTCGGTTTAACTTAGTTGTAAATGTTTGTAAATCCACGCGTAATGTTTCAGAACAACGGAGACTACGTGCACACACGTGGATTTATTGAGAGGGACACTAAACGTATTTCAGCTGGAGGAAAGGAAGACGAGGTACTTATCTGTTTTATTGTCCTGTACAGTATATATCGGCAACTCATATTTTGTGAACATAAATGCCAGGTTGACTCAAGAGATCGATGGATCAAGTGTTGTTTGTAACCTGCTCTGAACGCTTCAAATTGCATTAAAGTTCCATCTCGGCAGCAAGGCCTTTTGCCATCTTCCAGTAAGACTGCTGCACTGGGAGATGCTGGGTGCAGGGTTTTTGGAGCACAGGATGAGCACACGATGGCTCAGTAAGAGAGATCAGGACATTAAAGTTTCATCTGGCAACTGTTCATTTTTAAGGGACAAATGGCTGTGAGTTTATCCTGGTTTTGGCAGCATGAGGGAGCAGGTCCCTGTCCCAGCTCCATCCCCTGCAGCCCGGGGAAAGGAGCAAAGGTGCCCTGTCCATCTGTGTCTTTCGCTGTCATCCCCCTCCTGCATCCAGTTGTTTTTGTGCCTGCTCACGGGATGGGAAGAGGAACCACGGGACGTACCAGACGCCCACCTCACTGGGCTTGGGGACGAACTCGCCTTCGGGCACCTCTCCCTGCTCCTTTCCTCCTGCGAGATAGGCAAGGAGGATGGTGTGCTCTGAAGCAGCTCACCTCAGTCAGCTCCTGCCAGAAACTCACCCAAGCCCACAGGCTGCCTGAGAGGGTCGACACCTACGTATGTCTCTGAACGAGGTGTGGTTTGCATTCGGTTTTGTTTTACTTCCACGCACGCCTTCGCGGCTGTTGTTTCTTTCCCCGGAGCTGCTTCTGTCTGCGGCAGCGGGCCTGCCGATCCCCACCGCTGGGCTGACAGACTGTTAGCAAAGGGGATGCTGTTCGGTGTTATTAACACAGCAGGGGGGTTCCTGAGCACCAGAAAACAACAGGCTGTAACGTTACAACCGCACTTTTCACAGCTGGATCCAAGCACACGGATGCAGCCACGACGCTGTCGATGACAACAAACAGCATTCCTCTCTGCGAAATGGGGACGGCATGGGGATGGGCACGGCTCCGTCCATTCCTCTCCTTCAGGGTTCGGGCTCCAACTCTGCAGGGATGAAGTCACCTGCAAAGGACAGGCTGTTGTTTAACCCTTTGGACCCTCCACACACCTCTACAGTTTTCTTTCTCATAGATAAGGATTGGGAGTTACCACGAAGGCAGGTGAAGCAGAGACAGTGTTTGCTGGGGTCAGGAGGTTAGGAGGTATGACGGCATTGATTTAATAAAGGCTGAACACACCACCAACCAAAGCAGCACGACCGCGTTTCACCTTGTGACACATCAGCTTGTCCCAGATGACAGCAGCAAATTTTCTCAGATCAGCGAAGCTGAGAGATTTCACGATTCCCCATCCTGTGTGGTGCTGACCTCCTTGTACCTCTGGTTAATATTAGTAGCAAAGATAAATATTTAACCTTCCATAAATAAATTTTTAAAATATATTTTAAAATTCTCTATTTAAACCATCCCCAGTGTTCAGGAGCTACGGAGGGAATGAACTACTGAAGCAGAGGAGTGTGAAATCTGAAAACTGAAGAACCTCCTTCTTGGAAGACAAGGATAACATATTAAGTCTTCAGCCCTGATTTCACACTCATCTGAGAGGAAGTCTGTCGGAGAACGAAAATAACGGACTGCACGCACTTTATGAAAGTGATAACGCAGACTCCTTATTAGTGCTATTCCAAGCCTTATATACCTTCTCACTCTTAAGCAGTGATTTTCCACTAAAAAGCACCTTCCCTTTATCTTATCAGTTCAGCCTCTACTCCCTTTACTTCCCAGCGCTTGCCTGCTATTTTGCAGCTGTTCTGCCTGCTATTTTTTAACTCGTTGTTTTCTTTCTCCCGTGTCTTCTGTAGCTGCTCACTGATCCCACGGCTTCTTGCATGATGTTTTTTCTCCCGTGTCTTCTGCAGCTGCTCACGGGTCCCACGGCAAAGCGATTATATTTTGTATTTCTGGTGATCCTTAAATTTCTGTCCATGATCGATCGCCGGCTGTTCCCACAGAAGTCCTTCTCTCTAGATGAGGTAAGAGCTGTGGAAAACGCCCCTGTTGCCACCAGCGGTCAGAGTAGTCCCTCTCATCAGGCTGCCATCACTCAGCTGCCCGGCGGTACCCGACATCTCACTGCTTTTGCCTGGCAAGCGGGGATGAGGGGAAACCATCCACCTGCAGGAAGCAAACGGCGGGAGATGCGGATGAGAAACGCTGCCGCAATTTCGGATGGGCTCCTGGGACACTGCTCTGATGGCTGTTTTCTACAACTGTCGCCAACCAAAGTTTGTGGCTCTGTGCCGCGGCGTCCTTTTATGATGAAGTTCCCTCAAAGAATAACTCGCTTGCTTTAATCATGTTTGCTCCGAGATTTATGGCCTGATGCTTATTCACCGGAGGAGCTTCTCGATACGAAATGTCAGTAAGCCTGTTATAAATCGCTCCTGGCATTCCTGCTCTATCTTTTATTTGGCCAGGAGTATTTCTACCTGAAAGTGATAAATCCCTGCTATAACTGCTTTATGTGCTTCAGTAATTACACTGTACAGGGATGGCAGGGGCTGTGTCTATGTAGGTACCACCTCAAAAACAGCAACCTGTAAAAAGTGGGAGATTGGGCTGAACCCAGAGATGCTACTGGATGCACTGGCTGAGGAAAGAAACAGCCTCAAAACCCAAAGGAATGGTGATTGGTGAAGTAACTGTCAGACTGAACCTGGTGAATGGGTGGAAGAGAGGGAAGAACACGAAATTTTTAAAGTCGGAGTGGAAAGGCATCAGCACGGGCGGTGCCCTGCCAGGTCTGGGTGGCAGGCATGACAGGAGGTGGTCCTCAGCACCACGACGCTGCGCCCACCTGCCTGTTTCAGGCCTCCTTAGGGTATGAAATGTTTGTGCAGCATTAGATATATTCATTAGAAATCATCAGATACTGGGAAGTGTACAGACCCATTTGATCCATCTGCATGCTACTGAGGTATCTCAATTCCTCATACTCCGGCTGAAGATGAGCCAGCAGTGTGCCCAGGTGGCCAAGAAAGCCAATGGCATCCTGGCTTGTACCAGCACTAGTGTGGCCAGCAGGAGCAGGGAAGTGATTGTTCCCCTGTACTGGGCACTGGTGAGGCCACACCTTGAGTACTGTGTCCAGTTTTGGGTCTCTCACTTCAAGAAGGACATTGAGGAGCTGGAGCAGGTCCAGAGAAAGGCAACAAAGCTGGTGCAGGGTCTGGAGAGCAAGCACTATGCGGAGCAGCTGGTGTTTAGCCTGGAGAAAGGGAGGCTGAGGGGAGACCCTATTGCTCTCTACAACCACCTGAAAGGAGGTTGGAGAGAGCTGGGGGTTGATCTCTTCTCCCAAGGAACAAGCAAGAGGACGAGAGGAAAGGGCCTCAGGTGGCACCAGGGGAGGTTTAGGCTGGACATGAGGAAAGGTGACTTCACCGAAATGGCTGTCAAGCCCTGGGCCAGGCTGCCTAGGGCAGCGGTGGAGTCCCCGTCCCTGGAGGGGTCTCACAGCCGTGTCGAGGCGGTGCTGAGGGACGGGGGTTAGCGGTGACCCGGCGGTGCAGGGGAACGGCTGGACTCGATGATCTTAGAGCTCTTTCCCAATCCAACCGACTCTGTCACTCCGTCCGCGTTCCCCACCGCGGTCTGGCCCGCTGCCCACCCGCCACTTCCACCCGGGCCCCTCCTCCGCCCCGCCCCGCCCCGCCCCGCTCCCGCCGCGCAGCGGCCCGGGTGGGTGAGCGCGGCCCCGCCCCGGATACGCATGCGTGCTGGAGGCGGAAGCCGGCGGGGGCGCGCTGCCTCTGGCGCCTGCGCGCTAGCGGCGCGCGGGTAATTCGGAGCGGCGGCGGGAAGCGATGAGGGAAGTTCTGCGCGGGCGCTCGGGCAACCGGCCGGCCTCGGGCGGCGAGCCCCTTACCGCCGGCCCCATGGCGCTACCCGGCCCCTCCTGGGCCCGCACCCGTGCCGCGTTGGGGCGGCTGGAGAAGGCGCTGAGCTGCTCCCGCTGGTAACGGATGCCTCCCCCGCTCCTCCCCTCCCCGTTTTCTACCCGCCGCTGTTAGGGCCCGGCCGTCGGCGCGCGAGCGGAGCCGCCCCTGTCGCTATGCCCTCAGGGCCGCATGTGTTAAAACTGCCGCTTTTCTCCTTCCTCTGCCCACAGCGCCGGCGTCCTGCGGGAGCCCGTGTCCCTGGGGCGGTGCGAGCACGTCTTCTGCCTGTAAGTAGCGTTTTGAAGGGTGCCCCGAGGCCCCCGCCCTCTTGCCCTGCCCTGCAGAACGGGCTGGCGCCCGAGGGAGGTGGGCACCGGTGCTGCTTTCTGGCCGAGGGGGCGAGGAACGCCGGAGGTGCCGTTCCCCTGTGGGCCCGGCTCGCCGCGCTGGGGCGGGTGACTGGCTTGCCAGAGCGACAGCCGCGTTCCTGAGTGCTGGCTCAGGCTTGGCCAGGTGTAAAGGGAGCCCTCGGGCTGGTGGAAGGGGGAATCCACTCGTCGTGGGGGAGGAAGTGAAAACAACTTCCAGGTTTTCGTGTCATCTCCAACTCCTCCCTCCCTTCAAAACAAACAAAAAAATAGCAGCCTGGATTCTTCCTGTTTCCGGGAGGGTTTTGCTCTGCTTGAGAAGATTGGGTGCTGCTTGTCATTGCTTTGGCCTTCTGCTGTGCTCATGGCTTTGCTCCTTCAGATCTGCCGCTGAAACTGGTGTCCATCTGAACATGTTGGGATAGCACGAGTACCTCTACTTAGAGTTTGCTAAATAACCTGAGTCTTTAAAAAAACCTGAGTTAAGTCAAAAACATCCTGTTAGCAATGCAATTCTGAGGAGGTGGTAGTGATTTGGCCTGTCCTTGGGCAACTCACTGCATTGTCAGTACAGGCAGAGACTGAAAAGTTTGTGGCCCAGAATCTCATTTGGGGAAAGTGGTGGAACATTGTGGCTGTCCTGTATGTCACCGCTTTTCACAGCGTGCAAATGCAAACACGAGGAGTTAAAAGGTCACTCATATATAAGCAGTTTCTCTGCACAGCACAGTTGTAAGCCATCAAAATCCTTTGCTTGTTATGGTGGAGGAGATAGACAGTTCCTAACCTCTGCTTGTAAACCAGTCTAGATAATCAGCTTTGCCTCTTGTTAATACTGTAGCCGCATCAAGAAAAGCAGAGGAAATCCCTCCCTCCCTCATGGCTGCGTATTCACACCCTGCACTCAGCTGCACCCTTCTAATGGGAGATTAAAGTGTTGAAGGGCTAAAGAGTAAAATACTAGCGAAATATTTTCTTGCTTTTTAAGAACAGTTGCCCTCAGCATCTCTTCCCCCCAGTATGGGTGTATTTAAAGATGCACAAATGATTTATTGCTATCCAGACACATGGGTTCTTTCCCAGCTTCGGCCATTAATTGCTCTAGAAGTTTGTGCCATCTGAAGCAAATTTTTTGTTATTTGTTCCATTTGTCCTGTCCACAGAGTACTCAGTAAAATATCCCCCAGAAAGCTTGTACAAGTTCTTTATAAACAGGTTCATATCTAACTTACAAACTGGTTTTTTTTCCTTGGATGTAATGTAGGTTGCTGAAGGGTACTGTAAGGGTGGCCTATTAAAAATAACTGTTTAGTTGTTGGGCATCTCAGGCCTTGTTTTATTTTGGATAGCCACAGGGTTTCTAGGTGATAGATTTCAAACAACCCACTGTTTGCTCAAGGTTTTGGGTTTTTTTTGAGGAAAATTTTCAAGACATCAGAAAGGAGCCGTCAGCACTCATTAGCAGCTCTTTCTTACTCCAGAAAGAGAGATTATTTGATATTATCCAAGTTACTTTTATACCAGCTTTTCTGTTTTGCATGCCTTACCTTTCAGTCATCAATTTAATGTGTCCTTTGATGATGGAGTCTTGGATAGCAGCTATTTTTTTTAGATAAACCTAAGGAAATTTAGATGAATTTGCTTATAAGCAAATCTGATAGGGCATGGATTGAATCTGCAGAATTCTGACATGAACTGATTCTGATCCATTGCTAAAGACGGACATTTAATAAAATACCCGTGAACGAGAATGGTTTGGGTTGGAAGGGACCTTGAAGATCATCTGGTTCCAACCCCTGCCATGGGCAGGGACACCTTCCACTAGAGCAGGTCACTCAGAGCCCCATCCAACCTGGCCTTGAACACTGCCAGGGATGAGGCATCCACAACCTCTCTGGGCAACCTCTTCCAGTGCCTCACAGTAAATAATTTTTTGCTTCCATCTAAGCTAAATCTACCCTCGTTCAGTCTAAAGTCATTACATCTTGTCCTGTCACTACATGCCCTTGTAAAAAGTCTCTCTCCAGCTTTCTTTTAGGCCCCTAGGTCACATATAATGTAACTGGTTCTCCCTCGGCAGGGGTTTTATTATGGGCAGTGATATTTATTAACATCAGTTTCTGCAGTTTTGTCTGCTCCAACTCTGCTAAGTCAGTTACAGCCATTATCCATTAACTATAAAAACCCAACAGCTAGAAGTAATTAGGAAATGTCGTGGTATAAAAGTCAGTCTGCATTTCCTTTGCGCTACCTTTTACAGACATGGAAGACCTGAGGCCAGCTTTCCTAGGGAATGAGACCTAGTCGGTTCTTATCTTTGCTCCAAGTGATTTTTCAATGTCATTTAGAGTATGTCAGAGCCAAGAATTGTACGTCAGTCTGCTGATCGTAGCGTGTTTCAACCATGAGGTCCTTTTCCTCCTCTCCAGGTAGCAGAGCCTGGATATTGCTTGCGTTCTGTTCATCTCTATGTCTAACACGATCTGCTCACGTTTCATTTTATACCTTTGGCTAGAATTGTGCGTGCTACATGGTGGTAACGTAATGGAGACTTTTTAAATTAATTCAGTCCCGAGTGTGTGAAATTACAACCTGTATTTAATAGGATAGGTTGGAGTTGAGAAGTAACAATGGCCCTTGAATGTTGCAGTTCAGATGGCAAGTCTTAAGGTCCTCTCACTGGACTAATCAAATAGAAGATTGTAGGGTCTCATGGGGAGAGCAGTATTACTAAGAAGCTACAAGTGTTAAATGACCTTTACCAAGTAAATCTGTTTTCCCACCTACCCTGTCTTGATCAGCTCCTGACATATAAACACTGAAAGAGAAAAGTCATGGAATGCTCTGGATGCCTGCAGATCCTCTCAAGACTTCTTACAGAAAAGTGTTCAGACAGGTGAAACTTCACGATATCAAGGACATTTTAAGTAGGAGAAAATGGAAATGATGATTTACGATGCATTGGCTTTCTGTCACTTGTTTAAAAACAGCAGACTGGAGAAGAATAGCCCTACCTTTAGCTGAAGTGTAGAAGAATATGTAGTTTTAACTGTTTGAGCCTAATTGTTATCTGGAGATAAACAGCAAAGGTACTTTAGCATCCCTTGAAAATTTGGATCAGCTTGTGAATCTGTGGGAGACACAAGATACCACATCTTTCATGGCAGTGTCCCGATGAGGCTCTGGACTTGGCTTGCTTAATTATGGCTTGTCACTTGCTGTGATAAATATGTCCTCTCCTGCCTTTGTTACTAACTCACGTGGGCTCTACAATAGAGGCTTGTTGATGCTAAAATAAGAGATTCTTGCTGAGCTGGCTGTAGAAAGTTTTATAGCCACTCCAGGGCTGGATAATGGATTTTTACATTTGACTTTCAGGTCTTGTGTGGGTGACTGTGTTGGCACAGAATGCCCAGTGTGCCACATGCCAGCCTGGGTGCAAGATGCGCAGATAAACCGGCAACTAGATAACATGATTCATCTTTGCAGCAAACTGCGGCATCTCCTGGGTGCGGACACCTCAGGTAAGAGCAAACCTGGGTCTCTGACAGCTGTCAAATCCAGACCACTCCGCTTCATTGCATGGGCTTTGTGGAGAATGAGCAGTGCAGCCCCGTTTAAGATTCTGAAAGGCTGTTCCGAATCATGTTTGGAAAATTTGATTTGAAGAGAACTGTCTGTATGGATTGCTCATTCTTTGAATCTGTTTTACTAAGAAATCTGCATGAGCGGGTTAGTCCATAATTCATTAGAATCTGTCTTTCAAAATTAGACTAAAGTGGGATAGGCTGCCAAGTCACGTGGCTGTTAGTTGCACAAACCAGGGGCCCAAGTTGTCATATCTTGTGCTCTTAGGGGAGCACAAATATGTGATGTTCTTTAGGGGGGCCCTGGTGGAGGATTAATACGTACATTTTCTTGCCTCTTGTGTATTTGTGCACCAAGACATGCGTGCTGTCCCAGTAATTTTCAGTTTAGGGTTTTTGCATACAGGAAAGATTTTCTGTGTTCCTTGCCTAAAAGGGGAAGGAGGCAAGTCTTAACTCATTTATTTTCTGGTCCCTAACAGTCAGCTAGTCTGCTACAATGGAATTTTGTCATTGCTGACTGAGCTAGAAGATTGCAGAGATTATGTTCTGGGAATTCATCAAATTTTAGGCTGATTTTAGGCTGATAAGCAGGAAAAAATGAAGTGAAGTAAGCGTACGTGAATCTGTGTCTCTTCTGCAAGCGTGGTATTACATAAAATGCTTCTCTCTAAGTTTTAGAAAACATTCATTTAGCTGTCAGATACAGAAAATTCTTATTTCATTGTTGCTTCCTATTATGTTTGTTTAAATTAAAGATTCTTTTTCTGAGTCTAATCCCATCAGCACCTTTGTGTTCGTTTATGGGGTAGCTCCTTATTGACATCAAAATGCATTTAAGTGAGGAGGCTGGAAGCCTATGTCCAATTGTAAAGGAATATATTTTATACAGATATAAAGTCCTATGGTGATTAAATCTTCTGGAAGATAGAAAATATAAATGACGGTTTAAATAGAATTTCACTGAAACATTTTAAGATGTGAAGGCTTTTAAAAACACAATTGGAAGAGGATCTCTAAGAGGAGCTATGTGTGATGCAATAAATAAGCATTTAAAATCATAGAATCACAGAATCATTTTGGTTGGGAAAGACCTTTAAGATCATTGAGTCTTCAGGAGTGGGGTGGCATCAGAGGAGGGGCAGAGATCCTGGGAGGAAAGTGGAGGTCTGGCTGCTGGCCAGCCTGAGATAGGGAGCTGAGATAGCACAAAATCATTTGGGTTGGGAAAGACCTCTAAGATCATCGAGTCCAACCTTTAACCTAGCACTGCCAGGTCACTACTAAACCATGTCCCTCAGCACCACATCTACAAGTCCTTTAAATCCCTCCAGGGATGGGGACTCCACCACTGCCCTGGACAGCCTGTTCCAGGGCTTAACAACCCTTTTGGGGAAGGAAATTTTTCCTCATGTCCAGCCTAAACCTCTCCTGGCACATCTTGAGGCTGTTCCCTCTCATCCTGTTGCTTCTTCCTTGGGAGAAGAGACGGACCATCATCTCTCTCCAACCTCCTTCCAGGTAGTTGTAAAGAGCAAGAAGGTCTCCCCTGAGCCTCCTCTTCTCCAGGCTAAGCAACTCCAGGTCTCTCAGCCGCTCCTCATAAGACTTGCTCCCTAGATGCTTCACCAGATTCATTGCCCTTCTCTGAACATGCTCCAGCACCTTGATGTCCTTCTTGTACTGAGGGGCACAAAACTGAACCCAGGATCCATACTGGTCTTATTCAAATTGGTTTGATATTTAACTGTACTAGAAGTTGAATAATACCTTTAATCTCATAGTTCTTCTAAAATAAAGTTTGCATGGTGTGCCTAAACCACAGGACAAAATGAGGTTCTTATCATTCCTTCTTCTGACTTAGAAGTAGACACAAAATTGAAGTTTACAAGAGCATTTTAGTTGGAGCTAAAGCTATGAACCGATGTGGGAAATGACACTTGTAGTCTTTGCACTGGACCAAGGATTAATGGCCTTTTGCATGCTTCACGCTGAGGCCAAGGGAAAAACCTCTGGGTTGGTGACAGTTCACTGTCAGGAATGGTTTGGATACAGAGGTAAATGAGTGCGCCTCTAACAACAGCCAATTATGTGGTGTGCTGTGGGAAATCACAGGATGCTGTAGCTTTAGAGGTTTTGAGAACAAATCCTTTAGGATGTTTTGTCACTCATCTCTGGCAAATACGTCACCTCCCATAGAATTTATGTCTTGAACTTCATGTATACAATATGAAGTATGTTTGAGTTTGGAGAACCTGGGCTTCTCTTGCTAAGGAGTGGCTTTCGTGTTCTTACAGCACTGCACTTCTGCCACGTTCCTGTCAACAATATTTTCTTTTCTTTTTTGTTAGAGGTCAGAAATTGTATTTTATGTTCCAGTAAAGGAAACAGACCAGGAAAAAAAAAAAAAAATCAATCTTTCTGTGGAGGAAAGGAAGAGAAGCAGTTGAAAAAAGGAGTATTTCCAGACATTTGTTTTATATCCCTCTTACATATTTGTTTTATATTGCTTGTTTTGAGACACCTGTGGCTAGTCCCAAGGCTTCTGTTTGAGATCCTTATTGACACTGAAGTTTTGAATGCAAATGCGTTGTACTACCCATTTTTAAGTCTACGACACACCTAGTGAACGCATTAAGTTGTGTGTGTTGTCTTTAAAAATCCTCAGAGCTACTGTGACTGAAAAGGATAGGGTTAAGCTCACATGCTGAATATTTCAAGTATAAAAATCCCTCTACCCTGAGGTTCCATGGCAGATAGGAAGCAGACGGATCTCACTTTGTACTCCAGTGGGATAAGAATGGCTTTTTTCCAAGCAGTGTGTGCATTCTAAGAAACAGCAGCAAGTAATTCAGGAAAGGCTGCACAAAACAGCTCATACTTCCCTTGTAAATCAAAGGGAAGCACAGTAAATGATGCTGCAGAATAGTACTGGTGTGACTGGAGGGGAATTGGCAAACAACAGACCTGAAACTGGCTAGAAAATGCAAACTCTAGGTAGCAAATGCTGAGTCTGACAATGGATTCGCCTGTTAGAGATGTTGTATTGTTAGTCTGTGGCAAGGTGAGGAGAGCTGCCTGACCTTCTCACTGCCCAGTGGTGTACCGGTACGAGGGTAATGGGAAGCTGGCTGGCTGGCTTCACGGGTGGGATGTCTGCGCCTCAAAATCTTTAGCTCTAATGTTGCAGAGTCAAAGGCATCGTAAGAATTGGAGTTGGTGGGATGATAGGCTTCACAGGTGGGTAATTAGTCAGAACTTGCTGAATCGTGGACACAGTGTGTGTAGTGTCCTAGAGATGAAGAAAGTTGATCTTCAAATTTCATCTAGAGATGAAGACAGTAATGATATTGAAAGTGAATTTCTAAACGCTTCAGCAGATTTTTGTGTGATGTTCTTTAAAAAGAAGAGTGTCATAAATTTTCACAACAACCATCTATAGATCATTTTACCTTATTCTTTGTAAAGTAATCTGCCTCACTCTCACCCAGTCAAGCAGAAAGCCTTCCTCCTCCCTTCTTTTACAGAGCTGGACTTTGCAGGTGTTGGTCAAAGCTTCCTAAGCCCACATTCATGCTTGTGGACAGTAGGAGAGATTAACTTTTGATTAACCTTTATGGTATCATAATGCAGTTTCACATTTACTGATGTGGAGGGAAGGACGTAGAACTCCGGTTGTAACAGACTGCATTGCATTTCATGTATGCTGTGACATTTTTCATACAGCTAAAGGAGAGTTGTTGAATAGCTGGAATTTCTCCCTTTTCCCCCCTGTGTTGAATACTTAACTTGCAAAATAATCATTCTTCAGTGAAGGGACTAATGTTGCACAGATGGTACCAAAGCACTTCCCTTTGATTTTTAGTAAGGGACTAGTTTGTCAAAGAGATTTCTCAACTTCTGGTCTGGAACCCATAATAGAGAATAATTTGAAAGCCACACAATGTGCATCATTATATTCCTTTGATGCAGATTAATGAGAGCTAAACCACATTTTCTAATTGCTCCTTTTTTTCCTGCTCTAGCCTGTTACTGCACTATAGCAGAACGTGGAGACGTAGCTTCCTAGTTGTGAGGCACTGCATGTCTCCTAATATTTTTGTCTGCTTCCAACCCTTCTAAGGAAATTAAACTCTATTAAATGTCAGCACTAAGAAACCTGTGCTTATGATGTGCAAATAAGTCTAATTTAGAAAGAATTCAGTTAATATACTGTGTATATGTATGTTACTTTTAATAGGTAAGGGGGACTAAATTTACTGCTTTTATTATAGGCTGATTCTAATGCTGTTATTGTGGATAGTCTTTACGCTACTGCAAATGCTTTAAATCTAGATTTAGTAAGGTATGCTTTACTGATTCACCTTGTCTCGGTGCCTCTCTAAAAATTTTGGGAGGATACTTACCTATTTAAAAAGACAATTAAATCTTCACCATATATAGTAATTTTCTCATTCCTTTTGAGACACAAGGTCTGGCTTCCAACTTGGAGACAGCAAAGAATTCTTTTGGATCGATTTTAATATGAGCAATTTTCTCTGAAGGTAGTTTAACTGAATGCACTTAGCTACCAGATAATACCCTCTTTATATAAATTAACATTTACATATTAAACCGTAAGACCTTCCTTTCAGCTTTTAGCACTGTGTCTCTTCTCTCTCTCTCTCACAGCTCTGGGTCCATCAAAGAATTAGATTTTCAGAGAGGGTAGATTGCCCATTTGTCCTTATTATTTCTACTCCCTACGTGGTACGCTTTGGAAACGGAAGAAAGGGGCAGTAGAATCCCAGAATAACGGTTTTTGCAGATGCTGTGCAGAACTGTTCAGGTGGAGCTGGTGTGAGCTAGAGAGTATTCCAAAGGATGGAGTTACTGAGGAACCGCTGAGAGAGAACACACCCTGGCAGAAATTGCTGTTTCTTCCCCGGCAGGCTGCGGGGATGCTCTGGGTGTGCATGGCTGGATCTCTGTCACAGTATGTGTAGCCTTTTACTCACCTCCCGTGAGTGCCTCCCTGTTCTAAAACATGCAACATACTCTTTAACCAGAAGTAGTTGCGCACGAGGAAAAATAATCTTGGGCAAGTATTTATGTGCGGTATTTTCAGCAGTTTTTTAATAACCTGACTAGTAACTCCCTGCTGAGCAACCAGTAATGAACAGGTCGGTTTAAGAACCCTCATGGCTGATTTTTCACAAGCTCTCTTGCTGCCAGAAGCGGGATATACGTAGCTTCCAGTGTAAATACTCACGGGTGTTATGCTGCTTGGGATCGCGCTTCTGAACAACGGTGCCTTGGATTGAATTTGTCGCTCGGACTTTAAAGTCTTCCTGTGCTATACACACATCAAAAAGAATTCTGGCCTTCACAAAATTGTCGCACAATTTACTTTTGCATGCTGATTTTTCTTCTTGCTCTTTACTTGGAGATGACTGATAGTTCTAGCAAGGTAAATATTTTAGAAGGAAATCTGCTAGTTGTGTCAACAGCGAAGGCAAGGCAAGTAAACAGTAACTGCGTTTCCTATTTTGCATGTTTGCAATCGAGTTCATTCTTTTTTTTAGATGCTATTGCCAGAATGAAATTGGATCTGATATCTTCCTAAAGGCTAGTTAGGAGATTTCAGTCTCAATTTTGGTGCTTTTTTCCCTGTTTGCACCAAGCCCAGCCCTCCAGGAAAACCAAATAGCTGCTGCTCTGTGCTTGATGATTGTCTTCAGATACCTAAACGAATGATTAGCTAGCCTCAGGCTGCGTTCTTAAAGACGTGGTTGGTCTGATGCCCTTCATACTCCTCTAGCTAAATCCCCTAATAGCTGTCATATTTTAATTCAAGGGGTAAGTAGGGTAGTTTAAATGAAGATGGAGGAAAACAGCATTTAATTTAAGAAAACAGCAAATGCCTATTTTGGTGTTGAATTACTAGCTATGCAGTTCTGTTTCAAGTGAAATTTCAGACTTGTTCTTTTGGTAGCTGAGGGATTGCAACTAGTTTGTCTGCTATCTGAGTTTATCACAGCTTGCTGTGGTTATAGTTACTACACCAAAAACAGAAGCGAAGATGTGGAGAAGACAAATTATCTGTAGAAAGTTAATGCACTGCAGTAAAAGTAGTATGTTGTTTCACTGAGTGGCTGTCACTTTTAATAATCAAGACTTTGTAGAGTTCATTTTAAGAATCTTTAAAAAACCCAACACTAATCTTGGTCTTAGTTCTGTTTAAAAATAATCTTGCCTCACTAGGCAAAATTAATATTGGTTTTGTGATTGATTGCTGTAAATCACCCCGACTTTTGTTGATGCAAGTCCCTGAGGTTGGAGCCAACAGAAAGCATGAGTTGTGCATTTACTTTGGAGAACTTGTCAAGTAACCTAAAATAACTTAGGTTTCCAAGAAGGAATCTGAAAAAAAAAAGTTGTAGATATTTTGCACTGAAAGAGTTGTTGCAAAATTAAATTACTGTCTAACTTAGAGGTCACTTTATGCTCCTTAATTTATTCTTAAGCCAATGAGGACACTATTTATAGCCCTCGTTCTCAACAGTTATTTCATGCACTGGGAGTACAGAACATTCCTCCGTCATCTTGGTTATTGATTTGTAATATGCTGTACGATGTGACTTACAAAATTGCTCCACTGCATATTTTTAAAGAAATGTTTGAGATCATCAAAATATTTAGCTTCCTTGGAATTATTTACTACCAAGGGGTAAAGGATCAAATGACAGGACACAATTACTTACAGATTTTCTATATATTTCTGATTAATCTGCTGTTTCTGTGGAATCAGTCAAAATTTCTCAGGAATGTTCAACATTCTTATATGGATGTTATTTTTGCTTGCTTGCAAATACTGTTCCTGTTCATCTTCAGATGAACTGTAATATCTTTTTGGAAAATTGTTTCGGTGCTTTTTTGTCTATGCACAGACCTATCTCCAAGGGAACTTCTGTGAGGGAGGGAACCAGCTTCTCTCTGTAATCTGGTCAGAAATGTTCTGTACACTTGCTGTGGTGCTAACTCAGACTACTGAGGACATTTCTCTACCAGGGTCCTCACTTGCCTAGTGGATAGCTTTAGCTGCACTGGGATCCCTGAACTCCAGAGTGGTGTATGACCTTCCCAGTCATTTTAAAGCCATTACATGTGCTCTTCAGAAGGAAAGAAGGTACTTGTAGGTTGTATTTAGTAACACTTCATCAGTTCCTACAGCTGTTATTCTGATGTTTTTTCTTTGTGATGTTCTACTGAAGAGTACTCTATAAATTATTTTTCCTCTTCCTTGCTGCACTTAGATTCAACAGAAGATAAGTCCACACCAACCGACTCAGACTTTGGAAAAAAGAGTAAGAAGGAACAGATAAAAATGTGGTTCAGCCCAAGAAGTAGGAAGATTCGATGTGTCCTGAACAAGAGTCAACGTGAGACTAAAAGCAATGACCTTTGTCAAGACACGTCTTCAATTTATGATTTCTTTCCTTCCCCTCCTCATGAAAAGCCCTCCAAGCCAGCAAAAAAGCCAGCACAGACACAGAGTAAGAAGATGAAGAAGAAACGTCTAGCAGACATTAACAAAGCGTGGAGCTTAGAGAAGCCTGAGCAGAAAGAAGGAGTTGAGGAGAAGACTTCCCAGCAGAAGTGTGTGACCATCTGCAGTCAACCAGTAGTCCTGTGCACTCCAGAACCAAATAGCCCTGAAGAGACCATTCAGCAGGAGTCTATAAAGGAAGCTGACTCCAGCAAAACTGCAGCAAATGTGGAGACGCTGCTAGAGGTAAAATCCTCAGAGAAGAAAGCTAACAGTGAGGTTGTGCGTCTTGCACAAGTCAGCAAGGAGAAAACATGTGCTACAGAGACATCGCTGTCAATAGAAAATGAATCTACGCCTTTAAAACGTGGAAGGGAGCAATCTAGACTTCCAGTTACTTCACAGTCTAAAAGACCCAGAAGAACTGAGAGGAGCAGTACCGGGAAGTCAGGCAGGCAGGCAGATTGCTTAGAGGAGATGCCTCAGGGTTGCCCCAACTCCCCAGTGACTGAACACCAGACACCAGTTCAGATTTCTTCCTCTGTATCAAAACTCACCGATACTGTAATGAAGACAAGAAGCTCTGCAGCCTTTCAGGCTATAAATAGTCCTTTACTTTCAAATCCTCCCTCTACCCCATCTACTTCTAAGACTTGTAATCAAGCAGGAATACCACACAGTCCTTCTGTGTTGAAGTCCCCTGGTGGTAACACAATTGCCAGAAGAAACTACAAAGGAGAGACTTTGCTCCATGTTGCTTCCATCAAGGTAGGACCATCATCTTCTAGTTCAACTTTAAACAGAGGTTTAAAAAGACAATGTTGTATGAAAAATATCCAGGAAACCGGTTATTTCGGTACATCCTATTTCTGGCAGTGGGGGTGGAGTCTCACCTTGTCTCTTCTAGGATTACTGGGGATTTTCCAACTTGATTCTCTAATATAATAAATAACTATTGGAACGATCAAAGATGGTTATACTTGAGAAACTCAACGTACTACGGTGTCAGTTATACCTATGAGTTCAAGCAAATGATAAGCATTCAAATGTTTTGACCTTATGTGACAGAAAGTGGTCTCTGTGATTTGTCATAAGGAGTTCAGGGAAGTATTTCAGATCTCACCAAGTGATCTCCATCAGTTTAACCTGACCTGGTAATTCAGCCAGGACAAGATCTGAATTACCTACATGAAGATAACCCTATGCAGCCTTAATGGAGGTTAATTATTTCATAATCTTTAAGATCCGCCATCTGATGCACGTGTTGGCACAAGAGGCATGAAATGCTGCACCCTGGGATTCCCATGCTGAGCCCTGTGCTCTGAGCATGCTGTCCTCACATGTAGTGGAGAAGGAAGAATTAGGAGAGAGTTGGGATGTTCTCAGTAGACTTTACTGTTATGTAGGTTCGCTATTAGTCTTGGCATGACAGCTGTCACTCATTTTGCTGTTGTTATCTTAGCCAGTTCCTGCTGTGGTAGAACTTCATGGCTTTGCTCTTTGCAAGGGCTGTCTGTCCCTATTGCTGTGTAAAAGGTGTGTGCAGGTAGGGTGAGTTGAATGCCTCCAGTCAAACTCATAAGATATGCCAACATGGCAGGTTTCTTCTGAGAGGTCATCTCAAAGAGTTTGTAGTCTGGCAACTTAAATGTACTTCATGCTAAATCATAATATGGAAATATGGTGTGGTTAATAAACTGCCTGTACTGGTAGAATTGACTCACCTGTTAGCATCCTGACATTTATACAGGACTTCTGTTTGTTGAGACAAAGGCCGTTCTTGATGAGGAACTGTGTCCTCTTTCAAAGGCATTCTAATAAGCCACTCTTGCTACATGAGACCTTTCTAAATGGAAGTGGCAGTTGAGCCGAGTTGAGTTCAGATATCTTGCTTGATGTCATTATTATGGAATTAGGGCGGAGAAAATGAAACATTGTCCTCAGCGGACTCAAGAGCTTTAAAGGATAGATCTCTTGTTACCTCCCGTCGTAAGTCCTGTATATTCCTCTTTGTTAAAGCACGGTTCACAAATTATCCTTCCATGATATTCTGAGAATTTGTAAGGAATACCGTCATGACCAGCTGGTTCTAAATAATTGATCTTCCTTGACAAGTTTCCACACAGGTTGAGTTGCCAGCAATATGTGTGATGCTTCTTTGGGACACAAGTACTTAAGAGAACAGAACATCTCCAGTGCTTATTGTGAGACTTAGATAAACAGTGACATGCCAATAAGGGTGTTTTTCATTGCGAAGCATTTTGAAGATAAATGAGTGAAAATTAAACAGTTCATGCTATAGGCAAGAAGAATAAACAAGTTTTGATTATCCCAGTTCAGTGGTGTGGCTGGCACTGCTGATTGGTGTTGGTACAGCCCTCTCTGAGAAAGGATAGGGCTACTTCAGCGGGCTGAAAGCTCATTGTGTAGGCCATGGGGTGCAAAGACACAGGAATGCTTTTTTGAGTCCTGTGTGTGAATTCATTTTGGTGTCATCTTTCAACAATTTATAACCTACTATTATTAAACCTATTATTGATCTAAACCAGTAAGTTGCTTCTGTTCCTTGTTAGTTCTGCTGTGCTTTTAATCTGTTGATTCAATTTGCCTTGAGATGGTCAAGAGTAAAAGTTTAAGTAGGTCGCGGCTGCAGGGCGATCCCCAAGTTACTACTCTTTTTAAATGTAGTTAAAATAAGGCACGGAAAGCGGTCTTCCGGTGATGGTCTTGGTTTACTTGCATGTAACTATGTTTCCAGCTATGGAACTTCTAATGCAACTCTGAGAAAATTGTTTTACTGTCTCTGAACCTCAGATCCTTGTCTGTAGAAGCAGATTATCCAGCTTATCTCATCTGTGGTGTTCTTTGTTCTTGTTAGATAGCTTAATCATGATTAATCATAGCTTAATCATACGGCATTCCTGAAAAGTTGCTGCATCTCCTGGTAGCCAGTAAACGTAGGCACAGCTACTAGTCCATGTCAAAGTGGATTACGACCAAGTTGCTCAAGCCAGCAACACATGAGGACTAGGTCTCTCTAAAGAAGTATTGGTCATGGGGTTTGGCAACACTTTCCTTTGTGAAGCAGTGATTAATTGCCAGGAATCTGCCAGGGATGTGTGGTGGTTGCAAGAAAACATTTTTAAATTTTTTTCTTTTTTGCATCCAAGTGTCTTTTGTATAACCGGTATGTTTCTAGATCACTCTTCTGAGTTGCTATGGAACCAATAAATGTGTTTTCTCAAAGAAGCTCGTCTTGAAAATACTAGGCTTTATGCTGTATGTATAGTCTCACTGTTTTTTTAAAATAGCCCTGTCATTTTTTTTCTGCTTCTGGAAGAAGTATATCTCTTTCAGGACTGTTTTATAGGTGATTTTTTTTTTCTTGTTTGTTCCACAGCCAGTTATGTTTTTCCATGTGCGTAATGGGAAAGAATTGTAGCTGCCACCCTCCTCACAAAGTGAAATAAAGTCTAATTCCCTGGGACTTCATTAATTATAAAAAGAAATCTGTATTATTTTGATTAGCTGTTAGGGTCTAATACCCTGAATTTAATTAAAGCTAATTGAGTTCTCCTCTTTTTTTCTTACTTAAAATAGAGAATAAACAACATTATCAGGCATTAAAATTAAGTGTATTGTGCTGTCTCAAATGATTCTGAGGGATTGTCCCCGTTTACTACTACTAGTTATTAACATCAAAATGGTTCTCAAGAAAGGTTCTAGTGTGGATGAATTTAATGCTGAGTTAAACTAACAAATGAAAATTAATGTGGCTCTTCCCACAGCAAACAACAGTCATGTTTATCTTCCTCCATAGTCATTAGAGGTAAAACTTCCATTTAGTTAAAGTACAAAACGTGACTGTTGCACTCTTAATATTCTAAACTGGTGGGAAATTGCCCAATCAACAGCCCTTCCTCAAAGGAATTTTTTTTACAGTAAAATAGCGAGTTGATCACAGGACTAGCTCTTACCTGGCAATTAACAATGCAGCACACTGCTAGTTAGTACGGAGTCTTAAATCTGCTATGGAGAGAGAAAAAAAGCATAGTTTCTTGGTACAGTACTTCAGGTCTTGCTTGTGCCTGTGTTTCTTCTGCATTGGCAAGGACGATGATGGGGCAGTTCACATTGTGGAGCAGCTGCTGCTGTTGCTTCCAGGAAGAGGAATAGCAAACTGCAGTGCAAGAGGGCTACAGAGGACCACGGCAACAGCCACGCTGTTACAAAGGAGCAGACGGGAGATGGCTGCGGGAAAGTTTTGATTTTTATGCTTCAAGGTAGAAGCAGTTAGAGAGTTGTCCCTTTTCTGAGGAAAGAAGAAATCGCATCTATGCAGAGCATCTACTTAGCCTGAAGAAAGAGAGAGGGAGCATTGGGACGGGTTTTGGTTATCTCCTGTTCCAGGACCTTTTAGTTTTGACAGTTGACCAGGAGGGCCTTTATCAAGGCTTCATCCATGGCTAGCCTGCTGTGCTGGACTTCTCATATTCATTATGCTTAACACTGTAATAACTACTGGATAATTCCTTCCGAGCCTGTGAGACTGTTTGTCCTTATTATTGCTTTGTTACCAGCTAATGACAATGAGAAAGGAGAGTGAAAGAAGATTTTGTGGTTTTGTGAGCATGGGACGGCCAACATCGGAATACCTTTTAGATCCTTTTTCAGGTGCCTGATCTCGTCAGCTGTGCTGTTCCTCACTTTTGGTGCCAGATGGGTATGAATCATGGTTGAGAGTGTTGGGTCACACATGTACCTGAGAGGAGGGCCTCTCCTCCTGCCTTTCCTCTTGAGCCTTTATGTACAAGAGGGGAGTTGTGCTGCTGTGCAGTTGGAGACACTCCCAGCCTCCCCTGAGCAAAAGGCAGGCGATGGACAGCAGCCTTCCTGCCAGCTGCTGCACAATGAATGGATGCGTCCATTGGACCACAGTCTTTTTGTCCCGGCCTCCTGATTTTGTGTGGCAGGTGACTTAGATTTCATTGGAGAATTGGGGTCTGCTGGCAGAAATGAGGATGACTCAGGTGCAAGTGTAGCACCTGGGACTTCTTTGAAGCTGTAGTTTGATGTTGGCTCTGTAACGTTAAAGCCAAGTGGTACAGGAATGGTAAGCAGCGTCCTCGTTATGGGTAGCATCCAGCAGGTAGCTTAAGACAAGAATGAAGCTGTGTAATGGTTTCAAATGCAGAACTTGAGAATATGAAAATTGGCCATGAGTCAAAGCAATCCATCTTCCCAAGTGCTGATTTGAAAGCTTGGGAACAAATTGCCCTTTCTTTTTCAATAATGCTTGGTTGTTACTCCCCTTGTTTTTAAGGTGGGTTAAACTTCTTGAATGTTTTCTTTTTGTCAAAGGTTAAGCATAGCTACTTGTATTCTTGTTAGTTAATAAATGGTCTGCTGGGTAGGGAATTAATTTGGAGAAACTTGAGGCGAGAAACTTGCTGGTTCCTGGAAAGAGTTGGTTGGAGCATTCATAATTACCGTAAACACTCGAATTCATATTTGCCCTCTTTGACCACTTAGTTTTATTTCCCCCTGCTGTAACTTAAACAAGCAAACATTAGGGCCTGAAAGGGATTTTTTGTTCATTCGTTTGACCTAAAGATTGAAGTCACTTGGTTACCTTTGCAAATACAGCGAGAAGTGTTTGGCTGAAGTGGTGCAGGGTTTTGGCTTCATCTTCATGTACTTCCCTAATTTTTTGGATCTCTATTTTGAACTGGTAGAATATGCTTTCATTAACTTCATTTAAATGTAACTTCTGCGTGGAAAATGTCTGGTTAATGGAAATAGTAAAGGGTAAAATGGAAAAAAAACCCCTATAAAATAGGGCTGAGAGGACACTTGCTGTTCTTAACCATCTGTCTGTGTTAAAATCACGACACAACTGACTTGAAAAAAGCCAAAACAGAAAACCTTGTTGAAGCCAAGTGAGGATGGTTTTCTGGGCTTATGCCATCTGCATCTGCAGGAACTTAATTCTCATTGGGAAGGAAGTGATGTAAAGCTGCGTAAATACCCTTCTCTGTGTAAGCTAATGCTGTCTGCTAGATCTGCCAACAGATGGCCCCAATGCCTTTCTTGCTTCTGTGGTTTTCAGAGCTCCCTTAGGTTGCACCAGAGGAAGAGCAAGCCCATTGCATTATTGTGTTGTCACTATACATAAGGTTCGTTTTGAGCTTAAAACATCCTTTTCTTTGCTGCTTCCAAATGGATAATTTTACATTCTGCAGTAGCTTCTGCCTCTTCAGAAGCTGGTTGTAATGCTTCATTGATAATGAGATTTACCAAGAAGCACTTCCCTGTGAATCGTTAATGTTAGCATTTTTCTACCTGGTGTTTGTCTTGTTCTCTGTTTCTGAACAAGTAGTATCTCCAGTTACGTTTCCACTGCTGCTGCTACCAACTGCTGAGACAAGCTGTGAGGGCCCCTCCGGTATCATCTGGTATAGGTATGACTCCGTGTATGGGACTGGTGATTTTATGGTGGCATTGCTAGATCAAGTAAACTCAAGGGGCTAAAAGTCTATTTCCATATTAGTCAAAGCACAGCTTTATGGACCACGTTTGAATTAGTAACTCCATGCAAACAGGTGTAGTCTCTTCTGCTTTCTTACTTGTGGAAGAAAGGCGTACGGTATATAGATATTTGTGGTTGGGACTTGTCCTCACTCTTTCCTATTTAGAGTTGAGCAAAATGTTTATTGTGTGAGTAATTGCGTCAGCTCTGATAGAAGTGGTCAATATGTTACCTGCCCTGTTCTTACTTTTACAGCACTATCAGATAATGGTAGTGCTCTTTGCAGGAAGGACCCTAACACACGTCTGCTAAGCATCTGCTGCTTGAAATTTTGTCTTCCTGGTTTGTTTTTTTTTTTAAACTAAATAGTCACAATATAGTAACTTACTGAAGTGCTTCGGAAGGGACAAAACGCACGTTCTCCTAGCTGTGAACAACTCTGTTAACATCTCTCTTGTAACTCTGATTGACAGCACCCATCTAGTCATTGTGCAGTACACTGATATGACAGTTTCCCCTCCTTTCTGTCACTCTCACTGCTAGGTGCTTCTTGCAGGGAGCGGGTTCCATTTACAGCTGACGTAATGATGATATTTTTCTTCTGTAAACAGCAAAACACCAATTTTCTAATTCTGACTTAGACCTGGATTTCATGCTGCGGATGTTGTCAGTACCGGTGTCCACACGAGCAACACTGATAAAACTGCAGCAATGTTTTACAAATCAACACTCACATAACTGTTCTGAAGAGCTGCGATACTCCCTAATGCCCACACAAATTATTAGCTGTGCTTACTGCTCTAAAGGAGTACTCTTGAAATGTCAAACCCTTGCCATACATGTTTGCAAACTTAACTTTAAATGATAAGCTGAGATCTCACTCGTTATAGATAATTGTATCTTCTCTCTGCAGAAAAAGATCTAATGCTGAGCGTTGTCTATTACCTTGCAACCATAAAGTGTACTAACAGCAGCGCATTCTTTAATTGCTTTGAAAGGTAACGTTTTGCTGGGACAGCTAGGTTGTGAATATAACGCATGAGATTTCTCTCTGATGTGTTAATTTGCTTGTCTGTTGTAAAGCCAGTGATTCTCAGTGGTTTTGGGGTGAATTTTGAGTTTCCAGTTGTTGCTTACTGCATTTATTTCTGCTGAGCAGAGTCTATCTTAATATTTTCTCTAACTAAAGAGTAAACTTTAAAGCTATTTTGTTTTTCCAAAGTGTTCCTTGATAAAAAAAACAAGGGGCTCAATTTTATTTTTGTGATATTTAAAGCTTTATTTAATATTTTCTCACTTTTTCTAAGGTATACTGTGAAGCAACAGTTAGATGTTCTTTGACTTGGCACTACTTAGGACACAGAACTTCCTGTATATCTTGGTTTAAACTTCTCTCTCCCACCCCTTCTTTGTCCTAATATTTATCTATTGCAAGTTTGGACAAGGACAAGAGCTAGATATCAGCTAATACATTAGTCTTTTCATTGGGGATCACAATACCCTGGTCTAGGGAAAGTGTTAGTGGTTGTCTTGAAATGCTTGGTTGGGCTGGATCCTAAAAACCAAAACAAAACCCCACCCCAAAAAAAACCCCAAACCTAAAATAAAAAGAATTGGAGCATTTGGTGGCAAGCCTTGAGAAACTTGAGGCCTATTTTGCTAGTTTAGCCTTTGAAAAGCTTTCATTATTTAGGTAGTTTTGGTCATTAGATGACATTTGTCAATCTCCTCCTTCTCTGCGACCCATCAGCTGAGACATGGTGCATAACTGCTCCTAATCCATAACAGTACAGGTAAGTCATTGCTTTGGCCTGAGAGGTGGTACCTCTGCCAGCAGGGCAGACCTTTGCAGCTGCTGCTGGGGAGTAACGAATGCCAGAAGCAGGAACTGGCTGGCATGGCACAAAGTGAGTTTTAAGTACCAACATGCTGGGGTGTGTAACTGGGACAGTGCTGTGAAAGGAGAAGGGGGTCAGAGTCTGGTTCTGGTCTCTTTGGGTTGCAGTTCCCACCTGCTTCTAAGACAACCTGCACTGCAGAAGCTGAGGCAAGGAAATCTCTGTGGGAGGCCTCTCATTGCTTATTTGCAGCTGCATCTGTATATGCTCCAATCTTAACCACCAGCTTTCTGCCTTTATACTTTTGCCTTTTAAGAGCGCCAAAGCCTTGGATTCACAAATTCTTCAGATGTTTCCTTCGCCTTGTCTCTACTTGGCCTCTTCCCATAATCTCTGCATCAGTTTCTACCCTTTCCCACATATATTTCCTTGCTTATAGTAAAAACAGAGTATAGTATTTGTCCAAAACACAAACTAAAACTATTTTGGTAGAATAACTGCCAGAGAAAGTGTCAGCGAGATTCACTATGAGTAGTAATTGCAGCATTAAGTAAAGCGCTTTACCTTTTCCTTTTGACTTGTGGGAAAACAGTGTATGGAAGCTTGTCAGGCTTATTAATCTATTTCACCTATGCACATTCTAGCCAGTAATTCAGATTGGTTTGGAAGAAATCCAGTCTGACGGAAATGTTCCTGAATTTAATCCTTGTGGTTGACCCTAGTGGTTAGATTGCACTCAGCACAAACTTGTCTGTTTATTCTGAGTTAAGTCTGTTACCGCATCATAGGTGCTTCTAAGTGAACAGTAACGATAAACCGTTGTCTCCAGACCAGTTCAGTTTTTGTTATCCTGACAATAGCTAAATGGAAGACTTGTAGCATTACGTTTTTATTGCAGCTAAATCTGTAATTCTGCCTCTCTTAAATTTTTGTTGTCTTTGTGTATCTTCATTATGTTATAACAACTAATCTTTTCCTATGTAGGGTGACTTAGCAGCTGTTGAACAGCTGCTGAAAAATGGGGCAGATCCCAATGTCAAAGATAATGCTGGCTGGACGCCACTGGTGAGTGTTGAAGACTTTTTTTTTTTTTTCTGTCATCTGCCTTCTAATCTGATTTCATTTCGTCCCTCCTTCTCCCATAATTAGTTCCCTTTACACACATTTAGGTGACAAAGAATTACGCTGACGATAAACAAGTTTAAAAGAACTTACTAGCAACTGCTGGCCTGCCCAAATTCAACTCTCCTTTGCTGGCGTAGGGCATGCCAAGAAATCTATCAGCCTGCGATTCCGCAAATGCGGAAAATATGATAACTAGAAAGGAATCATTTGTAGGTGATGTGTATGTTTTTTAGGTTCTTAATGTCCTCAGTTTTTTTTTTATTTTGGAAATACCGCAAGAAGTTGAATGAAGAAAGTATTCACTCGAATTACAGAAAATAAACAAAAGGTTCTTTTCAACCACGACTTTTTCCTCTCCTAAAGAATACTCTTGATAGAGTCTGTAATCTGGGAGGCTTTGTTCCTTGTAGTCTAATTTGCACACAAATGGCCTTTGTTCAGTTCTTCTCTGTGCTTTTTATTAGAGTAGGTTCCAAGGTTAATTCATGTCGGGAATGTAATGCAATATCCTTGCATCATCCTTCCTGACCATCTACTGAGGCGTGTTGGAATATGAATGTGTTCACGGGTGTGACAGAAGTCCCTCCTCTGGATTCTGCTTCACTTGAGTTTTTCCTCTCTATGGATTTACCCAACTAGCACGAGGCGTGTAATCACGGGCACAAGGAAGTGGTGGAGCTGTTGCTACAATACAAGGCGTTGGTGAATACTACAGGGTATCAGAACGACTCACCGCTTCATGACGCTGCCAAGAACGGGCATGTGAGCATCGTTGAGCTGCTGCTTTTGCATGGTGCTTCTCGCGATGCCGTGTAAGTAGATGTGGGATATTACTTTCACTGTGGCATTAGCTACAGCTACAACTTCCAGGGTGCATGTTAAGTAAACATGAAGCACAGCTAGTAACAAATGTGATTTATTTGAAGCGAGGGGGTGGGTGTTAAACATATGCTCTGCTGTCCTTACATCCCCTTTTTTCACGTGGGTGTTTCCTTTCTGTTTTGCTTTGTCCTAAGCTCTCCTGAGGATGTCTGGTCATAGATAGTTGGCGACTACTAGCAAAGTGACAAAATATGCTTACCCTATCCTTACGCTTTCCTGTTGGCATCTTGTTTTAGCTGTCGTCGGATCTAAGATGCTGAACTAGATCAGCTTTGAGCTGCTACAGCTGTTTTTTGTCTCTCTACTTTTACTACACTACTTGCTAGCAGAAGGTGTTTCGGTCCCCTCTCTTCTACCTTCACAAATAACATAGACGCAAGCTGAGATTTGGGGAGTGCTTTTTTATTTTTCCCATTCTGGATCAAAGCTCTAATCCTCGGTACCATTTTTAATTAAAAACAAAAAAAGTTTAGAAATATTTTCAGTTGAATCTTTTATACAGTTATGCCTCTTGAAGCATTTGGCATTTGTGTACAGGAGGTGCTAAAGAATGTGTTACTCTACGAATAACCCTGCAAGCAATTAGTATTTCAGACACTCAGTGTGGGTTTAGGTGTTGTAGTATTGCTGCTGTGCCAGGGCCTGTGTGTATAAAATTTGAGTCCAATGCGTGTGGTCAATAGGTGTGTGTATATAGTAACACAATAGGATGAAATCCTGCATGACATTAATATCCTTGCCAGCTGCATAAAGAAACATAAACAAATTCTGCTTAATCACTTCAGCTCTCAGTATTCACTATTGAAACTTACAGAATTAAGGTACTCTGTGGAAAAGCATAGGATTTTCAAAACCAGTCCTAATGTTGAATATACGGGAGTTGAAAAACAACAAAACAAACCCACAAAACTTTAGCATGAAAAAATAAAACAAGGATCAATTGTTCATCTTCACTTTGTTCTTGAACAACAAAGTCCAGCGTATGACATCTTGAAAAGCCAACAGCTTCAGAAACTAATTTTCAAGCCACTTGAATATCGGGACCTGGCTGTGTGGCACTTATCACCTGCCTATCTGGTGTTTGAAAGGGTAGCACAGACAGTGGTTTTGATGCAGGGTTTTGACAGGACGTAAGTGCAGCTGAGACTCTAAGTGCCAGCATAGGACTCTTTTGGCTTCTGTCACATGTGTTCATGCAAACCTCTTACAGCTCGTTCTATGTCAGTAAACGTCACTTTGTATTGAAACAAGAGCTTTATCATCGTGGAAGGAGAGATTTATGTAAACCTTAAACTCTGTCTTAGCTTTTCACTGAATACAGGTAATGTTCAGTTGTACATCAGAACAGCGTGACGTAGGCCATGTCACAACTTTGCAATGAGCTCCCTCTTGCAGTACCTTTAATTATCCAGAATGGCTTCGAAGCCGCTTTGAAGTATGCACTGTTCTTGACTTCGTCTCCAGGGTACTTGGAATCTCTAGTGTGCGCTGTTCATAAATACATATATATATACACACACACTTTTTTCTTTTCATTTCAAATCTTTTGGGGAACAAATTTAGCTGCCTTTAATCTTTGCTTCATTGGTCTGGCAAAAGGAACCACGGGTGCTTTGGCAAAAATTTAGTTCTGTACATCCCCCCTGGGCTCTATCTCTGACAGAAATGATACTGTGCACATTATGTTGCACTGATCATGGAAAGGGGTTGGGGTGTTTTCCTCTATTTTTACAGAGAGCATTAGACACAGAACGGGGTGTACAAGCAAAGTGTTCAGGCTTGAATAGTAAAACTTTACCAACCTTTTCCAAACACTACTAAGAAAGAACAGAAACAAGAACTGTATGTCTGAGACTTCTGAGATCTGTCCTGTGTCTCCCTCCCTGGGCCCTGCTAGCTTCTGGCAAGGAATTGTGCCATCATCTTTCCCTGGATCATGACTGTGCAAACCTTACAGGGTTTTTTCTGCCACTGCTTTTGGTAATTATAGCCCTCATTAAAGGGTGGTTGGAGTTGTCCAGGTAAGTGGATTTGAACCTTCTTTAATGTAGAAGGTTTTAATACTTTTTTCTAGTGGATGCAGGTGCCCATAATGAAGTCACATCTGACAAGAAGCTTGCTTTTCTTCAGTGACATTGTTCTGAGATTGCTGAGACCTGCAGACCACAGTTTTAAAACCAGGAGAGAACAGAGTGGACACTTAAGAAGGTGCAATTATAGTTCTTTTCAGTATGACTAGTTATAAAGGGCCTCTTGGTACTTAATTCAGGATCTGCTCACCTTCATATTATTACTCTAGGATCTTTAAAGTAGAAATTGAGCAGCGATGAGTAGAACTTGTACCTGTTCTCACAGGTTTATTTTCTTTAGGAATATACCTGAGGAGTGCCTTAGCTTTAGAGGTGGGCAGTGTGTGAGCCAAACTGATAAATATGACCAACTTTAGTTTGCATTTTTTTCTGTGTATGAAACTTTCTGGTCCCTCTGTGTGCTCCTCAGGCTCTCAGTGAACTAACATCCAGCCCAGGAGAGGGCCGTCTTTATCCCAGCCTATTAAAGTGATTCTTCATTACCTCAGGGGAGCGGGGAGGAAAGTGTGATTAGTTCACTGTGGTTACTTAAAGTCTTTAGCTAAGCTCAGTAAAATGCGACCATGATAAATGTATTCAGATTTTCTTGGGACATTATGAAATATATAGCATGAAACTTCACAAAAGTGACTGATGTCTTGCTGCTGTTTTGACCATAGAATTAACTCGGTTTTGTGTCTTAATGTCCCTTTTTTGTTGGAGAGTTAATCTACTGGAATAAAAACAATGCTTGTGTCGAGTAGCGTGCTTAAAGCGGTAGTTCTGAAATTTAGTATGACACTCAATTGTGCAAGATGAAATACATTTTTTTTTAAGATGTGCAGTATTTACTGACTGCAGCCCCAAAGAGGGGCAAGACTGGTCTCTAGAGGAGTGTAAAGCATATCTGGGAGCGAAGACAACCACTTTCAAAGGGACCTCTGTTCATGAAGTGTACAGAGGCTAGCATGACCATAGCCATCAGAGAGCTGAGACGTCACAATTTCAGATTTAGATCACCATGTTCACAGACCCATCAAGTGCATCTCTTTCCAAGCATCTGTCAGGCTTGTGTTTTCTCCTTGCATGCTAATACATAGTGCAGTACAAAGTAACTGTGTGTTACACAGCTACAGATCTTTCGGACCAAACAAATACAGATGAGAACTGCCTCTCTTGCCAGAAAGCAATCCTGGGATTTCAGTATGCCTTGGCAAAAAAATTTTTTTGACATCTGTAATATTTAATAGTTCTGGCACTTCAGTTGCCATTCGGAGTTTTCATTGACTGGGAAAGATATAAACTACAAATGAAAAATATTATATGGACCAGTGGACCTATTAATTGTCCCACTGGTCTAGTTAATTTTTTTAAGTTAATCTCCTACACATAGCTAATTTTTATTTTTGTAGCTTTTTTTCATGTGCTCACTTTCTAGAATTCTTTTTTTTTCTTCCTTGCTTCGCAGCAAGCCAAGCGATTTGAAAAATTAGATCTGTGCATTTGCAATTTCACAGTGCTTCCTAAATGCTTTCACTCAAATAGGCTATCTTGCCGGTTCCTCATGCACAGTAAGTGTAGCATTAGTAAAAATTGTTGTGTTGCCCTATTTTTGGGGGTGTTAGCTGTCTTTGAGTAGCTGTAAGTCTGATTCTGACCAAACCTGTGGGAATGCTTAGGGGTAGATAAACTGTGGTCCTCAATTATGAGTGACATGGGGGCAAGAACTATTATAACCTACAGTTAATTCCAGGAGGCATTAGACCATGACACTGACATAATTTTGTTTGCTTTTTTGAAGTCAAGATAGCGCGGAACTTTGCTGTCGGAGTGCACGACAGTATGCTTAATGTCCTGCTGACAGCGGGTTAATTAAAACCCTGGCCCTGTTTGGATATCTAAGACGGTCTTTCTGGCTACAGAGATTACATTTCTTTCCTTTCTGTCAGGTTCAAAGAAGATTTCTGCTTACCACACTCTCGGCATATGAGTGCTGTCTGGAGAGCCCCAAACTGGTCAGATTTCCATATGGGAATTGGTGGTCACAGTACTGCACTGGGACTTGGTGGTGGGACTTCAATACCGAACTCTTTTTGTGGGGCTGGGTAAAACTCGGTTTATGCTCAGCTGTGGAACAGCAAATAACTTCTGACATCAAAATGAAGCAGCTTAAAACTCCTGATGACAAAGTATTATATAGTCATTTTTTCGCTTGTATCAAAAGCTGTGGAAGTTTGGGGCTTCTAAAGAACTGACAAGGGTGCATCTCCCTATTTATCTTCTCTCCTCTGGTTGCTTATTTGCTGAAAGTTTACAGAAACATCTAGAAGGGAGCTGTTAAGATTCTTTCTGACTACAGCAGTAACTTCTGCGGTCTTCCTATCTACCACTTCAGCAATGTCGCACCATAAACTGAATCCCATTTCTAAAGCTTTTCTCAAGAAGTTCTTTGATCTGTCAGTCTTTAAGATATCATCTGTCATCTCATGTGAAGTCCTTCTCAGCAGATTACACTGAGCTGCTCTTCGTTGGGCTCATACTTGTTCTCGGCGCAGACATCCTACTCTTTGGTTGGAATTTCTTCTAGCTGTAAGAGCCCTCTGCAGACTATTCAGTGCCTTGATGACTTGACTAATAGGAGACTGCTTGCATCAAAGGATACATCTGACTCTTGAGTGTTTAAAACAACTTGCAGAGAGCTTGCTTGCATTCTGGTAGAAAGAAGCGTGCCTTAGAGACCTGGTGTTCTAGCTTAAGCACCAGAGACACTTTGTTCTCTCTTGTAGAAACAATCGTGTCTGCCTTCCCTCTTAGTGTGGAACTTGTCCTGTGCGCCAGCCCTGTTCCCAACACCCCAGATCTGCAGTAGCAGCACACAAACATAAGTTGTTGATATTTCTAAAAATGCTGTGTTTGTGTGTAGGGTGGACCTAATGTGCATGTCCCGCTTCATTTTGTTCTGCAAACTGGATCAAAATTCATTTTTCACTCTAAACAAGGTGGGTGATTTCTCTTGTTCAGTTTGACTGAATGAACATAGATTTCAGCATACGTCTTTGCCAGAAGGTTCTGTTTCCCATTCCTGTACCTTACTGGTGTCCTTGTGGTGGCATAGCTCTGGTCCTTGATCCTGATCATAGGGCTAAAATTAATTAATACTCCTAATGTAATAAAAATGGTTCCTCAGGTAACTGCACTGATAATTGTGCCAGCCTGACAGAGACTGGGTAAGGTCTCTTTCTGATCAAGATTTTTTTTTTTTTTGGGATGGTTAGTGGGTGCCTAACTGGGGGGAAAAAAAAAAAAACCCAAACCAAACAAAAAACAACAACAAAAGCCAAATCTGGTTTCTATATTTTTCCTTTAAAAAGGATGTGTAAATTAAAACAATAAAATACTTAAAATCTGTTGTCTGGACGTGGTCCTTATCTTAGTTTCTATTTTGAAAACCGTCTTTTCTCTTGTTTCAGATATTTTTTTCTGACTTTTCTTAAGCTCAAGAAGCTGCTTTGTTGCAAATATTCAAAACTCTTAAATCCATCTCTTGGGCTGGTGTTCCTTTATTCAGACCTGAGCTCCCAGGTTTGTCTCATTTTGCTTTAACTCTGCCACCTTCACATCCTTTGAAATAGCCATTAATTCTTCTGCATAGTGATGGGATAGCATTTTGCAACACCCTGATAAGAAATGACTGTAATTATTTTAAATTGAGGAAAAAAAAGTGAATACAGAGGGGGTAGCTGGAGCTCTTATTTGTCCAGTTTAATTGGCAAAAAATGTTCTATCTTTAACTGTGGTGGCCTATGTATTTATCTTTGGTAAACATTCATGAGGTTTTCTCCAAGATTCAATGATCTTACTGTGACTTGGAGGGGGCAGATGGTCCCAGACCTCTGCTACTGACACACAGTGATTTCCTCCCCCTGCTTAGTTGACAGTAAAAGGTCAGCTGCCTTGTCTAAAAGTGATTTTACTGTATGTGCTAATATTTTATCATCCCCCCCACCACGATGCATTGTTCAAAGGAATTGTCCTGCAGCAATTTGAGTCGAATATGGTTGGTCTTTAAAGAAAGGGCAAGAGCCACCCTGATGATGCATGACAAAGCAGGAACAGCATGACAATATTTAATGGGCTGCAACTCCCGGGACTGGGCTGAGATTTAACCAATTTAGTCTGCAGAATATGTATTATGCCAGCTCTTCGTTCGTTAGTAACACAGGACAGCTTGGGATGGTAACACTGTAAAGCTGGCAATTGTAAAATACCATCCCAGGAAGTTCTGTGGGGGATTTTTGCAGCTTGTTGTTTTCCCAAGAGGCTGTGTTAGTGAGCAGTGCTCAGTCAGGAGCACAGAAAGGTGCTGAGGTCAGATGCATGTCCCAGCTTTGCACTGGCCAAAGCCCCCCAGTTAAGTCAGAATGAAGACTTAATGATTTCAGCCTTTCTTTGGGCTGGATTGGGTTATGGCCTTATGTGGAATTCCCTATAAAGTTTCCTAGATTCCCACTCTGTGCAGGAACGTGTGGCTGATGAAGAGACAGCACATTGAAGCTGCAGTGGTTTTTCTGACCTCTTTAAATTTTAGTTTCACTGTTTGATGATGAAGCTTGCCGGATTTCAGATATCGAGTTAGGGCTTTGTTCTCGGTGACAAGCTTCCCCTTCATAACGAGCTCTTAATAGGCTTTTTGAGAGCCGGAGCTACATGAGGTGGGGAGAAGAGGATCAGCTGGAATAGCCATTATTCTCGCAAAGGGCAAAGCTAGCAGAATATTTCCCAAAAGTACTGGCAGAGGATCTTGTTCGTTAACGGCAGTCATACCTGTTCTGCGGTTTCAGCCTTTCCTCCACTCACTGCTGTCCTGCAGCTGCAAAGTTGTGTGAAGGAGAGACAGAAGCTATGGCTGTGGCTTGATGTTGTGTTTATAGCAGATAGTACCTGTCTGAGTAATGGTGAAAGAATGGAGGAGGAAATGGGACTTGAAGCATATCCAATAACTATGAGGTACCACGTAGGATGGATAGTGTTCAACAGAACTGCAAACCAACTAAAATCTGACTGATTTGGCTGTAATGTGTTCTGCAGAACTGCATGCTGAGGGGAAAATGAGATGCCTGTTCAAATTTTGGAAGCGCGAGGGAGCCACAGTTCCCAAGTAGGAAGCAGATAGCCTTTCCCGTAGAAGCATAACCACGTAAAGCTCCAACATTTAACCCAATATGTAGCATCTTCTGACATGTCTTCTACGGCAAATGGGAAAGCCAAAAATACATTTTTTGGTTATGTGACTGCAATGAAAGATTAAAGCTGAAATTTCTGGGTCTTGTGAATGATGTCAAAGTGCATCTTGAAACAGTTTAACAAGGACTGTGGTTTATTTAACTGAACATATTGCTCTGAACATCCCTTACTTCTCAGCTGAATGCAGCAGCTTGTAATTTGGTATCCATCTGTCTTGGATGCAATTCTTACTTGAAGCTTTGTGTGTTTTAGCTGAAATTACATATTAATAAGAAAGTGGGAGGGAAAGCTCTCCAGCTAATGTGCCCAGTTAGTTAAGAATCAAGTCACATTTTATTTACTTAAACCCATCTGTGCTTGTTTTGCCAGTAATATATTTGGTCTGCGGCCTGTGGACTATGCAGAAAGTGAAAGGATGAAGTCTGTGCTAATGTTACCAGCGAAGAATGAATCATTTTTACTTAACCAACCCTCTGAGGTAAGTGTGTCTGTAGGGTGGGGTTTTTTTGTTTTCTTTTCCTTTTTTAAAAAACTATGAAGTTCATCCTGTAAGTATTGCAGGCTTGGACTGAAGTACAGTACATCACCTGCCTGTACAGGGAGATTTAAAATAGGCTGGGACACCAACTCAGACAATATGTCTAGAATGTGTGTGGGACACTTAGAGGCTGTGATATGCTGTGTTTATAGCTTTATCTGGGAAAACAAAGGATGTTTATTGTAATGTGGCTTTATTAGAGGAGAATGAATGCTGTGTTATTCTTGAAGTATTGTGGATTGAATTTTGCTATTGTTGTTTTTCTGCATACTTAAATCTGTTCCACTTGCCAAACTGCTGAAAGCAGCAGCAATCTTTGCTCCAGGTGTTTTTTGTATGCCTTTCAAAGGCTGTTCCAGTGTCATCCTTTGTCCAGCAATGAAGGTACCAACTCAGCACCTGAAAACTGCTTTTGGAAGATTGTTTGAGGGGTTTTAGTTTTGTTTTCCCCCTCTTGTTTTCCATAGACTTCTTGGGAGTTGTGACCAAAATCAAGTTATTCAGACTTCAAAATCAGGTTATTCAGACTTGACGAGTTAGGGCATTCTGAAATGTTTTGTGTTTCCTAACGAGTGGTGATCAAACTGACCTGGCTGATGCAAGCAGTGGTCACCTATTCCGGGCTATACAGCCTGTTACAATCCCTCCTCACTGAGCTACTAAGATACCCACTGGCCAAAAGTTAACTGTTGCAGCTGAATCAGCAAGGATATGACTGTTCCTCCACCTGTTGCAAGTGTAAGATGCAGTTCACCTGCCACGAACAAAACACTCGGTATTTGCATTTGCTTTGGGTTGAGAGTGTGCCAATGGATGTTACCAGCTCATACGGTGATCCAAAGTCTGCGGCTTTAGCATAATGGTGTCAAAGGTGTGTCTTTATTGTGGAATGTGGGATACTGAGGAAGACCCAGGAGCTGAAGTATCACGTCCTTGTCAGCTTAAAACTCGAGCAAGCAGCCCCTCTTACTTTGCGTTAGCGTAGCCATGTAAAAAGACTTGAGCATTCACTGCTTCCAGGGCAGTGTATTAGGGACTTTTTAGTAAAAGGAAATGCAGGTGTTAACTATACGGGTTACTCAGCAGACTGGGAACATACCTGTTGGTAAGACTTCACTAAAAGTAGGAGGCTGTACTACTTTACTGGGAAACTTTTCTTTTCTCCTTCAACACTGCAGGCAGCCGGGCTGTTTACACCATGTTCAACCAGCTGTATGTGTGCACACCAGCGTCTTTAACAAAAAAATGCAAGGTAGACAAAACTGATGCACAAGCTGGTTTGGTACCTTGCATAAGCTAAATGAAGTACTTCTAATGTCAAGCTGTTTTCCTGTGGAGCTGGTTTGCTAGATGGAGTTTATTTATGTCCCCTGCCCACTAAGCTTACCTTTCATTGTTTTTCAAAATGCTTATTCCTGCTAAATAAAGCTGTCAAACAAGTTGGGTGCTTTCTTACATTTCCAAACATTCAGCTTATTGTGGGATTTTTCTTTTCATGCAGGCGCTGAGCCGCAGCCAGCCCAGAGATGGACCTCTTGGTATACTGGGGAGCAATCTCAGTTCGGGGCAACAGAAATTGCTGAACAAATTAGCAACAGTTCTGAAGGCACGAAGATGTACTGAATTTAACAGCAGAGGTACGTAGTCTTGTTGAAATGCCTCTGTCCAGATATCAGCAGCTACAGTTCTGCACTTTATCCTGTAAGATACCAGCAGCAACAGGTTTTTTATTGTTCCTAGCAAGTGGCGTTTCCAAAATCCCTGAATTATAGCTGTAGTAGAATGATGTTCCATGTCAACCCATATAAAGCCTGCCACAGTTTGACAGCATATTGTCTGTTATTTAAAATCTCTTAAGTGTGAAGAGATCTCTGAGGAAGACTTCTTTTACCACCTTTAAGGTCTCTGCTTATATGAGATACCCTGTCAGGTTTTTAGCTTCCAAAAGTGAGTCTTAGGCAGATGATGCCTTTAGAAAAGAGCATGTTATTGACTAAAAGTTGACAAATTTCTTCTCACATGCTACCTTCCTTCAAGCTTTTTTCTTCATTAAGATGATGGAACCAAAATATGGGGCTTGGTTTTTTTTAATGCCCTTTTGAGGAGGGCAACATTGTCTTAACCTCTCCTATTTTTCTTCAGAGTGTTGCTTTTTCTGCTTGTGAAAGAAATGCTAAGGTAATTTTTTCCTGCCATCTTTCACACCCGGATTACTATTCCAAAATTGTTAGTTCTGTTATTTCTGTGTTAAAGCAGTGAGATCCTGTAGTAAGATTCCTGTCAGAATTAAATACGACTTTAAAAGGATTGAAAATAAAAAATCCTATAAACAGTAGCCTCCTCTGAAGATTTAATTGTTAGCTTAGAACTATAAAAACATGACTTCCCTTTTTCACAGCAAGTATATGTTGAAACCCACAAAATTTCTAATAGCACCCCTACTTGCTCGTATCTTAGTCTCAAAAATCACAGAGTTGTGCTGGGAAGAGTGGTTGATAAGCTCTTATAATCTGTTTATTCTTTAAATGGTGATTGATTGGTCTTCAGCCAGGCATGGTTCTGATTTTTATGTGCTTTTACTTCTACTGATGTAATCTTTCTCCTAGTGACTCATCTTGTTATCCCCGATGTTCCAATGCCAAGGGCTGTCAAATGTATGATGGCTGTTCTGACTGGATGTTGGGTCCTCAAGTTTGAATGTAAGTATTAAATACATGAGATTTTTAACCAGAAACTGTAGATGGGATTCCGGAGAAATTTTTCTTCTTCAGCAATTGCCCTAATATCTATACTAGCTCAACATGAAGTGTGAGGGTTTGGGGTTTTAATCTCCTGAATGACAAAGAGATTTAGTTAAAAACAACTACTTCTTCCTTGGCTAATGTGTGCATTTCATTATTGGATATATCGAGTAGGTCATACCCTGAGTATCAGTGGGGATTGAATTTGTTCATTGCTACGTCAGGAGTGATTTGGAAGATTATGGAATATATCCTGGGAGAGGAGGAAGAAGTGTGTTAAATTCTTGGATTTCTTATAAGCAGCTTCCATTGAAATTGATTGGGAACTTCTGTTTGCTTGGGGTATGTGATGAAGGCCCATAGGAAGGTAAGGTGTGCCTATTCACGTATAAGCTGAGATCTGTTGAAGGTTCTAACCAAAGGAAGGCTGTCAGCTGATCATAACTCCTGTTTGTAGTTTCCACTGAAGTTCGCTGTTTGTTGAGAAAATTGTCAGGCTTTATGGAATCTCAGGCTCAGGCAGGCCAAATGTCTATGTAGCTTTTGATACCCCTTTCCGTACATGTGAGCCCTGCAGCCTGGAGTGCTCAACTAAAATAGTTCCCTTAGCATGCAAGTAGTTGTTCTGATGTCATCTTTCATGCGATCTGTAATTAGTTTTTACACAGCGTGTGCTTTTTTGTACAGCTGTTCTGTGGACTTACACCCCAAATTCTGCTTTTTAGTCATTATTTCTAATGTATTTCATACAACTACTGTGAAAGCAGATACTAAAACCCATCTTCTTCCCCTTGACCTTTTAGCGAAAAGGACCCAAGTCCTTTTAGCTAATAAGTACACTACAAATGAGTTAATTCTCCGTGGGAAAACTCACAAACAAATTCCATTCCAGTTTCCTACTGTGTGACTAAACCTCAGAATATAAGGATTCTTTAATGGTCTAATTTTTCCAGTCACTACCATTTATGAAGGCAGTGCTTAAAGCCTCAAAAGATGCAGAGAAGTTTTTCAAATAAGGCACATCATCAGACTCTTTGAACACTGGACTCTCTTTCAGAGTGTTCATTTGGTTTCTGGATAGTCAGTGGTCTTGTTCCATGTTTTTTAAAAGGTCTGTTGAATTAGTGTCCCCTCAGATGTTTTCTGCAACAGCTGCAGTGCCTCCTGTTTGTGGCCTTAAGCATTTGCAAAAGGAAAACATTGTGTGGTCTCTGTCCTGTGATTCGTACAAAGAGGAGTAGCTTCTTGTTGAATATGTAACATGGAGAAATACTGTTTATGCTTCAGCAAGCAGATGGATTTCATAACCCCTGGACACTTTGTTGATAAGCAGAAGGGAGATGGTTTCCTGTTTGGAGGCAGGGACACATCCAGTACTCGGCAGGCCTAGAAGTGATGCTTGCGTTGTGTAACTGGAAAGGCGCTCTGGAATGATATTCTGTTTAGCTAAGACTGAATAATCCGTTTCTGTGGTGAATCACTTGGCTTCCCTCAGTTCAGGAGGTCTGCATACCTTCTATCAAACCTGCTGGGGTGGTTTTCCTGTATTTCATTTTATCTTCTGGCTAGTCAGATGCTTAGAAAACTTCAGCTGAGTGGGAGGGAGATTTAATTAGTGAGACCTGACTTTAAATCTTTGTGGAAGAACTCTTATATTCAGAAGTGATTGGAAAAGAAAAAATAAATATAGTTATTCAGGGAATATTTTCCTTTTTCTTGGTTTGCAGCTGAGTTTTGTTTTATGTTGTTAGTACTGATTAGTACAACCCAGACTGCTAATGCTCCCAGCTTAGTAAGCAACATACTACTTAAAAGCGAGTGATTCTTCTCCCTAGTGGGAAATGTTAGTAATAACTCATGGGGTCTGATGCGGCTAAGTGCCTATAATTAACAGCACCACTCCATCTGTTCCCACCAGTCTGTTATTAGTCTTCTTCAGAGTCATTACAAGTTAAAGATTGTTATAACAAATAATGGGACTCCTGCTGATGGAACATTTGTCTAGGAAAAAGAGGTCTTTGCTTTCCTTTTTCATCATTTCTCTCTTTATCATGGCTTTTTGATTTCTATTTGGATAAGTTTCCTTAAATGTGATGCAAATAAACTTCCAAAAGTGAGTTCATGTTCTGGCTTACTTCTGTCAAAGCCACTGCAAATAAATTGAAGGAGCTGCTTACAGTGTAGTGTTCTAAACCAATCACTTAAAGGAACTTCATGCTTAAAAACTTCACTGAAATACAGGGAAAAACAAAGCTCAGTGTAGCACTTAATGAAATGCCGACTATGCCTAAGTGAGAATTTGGATTTTTTTTTCTTACTACAAGGTAAGCTGCATTTGACTGTTATTTCTAGCATTATATTTATAGCCTACACATAATTATACCATTTTCTAAAAAAACATCGCATGCTTACAAGAACCAGTATTTTATTTGAGATTGTATTTCTTATGTTAACTCTACCGTTGTAGCTGGCTTTCATGCTGTGTTTCTCTAATAAAAAACAATTTTCTTCGCTTGTGTAGTTCCACGGTGCTTCCGTTTATGTGTGTCTGTACACACAAGATACAGGATCTGTTAGTATCAGTAGAGAGGTAATGTGGATTTTTCCAGCAGAGTTTGAGATAAATATAAGGCCTCTAAGTATTAGAGAGCCAAGATTTACTTATCTTAAGTTTTAGGGTTCCCTTTTGTCTTCAGGTAGAAGAGGAGGATGAAAGGCTGTCACCACTGAGCAATATTAGATCTTCGCAGAAGAAAAATTTCACCTTACTAGCTGCAGTTTCGTATTTTTCATATATAACACACTGTCAGCAATATATCCGCTTTCAAAGCAGCCTAGAATTCAATTGAGACACAGTTGTCACTGTGCTCCTTGCCCTTGGCCATATCTTTCATTGGTTTCATTATTTTATTGCCTTCATTATTTCTGGGATGGTAATAGGGCACAAAGTAGCATATCATTATCCTTCTGCAAGTAGGCTGAGACAAAGGTTTAAGTATCACTGTATTTTCCTCTAAAAGCATAGAACAGTGTAATTGAAACCAGCAGAAGGCTTTAAGAGCTTTTCAGCCTGTTTTTTCTTAAACTGATTGTCATCTGTTGAAGCTGGGAATGAAAAATGGTCTCAGTAATGATATCAAGCTTGTGTCAGTCTTGGCAGCAAAGTATCTGGCAGAATTCTAAGCATCTGATTGCTTATTCCTTCGTTTGTTTTGCTTACCTGGAGCAGCAGCAACGATTCAGCTGTGATTGTTTAAAAGAATGCAACTGCCTCCACGTGCCACCCCCCACACTTCCTGCCCAGCTTTTCCTCTAAGGACTTGGAACAACTGGGAGTGGACTGGAAGAGCGAGGGGACTGCATGACTGACATTTCAAGGTGTAAACATCTTTCTGAATTTCTTGGAGCAATATGCCCATCCTCATTTAGGCTATTAGACAAGGGAAGCGCAAAGCTGTTTGAGCTGACTGCTTCTTAGGCTGGACTGTCTCTCTTCCATGCATAAACATCTCCTGGATAACAGGCTGACTCTCAGCAAAGCCCGCCCTCCTTAAAACGTTTGATCACTGGAATTCCATGCTTGTTTTGCAAGTTACTTCAACTGCGTCCTACAAAGGGATCTCAGCTCTGTGGGAGGTGGTAGAAACATGTAATGTGCATTTGCATGTTCTGTGTGTATTGGGTGTCCAGCTGGGGGGAACGTTTCACATCAACAGGGCCTGAACTTCTGCATTCCCACAGTGTGTGTATGCACCTTCTAGAAAGGAGATGGGAAATGGTTTTGCTTCACAGTTGGCGCAGATTTAGGCTGTGAAGCTGCTGAGGTTTGCAGAGGAGAAAATGGGGGCAAGACTGTCTTGAATGTGGTGTTTGCCTTCATCTTAGTCTCTGCAGCGTCTTGTGTCGTTTCCTTGCATTGGAAAAATGGACTGCTCTTGTTTCACCAAATGAGATCTCTACCTCAGTCCATGAAAATCTGTGATTCTAAAGTTGCTTTATAAGCATCTAAGAGACAGCATAAAAATTCTCTTCTGTGCTGTAGCAGAGACCAGTAATGCTGTTGATGAAAGCAAACTGAAGCTGGCCATGCCAAATTCCCCTAAGGCTTTCTCTCAGTCCAGATTATTTTTTTCCTTTTCTAGGAAAATAATCCTATCAAGCTTTACTCAATCTGCATGTAAGTCTTAAAACCCAGTGCAGACTGAGCAGAGGAAGTTTCAGTTGCAATCTCTGCCGGATCTTGGATGTGTTGTATTTTATCTCCTTTGAGGCTGTTGTGTATAATCTAAATGACTTCTAGCTGCTCTGAGAGATTTTTTTCTGGGACTAACCTCTGTGCTTTGCTTTATTAATGCAAATCCAACAGAACTCCACTAAGGCTAATTGAGTTACTGAGAGCCACCCCTGGGTATCTATGGGTGATTACAACTTGGTCTTGGCAACCAGTTCTTTTTGTACTTCGTCCTGTTTAAATTTGGTTTGCTGATGCAGTTAGTTTCACTATAAACCAGTAAGACTTGCATAAATAAGGACTATAGGGCTCTGATCTTAAACTTTGCAAATAATGATTTCTTTATGTCCAGTACTTGTGGCTACGGTTGTATCAAAGGTCAGCTAACGATACCATTAGAGCACGCACCCTTTTAACCTGTGTGCTCCTGACATGCTGGAAGGCAAGAAGTCAGGGGCAGCTATTCAGAGAGGTAATAAGGGTCAGTGTAAGTAGTGGTGCTTTCCTGATCTTGCTAATGAGGGAAAAAAAATGAGCAGTTTTCTCCTTGCTGAGTGTGGTAGCATTGAGCTAAACAGTGGTTGTGTTAAGCTAAAACCTTTTTCTGCAATATTTTCCAGGGACGTTAATGCAGGTTCGATTTTTTTGCTAGAATTTGGTGCAAATAATCTTGTTTATATTTACAAATTGCAAGTGTGAAATTGGCTATTTAAGAGGCTCTTAAACTTCTCATGTTCTGCATTCCTAGCGAAGAACCTTGCATGACCCCTCTGCACATGCGATCTTGCCCCAGTGCAGTCTTCTGTCAGGCAAGTTTTAATGAGTGCTCACACACTCAGACTGGGCATTGCAAAACCCCTCTGGTCCACCTGAAGTGGAAACATGCTACTTGCCTCGATACAACCTTACTCTTTTGTGGGCAATGGATCCAGCTACTGTGATTAAGGTGAGGGCCGTTAAAGAGTAGTTGCAATAATTACCCTCCTTAGGGAAGAGAACGTGTTCAATGAATAAACTTGATCAACCTCAAACGCAGAAGGTCCGCAGCTCTTATTGGCAATAGTATGTATCAAGGAATAAATAAATCAGGATTGGCTGAGATCCAGAGTAAGTTGAATGGTCTTAGAACAGAACAGACTAGATTTTTAGTCAGGCTTTTCGGTAGAGAATACACAGGCTGCAAATGCGGGAAGGAAAACAATGTAATCCTGATCTCTACCCTGTCCTAAAATTAGAAGTGTCCTCTCAAAAGTAAGTTTACTTTGCCCTCCATTTTCAGAGAGCTTCTCTAGCAATGTCCTTGGCCTTCCAAGATTCAGTCCTGTTCTGACATTTTTTTGTGTATGTACTTCAGATGTCTATGTCCCTTCTAAAACGGAGATGGTCTAGTATTGATGGTGTCCTGATCACTTTTTAATTAGGATAAATAGCAATTCAAGCTGTCACTGGTGGCTTTTCAAACAAAAGAGAGTCTGTAATCTCAGGAGTTCTGGGAACCAATTTAACATGGCTCCTGTTTGAAGTAAGGTCGACAGGACTTCTGGAGGAGTCCCTGCCTTTGAGTACAGTAAGGAATTTTATTGCCTTTCATATGTCATCTTAATCAGGATGACACTCAGTTGGATTGAGAGACTGTGAAAAGGGAACTGTCATGTTATCCAGCCACTTATATGCTTTAGCAGCTTTAAAATTAATAATGCCTGCTTGAGAAAAAGACCTGGGCTTTACTGAACAAACTCAGCTTAGCACTGAGTTGTCAAAATAAAATCCCTAACTGAAAAAAAAAAAAGTGGAAGGGCCTACAGTATGCTCTAATCTTCTGTTTGTATCCCTACACTTAAGCGTGAAATTGGGGGGCTTTAGCACAAGGTCACCTTGTGGTGGTCGTACCATCTCATCGAAGAATGATAAAGCTTGTACGTGCCTGGTGCTTCCAAATGACACTGTAACGCTACCAGAGCTGGTTATGCTGTCTTTGAGAACCTCACTTAGACTATTGCATCCAGTTAGAGTCACTGCATCTGAAAATGATTGTGCAAAACTGGTGATCTAGAAGCAAGTGACTTGACAGTAAGTTTTGTGTGGAGAGAGAGAAAGAGAATGGGCAAATAAGAACCTTTTGCTTGGACAAACACATAATGAAGTAGGTAGAAAAACAGCTTGAGCCCTCTGTCGTTTTATCTCAGATACAAGAACAGGGGAGTATTTCCCTTTATTTTTCTGCTGATTTCTTTTTTCATTATGGCATGAATCCTTTAATTCTTTAATACAGTGACTCTTTCTAGTATCTAGGAGTCACTGAAAACAAATGAGCAACTCAGGAAGAAGTCCATGCTTTGAGGATATGCTGGTTTCTACCACTTAGTTTAGCTTCCTCCTAGTTAGGAAGTCTTCCTCCACAGATAGATATTCCTTGACTCTTCACCTTAGGGTTGTAAGCACCTTCCTCAAACAGCGGTAACTAACTGCATCCGTTTGCTGAATGTATACAGCTAGACCATGATTCTGATGACACATGACATGCCATTTGCCTCTTCTCCGCGTGCCTATGGCTCTTCTTTCATTGTTAGCCTGTCTGTGGTGTCTCTTTCCAAGTGATACTCCTACTACAGGTTAGTTGTGCTGTTGATGGTAAGGTTGCCATGAAGTGTGGTGAAGCCTGAATCCCAACCTCTTCTGAGCCTGAGGATTCCAATGACTTTCTTTCCTCTTTTGCTACCTGCACGTAGACAAAAGTGTTAGCTGAGACGGCTTGAAATGTCCCTGAGCACAGGGGTTCCAAAAAGCGTTTGTTCTTATCTATCAGATATGACAAGACCCATGAGTCAGGACAAGCTCTGCTTCTACATCCTGCACAAAAAATATGTTTGGGAATTGAAACTGTACTATTTTTCCATCACCCAGAAAAGTCTGTTGCCCCACAGAGGGGGATGTGTGTGTGTGTGTGTGTGTGGGCCTAACAGTGTCACCCCTTCACATGTCTGTGTTAAACACCCAGGCACTGAGAACTTAAGATAAGCCATGAACATATCTGGAATACTTAGCTTTTGTGCCACAAACCTGTTACAAGACAGATCTGTTCCCTGACCAGCTGGTTAGGAGAAGTTAAAATTAATGAGAAGGCCGATCGTGCAGACTCTGGCAAGACAAGTGGTCCGTTTGCCTCCTTCCAGTTTTTCAAGGGAACAGCTGTGTGTCTTGTGGTTCTCACAGATACAGTGAGAACAGGACACGTGTAGACGAGTCTCTCTTCTGGCTCTCTTGGAGGGTGGTCGTTACGTGTGACAAGGAACTTTGAGGCATACAGATTCCTTGGGGGACTAGGCAGTGTGACGTGGACAGACACGTATGCAAACCAGACAGAGCCTAGTTCACAGTTTCTAACGGGGACATCGTTCCACTACCATGAGGCACTTACACGACTTCATTCCTTTTTCTTTCAGGCAAGTAGCCGCACAAAAAGACACGGTGCTCTTTTGTATTCCTTCAATCTTTTATTACCTTTGTGTCACATTTGCTCCATGTACTGACACCTGTGTCGGATGCTTGATTTGTGATGTTCCCATTGTATAAAACTCTGAGCTCTGTAGTGAAAGCCCTTGAAATCGAGCTTTTGATGGCAGATTGAAGTAAAACATGCTCTTAATGAACGGATAGTTCTGCTTGTAAGGCCAGATGAGTTGGTTCTTCCTGTGTTGTAAGTGGCACCCATTCACATCTGTATTGTCTTGGAAGGAAAGAAGAGCCATGTAATTTAGTGGCAAACTGACACCAGAATGCTTGTTGAGTTGTGATGATTAAAAAAAAAAATACTGAAATAACTTTTAGACTTATTTTTGAGTTATGAGTACTTTGAAAATAAGTTAACAGTCCTCACCGCTGTTATGGTGAATATATATATTCATTTATTATATATATAAAAATAATGAGTATGTAGGCTGCTTCTCTGAAAAACACATGGCTAGGTTGCCCTTCTAGTTTTGTACAAGTTCACGTTACTTTCCCTTGAAGTAATGAGCAAGTGCAAGTAACGAACCCAACACTTGCCTGTGGAGGCAGAAACATATCGTGACAGTGTTCAGCTGGTTGTGGTTTTCTGTCTAAGTTTATCTTCTTTGTCGGCACATTCAATGACTTCTAGTAACTAAAACATGAATTCCCGCTGCGTTTTGTGAGTTTGTGTGAACTGGTGGTAAATTGCTAACGGTTGGCTTTCAAGATCTCCAGGTTAGCTATTCCCATCTATCGGCTGCCGAGGTATCCAGGTACCTTTGTCAGTGATACTTCTTGTCATGGTCACGGGCTTTCTTCCTTTTTAACATCAAACCCCCGCAGTTCTGATTTAGTTGAGTTTGGGGGTTTTTTTTAATACCGTGGGTTTCATATTTGCGCAGTAGAAGTAAATTGCCAGAGTAAGAAATGCTGTGTGAGGAGAGAAGCACTACAGTGAAAGTTACAAGCTTGACAGCACTGTAAATCCTCATGGAACGGTTTTCAAAATCAGCATTGGAAACTTTTTCTTGGGTAATTCTTATTAATGAGTGCAATGTATGTGCAGGCAAAATGTTCCATCCTTGAATGGGCCACCAGAGCAATTTCTCTTCCAAAGTGAGGTCAGGTAGTACGTTTAACTGATGTTAGCGGTACATTAGCATCAGTGCATTCTGTATTGGAAAAAATGACCAGCCGTAAAACACGGTAAACCCATGTTGACTTTAAAGCACAATCACATTATGCGGCAGTGGTAACAAAAACAAATGCCCCTGTTTAAACCCTGGTGTAAATCTCCCATTCGTGCTGATCTTAGAGACCTCGAAATCCCATCTGATTTGTTATTTGAGGCCATAGCTGTTGGGAAGCAGCTTTGTGCTTGCCTTGTAATTGCTCTTTATCAGGCAATTACTTCCATTTCATGACTGCGGCGTTGGTTCTACACTCTGGCTTTAAGCTTCCAAATGATCAGCAATTTGCCTTTTGACATTGGGTGCTTGACCTTTAGAGGGTAAGAGGGAAAAGCTGGTAATTCCTGGTGTTGACAGCACTGATTTTAGTGTGGTATTGCTTCTCTCCATCCACTTGCATCTTCAATCGCTGTGGTAAATTTTTTCAAGTCGAAAAGCAAATTCCCAAAGCACACGAGCTTCAGTGCTGCATTTTGCATTGTGGAAAGTCCTTTTACTTTAGTGCAGCTCTTAGTCCCTAAAATGACGTGCAAACCTCAGGTAAGACACGGGATCTCTAATCCTTGCCTTATTGCCGTTTTTGTAGGGGTACAAGCCTGCCTACGCACCGCAGTACGAGAGCAAGAAGAGAAGTATGAAATCCAAGGTGGCCCACGGAGAGGCCGGCTCAACAGAGAACAGCTGGTGGGTTTTACTGCTTCTCGCAGATCATCTGAACAGCCTCTGGTTCACCCTCTTTTGCCCTTTGCCACATGTGCAGTGGATGTAAAATTTTAATGTGGTCTTGTACAGAATTTGATTATGTGCAAGGTGATGGAAAGAACCACGAACACCCATAAAGCTGCCACTTCTCTCTATTAGCGGTGTGTGCTGTAACCTTGTTAGAAGGAACGCTGTAATTGTCCTCATGGAAGCAGCTGTGTGGGACAGGAAGTGGTGCTGCTTCGGCCTCCTCTGCTCAGCTTTAGAATCTAATTGAAATTATCTGAAAGTGGAAAGAAAAATGTTTTTCTTTCTTCTTGTTTCCATGTAGGGCCACTGTTCTTTTTCAGTGGATTAATCTCTGGTTACCTTCTGGCTTATGCCAGAGAAGTTTGTTAAATGTATTGTAACAGTAGCTGTAAATATTCCTAGCTCATAGCTCAAATCCTGTTGTGCTGGAAAATATTTAAACATAAGCAAGAACTGACCATGTGAGCAAGCTTTTCTTGATTGCGTACTTCTACTGGGACTTCATGTGCTAAGTGACTGTTCTAGCGTTCAGTGGTGGTCATTTTAAATTGTGGGGTTTTGTAGGCACTGATCGCTCCTTTCCGCTCTTTTCCTGTGCGCTCAGTTGTGAAGTCCTGTATTTATACTCTTTTTTTTTTTTTTCCTTCCACTTAGCTGCCTAAGTTGTTTGATGGATGCTACTTCTATTTTTTGGGAACTTTCAGTCGTCACCAGAAGAGTGATCTTGTGGAGTTGGTCAAAGCAGCAGGAGGACAGGTCCTGGTTAGGCAGCCCAAACCAGAGAGTGATGTGACGCAGACCATCAACACGGTGGCTTACCACGCCGAACCTGCTTCCGACCAGAGGTTTTGCACGCAGTATGTAATCTATGATGTATCTTCGAAATTCAAGCCGGAGAAAATTCGTCAGGGCAAAGTCTGGATGGCCCCCTCAAGCTGGCTCATTGACTGTGTGATGTCATTTCAGCTCCTGCCTGTAGAATGAGCATCAGGGAGTGAGGTTTTGAGATGTGCTGAATCTGGTGAACACTCTGGGTCTGGAGCAATGATTTGTTTTGCCCTTGAACGCAGGAGAGCTTTGGCAATGAAATGAGTTGCTAAGATCAGTGGTATGAGGGAATAAATGAAATTGGCATGGAGGAGAGAGAGAAGTACACAGCACTGAAAAATGTGCCGTAGTTATTTAGCCTGCTTGATTCCCGTGTGTAACTTGGCTGTGAGAATCACTGGCGTTTCCTAACGTAAGATTTGGTGAAGTGAAACCTTGGTCTGTCTTGATTTAAACCAGCCCTTCCTGGCTGATAGAGCATGACCCCATTTCTGTTCTGTGTAATGTCCATTGACAAGGATCTACTGGATGCATCAAGACTTCCCAGCCAGGCCAGAATTTGTGTGGTTTTGGGATTTTCTTTAATTAGAAAAAAGGACTCTGCACTTGAGCACAGTCACTGGGCTGTATAGACATCTCTTCTGACAGGTGACGTGATGTTCTTACAGCTGAATTTTGAAGCAAATTCTTGGCATGGCGTAAACCTTGTAGAAATTAGAGTAGAGCTAAAGGCCTGAATTCATCAGAAAGTAGATGATTTTGGAAACACTATAAAAATCTTGGTCTAACACTTCTAATTTGCAGCAAGAATAATGTTTTGTTCACACTGTCCTCTTTCATGCTTGGGAATCCGTAACTCTAACTCGATTCTATTTTCTAAAGGTGTCTAGGCATTGGGTTCCTTATTAAATTAATAAAATTACAAGTTCTGTAAGTGTGGATGGATGGTTGTGATCATGGTTACTTGAACGACAAAACTGAATTATGCCTCACTTTGCACGAATACTCTTAAGTTTAGCTGCCTCCATGGGAGCCATACGTGACTCTTTCATACTGGTGACCATATTGCTCATAACTGATAATCAGGTACGGTCAGAATCTTACCTCCTCACGCTCTGCTCTTAGCTAACATGTTGCATTTTTTTGCCTTTGTTTGTGAATTTGTAATTAAAAATGGAGACTCATGATCATATGCAATGAGAATGATGGTTGTGGGGTAGAACAAAGGTTCTTGCATTTGCTTCTGTACGGCGTGTGATAATAAAACTGCTGTGGCCAGTAAGAGTGGAGTGCCTCTGAGAAAGTAGTTCCAGCTGCAATGCACTCTATATAAAGGCATGTAATGCCCCCCACCCCAAGAAAGTAGTTCTGGTAGTGACACCCTCTGTATAAAGGCACACAATGTTCCCCAAGATAGTGGTTCCAGTCGCAACACTCCCTATATAAAGGTGTGCGAAGCCCCCTGAGAAAGTAGTTCTGGTCACAACATTCCCTATAAAGGCTCTATATAATCTGCTCCATAACATTCCCCAGCACTGAGGTTAGACTGACAGGCCTGTAGTTCCCCAGATCCTCCTTCCAGCCCCTTCTTGTAGATGGACATCACACTTGCTCACCTCCTGTTGACTGATACCTCCCTGGTTAGCCAGGACTGCTGGTGAACGATGGGAAGTGGCTTGGTGAGCACTTTGCCAGCTCCCTCAGCACCCTTGGGTGGATCCCATCCAGCCCCATAAACTTGTGCATATCTAAGCAGTGCAATAGGTCACTGACCATTTCCTCATGGATTCTGGGGCTTTGTACTGCTCCCTGTCTCTGTCTTCTAGCTCAAGGGGCTGGGGACTTGGAGAACAACTGGTCTTACTGTTAAAGATTGAGGCAAAGGCGGCATTCAGTACCTCAGCCTTTTCCTCATCCTGGGTCACTATGTTTCCCCACCCACCCAGTAGAGGATGGAGATTCTCCTCAGTCCTTTTGCTGTTAATGTATTTATAGAAACTTTTTTTTTTTTTACTGTATTTTAGGGTAGTGGCCAGATTAAGTTCTAGTTGGACTTCGGCCGTTAGAATTTTCTTCCTGAACAGCCCCATGAAATCCTTGTAGTCTTCCTGGGTGGCCTGACACTTCTTCCATAGGCCATAGACTTTTCTTCCTGAGTTCCAGTCAAAGCTCTCTGGAAGTCTGGAGGTCAGTTCCTCCAAACCCCCTCCCTACTTCCTCAAGAACTGACAACGCCATCTCATGATCACTGTGCCCAAGATGACCTCCAGCATTCACATCATCCACAAGTCCTTCTCTGTTTTCAAACAACATTCTAGCAGGGAGCCTTCCCTGGTTGGCTCCCTCACCAGCTGCCTCAGGAAGTTGTCTTCCACACACTCCAGGAACCTCCTGGACTGTTTCCTCTCTGCTGTATCTTATTTCCAGCAGACATGTAGTAAGTTGAAATCCCCACAGGAACAAGGGGTAGTGATTGTGGGATTTCTCCCTGCTGCCTGTAGAATGTCATCTACCTCCTCCTCCTGGTTGGGTGGTCTAACAGACTCCCACCATGATCTCTGCCTTGTTGGCCTTCCCCCTGATTCTTACCCATAAATACTCGACCTTATTGTCACTATCATTATGCTCAAGACAATCATAACTCTCCCTAACATAAAGGGCCACTACCCCACCTCACCTTCCTAGCCGCTCCCTTCTGAAGAGTTTGTAGCCGCCCAACCCAGCACTCCAGTTGTGTGACTCATCCCACCATGTCTCTGTGATGGTAACTACATCATAGTTTTCCTGTTGTACAATGGCTTCAAGCTCCTCCTCTTTCTCTCTCTTGATTGCCCTTGGACTTCTTGTTGCGAGTTCATTGCTGCCTACCTGAAAAGTCAGCAATGGATCATAATCTGAGTGCCGTACCAGGGCAGGCAGCTCTCTCACCACATCCTTAACCCAGGCCCCAGGGAGGCAGCAGACTTCCCTGTGCAGTGGGTCAGGTCTGCATATCAAGCCTCCTGTTCCCTTCAGAAGGGAGTCACCTCTGACAATGACCTGTCACTTTTTCTTTGTGGAAGTGGTTTTGATGCAGGGCTAAGGCCGGCTTAACCTCAGCAACAATTCTGAGCTGGACGAATCGTTGTCCTCGTTATTGATGGGCTCCACTTGCGGGGCCTCGTACCTGTTACACAGGAGCACTCGGGAAGGTGGTGGTGTTGCTGACGGACGTGCCTGCTGCATGGGGCAGGAACTTGTCACCATTGCCCCCTGTTCTTCCAGTCATTGTGTTCAGTCACATGGAGAGGGGACCGGGAATTCCTCCGTGTTACGTAGCTCATGTGACTGCTGGGCCTGTCTCAGGGAAGGCAGGATGTTGTTCCAATGATCAGTCTTCTTCTCACGCTTCCTGATACTCCTCATCCTACTCACCTCCTCCTGCAGCTCTGACACTAAGCGGAGCAGTTCCTCTACCTGGGCGCACTATCCCGCACCAGTGTCACAGCAGGGCCCACCCTGCAGCCTGATGCCTGGGGGGCTGCATGTTTCCATGGAGCTCCGGCTGGGAAGCTGCATCAGTCGTGGTGGGTGCAGCGCTTAGAGAGGCCATGCTCTTCTGCCAGGTGGAAACTGTAGCTCCTGCTCCCTTCCTCTCGTTGCTCATGCTCCCTTAAGGACTTCTTTTATAGGGGTGGTCACATTTTCCTGGCCATACCTGTGCCTTGTCACCCTCTCCTGCTCCTGCTGGGGCTCTCCCCTGACACTTCCCAACCAAAGGAAAACCTCAGGAAACTCCTTGAACCCTGAGATTTACGGCTGCGCTGTGGGCCAGGCTGGCTTCGGAGCAGCTCCTCTCGGCAACTGGCTGGGTCTAGCTGGAGATCATGGTCTCTAGCAAAAATTTGCATTTTTTTCTGCATCATAAAAGATCTGAAGGAACATTTTTAAAGTAAATAAATAAAAACTGGTGGCCTTTTAATCTCATTAAATATTTATGTGGGTAATGCAGTTAATGCTGTATTGATCGTGTTAGCCACACTGATGTTTAATTCACTAAGTCTGCAGTGCTGGCCCTTTTTCTTCCCCCCGTGTTTATTCCATGCTGGGCAGCAAGGTAATGGCCATGTGCTCTGCCCGGCTGTGTCCCCCAGGCGTGTTCTGGGAGAGGAGGAGATGATAGCGTGGGGCGAGGGAAAGGAGCCAGGCTGCACTCTGGCTTGAACACCGTCACGTGCCCTCAGTTTGCCTGTACAGAGTCAGGGTCACCTGCGTGGCTGATGCGCTGGATCCAAACCAGCTACTCCCAGTGGCATGCGTGGTTTTTAAAACACGCACACGAACAATATTGCTGTTAATGTAAATATTGCCCACGACCTCGGTGTGCTTTGCTCCTGAGGCATGGGCCCGGTGCAATGCCTCAGTCCCGCTCTCAGCAGCCGAGTCTCAGCAGCTCCATATGTCAAACTGGGAAGATTTTTTCTACCCTAAGTTCTGTAACATCCTTCTGAAGATGTGCCAGGTTCTGGTTTTTAAACTCAGCCAAGCTTCAATGATTTTATCTGTGGTTGCAGGCAGAAGGTTTTTATTAAATTAAGAGTCACAGTTTTGTTTAACGGAAAAATTGGGAGGCAGATGTTCTCCCCAGCTCACAGTACAGGTTTTCTGGTCTCTGGTTCTTTTCTTGCTGTGTACCTATTGAGTAAGGAATGGTAAAAACATCCCGTGACAGCAGGAGCTCAGGCACCCTGAGGATGGAAATCATCGCTTTGGTGCTGCTCAGGCCAGCACAAGAACTTGAGAAGGAGCCCATATCTGTATGGACTGGTGTTGCACTGCCCATCAGCCAGGCATCCTTGGTGAAAGGGCGTGTTGGAGCAACAAAATTCTCCTGCAGAAGGCTGCAAAGCTCAGTTTCCACATCTTCACCTCTCCAGACCCTTTTTTGCAGGGTTTCTCTGCCCAAAGCAAATCAGAGAGCTCGGTTTAATCATCTTGCATTTGTGACCACCTTTGCATGGGGTTCTGGCCCTGCCATGCCCACTTCAGGTTTCCACAGGCTCGTTCACTGCATTATAACATTGACACACCATGGTTCCCAGACATTTCCTTCTAATGGATTTTGCATTAGTAGCTAGTATCGGGAAATCTAGTACCAAAAGGTTAATGTACAGCCATTAGTCCTTTCCACCCCCCCCTCCCCTCTGTTCTTCTTTATGCGCTAGCAGAAGACAACCAATTTCAGTGAATAGATTATGTCTGGAAAGGGTCTGGAAGCACTTGAAATTCTGTACTTGCGAAGCTGTGGGGCTATTGATATTGTCCTGTCTAAGCACCATGGGATTTGCAGATGTTGAGTGATATCTTTCAGGTGTTTTCCAGCCTCGAAAACCTCTCTTTTCCTCCTAAAAAAGAGGTGGGATTTTTGAGACTGCTCTTTCCTTCTAGTGGATTACTTGCTCTGCCTCTCGCGCATCACGAGGGAAACTGTGCTGTCACCCACGTGCGCTCTCAGCTATAGGCAAGCTAAGGAGGAGCGACGTAGGGGTGGTTCAGACTGTCGTGTGGGCAGCTGAGCTAGCTTTAACAGCTCAGCTACTCCTTGACCCGCAGCAAATGGTTTTCTCCCTCCTCCCTCCAAAGCCAGCATGACAGTTTTTGTCCAGCTAATTGAAGCGAAGCTGGACTCTTAAGTGTTTCTCATTGTGCTCTCTGACCTGCCCTTTACTCAAAGTCAAGTTTTCTCACTGAAAAAAAATCTGTTACTCTAATGACCACAGCTGGCAAGCGGGAGGGGTAGGGAGGGCCAGCTACTTGTTTTGCCTCCTGATATGTTTATGAATTGCAGAACTTGCCATGTTCTTTAACAAAACCCTTATGTTTTAGCACCACAAGACCTTTAAAAGTAGAAGGTTTGGCTCATGATGGTATGTGCAAGATGAGGCACGGCTAACTCACTGCTCTGGGAAACAGCAGCTCCTGATTTCTAAAGCTGTGACTTATTTTCCAGCCCCATATTGTTGTTCAGACTGAGGATTCATGTCTGGCACTAAAATCTGTGGCTCATGGAGAACATCTGCACTGGTCTTATTTGAGCCCCACTGTGGACACCTCTGTAATGACCACTGTGAGCTGAGCTGCTGCAGGATTGTCTGCTGCCGTGTATGGGGCTCAGTTCTGCAAGGTGCAATATCCCCATGCCACTGACTTTCACTGACTGATGTCCAGGTAAGCTCTCCTCTGCTGGAGGCTCACTGACTTGAAGATATTGAGGTGAAATGAGGGTACACGGAGCTGGGCGCACGAGCAGCCCTGGGTATGCGAGTTCAAAACATCACAGAAGCAAGGCCAAAAGAAGAGAAAAAAAATCCCATGGACTTTAATTTCACTTAATAAGGAACTGTTCACAGCTTTCCATTTCTGATCCGTATCATTCCATTTCTATTCTAATGGTAATTACTGTAGCAGTTTATTAACAAAGAAATCATTTGATAGCTTTCACATATCCCCATACTTCAAGTATCTAACAACCTATTGATTCGATAGCTTGGCAGCGTTCCTGATTGAGGAGCTGGAGTCTGATTTTTTTTTTTTTCAAGCACTGTGATCATTTCACATGCAAAGGATAATTATTTCTCTGGTTGAAACATGGGACGAATTGCAGATTGATTGTGTGCGATCCCTGCCGCACCCACAGTTGGAGCAAGCATCGTCCGCATTTTCCTATAGAAGGACCACGGAAAACAGTTGTTGAGTTGTATTTCTGATCCCTGCGTTACCACAATCAGCAACGAAAAGGTATGCAACACACATGCAGAGAGGGAATTTCAATGTCTGACACTACTTGAGCTCACATTTATGAAGGGGGTTAGTGTTTGGAGCTCCATGCCCTGCTTTTCACTGGGCCCCAGAAAGGTGCTGCGTGGAACAGGCAGTGCAGTGGCGATGCGTTTTCGCCTGTGCTGCTGACTCCGCTGGTTGCTGCACCACCCTTGCTCTCGCTTTCTCGATGGTTCCTTGCTTCTTCCAGGTAGCTGGAGAAATTTTCTCTGACACCAGTTCACGCTGGTACAGAAGACCAGGGCAGTGCAGGAGCTCCCAGAAGACTATACAAGGTGTGATGAGCAAGTCTGCAACAGCACACAAGCCCAATTATACTGGAGGCCTACATGGGAATTGATTTTCAGCTGTTAAATAACAGGGAAACTTGCCTAGAAAGGGCCTCAGCAACTGCAGTAAGTAGGCTTAAACCAAATGCTTTTGGGCACATCATGAGCCTGAAGGAGCCTGAAAAAGTAAGGGGAGCAAAATGGTTGGAAGCAATTTGCTGCAAGTTTTCTCATGCAGGTTTGGAAAGAACATAAACATTTGACCTCTGTGAGGAGAAGCTGCTACCCGTGTCCTCGCAGCGCTTGTTATTCACGTGACCCTAATGGTCTTCCTAACTGGTGGTTAATAACTGAAATGGCCAGGTTTGACCATGCAATGCCTAGGTGACCCTACAACCTATCGGGGATAAGGCACCGGGAGAACTTGAATTGCAGGTTAGTCATTTTCCCATCTAATATATCACAGACTGAAAGCTTTATGACTTCAGAGCTTACTGTATTAATTTTATGCATGAGTGCTTTGTTTCTGCCATACGAGATATATCACTGGCTTACTAGAGCAAAGTATCATTAGACCTGGAAAGGGATTTGGTCACTTACACTTTGTCACCAAGGATCATTGCACATAGATTATGTAGGGCTGTACCGTGCCATTTCTCATGTGTTTATGAAGTGATTATAAATATCGAACGGCGTGCCTTCAGGGGACACTTGAGATCTGTTATTGTAGCAACATTTCATTTAGAAAGATTGCACACAGGCAGTGATTTGTGCCTTGGGAATGTCGGTCGAAGGGTTTTTCTGATGAGAAGACAAAGGTAGCCTGTTCTGCCTCGAAGCGGCTCTCCTCCGTTGGTTTTAGTCTTGGCCGTTATCATTGCACATCCTCTTTCATCCTGGCAGCACATCCTGGTGGCTGGCATCGAGGACAGGATCCTGAGACACCTGGGAGTCCAGCCCTGCCTGTGCCGGAGCCCTTGACTAAATCACATCAAACTACTTTGGGTCCTTTGGTTTCCTCCCTCTCAGTTCAGGATGTCAGTCTGGAAAACACCACAAACTCGACTTTTCAGAAGTGCTAAGCCCTCAGTCTTTGTTTCAATGGTGACAAATGGGTTTTGTATGTGAATCCATAAAATACAGCTGCTTACCCTGAATCTTCAACCTACTTCTGCACCAGTCAGAGCCTGTGGACGTACCAATGGCTGAGGGACACCTGTTTTCCAGCTTCTTGAGACTGTGATACCATTTCCCACAGCCCAAAGCTGCACAGGATTCTACCTCGGAGATTTTCCACTCTTCAACCACTGAGACCAAAGGGCAGCCCCCATCTCCAGACTTTCCATTCACTGCCAGTGAGTTGATGTCTCAAGCCAAGTTTTCAGAAGAAAAACTCCATTCCTCTTTGGTAGGCTTGTTTTTTTTCCACAAAAAATTAACATGTAAAGCATCTGCAGGAGAGATGGTGAAGGCTGAGCCTCTTCTGGAAACTGATGCTTCTTTAGGTCCCTTCTTTTAATTTAAAATCTTATCTTAAAATATTTCCTGCTAGGTACGTAAAGCACAACCTGAAAATATAGCTGTTCTCCATTTCTGGATTTCCACTAATAACTGACCAGCACAGGCCCACCTTTGATTAAGTGAGCCACAGAAGAAGAAAATTCCTGCTATCCGCCTCTTAATTAATGCTTCTGTGATTCATTAATGAAAAAGACTGAGATGAGAAGAAGTAGGTGAGCAATAAAAAGCCACCTAAATTCGCCGAGAAAACTGATAGAAGCCTGCAACTGTGTTCTGAGACTGAGAACACAGGGAAAAGGGGTAAAAATGATTTGGGACCAGGAGGAGGAGGGGGAGGAGGAGGAATTTCCTCGTGTTACATGACTGCATGCTTTTATTAGTTGATGATGCACACTGGGACTATTTCTCTTGGAAATGGCTTTTTGGTTAACATTTCATTTTCCTTCCCAAAGTTCGCTCTTGCTCACAGTGATATGAAACACAGCTCCCTGCAACTGGCTATCCCCGAACTTTATTAATACCACTTGTTGTTGTTGTAAACGATCTAGTTCAGAACAAGTAATAAAGCTCTTGTTTTGCAGGCAAGCAAGCCCTCGCCCTTTATTGCATGGCATTTCCACAGCAGGGGAAGAATGAAAAATTTGTTAATAAAAAATAAGAAGAATAAAACTCATAATATGTTGCATTGATAGTTATATCACTTTTCCACCCGCCGCTTCTATTTAGGAATTTGAGGCCGTGCACTAATCTAATATAATGAAATTGGCCCAGTTTTTGATGTGATCTATCCTACTGATACCGCGTTTCCAGCCATTGTCACTTTGATATTACACGGTGCAGCTGAATAACAGCATCTGGAAAAGTACCAAGTTCACTGTTACCTGCAAAAGACACAAGCTTCCAGGGTTAGAGAGGTGCTGCAAATTAGCTGGCATCGGATTAACGTTCGTTTATCACCAAACAGATATGAGAAAATTGGATTGAGGGGCCTTTTGCTCGTAGCCATGGGAATAATTTCCCGTGGCAAACGGAGCTATTAATATCAGGGCTGAGGCTTCTGGCATCGCTGGTGCTGGATGTAGCATCTTCACGTGAGGCATCTTCACAAGTTTACCCCCTGTATCTTCTCCAGGAGTGGGTTCTGGTCAAATTTGTGCTTGTTTGAAGGGAATGCTTGTCAGCTGTTCTCACGTTTCTTTCTTTTTGTGTTTTCTAACCTGCTCAGTTTCTCTTTTCTCTTTATTGGTAGCAGAAAGGCTGTTTCACCTCAGAGTTTCCCTAGAACAAGGTTCCAGCTCTGTTGCCCACTGGTTGCCTCTGCACACGGAGGTGGCAAAATCTTTGCTATGCGTTATGTTCCTACAAATGTTTTTATTCTGTCTCAAAAACTAAGGCCAAATGCCACTTGTAGAGCAATAGTAGTTGGAAAGTGCATCTGGCAAAACGACAGAACAAGTCTGTGGTGCATGTGGATTTTTGTAAATCTCCTCTCCACTCTGCTCAAGGATGGAGGTGCAATGGACCAGGTCTGGCAGTGAAACTTTCCTTGCCATGGGAACTTCTTCAAAGGATGTCTGTCTGCTTCACTGGTTGGAAATTCAGACATGCATCCACCTAAATTTCCATTGCTACACTGACCTACTCCTCAGGTTCTTGTCTCCCGTTCATCAACTTCTTTCTTACTTCTGCTCTTAACATGGTTTCACAGCAGAACATTCCCATATTTCCTCTACAAGGCATCACAGTTACTGGTAGCATACAAACATTGGGTGCGTTTGGCCTCGGAATGATGGGTTTGGTTTGTGACCCACTTTCTCAGATCCAGAAGGATGGAGCCCAGGTTGCTGCTAACAATTTTGATGAGAAGTAGGACAGCAAATGATGCATCGGTACCCAAGCTCCAGCTGGATGGACACAAGCCTTGTACCTTCTCAGAAGCATCAGGAGAGATTTTAGGGGTTGTAAAGGGTTGTCCTTCCCTACGTGCCTCCTGCTCCCTTGCCCAAGGCACCTGCACCTCTTTCCATTTGTTGTTTTTCACACTGCTGACAAAACCAGTGGGATTTAGGATGTTTTAAGTAAAACCACAAGGGCTAAAGTATCCCATGGGGCTTCACAGCACGATAATAAACATGCTTTATTTTCCAGGCACGTCTCCATTTGCTTTCTTTCCACACTGCGAGGTGAAGAGGGGTAATGCTACTATTTGTTTAGAAATGCAATTAGCCCAAGTGTGCTGGCCTGCAGCAAGCCAAGAGGATAACCTTGAATCCAGAGAAAGTTAGGGGAAATTTAAAGCCATCTGCAGCTCCAATGGGTCCCTGCGCACCCCTTTCTCTTGCAGTTTCTATTCATGCCAATGAAGTGCCAGAAGATATGCAATACAATGGGAAATTGCTTCTTTGGGTATCGTAGCATCTTGACTTAGAAGTGCTTTAACCTTGGCCTCATGCTTCCTGCGGGGCCTGTTGTCTTTGCTGCAGAAGTACCGACACCAGCCAGGAATGAGTAGGATTTTTCATCTGAGTAAAATTAAACCCCAAAACCTTTACCATCCTCTCAATGCCAGACATGCTCCACCTGCATTAACATGAGCTTAATGGACTGCAAAACGAGCGTTTCAGCACGTATGGGAGTGGATTATTTGTGGAAGAGCAAGTTCCTCACATTTTTATCTCTTCCCTCTCCCAAAGCTTTTGTCCTTTAAAAAAAAATAAGCAAAAACGCAAATGGGCCTAAATTATAAGAACACAGCTGGGCTCTAGAAATCCAGAAAACTGTCAGCGCAAGGCAGAGGTTGCATCCATCAAGCCAGCTAACTGATGAAAAGAGCAAAGATCACCTGGCCCTATCCATTATTCTGAAATTATTTTTATTAACCAAAAGTACTTGATGGCAGCGTGGGGGATGATGTAAACACTTAAGGTGATACTTCTCAGCAGGCCAGCTGAACGCCTCACCCTGGCTTTATTGCAGCCTGTCCTGAAGTCCTCCAAGGTAAGACCCAAGGCTCCAAAAGCTGGACCCTGTGGCCCCAGACACCCCAGCATCTGGCACACTGGCTCCACAGCTGCTGGTACGATGCTCCGTCTTTGCAGCTGGCTCTGAGGCATGGTCTGCAGTCTCCATTCTCATTGTCACGCATCACTGAGAGGGACAGTGCAAGGCCTGGTGAGCCCCATTTTTCTCCTGCTTCTTTGGCACCTGCCTTCCGGATTACGTGATTTTTTCCAAAACTCCCTAGGCAGGGATTTGGCTGTTTCTGCAGACAGAGAGCCAAGCCACTGCAGAAACACCTGAAGGGATAATCCGTGTGGGTAACAGGATAATCCCTATGGGTAACTAGGTGGGAGAGTGTCCTGATGGTTTCTCTTCAAGCATTCGTGGGCTATCACTATAAAGAGAACAGCGGCATGAAACATTACGTGTATGTGTTGTAATGACCCAAAATACCTTGGCCGTGTCCTTTCCAGTGCCAGATGCCTTACAATCTAAATCAGCATCTTTAATAGTGGCGTTAATTAATATGGTAATTCTTCTCTGTTCCACTAAAACAAGTCTAATAGCTTGCTCGCTTGCTCTCCTTTCCCTAGATTGCCATCTCCTCTATCTGAAGCAAACATCAGAAAGTCACACTTCGAAGGGTCCTTTCTCCTGACTGGTTGGGTCACCGAAGAGGAGAGACTGTGAGACTGTGCTGAGTCCTATGCTGGCCAGGTGAGAAGCAAACACTCTGCATTGCATGGAGGACACAGCTCTGAGCGTGCAGATGGGGTCAGGCATGGGTGCCAGCACCAGGGATGATGCATGAGCCGAGGATTGGAAAGGTTGTGTTGGGAAGGATGCCCTGAAACCGTCAGATAGTGTCTCTTGGTGCTACCCTGCCCGCCCTCTTTCCTTCTGCCATGGAAAGCCTAGTGCCCAGAAAAGGCCCTGACAAGGGCGAGGGGCCTCTCTCCCTGCTCTCCAGCAGCGCAGGCTGCACCTATAGTGCTGGGCATCCGTTTTACCAGCCTGGTACGGCTTTACGACCAAGCTCTGCACCTTGCGGAAGGCTGATTGTGCCTGTTCTTGAATTGCTGGAAATCAGTGGAGGAAGCATCTGCCAGGTCGGTGCCCCCAGCGTGGTTCCCTGATGGGCTCTTTGTGTACTCAGCAGGGCTGCGTGGTCGGTGCGGGGATGGAGGCTCTCTGCCTGGCACACATATATTCTTTGCTTTGCATTAGGGTGGCAGCACTGGCCACGCAATGGGGACTTGAGCAGCCCTGGATGTGTTTGTGGGAGCTGTGCATCCTGCATGAGCTATAGGTGCTGAGCTACAAGGGCCGTGCAAGCAGGGGAGCCTGGGGCCGGCTGTCCAGTAGTGCATGCACTGCCAGGCCCTGCAAAGTTCCTCCAGAGCTGATGTCTCACCACATTGGAATTAGAATTGTTACTCTCCGACAGCTCTGGGCTATTTTATGGGGTGAAGTAGCCCCAGGCAGCCCTACATGGCCAGCTGGTATTCACCGAGCTGAATGTGAGCGTAGTATTTGCCATAGCGAGGACACATGTGAGCAACCAGCCTTCTTGTCCCTGCCGTCTACTCCTACTTTCAGTGTTTGGAAAGAGGATGCATGAAGTTTGAGGACCGAAAGTTCCTGCTGGGTTGGGAGGCAGTGATGTAAATGAAGGGGACTTTGCCCCCTCAGAGGGCACCTGAGTGAGAGCAAAAGAGACCAGTTGTCTGTCAGCTGCATCCTCCCACCTTTCTGTGCTTTCCCAGGCACAGAGGGAGAAAGGGGATGTCTGGCAGGAGGTGAGGAGCTGGGGAAATGCAGAACAACCAGAGACAGGATAGAGCAGTGCAGTTAGTTGAAGATGTCCCTGGTCATGGCAGCGGTGTTGGACTAGATGCCCTTTAAAGGTCCCTTCTCGCCCAAACCATTTTGTGATCCTGTGATTCCATCATTTATTTACATGGGAAATTTTATAATGATGATGGAGTGCAATCACCAGTAAAGCTGAGAAAGGATCATTCCTCTTGGAAGATTTCTCCCCTCGCAACTTCTACCACAGCCCCTCTCACAGCAAACATGTTTTCGGGAAGGCATCCCTCTGCATGTGGGATTTCAGGCTTTTGGGTATCTAAAACTAACGCTTTACTGGAGACACTGATGCATCCAAAGTCTTGCAGTCTTGCTCCACCAGCTATCTTGGGATCCTGAAGTGGCATCGAACTATTCTGCCAGAGCTGCAGAGCACCACAGCACACTTGCAATTTCATTTTAATTTGCGCAGAGGTTTGTGAGCCTGGAGCAGCACCCCTTTTGAGCAGTGTGGTCTCCTTCCTCCTGCCCTACAGTGGTTCACTGGTGGGAAATATCATCTGAAGATTGTCATCATCACCTTAAAAATGTATTTGCAAGCTACAGGTTTTGGAGCAATCGACACTTGTTTTTTTTTTTTGGACTTAAGACTCACAGAAACCACAACCCTTTGAACGATGTGAGTCTTCAAATGGTGTATGTGGGATGAAAACTTCAAAAGATCAGAATTTTCCATTATAATTACACATGATTGTTCGGATTGATCACAGCATCCTTTTTTTTCAGCGGTAATTACACTGGCCTTGAGCACCATGTACTGACATCCCGATGTCTTCCTGATACTCAGTAACTGCTTCTGATCAATGCTGATGTGAATGAATTAAAGTTAATAATATTGCCTCCTATTAGGGCCATGCTTACTGGGCTCTAATTCAATCCAGCCAGCTGAGAGCCAGCCTGAGCAGGTGCTTTCACTTTGGACGTGAACAGAGACATGATTTAAGGCCTTGCTGAGCAGGGTGAGGTTTTTTTTTTTTTTCCCCTCTCCTGGAAAGGAAGGATAAGAGGTAGGTGGTGGCTCTGTTGGAAAAATACTTTACTAAATACGTTTTTTTAAATGGTTGCTTTAGGCCTTTTAGTCAGCATGTGAAATTTCAAAGAATGGGTTTTTAAGTTTGAAGGCTTTACTTGGTGTTGCCTTTCTGCTACAGAAGGAAGAAAAATGCTTATTTTAATTTGCTGAGATCATGTGAATGGGTCATGTTAGGGTAGGTAGCTTTCTTATGAAAAATATATTTGTATAGTGTATGAAGCCAGCACCAAAATGCTTTAAAACCCCTGTCTATGTGTTTATATTACTTTTGAAGCCTGCTTTCACCTTTGTCCTGAACTCATTGCAAAGCAGATGCAAAATCTAATTTGTCTTTCCTCGAGATGAGTGAAACTAAAAGCCAAGGTCCTGGTGAAAATGACAGTACAAGACATCTGGTAATGGCTCCGGTTCCTTGCCAGTACGTACTTTCTGGTAAGGTCCCTTTGCAAACTGACAGAAGATGTATCTTTGCAAATCATTTTCTGGCTTGCACATGTGTTTAATTAGTCTCCAGTCTGCATAAGGAACTGCAAGGAGAAAGATAATTATGCAGGCTTCATGCTGTTTTGAGCTCTTGTGCTTTGCAATTTCTTCTCCAGCGTTCAATTAAAAGTTAAGCACTTTTTGAGGCTATCCAAGTAGACAGCTATTGATTCTTCAGTCCGTAGCAGAAGCCCTTCTTATAGTTTGTCAATTTGTAAAGTTGCTGGTTGGGAGAGAAACTGGGTAGGACAACATCCTTGGGGAAATACCACAAGGAACTCAAGGCGTGAGCTACCAGATGGCCTTACACTTAAGACCCAAATACCTGATAACTTAAAAGTTCCTTGCTTTTTTTAAACATTAAAATAATTTTCTTGTTAAAGAAAATTATGATGCGTGGAGAAGTTTTGAAAAGATCTTACTATGTGAGCCAGTGCACTGAAAGTTGAGGCAAAGAAAAGGGATTTTTGGGATGGTTTATGCTCAGAGAAGATAACCAGAGGATGAGGATCCATGGGCTGTTCAGGAAAAGTATTTCAAGCCCCTTTACCTATATTGACGCGGCACTAGTGAAACAGCGCTTTGCGTAGTTGTATGGTAATGACCATGGTAGCTCCCTGGGACAGTGAGAAATAGGAGTAAAAGCAGTGCTTGGACTGCGTGGTTCTGCCTGACAGGAATCCTGGCTCTGCCAGAGATGTCTTCTTTCTGTGGAAGATCAAGTACCACAGGGAGGAGGGGGTACCATGTGCCTTAATGCACAATTTAACTACCATGTATGTCTTTATTATGTGCACTACTTACCTGCTTTGGAGGCAGAAAATGTTTTGTTAGAGAGTTGCTGCCTGTCCTTCTGTTGTGGACAAGATACACGTGTCCTCATTGGCTGTGGTTCATCACTGCCACAGGAGACAAGTTGATGTGACAATACCGAAGATGACGAGAAGCGAAGAAAACTGCAAGTGTTTGGTTTTTTGCTATTAATGGGTTGCCTCAATAATGCTTGGTCTGTAGAAATTTACTCTGCTTTGTCAGGAGGAAAAAAGCTTTCATGGGGACCTAACCCAAAGGTCATTCACCCCCATGGGATCTTTTCCTTTATTTTAATAGTTCTTGAATCTTCCCTCTAATATAGGAACAGCCAAGGTCCTCTTAGAGGAATTGACACAGTTTGAATATAAATTCCCTGTGCAGAAGTAAAGATCTTTATGCAGTAATGGCTAAGGAGTAAAGAGGATGGTTCAGACAAAGATTATAAATATCCCCATTAAGGGCCCTCATTTTCACTAATACTGATACAGAAAAAGCAAGGAACTTTTAGGGACAAAGCCAACAGTCCTCATACAGGCTCTCAGCATTGATAATGGCACATGGCTTAATGATGGCCAAGTCAAATGGCCCCTTCTGTGAGTGTTCAGATGTGGAGAGCCTCTGTTCTACCAGTTTTTCGTATCTAATCCAGTGGATGTAGGTTGCTCTTCACAGCAGCTGGGTGCAGGCTTTGGTGTTGAAACCAGCTGAGCCTGGTCCATCCTTTGCTTAGTCTTTTCTCCTGGACAGTTTTAAGGGGGCTGCAGAAAGCAGTGACAATGGCCAGGGGAGCGAGGAGGCTGCAACAGAGGGTCCTGCTTCTTCAGGGGGTTCCTCTCGCTCTCCCATGTTGGAAACAGGGCAGGAGATGGGTATGAGCCGCTTTTAACATCAGCGTTTTAGGTCTACGGTGGCATAGCTCACTCAGTCCTAATTGGCTGTGACCAGTGGAAACATAAAGCTGACACAGTACAGTGAAAGAAACATAACTGAGTATGTGCCTGGGAGGAAGGCTGTTATAAAAACACTGTGGTAGAAGATGAGTCTCTCTTAATTAACAGATTTATGGTACAGTGGGTGCATGATGGATTGAGAAGGTATGGTTAATGGTGGTGAACAAAGCTGGATCCTAACAACTGGTGGCTCTATAGAACTACATTTGCAATGAAATGTCATCATGCTTGGTCACTCCAAGGCAGACTAAGCTGCAAAGCTGAGATCTAGCTTTACACACGTGTGCAAGAATAAATGTTCACGCATGGAGGCTTTGGCTGCCTTTGCAAAGTCCATCAGTGAAGCCTGGCCCAGAGCTGATTTCCAGCTTTCAGCGCCAGTTCAGACTGGATTTTCGGAATGAAGGTGTTGGTCTGTGTGTATCAGGACTGCTGTCACACAGGGCCCAATTTCATCAACATATTCTCAGTGCTGAGAATCATTGTTACTTGTCATATTAACTTACGCTAATGGTAGTGTTAATCAAATGCTTATTAAGATACCGTGTTCGGTGTGATGATGAAACAGGCAAAGTGCTTAAACGGTCACAATCCTTTTCATATACGGACTGTACTCTTCACTTGAGGGTATCGGGGAACAGCTGAAGCTGGCGAGAGGGCATTCACCTCCATTTTACAGGTGGAGAACAGGAGCACCAGCAGGGCTTTAGCTGGAGATGCCTGCAGGTTTTGTTCAGGTGCCGTCGTGCTGTGAGCCCAATTTCATTCAGGGAGTCTTATGGTGGAAACTGAGGCAACTGAGATACTAAGTCTGAAAATGTCCAATTAAACAGCTTAGCTTTGTATAGAAAAGCAAATACACTATTTGCATGAAGCCACAATCTACGGAGCTCTTTTGCCTGTTACATTATTTAGTGTGAAAAGTTTAGAGGTTATTCCTGTATTTCTCCGGTGTTTAAAACTGCTGTGCTTTAGGCACAGTTTGAGAGGCATTATAATATTTTTTAATTAGACTAGCTGATGTAGTCAAGAAAAAAAACAGGCTTGTGTTTGGTCCTTCCTGTCCTCCTTTGGATATAAGATGACTCGTGCTAGATGTCGCAGATCTTTCTGGCTGTTCTCAGCATGAAGAAAGACTGAACGGGGGGCGGGGGGTGGGAGTGGGGAGGTTATGTTTTTACACTTCTTCATCAGAATTGCTGTGTAACACAAATTATCTTTCCTGTGTAATCTAATTGCTAAAATTTCTATTGCTTCATTGGCACAAAGTAAGGTAACCCATGGGGTATTATACAGCTGTAAGAAATAGGTTCTCTGCACTGTTTTAATATATTTATAATAGAGATTCATGCAGAAATTAGGAGAAAACAGACTTTGCTGTGTGTATATGAAGTATGGCAAATCTCAGTTAAGGAAGGAGGGGTGAAGAAGACTCTGCTGACATCAACATTGTCTTTCTTAGCCTTAGAGTTGCTGGGCAGTACCATATTGTAGCTATTGTTATTTTTGGAAATGTTGCGAAAATCAATGTGCCCTGTGGCTATTGAGAAGAAAATAACAAGTAGCTTCCAAAAAGCCAGTGATTTAACTCGTGATGACGAAAGCCTGTGAAAAATGGGTATTATGGATTCAGTTTATTAGATCCAGTCTGGCTCCATCTTAAGTTGATAGGAAAACCTCATCTGATTCACTGAGTTGGGCCAACAGGTTGCTTTTTGCCTTTAGCAGTAAGTGAAATCACGGGTGATGTCTGCATGCATGGTGTACACCATGATTTTAAAATGGTTTATTCTGTAGTCAACATGTCTCACTAGGTTCAGTGGGTGCTTGTTAAAAGACAGAGCCTGGGTGTGGAAAGATGGACTGTGAAGGTGGTTATTTCTTTCTGAATTATTCATTGGGGAATCTTCTGCTTGTAAATGAGATAAATGTCTTTGACATGTGACCTGACCACATGTCAGTCTGAGTAATTGCCAGCTCACTGCAAAATCACCATGCATGAGCTAAGGAGAGTGAAGACATTGCAAGATGCTCTGCCTTACCAATTGGAGTGCAAAAGCAAGGTTGTCCAGGTCTAGAAGTTTTCCAGCTGATGGGACACCAGGCATCTAACATCATATGAGGTCTACCAGGACAATTGAAGACAGACACATACTTTGCATTGAGCCATATATGGATGCTCCCTCCTGAACCGAGAGGGAGGAAGAATTTAGGTCGGGACAGCCATGTACTCCTGCAACAACTCCAGCTCGCTAGGAACCCAGCTTCAGGTATAAAGATAGTTTTGTCCACAAAGTTGTTTGTTTTTTAAAGGGAGTGATCTTGCCTTCTGCAATAGCGGGAATTACAACTGTAGTCACTGGTCATACGTTCAAAAGCACTGACTTGTAGTCCCTAGCTTGTGAAAACTGTAATGTATCCTTCCGCTTTAAAAAACTTCAGGAAAAGTGTAGAAAGTAAAAATTGCACACTGAGATGGAGGTGTCAAAAGGGATAGGCATGGGTTGCTCAGTGTACTTCCCTTTTCTTTCCATCCTTTGTTTCAGATTTCCTACTATCATATGGAACAGACTATAAGGAGCTCTGATGTGGGGTTTAAATTGATTCTGGCCCTGCGAAAGGGCAGTAGATAGGGAACTGCCGATACTGTTGCTGAGCTAGTATTGAACAGAATAATTTCCAGAATGATCCACTATACAAAGTGCAGCAAGGTGAGCTGTGGATCATAGCGTGACAGATGGTTGTGCTGGCCTATGAAGATACTTGTTATCTGGTAAATAAGAAGATACTTGTCCTGGTAAAGTAGAAACATGTCTTAAGAAGTTATTGGAGGTGAATTTAGATGAGACAATACTGATTCTTCTCTTCTGAACCAGCTGGATGTTTTGCAGGGTCAGAAATACCTTTATAGAAAGGTAAAAAAAAATCTGGTTGATTTAAACAGTTACGTTTTGTAGTACCAAAATAGCTATATCATCTTAACTTGCACTGGAATAAAGTACAATTAAAAGTAAGACTACATACCTTTCTAGTGGAGAGGAATCTGCAGCCCTCAGACTGCCTTGTGAATGTGTGTTTTAGACAGCTGGCTGCCTCAGGATGGTAGTACGGTAATCAACACACAGAGGGAGGCATTGTCTCATCTGGTCAGAACACAACACTGTGAAGTTGTATCTGAAATGACATCCTTATCTCGAGGGCTTGGGTGCCTCATCCCTGACTCTCGGGAGTGGACTGGAGCAGAGCAGGGGCCCGTACACAGCAGGGCTCTCCTGGACACTGGCACTGCAATTGCTCTTTTCAGAAAGGGGACAAAGCTGGCAGAGGCAATTTAAAGGATCTGCAGTCAGTGAAAACAGAAAGGGTTTTGCTTTGTTTCAGGTGCCTGGATCCCTTCAGGCCTCTCTAGATTCTCAGCTTATCTCAGGGATTTGGCTCTAAATTACTGGGAACATAACTGAAGCATAAAGTGGCATGACTTATAGAAAGTGTTTCTATTAAGTTAAGCTTCTAGTGTGTGAGCTAGCACGTTGCAAACCAGTTTGGGTGTCTTCAAATGCAATGCAAGGTGCCCAAGATGTAGGTATTGTTTAAGAGAAGCTGAATTACTGGTATTTCTTCATTCTGTTCTATACCAAAAATGAGCAAACGGCTTGATAGCAAAAGATATGGCTGCACTACAAGCAATATTGGAGGTAAAAGCAAATAACTTAAACGAGGCATTTTCAGACTTCAGTTCTGTGGTATTTCAGTATTTAAACAAAATATTACAAAAACCACAAAGCAAAGTTTTGACATTTAAGTATAGTGTGTCAATATAGTACTATTGCTTTCATCAGAGATACATGAAAATGAAAACCATGAGAGGCTTCATTCACATCAAACTGCAATCAGTATTGATATAAAATACTTTTAAAAAAACCGTCTTTTATCCAAAATGTTGGATTTTTACAGAATTATTGCCCCAAGTACTAGATCTCTGTTAATAAATAAAATAATAATAAAAAAAGATGGACATAAACACTGTGCAGTCTCCTTTATATATCAATACACAGAAACCAGAGCACAGTGCCACCCTCAGCTGAGTTAAGACATATTAGAGGTGGATGACTTGGCTTCTAATTATCTATACCTTCATGTTCTGTATGTGACAAAATGATGCTGCACTAAGAACATACAAAATAATATCAAGAGGAAGTTAAAATGCCATGCTCAGTCTCGATCAATGCAACTGGCTTCAAGCAGCTGGTGAAAGGCTTGACTAAACACTCCGGTAGCAAACATTGCTTTCGGCTACAAATCTCCCCCACTAGTCCTTGCCCCTCTTGCATCAAATTCCGTGACCTTGCAGACCAATTGTTTTTGTAATTTCCTGGTTGTTACAATACGCAGTATCTTCTGAAAAGAGAGGTGTTGAAGAGACACCCAACTTGTTCAAAATACAAATGGGAATCGTTGGATTTCATAGGAGGTTGGTCAGGCTAGGGAAAGCCCCAAGCTAGAAGGAAACAATGAGTCCAAGTAAGGAAAGCAGCAAGCAGCAGGCAAATGCATTTTAGGGCAACACGGGTGAAAAGCAGTGAAGTGCTGTATCTGATTAAGATACAGATAACAGAGAGAGGATTAGGTGCAGGAAGAAAAGTTTGTTGAAGCACCCAACAGTTTTCAATAATTTATGGTTTTGCTGGATATATTCCTTTACGTGTATTTTTCATCTGATTCTCACAGAGAAAATTTGGTCATGACAGATCTTAATGCGGGCACATTCATACTCTCTCGAAAAAACAATCAAGCAGGATACCAGCTGACATGAGTCTGGTGTGCGCTAATTAGTGTGAGACTCAGACTTCCAATGGGAAAGCTGCATTACCCGGGTAACAAGTACTGGGTCACTTGGAAGCACAGTGAAATAAAAGTAACCATTTTTGCTAGCCCTTCTGTTGCTTGTCCTTTAGTTTGTGTGTTTTCTGACAGGATGGCATCTCAATTCTTGCCTCTATTACTAAGCGCAGATTAGGACAATACAGCACTTTGTTTTCTCTGGTCTTTTGTGTTAAGGATGATGACTTCCCTTCTACTGCTGTCGCATATAGTTACTTTTTAGCTTGTAGTAAAAGTGTATTAGCTGCTTTGTGGTAAAAGTTACCGAAATTTGAAAAGCGTATTAACTAAACAATTTCAAAAAGAAGAAGAACATAACAAATGAAAAGCCTTTAATTATCAGGAACAGATGATTATTAGTTCCTGTAAGATGCATAAATAAGTTTCTGTTCATGAAACCGGAGTTTGGAGAGAACATGGGTCGCTTACACCTCTAAAATAAAAAATGACTGTATGTCACCTCTCTTCTCTCTTAGCAGAATTTATTCTTGTCTATGATGCAGAAATACTCCTAAATTTAGTACACAGAGAGCCAAAATGTACCATCTGTCCAACACTCCTGAGACTTTTCAAAGGCAACCACAGCAGAAGATGTGGAGGCTGCAGTGCTTGGAAAGCTGTCAAAGCAGCATCAGTGTGGACAGAGGGACTCCTTTATGACACATTAGTGTACAGATGAGGCGATATATGTTACAGCTCCAGAGTCTGCAGTGGGGAACCTGCACGTCACAGTAGTGTGCCCTGTAAAACCTGTGCTGTGTGATCAGATTGTACCGATGTCACTCTGTGTCACTGACAAAATGTTTTGACTGTTCACTCCTGAATTTTTCTGTGAATGGAGTCAAACCTCTTCATACTTCTGTTTGCACCCTTGCTGGGTTTGGAGAAGAGCATTTTTCTCATTCTTTCCTGTGAAAGAGCTGTGTACAATTGAAGCCAGACTAAATTTTGGACATTTATCAAAACCAGCTTTTGGATCAGGTGATTAAATAGCGTAACTAGTATTCCAGCTAATGACAGTTGTGCTTTTATTAATGCTTAGGAGAACAAACATCAGCAGAAGTGCTGATGCATTAGGAAATTACATTCTGGTTTTCATACGATCTTATTCAGAGACTTAGTATATCCTAGATCTAATCTATAGAAATATCCGGAAATGTAGTCGAAGTTTATACACTGAATGCTCTTCTTGCAGAGCAGAGACAAAACAGCACTTCATTTAGTAACTTCAGCCTAACTCTGAATGCCAAACCTCTAGCATTTTAGTATTGCTTTTCTGAGCATTAACCAAACCAAAACAAACTGCCTTTTTTTTTTTCCTTTTACTGGATTAGCTTTTTTTCCCTAGGTTTAAATTATTTGAGAATCATATGAGCACCAGCACAGTGAGGAAAGAGGCAGGAATGCACAGGAGGAGGTATAGTGGAAAATTGACTTATTTAAACTCATAGGTTCACATTTATTGAAAATCCTACTCCCATTTTTTAAAGCAGTGCACTCTGTTTCATTTAAAGCCCAGCAAGGTTACTATGGCCCCTAAGCTGGGCAAATGTGACCTTTCTAAATATGAAGACTCGGCATTGCGCTGGACTTCACGCTGTAGTTATGAACTATTTGGCAATCCTTACCTTTTTAGATGAAACATTTGTTCAAGTTCCATCTTTTTAAGGCTTTGTTTGTTCTAATCAATTCCTTTAATTTGCTTCCTTTATCAAAACTAGCTTCGGTGTACATTGTTACCAGGAAAAAAAAAAAAAGTCCTGCTCCTTTAATTTTGGAGAAGTGAATACATTTCCACAGCATGGCAAAAGTGGTGATACTTTTCAAGAACGAACATTTCATTGTATACAATGTTCAGTATATTGCCCCAGCCCCCAGGGAACTCTGTAAAATAAATAAATACATGGAAAACATAAGGATGTATAGCGTTCCCCTCCTGCAATACTCTGGGCATGCAATGCCATCAGTTAAAGAAACTTTTCCATTTCAGAGTCTGTGCTGCGAGTATCCTTGATCAGATTCTTAGGACAACTGTTAGCCAGATTCTGCATGTTACTCTGTTGTTGTACAAGCAGCTGCCAGATGGCAATAAGGAGAAAAGACATTTAATGTCAGTCACCTAACTGGAAGCCAGATGGCACAACAGAAGTGGGAAGAAGATGTTTGCCAACTCATTCTGGCCTCCAGCTGTGGTCCTGTGCTCCGCCATGACCATGCAGATGATGGCCTCTTGACTGTCACCATGATACTGCCTTTATCCTGTTCCTGGACGCACTATGCGCTCATTCAGAAAGCTGAACTCATGACATTCTCTTGTCCCTTCTCTCCAAAAGCTGCACTGAAGAACAATCAGAAACAGGGGTGAAGAAGTCAGTGGGGCAGATCATTCTTTACTGACTGTCTGTGGGAATGAAGTGCACAAACTGGATCTTTTGGATGTCTTCCTGCAGGGGAGAGAAAGTCACTGGTAGGTTGCATGGAAGTTGTGTGGTTTAACTACACTTGTCAGAAATACAGTCGGTTCATTTACTGAATTCGGTAGAAGAGAGGATACTTTGCTCTGAATGAGAGGGTAATCTCGCAATCCTTTAGCTGGAGGTATAAAGATGGAAGAGTATCCAGCCCTGAGCATTTATTTGCGACACTTCGGACCATTCCAGTTTACCCATTTCTCATGAATGATCTTTTTCACATACTGCAACTTGTCTGGCTGATATATCTGGCGAAGGTGCATGGCTTAGTCTTTGCTGTGTGAGAAAAGTAAACAGTCTGTCTTAACGAAATGCTCAAGCTACAGCAGATGCTGCTTCTGTGTCTTTCTCATGAGAAGTGATGGGATACAGTAACAACATTGGTTATTGCCATTTGGGAGGCGATGATCATTTATAACTCAGACTGTTATGAGCCTATAAAGCAGGGTGAATTGGGTGCTTGGAATGCAGCTTAGCAATAACCAAATATAATGTATTTATGGCAGGTGGCTCTCCACAAGGTAGAGAGAAACAAGTTGGCTTGTTATACCTTTTGAAGGAAAATTATTGTACTATCAGGTCATTTATATAGCCATGATGGGACCACATTAATAGTTTTGAAGTTGCCAACCAAACACTACTTCCAAACAAAGCTTTAAACCATTGGAAAATAACAATCTGACCAACCCATTCTTGTTTAAAAGCAAACAAATAAACTCTATGGGTCCTTTGGGATACTGGGAAACCTTCCCATACGGTAGAACAGGTCATCTTCTCATTTCAACTCTTTTCATAGAATGTACCACTGCAGTGACCATATCTAAATTTTTAAAAATGCAAGCCATCATATGTCCTGAACTAGCTGGTGTCTGAAGGTAGAACATTTATGAAGAACTGTCATTGCTAAGATCTTCCAAGAATAGTTTCCATTATACTTGAAAATCAGTCAAATAGGTTTTTTTTTTTAAATTGTTCTTTGTTTTTAGTTGTAATTTATTTGTATTTAATTCTTGATATGGTTGGATATGTTTCTATCTTTGTGTAGCTTTTCTCATAAAATCTATTACCTGTGCACTTTGACCAAGCTGTTTACCTAGTCCTTTAATCAACCAAGAAGGCTGAGATCCTTTTGTCCTTTGCTATTACTTGTTTTCCAGTCTTTATCTTCCCTGAAGCACTTCTCTGAGCCGTTTTTAAGCTTTCATCAGCCTTCTTCAGTTGTGGATACCATACATTTCCATATTTTAGTGAGATAGAGAAGTCCTGTGAAAAGTTTGTAGGGAGAATTTAGGCCTGTAAAGGCAGATAAAACTCACAGAAGTGGCTAAGGGAGAGGAGGGTTCTGCTTAGCATTTTGTTTATTCAACCCTGTGTAAATACTAACAGCAAAACTGTTGCTAAGACAAGTGAGTGGTACTAACTTATGATACTGATTAGATGTGCTGGCCTGGATGACGTAAGTACAGCTACACTTCCTCTGTTACTAGTGGTGTAATTGGGAATGAACTTGAGAGGCCTTTGAAGCCATCCCAACTGCATTATGACTTTTGATCCTGCAGGTTTGTAAGTACTGACTTGCAGGTGTTGTGCTTTATGATGCCACTCCTGCTTATTCCTTGTTAATTTTTTTTGAGATGCTCTGCTGGAGTTCAGGACTGCTCTTTTGGGTTGGATATGGATGAAAGCGTGTTGTCCTCATCACATCGCTTTCCTCTGAAGGGAAAAAACCAATCCTACAAGACAAAAAGGAAGCTATGTCAGCACTTGCCCCATCTCTTGAACCCAGATGAGTTCAAGCCCTGACATGTGTCTAACTCAACCCACTGGTGAAGCTGACAGCAGAGAATTTATGAAGGAATAGTACTCATCGTTCCTCAAAAATGTGTCTGCAGGGGGAGAGGACTGGCGGTCCAGTGTGACAATCTCTGGGAAGAACATGCTAAAATAATGCGCTCACAGGTAACAGGCCCTCTGGCAGGATTGCGTCTTGGCCTTTTTTTTCAGACTGAAGACTGGACTGAATGATGTAATTCAATTTCACTCACATCTTCTCTGATCTGATTTCAATCGTTAGATTTGTGGGGTTTTTTTAGTTTCAAGGAAAACTGCTGCCTCTCAGATCAGCTAGCAGCAGTTATTTTTTTTGTCGTTTGTTTTTTTCCTCCAGAGACTTTATTTTCAATTTTACTCCAGGGCATTTATTTTCAGTTATTTTACAGAAATTGAAGTACTGATTCTTAATTCCTGCTGCATGCAAAGTCCGTTAACTCAATGGAAATTTAGGACTGGGACATCTAACCTTATTTTAAAATGAAAAAAAAGGTAACATTTCCCGTGACTCTTGCAACCTCATCTCAACCCGCGCACGGCCGTAACGGTCCTACAGCACCGACCCCGGGGGAACCAGCAAACACCTCCTCCGGCTGCAGCAGCGTCCCCCTAAAGCAGAAGTACGTTCTTCCCTAGGGACGGAAGCAGGTTTTCACTCCCTTCTGCTGTCGCTTTCCCTCCATTACGAAAGCGCGGTATTTCCTCATCAGAAGGTGGCGGCAGCCAGCGGGGAGGACCCTGAGGGGAGAGGGCGGCTCTTCCCGCCTTCTCCAGCGGCCGCCCTGGAAACTTCCAGCACTCTCAGCACCCTCGAGCAAACAGACGGTCCCCGCCGGCGCCGCAGCCGCCCCCTCGCTAGGATGATGCGCGAGAGGCTTCGCCTCGACTTCACGACAGCAGCCGGTGCGAGAAAGTGAAGTCTGTGTAACGCTGAATTAATTAACTAATTAAACGAGCCTGCCGCCGGAGGCCCCGCACCGCGCGCGCTCTTTGCCGCGCGACGGCACGGGGCGCGCGCGGACGCCTCTTCTCGCGAGAGACCGCCCCGGGCAACGGCAAGACGCGGCGGCGGCGATGGAGGGGGAGGCGGAGGGGGAGGGCTCTGAGGCGTTCTACTGCCTGCAGCGTATCCTTCCCTCGCCGCAGGATCTTCCTCCGAGGCGGGCGGCGGCGGGGCGCGGGGCGTCCCGGGGTCCTGCCGGTTTCCCGCCTCAGGGAGCTCGCGGCGCGGGCGGCCCCGGTCCCGCAGCGCTCCCGCCCTCCCTGTGCGCTTGTGCTCCCGGGCGGGCGGACCGCGGGGCTGCCTCGGCGGCGGCTGGGGCTGAGGAGGAGTCGGGCAGGGCGAGGGCTGCTCGCCGGGAGCCGGGGCAGGAGCGGCCCAGCAGGGGACCCGCGGGCTGTAAGTTGTTCCACAGAGTAAGGGGGGGAAGAAGCCCCCAAAGCCCACCGCTTGGCTGCTTTTTGCGGGCTGCTGGCCTCTGGAGGCTGAACAGGGCCAGTAGGTGGGGTTTGGGGTTTTTTTCCCTGTAGAGGCAGTAAGGTCTTGCTGAGTTCAACAAGGCGTTTGTTCGCATTGCTGATGGTGAGTCCCTGAGTGGCCCTCGGTGAGGGGGCAGCCCAATCAAGAGTTAAAATGCTGAGGTGAAAGGTTCTTGTCGCCTCTCTTGTGTTGGTTGGTGATCAGTAAACGCAAGATGTTTACTGAAATATTTGCCAGACTTGCTATCAAGACTCGCAGTCCCCATGTGCTGCTGTAAAAGCTGCTCCTTTCATTTCCCAGTGCCTGTCACACAGATGGATACCCATGGTTTTGTTTAGTACTGTGATGGCCAATTATAAAGATGATGATACAGTAACCTAGGCATAATTCTATTTGCTATGGCTTTTAGAGAAAAAAAAATCGGTTTGAGTTGTTTTCGTAATTGAGTTGTAGCAAATTATGTTAGGAGTTTATGGCTTTTAAATGTGTAATTTTTGGTCAGATGACCCAAATTCTAGTTTTGTTTTTAGGTAGGACTAGCTGTGTCTTGTTTTGTAGCTGGGAGCTGCCAAATCAAGAGTCTTTCAAGCTTTGTTTTAGAGGCTGAATAATCAGAGCTTAAGTGTTAGTCCCTACCAGTACCCTAGTTTTTCCTGCCTTGCTAGATTTAAGATATAAGCCAATATAAAAGGAATTCACAGAAGTGAAAGATTCTCCTTTGTGAGCTTGTGCCTCAGTTTCTACCTTCTTGAAACCGCACTGCTGTTTCCACACCAGTGTGCCTAAAAATAAGCATTGCATCTGCACATGTGTTAGAAAAAAATAAAATTACATTGTTTGTTGGGAAAATGCAATAATTTTAAAAATTGATTCCTCTGTTTTATTGTGCACTTGGCTATGCTTTTTGGAAAAAAAGAAAAAAAAGTCAGGCTTTTTAAAGTAATATTTTAGCCAGTGCACAGTGTTTGCAATGGTGCATTAGTTTAGACCGTAGTGGATCGCAAGGACAGTCAGGTCAGTGGAAAATTCAGGGAAAAACAGTGAAAGTGCTTTACTTATCAGGGGCATATACTGCAGTGACGTTTCTATCTGCATTGAAAGATGCAGAGAGAAGTAGTTGTGATAGGAGGAGGATCATAAAAAAGGCAGCTTTAGAAAAAATAGTCTCTTATGGAATCACTAAACATAGTGTGAAAAATGGCTGGGTACAGTACTTTATTTACATGTACTTTGTTTAAATTAATTTCAAGTTGATAAATACTGTGCTATAAAGTAATGAAGAGGCTTAGGGGTTGCAGGGAAGTACGCAGATTCTAAGTTCGTACATGGAATTACTACACATACATAGAAATCATTCCCTGCTTCATGCAAAAAATGTTGTAGCCAAGTATTCGCACTATACAAACATGACCACGCTTTTTAAAACCTCCTTCTTCAGTGAGAGAATGTGTAGTCAGGAAGGTAGGGCTAGGGTGTCTTAATCTAATTAAAAAAGGGGCTTTTTAGAACATTACCCTAACTAGTCAGTCAATATTACCAGGTATTTTATCTTGATTTGCCTGCTGCGGGCATCCTTACTTTTTCAAGCAATAAGATTGAAAATTCTTTCTGCTTTGCGTTTGCGTCTTGTTTTTCTTCCCTAATCAGTGGTTCAGATGAGCTTTTCTCCTTCTGAGTGGAAAGTTCAGGAGTTAAGAGCTGTTTCATTAGGATGCGGTCAGACACTGATGGCAAGAACCAGAATGTTTTTCTTGTACCGGGAAGCCGGCAGGCATTTGAAAGTTAGCCTGATGCCCGCATCCCTGATCGTGATTTCAGGTCTGTTGGGTCAGCTCTTCAAAGTCGTGTCTCGGCACGAGCTATTTTCATGTTGGTTCTCTTTGCTTACCTTGGTGGACCCACATATGGTACTGGAGTACCATGCTGAGAAAAAGTGCATTTGCTGAACTGCACAATTTCTTTGTCCTTTTGTTAAAGTCAGAAGAGGCAATCACGATTTCTTCTGGTGTGATAGAGAACACCCTTAGGCCAGTTAAATCTAATAGATTGTTGACGCCTTCCTTTTCTTCCCACCTTATGAAAGAAAGCATAGTAAACATTTTTTGGAGATGAGTTTCTGGACAGTTCAGGTTTTAGAACTAAATGTTCCAGAATCAGTCATAGTAGAAAATGAAGCTTTTGGAGAGAGCAAAGTTTGAGACGCGGGCAAGTGGTGCCATGTCCTGTGTTCCATATGTGCAGTCTGTGGTCCAGTCATTGGGGAATTAAATTTGGGAGCACAGGAATTGTGGGTGTTTGCTTTCATGTACTAAGTAAATAGGAGATTCTTAAGGAGAGTTCATACTGGTTTTCTGTTTGTGTACGATTTTTATAGTAAGTGACGTGTTACTGTGCAGTTGGAGGTACCCAGGTGTGTTTCAACTTGATTACTGAAAATTATCCTTACCTAATTGGTGAGGCTTTTTTTTTGTTGTTGTTTGCAAGAGGAAGTGACATCTCTCCATCTTCTGTCTCAAACCTCTACAAAACAAGTGGTTGTTATCCTTTCATGGGATGTGATCTTCAGCTGTTAGCCTTCCAGATGGTTACGGTTTAACTGGTGGTTTTGTTGATGTTGGGGTCTTGAATGCAGATGATACTTTTACAGATATATATTTATATATAGTGCTGTGAGAACTGTAGTAACAGGCCTGTTTTCAGGAGAGTAATTCAGATTTGGGAACCTTCATGCAAAGCTGGAAAATCATGTATCTTTGGAGTTTTTTTCCTCTATGTGCGATGTACTGAGTTGCCAGCTTTTCTTGGGAAGTGAATTTCTGCTTTATTTACATGGATCGTTTGTAGGTTAACTGATTTCCTAGGGAAACTGTCAACAGAGCATCTTGCTAAAACCATTTTCATTATACTTTGATGGGCCATGAGGCTAGTGGATAAAAAAAACGTTTTTGTGTTTCATTTTACACCATTTGTAGTTACCTCTAATGAAAATAGTTTGACTCTAAAGCATTTGGAGGAACTGTAGATAATTTCCAAATGAATTTTGACATTTTGATAGTTCCTTATCTTTTTATTGGAGTTGTAGTTATTAAGGCATTTGTATTGGCTTCAGTAAAGGGTCCTCTAGTATTCAGTGTTTGATCTCAGATGTTGGTGTTTGAACTTGTACATCCGAATTTGATTAAAAAAAATACCATTCTCTGGGAGCGTGAAGCTAGTTACTCTTAGAAGCATGAAGTCAGTGGAAGTCTCAGTGCAGTAAGACCCCAATGAAAACTGATGATTGGAGTAAGTAGAGCAGAACTTAGCTACCCTTTAATTCAGAATAGGGCTTGATAGAGCACAGTTCCTTGACAGAGCTGATGCGGCCAGTTTTAATGGTGTTTAAACCCGTGATAAAAATTTGGACTTGGAATTCTGTCTGTGCAAATAGTTTTCAATGGAGCTGGGCTTGTTCACCTAAAGGCTGAAAGGAGCCTTGAAAGGGTAAAGCCTTGTGTCAGAAAGAACAAGGGCAAAGGTGGCGATAACAGATTTATAAATGGTTGGTTTATGATACTTTTTTTTTTAAGTTGGAACTCATCACATGCATCAGCTGTTTTAGACTTAACAAAATCTGCAGAATTTACCGTAACAGATGACTCTGAAGATGATTATCAGTATGAAGAGGTAATTTACTAAACTTACTATCTTCTGGTATTATCTGGTGTTCATGTTTCACTCTTTTGTTTTACTTCATCTGTCACAAAATCATCCTAAGAGAAATGACACGAATCTCCCTTCATAAAGTGCAGTGATGCTTCAGGGGAAGATTGAGTGTCAGTTGATTTGTTATGTTTTACTTTTATTTGAACATGAAATTCCTTTTTAAAGATACAGGTATTTCTATTTAGATGTTTCAGCTTACTTATAATGAAAATTTCGGTAATATAAATTCTATTTAAATATGGCAAATTATTATTTTAACAAGAATGAGATTTTCTTCAGTAGCTGTGCTAGAAGTGGAAATGGTTGTATTGTGAAAGAAAGATGTGTAAAATACGTTGATACTTACTTGAAATAATTTCATTTAGGTTCCAGCAGATGATGAATTTAGTCTTCAGGAAGATGACGAGGATCTGACAGAGGCTTTGCAGACTGTTCAGGAGCAGGCTGAAGATGCCCAAATTTTAGTAAGAACTTCCTAAATATTCTAAGACTTCGTCTGTAATTTAGTTGGCATTAGTGGCTTATAATTTACACATCGTAACTTACTTTAATTTTGAAATAGCTGTGTAGAAAACATTATCTCTTATTTTTTCAGAAGTTTCTAGGGGTAAACATATGACACAGTGGAAAAGGCAACTTACATTTCCTGGGTTTCATCTTCCTTGAACTTTTGTTCGTTTTATGTTCCATGAACAACCTTATATTGCAGATGAATGTAATGTATATTTAAAATATATTAATGTTATTACAACCTATGAGTATTTTAGGGTTTGTTTCTTTATCTGAGTAGATTGAATGAGAGTGTGCTCTTGGACAAAGAAAAGAAACTGCACATGCTAAGACCCATGGAAGCTGGTACTTGAATACTTTGCTAAAAAAGATTATTCATATATTGAAAGTAAAGAATGGGCTCTTACACTATGTTAAATCAAAATATTAATGAAATTATCTATCATTTCACACCATTAGTTTTTGACACTTCTTACATTTACAGTTTGAATTCAGAACAGTCATGTAACACTTCAGAGTTACACGATGGGATTGTTATATTGCACTTTCCAAAATACGATTTACCTGAATTTACTGGCTTATAACAGTCTAACGGATAAGTGCTTTTCCCTGCCGTGTTTCTAATATCACCACTACCTTACAGCTTCATCAGTAAGCTATTGTCATAGTCTTTGTTTTGCAAAAGCAAATGATTAATAATGAAAAGATAAAATGGTGACTGATTCTTAATGTCAAAATGGAGAAAAGATGTCAATTTTCTTCTGCACCAGTGCAGATCTACAGGTCAGTTTTGTATGTTAGATCAAACTTTGAATGAAAACTGACAATACCAGAGCCTTATGTGTTTTGCAAGTGACTGCCTGAAAGCAAAGGAAAAAATGGCAGGAGTTTCTAAGATTGAAAGTGCTTAATGTGAACCAAGTAGCGGAAATTCCTAATGTTCTTTAGGGTTAGCTGAAGTTATGAGTGTTTTACTGTGTGAGTTGACATTCAAATAAAATGTGAAATGAGGAAGAATGTTTTTAATTTGTTGGTCTTTTGACAATGCTATATTGAAATAATCTTTTACCTCTTTAGTGATTTGTTGAACTTGGAGTGGTAGGAAACAATATGCTAATATCTATCCCTATTAATCTATTAATCAAACTGAAGAAGATGTTACCTTTCCTTAAACCGAAAGAAGAACGCGTGTGCTTAAACTCAAATTGTTTTTGTGCTTATGCTAACAGGTGTCTGCCTTCTTGCTTCTTGACTCATCATTTGATGGGCCTTTGAGAAACCTAGTCTAGTGGAAGGTGTCCCTGCCCATGGCAGGGGGCTTGGAACTAGTTGATCTTTAAGGTCCTTTCCAACCCCAAACCATTCCGTGATACTACGATTGTATTTGGAGGCCTCATTTGTTTCCATAATTTTGGAATTGAGGTAAAATTTTCAGCCTTTAGACAGAAAGACATGAATAGAAAAATGTTTTAATACACTTGCTAGTTCTTTAACAGCATTCCTGGAGATTTACTGTATATTTTGGGAGGCTTGGTGACTAGATAGTTTGATGTTACTTCACTAGAGAAAACAAGTGCTGCAGCAAATGCTTTTGGTGACCCAAGTTAGAAGCACCATTTCCTGTGAGTTAATATTGAATCAATATCCAAACTCTGAGATAAGAAGCATAGTAGAAGGCTGTTGCCTTTATGTGATAAATAATTGGTACCCTTCTTCAATTATTAGCTTCTAACCTTGGCTAAAATAGGTAAAATTAGGTAACAACAAACACTTCTAAGTGATGGTGTATGTTTGCTGTTCCTAGTAACTTTTATGCCTAATCCCATATTAAAGATTGCATTTCAATACTAGATGCAAAGAAATTCTATAGAGAAGGCACAGATCAAGTGAACATCCAAAAATATTTAAGTGCTTTGCCAAATGCAGATACTATAAATACCCACAGTTTCTAAATTGAGTGACTACAGTTTCTTATACTTGACCTTTTTAATGGAGCGTAAAACCAGGAAAATCTGAAAAATGCTTATTTTCAAATTTCCTTCCAAAGGAATTAGCACTAATTAGTAAATGAAGAGCAAACATAAGCAAATGAGAGAGTGCACTGTTTACCTGAAATCCAAACAACTCAACCTTGGTGTGTGGGGATTAAAGCTACTTTTCTACAGGGGATTTTGAAGCATGTTTTCTTTCCTTTTGGATCTCCTGTTCTTCAAGGAGTTTGAGGCTCCCTCCACAGTTACAGTTCATGTTTTTGTTTGCATCTCAATGAGGAGATGAGGGTGATGGGGCTCTAATCTCTAAATATCATTTCCCCTGGTCTGCTGGTGAAATGGCAGGTGATTGAAAATACAGCTGTGCTGGGCAACACATGGTTTGGATAGCAGAGGTTCTGCCTGCTCTTCCTGTTCTAGTCATCATTTGTCCATCTCAGTCACAACTCTTTTGTTTTTTTTTCCATTCTTGTTTGAGACATTGTAAAGTAATATCAATGACTTTTAAACATAAATAACCGATTATTTTGCTTGTGAAAGAAAATCTTCAGCTGATAGGGACCCGAAGAAAAGGATACAGAACTTCTGGAAAACCACACGCACAAAAGAAAGCTGGCTGAATTACTTTCTTCTGTAGTTACAGCTATTGCACTTCCATTCCAGGATCTTTATTTCCTTTATATCCCAAATGATACTCAGAAGTCACATTGCCCTTCATTAACCTTATATTTTATGTAGGCTTGATGTATAATTTGTTTGATCATGTTAACCTTTGAATTCCTCTTTAAATTTTTTTTAGTTTAGTAAGTTTTGCATGAACATCTCGTTTTCCAGAGAAATTATTTATTTTTATACTGTTAATCTTGATTGGACAGAAATTTTTGTGAGTATTGTGGAAGTCCTTATGGTTAAGCTCTTAGCAATTATTTTATTTTACCGGCTGTATTTGCAATCCTTAGAATCAGTGTTTTAAAGATTTTTAATTAATAATTAATCCTTAAATATTTAACAAATATTTTAAAAAGAAAATATTTTGTTTATTTTGATTTAATGGCCAGAATCCTTTCATAAGATGTTTTTGCCTGTATAGCTTCTATAGGGTGTCTGTTTACGCCACATGAATAAATTGTATTTTCCTCATTTCTAAATAAGTAAATATATACCAAAAAATTACTGCTATGTCATTCTATGGGTAGTCATCCAAGGTTAAGATTAAAGTCGTTAGCGTTGTATCACTCACAAAGTCTGCAGAAGAGATAGGAATTTAATTCTGGTTTCCTCAGGCCCTGTTTCAATACCGAGCCTGTTAGACTGCATTTGCTTTCCCCTATATTGTTCCCTGCTCGAGCTTTGGTTCCTGAAATGATTCTCGGTGCTAGTTTCTAGCTAATAAATCCTCTTCTGCACAGATGAAATGAATTCTTATCGTATTTCTGTTTATTAAGGGAATCAAGCTGTGTCATTTCTTCTGAAGGCTGGCTTTATAGATGCGTTTGGGAAACTATAAGCAACAATATTAGACATTTGCCTCACTTAGAATAAAGAAGCAGGGAAAGTGCTGCAGCTGCATGTCAGCAGATGTTCTCTCCTTGGTTCTTGTATTACCACAATTAGAAAATAGACCTGTCTGATGTACTGCGTCTCTCTCTAGTAATGAAAAAATGCTAAACGTTGCATTGCACTTGGCGTATTGTATTAGTCATAATACAGCGTTACGTGGCCTTGATCGTGCATGTACAGTTCTTTCTGTTTGTATCAGGTAGGTTGTTTGGATTAAACGCAACACTTTCTGTATTATACAAAATGGCTATGAGATTTTTCCAGTGTTTTATTTGATCAAGAGAAATGGCTTTATCTCCAGGTAATTTATGCAGTCATATCGATAGAGCTCCAACTAAGGACATGAATAAGCCATAAATGAATGGAGTTATCAAAAACCCATGGCCTACAGATTCTTTTTTAAATGGATGGAGGAAATAATTCGCAGTCACAACCTTGAGCATGTCTTGGTTAACATCTTACTGGAATTTTTTTTCAGTTTCGTTAGTATTGAAATGAAGAAGGTAGACATGTGTGGAAGCTGTTTCTGCTTCTCATATCTTCTCTACAGCAGTATCTTTAATTTTAATAATATGTAGCACACATGATGGTAGAATGACTTCCTCTCAAGAGCATGCTAAGGGACGACTGGCAGGCCCAGTTTGTTCTGTCATTCTCTCACCAGGAGGCAGGCATGTGCAGTGCAGTATCTTGCCTTAGATAGTAGCCTCTGTGGTTGAGCCAGGTCCCTTGCAGCATCGTACCCCTGTGGAGTTCCCAAATGCCAAGACCCTTGTGTTTAGGTATGTCAAGTGACTGTAATTCTTTCGAATTCTGAATGAATTAAGGCTGCCTCTTTGGCTTCTAAGTTGTGGTAGTCTCCCTCACCTGGTTATCTTTGAACATACTTTGCAGGGGTTTAGTCTCAGACTGGGTCATATTTTACCTTTTTCATACCTCCTTGCATCTTGAAATCTCTCTAGGAGAGTTTAACATCAAAGTATGCCCTGAGTGGGCCGAACAGGGTTGGGGGAAGGAAAGAAATTTGAATTGTAACAAAGCTGTGAAAGGGTGTTTTTTTTTTTCCTCTGTAGTAGGATTGCTCTGGTTTGTTTTGATTCTGCTTTTGACAGCTCTGACCCATGAGCTGCTCTTATCTGAACAGCTGTCGATCTTGATGGCACTGGAGGAGCTGTGTATGAGGCCTTGGTGCACCATCTGTATTCTGCTAACACTTGGTAGCAATATTGTCTGGCAGCTTTGTTCAGTGCCTGCATGTAGATGTTGAGTAGAAAAGGGAGAATTGATCTTTGTAAGAGATCTAATGATGGAGATACAGCTCTTTCAGCCTCTCCATTGCACACATCATTACACGAAGAATATAAGCTGGTTTACTGTTGTCACGCCAAAGGTAGGAGTTTGGCCTTTGCCTACCAGAGCCCCAAAGGACTTGTGCTGAAACAGTTTTGCAAAGCCAGTAAAAATAATAGAAGTTCATTAAAGTGACAGATATAACAGATTCGGAATTGCTGTTGATGAGTGCACTAACTGCAGTAGGCCTAATAACTGATGTATAACAGTAAAGCTAGAAAAAAGAACTATCCCAGGTATTTTCACGGTGTGGTGAGAGCGCAGCTCTTACCAAGGTGTCCCCGTCTTGGGTGGAGGAAGAGGAGTACAGTCCGTCCATCATCTCTGCAAAGTCTTCAGTCTTTCCCCCTCAACCATGAATTACTCCTCCTGGCTTTTTATACCCTAACTTTGTGTGTGTCTGCCTCTTAGGTGACATTTGGCTTGATTTGGGTGGAGAATTGAGTAACATAGTCATGTTTAGCATGTACTGCTTTTTGCTCTTTAGCATATTGAGGGGCTTGAATTTTAAGATTAATTTTGCAGTTAATTAGCCAAAGGTCATCATTCGGACACTGGGACCTTCAGTATTTGTTTGCCTTCTTTGCTCAGCCAAACCAGAGCCACGCTATCTCCACAGGACTCCCTCCTTCAGCCATTATTGATTCCAGCTCTAGGAATCTTCACTCCTAGAGATAACTTAGAAATCCTGTGCTCACAAACATTTTGTCCTTTTGTGCCGAATTCCCACAACTATCACCTTGGACTTCTGTTGTTTTCATTAGATGTACTGATTTTTCTCATCGGTACTTTTGAAGGTTGTTGAAGGGTGCAGGCGTATGAGAACTAACATTTTCTCTCTGAACAGTGGCAGAAGCTCATCTATCAGTTTAAATAGTTTCAAGTCCGTATCAGGTTATGTGTGGTTCAGTCTTGAGCTATTTCTCCATAACCTTTCACAGACTTTGACATTAGAAGGATCAGTGATTACAGATCTGATCAAGGGAAACATTCCGCTGTACTCCAGTTGATCTGTGACTTTAGATGACTTCAGAAATAGAAGGTGTGATAATTACGTTTCTCTGGTAGCTTTAATAACAGTTGTCAAATTTTAATTTCAGGCTTCGCGACCAGTTCTGACTTCTGAGAAATCAGTGTCTGAAATACCTGAAACAATGGATGACTTCATCTGCAACTTCCTGGTCAGATTGGGAATGTCCAGAACCCTTGACTGCTTCCAAACTGAATGGTAAAAATATTTTAAGTGACTGTAAGTGACTGTGTAACTTTGGGAATCAGGAAGTAGATGCTCAGAATTCTAATATTTCCAGCATTTCAGGATTTACTTCCAGAAAACTCTAATGAATACAAGTCATTCGTATACATAGGGTTTTAACCAGTATATTCATGTTGAGAGTGAGGATGCAAACAATTGTTTTAAGGACAGACTTTCAAGTAAGCTCCAGGGAGCTCCTAAGCAGGTACCTTTCAAGGACTGTGTGCATTTCCCCTAACTCTAAACATTTACAAGCCTGAAGCGGTCACCTGAGGCTGCTTTTGTTATCAGTAAAGAGAAATACTCATTTTCAGGATGCAACTCATCTGACTTGTTTAACCGATATCCTTTAAGAAGAAATGAATTCATTTATATTCTTTCAAGTATATTCAGATCTCCCCTGACTACTAATGAAAACTAAAACCAGCTACAGTGCAGAAGTCATCATTGGGTCCGATGAGTCCAATGCGAAATGATGAGCATTTCACTTCAGCAGTGCTGGGAAATCATGTGGTTTTCTTATTTTTTGCTTTCCAGAACATGGATACTTGCTTAAAAACTGAGTATTTTGTAGTGTGCTATAGTATTTGTGCCTTAATTGTTTGTTTGGGTTTGGACATTTGTCAAAGCTACCTTGTATTTTAAGTAGAGTAGTCAAAATTGTTGATACTTGGTGATTTTTGGTACACAAGTCATAATATGATTGGTTTGTTTTTTCTTTTTAAAATCTAATTTATCTACTAATCAGAAGAGTAAACTCTTGAGCTGTTGCATCTTTTTCCTCAGCTTTTACAGATTGCAGGGATTTTGTCCATACTTCGTGCAGAAGTTTAAACATGCAGTCTTGTCTAAATAGTCCACTTCCACCACCATTCTCTTTGTATATAGAATCCCACTGGAGGTTAGATACTTTTAAAATATTGGTAAAGGGTGATGTGCCAGGAATATTGCAGAGCTTGAGAGGAGAGCTGAATTATTTTGGAGCAAAAAATGACCCTTGTCAAAGTGCTATTGAAATACTTTCAGTTACAAGCTTGCTTTGAATCTGCAAGTGACATTGGAAAGGTTCTGAGAAGTGGAAACACCTCTCTTAAAGTTATCTTGTAGTCAATCTTTAAACATGAGAGGTTTTTTTAATAAAGTCTTTTGAAGTTGTTTAATGGGACAATTACTAAATCTGAAAAGTTAGAAACATCTTATTTTTCCCTACAAAAGCCTTGAAGGTTTTGAATTTTCTTAGCATTGGTCTCTAATGGGGAATTATGGCTGTCATTTGCAAGGCTCCGGTCTTGTTAACGTAGAGCTCGCCAATCAGGCATTGCCTTTGGAATTAATAATGATCTGCTTTTTGATAGCATAACAATGTGACTTAAATGATCCTTTAGAGGAGGAGCGCTATAATTCTGTATTCTTTTTCAATAAAAGAACTGATATGAATAGCTTTAAGTTTGAAGTTTAATCGTTTTTTATGCTAAAAGATAATTAATACTAGACAGATATAAATAGCGACCTTTTTATGAAACTACTGATTTCTTTGAAGCACTTAGAGGCTGAATTTATATCAATGGCAAAATTCAAATTGCTTTTTAACAGATGAAGTGCAGGTCTTAGCAGGCCCTATCTTGTAAATCCTCAGCTATACATATATTTTTTTTCTCTATAAGTAACGTTTTTAATTCCAGTAGCATTACAAATGAGCTCAGCATGTCAGGATCTAATCTTACTGTATTGAGACTTTTTTCTGCATTAATACCTTATTTCAAAATGTTTCCTGTTGGTTTGAAATAGATAATTTACAATATTAATGAAAGTGAGAGCAGATTAGTGTACTTAGGTTCCTCATTAAGTATTGGGATGATGCTCTCGCTCTCATGCTGTGATGATCAAGTACTAATGGAATTTAAAATGAAAAATTAACATAAAGAAAATGTATCAAAAGGCTTGCTTTGAAATAATTGTCTGAGATCTAAAGGTCACTCAAATTGGACCAAATTATCTGTGTTTATTTCAGAGTTTGAGAAAACATTCTGTTACTCTGTCCAGCTGTGTAAAATGCTGTGATTTGATTGTTTTATTTTAAGCCAAACCCACTCTTTTTCTATTAAGTAATGAATAATTTTGTAACACTTACAGTGATTATTTTTTAACTTACGTAGTTTTTCTTGCACATACAGTTTTTTTTCTTCCAGTTATACTTTTAAGGAACTTAAAATTAGACGATTTTTAGAATATCTAATTTTCCATTAAATTTTCTATTCCTCTGCCATACAAGACTTTATAGTGCTTTTGTTGCTAATTAAAGATACTGGATAGACAGTTTTGGATTATGAAGTGCAAGGGCTGATCAACTGTAAATTCATGCATCTGGCAGTCTATACCTCCTAATCCCAAAGAGTTTGCTGCTGCTTGGCAGCACGTTGCCAGTCGAACGAGCAGATTAATCATTCATGGTTCACAAATATGCATGGAGCTATTGCTGTGATTAGTTAGTGCGTTCTTTGGGCTGGTAATCTCTGAGTAAGCGTTCCTGGAGACCTGGTGGTGTTACCACTTGTGAGTAAAAGGAGAGCTGGAGACTAATTATGGAAACATGATTTGAAAATTCTTTTCTGTTTGTGGTTAAAATTATGAATAAACTTACGTGAGCAAGCAAGGTTAAAAGTTCTGACTTGTTGTATGCCTTGCGAAGATTGCTTGGGATGTGCATAACGGGGCACATGCAACAAAGCTGCTGTGTCCTTCCTGAGCACAAAAGTAGATTTATTACAAAAAAAATGCCTTTTTGCAGAGTGAAGAAAACAGATATAGGTTATGATCCTCCACAGCTCCCTGAAGACAGTGGACACAATCTGCTTATTTCAGGCAGACCTAAGCTTCCTCTGCTCTGTGTCCACTTTGGCCTGGAAATCATATGGTCGCATTAAGGTACAATACAACAACTGAGTTCATAAATCCTGAGAGGAATGAGGGTTATCGGTTCCAGGACAGCATCACGCTGAAACAGGTTCAGTTTTTGGATTCGAACTGGCTCAGAACACAAGTGAAGTAACATCAAACTTGATTTGCAAAGCACCACATGGACGTACCTGCTTTCTGGTGCACATAACAAGTGTAACATGATAATATAAATTTTGTACTTATATGCTGTAATAGATTGAAGGAGTCATCATCATCATGGCTTGGCTTCGCGGACGAAGATTTGGGAAGGGCTTTGCCCACGCTTATTGCAAGCGTGTTGATGGCTGAAAAGGCCAATGCGGGATAGGCAAGACCGGTTGCAAAGAGCACACCGGAGGGTCTCCTTGGGTGGTATAGTCGAGGCACGGTTCTTTCTGCGCTGTCTTTTCTCCTCGAGCCTGATTCTACGCGTGCTCTCAAAGGAGACAGCAGCGTTATGTATGGTGTGTCTCCAAATCTCCCGATTGGAGGCCAGGGTGGACCACTGATGGTGGTCAATATGGCCTAGGCTGAGGTGTTGTTTCAGGGAGTCCTTATATCTCCTCTTTGGAGCTCTTCTCTTGCGGCAGCCGGTGGCAAGTTCACCATAGAACACGATCTTAGGGAGGCGGTGATCCGCCATCCTGGAGACGTGCCCTGCCCAACGCAGCTGCGTTTTCAGCAACGTGGCCTCAATACTGGTGACGTCTGCCTGTTCAAGGACAGCAACGTTAGTCACGTAGTCAGTCCAGCGGATGTTTAGGATTATGCTGTAATAGATTGAAGGAGTACACTAGGGCAAAAAGGTGCTTTATTTCTCTGCTCATTTCTTTCCCAGCCTTCTGTTGCAATTGTTAAAGAGGTTATTGATTAGAATGATAATTTTCAGTACAAAGTTCTTGTAAAAGCTAAAACTTGAAATTTTAATCCCTGACTGCTTTTCTATGTGAGTTATCCCTTGGTTAAAGAATCATCCTTAGCTACATGGTGGTTTGTTTATTGCAGAGCCTTTCTGCAACCTGCTTCCATTAGAACTCTTAGAAACTTGAATTCAATGTCATGTATAGAGTCATAAGGCCCAGTCTGCCCTGGAATTTGATCATAAAATCATAGCTGACCATCTGTTCCTTAGGTTTCTGAATTTTTGATTAATTTAAATAGCGAGTCAAGCATAACTCAGTTGTTCTGAAAAGCGTAGAAAAATACCTGTGTGTGTGTGCATGGACCTAACTAATTTAATTTTCATCACAGTTCCCTTCTGTTACGGAAAGAGGTGAGAACAGTAGCGATGTGGCTGTCGGCTGGGTATGGAGGAGTCCTGCAAGTTTTACAGCACCAGGTTGATGAAGGATAATGAGATTTCACAATGCAATTTTGTTGTGTGGTTTTCTATTCCATTTCTGCTACGTGCACAAAAGCTTTCAGTTGTAGGAGAGTTCTTAGACAAGGGCATAGTGAATTTATTGGTATTAATTGTATTTCATTAAAATTGTCTTGCAGAGTTCTTAGCTCTGCTGGAGGCTGAGTTCATCAATTATCCATGTCTGTGTCTTGGTGCAGACATTTGCTGATTTTCATGAGGTGTACTTAAGGCATTCAGTGGGGAATTTTTCTGGCAAATAAAGGAGTATGTAGAGTTGTGATCATCTGCAACGAGAAGTGCCCCTGTTTGCAATACCACCAATAGGAATTGTATTTGCATTTCACTCAATGTTTATTTGAGGGGGAAAAGAGAAACAAACAAACAAACCAGAAAACCCGCTAAGTTTTTGTTTTATTATTAAAGCTTATTGCTACTGTAATTTGCCTAAAGAAAGTGATGATAGAAAGAATTTTGCTTTGGACGTGTTCAGTTTAACTTTTCAAAAACCTTTTATCTGCTGCTGGTGAATGGAAGTAACGGCTTAATTCATAGGGATGAGCATTCCTAGAAGTATCCCCAGAACGCAAATAGGCAGCTGACTGTAGGAAGTTGTTTAGACATAAGACTTTAACATTCCCCTTAATTTTCTTGGAATAATTTAAGTGAAAGTTGTGTGTCAAGTAAGAACCCCTTATTCTACAACCACTTTTTGTTTCTGCGGCATGTTTTATTGATGTAGGAATGTTGTGCTTATTGTCTTCAAGGTTCAAATCTGCTGCTTGTGTCCACTAAGTGCGGGAGATAGCAATAGAGATGAAAATTATACTAAATGCTGTTCTTTTCATACATCCTTGTACTTGGAAGGCAGTGATGCCCAGATTCAATGTAATTTTCACCTGAAAAGGCAAATAATGTTTGTGCTATTCCTTCTAGTGAGCTCCCACCTGGAACACCTTCCAGTGGCAGCCAAGATTTTTCAGAAGTTTTTAAAAAAAAAAAAAAAAAAAAAAAAAAGAAAATGAACCCCCAGACCATTCTGTGAAGATCAGCAGGGAAGAAGATTGTGGGGCTGTAGTCTTTATCTGATATAAATTATTTATAGCTCCATCAAACCTATGCTGAACTGATATCGTGGCTATAGGAGTGCACAGTGTCGTTGTCTTCAGTGGGTGTGTGAAAGCTGGTACCAACTGAAGGCCTTGCTCTTCTGTCTTCCTGGACAGAAGCAGATGAAGTAGCTGGTTTGTACATACATGTACTGGATTCTGGAATCACCTCGGCAACATCTGTATGCGCAGAAGCATCTTACACTTGTACATGTAGACTTGGATCTTGATGTCTTTTGAAATACTTTGACAAATGCAGATAGCTTATCGTTCCTTGAACAAGCATGATTCTATAGAAGCGTTTATTTTGTGTAGTGACAGTTGCATTTTTTTGATAAAAATTAGCTTTTCTGAATCCTTTCTAATGTCACCGCTCTCTTTTTTCATATAGAAATACTTAAGTACTTTCAGTTACTCTGTATTTAAATGCCTTTATATTAAGCCTAAAATGAATAGTGTCACTGCCTGAGTCCTTTTTTCTGCCAGTTAGAGTATTCTTCGCTTGCACTAACATCCTACCAAAAGTTGGATAGTCCTCAAAGACAGCAGGCTGACTGAGGAGGCTTTATTGCCAGGGGGTGTAGAGATTCTTAGGTCGCTACACAGCATTATGTGCTGTTCCAGATTCTTTTCTTACTTCTCAGAATGTAAAAGTAAATCTGTACGAGTATTTAACTAAAGCAGCCTTCAGGTTTCTACATCACAAAATCATGTTTTCTCAGGGGCTGGTAAAATAGGTAAATATTGGTAAATATAATTAAATAAGAAGGGGGTAACATAAGTAAACAGGAAGGAATGAAGATATTTCTCTAGGAGAGCTCTGTATCATGGAATCATTCATCCAGGTTATTTGCAGCTTTGTCACTGTATTTGAGTCCTCAAAAAAAAAAAAACCATGTATATATTTGAGTATATGAGATAGAAAGGGCTGTGAGTATATGTCAATGTTACTTGAACAAGAAATTCTTTCTGCCTTTTATTTAAGCTTTTTGGAAGTCAGGAAGGAAAAGAACAATTGTTTAAATTGAAGTACTATGTTATGCAGGACATACCTTTTGACTATTACGAGCAATAATACATTTTAGAATGAAAAGCAGTAAACTAGAACACATTGTGGTGGGCTAGTACTGTTGCTAATTGATAACGATCATAAAAGTCTTGATGATAAATATCTTGGTGATTGTAGTGTAGTAGTATACATCTTAGGTATATATCTTAGCTGGATGTAGTATATGTCTAGTGTATATCTTAGGTGAATGCTAGCATGAGAAGGGAGACATCAGTGAAGTGAGAAAAAGGAAACACGAAATAAAATAACTGTTTCTTTTCTACTAGGTATGAACTTGTACAGAGAGGTGTGATCACAGCCAAGGATGCTGGATTGGTTCCAACGGTGTATACCCGCAACCAGCAACTTGAAGAGGAGAACGTGCTTTTGAGGAAAGATTTGGAAAACTATAAACTTGCTGCAAAGTATGTTATTTGGTTTTAATGAGGCTTTGATAAACAGTAGTAAATGGCTAGATAAAGTAAACCCAAGTTCTTACTGGAAATAAGTTTCTGTTATGCTGGCTGCACGTATTTTTACATCTAGGTGATATTTATAATTAAAGTTCAAGTTTCTCTGAGCTCTATTAGTAACCTAAATCTTAGTTTCTTTTACTTGTTTATTGGGCTATAGAAAATAATTTTCAATATCCATTAATCACAGAGAGTTACTACAAAGAATAATGACAGTATACTATGTAGAACTAAAAAACAAATGGGTCTGTGTATTTTGTATTAAAATACAGCACTATAAATTACAGCTGCTACAAAATATCAACATAGGGAAAAAATCACTATATGTTTATTCTTCATTATTTAATTGCAAAAAAATCTATCACTCTGGCCCTAGTGGTGAATGGAATATGAGTGTAAATTGCTATAATTGATTATACTTGTGTGTACTTTATAGTAGTGGATTTTACAGGTCCGTTGTACTTCAGCCATAAGTGAGTTAAAATATTTAGCCTATATAATTGAGAGTGCAATAATGAGCTACATGTAACATAGCCTTTTCTAAAGAATGGTACGTCTGCACATGTTTGTATGTGTTCATTGGGAACTTACCCTGGGACCGTCTGATGAGCTCACTTCAATTTTGCCAGTGCATAGTTTTAAGATGTGGAGCTGTAAAGCCATCTCCTTGATTTTTCTCAAGATTGCTCAAGCTACTTATTTTCATTTTGACTGTTCCTTTGTATGAAAAATAGATACTTAGATCTTAAATAATCATTGCTGCTGATGATAATGATAAATTAGTTTCCAATGATACTGATTTATCACATTTTAAATTAAATTAATAGTAAACTAATAAATAAGTAAACAGCTTTAATAATCAAGTATTGTGTAATCTAAGTACACTATTGCACTGGAGATGGGCCATACAGAAAACATCCTTTATTTTAATCTGCAGCTTCTTTGGCCAGTGCATAGTTAATCGTGTCTCTCATTTGAGTGGGCAAGTAAGAAGCGGTAATGCATAATAAAAGGAAAGACAAGACCTGGCCCTTCTGAAAGTTATTATTGTCAGTAGTAATTATAAAAGGCTTTCCTTTCTACCCGGCCCCCGTACGACGCAGAACATGCTATAAGAAGATAATCTGAGTGGATTATGACTTTGACAAGTTTTCTGGGGTTTGTTGCATTGCTACGTGATAGTCAAAGAACATAAAGCTCAAAACCCTTTCACCATGCTCATGAATGTGTTGGCTTTTTCCCATAAGAATGTCTATATCCTCTATAGGGTGCTAGAAAATTTTAGGGCAGATGCCTAGTTAAAAGGCTGAAAGATGACATGATAATGTGCAACAGGAAAAAAGTAGGAGAGGGAAAAGACATTGCCAACATGCTGGGTTCCTACAGGTGGTTTGTTAAATAAAACTCCCAACACTCTCTGAAGTGAACTGTGATAAATCAAATGAATCCATGAACTGTGCTTTTTCACATTCCGGTATTTGAGGAAACCTGGAAGAGCAGTGCTCTGGGGTAAGCCAGTGAGTCACGTCACACATCCAGTATTCCAGAGAGGGCAGTGAGGTGTAGGGGAATTCTGTATCACACACGTTAGAAGTAGGTAAATTCTGTTCATCGATACTTAGCGTTAAATACTGCACTTGTTCTTCATGTACCTTGTTAAAACACTAGTAATTAGTCCTACTTTCTCCAATAGTAGGGAGAGCTTTATTTTCATAGTCTTTCTGCTGGTATTAGAATGGAGTGTATGTAGGTGTGAAACTTGGTTTGTGCTGCTTTATTTTTCAACCTTTTTATTTCAAATATCTTTCAAAGTTTTCACTGATGCTAATGTGAAGTTCAGCACTTCTGTGACATTCATTTCACTTATTTTGTTTTGAATAATTTGTCAAGTAAGGCAGTGTGCTGTTTCTGGAATAATGGGTGAAATTGAGCATTTCTGCTGTGTGTACCAAGAGTTACAGTGTCCTTTTGGGTATCTTGGACAAACCCTGATCACAATACTCTATACCAAATCCCTTTACTCTAGTGTCTGTTAACAGCATTTTTTCATGTTTTTACATCCAATAACTGGAGTCGGTACCCTTGCTATGATAAAGCAAATGTTCCAGCAGGAGTCAAAATTACCTGGAGGTAACAACTTGAGTTTTCAGGTATTGAGAGAGAATTCAGCAGCTTACAGTGAAAACAGAATGCCCAAGAGCACTGAAGAAATGCTGATTTGACTGGTTAGGAACCAAGGATTTTTGAGCAAAGAAAGTCTCATGTTTTGCTCTGTGGATCAGTCAGAAAACTTTCATTATGAGATACAGTGCTGTGAAGTGTATTTGAAGAAAGCTTTTAATTACGTTTAATATTTCTGAGCTTGGTACTCTTGACAGCCATCTTACAGAAAAGAGCTGTTATTCGGGTCTTAGGCAGTAGGGGGGCCCAGAATAAATGTCTGTAAACCAATTACAAGCAGGAGCTTTAATGTTGTTTAGCAATTGGTGGAAGAGGTTCGGTGTGTAGAAGCTCACTGTAATTGTATTTTGGGTATTTTAATATATTTACATGATCATGTGGCAACCAGGTGGGCAAATTGAGTAGACTGCAGGCTGCTGGTTACATTTCACTGTGACGTTTCATTGTTTAAAGAGAAAATCACAATCACCCTCATTTTCTGTATACAATGAGTATGTAATTTTAATAGGTTGTCGAACGTCTGAAGGCATCTCAAGATGTAAAAAAAATCCCTGAATGCATACATTAAAAGAAATAGCAGCATAATTCTTTTACTCCAAAGCTAGTGAAAGCTGTGACTTTAAGGTTTAGATACACTACTCGTCTTTAGTTAAATGATTTCTTAAAACCAGACAGTGTGTTGTGATAGAAATCAAAACTAATTGTATGTTGGTTTGCCAAATTATACTGTAAGTGTACTCCTTTTCTCTTCCTGTGATCTTGAAGGCTACAGTTGAGCCTGATTGATTGGTCAGGGATGTTATCTGCTGCAGTATTTCTCTGATGGAAGCATAGATATTTTTTCCAATATGCAAGAAAATTTTTAAAATCAAATATCTGGAAATTGTTAACCCTTATAGGAGACTAGTAAATTTTAATACCTTTTCTTCAGTTGTTATTTCATTCAAGCAGTTAACATTTTAGTAATGTTTGCTTGAGTTGAATAATAGATTGTAATTTCATAGCAACCATAACAATCTGCCTGTCTGATGATTTAAAACAGCTTGAATCCCCTATATTTTGGTGTTTTCTTATGGCCAGACCCTTTGTATTGCCTCTGCATTTAAACATGTAGGTAGACAACATAATGGTGTATCAGGTTTAAGACTGTGTTAATCACGGGAATGCTAACTGCGGTGTTTGTAAATTCTTTAAACATTTAAAAATTTATTAGGCAGCTGGAATGAAAGTTGTGTACAGCTTTTGTCTGAGGTTTGTAGATGAGTTCACAAACATTACTTAGAATTTTAAACATTTGCTGGTATCTTTCTGTCCTGATTTTTGAAATCATGCTCACAAATACAAAGCCACAGTAACAGTCAAAATATTTATTATTTTTGTTAGTGCTATCACCAGCAATAAAATCCTCAGCTGATCTCCTATTTCTGTGCCAAAATCTAACCATTCTTGCACATATTTCACCACTTATACCATGAAAAAAAAACAGTGCACACTTTTTGTGTTGTGCACCCTATTTAAATGCATCTGTTTAATTACGTGATATATTTAGCATCATTGCTGCTAAATGCTGTATAAACTAGATAGAGTAAAAGCAAGTTTTCTAAAACTTCTAATTCAGTTAAAATTTTAGAGCTAAACTTGCAGCATCTTGGGTAATGAAGTCCCACCAAAATTCAGTGGGAACGGGACATGTAACTTGCCTTTGAGAATCCCTACTTGGATTTATTTGCCCCTGTCCTCTTCTGCTGTTTTTTTGAAACTACTTGCTTGAGAAAGGTTTAAATGGAGAGACCTGCAGTCTTTGATATATATCTTAACTAAAAGAAATGGATATGGGCTTTGCTGTGGCTGTAGCAACATATTTTATTCTTAGAACAAGCCCTCTGCTTAGCCCTGAAGGGGCAGGTTTTGTATTCAAGCCCTTATGGCAAGTCAGATTTTGTGAGTCATGTAATGATGGAATTGAACAGAGCTATCCTGAGACCACTGATTCATTTACCTCTCAAATGTTTCAGTGTTCATAGGAGCTTGAGCAGAATCATTAATCTGTACTTTGTGTCCCAGTAGCCGTATCCTAAGTTACTCTGTTTCTCAACTTCTGGCAGTGGTGCCCGTGCAGACCCACAGCTATGTGTGTGCCCACAGCTCTGCTGAGTTTCTCACAAGGTTGCTGCAGGGGCAGCCCTGCCTGTTTTCATTTCCCTGCCAGCTTTTTCTCAGCTTTGACTGACATAGAGGGGCATTAATTCACTGTTCTTCTAACTGTTCCTGCTACAAACAACAATTCACATATAAACGTACCATATAAATATGACAGTCTGTGTAGGTGATAAATACAGCAAATGCGTATGTAGTAAATATAAAATATTTGTACAATTAAATATAATGCACTGGCAGCTATGAGTCTTCTTCCTGGGTCTGTGATTTTGACATACTCCACTGTCATAATGGTTTTTCTAATCCTTCAGCTCCTGTTGGAGAGGAAACGAGCTTTGTTTTTCCAAAGAGCAAGTATCTAATTCCTGTGCAGTGTGATTTCGAGCTTTCTTTGCAATTAAACAACTCATCTTCTAATCTTGCCTTCCAAACCCCTATCAGTAAAGGCAAGGAGAAAGTGTACGGAATTTATACAGAGTATTTTTTTTATGTTTACGGAGCAGAGTATCTCAGGGTGTCCCATGACTGTGTAGAATGTGCTTAGAGAATAATAGGTTATCATTATATTACAGTAAGTTTGCAATTAATTTTGAAGTTTTCCTTCCTGCTGTCAGGTATAGGGGATACCTGGAGACAGGCTGCAAAAGTGATTGAACAGAGCCTAGAACTTTTCTAGTGCAGTTTTTTCCAGAGGCTCTCTAAATGCATGTATTTGCAAGGCAACAATGGTTACCCTTCTGTGTGTGTCCTTCTAGCATGTACCATTATGTTGGGCTCCAATTATTATGTGCTGCAGGTATTAGAAAATCAGTATTGCAATGTAATTCCATGTAGAATTTTCAACTCCCAACAGTATTGTTTTCTAATCACCTGTAATTTGAATATTTTGCCCTTGTGCTTGAAATAAGGTTTTCCTCAGCTCTGAGATTTATAATACCAGAGTCCTTATGGATTCTATCCAAAGGAACTGAGGGAAGGTGAAGAGTGCTCATGGTTCTGCATATCAACTGGCAGAAAAACCCCCTCAAAAGTACATATTCTGCACCACAGGGTGTACTACCAAAAGTTTCCGACTTGGGTGCAGTAGGCACATGCATATCAGAAAATGAATTCTGCAGGTATTCAGCATACCTTGATGAGCAATTAATAGGAGGAGACTAATACTTCTTTCTGTTTACGTATAGCAAAGCAAAAGAAGCTTTTCTGAAGATGCAGAAAGAACGTGACTTCCATCAAATGCATCATAAGCGAGTGGTCCAGGAGAAAAACAGGCTTATTTGTGACATTGAAAGGTAAAAAGCTATTTAAATTACTGTACATGTAGCACTAAAGATAGCATCTTCAATTATTGCCTGGTAAAGAGATAACGTTGTGGAATTTAAAGCACTAAAATAAAGCTAGCTGCATTTAGTTCGTGTCCTGGTAAGTAGCAGTTCCACCTGACCATCTGCCATGTCTCGTAAACAATTTTTAATGTTTTTTGGTACATTTTCCATGGTTTGAGGTGACATTAATAAGTACATCTTATTTCTAATAGTTAAAAGTACAAATGAGATTTTCTTTTACCCAGATCTTTTCCCGTAACTGTGTAGTGATTTCTGAGTTTAGATCCTTTGTCCATTTTAAGGGCAATTGATACCATGCTGAGTTCAAGGACCTTTGTGTTCATGATTCCCGTAGCTACTATTTTCTGCCTGTACACATGAACTTCCCAGATGAAACTTGCTGCATTAATTTGGTTGCAAATAAGCCCAGACTAGTCCATAGGTACTGAGTTATAATAATTTATTTTATAAGACTTAATTCTGTAATTTTGTTGTTCTGGAATTCTGTAAGTTTTCTATTAACTGTTGTGCTACTTTGCCTCCATTAGTAGAACTCTTACATTTTTCATGTGAAAATCAGTGGGCCAGGTGAAAGAGTTGAGTTTAGAATCTCTTCTTTGCACATGTTTATGCTGGAACTTGTTTTAAAATAATGTTGGGGAGTGGCTGACATCTGCAGCTTCAAACAATTCACAGAATTCTGCCAATATTGTTATCAATCAATGCCTGTAATAGCAGCTCCATGTTCTACATCTTTATCCTTGAAATTCATACGTACTAATGCAAGAGAACACTATTCCCTGACTTACCCTCTGTGTCAGCTTTTTGCAAAATGCAGTATTTTTGAAGCTGTTAGTGTCATGTGTTTCGCTTGAGAGATTATATATTTGACTTTTAGTTGTTCTGAAGACTTAAAGTAGTTAGATATTATAAATGTAATATGCAGTGAAGAAAGAAATAGTAATCGTATTACAACTGTTTTGTCTCTGTCAGGATCTTAGCTGGTATTTGGATAATAGCTGTAATTCTTTCTTCTGAGGAAATATCATTCATCTGCAAGAAAACAGAAATGAACAAAAAGTGATTTGCAGGATGCGTATGAAGGATTAAGAACAGGTCAAAATGGGATGGCTTGTTTTAAAAGATATGACTAAACTAACTATGAATCCTCTTTTTGATCTTACTGTTGTTTTGTTTTCTTTTGGTATTGCAGTTGAGTGGTTAAACTCTGAATGCCTTTGTCTCTCCTGTCTTGAGGCACTTTTCTTTGGGGAGGGAAAAAGTTACGCAGACATAAATTTCTGATTTAACTTACCTTTGAGGAGTCACTTGTCCTCTTTTTGTTCACAGGCTGAGGGCGCATTATGCATCATATGAACCAGTGCTGAAGGAGCTGACTGAAAAATACCAGGCTGCTCTGAGACAGAAAACATTAACTAGTTTGGAGAGAGACAGAGCGGTTGAGCAGGTAAAACTATGGTGAACACCACTTGCAAAGCTGTAAGGAATGCTTTTGGGCTTTATGTGGTAAATACACAGGATATTTCTGTTAAAGCAACTTGCTTATGCAGTAGTTTGAAGTGGAATGTTTTATTGAGTTTCATGGTATTTGGTGAAATGTTGATCTTGAAAGTACAGGAAACTTAGTGCCACAAAGCAGTAGTTCTCAGTCTGTACTTGCGTAGTGCTGCTCTACGTGAGTCAGCAATATGCAGACCTTGCTATTTTCCGTGTCCACAGCTTAAGAAAAGGTATGATGTTCCCACAGATCCACATGCTTCCATTTATGCCTTTAGAAATCTCTTAGTTTAACTTTCTGTATTACAATTTTATTTTGTTTTTTCCTACATATATCGAGGAATAACCTGCTAGTTTAGGAAAAAATTCATTAAGATATCGCAGACAGTTTTTCTGTCTTGAGTGCAATAACAGTACTATTTTAGTTCTATAATCTTATCTGATGTATAGATTGGTATACAAGGTGTCTGCCCCTTTAGCAGGAAGTACTATATCACAGATAGGATGGATGAAGAACAGAAAATTATCTTGCATGTGTTTAACCAATAGGTTGTTTGTTCTAAAAAAAAAAAAAGGAAAGGAAAGAACCTCTCAAAATGCATTGCATTTCAGCAGTAGCATCCATTGTATGTGGGTAACATGAAAGGAATTTATCGTGCTTGCGCTTCACTAATAGTCCTCATCTCTCATTTCCACCTTTCCTCTCCCTCTGATTTTTCTCAGGTCACCTAGGGACTTACTTTTAAAAGACTGAGGATTATATGTTTGAAATTTCAAGAAGTAAAAAAATGTTCTGTAGACAAGGAAAAGGCACTGATCATATACAGTTATGCTGAATCAAGGGAACAAAACATAGCACAATTTCCACGCTGTGAAATTTCAGGAACCTGTTATGAACTGTACACATTTTCTGGTAACACAGAACACAGTATTTTCTGGCATTTTCTTATGACAAAGCTGTATGTCATATCGTGCCATTAAGGCAAAGATCAATGCAGTGATAGCGGTGGCTAGCAGTTGATGGTGCAGTAAAAGCCCTTGTATTCCATAGGTCTGCATTGTTTTAATAGAGCTGTAAAAGTATTTGGAGAGGTTCTGGATGGCTTGTATTCTATTCGCAATGTTTCACTGGGCCTTTCCAAAATCTTGAATTCAGAGTAGTGTTTATAAGTTAGGAACAATAATCAGAAAAGTAAAAAATTACAGAAGGAATTTGTTACTTAAATATGCAGGCATAAATACTGTGTGTTGTGAATAGACAGTTCAAAAGCAATGTTTTCATATTACATCTTCTTTTTGTCATCTTTTTTTTTAAAATTAGGTTACAGGTTTGCAAGCCGCACTAAAAACTGTAGAGTCTGCATGTGGTGTTCAGATTCCTGTGATAAAAGGTAAACTATTCCCATCGCCAAGCTCAGACTGGTTGTGGGTTTTTTGTTGTTGTGATGCGTTTCAAAATCTCATGTAACAGTAAATCAAAAAATCTTGCACTATAAACATTTTATCAGCTGTCTTGTCGATAGAGCAGCAATGTTAGAATTTGAATATTTATTCTAAAATGTGTCCACTAAGGACAGTGAGACTGATGATGGCAGTGTGGAGTATGTGAGCAACTGTGGAAGGACATCGTCATAGAAATCTATTTTGCAGCTGATTTTGTTATTTTATCCACTAACACTCTTTTGCTTTCTTCACACAAGTGTTCTTTTTCAACTCACTCTTAAGAAGATATATATGGTGGTCTGGAAATATTTTGAAAATGCTGGTGTTATGAAATCCAGCCTCTCATTTTAGCATGCCTCAGTTTTACAGGAGGTTGCTAAGGTTATAAAATACCTGCTGGAATAATATCTTTATCTATGGTACTACACTACTTCCCTGATGTTTTGAATAAATGCATAATTATTGATTTTTTTTTTTTTTCCTAACTCCATCAGGAATAAACCTAGCACCTCTGGTTTTTGAAGTAAATGAAGCCCATGCTATCACATTCTTTGTGAGCATCACTCCCACTAATAATTTTGAACCTATTTTCCAGCTGCAGCTACATTTTGTACTGAAGTCTTGAAGAAAACAGGTTTCTAAACGACTCCTGAAAATAGATGAGATGATGAAAAAGGGAGACAGTGAGCTCTACCCTCTTTCATAACACAGGATGTTGCACCTGCCTTAGTCAGGAGCAGAACTCCCATCAGAGATTGTGGTTTATCTGATGTTAGAGAACCCCTAATTTCTCAGACACAGAGGTGACCAGGTGTCAAATATTACACAACTTCCAGGTGAAGCATGTGTTGCAATTAGGACATTTCTTATATCTGTTTCTTCTGTGTTTTTTTTTTTTTCCAGTGCGTTAAAGGTCTAAACTTCCTTTTGCACTGGTAATGTACCCCAGGTAAACAGCCACTGAGTTACTCCAGCCTTTGACAGTGAAGCATCAGTAGTTTCCACATTCATGGAGTTACTTGCATTGTATAAAATTCCCGTAGAATAGACAAGGCTGAGAAGGAGAATTGTAGCCACAAAGGTTTTTTGGGGTTTTTTTGGATGTGCAGTTGAGTGAAGAGGCTAGTGAGCATTTCCTTGACTATTAAGAGGGTTTATTTACTGTTTCAACTACTGTCCAGAGTGCCTGCCTGCTACAAGCACAGCACGTTCCTTTTAATTTTTTTTCTGTTCTAATGTAGGTTGAAGCAGTTGATCTCCTAAATTGTCGTGAATTGCTATGAGCGCTGGACTGAGATCTAATTATCTGAAAGACGCCCCTCATCCTAGCTCTGTGCTTGGTTTCCATGCAGCAGTGGGAGGCTTACATTGCTGAGGAGTCCCTTGGAGCACACTCTCTCCTTTTCCAAGCTACTGTTTAGTTAAGAGCATAGCTGCTTTCATTTCTGGGAGAACTGAGAAGGGTTTTGTAGTCTTACCCAGTATAAACTAAGCTATGATTTTATTTTGTATACAAGCAAATAGCCACTAAACTAATAACTTCTGTAAATATGGACTCTAAATGTGTTAACACAGTTGGGTACTGGAGTACTGGCAGCAGACCTCTTCAGTGTTCCCAGAATCTTTCTGGTTTTGGATTCTGATGCCTTTTTTTGTATGTGCCTCTTCAGCAAGGCACGTTTCAGGCCCCCAAAACACCTTTCTGTGGTTGTACGTACTAGATATGCTTTGTTGTAGTCTTTAAATCTTGTTGCAACTAGAAGTACAAGCCTCTGCCCTGCTGAAGAGCACAGTGCTCATTTTCATCCCACTTCAGATAGGGAGATAGAGAATGGGCTTTTTATTTTATGTTAGTTTAGGGCATATAGCATTCAACTTCTCATTATACTCTGGCTCGAGGATATATAGCATGGGTTCTTCCTCCACGCTACCGTTTTATAGTACAGATGCCCCATCTGTCTCTCTTTCATCTTGCACACACTTTTATTTGTTGTTTGAATGATTCTAAAAACCACTCCTGGCTGTTCAGAGTACTTGTTTATTCTCCAAAAATCTTGAGAGCACTTTATAATACCAAAAAGTGACAAGCAAGGGAGCACTTTATAAATAGTAATGTTAAAAAAAATAAGGCACTTAAACTTCAACATGAATTATTAAGCTCGTCAGCCACCCACTTGCTTGTACGAGCCTTAATTTGCTTCATACCTTAAATAAATAAAGTGCTATCTCAGTTCATTTGTTTTCCAGTGCTTTGTCCTCTTATACTACATAATTTTTATTGCCCTCTGTAGACCAGACTCATGTTCCTCAGTGGGTGATACTGTCCCTTACATACTTTCTGCTGCCTTTTTAAAGGTGGTCATGTTCTGTTGCCTCCTGAAGAGATGCTATTCCTGAGACTGCCTAAACGCAACCCTGAGAAGCGAGGAGTGTGTAGATACTGGAGAAATGCTTACTGCATTTTTCTCTGAATTTAAGTTCTTAGTTTGGAAGGAACCAGTGCTGTTGGACTTGCAAATCTCTGCTGTAAGGAGACCTACAGCTGCACATTCTCAGTTGCTGTCTCTTCAGACTGACTTTTATGCATTAGTACATTGGTAGACTTTAGTTAGAAGATGATGAAACATTCAGACAGGCAAGGTACCAAAGTCAGGTGCTTTTTCGGTCCAGCTGTCTGCCTTCTCTGCAGTGCAGAGCATGAAGGAATGAGAATGGCTCTGCCTAGCAGCAGGAGATTGCCTGTCACTGCTCCTGATGCTGCTTCTGTCCCACAACCTGATGACTCCACAACACCTGGAATGCTGTCTTTGGGTAGAGGGCACTGAGAATGGCTTTTAATTAGTTTTAGATTTGCTGAATTGTTTGAGGTTTTGAATAGTGGCAATGAGGTCCTGCACATCCAGTCCATTGTGGGCTTGTTTTTAATTTGGAATTTTTTTTGAGTGAGTCATAGTGCATAATGAAGAAGCTTTGTAGTATTCACAATGAGTTTGCATTGTAAATTTGTATCTGATGGCTAGGTAGAAAAAACAAATTTAGCAGTAATTAATGTTAATTTTAGGGCCGACTCTTCTGGACTTATTACTTAGGCTTTTGATGCAGCAGCTTTCAGCCTGATGTATTTCAAGCAATTGAAGAGGATAGCATCCACAATACAGAGCACGTAACTTACTTACTAGGTGGCTTTTGCTGTGCCACTGCCAGACAGCTGTTTAGCTTTGCAAATGGTACTTTGTTCACAAATCCTTCAAGGGGGAATTTTCTTTAGATGTCCTAAAATCTACTAAAAGTTTAAAGTTTTTATTTCCTATATGCCTTGCTTGTTTAAAGTTGATATGAAAAACATTTAACAGTTGGAGAGGAACTAGTTAACAGTTAGGATTAGGACTCAGTCATCTTGTCGCCTCTTCCTCTGTCCCTGCTATACTCACTCAGAAGCTAACTCTGAAAGAACAGTTGTATTTTGAGTTCAGATTGTTTTTAAAAAGGATTGGATGTTTTGTCTGAGAAGATTTGCATAGTTTTGTTTTTGTTTTAAATCTGGTCCTCCCTGATGTCATAGCAAGATCATACATAGTGGGATCTAATTACCAAAGAGAAATAACTGATTTGTTAAAATTTAGGCTATTGGTGTTTACTAACAGAGCACTTGGACCTGTACTTACAGAGCAAGACACTGTGTTACGTGGTGCTCTGTAAAAGGACCACTTTTGCTTGAAGGAATTAAGCAGTGTTCATTAGGCTTGCTTATAAACCTAAGTGAATGCTGCTGTAACAGCTGGTTCTAAAACCATGTTATAAAACTATTACTTGCTCAGTACATTTCTTGTATTTTCCAAAAACAGCAGCTGCTTATTTATTACCCTATTATATTCAAAAGTTGAACTCAATGAGTTTTTTTACTCACGGTTGAATTAACTCATTGCTAAACCTCTTAACTGTGCTTTTCCTTTCCTTCATCTAACGTAATTGCTGTTAGAAGGTCATGCAAAAAGAGATTTAAAATACACCAGTTGAAGCACTTAAACCTTGTGTCCCCCTTCCATCTGCAATGCACTGAGAATAGAAAGTCTGTAACCAGAAGCTGTTGACATCTTAGTGCAATCGAAACAGTTCCTTAGAATTTGTTTTTTTTTTTTTTTAGAGTTTATTCTTTCTTCTTTTAATGGTTACTGACTCTTTCAGCCATTCAACTGTCATACTTCTGGTTTATAAGTATGTGTATTTCAAAAGCACCAACAAACCAAATGCTCTGTGAGCCATGTGCTGATGGGTTACTGAGCGTGTAAAAAGCGTTTGACATACAAAACAATATACAGCAGCATGCAGTTCCTCAGAGACAGTTATTATTCAGGACATCCATGACCGTAGCTTTAACTTTTAAAGCAGTGAGAATACAGACATTTTGTTAGGCCGGGCACTGTTCTTTTTACCAGTTACAGTTTTAGTGAGATTGGATACCTGGGAAAGCTTTGTGTTTATTTGATCTGCCTTTTTTTTTTTTTGCCTCAAGAGTGGAGAGCGTGTGGTTTTGGTTTTTTTTCCCCTTTTAACTCAAAGTTTAACTCAAAGGTCTTAAAACTGTTTTACAAGAGTAAGCATTTAGAAATGCATGGTGTGAAGTACTTCTGTTTCATTCTGGATTCTAGCTGTGTAACATGTTTTTCAATCTGAAGACTTTTTCAAAGAGTCGGAGGGATGTAAGCGCCCAAATCCTGTTGGAATTCAGTACTGTGTTGCTTTTCCTGTAGATACATGTACCTACTGCCGCAAGATCACGAGGGGCTGAGTTCAGATGTGTCCATACAAATACTGTTGAAGAACAGTGTGCTTTCTGCCAGATCATGGCAGAATTGTTGTACAGTAGTCCACGTGTGCTGTACCTGTTCCTCATTCCTTTCAGTCTATTCTGATGATTTACAGCTCTGCTACCTCCTTAGGACTTCTTTGCGGAGTTATCTAGTCATAAGTAATTTGTTGTTTGAAAAGTGGGTTGGAGAAAGTGCAGTGAAGCAAAAGTGAATGCAGGCTGTAAATCAGAATAATGCCTTGATAGTTGTTGGATAGGATGCAGTGAGATGTTTCTTTTGGCTCTGAGGGAAAAGAATTGTATCCGTTTTACTGTGAGTCTTTCTTGTTCTGCAAGATTAAAAACCTTTGCTGCATTTTGGGGGCACAATCTAGGGTACCATTAGGTAAGCTGAAAGATCACACCAAAATAATACATGGAGCAGAGTTTTATATGGAATGCTTTATATGGATGGCACAGTAACTGGAGTGTCTTTTCGTAAAGCGGTGTTTCTTTTAGCTCTTTCACGGGCACCCCCTTGCCGTGGGGAAAGAGCTTGCGTGCCCTTGTGAAGTTGAGAGCTATGCTGGTGGTGGCATATGCCTCCGGTAGGGTCTCCCAAGCCTGACAGGTCTCAGCTGAAGGGTCAGACAAAGTGTGTCCACGGGCAGGATGGGCTCGCTAGCCTTCGGGCAACCGTCCTAGGAGAAGGACAACTCTAACTCCAAACCCGGGCAGATGGAGCTCGTTTAGCCCTGTAAGGCCATCCATCTAAGAGAAGGATACTCTAACCAAACCTACGACCTGAGGACTTCGCTGTCACCATCCAAGCTCGCTAGGCCCTGGCAGATGAACCTCAGGTGTAAAGGGTGGGGCCAGTCTCGCGCACGCTGCGCCTCACCTAAAAAATCCACCGCGCAGGCTTGAAGGGTGTACTCACGTCTGCAATAAGCGTGGGCAAAGCCCTTCCCAAATCTTCGTCCGCGAAGCCAAGCCATGATGATGATGTTTCTTTTAGAGTTTCACATGTCTAGCTAATATTAAGTAAAGAGATACCTTCCAGAATAATAAGTAAAAAACACATTCTGATAATATTTTATTGGTTTTATAGCAGGCCTTGAGCATAAAAGGAAGAAAGAGTTGGAAGGTCCCACTCAGAAAGCTCTTCAGGAAGCCAGACAGCAAAAAATCCTTGATGCTGCAGGCTCTTCATATGATCCAGTCAAAGCTGCAGAGAAGACAGGCAAGATACATCCAAAGGTATGCAGCATTCTTTCCAGTTGCTCAATATCTAATCTGAAGTACGTTTTAAACTTTTACTAAGCTGTGGTGAAAAATATGTGTCCAACATGACTGGAAGAAGTCCTATGTAGGAAAAGTGAAGAGGACAGGTGGGCAACATTTTTTATTTTTAATATAAGTTTCTATTGCAATTAATTGTTCCAGGGAATAATAGGAACTCTGATTACTTGAAGGTTAGCAAACTGCTTTTTGAGTCTGATGTAATCACCCTGCAAAGGAAGAGCGCCAGAGCAGTCTGTTGCGTTTCTTTTGTAACTGGAGAAATCCTGACCTGTTCTGTTCTGTTGGCAAACTCCTGAAGCATTTCGAAGTGCCTGTTTCAGCTGGGTCTAAAAGGTGTAACATCTGGGAGCAAAAAGTCAGTCATTTCTTAATAGTCAGTGGGAGTTTCTAAACTGGAGTGTGCCAAAGGTGTGTTGCTGTTTGTTTGGAAGTTGTGGGAATTGAAATAAATTCCTCATGGAGTTTTTATTGTTCCTGAGAGGAATTTGTTTTATTTGCTTTATTCTACTTGGTTTATTTATTAAGATTGCATTTTGGGAACTATATAACAGTGCTTTTTATTTTTCCAAATCAAGATAATCATCCTAATATCTAAAATTTCTTAAGCTCTTAAAACTGTTATATTGGCCTATTTTTGTTTGAGAACTACAGTTAGAGTTGAAACTGTGTTTTTTGAGAGAAAAAAAACTTTAGTTTACATTGATTTTTGTCAGAATCAGCTTCAGTCTTTCCCTTTATCCACAATATGTCTATGGTGGTTTTTTTTTTGTATGTTTCTATGTGTTTTTGCAAGAGGATTTCTTCTGTCTGACATCGGCAATGCACCTCTCCTCTGACAAACATACCAATTTATTTCTGTTTTCATCCTTCTTCTTTCTCCTGAACTTCCAAATTAAAAAAAACAAAAGTTGCTTTCTGAAATACTTCTCACCACATATTGGACATAATTCTATGTACTGTCTCCCCACCTATTAGTATCTGAGTATTACTGAGGCACCTGCCAGTCAGTCTGTCGCCATTTTCCCTGTTTCTCATTCAGTGGTTAGAAACTTCCTTCTTAAACTCTTCAAAGTATCTCTTCATTTTGACTTGTAAACAGAGGACTATTTCTTGGCTTATGAGATCTTTCTGTACCTGTTTCTACTGAAGTCATCAGGATTTTTATATTAAAGTTCAGTGGAGTTCTGCTTTGCCCCCAGAATATATAAACTCTGCACAGGTACTATGCCTGTCTGGCTCTTTCTTGTTCTTTGAAATTCATGAGCACTGTTAGTTGACTGGTTCTGGCAAGCATGTGAGTTTCTGCAGATCTTATGATTCCCAAATGAGTCCTACCAGAGGCCCTGATGTCTTTATTTAATCAATGGATTAGAAAACTGGAGTGGCTCCAGAAATAAGACATCAGAAAATATGGATGTTTGAATGTGTTGGTTTTTACCATGCCTGGGCAATAATATAAAACTTCAGGTGTGAGACTAACAATGAAAGAGTACTCTTCTTTCACTTGTCATTTCCTGGATCTATTATTTCTAAATATTTCCTTTCCCTAATTAGGGATACTGCCTTAGATACTACATGTGGAATGTCTTTATTTCTTAAGCTGTTGGAAATAAATGGCAGAGGGACTGCTGAGTCTATAGAGGGTGAAGACTGGAGTTAAAATTGTGTTGAAAAGAAAGATACTGACAGAGCTCTGTCCTGTAGTGCCCATTGAAGTACAGTTCTAGTCTAAGTTATTTTATTAAAATAGTCCATTCTTACTCAGCAGTTTTGCTGTCTGCATATTTGTTCCAGTCACAAGGGTTAGGAATGAGTGCCTTGCCTTCCTCAGATCATTTTACGTGATACTTGGAATCAAACTTGTGTGGTGCGTCATCACCTTTGACCTATTACCAAAAGATCTTCTAAATTCTGCTGTGCTTTATGGGCCTTATATTCTTTCATACAATGATACAACATGGCAATGTCTTTACTGAAGTGTACCATAAATAATAGTCTTGTTCTCATTTACAGTAATGAAAATAATGCCTTAAGTGGGTTTTTTTTTAGGGGGTGGGTGGGTGTGTAAAATTGACTTAGATTAATTCAGATAAAGATTATGCTTCATTTCAATTCTCTTCATGCCACAAAGGACATCGGTCAGTTCCATGGAGTTCAGGTGAAGAATATATAGAAGAAATGAATGTAAATAAATGTCCTGTATTCAAACAGTGCATCTATGGAAAAAAAGAGAAAAAGAAAACAGAAAATATGGGAAAGCTAGGTAAAATTCACTGTCAGATATTGTTTAGCTCTTTTCAGTAAATGTAAGTGTAAGTTCAGAGTGAACAATTTATCCAGTTTTAAAATGTACACATTTGGATTACATCATGTTCAGTAAAAATCAAATACTTTGTCATGAAACCTCTATCCTTGAGACAAAATTATAAATGTTTGTATTAACCGTGCTGTTATGCAGGAGTGAAATACGGTGATGAAAACGATTTAAAATCTTTTCTGCGTCTTGTAGCTAGGTAGTGATCTAACAAATGCCTGTGCTAACTTTTAAGTAAATGCAAATATGACTCATAGCTGAGCTAGAGCGTGTACTTCAAGGATAGACATATATTGTGTTATTGTAATATCCTGTGAAAGCTGACACGTAATTTAAAACCGAAGGTCACTTTGATAGGAAGTTTATCACTGAAAAAGTAAAAAAGCAACGGGAATTTTTCTGAGAGAATGTATTGTTCTGATTAAGATCTTGGTTACAAGACTCAAATTATGCAGTAGCAGGCAATTAGGCAAACTGTTTATATATCTAGCCTTTAATAAGCCAGTATCAACAGCATAAACGTTCTTAGATTAAAAATGTGCATAGAGTACTGCTTTAAACATTTAAATTAATGAAAATGCACTCAAAGGTCATTAAAATTGTGGAGAACCACTGATAATGTGATTTTCATTAACCTGTTGAAATATACTTTTCCTATTCTTATATCTTTATTCGCTCAGATTCCTCTCCGAGAACATTCTATGTTTGATTGCCTTTATTTATTAGCAAGGGGATTGCAGCTGCTTTATGTTTGGTAAATTCTGTTTTCACATACAATGTAGTTTAATTTTCTGAAGTTTTATTTGGTGTAAAAACTTTATGAAAAGGGGCATTGAACACTTCTGGGGTTGAGGCATCTGTTTCTCTGCAACAGATTTTGAAATTGTGTATTAAATTAAGGAAAATCAATGATCGAGCAAGCAGAGCTTTTGTAATTAATGAGACTTTTGGTCGAAATATCGCATGTATACATGTGTAAAACCCCAAGTTTTTCCTCAGTTCTATGGAAGAAAGCGTACAAAATTTAGAACTACTCTTTCTGTGCTCTCAAACAGAAGGGAAGCTAAAAGCGAATGATTACTTAATGAGATTATTGAGCTTGATTATAAATTAGCACACACATATTTGGACCAGAATTGGGAAGATGAGGGCCTAAAATCTTTAGGAAGGATTGTAAATGAAATGGACAATCCTTTTGTGCTTGTAGTAAGGTTACTAAGGAAGCACTGATTGGATATTCAGTGGAGAGATTACTGCCAGATAATACTGGGAATCCTTGTTTCTATAGTCCTTCACTGGTGTAGCAAAACTCCAGACAGATAGCTAAGAAAATTAATACCAGTTACAAAGATATATATGACTGCTGTCTAGGGAGGGGAAAAGAAAGTACAATGCCTGTATTTCAAATGAGATAAAAAGTAAAAGATAGGAAATTATAGGCTAGACAATATAACTCAAATTCCTGTGGAAATTCCTAGTGAATAAATGAAGTTTTACTGAACGTATGGAAGAAACTAGGCAAAGAAGTAATGGAGATCAAGCAAAGAATGGATTTGCAAGGAAAAAGTGTTTCAATGCAGTCTAAATTGCATCCACAACAGTTCTTGTGGGTAGCAGAGGAGCAAAAAAATGTTGTAACTTTGTCTTATTCTTGAGATATAAGAGCTCTTAATGTTTTTAATGAGGCTTTGGATACCGTCTCACAGATCATTCCTATTAGCAGCTGTGGAAATCCGGCCTGACAGAAGCTTTCCTAAGTTAATGGAAAACAGATTGGAACCGTGCAGATATATGGTATAGGCTTTTACTGGTGTATGTTGTCATTAATGATCTGGAAAATGGAACAGAAAATGTATTGACTAAACTTGCAGACCAAGTGAACTGGGTTTGGTGGGGGTGGAACAGCGAGTGCAGCTGAGGACAGGAGTATGATCCAAAGCTGGAACTATTGGAGGATTGTTGTAAAGATATAACATGCAATGTAACGAAAGGTACAAACCCCTACCTTTAAAAAAAGGAACAAGTTAAGAATGAGTTGATCAAATAGCTTTTATTCAGAATAGGCTCTTGTTGTTTAAGCTTAGCATGAGTCAACAAGGACATACTACTGCAGAATACCTGAACACCATGCTGCAGTGTAAACCAGGAGTATTCCCTGGAGAATGTGGAATATTCCTCTTGCTTTGTTGAGTTGGCATGTAGCTTTGGCAGTAGTGTTGTGTTCAGTCTGATCACGGCTCTTCAGGAGACAAGTGGAGCATCTACAATAGAGCAGTAAGAATGATTAGAAGTTTGTGAAACAGAGCTGTCAAAAGGTGAAAAGTGAAATTGCACGGTCTGCGGAAAAGAACGCTAAGGGGAGATTGGATACATCCTTAAAATCCAAAAGAATTCTGTTGAAAACAAACAAAACCCAACACACCAACCTGTTAGAACGAGCAAGAAAGTAGAAATCCGGTCAGAATGATCCAGATCACTCATTAAACGCATTTATGGTAGTGAATGTTAGTGCAGCACCAGAATGGATTGCCTAGGAGGTTAGTGTTACTGGAACAGAATGGATAGACTTTTCTGAGGGATAATGTAGGTGCAGTGTCCCCTTGGGAGTGGGCGTGTACTGACTGACAAGCAGAGGAGTTGTTTAGCTGTTGACTGTCATTATTAGTTTGATCCCCTCCAAATTGCACTTAAGGGAAGAAGCTTTCTGCCTTGCCCTAAAACAGCACGCCATTTCTAACTTTCTGTTAAAGAACGGCAACCCCAGATAAAGATTTTATAATTCCTATTAGACCTGATGGCTGCTGCAGACGGGAGTGGGTTCAGAGGATACGCCAGCCAGCAAAGGTGTACTTCAGAACTGGTGAACGTGACTGTAGCTCTAGAACAAGTACAGCACATGCAGCTTCTTGTCCAGTGGCACTGTTGTCAGATACAGCTGATAGTGGATAGTAAGTAACTAAAAATAAGTATCTTAAGAATATGATGCCTCTTTACCTATGGAGTTAATGCTTTCTGACTCAAATGTTAAGAATGAGATCTAAGATTTACTGGATGTAAGCTGGAAAGTGTTCTTTAGTTGACTTTACTGGAATGTTATTTAAAAGAATTACATGTTTTGTTAGACGATGCTTATTTAAAAAAAAAACCACTCCTACTATAGACTTGAAAATGGTGAAAAGAAAAAAAATCTTTTTAGCCAGAATCCGTGCTTTTGTTTTAATTTGTATATGGTATTCTGTGTGTAACAGAGGATGTGGTGATGGCTTACGCTTAGGCAAACCCTAAAACTAGAGTTTTTATGGATGATAGACCTACATGGAGGAAATAAGAAAATGCTTAAAAATGGTAGCTACAAATAAAGCTGTCTAGAAAAAATAGCCATACATCTTCAAGAAAAATTTTATAAAAGACAACATATATATAATTTTCCATCCATCACTGCAGCTTTGTTAAATCAGGACTCCCAAAGCCATGTGTTTCTAGAAACAGATCATTTGATATTTGAAGCCACTGGTACTTGATAAAATTACCTTGTAGAGCATCCAAAGGGTTTCTTAGTGCTGAAGAACACTGCTTATTTTGAGTCATTACATGCTTCTTAGAATAATAAAATAACAGGCCCCCAAGACTGAAAACAGATACAGAAGATGTTTGGAAAGTAGGATGTGTTTGATCGTAATTCTAATTGTAGAAATGCTTTACATATTCATATATTTCTTTCTGTAGTTAAGTGTAAGTAGTGACAGACTTCAGAATAATGGCCTGTCTTCTCTGAGGCTGGATCTTGCTCTTGCTATAATCATTTGCAAGAACTAATTAATAAAATTGCTACTTGTTAATACGCAAATGCTTCAATTTCCTGGAAAAGGAACCTAGTGAAATTAGGTATATGTTGTGCATAAGGGTTTCCTTTATCCCACAGGAGTTCCTGCAATGCTTTCCCTCATTCACTTTGGGCTTTATGATAGAATTTGACTTTGCATGATTTAAGAGGGAACTTGACAACAGAACAAGAGCCTCCACAAAAAGCACACGCAGCAAGTGGAGGAATGATACTTGTACAACTATCAGTAATGTCAGCATTGTGTTTGGCCTTGGAGAGACCATAATTGAGTAACTTCATTAACTCCAGGCTAATGCTTTGTTTTCCCTTTAATTAAAGTGTCAAGACCTTAAAACTTGTCTTGTAAATCGTTTGGGAATATTGGAGGGGTCAAGGAGGAGAACAGTTTAGTTCTGCTTCTTCACTAACAAATGTACAGTGCTTCCAGCACGCTTTTTGAAACGTGCTTGGGTGAAATGCCACCAGATGGGATTCTGCCTGTCCCTGTGCAACTGCAGTGCTCTCTGGAATGTTTCACTTCTGCCATGGACTCTGTTCTCTTAAAGGAAAGAGAAATCACTAAGTACAGCATTAGAATGCAGTGTGCCCTTGGTCAGGTACCTTGGTTATGATGTTACTGATGCAGAGCTTATTGCACTTGAAGTGTCCGTTGTTTTTAAGAAGGGATTTTCTTTTTTTGCAGGAGGGGAAAAAAACTAAATTGCACAGAATTCTATTTCCAATTGTCAGTTCTTCTCTTACTTGAGGTTTGTTTCATGAAAAATTATAATGAAAGAAGTGGGAAGAGTTATGTAATTATTTTGGAACCCTAGATACATAGTTTTATTTTCCAATACAACAAAATAATGATCTGCTTTGGTAGTTTTGGGTATTGATAAAATGCATGTAAAAATGTTAATTAGTTAATTGTAATTGAACATTGACTTGCAATTGTATATCGGAGTGGTAAATGTATTTGAAGTGGGAGAATAATCACCGCTATGTTTTTAAAGAAAGATTCTTCCAGGAAAAACATCTGCAATATAAACTTCTACAGTTAATTTATGCTGTTGTTCAGGGATGTGGTTAGAAGGAAGGGAAATATGTGAACTACTGCGTACTACTTACACAAAAAAGTAGATTAAATGAGGCCAAAGTTAACAATACTAATTGTTTTTTGTTATTCCATTTTAATGTAGTTCAGCTTAAATTATTCATGCATAAAACTAGATCCCTTTCGAGTTTCTGTAATGTGATTGAAATAGGAAATAAGCATTCAGACCCGTAAAATCTGGAAGGAGGGGCTCAGGTGCTAACTGTGGTGTTTATATTTTAAATTAACTATTCTATATTAAGTTATGGATTTTGGTGTTTCAGTCCTTTTTCCAATATTTAAACAAAGCCTTTTCATACGTAAACATCCCTTTAAGGAAAATTAAATTCAAAATTAGCATTTAGTTTTCATGGTAACGAATCTAACATACCGTAGGTACTCTGGCAGGAACGCGCACTGCTCATCATCATGTTTGGGGTTGTTTATCTTGTACATTCAAACAGTACTTCTGGGAGTAGAAAGTAAAGCTTTAATTGTTTTTGTTTGAATAGAACAAAATGAAATGCTAAGGCTGTATTCCAGACAGTTTATGAATTAATAATCAGACTATTTCCTCCAGAAAATTTAATTATTTTTCACTGGAGTGTCACATAGTATGAAGATAATGTTAATGGGTCACAGGACTTTTCATAATTGGATTTCACGTTCAAATCTAGGCCTGACAGGTTTGATCATGATTAAAACTAGTTGTTTTATAGTCATGAATTTGTTGGTCTTATCTTCTCTTACATGCAATAACTGAAGTATCTGTCAGCAGGGAGACTGGGATCTCACAGAGTACTGAAAATTTATCTTAGTCTTCAGGAGAAACATGACTGGGATGGAGAGAAACTATTGTTGACCTTTCTGTGTTACCTGAGATCCTCTGAGGTTGCTGCCCTCCACCCACATTCATCCTTTCTTTGTCCTTAACACCATCTCCTTTTATACAGGTCACCCAACAACTGTGGAATAGTTCACACCTTCACTCCTGTTGAGTAAGGGCTTTGCTTTCCAGAGGAAATCTTCCTTGGTGAAGGATTTCTGCTGGAAACCAACCTGTAATGATGTATATACAGGTGGGGTTTTCATGCCCGTGGAACAGAAATAATTTCATAGTGATGTTTGGATAATAAAGGGGGATCAAATCCGTTGCTGCTAAATGCAACCACTTGTGTAAAGCACAACTGCTAAATAGCATACACCCTACGGACAACAATTTTGTGGACACATTATGAATGTTATCATATTAGATGGCAGAAGTATTTGTTTTTATATAAGTACAGTCTAATGTCTTACTGTGGGGTTTGGCCATGATCTCTGAGCTTTGTTTTTGGGGGAAAAAGCACAAGGTATTTTTTGTCCTCAAGTAGTTTCGCATCTCATCCAAAAGAATGCTTTTTTTTCCTGTTTCCTTTCACACCTCCTTTCTTCTCCCTAACAGCTACCCTTCTCTTTCCTACTTCTACTCTTAGTAAATACTCTAAATTCTTTCAGCTAAGGTGTTATTTGCACAAGTTTGAAAGTCTAGTGTAGAATTCTGTTACTCAAAACAGGCCAAAACACTGATAGCGTTAGTGATAACAAACTACCATATACTCAGTGAACGGTTTCAGTTTACATGACTCGTGTACTTCATAACATTTTTCTGTATTTATATTTCCAAGTTTTTATAATCTTGTGTATGTACGATTCAGATAATGTGCTAGATATTGTAAATCATCCAGAGCAGGTAAGCCAATCAGACATGTAATTTCTACACATCTGAAAATGCTTTTATTTTTGCAGGAATGTCTCACTCATGATAGAAAGCAAACCAACCCAGTGTTTCTGTAGCACCTGTAAAGAAATTGTTCTCTTGAAGCAATACAGCAAAAATGGAGATTGTTTGCTGTGATGTAAATTTGTCGAGAGCAGTTTCCACAAATTCTCATCGGTTGAAAAGTAAAAGAACAAATATCAGGACAAAACACTCTACATAGTGTTTTTAAAAACTTAGTCACATGTACCAGTGGTATTTGCTAATGCATGAATTCTTTGTGTATGCTGTATTTCCAGACTTCTGATGTATATTGGTTTTTTTAATTTTGGTTAGAAGATACAGCTCTCATAGCTAATTTAGGAACAATGCATATAGCTGTGACACTTTCTCAGCTGTATGTATAGATTTTTCATGCCCATTGCCTAAGAAAATAGCTGTAAAAGGATGTTCATAATATTACAGAAATTCATAATCCTTCTCCTCCACTCTTCATGTAAAAATGGTTGGTATGCTATATGGTGTCCATGCCCTGGCTTGGACCCAGCAGAAAAAAAATAATAAGAAAATGAGCAGTACATATCCATGTTAATGTAATAGGGAAAATACTCCAGTTATGTGTTTGCTCATGGTTCACGTGAATGTGATGTCCTTGGTTTTCCATTATTGCAAATATGAAAAACAGTATTGAAGATAAAGATGGAATAGGAGATATTTTTCCTTTTAGAGATTATCCTTTGGAAAGAAAATCGTTATTTTTTTTTAGTGTATTGTACTTGGAATTTTTGATATAGAGTCAGTCATTAAGTGATTGTTATTGTCCAGATGTAGTAATTTGAAAGGGACGTTCTCTTGAGTTCCAAGGTTTAATGCTTTGGCAGCTTTTTCCCCTGCTGCTCCTGTTCTGTTGTTGACTAAACTTCCCTTGTTCTGATCTTTCCTTTCCAGCTTCTCTTCTGTTTTGCAAACCAATGGCCAATTTTTGCCTGCCACCAGAGCTTTGAATAACCAGTGTATGTAGACTTGCTTTGATCTCAAAAATCCACCCACGCTAAAATAATTTTGGAACTAACAATCAAGAGAAGCTGCAAGGGCTTAGTTGGCCCTGTTGTTTATTTATAGTTTTGTTTTATTTTAATGGAAGACAGCCTATTATGTATTAATTAAGCATTTTAGAAACTGTGTAAACATAAGATTGAGAGGGGAACGCTGACAATATTTGGAACACATTTAAGGTTAAGTGGATACATCCTGTGTTGTAGTCTACAACTCTATTTTTTCTAAAATTACAACCAACCAAACCAATATACTCACCTATATTCTTCACCTTGGTGCCAATTTAACTGATTTTTTTGGTCTGAGAATCATAGCAAGGAGCTCTTTGCAATCTCTGTGTAGTTAATTTCCACATTTGTCAGGTTACGCGCACAGTAACCTTCTAGCCTTCATCTGGTAATCTGTGTGCAGACAGCCTCAGCGGCAGTAAGACAGGGTTTATGTGCCAGAGCTGAGCTTAGGAGCTTAGTTGGAACAGGCCAGCACCTGAGCAGAAGACTGCTCTTACTCAACTGCATCAGCTACCCAGCCATGCTTTAACTTCTATGAATCTTATACCTTTTGAAACAATCCTTTTCTGTTTCTTTGGAATAAGAAGTCATTTTCTTAATTTATGAATGTTAGGAAAGTTGTAAATTGGCAATTTAGAGCTATAAATATTGTTCCTAATACTACAAATCCTGGTCTTACTACTTTTCAATTAGTAACAAGATTTTTAATTCATTTATCGTGAATTTCATGTCAGAAGTTACTGTAATAAGAAGTAATGAGAGGAAACAAAAAAACAGGTAATATTTTTTCTCTTCCCATCCAAATATATTTGAATATAATTTTAGCATGTCATTGGATTGTTCTAGTTAATATATTAATGACAGAGCTGAGATTTGATTTTATTAGTGCTATCTTTTTGATGAGTCTGCATCAACTCTAATTTGGTGATTATTTTAGCTACACAAGTATGTGTTTTATGAATGAGAGGTTGACCTACTTGTAGTTAACATTGTCTTAATATACTTTAGCAGCACACCCAGTTCATGTGAGCTGCTTACCAGTGGGTTTTACATTTTCAGGTTTTCTTCTCAAAATAGTGTCTATACATTTAGCAGCAATTAGTATCTAAAACTCTGCAAAGCTATTCAGGTTCCATGTCATAGAAGTTAGTAGATAGCTAAATGCTTTTGAGAATTTAAGGTTTATACGCTGAGGCTGGGTTGACGTTATTGTCAGCATGCATTTTTTTAAGCATGCTGAAGAGAATTGAATATCCAGATTCTGTTTCAAGTCAGCTATCATTCTGTAATGTTGTACTGTGAAGGTTAATTTTCAGGTAACGTACTATGTTTATAATCAGTTAAACTGATCTAATGGCTTATTACTACTGCCAAGGTTCCTGTTTTCTGCCTGTAGTTTCTTTTCTCTCTTCTCCTTTCATTGTTTGCAGAGAATCCATTTTTCTGGTGGTGGTTGTTTTCTGCTGGTTTAATTAGGTGAGCAGGATCACCATGGGATCTCAGAAATGCTGGTCAGTGCAGGGGAAGGTGAAGCTGCACTAGCATGAGTGAGGGCACAGGATCATCTCTACGGCTGCTAGCTGTTAGGTTAGTATGTTATGTGAAACCTGACTTTCCTATTCACTGTATAGCAGTGGCAGTAGCTTGGGGGGAATTTCGAGTTTGTGATGATTCTTACAGAATCCTAACAGCCTTTCTGCATCTGAGACACAGTTCTGCTGCAGTTGTTGAGGAATGTCTAAGCTAATAGAACCAGTGGTGAGAGTTTGTCTAGTTGTAAGGAGGGCTTTGTACCTATAGGCTTCTTTGAGTTCTGCCTGGCCCTATTCAGAGAATAGAGTAAGATGTGCCTTGATTGGGGCTTTTTGGTTTGAGAAAGCTGAAATTCTAGTGTTACAATTAAGACGTACTGCTGTAAGAATCATTGCGTTTTACCTTTCTGTTGAAGTGTGCGTACAAGCTGCAAACAGAGAACTTAGAAATCAGTGCACAAAAACCTATCCGTTATATATTTAGACCTTCTGTTAGGTGCCCATGTCCTTTATGCAATATTATAACTTAAAATTTTTAAGCCTTATATTAAAAAGAAAAAATCTGAAATTTTTAAGTGTTACTTTTTTGAGTTTCAGGGTGATGTTCTTCACCTTCTTTTCAGATTCTGAGTTAGAAAAAGAAATTTTTGCAGAGAATGAGCTCATGAATTTGATAGAAACCTCCAAAAAATGTGATTAAGGGAGTATTAAGGTCACAGATACAAATAGTGTGAGTTTATATTAACAGTAAAACCTTGGATGAAAAAAATCCCCCGTAGCTTAATTTAGACATGGTCCTGTGCAGTTAGGATTCTGCTTCTCAAACTTTATTATGTAACCTGGTTTAGTTATGCTCTTGCAGCATATTTTTTCTTGCTCTTTCCATAAAAATGTGCTCTTATGCCATAAAAAGGTTTTTCCCATAGACATTGTCATCACTGTGTATACTAGACATTGATAACAATACTGAAATATTCAGGAATCAAGTTGATTTTTCACTTCACTAGCAAGAAAGGAAATAGAGTACTATGACCTGACTCAAAAGATGAGGCATCAAAAAACTTGAATTTCTCTGTAGCATCGCCTCAGTGCAGTAATGTGTTTGACTTCCAGGAGGAGACTTGGCACCAATGAAGGGACTTAGAAGTGTTTTAGACTTCCCAGTCTTTCTGGATGGTGCATTGATAATTGAGTGTAGAACAGCTGTTTGTGTAACAGGTTTCTTAATTTTAAAATGTGTTTTCTTTTAGCTGTTTTTGTTCTGAATAAGATACTGTTTTAAGAAGCTCTTGGTCTGAAGGTAATCCCAAGAGAACAGACTCAGATGCTGTTATCTTTTAGAGAAATTCATCACCTGTATATATTTAACGTAAGGTTTTTTTCAACTCCAGTAAAAGGGATAAGTATGTGTTTAATTGTGGGAATGATAGAAATAGGGAGGAATGATGTTTGATCTGTCCAATCCTGAATGGTCCTTTGTTTTTCTCCATAGCACAAAAAACTCCTCTGTAAAAGCTAAAAAACTGGTCTGGAGATAGAGTGTTAGAGAATTTTTCATCAGTTAGGAGCTGGAGGCTGGAGACTTAGTATTTCCTTCAAGGCAAATACAAAGGCGGTCCAGAGGTGCAGTTTATGGCTGAAACATTACGGACTTCTTATCTGATGTGCAGCAAAGGGTGTGATCACACAGAAAAGATCTTTGAAAACATACTGAATGCCTTCAGTAACTGAAGTTCCTTTTGAGTAAAAATTGTGGTGTTTTTTTTTTCCAGTTTTATTGTGTGGAAAGCTCGTGCCAAATATTGCCTTCAGTGCCTGCAGGTTGAAGGCAGGAGCACAACAAAAAATGAAATGATTTAAGGTGTTGCTGTGACACCTGAGGGTAGAAATGACAGATAGAAGAGTGAAATGACAGGTGAGGAAGACGAGGCAGCTCTGAGTAAGGTGGCTGGATCCTTAGGGAGTTTGAAATAAAACGGCAATTTGCAACGTCACGTGGAAATTACGGTAAGGTTGGGGAAGCAGGTAGGAGAACAGGTGATTGTGGGTCTTCTGTTGCAAAGGAGAAGTGAGCTGTAACGATTCTGTGTTTGCTTGAATACCAACAAGTGAAAGTTGGCAGTCGTGCATTCTAGATCAGAAGTGAGAAACTGAAGACCTGCCAGCAAAACCAGATTTTTTTTTTAATACCTAGATCCAAAAGGCCTTTTCCAGAAATGCTGTTTTCCTGAAACTACTCCTGTCCTTAAGTTGTTGTTCTCAGTGTAAGAACACTATGCAATACATGCCAATTGAAAATGGGAAAGGTGGCAGTGTAGGGTCTCTCTGTTTCTGCATGACTGGAATGGTTATGTTCCACGTAGTTTTTCACATGGCATTATAAGTACCTGGGAATACAAGGAAGCTAGAAAAATGCAGTGAGAGGTTGGCAGGAACATGGCAGATGACTATGAACTGCAAGTAAACAAAGAATGAGGCAATGATACAGATTATAGATTATAAAAAAGAAGGGGATAGAAGATTATTATGATTTAGTATTTCAAAGGACAGGAGTAGAGCAAAAAACCTACAATTACTTTTGTGTGTGGAAAGGCATAGTGGAATTTTTGTGTTGTGAAATCGACAGAGAATGAGAGGATTTCTGGTATTGGGAGAATGTTGGCAAAGGAAATGTAATTTGCCTGCTCCACTTGAGTTTACTGTAAAAAGGAATGTGTTAAGGTGCTTCCTATCCTTAAGCTTTTACTGAAGTCGTAAAGATGTCAAGGAGATGAGGTATAAGTTGGACATTTACTAAAACAAAGTTATTTCATAATACAAGTGGGAGCAAATTCCAGATTTAGAATTGATTAATTACATTTTTGCGGGTGTTCTTACTGTGGTAAGCAAGACTCCTACCTGCTCAGGCGTATTCAGAGGGCACTTAGACATAATTTTATGACCAGTGAATCATGGCTTAAGGGAGAGTTTGAATCACTGTAGATTCTCAAGCATGGGGAAAGTTAAAAGAAAAAACCTTTGCTAGAGGAGTAGATGGAGGAAACAAAGGCAGTAGTTTGACATATAAGGATAATAAAATAAAACAACTTGATAGGGTACTTTTCCTAAGAAGCTGGGTGGTGATATGCCCTGTTTGTACAATTTATTTTATTTTTCTCTAATTTTATATGCTGCTAGGTTCTGTGTGCTTTAAGTTAGAATTATTTGGAGTGTCCACTTCTCAGCCTGTTTTTTTTCCCCACTAGTGCCTTGCTCCCCCCTCACATCCAGACTTCTTAGTTTTTCAAACTTTTTCTGTCCAGAGTTTATCTCTAGAAATGTCTTTTGAATTAGAACAGGCTGGTGCAAGTTGTGATGAGATGAATTTTTAATTTTTGTGGGTAGTGCCAGGTTTTATCTCTCTATTTTTTACAGATTTTTGGTTTTGTCTCTTTAAGCATTAGGCTCAGAACTGTGGTCAGTGAATCCTGTGGGATTTTACCCACTTGTATCTCCTAAGTGGCCGTACCACTACTCTCTAAGCCCGCAGAGGTATATTGATATATTGCACTCTTAAAAATTAATGAAGCTAATGCCTACATTCTTCATAGTCATCCTGTGCTGTAGCTACTGATGAATGAAATTTGACATCTCCAATAAAAGCTATGAAACTGTTGAGGCAGTGCCCAATGCCTGGAGTTAGAATGAAATTGCAAGTTGTCTTAAATCTGTCTGTGGATGAGCAGCTGTGGACAATTGTTTTCAGATGTTCTTTCTGACTTTGTCAGAGTGGATGGAACAGAACGCTGCTGCATATGAAAGGGTAGTCTACCTTTTGGAGAGGGAGACCAAAAGAAGACAAATAGTCTAGTTATATTTCAAATTTGAGTTGGCTTTGAGGTGCTAATGGTAATAATACAAACTAATACTTGCATTCTTACTAAGGATGTAGGATTTTGAATACAGAAAAGAACAGATTTATTGAGTAAACTATTGCTGTTTTTCAGAGTAAAACTCATTTTAGGTCCCCATGCCATCTGTCCTAACCCACACAAACAAATTATGTTTCTATTGAGAGTACATGAACTAGGTTTGAAAAATTGAATAAAATCTTGCAGTTTTTGATATCCCATGTGGAAGCTCAGTCTTTCAGTTCTGTAACTTAGGAGTTAGGTGATAATAAACTGTCGCCGGTCGGCTGAGGCAAGCTGAGTACGGGGATGAGTCCTTTCCTATCCCTGAACCCCTCTCCTCCGGGAGAGAAAAGGGTTCAAAAGCAGAGATACGAAAAGGAAAAGAAAAGATTTTGTGAGACCTCTGAACGTTTGGAAAACTGAAACAAACTTTATTAAAACTAGAACAAAATATATATAATATGCAGGGAAAAACCAATGCAAAATGTAAGGGTTTATACAGGATGGAAAGGCGAGGGTTAAACGCGAGAAAAGAGAGAAAGGGAGACGGTACCACGTGCAGTCTGGAAATGGCACCGGCCACGTGGGCGCTTCCGTGGAGTGAACAAAAGGAAACCGCGGCTGTTATGAACGCGGGGCTCCGATGTGCAAAAGCACTCTTCCTACCGGATTCGTAGAAGCAAGAAAACGGCAGCGCTGGCGGGCAGAGACGATACGGTGTTACGGCAGAAGAAAAGCAGCCTCCAGGCGAGCAGTCTGTCCCAGGCGGCGTGGCGGGGGCTGCCCCGGCGCAAAGTCTCTTTCCCGGAGCGAAGCCGAGGTCCTGCAGTGCCTCCCGCAGTGCGGAGCCGGGAGTGTCCGGAGAGCAGAAAGACGCCAAAAGGCGCGAAAGCAGCAGAGAAGCCAGAAAGCCGCGAATGCCCCGAAAGCCCGGAAAGCAGCCCAGGAAGTCCCAAACCCCCCGAGCCTGCGGCTTCTTAAAGGCGCAGTACCCTTGCGAGAAACTTTCTCGTCCAATGAGATGGGCGAATCGTAACATGGAAGGGAATAATTCAATTGGTCAGTGTAAAACAAAAGCCTTCGAGCAGTTTTTTTTCCTTCAAACTGCCACATAAACTAATTCCCTTCTTTCATCTCCTTCTGTACTAAGAAATTGTCGTGGCTAGATTGTGCTAGCAGTCTGTGGATACTTCCAAAACTATCTTTAAGGTGTAAAAAGTGACTCATGAAATGGACATCTAGAAAAACAGAGAACTCAAAAGTGTCTATGATTAGTACTAGTATTAATACAAATTATCCTGATTGTAGCAGATAGGTTTATGTGCATTAAGCAGTTCTACAATATCAACATAAATAATGTTACTGATACGGGAAAGTCTGACATGAAGCCTCAAATGGAGAATCAATCATGAAATGTTTTCAGAGATATTTTTTTTCTCATAAGCTATTTAGCAATTTTATATGTGACTTGGAAAAAAACAATCTAAAAAGTCTGTTTAGCATTTGATTCAGAGCTACTGATAAAGTCAACAGATGAGACACTGGAGAAATCTTATTTCCTGAAGAGACCAAGCAAATAAGGGGACATCTGGATCGCTTGGTAAACTAAATAGAAGTAAAAACCTACTTTTTTAATACAGCGTCTGTTAAAATTTATAGAATCATAGAATGGTTTGGGTTGGAAGGGACTTTTAAAGGTCATGTAGTCCACTGCCACCCTGCAATGAGCAGGGACATCTTCAACTAGAGCAGGTTTAATTAAGGAGTTCTTCATCGTTGACTGTGATGAGAGGAACAAAATATATTCTTAATAGGACTATTTACTTAGCAGACAAAAATTTAATAGGATTTAATAGAGGAAAATTGATTTAAGGACATTCTGGGTTAGAAATAAAGTCTTGCTTTTTTAACAGAGAATATAGTTAGGCATTTCACAAATGTACTGGCAGTTACAGTAAATTTTTCAGTCTTGAGAAAACTGACAATGTCTAAATAATGGCCTTTTTTTTTTTTTTAAGCTCTGTCTAGCTCAAGTAGAAATTAATTCAAGAAAGTGCAATGGCCTGGGGTTTATGTGGGCCAAAATAAATTACAGACATTGTCTGGTCTGGCTCTTATAATCTATGTCATGGTGAATTCAGAACAGACTGACTTCTTTGCCTTAAGGCAGTTTTTAGCAGTTTTGGTTTCACTGCTGGCATGTTTGTGAATTCAGTTTGGCAGTACCTCACATGTTCTGCAGTATCCACTTCCTGCGCTGCTGAAAATATTTCTGCTGAGTTACAGTGATAGATAAATCAGCATTATCACTATTGGATATACTACTGATTGCTAACAACTATAGTAATCATTTAATTAGCTTTTTATTATAAGGAATCCATTACTCTCCAGTATTGGCAAGTTGAGTGCTTTGAACCTGCCTGTCAAAGGACTCTCACAGCTTTGTTTACATTATTTATCATCATGTGGAGCTTGGAATAGCGGTTACCACCTGTCCTGAAACTGTATGATTAAATGCAAAGGGGAGTAATATGGACAGGATCTGTAAAGGATAATTGCAAATAAATCCATAACTAATGGTCCCTGAATGTGTTCACCAGTTCATCGCAGTGATATATGGACCCCTGTAAACCCTATGTGCCTTATAACGGCTATTGAGGTGGTTACAATATGTGCTGTAGTCATGTGAAAAATTAGTGTATACTAGATACTGAGAATATAAATGGAGTTTTAGAGGTGTCCTGACAATACCTTGGAATTGAAGTATTGATGTAAAATGAAGCGCATGTGTTTAATATTTGGAAAGTTAAGAGTGGCGAAATTTAAAACCTGAAGAATTTGAACCTTTGGCATCAATATTTGGTTGTTACTAGTGGTAACTAGTGGAGAATCTTTAGGGAAAGAGATGTTGTTCTCTTGTTACAAGTGCAAGATAGGATCAAAAATAAATAAAAATCATAAATTTCCAGACTTTTTTACAGTGCATGTGTTTAGAAATAAAAATTAATTCAGGTTAACTGTACTTTGGAACATCCATAAATGACCGTCTGAACTTGTGTTATCTTCTAAGGAAATTTGTCCTCTCTTTAACACTGCTGTTTCTGTAAAGTTTTCCTCTTGCACTCACTTAATGTTTTGGGGGGTTTTGCTGGCACTTCTCATCCTCCCATTTTGCACAGAATTTGTAGGGGCAGTGCTTACAGTTCCAGAGCTCTATAGCCATGTGTAATTGCTGCTGCTTAGCTTAAATAGACAATCTATGTTAAAAAAAAATATCTCTAGAATTGCTGATAACCCTGGGAAAACTGCACATGATGTACAAGAATTTAGCAGTATTTTTATATGGGGTGTGAGTTTCATGGCAAATCTGTCCAATAACTTATGTGCTAAGAAAATTGTTCAGATGAGGATCTGACTGTTATTTCCGAGCTCCTAGGCTTGGGATTTTGCTGTGTTAATGGGAAGATACTTACAAAAGATGTACCACATGGTGGAGGAAGGAATTAGTGAAGAAACATTTGGCAGTGTTTTGTAGCATCAAAACATTTTGATAGCTGATAAAACTGATGTTCATTTTAATTATGATGTTTTGGACTAAATTTCATAATGAGTTAAGCCTGCGTTGGGAGAATATAATAAATTCCCTGTAGTAAATATAGATCAGTATTTGACATACCAGCCTTAAGCATGACAGGGCCTGTATGAGTAGGAGTCCTTTCGTTTTCTATTTTAATCAGCGCTTATGTCAAGTAAGAACATTTTTTTTTCAAAATAACTATTTTTGGGTTTCTAGTTTGAAGAAAAACAACACCCACTACATGCAGATAAATTCAGATTCTTCCTCTTGCTTCGGGTCTTGCATGCTGGTTTTATATATGGACGTACAGGTACCTGTGTGTATAAGTTTATATATATATATTCTGTATGTATGCAATACATATACACTTTATATGAAATAGCTGTTATGTAATTAAAACATTTTCTATTTATTACAGAGCAATGCATTAGTTACAACAAATAAGCCTATTTCTCCAAACCCCATTCAGAGGTGTTTTCGTGCAGTCTTGCTCTATTGAAGGAACCAATGTTTGCCGATGTAAATCCCTCATCTTCCCAGCCCACTGTGCAACGACAGCGTTGTTTTTGTAATGTGCATTGCGATTCTCTAGACCTGGAAGTAGATGTTACATTTTCAGGTATTCAGGTGGCCTGTATATTCCTCAAGGGAGAAAAAGGGGGGAAAAAAATCCCTCAATACCAAAACAATCATACAAACAAACCCCCCAACTACCCCCAAAAAACCCACCAAAGAAACAGAGCTTGGTAGCACTTGAGATGAACTTTTCAAAATAAAATATTTGAGTGGAAAGACAATATGGAAGAAATAACTGGTAATTCCACAGAAATGTAATACTGGCATTTATATTACACTGTGTTTAAAAAAAAAAAAAAGTCTCTAAACTGTATTGAATTACTTTGTTGCTTAGTACTTCTGACAGAAGTAGATGAGAGTTAAACTCTTCAAACTGTTTAAAAGCATCTAGTTTAATTAAAAGTCATTGAGACAAAAATTAGGCCAAAAGTTTCTCTCCTGAAGATAGTTTGTGGATGCAGCAGCTGCTTGGGAGTACTGACCCTAAGCAGAAAACAGCTTCCTTAAGGTGGTTGTCTTCAGCCGGCTGGTCCGTTTGCAGTTGCAGTCCATAGCTGTGGTTCTGGCCCCAGGGAGCTTGCACCTTCTGCTCTGCCCTGACAGAGCCAAAGCCTTTTGAGCAGTTGCTTCAGCCCAGTGCACAGCCCCGGCTGCTCGCGGTGTGAAAGGGAAGGGAATGCTGTCAGTGCCGAGAGGAGCCAGGCCTGATAGCACTGGCGCTCGGGGTTGGGCAGCACCAGCAGCAGCCTGGTGTCTTCTGCTGGCTGGTGACAGAGATGTGAGGGCGTAGTTTACACGTGTGAGTAAGGTCGCACTTAAACTGAGTTCGCGTAGTAATGAACTGGACTATCAAAAAACCCGTTTATTTGTCAAATATGTAAGTGGCTCTGGGAAGAAAAGAGAGGTGTTTCTGTGGAGATAGGAGTACAAGGGGAGGGAAGTCCTCATCTGTGGTGGAATACCTTCACAGACTCTACCTCCTGGCTGTGGAACTGCAGTAGTGCAGTTAGGCACCACCGCTGTGGCAGGCTTCCTACTTTCCCAGTGGAGGCGAAGGAGTCTCTGTATACGGTGTGAGCGAGGAGGCAGGTGGGCAGCGATGACCCTGCCTGCAGGGCAGGAACACAGAGACACATAGGGTGGGGTTGTGCTGTATCAAGTGTGGGCCAGGCTGCAGGCTGGGGAGGAGGCAGTGCATGCAGGAGAGGCTCTGAGCCCCTTGGGTTGCTGAGTTGACCAGAGCTTCACACATGACCTGGTGCTGATGCCAGGACTGGATAATCACGGGCAAAGCAGCCCGCTAAGCTGACAACTCAACCTCTCCCAGTCGAGGTAAAGGGCGTGCATTGCCTTGGTGATGACGTGAATACATTTTGTTTTGGCAGCAAAACTACACTGTAGACGTCTACACTAGAATGACGTGCAGAAAAGTATTTTTCAAATGCAGAGCTTGTATGACATCCGATTTTATTAACCACATCAGAAAGCTGTTTTCATTAGGTACATTTTCTTTTTCACTTTGAGCTCAGGTTATGAATACAAATATTTTGTGGTAATGTGTACTGAATTGAGAATGGTTTTATTCACGTTTATTAAAGGTATTTGTTCTTTAATGCTAGGTTCCCAAACAGTGGGCAGCAAGCGAGCTGTTACTACTTCTGTCTGTAGGGTCCTTAAATCAGTTTGAGTACTGCAGTGGGAAGAATCATACCTGAAGCATGGATTTGATAGAGGTTGTGATTTAATTAAAATGATACCATGGTATCTCTGATACCATACCACACATCAGTATGTATGATCTTGGGGATTTTTTATACACTGAGATCTGAATATGTGACATTTAATGACTGATTTCTTGATTCATAGGGCTGTTGCAAAGAGGCAATCAGAAATTAGAGAACTTGTTTGAAGAAAGCATTTAAATTTGTGTATCGACTCTACTATAGGATACTTCTGTAGTAGAGAAATTTCGTGTTAATCACTAAATGTTTTTTAAATACATGTGAAAAAAAGACAAGACTGCCACATATTTTGGAGTATGTCAGAAAACTGAAGTAACGTGATGTCTGTCATCTAACCAGCATTACCTCTTTAATGTGCCTAACTGAATTGTATGGTGTATGCAGCATGTGCTGCTGTAACATAAAACATTGCTGAAGTTTAATTGCACTGTAATCAAAATTTAAAGCCACAAAATGAAATTATAATTGGTAGAAGTTTCCATGGTTTATTGCACCATTGTTTATTTTAACATTGTTCATAAATTCAGTAGCTTTTTCAAGCACAGACCTTTCAAAGGAAAGGTTAGAGAACATCTTTGGGAAGAGCACATGGTCATTTGTGACTTACAAAACTGCTGTGAAAATCTGGGCAACCAAATGCATGCCTTGTATCCTCCTAATTTATTGCAGCATTTTCATTAATGTTATTTTACTTATCGTTGGCAAATGGTGAGGCTGAGTTTTATAAAAGCATGTTTTCACTTGTTTATGCAAGATAAAGTTATGTATGTAGCTGTGCATTGTAAGAACATAGCTACTGTTTGGTGCCTTGTACAAGGGTGATTATCTGTATGGCATAATACTGCTTTGAAAAACAAGCAGGAGCATATTCTGTTGTCATCATAGCTGATGCTATGATGACAAAAATCAGGTCAATGCATTCAGAATTGCAACCATTAAGATAGTACTGAGTTTATTCTTTTACATTCATAATTCCCGCTAATGGCAAGCAGAAACAGATGTTGAAAATCCAGCCATATCAGTACCAGTAGAGACTTTGTATCTTAGAGTTATAATGTTGAATTGCATAATTTTGCCTTAAGAAATTAATGCTAATTGCATGTGTTAAATTAAATTCCCCGCTATCAAGGAGTAGTAAATTAAAAGTTGGATGATCATTACATCACTTCATGGAGACTGTAACTGAACTTAGCACTCAGAATTATTAGTACCTCTATGTACTAGAGTAACTTCACTGTGACTCCTCACTCACCTTACTGACTCAACAGAGATTGTCGGTCTTGTTATATCCCAGAGTAGATTAATCAAAAGAAGGGGTTAAACGTGCATTTGATGAGGTAGCCAGGATGGTGGAAGCGATGGAAGAAGCTGCATGTAGTGTGCTTCTGCACAGCGTAGATACCCTTCTGAAGGTAGAACATGTCTTCAATGAATGGTTTATTTTGGGGACTGCTGCTTCTCTGGAAAAACAATCTGTTTAAAAAGCTGAAGTATTTGTTTTTTGTTCAGTGTGCGTGCAGACCATCTTAAATCTATTCATTGTTCTGTAGTCAAACTTGAGCAAGCTCGTGGAGCCCTTCTGTGGTTCTCAGTCCTCTGAGCAATAGGGCAACTCACTGGGCGTTTGTCTCTAGTGTACAAATTGTGTTACAGTCCCCACATCTGAGTGGTGTGTTTATCCTTAATGGCATCATCCACAGTCATGTTGCTTTAAACTGGGAAATGTGATTTACTTGGTTATTTGCTAAGAAGTATTTAAGTTTTAGCAGAAGCTAAAAATGTTGCGGCTGATGTATTTCTGTAGTATGTTTTGTGTAAAATAAGTTTTTTACTTTTATACTATTTTCTGAAATAGTGGCGATAAAAGTTAAACGAGCTGTAGTGCTAAATATTGAAAGAAAGTTACTGCATTTCAGTGATGGATCTTTTTGTGGTTGTTAGCTTCCTCTTATTCTTCAAATCTCACAGATTATTAATCACTGAAAAATATGGTTTTAATAGCCACAGTAAAAGAAACAACACCAGTGAAGTGCAGCAGCTTTTGATCTTCAAGTGTATCCTTTTTTATAGTAGAAAATAATTTGTGTACATTTGTCGATGAGCGCTAATAAGAGCCCTAGTCAAAAAGGTATCAAGTGTCTGTGGTATTGTTATACCTTTACAGTAGTAGTGCTTTGTAGTGTCTTTATTGCTTAGGAAATGGCTGCAGGAAGAGTTGATTTGGCAGATCCTTAAAACTGACGCTGTCAGGAGCACTTTCAAGTTTAAATTTACTGTTAGCACCAGTTCACAAACTGTCTGAAGAGCTGCCTGAATACGCTAGACAGAACAGTTTTACCATTGCTTTTTTAATTAACCTGACTTTTACTACCTATTACATATCTTCATGTTTATTTTCTTAAAAAAAAATTGTCAGGGTTACAAACTGAATAAGGAGGATTTATGTGGCCGCAGCCTCTGTAGGTGATTTTTATATTTTTTTCTTAGCAAGCCAAGCAAGATCTAGCATACAATAAAAGTTTTACTATGCATTCCTGCCATCATTCTCAACTTCCTTTCCTTACACTTCAGACATATGTAAAAATAATCGTGGTCATGATTAAAACAGTAAAATAAAGAGCAGATATGTTGCAGTACAGATACTATAGGCATTGGAACATTTAGAATTCGAACATTTTGAGATTAATATTAAGAATCATACAACATTGGCTACTGAGTATTTTGCTGATGGCATTCTATTTAGTGAGTGTGATAAATACCTTCATTTTTTTTTCATGGCCTCCTAGAAAAGGCTACCTTATTCCTTCAATTACAGAAAACATTGAAAAACAAGATAAAATAATGCTCCAGGACAGTATTTTATTAATTTTATGTCACTCTTGCAGTAAAGCACTTCATACTAATCCAGTACTTTCCTGCTTAGTATTTGGTTCCTTTTGCAGCCATCCATCTCCATTGCACCAAAACTAAGCTACTTGGGGAACAAAGTAGGAGAATCAAGATTTTCATCATGAGAAAGGGGAAACAGGAACAGCTTTTAATCTCTTAACTTAATTTGAACCTTAAAATAACTTCAAGTAATGTCTTATGTCATCTTAATAGTGGTCATTGGTCACATCTTTCCTCAGGAATTGTCTGGTTCTTAGAAAAAAAAAAAAAAGCCAAAAAGTTGAGGATAAGTAAAATGAAAATCTGACAGTTTGCTTTTTAAAATGTTTCAGCTTCTTTGACATACTTTATTTTTTATAGTCTCACTAAGATTCATTGTGAGCAAATACAGTCAAGACTATTTTCATTCTTAATTATATAATTATAGTTTTAAAATGTCTTTTGTTTCTTGCCACTATTTGAACATATGATTCTTAGTAATCCCTAGGTTGTTTTGAAATCTGTGATAATTTGGACACAAACTGAGATACAGTATAAGACTAAAGTCCTATTGTGAAAACTTCATATTTAATAAGGAGTTTCCTAGTAGGACTACTGATTTCCATGGGGCTGCTTTGTTACTTAAGAATAATTTCAATGTATTGAAAATTTTTTAATCTGAGAGAAAAGAAAAAGAACAAAAGATATCCTCCATAATATGTGTCAGATTTTTTCAGGAAAATTAAGCAAACAATGAGTAGAATTAATTTTTTTCTTGTACCTCTAACTTTGAGTAAAAAGAGAATTTCCATTGTATGTAAGTGTAGCTATCAGTGATTAGTGCAGTACTTTTAAAAGTACAGAAAAGCAGATATAATCCTGATTTTTGGCTGGGAATTGAGAATAGAGTAATTCCTTGAAAATACTCAGTGATAAAAGTCAGGATAACTTGCTGAATCTTGGACAAGGCAGTAGCTATGCACTAAAAAAAATGAATTTTCATGACTTTGTTCTCATTTCTGAACCAAATAGCTAGTATTTGCTTTTTAAATTGGATGTATGGATACCATGGCACATGTGACTATGGCTGTGCCCCTTGTGCATGTCTTGATTGCAGTCTTAGAATGACCTCAATAATTTTCAGTTTGGATTTACTGATAAAAATATTCATCAATTTTTGCAAAAATTGCTTCTCCTCCTCCCACACCGAAGGACTTTGAACCACTAAAAATTACTGTTTTATCTTTACCTCACTAAAGTTTGCATTTTCTGTTAGAAGTAACAAGGCTTGATCTTGCTTTCAGTTGCATAGTGAAGCTGGTTTTTTACCTCAGTTTTTTAACATCTGAGTAAGGAGAAGCTTAGCACTGTGTGTAATCATGATACAAGCAAGGCCAAGCTGTGATATAGATAAATGGATTTGGATGTTTTCTGTTTTGTTTTAAACTATACTACGTTTTTCTCAGCTGTGGGATGATGTAGATCAGTCCCACTTACCTATTCATTGCCTTCTGTATGTTTTGACAAATGAGTCTCTTGCGTCTTCCTCAAGGAAAGCGAAAGCCGCAGGCTTGCTCTAAGAACCCCGCCATCAGAAGCGAAACGGCAGTGTTACTGTAAAAATTCTGTTCAGGAAAGAAGTGAAAGATTTCTAAGAGCTTTAAGGGTAAATTGTCTTAATTGTGTAACAATTTCCGTCAAGATTTTTATCTTACCAGGGAGAATTAAGTAATGGTTTGAAGATAGGAGTTTGGTTTATAAGATCACCTAGAGAATTTCAGGCCGACCTGGGGTAAATAACCAAATCCTCACACTGTTAAAAGAAACGCAAGCTGTTCCTCTTCTTCCAGTTTGTTTTTGTATATGAACTTGTGAGGGCTTAGGGCAGGACATACTTTTATGAGTTCGTGCAGTCCTGATTTCTATATGGCTCGCTAGGTAAATCGTAAGAATCAGTAATAGATTCTTTTATTACTTGGGGGTGTAGGTGGGTTTGCGTTTTTACCATTGCCAAGGACCTGGCATTGGCATGTCTTCCCTGTGTCTGTAGAACAAATGGAGATAATGGTGCTTATACCTTTCAGCTAATTTTTTTTGAGAGCTACAGAAATACTCCGTGTCTGGGAGTGGACTGGGAGACGTGGCTAACTTTTTCCGAGTGGCTGACAGTCTGTAACCTCAGATAACAATGATAGTGGAGTTCCTAAATGACAGTTTGGGCAGGGACAATGCACCATTTGCTTTTACCCCTGTCAGTGACTGAGGACATGCAGCCAAAATGGTTATGGTTCACAGAGATTCTTTCTATGACACTGTTTTGAATGAAATGTTCCCTGCCTTTGATGATAAAGTAATAGGGTGTTTAATTTCACAGGCAGGAAATGCATTACTTTCTCCTTTATTCTGATGTAAGAGGAAAGCTTAATAGCTTTCCACGTTCGTCATAATACAAATGTCTGGTACGTTGCAGATACAAGAGTGAACAAACCCATAATTTATTGCTTTGGCTCCTTAGCACTCGATATCTGCGTTTCTTGAGTTGTGGCACACACATTATGGTTGTCGATGCTGGAGCAGCATCAGGCTTTGCAATCAATGCTTTAATAAATATGTTTCACAAAGCCTTGTTATGCAAGATCTCAACTTGTGTGGGTAATGGATTCTCTGTTAGTCTTAGGATTTAGCAATTGAAAGTAATAGAACAAGTATTAAATAATGACACTTGCGGGATTTTTGGGGAGAGGGAAGCTATTGTCATTAGCATTCCTGAGCATTTTTATTGTAGGAATTTCTTGGAATAAAGATATCACAAATATTTATCCCTGTAAAATAAATGTATCTGTGGAAAAAAAACCCTATATTGACCTTTGCAATTCCATAGGTTGCTCGTTTGTGTCCTTTTGAGGAGCTCAGACCTTACACTGAGCTATGCCTCACATAAATTGAAGTTCTGATGAAACTTTGGTAAATCAATACAGTAACAATATATTTTGGAAATGCTGTGAGAACACCTTAAGCTGGCATTGCTTCTAAACTGCTTGGTAGCTTTCTCAGGCAGGAAATCAACACTGCAGCAGCAGTCTTGTTAATGTTTAAACTGTGGCTTCCATCTGGTGTGTACTGGGGCACTACTTGAAACCAACATTTCCACTGGCTAGGACAAGTGGTACCAGTGTTCATGCCACTCAGGCCCTGAAGTATGAACCATAGGTATGAATTGCCTCAATTGAGGCTGAATCTCATGTTCCAGTAAAATAAAGGATTATCACAGCAAACGAGGTAAAACCTGCAACTTCAGAAATACTTCAGATATTCAGTAAGGAATGATAGAAATACTATTATTTTTATATTACCCTCTTTTTACTGTATTTGTGAATTTTACAGCAGTATTTCCTGAAGTAGTAGTTGGTTTTTCCTGCTGAAAAATGCAAGACTTCAAGTCACTTCTGTTCAGAGTGCTTAGTCTTTCCTAGAATTGTTTCTCTCTGAAATGAGTAAGTCTGGTTGCATTTAGTAATTGTTTTTGTTTCAGCAAGTGAATGAGACACAGTTTACAAAACCCGTGTTGATTATATGCTTTTTTTATGGTATAATTCTAGTTGTTGAAGTTTGTAGTTCTTGAAAGGTAAAACTTTGTAAGACTAGGAGCACATAAAGCTTCTGAGATTTGCATGAAGGCAGTGGCACATATTGAGACTTTGCTCAGTTTTAGTTGACCTCTTTGCTTTTTAGTCTAAATTCTTAGTCTGATTTTTCCTGAATTTGGAAAACGTATGGATTTTTCTTGAAACTGGCTTCAGGGATCTGCAGGAATATTACAGCCGAAACACAACCAAAGCTTGAGATGTGTTTCACTAAAAATGTGTAACTTTAGCCACAAACATAGGATTCCTTCCTAGAATAACAATGGAAGGTTAAAGTAATATTTAATCCTTACTTATTTGTACTTTATTTATTGCCTAATTCTGTGTGTTTCTGATTTTGTTCAGGGTTTTTTTCCCCCATAGTTAATATTTGAGAATTTCAAGAATTTAGGTGGTCATTTGAGGCTGATTTTCTTTGTACGCTCCTCTTCACGTTTTAGTATGCCCTGAAGTACACTAAAGCGGAAATAGAAAACTGTGTTTAGGCTGTATTAATCTATGCGAAGTGCTAGTTCACGACATAGATGTTTAGTTAGCACCTTAGTACAAGATGCACGTATCTTGCTTTAAGACAAGACAACGAAGGATTATTTTGATCTTCTGCAGTCCATGATTGCCAGATTCTGTCATCTTCTCCAGTCAGAGAAGAACGGTAAGACCAATGTAGTCAGTCAAGTCGTCATTCCAAGTTGCTGCCGTTCCATGGAAATGGAGTACAGTGTTCTGGGAATGTGATTTCTGAGTGTCATTAAAGCAGTTTCAAGCTAAACTTTTGCATATCTATAAAAGCTTACAAAATAATAGGATAATACTATTGAGAAGTTTTTCTGCAAAACTGTGCATGTAGCTTCTTAGCTTCAAAAAGGACACATTAAAAACGGTTTGGATGGAACGAAACTCATCATTGAACATCTACAGCTTCTGTCAGACATAGTCTATTGCTTCTTTGATAATCAAGTACAACAAAATAAATAAATGAAAAACTAGATTTTGGAGTGGTTTTGTTAGGCTGTATATGTGTGTTGAAGCCACAGTCCACTGAAAAATATATTCGAGATCCTGGGTCTGTAATAGAAGTGCTTGCACTGATTGTTAAGTCATTAGCTTAATTATTTTCCTAATCATTTAAAATGTTTGACTCAGGTTAATAGCATCCTTATGGAACATGCAATGTAGAGAGCTTCTGAAATGGGAGACAAAATTATTCTTTTGATAGTCTGTAGTTCTGAAATTTGCTGTACGCTCGTTCCTACAAATTAACAGGATGGCTACCATCAAGTTAAGTTCAAACAAATTCTAAAAAAAAGTTAGTGGTTATCCCTGCTGTGCGTGTGCATTTTCAGATTAAAATACATTGATTTTATTCTGTTCTTAATCTTAGTGGTTGATGGGCACTTTAAAGAATACGGTAATTTCAGTCTTTCCTTTAAAGCTTCTCCCAGCAGGATGTCCTGAAAATGTTGCAAACAGAAACATTCAGCTAAGTCTTCACAAAACCACACCGTCTTTGTAAGTGGTTTTGTAATGACAAGTGTAGTCCTTAAAATACAGTGTGTGCAGTTACCCTCCTTACATTCTTTAATGACAATCTATTTTTAATAAAGCCATTTAGCTTGGTTAATTAGAGTTAGTAATAAATCTCCTTGTCTGCTGACTAATCTTAGAAAATATCTTAGACCACACTGATCGAAAATGAGGCTGCAAGATTAACTGTATGTATTTTGGCTTTTAATCAGCATTATACTTGCAAGAAAAGTCTTCTGAAGAATACAAAAGATCTGCCCCTTGATGCAAGTCGTAAAGCTCACCTTTGTGGAAAATAGTGGTGGAAAAAACATAGGCCGTGGAAATAGGGAAGATAGCCCATGCCAGTAATCTCGCAGAGGGAGACTGCTACAAACCTTCGTTCTAGTTCTATTCCAGTGCTTTATGGCAGTGGTATGCCATGTATCTTACCAACTCTTTTCCTGAGGCTTCTTGCAACCGTTGAGGCTTCTGTCTCTGCAGTTCAGCCTCATGGTGTGATACAGCTTCTCTTCACTGCCTGATACACCTGGAAGCTTTCTCATCCTTGTCCTTAGCTTCTGCAGTCTCAGTTCAAGGTAGATCATCGTTAATACTACCTGAACTGGTACCTTCTACCACACTGCACTAAGCAAATGCGATTCACTCTTGGAACTTACAGGAGAGTTTTTCAGTTTTCCTGAGAATATCACTGGCGCAGACTGTAAAGCCAGCACTGACTCACAGGTATTCTCAACTTAGTGCTACTGGATCATACTTTGATAATCCCCTTCCTGGGACACGTCGGCTGTGCATAGGTGAGACCAAGTGGGCTACCTAGTCGTGATATCAGACTATGATCTGCTGATGATCAGACTGTATAGTGACCTGTGATAGGTCAGAGACTTACTCTGCCTAAATAATAAAACATTATAGATACTAAATATAAAAATACATTTCATTCTGTCATTTTTCCTCTATTGTCCAGTTCCATAGGAACAGGTTTTTCTTTTGAAGAATTTGTTTGTTATTTTAAAATACATGGTTAAGCATTAATAACTTGATGCTCAAATGTAGTTAATAACCCTATATGCAGATACTGACAAAAAGACCCAACTATATTCTGTATCAAGAAGTAATATAAATTCTCTTCAGTGTAGCTGATCTTTCTGAAGTCATGTAATGAGTTTTGAATACCACTGCATGTCGTTTACCTGCCTGAAAACCTGGACCGTTATTTCAAGCTGCTTGTAAATAAGTGCTGCTGCTTATGTTCAGACAGCTATCTGAAGCTTCCAAACAGCTCTGAAGTCTTGAATGTCAGTATGAAGGACTGTTCACTCTAATTCAGGGCAAGCTTCTTTATTCTTTGCTGAGTAATTCCCTAGTTCCCTGTTTGGGAAAACGGATGTGTTTGTTTTGTTTCCTTCTATCCTAAATTCTCACGCTGCAATCCCTTCTGCCACTTACCTGGCAAAGCCAGTCCTGGCTGCAGGAAAGCTGTACTCTCTTTGGTGAAAACTCAAGTTTGCTCATGTCTGACTGAAGGGCAGTTTGAGAAGGTTTGTTGCGAGAAACCCTCAGTCCTCCCTGTCTGATAGCACGCACACTGAATATCAAGTCTACTGTAAGGTTCTTGATTAATAGCAAGAATGTCTCTGCTGGGTCCAGGGGACCAGATTTTCTGCTCCTTAGCTGGCACAGTCCAACAATAATTCCATGGTTCTTATCCCTCTAGGTTAACTGTTGGAGCTGAAGAAAACTGGGCTGAGGGCTCAGGGTATCTTAGTATTCTGCTGGTGTACGGTATTTTTGTATTCTTCTGTCTGCTCAGTGTATGTATCTGAGGATTTGGACCTTTGGGGGAATCCGGTTCTGCAGTGGATCTTATGCGTGTTGTCCATGCGGAACAGTCCACTTCAATCAGCATCTGATTTTGCCTTCCATTATCTGATAAAGAGATGTTTTTCTTGATGATTGTCACTTCTACCACATGAGAAGTCTGTATAGCATACTCTTGAGATTTCCAATTCCATGTAGATAAAGTTATCTCCAGAGTTCATTCTAAATTAATGTGTAATTAGTTTCATCTGAATTACAAAATTGGCTTTCCTGTTTAAAGCCACAGACTTCCAGGACTGAGACCTCCTGAATGTTAGTTCTGCCTTTGTCCTTTTAGGATGAGCACTTTGCTTCAGGTCTGTAACTGAACATTACAGAGGCAGGTGCTGTCTCCCTGGGTGCTGCTTTGGAGAGGCTTCTAAAAAGCTGCAAATCTGGAACTGCCTGCTGGTGTGGTCAATGCTGCTGCACAGCATCAGCGGGTGACTTGGAGAATGTATCCTCTGAGCTGCAGCCTGGAGCTCCAGTTCCCTTTTCACCAAGTGTTACTGTGTTGGTGAGTGTTATTGGGTGGCATGTGAAACTGGTTCTTCAGTCTTTATTCAAAGTAGAGAAAAGGATCTTTATATCCAAGTAATGGTGATCTGTGGGAAATACTACCTGGAGTTCAGTCTAGATCTACATAAATACATGATGTCAAAGGAGAAAACAGGTTACTTACCTGTAGCTGCTCTCCTCTGCATTGTTTATATGTGCATATACAACCCATCTCTCTTTGTATTTTTATGATTTTTCCCATTTATAATCACAGTGGAAACTGTTTCATTTAGCTAATAAATCAGTAAATACACCACAGAACGTGCTGCACTGAGCTTGGTAGTAGGACTAAACTTTATTCTTTTCCTCGCCAGTATGGGAGATATGCATAAGATAGAGCAGGAAATAAAATATAAATGGAGTGATTTGGACAATGAGAGTAGTTTTTCCATTCCAAATCGAAGGAGCTTTCTGACTGGCAGCTGATGAAACGGAAAGGTTTCTAAAAGTTAACTTCTTCTAAACATGAGACAGTCCAATGCAGGGTAGATCACTGCATCTTAAATTGATAGTTTTAACCTTACTATTAAACAATTTTAAAATTTTTTTCTGTTTAATTCCTTTACCTCAATTTTGACTTTAACTTTCGACTGTCTTCTCCAAAATACTTACTGAACCCAGAGACTGTCTTGAACTACTAACAGCTTAGCTTTCCTTTTATACAGCATATCTTCTTCCAGCAGCAGGCACATCAGTGACATTAACAATAAAATAGCAGGGCAAGTTTTTGTCACTGAAACCCACATTGTTACGCAAACTTTGTTATCTGTAAAAATGACAGCAGAATTTTATTGCTGTTTTTTACTAATCTCACTGTATCAACAACGTAGTGTTGCTTCTTTCCTGTTGCTGTTGTGTTGAACTACGAAAGTGGAGGGTTTGGTTTTGGGGGAAGAAAGGGTGTGCTTGCGCTCACCTTTAACAGCAGATATCAAAATTAATAAAATCAGGACAACAGTGATTTAAATTGAAAATTGAACAGAGGAGAAAAACAGAGTGGAAAAATAAGACGAAATTGTGTTTTCAAAATAGTACATTGTATGAATTTCGGGGAATGAATAGTTTTAGTTTTTTGCCAGGATTCAGAGTTCTCTCTTGTTGATACTCAAGGGAATCCATGTGCATGCTGAAGAATATACTCAACCCCTGAAATCTGGAGAGTATAAACTGAGCAGCATTTTAAAAGTGCTCGACTTAGCAGTAAACTGGTAGGAACCATTAACAGTGCATCAGTTTTATTGTTATGTACATGTTGAGCTTCATTTTTCAACAGGTCATTAAGAAGCATTTGCTTTAAGTAGATGTCTGAAAAAACTATTGACAGCAGTCAGGGGGACATCCTCTCTGAAGGATGTGAAAGGGGAAAAAATGATTGAAATTTAGCAGGAGCGTAAATACAATGAAGTACCTGGGCAGAACTGTTTACAGATTATGAGATTCATCTTTTATGTAAGAAGGGTGGGATTTGGTTAGTAGATATAAAAATGGGAACCAGAGATTACTATAAATTCAGGTTCCAGGAAACTGAATTATAATGCTAAATGTTTTTGCAGTTTGTATTTGATTGCAGTTTATTCCCTTGGGTCAAAAATCAGAAGGCTTTAAATTTAGATTAGCTTAAGTGTGCAAATAGCTTGTAAGCAATGACATTTCAGGCTTGCTATCTGCAGCTGAGGAAGATAAACTTTTTTTTTAAAGTTAGAGTTACTGGCAAAGTTCAGACAAATCTAACACACTGTCTAGGTGTGAATATATTTTTATATTAATTTTTAAAATAACCAATACTTTAGTCATTCAAATGCACTTTGTATCTTGATCCTGTTCTTGCTGCTAGTAGGTTACTTCTGAAGGTATCTCCCTAAAGAAAAACTGTATCCCTACACCTAATTTTAGAAGCTTAATTTCTTGTTGCATCCGAAAAAACATAACCTAGTGTAGCTGTGATTTAAAAATCCAAAAACTTGGCCAGGTTAATTCTCATACAGACTACAAATTTGACAAATTTGTTAGATAAGCAGTGTTGGGAGGAAATAGAGCAGTACACCATATAACAGCACACAAAATCAGAGCCAGGGAAGGCAGTGGCACAAATCAGAACGTGCTGATGTGGGTGTAAGGTAAATCTTGTCTGTGAAGATGGAAATAATATTTACGCAGTTAATAGTTACAATACAAAGGGCACAGACAGTTTCTTTAGGTGGCTGCCTGTATTTTGTGATAAATATCCACCCTACTGCTTTGAGTTTTGTCCTAGCTGGGCAGGTGCTGCTTACTCTTTCAGATGCTCAATTCCGGTTTTCTGTCTGGCTAATCCCTAACCTATACCTGTAAGGTAATATTTTGAAAAACTTTCTACTGGAGGAAGAGTAGGAGGAAGACACTTCCACACTTGACAAGATTTTCAGTGAATCAGGTAGAGTAGTGATCAAAATGTAACCTTTACATGCTGCTACTTCCCAAGATTTACGTGCATGACAGGCTACAGAGGGACAAGTCTGAAGTAATCGTTTTCATGTTAATGTTTGCCTTTACCTGCAGTAGGAACCCAGGTTTAAGCTGAAAATTACTTTTGAATGTTGCTGCAACCTGCTTGTTAAAATATAAAAAGTAAGTATGAAAGTAGTAAAATCTCATAGGCTAGTCGAGAAAGGACACCTCTACCGAAAGGTTTATCTTTTTACTTGAACAATAACACCTAAGTATCATACATGTTCATTTAAAACTATTCCTTGTATTTCTTCTCTTTTTCCAATTATTTTTATATCTTACTGAAGGCATTATACTAGATCCTTATATCCAGTGCTTCTTGTTATTGCTAGAAGAGGTACTCTTATGTGCTGGGAAATTCTAAGTGTTTTCTACAGTTAATAACTGGATCTCACACCTTAAGGATACAATGCCACTTGAGAAAGCAATTTACTGGAGTAAAAATAAATTGGATATCTTTAAACTTATTTGGCAACCCTTTAGAACTTGCTTGGAGAAACAGCAACTAAACTGGAAAAAGACAGTGAGGACATGTATTTAATGTTATATACAGGCAATGTGAGTTTCTTGTAAAGGTAATGCTTTAACGCAAGTGAGAGCCCGGGAGAGTGCTCTAAAATTAACTGAAATGTGTATCTAAAAAATGTAAAAATATGAAAGCATGTAAAGGACAAAAGAACTTTAAAGAGTTCTTAAAGAAATGTAAACAATGTAACTGAACTTTTCATGTGCTTAAAAATCTCTTTGTACATGGTGGATTGTAATTTCTACGCGTTTAACTCTGGCTGAAAAAAGCATTTAAAATGTATAGTCTTTTAAGTTAACAAAGTTTTTCCTATCTGAATACTCAAATCAATCTTTTTAAGTGATTAAAAAGGAAGACTGTCTTTTTGTTTCTCTTGTTAATGCTAAAGGCTATATCGTAGCCTGGTTTGCTGAATGTAGGTCTTTTTCCAACAGCATGTCCTACAGTATTTTTTTTAAGCACCCTGCCCAATTTCAAACCACCTTGACAGAGGAATGACCCTCAGAAGTGCTGAGTTTCCCATGTGTTTCAAGAACACAGACCTCCATGTTGAAGAACATGTCACTTTAGTACTGTCCCTGTTGGCTGCAGCTGGCTGAGAATTCAAAGAGGGGGAAGTTGCTAGTATTCTGGGTTTTGGGAAGAGCTTCGCTGTATTAGATGCTCTAGAATCTAATCTCAGTGCCAGGGCTAAAGACATGTTTTAGTTTGATGTGCCAACTATTCAGTCCTGAATCTGGCTTTCCTTTGGAAGTCCAAGAGGTTATTAAATACATAAATTGAAATTTTTCAGAGAAGAATAACTTAGATTGAATTATCTGTATAGGGAATTAAATAAAAATAGCCCATTTAAAGAAATTCTGAACTTTTGCTGAATGTGTTTATAGTAATTGTCTGTTTGATTTTACAGACAGAAGGTGGAAATCAGGATCCAGTAGATGAGAATTAATTTTTTTGTCGTTCATAAGATAGATGGGAAACATTCTATTGACTTAAACCAAATTTACTTTATTATGCCTTAGGTTTTTCTCACCAGAACCAGTGTATCAAAAAGAGAGAACAGAATCTGGTTTGTGCATGTATATTACTAGGTTCCTTTGTATTTCTCTGGAAACTGGAGCACCTGCAAATCCAAATTCAGAGTTTTTACATGTCTTAAAGCTGATGTAGATTAGTTGATCAGACCTTCATCAGGACTTTTTGACACTTGTAATTGTGGAGGAGGGGTGTGTGTGTGTGGAGTCCCTTGGAAGCCATGTTTGTCTTCCGCGAAGCTGAATGTTTTGCACTTTTTGAATCATCCCATAGACATTCCTCCTCTGCATTAGGCTCACACTTCTCCAGTGTCCTTGTAAGTATCCTGGTTAATCTTCCTCTGCCTACAAGAATCACTTTAGACATCTATAATGTCTAAATGATCTTCCCAATCTTACTTGTTTACTGTTTGCTTTCTCCTCACCTGCTGTCTGCATCTTTCAGCTAACTCCAAGGGCTTTCCGTGGCTTTCCCTGGCAAGTCCTTCTACAGTCACCATATGCAGTTTATATTGTCTTCTCTTGGGAGAAGAGAAATGCTCATGCAAACGTTATTCAGTGCACTTCTAATGGTTAGTACAGTGTTGGAAAATAGGAAAATGTCATGTTTTATTTTGGAGAGATGCTTATCTGAGATGCAGGTGAAAAACTAGCGGTAATGGCATGAGAGTTTCAGATTAGTATGATACTATGTTTAGCATATAATGTCACGTATTTTGTAGGTAAAAAACAATTCTATTTCTCTTGGTTAAATCTCAGGTCTAAAAATCAATGTTGTGAAAATACTGGCTATTTGCAGTTTAATTATAACCTTTTAAATACCCATTAACTCCCGCAGAATGACAAGTGGAGAAGGCTCCATCACCTTGCCTTTTTTATTAATTTTTAGGATGTCATTGTCTTGTTCTCCTCCTTCCTTTCCATGCCTTACACAGGTTACAGTTCTCCATTCAAAACTTACTTGATGTTTATTGTGTATAGTAATTGCTGTAAAAATGCCACTTTTGTGGGTGGAATTTGTGAAGTATGTGGCCTAATATTTTAAATGGATGCTTTACCTAGTAAGTGTACCTGCATAAATAGAAAACGTATTGTATGTTACTCTTGTTTACATGTAACCTGATGTTCCCAAATCCTTTATCCTTGTTTGATATTTTGTAAAAGAAAACAATAGAGAATCACAAATGCTCTGCCTAAGCATGGCAATAATATGAAGCTGGAGATAATCATAGAGAAAAGCAAATACGGAATGTTGAGACATTATCTAGGCTTTCCTGATGGGCTCAGTGAAAGATAACTTTTCTATAGGGACTAATTCATAATTTTATCTTATACTAGTTTCCTCCATTTTTTATCAGTGGATTCCAGAGAAGATTTTAAAAAGCTTATCTCCTTGGGAAGTGTGCAAATTGACTTGCAGCCTAAAATTGTGTAGGTGATTATACGAGACTTATTTGCAAATTGAAATTAAAGTTAGTCTTGTAGTGCCTCGTGAGAAGTTGTGGAGGTAGAACTGCCCAGAAATTGTCGCAAAACCCTGTACGCTTCCCCTCTACTACTTTCTCCTTCTTAACATAAATATAGATGTACACACAGATGCACATACACATGCAAACAGAGCAATAATTTTTGCAGGAAAGAATTCTTTGTGTGTGTTGACCTGAGGAACTGCTTTTGAGAGAGGTTATGGTCTTAAACTTGCTGTAAAATGAGCTGATACTGATCGGCATTGTCTCTTTAGAGTTTCAAGTTTTCCATTTCTGTAATAAGGTGGTGAGGCAGAGAGAGTTTGGCAGTAGCGTGAAGAACTGTGCATTTCCTTGTGTTGGTCAAACTTTGATATCTGGGCTGCACTCCGTTTGGGTCCCTTTCAGACATACCCTCCTGTTTTCTGTTTCATTCCCAAACTGTTGTTTTCTTGGAGTTGCTTATGGGAAGAGCAGGCCATTAAGATTGTGTGGTGTATAACAAAGTAACAGAAGTGGGGCGAAGTTTTTAAGCACACATCTTGGTAGTTTTTTTTCCTGTTGCTCCTCCCAGTTGGAAAAAGCTTTGCATTAACATTTCAAGGCTACTTGCTTATAGTCTTTCTTGTCACTCCTTGATATTCTTCTTTACTGTGATGCCTGTAGAGTTCTGACAAGTTACCCTGATGGTTTGCTGAGAACTGCTGCCTGTCAGACTGACAAATAGGGTCTCTCTTTCCTGTATTCTGCCCGTTTGTTTCCGTCTCTGTTGTCTCAGAGATGGTGAAGTAATGTAATTTTGTTCCGTGTCTGAACAATGCCAAGCAAAACAAGGTCCATCTACCAAGAGGTGATCAGTCATACGAGTCATATTGCGGCCTCATATAACACAAGCTAGAAAACAAAGGATGCAAAGTCCAGAATTTGTGTAGTGAAATTTCCTGTCAAAGAAGAAAAATTTAGGGAGGTTGGAAAGTCCTCATACTTTCTTTAAACCCTATTCTTGCCTCCTTAGGGCATTAGATAGGTTGTTTTTTTTTTTAACTAAACTACATTTTTCCATTAACAGTAAAACTTTTTAATTGTGCCATCATGTGCGGATTTCTTGCATGAGTAGCCACAGTGAATTGAAGATTTGCGTTGGCAGTATTAGCTGCTGCTTAATTTTCCTGTGCAAATTATACCTGTTTTTTAAAGGAATATGACATGTATAGGCAGTTACCGCCTATCCTGACCTCTCATGCTGCAGCCATTTTGATCAGTTTAGCTCCAGCATAACAGGTTTTGAAGCTTTTGGGAGCGTGTTTTTCATGGATTGCTGGGGCAGTGTGGCACTACCTGCCTTCCAGCCTCTGTGACTCAGAAGCCACTTAGGTTTTTTTCTGTTCGCTTTGTTTTGTATCTCATTCTCATTTCCATTGCATGGTTCAGACTCATGTTGACTGTTAAAAGGAGATTTGAGGTTTTTAAAGTGTGAATTTAAAAGCTGTATGTCTGACAGCTAAGATTTAGTTCTAGAATGGAATTTGTTTTCCTTATCAAATGGCTCTGGAAACCCGAGGCATGTGTACTTCGCTGGGACTAACCATCCCAGCAAGCGACCTTTCATGTTAACGCTTTCAAAACATTTATATAATTTGGCTGAGACAAAAGAGCAACTTTCTGAAAAATATCATTAGGAGAGAAGGCCCTTAGACATTCCACTAAAACCAGTTTGTCCTTGTAAGCAAGGAATATATAACACAGAGTGTTTCAAATACTTACATAATAAGGAATTAACTTTTTAATTAGAACTGCAAATATCCCTTTTCTGGTATTATTGTTCAAAAGCCAAAGCATTAATTATTTCTTCAACTTATGTATGTAACACTGAGATCAAAGATGAAGAAAGTGAGTCTCACCTGCATGTAGAAGTACTCCGTCCTTTACTATCTAGCTATGACTTTTATTTACAGACTGTGAGGTGGGTTGAAAACCAGCTGCTTGGTCAGGTGCAGTGAACAGTGTCACAAAGTCCAGTTGGAGGCCACTAACCAGTAGTGTATGCCAGGGGTCAGTACTGGGTCCAGTCCGACTTAAGCTCTTCATTAATGATCTGAACAAGGGGGCAGGGTGTACCCTTGGCAAATGTGCAGATGATACCAGACTGGGAGGAGTGGGTGACACACCAGCAGGTCACGCTGCTGTTCAGAGGGATCTCAACAGGTTGGAGAAATGGGCCTACAGGAACTTAATGAAGTTCAATAGGAGAATTGTCAAGTCCTGCACCTGGGGAGGAACAAACCTATGTACCAGTATATGCTGGGGACTGTCCAGCTGGAAAGCAACTTGTCAGAAAAGGACATGGGGGCCTTTGCAGCAAAGAAGGTGAATGATATCTGGAGCTGCATTAGGGAGGAGTGTTTCCAGCAGGTCAAGGGAAGTGATGCTTCCCTCTGCTCAGCCCAAGTGAGGCCACCCCTGTGCTGGGTCCAGTTCTGGGCTCCCTATTACAACAGAGACATACTCTCTTAGACATAACAGAGAGTCCAGCCAAGGGCCATGAGGATGGTGGACTGAAGCTTCTCTCCTGTGAGGAAAGACTGAGAGAGCTGGGACTGTTCAGCTTAGAGAAGAGAAAGCACAGGGTGGATCTCATCAATCAATATATGCAAATATCTGAAGGCAGGATGCAAGAAGATGGAGCCAGGCTCTTCTCAGCCATGCCCAGTGACAGGACCAGAGGCAGTGAGCACAATCTAAAGCACAGGAGGGTTCCTCTGAACTTTGGGAAGTACTTTTTCACTGTGAGGGTGGCTGAGCACTGGCACGGGTTGCCCAGAGAGGCTGTGGAGTTTGCAACCTTGGAGACATTCAAAAGCCATCTGAACACAGTCCTGGGCAACTGCCTCTGTGTAGCCCTGTCTGAGCAGAGGGGTTGGTCCAGGTCACCTCCAGAGGTCCTTTACAACCTCAGCTATTCTGTGTTTTTTTAGATGTATGTGCTGTTAATTTTGATGTCCGCCGAATAAGCATAGGTAGTATAGTTGCAGGATTGGATTTTTGTGTGTGCTAAAATATTCAAATACTCAATTCTGCCTCTTTTGAAAGACTCAGATTCTGCCTTTTGCAAAAGTAGAGGAAATATGAGTGGAAGCATGGGTTGATCCTTATCTCTTTGTATATATGCAAAGACATTCCTATTTCTCCTATTTTATTTCCCCTCTCTCCATTTTAATAACTTTTAAATATGTTTGAAGGAGGTAATGCAAGAGGTGATTAAATGCAGAGTTAGCAGGAGTTGCTCAGTGCGTTTTCCTGACACAAGGGAGAAACAAGAGCCACTCTGCTGGGGTCACCCTGGACAGATCAGTCCGTACACTTACAGCAAGTTTATTTTTGTGGTGTTTTAGACTGTTAGCTTTATCTGATACATCTTGTCAAGTATTTTAGCATTAATTTAAATGTCAGTAATACATTTGCTGTATCTGTCTTTACAACATAGGAAATTCAAGTAATTCCCTCTCATAACCGTTTGCATGAATGACTGAAAAGTCATTTTGCTGGCCTTGAGGAGTTCTAGGGGGGTGTTTACACTTCAAATAAATGAAGATCTTATCCTCTTGCTGTAACCCCAAAGGCTCAGAGTGTGGTGGCTACACCTAGCCCCACCTGCAGTGGGACAGGAAGGATATGCTTTGTCTGGCCTATAGCCCCAGCTGCCGCTGTCCTTGTGGAAGCACGGCTGGCTAATGGCAGGCACACAGACTGGCACCAAGGTTCTTTCCCCCGAGGCTCTGGCCCACTTCGAGCCCTGCCGGAGGAGGTGTGTACAAGGCAGCCTGGGCTTGAGCAGCTCTCAGCAACGTGGATGCCTGCAGCCAAAGCTGCAAGTGCCAGCATGGAAACTCAAAAGCTGAGTTAGGGAGTGAGGAGCACCAGGCTGCAGTGGGCAGCACAGATTTAATTTAGATCTAATGCGCAGTCAAGACAGAGTAGTCGTATGTATGTGCTTCTGCGGCTCCGGCTACCCTGCTAGATGAGACCTCAGGCCTGCACTTAATCTCCCCAACAGTCCTGCGAGGCGGTATTATCCTCATGTGAAATAATTCCTGCAAGATTACCTAAGTGGAAGATCCAGAAATTAAATTCGTGTCTTCTGAGTCACAGTCCAGTGCTTTAACCTTCAATTTCAGAGTATCACTGTTTCCTATACAAATTAAGTTCTTAATTTCTTTCTGCATTAAGGCCCACATTGTAACGGAGAGATTATTTCATGGACCTCAGTCTGTTCATTATCATACGCTCTCTGTAACAGCTTTAATGCAGTTTATGTGGAAGAAGTACTCATAGGAAAATGTCAAATGTAGTTTAGTTCGCTGTAATGCAGCTTAATAAGGAGAAAAAGTGAGCTCTGAATAATCATTGAGAACTGTGTGGATCACACCTTGATAAGCTCTGTGAGGGCTTGCTGCAGCGACGGGGCGAATGCGCAGCTCCTGGCTACCACCCTTTGGACCTCATTTGTAGCTTTTTCTACCTAACACAGTGATAATCAGAGAAGCAAACGGTTCCCTTGGCTCCACATTTGCCTCTTTCCCCACTCACTTATTACCCAGTAAATGTTCCTTCCTGTTCGTCTCTATAAGCTTTTGGTTATCATAGTCTTAAGGAGTCTTTTTATTTCTCATTAGCTTTGTCTGCAACTTCGGCCACAAGTGATTCCTCCTGCGGGAAGGCATTGGCCATCACTTTAACGGGCAGCTTGAAACTGTAGCAGCAATCATTTGAAGTCATATTGTGTTCTTTTATGGTGCACACATGAAATGAGCTGGGTATTTCTGTAATTTTGTTAGCGAACAAGCGTCTCTGTCAGAAAACCAGAAAGTTTTCAGGGAAGGTCAACAGAGCAAAAAGTTAGGTTTTTGGTTTGGTTTTTTCTTTTTTTACTAGTTACCTTCAGAGTTTTTGAAGCAGTCTTTGCAGAACAACCTGGAAGTGCTTGTTTACAAAAACATGATTGTAAAAAGATATTGTCTGAACTTTATTAAGGCTCTTACATATTCTCCATAGACCAGAAGGTATGATGCCTGGTAACTGTCAGCTCTGCTAAATTTAGTTTATTTCCTTTTTATTCCCAGGAGTCTGTGGACAATAAAGGGGTTGAATTGACTGAGTTAGTAATTTTCTGGTAAGCGTTTAACTGAAAACAGTCAGCCTGTGGTGATCTGACTATACAAATACACTAATACCAAATACACTAATAACTAAACAATTATTTCATAAAAAAATAAATGAAATTGTTTTGACACTCATCATACAGGATGAAGTGTGAAGTTTTAAAGAAAGTTATTTTAATAAGTTCATTTATAAATGTGTTTTATAAAATGTGACAAGATGTTGAGATTTTATTGAGATTAAATATATTGGTGAGCTTTAACAAGACACTGATTTGCATGAGGGAATTCACATGGTGGAAATGTGGTGGTTTTGTTTCTCTTTTTTTTTTTTTTTAGAAGAGCCCAATCTGTTTTAGAATAGAAAAATGTTGAACTCCAGGATTTCCAAAAGGTGAATAATATCTGTCTTGATGCTTCATTGACTTCGATACCATTTGAAGAGTTATCTGCAAAAAGATGCTCAATTAATGTACAATGCTGAAGTTTTCTTGTAAACTGAAAACCATTTTTATAGGTTAGCACCCATTCAGAACTGCTCTTTCTCAAGAAATGTGAAAGGAAATATTTATCTAAGAAGCTTTGTTTTGATTCCATAGCATTTTTCAAGTTTTCTAGAATTTGGCAATGAGTTTCTCCATGTAAAGAAAAATATCTCTCTGGGAAAAGTAATGTGTTTTTTTTAAAAAGTAAAGTTTTTATGTCACATCAAGACTTTAAGTATTGCAGTCAGCAACGTACCTATAGGTTAACTGCATATAAGCAGTTTGTTTTTGTATAAGCATTGCTGAGTGATGTTTCTGAGGATGTTCAATGCATAATATATTGTGGTAGAGAAAAAGGAAGAGAAACATAATAAGACTACAATGCTAAATTAAAATGTATCTCTTCTAAATAGATATACGTTATTTATGTCAATACAAGAATAATGCATAACGTACAAAAATCAGTTGCCACTCTGAAATAGTGTGTGAAGCTCTGTGTGCTGTGTTGTAATGAGGAATTCTAATTGCCCAAACATTTAACGCGTTGCAATTAATACCGTAAAGCACTTTTCACACTTTCACTGATACTATCTTGCAAAAATTGTAAATTGATCTCGTAATGCTTCTGATTTTCCCTTTGTCTGATCTGTGAAAAGATGCTGTGCGTGTATTAGAAACCAACTGTACTAACGATGCCTTTTTTATTGGCTGAGGTAATAGAGTCTGAAAACACCTACCGTTCATTTGTAGGCTAGTTTCATAACCTGCAGGTTTTGGGTGTTTATGGTTGCCGTGATTTAGAGATACAATGCTAACACGGAGGTACGTAACGATGGCAGTTTCTATTTGCATAACTCTATTTCTTAATCCCTTCGGCTTGGAAAATCTCATATCGGTGTTTTATCTTGTGGAATGTTAATATCTGAAGTTTTTTTAAAAAATTATTCACTTGCTTTTTTCACTAATTACTTTTAAAGGAGATTTTCAATTATTAAAATGATTGTAGTACTTGAACTATAGTAGCTGCAGTGTCTCTGGAGAAAAGCAAGACAAATATAAGAAATTTAAAGAAAACAGGTGTATCTAGTCTTGTGTTTAAATTTTCAACAGGCAAAAAAAATTATTGTGAGCAAATTTGCTGCATTGTTGAGTGAAAGTTCATAAGTACAAAAGAGCAGTGAGAAATATCTGTGAAAACTGAACTGACGGATTCACTGCTGGAATGATACGGAGTGTTTCATCGGGACATTCACATCATTTGTGCTTTCAGTATGGTTAAGATGAAGCTTAACTTTTAATATCCACTGTAGCGTTTTTTTTCAGATATTATCTTCTGTATGTCATGGAATAACCTTCCCGCTATCACAAAATAGTTGGGATAATTCCACAGTTGCATAATTTTAGATTTTTGCTCAGGACAATGAAAAAGCCTGAAAAATAGGTTTAGCCAATTTTGTACACACCATGTAAAGATGAGACAGGACACAGGACAAACTTCTGTGCTCAAAATAATAGGGGATTGCCTTTTCTTGATGCTTACCAGGTGTGTCTGCCCAAAAGGTAAGACAGCACTCCTGTGCTGTCACACACGGAGTGCTTTCACATTATGGGATGATCTGAACTGCCCGGAAAAAGCCTCTCCAAGGTGACAACTTCAGTGTCTTGGGCTCTGCATTCTTGAACAAGTGCCTCTTCTATTGTGCTTGAGGATACACTGTATTAGAGAGCTGTACTTTCAAGACAGGATTATAATGGAGTGAAAATTAAGGTACTGTATTTTTGAAATGTCTGGTATGATTGCTAAACACTGACCTTCTGATTTCCTTACAAATCAGATTATGGGAATTACTCCATGCTTTCGCTATACTGTCCCCTTTGCAGGTGCACCTGTATATTTTCACATTTGATCTTTTTCATATGAAAAAGCATAGATCCTGAACACGCTCATCCACTCCTAATGATGATTTTTCTTTTATTCTGCTTTAATTGTAGTATTTTCTTCATGCTAAGTTCTGAAAGTATCAGTCTTGACGCACTTTGAGCTGTGCAACTGATAAGATTAACAGAAAAAGGAAGAGCTGAACTCAGTTTGAAAGGTGAAGTTTAAAAAATGTTGAAAAACCATGTTCAAGTCATACGGGAGGAGAGTAGATTCCCCTGGGTTTATGACTTGATGTGCTGAAACTGATGGTTAAAGGTTTGTTTCACCTGTGGGCCAGTTCCCAATACAATCCCTTCCATGTTCCTCTACCTCTGATTTCCATTCTTACCCTTTCCGAACTATTTCCCTGGAGAATTTCCAGCGTTGTATTATAAAATGTCCCAATACAATTGGTCGGAAAATCAAGGGATAGAGAATACTTTATGTTTAGAGTGCTGTACCAAAATTTGCCTTTTTTATAAAAAAAAAAAAGCTTTTCAGAAGTTTCACTTCTGTACCTGATGCCAATTTTTATAGCAGCATTTTAGGCCAAGAATGTACCTATGTACCTATTGCGTAACTATAGCGAACAGAGCATGGAATAACATACCACTATGAGGAATTCAGTGGTTAAGACGTGGTTTTGAAGGAGATGCCGTAAACGTGAGAGGCTGTGCACTGTCTGTAACGGGTGCTTGTGGTTTTTTTTTCCCAGATGCAAGAATGATGGTATGTCCTTGTATCGAAACAAGTTCTTATGAGCAGGTGAAAGATGCCCAGCGGTGCTGAGTTATGGTTATGGGTTCATTTACCAAATAGATTTTAATTGCTGCTGTTGTAATTGATTTGGACTGGCATAAAACTAAAGCATTTCTTGAGCATCATAATCAGGTCACGTTGGTTTGTGTTTCTTACCGATACCAGGGGCTGTGCAGATCCACTAAGGAATAAGGAATCCCTACCTAGGGATCTGGGAAAGGAGCAGATGTACGGCAGGAGTAATCTTACTTGAATAGTTCCAGTAATGCAGAAGTGTTCAGGTGCTGGGCTCAGCTTCAGGGACAAACTTCCTATATCACTGAAGTGCTGAAATTCTAATTCAGATGCAGCTTTCAGCAGCTACCACACAGGTGTATAAACAAGCATCCATATTTCAATTCCCATGTTGACGTTTGGGTAAAATGACCAGATTTCCTTGGGGATGCTCAGCTTATGCTGAAAATCTCATCCTAGATGTAGATGTTGATAAAATTGAAAATCTGTGGAATTTTTAGTTTGGTTTTAGTATTGAATTCATGTTAAAATTTTTCAAGTATCTATGTAGGACAAAGCGTCTACTGAGGTAAGCGAGTTACAAACCGGTTCTGTCATCAAACCAGACAAAAGAACATCTTGATTTTCATTTTACAGTAACTGGTACTAAATGCTAGAATAGTATGTGCCAGATTTTCTTGTATTTCTTTTCTTGTTTCAAAACAATTAGACGTATAACTCTAACTTATAATCAAAACAAAATGGATGGAGATTTCAATTTCCAGTCTCTGGGGCACAGACATTTGCATTTGAAGATAAAAATGTCGACCAGGTGAATGGCTGTCTAAGGCTCTGATCGTTCTTGTTTCCCTGTGAGTGTTCGTGGCCATGAAGGTTAATGGACTGCAACATTGGAAACTGAAGTTTCTACATTTATCAGGGCTATTTCCAGACTGAGCTTCTGTACTCTTGATATATATTTGTTTGGGGTCTTTTTCTTTAAAAATAAAACTATTTGTATGTGAAATGGTGTGTTTTAGGTGGAGCCTGTCCAAAACAAAACAAATATGCTTTATTAAAATTTATAGCTTACAGTTGTCCATATAGCTGCAGACAGGTTGTTCTAGCCTGCTTTAATTTTATATTTTGATTTAAATACTAATTCAGAAACAGAGGTTGTTTCAAATCTTTCCCATTAATTTCTTGTATTGAAAAGAACAAGCTTGTGCTTTTCTTTGAAGGAAAGTATCTTGGATGGGTTCCTGTCTGATGTTCCATCTTCCTTGTAAAATAGTCTTTGAAATGGCAGATGCTTGAGAACAAACGAAATAAAGAAAAATAACCCCCCACCTTATTATCTAGATCAACATAATTTATTCACATCCTAAAAGTAGCAGTTACGGAGAAGAGCCAGCCCTCCACGCCACTACTGGTCAATGTTACTGTGACCTATACAGCCCTTCCCCGGCTGTGGATGGAGTCTGCAGCCCTGCAGAGGGGTGGCTTTGGAAAGCTCCTTTCTTTCCAACGCACAGCTCGAAGAGCTTTGTCATGAAACATTAACATCAGATGGAGAGTGACACACCCATGCACCTGGTTTTCTGAAATGGAGACACATAAGCCTATATTATTTCGCTGGCTATTTTTTCACCTGCTGGCCAAGAATTCTGCCCAAGCTGCCCCAAGTATTCCAGGATGCACTTGGAAAGGAGGCAGGCAGGGGTATCTGTTTACTTATTTGACTTTTGTCAAGCTTTCCCTGCCCCTTTTCATGCCAGATTAGCTAACTAATTACTGGACCGCCCCCCTCTGCTGGCTCTGCCCTCCTGCAGGGGTGGCCCTGGTGCCTGCAAGTATGTCGAGGAACCTGTTGGGGCAGAGGAAGTGTCTTAAGGCTGACCTGGGAAAAAAGCAAAAATATCCACAACTCCAAAATGCTGGTTTATTAAATCTAGGCATGGTTAACTGGGTAAGAGTATTCTGTTTTCTACTTGATAACTTGTTTTCTCCAGCAGATGAATGCTGATTATTTTCTAACACCAATTTCTGGTCAGTAATTGATCTTTTTCTAGCAATTGACCTTTTTGGTTTTGGGGCTTGGGTAACGTGGGTTAGGGTCTGTGTGTCACTTTTGTTGTTTTCATGCTCGTTGTGTCATTGCTAGTTCTTAATGTCGTTAAATTGCTATTAAATGGAGCCTTATTGTTGATGTGCTCTCATGCTTTGAGGTTTGCTGTGTTAGTTGCTTAACAGAACATTCTTTTTTACCTGGTGTTTTAGAGAAGTAATAGGGGTGGTTTCTGTAGCTTCTGAGGACTGGAGGGGTCTGAGGTGAGCAGCTGCTGCTCCTCCGGTGTAACTGTGTGGTATATCTGGTGTAGGCACTCCAATGGTTTTTCCATTTGTTTCAGAGTTCTGAACTGAAAGTACTGGGAAACCAAATCTGATAATTCTGCTATCTAAACAACTGTAAATCAACTTTTAAGACATCTTTAAGGTGGTCAGTAAAATTTTAGAGGAATTGATGGCTGCCAAATACTATAGTGCTTTCCCAAACTCTGTTATTTTAATGTACCCCTCCTTATAAAAATGTCTTAGTAAAATATGTGCATATTTATATAGCTGCTTTCAAAAGCAGAGGTACCATCAGGGAGAAAATGAGTAGTGCTTGTTGTTTCACTCAATAAAAAATATTGCTGGTGCCGTTCCATGTGGTTTTTCAGACTACATTATGTGGCATCCTTTAATTACTCCACAGAATTGACTGCAGTGTTACTGGCTGGCTTCAGGGGGAGCCAGGGAGGCAAGGGAACTTTTTCTGTCCTTTGAACGGTGGTTAAATGGTTCAGTTACCTTTCAGAAGACAGATAGTGGCAGGGAAAGGACAAACAAGACAACAGTAAATGAAGAAAGATTGATGGCCAGTGAGATCAGTGAGAGTTTTCTGTCTAAAAATAACTTCCCCAGCTTTCTGAATAGTCAGGGAGAGAGTAGAAAAAAAGGTGTTGTTTTAACGCTGTATCCTGATGTGCTGGTAAGCAGTTAAACATGCCTGGAACTCCGTATGCCTCAGAAAAGGAAGCGGTAAAGCTTGATCTAACAGTTTTTGGGGACTCGCAAGCTATATAATGACATGGGTTTACACTGCTTATGATAATTGGTACCTTTGATACTGAAATGGCCTTCAACCCCATTGGTGGTGTGTGTTGTTGTAAAGCAATCCACTGCAGCGTATGTTTGAGGTTTTTAAATTATTCTGTATCGTACAGTGCGGTGCATGTCATCCTGCCGTAATGGGGCACTTCAACATCTGTGGTGTTCTGTGCCCTTTAAACTTACTGTACGATAGAGTGCTTGAACGTGCTTTTCATGTGAATATCTGTGACAGAGCCTGCACTACTGCAGTTATTTATCATGCCATTATACAAGTTTAAGTGCGTATTTGTGGAAAGTACCAACCCAAAGACCTTTTATTCAAATGCAGACAGAGAGGTACTGTAAGTACGATCTCTTAAGAGAGTAAAGACAAGAGTCTAGGAAGCAGAAAACTTGAAAGCAAGAGGTGATGGCGATTTTTTTTGTTTGTTTGTTTGTTTTTTTTTTTTGTTTTTCCCTCCTTAAAAAGAAGACATGTTTTGTCTTTGACAAGAAAACCTGCTTGGTTTAATGCCTGGATTTTGTAATGAGGTTAGAGTCGTCGTGTGACCTTGCAGTTGGGAACTTTGGACACGGGTGGCACTGGATTATGCACAGTCGTGCTTGGGGATGTGAGGGGAAGGAGGAAGAAGGAGAAGACAAAAGAAAATATGGTAGTTGGTCTGGTTTGTATAGAATGAAACTGTGACTATGGTGGCATAGCTTGAGTAGCCATTGAAATTTTCTGAGTGTGTTCTTTTGAGAAGGGCTCTCAAGAGCCATCTGAATTAAACAGTAGATGTTAAGTATTTAAAAATAATTTCTAATCCGTGGGCATCCTTCTCCACCTGTTTTTACATTTAAATGCCCTTGTTTTCTTCCTCATCTCTTTAGGATTGCTTCATATTGTAGTATCACTTCTTGAGCTCTTCATCCTCTTCAGACCAATCATGGTGTAAGGTTGAGTCTGTTTCTGTAGTAATTTAGGAATGCTTTTTGTGAGTGAATCGATGAGTAAGAGTTGAATGTTTATGCTGCTTTACCCTGGAAAGTATAGCTACCTACTATATACCTTTATTTTGGTGATGAATACATTGGTACAGTCAGACGAAGATGATAACCCTCCAGGAAGTTAACTGGGATCTTTTCAAGATTGTTTGTGAAATTTGACATAGCCAAACAAATAATTGTGTAGGAAGGGTTTTGCTGAGAGAAGGGGCAAGGCCAGAAGAGTACCCAGGTTTTGCTGTATTGTAATTTTCTAGGAAGCTCTAACTGTGTTAATGCGTATGCCATGACTTCCTCAATATCGCAAATCTTGAAAGGAAAGCTTCGGTAAAGCGCTGGGAGCGGCTCTGATTTGCCACGTCTTTGCCAATCCCTTTCTTTGGGACAGATTGAACAAAATTCTCTGTAAAAAGCGGGGGTGAGTGGGAGCACAGAATCCCTGTGGAAAGGACACAGCAGTGAAGCACATTATCGCATAGCAGCAGTTTTAACTTATGTTAGAACTGTAGCTCTGAAAGGCTTGTTATGTGTAATTGTGATAATAAATCGTAGAAAATTTCCCTAGCATTTCAACCGATTTTTAAATATCCTACTCGTGTAAGCTTTTTTGAAAGTCCTGTGGGAATTATTTAATATAAACCTGAAGATTTTGGTATTTTTAATGAGTCGGGAGTATGTGCAGAGTGGCTTGGCAATATTTCAGTTTTGTAGATTACTTGGATCTGTTAATTAATACAGCTCTTTGAGGCCTTTTTGTGAAGACTAATGGGTTCCCTAAAGAGTAACAGGAGACCTGCAAGCCTTTTGAGATTAGTGCTATTTTAAATTATGCCAAAGTTTACTCGATTAAACATTATCTGTTGATGAGAGGAGGACGGAAATTCACAAGAGACACGGTAAAGATAACCACCCATTTATACTCATTTTCTTTTCCCTATCTACACAAAATACATAAATGAAAGAATTTTTAGATAACATTAAGATTTAGAAATAACTAAGTAGGAGGGAAATGTTTCAAGGCTGAGGAACAACATGCCCAAGAAGAGAAGCACTGGGAGGGTTATCCTCCCCATCATCTATGGATCTGGGAGTCTTCATAACTTAGACAGGAGGATTGAATCTGTGCTAGTCCTGGGCAGGCTGACAGAGTGAGTTTGAGCAAGAAACTGGGCCCATGCGAACTTGGGAGAAATGTGTGGGTTTTTTCTTCTTTTCAGGAAATTCAGTACTCTAGGCTTCGTAGACCTCAGAGTCAAATCAGCGTCTTTGCAGGAAGGTACTGCTTTGAACCACAGCACGAATTAGGATTCTTTACCAGTCGTAAACTAAGAGTCCTCCAATCCGTCATTTACTATTAAATAGACTGCGAATTGTGGATGTGATCTTTAAGTTCATCCACATTGACTGGAATCATGCCTGGATCTGTACTCTCATGGCTTCCAATCCTTCATCACTGGAAAAACTGTGTAGTATAGCATAATGTCAGGTTTTCGACCTACGGAGAATACCGGAGTGATGGTCAGAGACATGTCTTACGAGGTCTTTCAAAGTTCATGTTCTTTATTTTTGCCGTTTATTGTCAGAGTCTTACATATCAATTCTTCTGGCCTTCTACTTTGTGTACCATTTTGAAGTCTGTGGCTGAACCGTGCGGTGTGGTGGTCTGCAAAGGCAGTTTGTTTTTGATGACTCATTTTTCTATGGAATACGTGTTAAGCACTTCAGTTTGGTCTAATTTAGAGTGAAGTTGCAGACACTAATCCCTCTTCTTTTTGCTACTCTATCTGCTGATGATTTTTCTCTTGTGTAAAACCTCTTCCTGTGGCCCCTTTTTTTTTCGTTTTGATTTCCTTTTGTTGTTGGTTCTGCCCCGTTTGGGGGAAGCTACAGCTAAACAGATAAACTAAAGTAATATGAATAGTTTTATTTACATGTCCTTCCTTTATGACCGTTTTCCTGTCTCTCGTTGAGGTCAGACCAGTTCTGAGACAGTAACGTGCTGTTGGGCAGAGAATAAGGAGCACTGATGCAGCTGTAACCAGTACAGGCACCTTATTAAAACCAGTCAGGTTTGTGGGCTTTCTGAGCACCTCAGCATTCATCTTGCACTGGGAGCTGCTCTTTGCTGTCCTTTCTGCCTTTGAAAACTTTTTTTAATACTTTGGAGCACACACTGATGGATGCTTATCAGTTTGAAGGCCATCTTTTCCAGATAAAAGATAGCCCTTTGCTAGGCTGTGCTCCGTTTGCTGAAATGAAGTCATGTGAGGCTCTTTTTGTAGGTGCTGTCAGTAACTTTCATACTCTTTCAATTTAGAACTATGGTTTAACTTTCATCACCGAATTTAGAATTTAATTTTTGTGTTAACTTTGATATTGTGACCCACCTGTACCATCCCCGGAACCTTCCAGTTGAGTGAAGGATTTCAAAATAACGAACCCAGTTTTAAGCTTAAGATTTTAATTTGCCGTGGAATTCATGTTTCCAAACCTTTTGCAAGTTCTAAATACCCGCTGCTTCCCGAGTGATTTGCTCTTTTGCTGAGTGGCCTGACTGACAGTTCTTACTCTGAGAGAAAGGTACAGTCAGGGTGTACTTTCTTCTGGGTCAAGAGGCACCAGCTTTAATACAGTTCTCATTCCATGCTGTTACAAGCCCCATGGAGTGTTTTAGACTTCCTACTGCATTTGAAAGTAATAGAATAGTGTTCATGGAAGGTGATTGGATGATAAATGAAAGCGCTTTCATTATAAAAATTGGATGTTCAAGGCATTTAGGAACTTCCGTGAATTAAATGGCACAAAAAGTATATGAGTTGAGAAATCTCAGCTTCTTATCCTGAATAAATGGAAAAGCTTTCAAAATTCTGGCGATAAAATATCTGTTAAAATAGTTTAGGCTACATAGTCTTAGTTTTTGCTTTCTGAAGATTTATACAAACTTTCTCTAAGGACTGTCTTGCCTGCGTAATAGGGTGTTTGTTTGGAGGAGGAGAATGTTTGATAAAGGCGTTATAATGCTTATTAATATGAAAGTTCTGCTTAATTTCATGAAAGTCCTCCAAAGTCTCGAATCAGGAGACTTGCTCTTGCAGATGGAAGATGCCTGTTGCTTTTGAAACGGTGGCAGTGGCTTTACAAAGCAGAGTAGTTAGTTCAGTACCATGAGTAGGGAATATGCAGTCCTGAATTAGTTGTTCTCCTACATACAAGCTATGCACTCTTTGAACACCCGAGATTATTTGCAGTGAGCCAAGTCTAGTGTTGGTGATTCTTAGAATTATATGGTGAGTTTCATGGAATTGGCTTGGGGTTTTTTCCTTTATTTTTTGTTGGTTTAAATCTTATTTTGTGTGAGTACATACGTGACAGAATACATGAAAATCCTTTCCTCTAGAGAAAAAAAATATCAAGAAAACCCACAACCAATAAAAGATAGCTGCTGTGGAGAGCAATTAAAAACCTGGGGAATACTTCCCCCCCCAACCCCGTTTGATTTTAAAAATCTATTATTTTAATTCTGACTTTTATTGTGGAACCAGACAGCATTTCTGCCATCAGTTCACTTTAGCTGAAGACTCTCCGCTCTGGTTGAAATTCAAACCTGTGTTTTCCAGTTCAGAAGTCTTTCATGTTTTGATGACATATCTTTTGGCTTTTTTTTTCTGTTGTTCTATTGATTCCTTTAAGAGTTTTATGTATTTCTTATTATTTCCCACCCCTCATGAGTAAATGTTTTTTACTTTCTTAAGAATTTGTGTTATATTTTAATCTGTTTGAGTTTTGGGGAGTTACTTTTGCTTTTTTTTTTTTCCTTTTATAGGTTGGAGGCTTTTGAGTTTTGTAAGGTTATGTTGGTGTATTGCTATGTTTGATAAAGACCACAGCAGACTTCCTTAGCACTGCAGAAGGCAGTTCAGTTCCAGTTTGGAGTGGGTCGCCAGAACATCGGTACGTTGTTAACCCTGTGACGTCTCAAAAAGCCATCCTGTCCATGGCTGTATCGTAGCACTGTTACCTTTGGCTTCATTTGGCTTGAATAAAATGTTAAATAGTGTGATGAATTGTCATGTGCCTAATAAATGGATATGTGAAAAATCATTTCGCTTTTAACTCTTTTATTGTTATTTTTAAAATTTGTTTTCATTGAAAGGCCCTGCCTTTATAGAACTCGGATACAGGTCCTGTAGAACTTGGCAGTGTGACCTTTTCTGTCATGAATTATTCTTCATACTACTGATGTTTAAATAACCTAGCAGTACAAAATAATACAATGTAAATTAGGTTTTTACAGAAAAGTCACCTAATTTTTCATTTCTCTTGTAAAGCTCCATGCATTCAAGCTGTTGAACGTGTTTATAATAAGCATTTTAAACAGCTGTAGCTGGACTTAACAGGAAGAGTTTGAGTATGCATTTCATAGTTAAGTAAATTAAATGGAATTTGGAATATTTCACTAATGGAAAAATCACCTAATTCTTGTTGAAAATTGAAGATAGGCTTTCACTAATGCTGTGCTTTCACTTAACAAGTTAATGCCTTTCTGTTTACCCAAAAGGAAAAAACTCAATGACAAATGATGGAACTGCAGTCCCTTCTTACTTTGTTGTGCCATTATCAGTATTTTATTCTAACACACTGACGTTTCTTGCATGGTACAATAACCTCAGTCAGCAGGAAATGCACAAAATAAATAATTGCAACTTCTCCATTAGCATAGTATCGTTCAGTACACTACAAGCTGAATAAAATGAGAAGAATTAATGGAGTTACAGGCAAAAGCCCCAGAGCAATAATGATTCAGGGATATTAAATTAACAAGTAATTGCATTAAAATAAAATCACAGTCCTGACTTAATTCACGACACTTTTCTTACTGCTGAAGTGTGGGCTCCTGTGTTTCTCCTCTTCTTGGGACATGGAGCTTGATTAGAAGCTCTTCCACAGCGTGACCTTACTTTCCGTTAGTTACCCTGTTGTTGTAACACTGACAGCACAGTAATACCTCAATGCCAAAACTGCATCCGGGGCAAAATCTTATTCTGGACTAGAATATCTCACTATTGGATACCCAGTAACTGGGATTATCTTTCCTAACTTCAGTGAGGTGACAGGTCCAAGCCAGCTTTCTAGACCAGGACAGGAAGGGGTAGTCTCTGAAGACATCTGCTGCTCTCCTGTGCATCTTTGAGCTGTAGCTCTCTGAGAAGGAGAGTAGCTCAGAGGCACAAAGGGCAGAAGCAATGCTGCTGTCTACAGCTGCTCAAAAGCAGACGTAGTGAGTCTCTGCTGGTGTCTTCTGCTGCACCAGCACTGGGACTGTGAACAGACTGTTGGATGGATCATGCTTCCCATCCCATCTGATTTACCACTGTTCAGTAGAGGGCAGAGTCCTGCATCCTTTCTACTAATATAGCAGCCCACCCACATGACAAAATTTATTTGGACGGATGTTTACCTTTCTGGGATTAATGATCTGTCAATAGAGGGTTTTTGTTTTTTTCAATTGACTTAGTTAACTAATTTAGGGGTTTTTTACAATTGAGTTAGGGCTTCGTTTCTCCTCTTAAGAGTTTGCAAGAGTAAAGCAGAGGAGGAAAGAGATTGGCAGGGAAAGGGAAATAAACTTGTGTATGATGAGTAATATGATTCTGTTGACAGTATTCATACTGCTTTTGTGGCTGTCAGTGCACTCGCATTAGAACTCAGTGGCCACATAAAAGTGAGATTGGAGAGAAAAGAGAGATCCCATCAAGTGCACAAATGATCCCACATTTATTGATGGTAGAGAATCTGTGCGATTAAGAGATTTTTTTTCTTGTCAGAAAAGGTGGAAGGAACTAGAGACAGTTTTCAATCAGTGATGAAATGGATATTTGTAGAGAACAGGGCTTGGTAAATTCCTTTGCTCCTGAACATGCTTTTGTTTTCACAGGTTCTACAGGTACCTTCTTACTGAAGTATTTCGATAAGCATTTCTTTCTTTTTGCCAAATACTGGAATTTTTACAAGCTTTCTTTTTGATGTAAGACTTTAAAGTAAAAGAAAAGAAACAATTTCCTAAAATTCAGCAAGTAAAGGTGACCTTCCTTTGCAGAACCTCTAACAGTTTCTGGCCTGTACCTGTGTATGCTTCTATTGATGTACTTTGATGAAAAGCCTGTCATGTTGGCTTTTTAGATTTTTGTCAGAACATGCCAGGTTGGCCCACTCAGGGTTATTTTTAAAATATCAGGTATTTCTCTTTCCTGTGCTACATAAAAGTTGTGTTGCTCTACTAGTCAAGTCCATTAAATAACTCATGGAATTTTAGTTTTCAGACTTAGAAAATAATTTCCATATGGTTCCCTTTAGAGTGTCATGTCTAGGATCAAGAACTAGTCAAAATTGCAGACTGAAAATTGACAGTATGTGTAGTGTATCTTGGATGCCTTCTTCAAACCTCACATCATTGCAGCTGGAAGCGTGCAAACAAGGAATGAGAAACTGCATATTTCAGTATCGTGCTATTTCTTGTGTGTTCCACTAATCTAATTTTCAGTTACTTCAGGGACTGTAACTAGAATGTTGAGAAGCTTGCATTTTATATCTCATAACGGTTGAAATGGATATGGTTTGGATTTATGTGCGTTCACTTATGAAAGTGATGTGGTTTCCTTGCCATACCTGCACATTTATGTAACATCTTTTAAATTTTAGTCAATAAGTAAAAAATGCAGGAACATTATATGCTGAAACTTATAAAGAGATATTTGGTGGTTTTTTACATGTCATTGTGCCTTTATAACCTAAGTGTAGTATCTATGCCACTAGCATTTTGTTTAATAAAAATTAATTATTTTGGTGTTTTTTTCAGCTGCTAAATGTAATTATTTTCATTTGCCTTTAGGGAATTTGAACTACTTGATTTTGTTCTGAACAAAAAAAAAAAAAGGAGTTGGGGGAGGAAAAATCAGCCATTTAACAGTCTTCTGGTAGCAATGAGCTAAAACTGAGTGTACAGTGAGAGACGGCATGAAACAACTTCTAGAATTGTCACCACTGCAGGGCTTTGCCCTTGTGGACACTGACATCCAGAGCAGCAGGCTGACAACCTTACACATGACAGGAAGAATGTATTGTGGGAACTATAGCCCTGTTTCTTCCATGAATCTTGTGTTAGATGATCGGTGATGTGGACTTTGTCTATAAATGCCGCTAAAAAGGTCTTTGGTGGGATTAAAAGAGCACACTGGGACTTGAGCTGCTGCAAAGATGAATGATGGAAATGAGTCTAAAGGTGCTTTACATTCAAAGGCTTAAGGGAATAATAACCAAAGCACATCTGCTAAGGTCACGTAAAAGATGAAATTTCTAGGTTTGAACAATCCAAACTGTGGAAAGTGCATGGAATGTAATGACTTATCAGTGGATGTACAACTGTACTACCTAACAGCCGTGTACAAAGACTCTGGGTGCGAGAGATTAAATGTTTTGACTGAAAAGACACCAATTAAAGAAGGAAGGGAACATGAATATGCCTTAGAAATAGGCATATTAATAAGTAATAAGTCTACAGAAGTCACTGCTCTTACTCCAGACCCAGTTCTGTATCTGAAGCATTTCAAGATCTCTGGGGGATAAAGGTGTCAAAATCAGGTGTATGCTGTAGGGTAAGAAGAAGCTGGGAGATAACTGGTTAACAAAACATCTTAAAGCTGATGTTTTTCTCAGATTGAAACTTGGTTTCCCAAAAGGAATAAGCTTTTGTCTTTCCTCTTACCATTCATTTTTTGTATGACTGCTGATTTTCAGAAGGCTGTAAAGTTGGGGTGTGTGGGGGGGAATATCTACATTTATGGTTGCTTTCCATGGATTTTTGAGGCAGCCTTTCTCTTTCATTTAAAATAATATGTCTGTTCATGCTCCTGAATCTATCAGGTATTGAAATTTTCAGTGTCACTATTTTTATATCTTAAGATTCAGATGAGTTAGATTGAAATGTTAGGCTGCTTTACAATTATACAGATCAGGCAATAAAACAGACACTTGTGAATCTGGCATTGTGTACAAATACTCCTGCAAGATTAAAGGCCAAATATGGAACAGGTGATTCTTACTAAATGTGTTAAATCGTATATTTGTGCTTTAATGTTACTTAGGTGGTTGACCTAAAGTAGTTTTTCAAATACCTCTTCAGAAATTCTTCACTCATCAGGATTAAACAGGCCAATGGACATCCTTATGCACAAGGTTTCAACAATTTCATTTCAAACCAAACTTTTTTTCTTCTTGCTTTTTTAGACTTGAGAACTAGTGAAGGCAAGATGGGCACACCATAGCCTTACTGAGATAACCTGGGAGTCACTGGTGACGACGAGCCCAGGTTCTGAATGCCAGCTAGGGCATTTATTTTTGTGGTGGAAGTGAATGGTGCTTTTGCTGAGCTGATGTTATCGTGCCTAACTTGATAGTTGAAAAGACTGAGTACCTGCAAAATTACTCCAAGGAGCAGAGAGTCATCTTGAAACAGTGGCTTTCTTCAGTAAGTGTGAAGAACATAGCTTGAGGGAGGTGGCTTTCTGGCGCAGTGTGACAGCCATGGGTAGAGGAAGCTTTGTGTCAAGGCAGGTTTTTTCTATTGAGTTGCAATTCAATAGTCACTGTAAACTGCATTGCTGAAATGTTTTAAGTCTTAGTATTTTGTTTCTTTCATGGCTATGTGTCTAAGTTAAAACACTGTCCAGAAGTTTAGTGTGTAGACTCATAGAGTCACTCCTGGACTCCTAAAGTAGCATTGTCTAGTTTTCTTTAAGTATGCTTTTGTTACAGTAGTCTCTTTGTCATTGTTTGCAATGTGGTTCAAATATTGCAAGAATTAGGGGCAACATGCACCAATTTTATGTTTTGTGTTTGGGCTATTGATGTTTTAGTATGAGACCTGGTTTGCAGAAGCCCTGAATCATAGTCATTGGATTTTTGTCATGAATCGGGCAGTGATAGACTGAAGTGAGTGTTTATTTTTAAGAGCTACTATAGGTAACTGTTTCTTAACGTATTTATATCACTCACTTGAGCATAGTCATGAGAGAATTAAGGATGCATTTAGGTGGAAGTCAGCTCTAAAATACTAGATCACCTAGATCTGCTAAATGTAGCTCCTGATCCTACATTTAGGGAGTATGTGAACTGTAGTCTAGTAGTGTTGCTTCAGCAACACTGGAGCAGTTTGGTGACAGCTTCTTCCTGGTAAAAATGCAGCACAGATTGCCAGTGACAAATTCTGCGTATCAACCAGCTGCCCTCCTTCCTTTCGTTGTTACTACAAAGCCCTGGGACTAGTCTATCCGAGCCTATTAGTTTGCTCATAATGGTGCTGCTGTTAATGGCTGTAGGGGACAGGTATGTGTTTTATTTCTGAATAAAAGAAATGACATTGTCTTTGTCTTTTCAGTGTCTTTAAACTGACAGCCTGCGCAGGAGAAGAATAGAGGGTGTTAAATGAAAAAATGGGCCATCTTGTCTACCAAGACGAGCTTTTTCAGCCCAGTGCCTGCATCTCCATCCACAGTACCTCCTCTATTACTTCTTGTGACAGGATGGATGTGCAGTCTCTTGCGTGAAGCACAGACACGTGTGTGCATGCAATTCTGTCCAGAAAGGGCCCCCTGCCATCTCTGGACACAAAGTTCTGTCCCTAAAAAAGGTTTTGTCCAGTGATGAGTGAAGTCTGGCAATGCTCCACTGCATGCTGAGGAAAAACCAATCATTTTGTAGTTGGAAATCTCTTCTGTGGTATCTCTGTAGGGTATCCAGGGTCTGTAGTTTTGCAGAGTACAGTGCTATATCAGTTACAAATTTAGCCTGAGTAAATCACGCCAGAATTCTTGGTTTATATAACTGCTGTAAGTCAAGTCTCCTTTCTTGCTTGTGTGAACGGAGATTTTCAGCAGTGTGGTTGAGGTCAGCACTGATTTCTTGTAGGAAGAAAGGTGAGTTGATAGAGGTGGTGTTTTCAGTACCTGGCAGGATTTCAACCGCTATTGTTAGTTGGTCCCATGAAACAGGCCTGCCAGAGACTGTGCGAAATGCACGGACTATTTCTACTGTGGTGAGGGGACAGTATGACCTCATTCAACTATTTTTAAGTAGAGGCTTGTTTGATTAGAGAACACTTGTTTAAAGGGGAAAAAAAAGTATGATGGGCGTTCAACCCTGCGTTGAGCATGCGAGTACCCTAAACTGAATTTCCTAACTCTGCGTGTGTGCTAATTACGAGCAAATTACCATTCTTCAGAGTAACTTTCACCAAAAGGATAGTGCCTTTATCTAAGTACAGAACATTTAGGCTGTTCTCTATTGACGGAAAATCTATTAGAATCTTTAATTATTTTTGTGCAGCTTCTCAATGATGGTGTGCAACAAAACTAGGTGGTGTACTGGAGCATGTAGTACAGTGGCGCCTTCGTGGTAAACGTTACAGCTGGACAAACTCACACATGTATCTTGGAAGAGTTTGGCCTGTGAAAGGCGATTGTAGCCAGAAGCCAGAAATGTGAGGATTTCTGGGGTGAACAGGCAGTGGTTTAAAGCGGTGCCTCCATCTCCTGTCTGGTGCGAACCCAAATGGGCCGAGGGTGAGACAGCCCCGCGCGATGCCTGGGGACCAGCGCAGCCCTTGGGGAGCTGCCTCTGGCCAGGGACGCGCGTGGCCCCAACCGGTCGTGGGAACAGCGAGGGTGCACGTGTAGACAGAGGCAGCGGGAGGGATCTGTAACTGCTCTTGCTCTTCCGGGCCTTGAGGAGTGAAAATACAGCTTGGCTGGGCTGAGGTGGCTTTTTCTGTGTTAGAATAACAATTGCTGTAACAATGGCACTGCTTTTAACTCCGTTATCATCGCATAAATCTACTCCTGCAGTTTCAACAGCTGCTTTATGTAAATTGTGTTGTAAAACTTTATGGTTAAAAATAATTTTCACCGGTTATTATTCTCCATAGGAATTTCATTGCTTTCTCACAGAAGAAAAATGGGAGTAGAGAGGAGAGTTTCTCCTTAGAAACTAGGCTCAAAGATAATTTTTCTTTTTTACAGTAGTATAGCTACGCCTTCTTTTTCTGTTTCTCCATCACCAGTGTTTTTCTGCCCTTAACTACCTTCTGGCCAGGTAGTTAAGTTTCTAATATGGCAAAGCTCATTTCCAATCTAGGTTAGTTACTTGGTGCTGTCGTTGGTGATCGACTACCCTACAAACGGTAGTCACGGTTTAAAAATTTAAATGCCATCTATATCTACTGTGTCCTCTCTTCTGTAGCTCATCTTTTCTGGGTGGAGTGACCACAAATGAGTGGAATTCTCTTGAATTCTGCAATAGTATTACCGTATTTCCAATTTTTTCTTGTGTTTTATTCAATCAGGCCATTTCTTTTTTCTCATTGCCACTCCATCTGATAAGCACATTAGAGCAGATGAGACCATTGATTTCCAAGTACGGCACTATAACCAGCGGGCCCGGCACCGGCAAGTCTGCAGCTGTGTAAGCGCAGGAGATGCAGCGCCTGTGCACAGGTTGGCTTGGAGAACCCCGATTATTTATTGATCTGCTCTAAATCCTGATGGAGTAGCAGGTGAATGTTTAATGCTTTCATGCTAAGAAAATGGCTTGTTAACTGATCTTTTAGTTTCAATTCTAGCAGCATCCCTCTCATGCTCCCCCCCTTTTATTTTCTTTAAATTTCTATTAGTGCTGGCAAAATTTTCCTGTTTGTAACCGAGGTTTCAAGACCATTTTTTCACCTTCCAAATCTGGAGTCCAAGTCTAAGGCGTAGCAGGAGATGTCATGCTGGGGAGGGGGAGGCAAGGCAGAAATGATTTGGTTCATAAAAGATGCATTTTTTTTTGTTTGCCCTAATTTAGAGGAACTTTTGAATTTTCTGCAAAAGAAGCACTGCTACCATCTTGTTACTGTTACCCAGGTGTCAGTATCAATTCTTTCAGTTCAGAAGCGTGGTGGTTTTCAGGGCATGCACAGACTGGTATCATTACAGCTGAGTAACTTTGTTCTTTTTACTTCCTATTAAATTGTAAAATGAAATTATTTCCTATTAGCCCTTGCACAAGTGTCTGAGTTGAGAATAAAAAGTGCTTTAAAGGCTGAGAATTGCTGTAGTTGTGTAACAGGTGTTTGGAGTGACCATGACTTAGCGGTTTAAGTTGACAGACTAATGAGCTGAAACATGTCACTTCAGTTAATACTGAGAAGATAGTCTTCGCTTTGATGTGTATTTTTTGTTTAAATTTTGTTTAAATCCATGTCTTTCTTACTTCCAGCGAAATAGTAAGAATTTGGTTTATGCAGAGGCTCAAGATTTTTATATAGATATATGTGGAAAAGTATAAACAATTACTCTGGAAATAATTTTAACATTCAAATGAGTGCTGGGGTTGTGCATTTGGCTTGCATTAGTCACTTGTTGTATGACTTTCTACTGTGGTAGAAGATATTTTATTTCCATTAAAGGAATACTTCCTCCAGGGTTTCAAGTTTTCAAAAAATGAAAATGAGATACATTTTCCTTTATGTAACTAATGTGCAGCTATTAGAAACCCGCAGTTATTAGCAACAAGTCAGCGTTGGATATTTTGTAAGCATCACATTCTGATATAGTAGTGAAGGGCAGACAAAAGGGCAGCAAATGCTCATGCATAATGTTTTGGCTTAAAAAGAGTAAGTGCAAGTTGGAGTTGAAATTCTGTTTCCATCATTGGTGCTGATTTGCCGTTAGTCTTGAATCTGAAAATCAATTAGTCTGAAGATCAATTAGTCTGAAAATCAATTCAATTTACACTATTTTCTACTATTTTGTAACCTGTAACTTCAGTATTTCTTAAAAAAACCCAGATTTTCTATAGAAATAAGATGAATTAATCTAAAAGCTACAGAAAGTTCTGAGAGCATAGAAGTGTGCATTGTAAAATGAAGCTGTTCTTTTAAAAATGGTATTTTGGGCTCCAAAAACAATGAAGGAAAATCTAATGGAAATAGAGGCGTGTTGGAGTGACATACGGGCAATAATAACTCATGCTGCTTATACGAGTTTGAGGGTAATGAAAAAAAATAGAAAACACTATTGAGGAATTGAATAATCGTAATTCTTTGCTGGGTCAAAGGCTGAGGTTTTTTTCCCCGCTGTACTCTGGGAGCTGTTTTTTGCCTCTGTCGCTCCCACTAGATATTTATGGATAGTCTGTGTATTACTTTTGTGGGGTTTTTCTCATGAATAGAATATAAAAGTTCGGCGACATGATACTGGTGTGGAGCTGGGTTATGCTTTAAATACCAACATGTTTCAAGATGTGTGACTAAAACTTGGGAAGAAAATTTAAAGGCTGCTTCTCTAGGTTTCCTTTAGAATTGCATCTGAGTGGGCTCCTAGGAGTCTCAGCACCTTTTTAGACTCTCTCTTAAGTAACTACTTTAGTTACAGGATCAAATAGTAAAGCATCTGCATTTTCTTTAAAAGTATACTTCAAAGTTTTATGGAGGGTGAATTGCAGAAGTTTTATTGTTAGAGAGCACTGTGGCCACCTTTGAAAAGGATGGTGTTCTGATTATGATTTCATTAAATCTGAAATAATGCAGTCACAGTCTGAGCAAAGTAAAACTTGCTTTTACAACTCAATAAATTCTTTTTTAAAGTATTCTTGCACACATTTGATTCCCACTAATCATCAGCTGAAGTGCCGTATTGGCAGGAAAGACACGCTTATTGCTGTCTTTTCTGAAAATGAAACTCCACAAAGCAAGATTAAAAGACTCATTTTTTGCAAACTTACACCTGCACATGTGTGCAGTTGTAAGCAGATTAGCAAATCACCTATAGAATATATGATACTTGTTAATGTGTTCTTTTTAAATAAATCTGTGTTCAGTCACGTTATAGACCTTAGGGATCACTTAGTATTTTTATTAATTGCTGACTTTTACAATCCATTCATTCAGCGTTGCAATCATTAAAACTGTTAGGCAGAGTACATTTGTGATTGTGAATAGAAATCCCACTAATGAAGTCATTTAATGTAAAGGATATGCAAAGGTAGCAAGTTTCAGATAATACGTCCTTTTATGATCCCACAGCTTTGCTGCTGTTAATTGTGGAATGGGTCAGAGGCAAACAAGCAAATCAGTCTCTTTGGAAATTTGTTTTAAATCATGAACTTCATGTACTTTATGAAATGAAGAGTTTAAAATAAGTACCACATCGAATGCATCAAAATGGCACACAAGTGATTTAAAAGACCTTCAGTTATTTCATTTCCTCTTTTTATCCTTTAATAGACCATTTACGTGTCTTCCACTACTTATTATCGCAAGGATGGCTTCCTCATAGTAATATAATGCTTGTTTAACAGGAAATTGAATGTAACCTATCCAAATGTAGACCTATGCTAACATTTATTAACTGTGCTATTTGGACAGTTTGAAAGCTTTTAACGTTATTTTTGCCGAGATGTGCTGTCCTCATCCAACATTCATGAAGACTTCAGTTAATAAAATTCAGAAGTGCGAGAAGATGACATTGTGCTACTGCTGTCTGTTTTTTCCTGTATTCCATTTGAACAGTTAAGCATACAGAATCACTCGTCACAGAGCTTGTTCTCAAAAGTGCTTTTATTATGCAAGCACTATTTGTAATATCAGTTACATGGCTGAACAGCATGTGTACGAGAGCCTCACTGATTGCCATGCGAGTGGGGAAACCAGCCACCTGATCTGGTTGCAGACGTCCCCGCTCACTGCAGGGGGTTGGACTAGACGACCTTTAAAGGTCTCTTCTAACCCAAACCGTTCTATGACACTTGAATTTTGGAGGGACTGGTAAGGAGATGAACGCCGTAACAAACAGAAGTGGTATGGGTGTTACCATCCTTGTTTCCCTCACTTTTGGACAGGTGGTGGTCTCGCTACTACAGCGGTACTTCATTGCAGTGGGTGCAAGACCTGTCTTTGATGTTCTTGTACTGGCTAGTTGTGTTACCCTTTAAGAAGCTGGTTCCTGCACGTGTGAGGAGCCTGCGTGTGACTGCTAGATCCTGGTCTCTGATGGAGGGCATGAGGAGAAGTGAATCTAAGCTCTGCGTTCGTTGAAGCATAGGTAACATGGATAAGAAGGCAAGTGAGATTTACCTTGCACAGTGTGTAGATTCATTGCGAGACAGTTCTTTTTTGGAAGTGCTCCTGTGATCCTTTAAGGAGATAATACACATCCCTTATTTAGTATCTGGCATTTCTGCATCCAAATATGTATAATTTCTATTTCCTAAAACTGAAAAAAAATTGAGGGCCATATGTGACATCCTACTTAAGTGTTCCATGTATTACATCTTTGTTAAGAAGACAGTAAATTTTATCATTGAATGTGCGTCTGAATTTTAAGGTGTAACAACTGCAGATTGCGGCTTGGAAAGGTTTCTATTTTTCTCAATTATCAGAATGAAATTTTTTATTTCAAGGTGCTTTTAATGTTGTTTTTAGTCCATTGAGTAGATAGCCTGTTTTAAGAAAGCACGGAGAAATAATAAAGACCAGATGCGCACACAGTAAAATTAATAATGCTTACCTGTGTAAGAAAGTAACAGTGTTTATAATCTTCCATTTCATCCCGTTTATGTAGCAGAAATGATTATTGCTGTCAAAAGGCCCTGTGTTCTGGCCAGGATGATGTTACTGAATCGCAGAATAATTTAGGCTAGAAAGGACTGTCAGAGGTTGTCCAGCCCAGCCTTTTCTTGAAGTTCTAATTTTAAAGTTAGATCAGGTTGCTCAGGCTCCTTCTTTACAAAATGCATAAAAAAGGACTTAAAAATTAGCTTTGACATAGCAAAGTCACTTCTTGTGAGGAGACTTGGAAACTCTACTGTCCACAGATTATCGGAAGTTTTATGTTACTTTGCTTATTGAATGCGAAAACAAAATTCTGCTGGCTGGCACTAGCTATAGTCACGCACCTTGTTGGGTATACTCTAGTATGAAATGCAAATAGTGGGTGGGTGCCCTCAGCTTTGCCCTCTGAAACAGCCAGATTTATCGTCAGCTGAAGCTGACAGTGCTGAGAGGGCAGAAATCGTACAGCTGTGGAGTCCACTTCTTCCAGAACTTACACCCCTTTCACCTTTCCGCCACAGTAATGAAAGGCACAGGTTTCTTCATTCCTCATAAATGACCTCGGTGCCAAACCCGGCATTATCAAGATTTCTCTAATGGAAAGGGAGTGGAACAGTTACTATGACTAGCTATTGCTCTCAACTTTAAGATGCTCAGAAGGAAGGATGTTGGGTAAAACAGTCCAAAACTAGAACTGTCATTCTGTGGGAAGTCCCAAGATAGCAAAGTTAAATGAGGAAATTGTGATGGAACCACAAGTTCAAAATACTGTTTAAAATCATGAGAAATAATATTTTGTCTTGGCATTTTCCCCTAAACATTACCTGCTTGCCATGTGTTCACTGCAATTTACTAGCGGTTTTTTATGCCAAGTTTAACGAAAAGCGGAAGTTCTGAATCCTCACTCTGGGGACTGGTGGCTAGTATGTGCAGAAACCCCCTCCTGGAACGGGGCATTGTTATTTCCAGCTCTGTTTGCAGTGAATAATGAAATCGGTAAGAGAAGATAGCAGTCTCTATTAGGTACTTCTTAGCCTTGAGGTTTGTGCTTCCTGTCTGATCAGCGTAGTATTTCTGGCATAAATGCCAAAAGACAGGAAGAAATAGGAGTTAAAAAAATGAAGGATCAGTTCTCTGCAGTTTTATGTAATTTCGTCAAAATAAAAGGTTCTGTCTCAGAGCAATCCTGCGAATTTCTTCAAGGGCATGAAAATACTCCAGTGGCTTTTTTGGGGGGGATTTCCCAAGCACAAACCGGGAATTAAAGCATTCCTTTCAGAGATGTGAAGCTGAGGCACCGTGAGATGACTTTGCTGAACGCATGTGTGCAAGCTGTGGCTCTCACGTACAGCAGCAATAAGCAGCTCTGGGTGCGTGCTGCTGGAATGCGCATTGCGAAGAGCGGCTCATGTAACCTGTGCGTGTTCCTACGGGTCTCTAACAGGAGAGAGTGAAATCAGGTTTTGAAAACTGTTGACTGTCAACCATGCAAAGAGATCTTTCTTTTTCTAGAGTCCACCCATGGTTGAAATGCTTTAATGAATGAGTATTTTGAGGCATTTTTGGAATATTTTCTTAAAAACTTTTGGAGGCTTCAGTCTGAAGCTGACTGCTACTGGAGGCAGAGTTGCCAGTTTGAGTATTAGCCACTGAAACTTTCAGTTGATGGTGGCTTTTTGTGAGGTTAGCTAAAAGTAACTGAACTTAGCTGTGTAGCACCCAAGGCACTGTAATTAATACAACTTCATAAATGCTCATGATGGGAAAAGACTCGTACAGAGCTCTGAACTGTGGTTTCTTGCATGTGATGGGAAAAGACTCGTACAGAACTCTGAACGATGGTTTCTTATCTGTTCATAAAATTAGATGGGATTTATGAAAATGAAGGATGGAAGGAGAGAACAGTGAGTGAGTTAAGTAGGAAACACAAGGGACAACAGAACTGTCCGTTTGAAGATGCCTGCAATATCCTCTTTTCAGCAAGACCATAATGAAAATCAGTATACAAAGGTTAAGAGGCCTTCTCCAAGGGGGATGAATATTAGAAGGTATAGAGAAAGAGAGAGAGTTAAGGACTTGCTCCCACAACGTGTGTGGGACGTACAGTTTGTCTCCATCAATAACTTGTTCAGGGCTTGAAACACTCAGAAAAAGGCAATACCAATGTAAAAGTCATTCAAGTAGTAAGAAATAGAAGATGGTCTGAGGTCATTGCACAACCATAAGGGATGAGATCATACTAGCAGAAAAAGCAGAATTCAACTGGGGGTTTCTGAATTAGAAAAATGTACAAGTAAGGTTGAGTGAAAGAAGGCATGACTTCACTGCTTTAATTAAGAGGCAGTTGGATTTAATGTTTGTAGGAATGGGACAGGGTAACTGAAGCACTTGTTACAAAGGATGGAGTCCGTGACCCAAGAAATAACTTCAATTTCCCCCACCTCTACCTAAATTTGTGCTGAAAGAGAGCAGGATACTGGATGTCAGGCACTGTTTGTAAAGGAGTGTCACGCCTCGTGTTGGACAAATCTGTGTTTCTCTTGGGTTCCTGCTGATAAATCTCAAATTTGAGATAGAGGGCCAGCTATGTTAAAGCGGGCACCTGAGCTTGGATGCATCAGTAATGAAGAGCCTCTAATGAAGTGCAACGAATAATTCCATTTATGCGTATGAATTGCTGATGTGGAGGTGTGTAGGAATCATGAAGCTCAGGGTATGGGAAGCATTCATAGGGAGATAGCCACGGTGCCTTCCTGGGTGAGAAAGAGGACTTAAAATGTGAATTATTAGTAATTTATTATTAATAGTAAGTCAAGCACAGCTGTCATCTGCATCTCTACTGCTAACAAGGTATCTGCAGTTTCAGAGGAAGTGGAAGTGGTCAGAAAGCCAGCAGGAGGGTGGGTTGAGAGTACTGGGAGGTATTTACCGGAGCTGCACAGGCTGGTTCTGCAGGCTGCTAAGCTGAAGGTTTGTGTGGAGGGGGAGTGCCTTTGGGTGATCAGGGAGAGCATCTGGAAGGAGCAGGGCAGGAGGAAGGTTCCCTAAACGCGTGGTGGTTTGTGACAGCACTGTTACTTCTGTAATCTATTCAGAAATGCTTTGTATAAATTAAATCTGTTAACCAAGCACAGTATCATTGAAGACAGGGTGTAAACCTTGATTGTATCAGAAGCTGTCTAAATAGTTGACAAATACAGATGTGTAATTTAATACAGGCTGCGCTTCGAAGAAGAAAACATATGGTTAATCTAGAGAGGGGGTTTCTGAAGCAATATTTTGTTTACAATTAAGGAGGGAAATGATGGATTGAGCACCTTGAAGCAGAATGTTAAAAATACCTACTTCCCCCACCCCCAACTCTTCATTTTGTCTGCAGCCTTTTTAGGCGTAGCAGCCATGCAATTAATTGAAGCTCACTAGGAGCCTGTAATGAAAACTCCTAACATCGTGTAGCTGCTTTCATTAATAATACCATTGTCTTTTGTCAACTTTAATAGCAATTGGGTTTATCCAGCTGGAAAAAGTTAGACAAAGACAGATAGACAGGCAAGTGTGTTTACTGTCAATTGCTTTAAAAAGAAATGCAGCTTTGCTGTTTAAATACATCAAACCTGACATTTTATTCTCTTTTTGGGTTCATTTTAAGAACTTTGTATGTGGATGCTGTCAGAATTTTGGCTAATAGAATGCGAAGGTGGTTGGGGAGGACCATGGTTGTGACTTAAAGGGACCTACTAGGGTTTTTTTGCTGTGAAGATAAATGTCTTTGACAACCCAAAAGAGCTAGAAATTGAAGGGAAAATTGAAATTGCCATTAATATTTGGCAAAAGTTTAAGCAAGCATTGTATTCTTTTATTGGGTGAAGGATTCTGTAAAATGTGTGTCTCTAATGAGACTTTGAACCACATACTGTTAACGACTGTTAGTATGGGTTTAATTTCCTAGCTGCGGAGTGCTAAATAACGTCAACACGCATATCAATGCATCTCTTGGCAATCAAAACTTCCCAGTGAAGCGCGTTTATGCGTTACTGGTGGATGAGGAGTGCCTGGTGAAGCACTGAGTGCTGGAGCAAAACCAATCCGTCATTATTCTGCCACAAGCAGCTATTGTGCTACTGAACGTCCTGGTTACCTTTATTTCCCCGTGCTGAAAGCGTACCGTAAGTTATCTTACTGCTAATTTTTCAGTAATATGCTACTGGAAATGTACTCTGCCATCACCCCTGTGTCTCTCATCATCGTGGTTTTGTGCTTCATTAAATAGTAATTGTCCGGAAGTAAAGGATCATCAGGTGTCAGTCTCCGCAAGATGCACTGGTTTGCTATTCACGGCCGGATTAGAAAGCGATTGGAAATTATTTTCATCATTTCTTCATTCTTTTGGCTTACAGCAGAGTGATTGAGTTAAATGACGGCCATTTAACAGCAGCGTTTAGTTATAATCTGGGAAGTAACAAGGGAGTGATTGCTTTATCGATGGCCTCGCTGTGGCGGTTAGTACAGCGACGGGGCAACGAGAAAACAGCACCATGTTTTTGCATCTTGAACGTTTTATGGACGCGATGTTTGTTTATGGGGTGGAGGTAACACATATTGTGCTCTAAGGTTGGTGGCTGTGCTGGTGAGCAACTTCAGCTCTTCAAAGGGAGAGAAGATTCTAGAAAGAACCGTGTCTTCTCTAAGAGGATTTAGGCTATTCAACGTGAGCTGGTACGGCAGTTTCTCAGAAGCAGCTGTGGGACAAGGGAGAGGCAGGTACCAGTGATGTCAGTGATCGTAACCCTGTCTTTAGTGAAAATTAATACTGTCTAACAGCGCTGGAGATCCGGGGGTAGACACAGCGATGGACGCCAGTTATTTCTAGGTAAAGCAGTGGAACGTGTATCGAGGGCACCATTAACTCAAAGCTCACGAGGGGGTCTTGTCAGTAGTATCCCTGTGAATGGGGAATTTTAACTCCTTGAGGCCGGGGAGTTGCTCCTGACCCATTTAATTATCCGCGTTTAGATAGATCTCTACATTTGTAGGAAAACGGTGAGTTTACTATTAGTTTTTTAAAAAATTAAATGGTTATTTTCTTTTGGAAAGGGATTACACCAAGAATTCTTGGTCAAGATAGCTATTTCTAGGGAGAGAGGTGAAAAGTTGGAGGTGGCATCCTGAGTCTTTCTGAGACTCCTGTTATTCACCGGCTCGGTGTATGAATTCTTGAGGATTGCTTGCCATTTAGTAGCGGTTAGTACTCTTACGAGAATAAAGTTACTGCGCTTTTGAGATTGCTTCTTTTAAAGTAAGTCCAAACTGAAGAAACCTGAACCCAGCCGTTCTGGCATAAGGCAAACACCCTGAAGTGGGTTCTGGCATGAACTCCAACACCTTGCAGCACTGAAGATTTGCTCAGATGTGGATATACCTGCAGGCAGGAACTCTTAACCGCTGCACGTGGAGTAGCATCTCTGACTGATGTTCATTTTTCCTCGAGCAGGAAGGTCTGATACATGTTTGTGGAGGAAAGGTGAAGCAAAGCTGGGCTGCCAATATACAATTTGTGTCAATGAGGATGATCTCAAGGCATTTTTGAATTGTGTAGTGTACAGGAGAGCCAGGAATCCAGAAGGCTGGTTTATCTCTTGCTTACTGGGCAGGTGTTTTGTGCACTTAGCGAAGAGGTTGAGCTAGTTGATCAAAACTTGGTAGTTCTGCAGGGCCTGGACAGAATTAACTGCCTTGCTTTTTGCATTCATACTTCAACAAGAAATCAACTTGAAATCACTGCCACTTCTCCCTTATGAGTGCCGTTGTGCCTCCACTGCTTATGAGTTCAAGTTTCAGTGGCTTTTCTTTGTCCCATAATTCACTTGGATTCCAACGTGTAGTGTGTGAAATTGGTAGAATAATAAAAAAACCCCCCATAGATTCTCATCTGTGGAGCTGTGACAACTATATTATCTCTAAGTCGAGATAATTCTCCATTTAAAACATGCAAATGATCACTATCACATATCACTTTCCAAAAGGGCACAGTGGCAGCTGACAGCTGCGGGTTTTTTATTCCTCACTGAGTAGTTTTAAACTTGTTGTAATAACAAAATTAATGTTTATTAATAGTATGTCAAGTGAAATGGCACTGATTAGGAAGCAATAGGAACTGCGAGATGTTAACTTCACTGGAGTATAAAACGCTGGCTGTCTTGTATTAGTATGTAGTGGGATATATAGCATCATATAATAAACCAATATACATTATATAACCTAACATTAACATGTACTGGCAATACCAAACATGAAAATAATTTAACCCAATGGAAGTGTCAGTGGAGATAAAATCTGAAAGAACTGATGGAGTTCATGTCTGTCTTGATAAGGATTTTTTTTTTTTTTTTTTTTAGCATTACTTAGCTTTAGGATTGTGCTAAGGGAGGGGTGTCTCAGCTCCCAAAGTGTATGGTGGTAGATATACTTCTGTCTTGGTATTTATTTATTTTTTTCGTATAATATATTGCCTGTAGTAATTGAAAATTGGATTTGAAAAATTGCATAACAATGACCCAAGTTTTGTAAAAACAAAAACCTGTATTCTGGTTTTTGCTTGAGTTGAGTATATACTGAATTCTGATAGTTATGTACTATCCAAAGTACCTAATTGGGAAATCCTTTCTTTTCATCCAAATAGGTGTATGACAAGCAAATACTAAATTCTACAGTGTTGACATTCATCCTAGTACTGCTCTTAAAAAAAAAAAAAAAAAAAGAAAAGAAGAGGCTGTTATGGTTAAGAACAATGCAATCAATGTTTCTCCTTGATACTTGGTTAAAGTAATATCCTATGCATGCCCAGAAGTGAAAACATTTGTGATGCCTCTCTTCTGGAGTATGGGCGAGAGTTAGGACCAGAGATTATTGGAGAGCAAGTCCTAGGAGAAGTGGCTGAGGGACCTGGGGTTGTTTAGCCTGGAGACAAGGAGGCTCAGGGGAGACCTTACTGCTCTCTACAACCACCTGAAAGGAGGTTGTAGAGAGGTGGGGGTTGGTCCCTTCTTCCATGTGACAAGTGATAGGATGAGAGGAAGTGGCCTCGAGTTGTGCCAGGGGAGATCTAGGTTAGATATCAGGAAGAAGTTCTTTACAGAGAAGGTTGTGAAGCATTGGAGCAGGCTGCCCGGGCAGGTGGTGGAGTCCCCACCCCTGAAAGTGTTTAACAGATGTTTGGATGTGTTGCTGAGGGACATGGTTTGAGGACCCTGGCAGTGCAGGGTGAGCAGTTGGACTCAATGATCTCAAAGGTCTCTTCCAACCAAAATGATTCTGTGATTATCCACGTGTGGCTTTTCTGCAGGAAATTGCTTTTTGGCAGTTCTTGTACAATGCCAACGATTTCACTTGCTTCAGAGTACACACTCTACAATTACTTGATGCCCAGTTTTAAGACTGTGACATGCCCAGAAAGTAGGCACTTGGTGGGAGTGGATGTCAGTTCGAGATGCGTTTGAATAATCTATGATGGTATTTTGTCAAGTTGGGTCATATGGCTCCTCACTTACACACTTTTTAATCGTTTGGTGAGTGTTTAAAACGTCAGCAGTTTTGCCCATGAGATTGTTGGGCTGAGAAGATTAATTACTGGTTTTGAAGGACTTAAATGGTGTCAGTAAAACACTCTGTAAAAATAAAAAAACCTCCCCCAAACAACCTCCAAACAAACCCATAACTGAAGACATCAATCCTGTCCTCACTGTAAGGCGCTTCTGGAGTTTATTAATATGACCTACTAATAGTAGTAGTAATGTGCGTGCCACAGATTAAATAAATACTGATTAATAATCACTTGATGATTGACCAATGTCCACCCTGAAGAACCACGTGGTCATGTTATTGAAAGCCATCACAGCTTGAAAGGGGGAGGTGGGCACCTTTAGCTTTTGATGCTCTATCTTGCCACTTCAGTAATTTCAATTCGTGATTGTTTAGAGTTGAAGTTTTGCTTTTCTTTGCGCTGTGGAATGTGAATCTCGTCCTACTTTGAGATTTCAGAGCACAAGACGCGGTGTTAGAAAATGGGAGTTAAAAGCCAGCAGAGAGCAGTTCGGTATTATTTCAGAGATGTACGTCTTCTCAGCAGCTTTCCAAATGGAGTGTAGGAATATACAGATAATAGGATTCTCTTCGAAGGATTGTTCTGTTGGTGGTTATTTTATTAGAACCTGATGACTTTTTGATCTAGTATCAAGAGTTTGTGTTTAATGGGAGTGTTGCTACTGGTAGTGGTGCTTAGCCTCGGTACAAACTGACCGTTGGCATTTCATTCGCTGCACTGCATAAAAACACGCTGGTGACAGCCCCCGTGTCGCTGTAGCCATGTGTTCATGTTTTGACACTCCCTGGGCCTAACGTATACGTTTCTAAACTTGCCTTGTGAGATGCAGTATCCAGTCAGCAGCGTCCCAGGCTGCTGCTGGGGTATGAATGTGTGCTTGAGCGATAGCAGAGCAGCCACGGAAACACAAACACCCGTTCGTGGCATGTGTGACCAAACTGATTTAGTTCTAAGTGTTCCTGCGTAACACACTTCCAGATTATTTCAAGGGTATAGTAAATGGTTCCGAGGTGCGCTGAACTGCTCAGAGTAATTGCTGTAATTGCAGCTACTGATCCATGACATTTATTGATGTACTTTGCTGGTTTTTTTTTTTTCCTCATATCAGCGAATCCAGGTAATCCATCACCTACCTGAATTCAGGGCTGCCCACTAAAAATGATGGTGGTTGGCAGGGGGGTGTGTGTGGGGTGCAGAGGCAGGATTGGCAAAAATAATTTCTATGGCAAAAGTAGAAAGAGCTTATGCTGTGTTTCTCTTCTGATGAAGCCTTTTATCAGCTTTTTGCTTATGTACTTTTTAGCTACATCTTGATACCACCCATTGAAGAAGCAAGTGAAAATACTTCATTATTTGTGTTTTCCGAGCCATGTTAACAGATGTTGAGAGGAGAGGGTTATTGTGCTTCTGTTGATACTCTGTAGTCTGAACTGAACAGTGTTTCAGGTTTTAATGTTTCTGAAACCTTAAAGGCTGAGAATTTCAGTAAAATCAATATAGACCAAAATCTGTCGTAATAATAAAGCAAGTTTATCACAGCTTTACAATTCTTTCACCAATATCTTTTCTAACATTTTGCTTTCCTCGAATCAAGGGGGAGACTGGAAAAAAATACTAATTCTCTTTCAGAAACATTTCTAAGGGTTCTTCTGTCCTTCCCTGAAACACCTTTTAAACAGAAGGCATCTGTATCTCGTATAAGCAGGTGTTTAATGTCTTCAGTTCAAAGAACTATGCAGAAAGGTGGGATGGCGAGACCATAACAGCAATTACAACTGAAGTACATGCAAGTTACTTAACTGAAACTTATAGGTGCTTTTAATCTAATATCTTCCAATTTTTATGAAATCCTCAAAAATATTTTTATCCCAGTTGAATGCAAAAAAGCTTAGGGGAGGTGTTGGCTTTTTTAAAAACACCGGGAGAGAGCACTCTGCGGAATTACAGCAGATCTTTCTTTTATAAGGTTGCACCGTAAGGTTCTCTCATCTATCGTTTTCCACTTCTTAAGGCAGAGTAAGACCTTCAGTGTAAATACACACTCCCAGTGGTTTTCTGGTTTTTCAGACCATTTAAGTGTGGGTGAGATTACAGATCTTCAGACAAGGCTGAGGGGACGTTCTGCTCGGTCAGTACTCTCTGTCCTCTTTCTCTTTCCATAAACACTGAATTGGCATGTCAGTCCCAGCTGATCTGGAGAGGCAGACTGAGATTTCATTCATAAGAAGTAGTTGACTAGAAGAATAACATCCCAAAAGGTTTCCCTCCTGAGGGCACAGGCTGTACAGTTCAGAAATTACATGCTCTGCTTTTTACCAGCCCCGCTGTCTCCCAGTCAGGACAGGACATAAAGGGAAGGTAAGATCCTGATGGGAGTAGCAGTGGTAAGTGGACAAGGACAAAAGGGATTAATTTACCTTTTTTTTCCCCCTTTGTGTCAGGTTTTCCCATTTTACTACATCTTTTTTTCGACAAAGAGATGTATGTAATAAAAAAAAAAACCAAACCAAAAAGCTAGTAGGGTATTTGCTGTCTGAAATTAGCTTTTTTTTTTTCTGGAATTGGTTAGATTTCAAGTCCACTTTGACCTTTTTAAGTGGAAGCAAGGTGTAGTGTCAGACTTAGCTCCATATTTGGGATTATAGTTTAGGAATCCAGTACTTTAAGAATGCTTTTAAAAAATGATAGTAACATGCTAATTATTATGCAGACAATTATGAAAGACACAGGTAATTCACATGTTGCTTGTCAGCAGGGATTACTGCGGATCTAGTGAGTTTTTATTTTGTGCTGTATGTAAATAAGAGTCAAAACATATTTGTGTACTCAACTTCATGTCTATTAAGTTGTTAAATGGAGCATTACTGAAAAAACAAAAGCTTAAACCATCAACAAAATTTGTCAGCACATCTTTGCAAGAATGTCAAGATTTATATTTAAAATACACGATACCGTTTATTTGCACAAAAAAAGATGCTGTTTAACCTTCTGTAAGTCTTGGTCTTAAGTAAACTATTGATTTTAAGATACGACCTTACACAAATAAGCTGTTCTACCTCTCTCTTAAAACCAAATAATTTGGCCTTCCTGATGTACATCAATTGTGTGCTCCATTAGATGTCACTTGTTGTAGGAAAGGCTACATAAATCATAAGTGTCTTCCCCAGAAGAAATTCAAATATGAAATTTTATTGCTTTTTTATTACTAAGCACATCACAGCATTATATTGTTTAATGAAATGTGACAGGCTTTGCTGCAGGAAGTATAATGAATACAACAGCTTTTTTGCATTTAACAAGATAAGGTGCCAACATTTTATTTTCATGGTACAAAGTGATTGTTTATATTGGAGATGGATATAGGAATTCAACATTATGTGTATATATGTATATTTTTGCAGCCATCTGGTAACTTTATCATTGTTCCCTTTATAGATCTTCAAAACGATAGTTTCTGACTTTGGGGGGGAAAAAAAAAATTTTCCCAGTTAGAAAAAGATCCATTGGAAAGATTGCATGTAAATTGGGATTAAGGCTTTAGCTGATTTTATTTCACTTTCTCCACCCTGCCCTGGGGAAAGTACTTTTGATTTCCAAGGCCACAAAATGTTGCCATGTTCTCTCAAGCTTTAAAAATCTTTATTAAAGATGCATTAATAATTAAAAAGATTTAAATATCGGCAGGAATCAATGCCTTCTACTTAATATATATGGAGTAACTGTGTTTAGCAATTTACTTTTAATATCCTTGATTTGGTTTTGTTCTTTTTACTTTTTCAATTCGAAGAATGTATTCTGTTCAGCTCGTAGTTTTATCATCGCCTTGTCCAAAATTCACCTCTCTGTAGTTAATTCATGGATCGCTTTCCGACTGTAGCTGTCCGTACTGGGGCGAACGTGAAGCAGAGCACCACCTCATGTCATGAAATGGCGAAGGGGTGTTGAGAAACCCGTAATTTTTGGCACAGACAGCGCAAAGTGGAATAGCCATAGTGCTGTAACTGTCCTGTTACAAATATTCCAGTCATGCAACAGTGCTGGAATGGTATTTAAAATACAAAATGACTTTTCTTGGTACTTTCAGAATTTACTTATCAGCCAGTGCTTTTGACTGCATTGAACTTTCTGCCGAGAGTCCGATCTGTTAAGGTAGTTCAAGATAAAACGTCATTTGTTATGCTATTTATGAATTTCCTAGTGCATTTAGTGATTCTCTGCATGGCTGGTGGTCTAAAGTTAACAGACCGTTTTGGCACTAATACCTGTGTGTGTTATGTGTAAGAACTGCAAGTCCATACGGCTGCTGACCGTAACGTTAACTTAGAGTAATAAACTCGCATTGTTTTACCTGCGGAGGTCTGAACTTAGGGGGCGTGGGCAGTGACTTCTAAATTGGCAATAGTTATTCTGAAGAAAGAAAATTAAGAAATTACCGTGTAGTTTATGTTGAACGTTCTAGGTTCTTGATATATTTAATAACTTTGGGGCGGGGGGGGGCAAAGGAAGTTATTAATTTCATCAAGTTGAAAGTAACTGGTTTAATTAATGAAGAGGTGCTTATTTTCTGACGTGAACTCCGACTCCCTAATGAACAGAAAACTCCTAGCTGGGCAGAGAACTTTTTAGAAGGAAGTAGGATTGCAGCTCTGAAATGTCGGTATGCACCCATTCCTATATATATCCAGATAGAGTTTAGGTTATTCTTGATACTGTTTTCGTGAAATACTAACCACATGAACTGTAGTACATTTACCAAGAGCTTGCTTTTTCCACAGGATGCTTTATGATATGGCTGATCTTTTTTTCCAACAGCCCATTACATTCTTGAAATAAGAAAGAAAACGCCAATGTGCTTACAGCAGCAGTAGGATCTCTCTCAAGTGGTAGCGTGAGGAGAAACCCCTCTCCCCTTTTTTCTTTTTCAGTCTCCTTCTCTGTCTATCCAAGATCATAAAGTTTGATGCCATTTTCATCTGCTACAAAACACAGATATCTCTTCGAGTAAGAAAAAAACAGACAAAACCGAACCAGAGTGATGAGGACAGTATTTTTTCAGCTGTCCTTGGACAGCTGTGATTTCAGAACTGACCAGTCTCTCTCAGTAGCATTCAGAAGCAATTTCCTCTGCTGGCCGTTTGTCCAGTTTGTGTGCAGACACGTGCCGGGTAGAGTAAGAGTGATGCTGTCCCCTTTCATGTAATCCAGTGAGGGGAAGTCAGGATAATAGGTGGTTTAAGTACCTCTGACCAGGGACACTCAACTTTATGGATGGTTCGTAGTGATACTGTGTAGTTGACCCAACTAAATCTGAACCCCCTTAAGTGTGGAGGTTATTTATATTGCTGGATGCTATTTCCTCACCTCTGTTTCAGAGTATCTTTGCTAATGGCAATAGAGTTGCTCATGTTCGTCTGATGTTAGTGATTGTATTTTACACTTTATTTAATTTTGTGTCTGTTCTTTGGCCTTCTGCGTAGCAAGGATGAAGAATATCTAGTATTTCAGGCTTATGATGTATCATTTTGCGTGGCTGCATTGGTAGTGCTTCTCACCAGCTGGTTGGTTTTGCCAAGTTATCACTGTGCAATATAAATATAACTGTCGTTACTTTATAACTAAGCCTCTCAAACACTTTTCTGTTTCAGTAACTCTCTGCAGGGAGTGATTGTCGCAAAGGGGCCTTATTTCCCAGTACAGTTTACAGAATAAGTGAGGTATTAGGCTGCAAAGCCTCCAAGCAAGGCAAGATTGTCATCGTGGGCTGTATTCATCTATCGTAAATACAAGGTCTCAGCCAGCCACCTTGATCACTCTTCAGTTGGTTTTTTTTTTTTTTTTTGGTTTTAAAGCCTAAATAGTCTTAGTGATTTGAGATTTCCTTTACGTTTAACTCAGAATGCTGAAGGAGTCGATAAAATAACTTTTGGATGGCAGAACCAGAAGAACTGCCACAGGACTCTGCACTTTTTATTGCATTCCTTGTTTCATTTCCCCTTCTCCTGCCTGACATCTACTGGGTAGGAAGGAATGCAGAATAAGAAACTTCTTCCAGTTCTTAATGGCTTAATATTTCACCTGTCTTCATTTGTAATTTTAAAACAGCACATTTGGTTGAAGGTTCGGAGGTAAGGAAAATACTTGGACTGCTTTGCTTTAGTGCAAAGTGTTTGCCACAAAGGAATTGTCAGGATCTCTGAAACGTGGCTCCTTCGCCTGCTGAGTCTTGGAGAAGGTGTTCCGTGAGCTGCTCGGTTAATTGTCGCCTGTCTCTGAAATAGGGTTGTGGGTGTTTATTCTGCATGGAGGTCTGATGTTTCTGCTTTGTTAAGTGAGACATGCTGTTTAATACAATTAATCTAAATGTAGTAATCATTTTCTTAAAGTATAAATGTTTAGGCATGTATTATTTATGTCTGTGTTTAAAACTGAGTTATGAACATTTAAAAGAAGGACAACCCTCTAATTTGCTATTGTAAGAAAGACAAACTCATCTTTTTCTTGAAGTCAAAATGTGCTTTGTAAATCTCTGCATCTCTCCTTTTGGCTGGTGACATTGAGTCTTACATCGTACTGGGGGTACAACAACTACGTATTATGATCCAAACTTCGGTGTCAAATAGGGAATATTCTTTAAGTCAGCATAGTTACTGTGTGACCGTATAGAAGCCCCACAATACAGTTGCGTAACAATCGTTTTGATTTTAAACTGTTTTGTTTACTTGCCTACGGATAGGAATAATCATCCTGCCTTCTCACTGGCTGGCATCTTTTTATTTTTCTGTCATGGGAGGTAGTTTGCTGATTGGGGATTGAGGGCTTTGGTTTGGGGTTCTTTTGGTAACAGGATTTCTTTTACTTTTTAGTGGAAGAATGTTATCATGATGATATTTGCCCAAACCATTCTTGATTGCAACTGGAGTGCAATACCTTTTGCTTTCCATTAGCACGTGTCTGGACAATAGAAACAGTGCCTCCAGAAAGAGTTCCGAATTCGGTTGTTATTAAGCTCTGACATAGAGCTTTTCACAGAACATGTGAGCAAACAAAATGTGTGGGCTGAATTGCTCTCTGCCTAAATGGGCAGTGAGGGAGATTCCACAGGGCTCGTGCTTCATTTGCCTATGAAAGTTAGACAGGTAAAAAAGCCTTCAGGAAAAAAGACTCATACCAAGGAGTTTTCGACAGAGCCAGGATTGTTACCTTTATGATCAAAACACATTTATTTTTAATGTGGAGTGCAGTATGTCTAGGGATAAGTACACAGCTAGCAGGAGAGGTTTAAAAATAGGATTGTCAACCTTCTAATGCGTCCTTACTTTCGAGCTTTCAACATCTGACCTAAGTATGTTGTGAATCAAATGAAAATCAAATTATAGCAGCGTAACCATTGTCTCACATCCTGAGGTACTGCAAGGAAACAAAGTAAAGGAGAAATAAAATTTCTTTTTATTGCAGGAAAGTCAGCACACGAAGGACGGTGCTTCTAGTTGATTGCAGGTAGTGGAGATTGGAAGAACATTTCTGTAGACAAATTCAATACATTGAGACGTTTAAGTGTAATGAAATTTGAGATAAAGTTCTGAGATTATTATTGATGAAATACTTAGCTTGGTACAGGAATACAGTATTATGGGATGTTTGCACTGCTATATGAAACATTGTGAATATTTGAAAGTGTGATAAGAAAAAGTGTTTTGTTTGACAGATTGCCTTTTCTAATACGCAGCGAAAGCATATTAGGAATTAGGCTTTCAGCTTCTTTATTAGTTACTGCACTGGAAGCTGTATTCACCAAGTTATCATCTCGATTTTCATGAAAATCAGAGCTGCTGGTCCAGGTCCTTACATTTTATAGTGCCTATCAAAATATTGTATGTGAACTGCAAAACTTGATGTCTCCATGGGAAACTTGAATGAAGCTTATTCAGAAGCTGAAAGAGGACTTCTATTTGATCCAGACGGTAATAATAGGTATGACAAAATCTTGAGATGATTTGGTTTTTAAAGATGATTCATCAATACGTTCTCTGAAACTTTGGACTTGGTCTCTAACCCTGAGCTGGAGGAGAGGCAGAAAATCTAAAGTACTTCCAGTAGCCATTTTAACTGACTAAGGTTTAGATCGAGACTGCATTAATAGAGGTGGATACTATTTTTATTTTGCGTATGTGAATTCATGTATTCTTTGCTTCATTTGGTCTGTGAAGGTGCAAAAGAAAGAAGTCTACCTTTAGGGTTTTTAAGTTGGAGGAGAGGTGAGAATGGGAGCTCCTGAGATCAGTAGGCATTCTAAAACCTTTCCGTTTGCTTGTCAGCTACATTTGAAATCTGGGCTCTGACAGTGCTCGTGGTAACAGCTTGAAATCTTTCTGCTAATTAACTGGTGTTTCCAAAATAGGGAAGATTCTAGGCCACCGCTGATGATAAATACCATCGGTCTTAGGCTGCCTGTGTGCATAAAATTTATCTATATGTTCCCCACATACTCTTCTTTCAAAAGTACTCTAGAAGAAACTTTGACCAAAAATGATCTTACTGCATTGAAAATCAGCTATAGGCTATGAAACTAGCTGTGCAAAAATGTTTAAAAAGTCAGCGTTGCTGAACTACAGTCAGGCTTGGGAACCTGACTGCAGATGGAAATCCAAGACACCCAGTTCACACATCAGAACACACCTTTTTAACGTTCAGGGTGGTCAAGCACCAGAAGAGGTTCCCCACAGAGGCTGCGGAGTCCCCGTGGACTTTGGAGACATTCGAAGTCTGACTGGAAATGGTCCTGAGCAACCTGCTCTAGATGACCCTGCTCTGAGCAGCGGCTTGGGCTGGACAGTCTCTAGGGTCCCCTCCCAACCTCAGTTATTAGTTGTTCTGTGAACCAAAGATCCATCTGAACTTGGCCATAAAAATAACAAGCTATTATTCATCAGTCCAGAAACGCTTTTTGAAGGATCTTTATTCAAAAATGAAAGTGAGCTTGAGGCTGTATTTGAAAACTACATGAGTTCACTTCAGGCCTTTGATAGTTTCCATCAAAATGCATTAATGCATCAGAGTACATTAATACATTAATAAAGATGTTGTTAATTCTCCTATACTATAATTGATACTGACTGCAAGTCTTAAACATACTAATTTGACACTATGTTTCTGCTGTGGAACATGCTCATGTTTTAAATCCTCAAACCAAGCGGAAAAACTAATTAATACGTGGAAAGTATGCGAGCTTAACTAACTTGGTAATTTTCCCCATTTCTCATAGTTACGAAATAAATACAAGTAAGGAACCTTTCAGTGTCTAGAAGCAGGATTCACAAAATACTGCAAGGGAAAGCATTCACCCTAAAACACCCAATCTGCAATTCTCTTCCGGAAGAGCAGAAAATGAGGGGCATTAATTTTATTTTTTTGCTTTGCAAGTACTGTGCAGATGAAGTCATTACAGTATCTGCAATAACAGCTTTAAGTTAAATAGAAGTTGCCCTGCAAGTGGAAATTAATGAACAAATATTTTATTAAGATTAAGCCTCTGCTTCTTTCCCTTCAGTTAGTATGAAAAAGGTGAACCTTTGACAACCTTCTAGTTTTGTTGCTATGATTTAGTAAGGAGAAAAATGGGTATTTAACTTAGGCAGGATGAGGAGGCATCTGGTTAGCTCCGCGAATGCATTTTGGGTACAAAGTGCTATATGAAATATTCCATCTCTGTTTTAATGATGGGTTATTATAATGAAAAAGAAATTTGTCAGCTAACTGGCTACACAGATGGTGTTCCCAGGTGATAGTTTTGCTTCAGATTCAGAGAAATGAGGTATTCTGCAATTCAGTGTTGAGTCCCACAGAATTAGTCACTACTGCCTAAGACAGGGTTTGAAAAAGAGTAATGAAATATGGAGGGCTTACTGTAAAAGGAAGAGCTATTCTACTCCATGACATGTTCAGTGAGTTCTGTCATAGACACGCAGATCAGCTTTTACAGCTTACCAAAAAATTACACAAGAAAAATCAATTAGGAATTTAAATGAATCCAAAGAACTCTTCCACGTTTCCGTGAAGTCATGTTTTCAGTAACTGGGATGAGGTACCAAGCCTTTCTCTGTCGAATGGGAAATGCTCATTTCCTGTCAAGCTACCACAGTTTCAAAAACATTTCACTTGAATTATGAGTAATCTTATTTTTTCATAGCCTTGGGAGGAGTAAATGTCTGAGATGAAAATTTTGTGTTGATAAGCTTATCACATTGTCCATAAATTTTTTGACAGATGCACTTTTACCTTCCAAATGGATGCCAATTCTGTTTCAGCAGGCAAATGCACATACTTATATCCGCTAGTGTGATGAACCTAACTTCTCTCAGGATGTTGCCGAAAGGATGGAGTCAGGTTTTCCTGAAGTTCTTGTGTGTCAGGACTTCATATTTCATGTGCAGTGGTAAGAATGAGACAAGCAGATGAAAGGTAGCCATGCAAAACCGCAGCATCAGCCAGTCATAATTTTAGCTGTTGAACGTCTAAGCTCCTGATAGAGTTAGGATTCAATAGGGCTTACATGATGCATCAGTTCTGCTTGACCAGTCTTTGGAAGTCCATTATCTAGCCAGTGTTCTTGATGAAGGTGCTCTTCTGAATGCCTTTTTTGTGTTGATAAAGATGTCTCCAGGATTTGCAGAAGTTTGTTGGTACAAATCTCTAACCAACGCAAAACCTAATGTAGTGGTGGTATCTAAACACTAGGGTTGCACTCTCCTTCCATGGTGAAAGGAACCACAAAAGAAGGTTTGCAAGTGAGTGGTAGTAATTTCTTGATTTGTTGGTTCCTGCTTTTATTTAAAAAAAAATCTTAAAAAAAAAAAAGGAATTTTGTAAGTTCAATGAAATTTGAGAAGTTTCCCTTGGAAAACTTCTCATTGACTGTGCATTGTATAATGATTAAATACCTTCAAAAAAATTACTGAAGTACATGCTTGTGAGAGTAAGCTGTCTAGTATTTCTCAGCAGTTGCTGAAGGCTTGACTTATAAAGGGAATAAATTTCTCTGCATTCAGTAATAGGAGATAAAATGAACTTGGGTTCAATGTCAGTTTTGTAAATCATTTTTTCTTTTGAAAATTTAGGGGATGCTACAGCATTACTTCCATGTCTAGTAGTTAAGCTTTGTTAGGGCATGATGGTGGTGAAACTTCAATATTTCTATGTTTGTACAAACATTGGTATTCTTGAAGCTGATTGGATTTTTATTTTCTTTTAAAATCTGTGTCAAGCTTGAAGCTTGACAAATCTGTGCTGCTTGAAGCAATAATGGGAAGCAGTACCACTTCAGAGCTCTGATGTCCGCAGTTAATTTTGCATGCAGGCAGAGTTAACAAAATGTGTCCAGAAGAGTTACCGACCCATTAACAATAAAAATGTATTTAAAAACACCAAGCACGTACCACCAACCCCATGCAGTTTTCACGTTAGACAATTAGCCTGTTCCTTCCAGCCACTGGCTGGACCTGCTCCTGCTTGTGACTTTAGTTACTCAATTTCAAGTAGCCTGTGCGCCGTAAACAAAAAAAAACCTGAGGGATCTCCAACTTCGAGATTGCAAATGCATCTTGTGCTGAGTTTGTGACTTAGCTGATGACTGGGATTGTTCCAGGAACATCCTTCCTTTCCTGTTGCGCCCCACATGGATTGAGGACAGCTGAAGTTGTCCTACCACAACGATTAATGGGAGTATTTTTTACTGCGCCTTGATGCTACCACTTTGGTTGCAGCCTTTGCTTAACCATGAGTAGCAAACAACGTGGTTGCCTTTCCCATGCTGTAAGGTACAGTCCTTTTAGCCCCGTCTGGATAATACTTTATGAAAGTGGTATAAATGTAATAAATAAGGCTTAATAATGGATGCATCTGAGAAGGAAAAAGAGTTCCTGGACATGTCCGAAACTAAACAAGCGTATTAGGCTTTCAGAAATTTGCTGTGATGATGCTTCTTAAATTATTGAAAATATTTGGATCACAGCCAGAAAGAAGACAGGCACAATCATGTCATCTTTTCAGACAACAAGTCTGAAGTTTGAAGTGCCTGTGGACAAGTGATCAGTATTCCACACAAGCACTAGCCTGTTCCCTGAAATTTAAGGGCTGGTTTTGTGTGCTGCATGTACTTATCTCATACGCTCAAAAGAAATGTAAGAAAACTTAACTTAGGTTGAGCTAGAAAGTCTTAGGTTTGTGCTCCAATGTCCTAATCTTCTGATGGCCTCAACCAAAAATGCCAACGATATACAGGCTTCCTGCGCTAATGGAAGAGTTTTATAGTTGTACAGCTCTGTTCACCGAAGAATTTAGCATGCTTTACAGCACATCAGCTCTGCAATTCTACCGCAGAATACACCTATTTACAGAAGATAAACTGAGCCGTGAAGTTCACAACCTGAAGGAAATTCCAACTCTCTTCCTTTGTAAAAAGAAACTGTTTCAGAGCCCTGCGATTTCCCTTGCTGCTTTTCCTGCACCCGCTCTTGTCTGGAAAGGAGATTAATACGTTGGAGAGTCCTTGTTCTTCTTGGTAATTGGATGCTGAGTTTTGTGGTTTGATCTCATCTGCCCAGAGTGCATCAAGAACGCATTGTTCAGCGAGGAGAGAAAGAGCAGTATATCTAACTGAATGTTTCACTCAGGTTTTTCAGGCATTCAGGACTGCAGCCTTCACCGTGGAATGGTAATCAGATTCAAAATGCTCTCTTTTATGGTGAGTAACAGTGGAGGTAGGGAAAGGAGCAAAACCAGAAGAAAAAGCAGAAAGGGAGGGGAAAACCTCCCCAAGGTCATGAACAGGTCATGGACAGATAGTTCAGATCTTTGTGTATAGAGAATGAAGAGATGCTTCAGTAGCAGAAACTTTTATAATATATTCTGTAGGATTATAGCAGTCCCTGCAAAATGTCTGTTGCAAAGATATGGGAGGTGGCTCGCATGCTGTTTGTAATTTTATACGGCCGTATGGTTCTTGTTTCATTAGCGCAGTATACTGCGGATTCAGGAATAGATTGGGACAGCCAACCACAGAGTTTGATACTTTTAAATTGCATCTTCACGATTAATTTCTTTTTAAAATCTTCTTTTAATTTTTTAATCAAATTAATTTCTGCAACCTTTCATGTCCATTATTCACTAATCTATCAGATTCCAGGTTTACTCATGAGAGATGCCCATTATTGATTTTACAATGTTGTCGTCGTGCGTTTATAATTTAATCCAAATACCACTGTAAGCACTGATGTCCTCCTCAGTCTGTGGTTTACCAAGCTAAGTCAGTCCCCCCTTGTAACTGTGGCTATCCGTTTTGTTGTGTGCTTTACCATTTTTTTCTTTTGCACCCTTTCCAATTTGGATTCATCCTTGAATTTAAGTAAACAGAGTTTTACCTACATTTTAAAAGAGGTTTTGGTGCTTTTTATGTGATACCTTCCCTTCTCATCTGATACATTTCCAGGCTTTATTTTCACAGGTGGGATGAGCCCTTGTAGTAGCTCACTGCTGCTGAAAGAGGAAGGTCCTACTACTCTCCCTCTGCTTTCCTTCCATCAATCCTGTTTGTGCGAAACTGTCAGTCTGTTAACCCAGGATGAGGGGCAAACACTTAAGGAAATGCTTTTTCGTTGTGATGGTGACTGAGCGCTGGCACAGGTTGTCCACAGAGATTGCGTAGTCTCCATCCTTAAGAGATTTTGAAAAGCCATCTGGACATGATCCTGGCCAGCTGGCCCTGCTTGAGCAGGAGGTTTGGACCACATGACCTCCAGAAGTTCCTGTCCAACTTCAAGTGGTCTGGGATTCTGTGGTATGTTACCAAAAGAGGCCACTGCACTGATGTGTTGAATTGAGTCACAGATGGACCTGAGACACCTGTGAGAGGGAAGAGGCAGGACTGTACAGTCTGGAGGTGGTGAGGGAAGAATGGGGGATCATGGAAGGTAGAAACAGGGTAAAAGCAAACTGTCGCTTTGATTCGGCCGTTTGTGAAACTATGGCCAAAGACTATGGCAGGCTTTTCCATGGCCACATGAAGCAGTTTTCTTCATATAAAACATGTTGCTCACTTCCAGGTGTTAGCAACTCCAGCATTTAGCAGAAATTATTTTAGGTAGTTGCATAATCTCTTGATTTGTGGTATTGAACTATATCCTGTTTCTCTTGCTTTGATCCGCAGTGACATCCAATTTTATCATTCCAGTTTGCCTGGGTACTGACAGCACAGTCTCATCTTGTTGTCACCTTCCTTAGAACAGCAGTGTTTGTGTAAGAGTTGCTTACGGAAATACTAAGTACCAGTTACCTGCTCAGCTGATCTCTGACCAGCTTGGCCTCCAACACTGGCTACCTTGCTTAGTTCAGAACAGTACGTTTAGTAAAATTGGTGGGGGTTGTTTGAACACTTCCGTATTTTGATTATTGTTTTCAGCAAAAATTATTTTAAAGCTTTACATGCTTTCAAGATCGCATCAAGTTTTTAAATGCCCAGCTGCTTTCCCTGCCTTAACTAGAGCTGCTGGCATTATTTGTACTGCAGTTCTGGGTTGCTGTTTTCCAGTCAGACAGGACCAAGGTTATTGTTATTTAAAATCCTACTTAATGGTTTTGCCTTTTCTTTTCCAGCTCTTATTATTCTAGAGTGAACACGAACCTGTTAAATAGTTTTTTACTCAGCCTTATTTCTTTTAATGGGCCACTCTCCACTCTGAATGAGAATTTATACAGCTGAGGCTCAAGGAAGGAAGAAAAATTTATTCTTATGATGATCTTTTTCCACTTACAAGATGAATGATTTGTACAACGCAGCGTCTGTCTTCTCTCATCCAGTTTCTTTGAAATTTCTTGGACTAGCAGATGCTGGTTTCATTTTCTTATACAGCATGGCATTCAAGCACATCCTGCAATTGTTTAATAAAACCTTTAATTGGGCATTTAATTGTACTCACTCAGATAAAGGTCCATCAGAACGGGGCTGAATGCCTCTAATCCTGTTTAAATGAAAACTGGGGATGATGCTGCCTGCAGTAGCTTGTGTATGTTCCTGACAGAACTGGTGGCCCAGCTGGCCACTGGATTCCTGGGAACGCAGCAGCTGGCATTCAGCACTCGCGTGATCTTTCAAATGTGCATGAAAAAGCAATATAGTAATAATTGTTGTTTTCATAAAATGTTTTCAAGTGTAAGGGCCTGAGGAATTGCATAATGTGAGTGGTTTTGGTCTTTAACTTGGTATTCTTTGCTCGACAGCTGTTCTTTTACACACTTTAGAAGTGTAAGTGGCCTCTTGTATTATAAACTAATAGTATTATAAACAGACACAAGTGTAGGAGCATATATGGATTTAAGATACTGATGCCAGATTTGTAATATTGTGCCAGCATGAAGCGCCTTCAACCTGGAAAAAATTGCATTACTATAAATCTTCCCTTTTTAACATTGGGATACTGATTTTGAAGATCAAATTGCAACCATTTATCTGGGTCTCTGTAAAAGTGAAAAAGCAATATATTGTCTTACCAAGATTTTTCTTACACCCTGACTCGCTCACACACAACTTCTTCCCGTCTTCATTGTATTTCTTGCATGCTTTTTAGTAAAAAGAGCGGGCTGAAAATAAACAACAAAGAAAGGTGGAAGAGAAGGTTGTTGTTGAAATGCAATTCAAAGATGAGGAAATTCTTGGTGGATCCTGCATCTCACCGCTTACAGTAGTAAAAGGTCATAAATAGGATGTTAGGTGGGGCTTTAGTTCACCTGATGCTCATTCCTGGCCTGTTGTTTCAGGGCAAACTTAGGAGTCCAAAGGCTCATCTTTTGCAGGACTTCACTGGAACCTCTGTGAGTGCCAGTTTCCCGGTTTGGTGCTGTAAATTCAGTCCTGTAAAACTACATTTGAATATGCTGCCTTTTTCCTTGGCTCATAATGGAATACTGTCAATCTTCTAATATGAGAAAAGTATTCTTCAGCTTTCTAGAAAGTAGTTTCAAAATGAATTGAACCTCCCTCTAGAAAAGCCATGTATTAAATGTTCATTTATAGAGAAGTGCGACAGCAGATGTAGAAGTATGGGTTTGAACCCCTGTGGTTGTGTCCTGCGCAGAACTTAGCTCGCTTTACCGGGGCTACGTGACTATTTTGGAACCGTGCTTTTGGTTTGTGTTTGTACTTTTTGTGATTCTGATATTCTCTTTTTTTTTTATCTCTCTTTTTAGCAAACTTGTTCAAGGCATTTTTTGAAACAAAGGAAGTTTTGGTTTACTTATGAGAATCAAATGGGGGGGAAAAAAAAAATCAATGCAATATACAAATCATTTAAATTTAGTTTTAACCTGAAGGGAACTTTGTGGTGTCTGAATACTTTTGTCTTGGGCATAGAAGAGAAAATTTCTGCACCTCTCTTTAAATCTGTTCTGCTAAGTAGACAATGCAGTTAAAAAACCAAACCAAACAAAACCGAAAAATGAAAACAACTCAAAAAATCAAAACATTGAAGATAAAAGGACCCAAGGGTGGAACTCATCGTTTATCTTTCTGCCAAATAATTTGTTACAAACATGAGTAGTCAGAAAGCTTTCTTATCGAGACTTACATGTGGTAGGAGAAAAACCCTCCTTCAGGACAGGATCTACCGATGGCAGATTGCAGTCTGAGGTACGCTTCGAGCCGGTGTAGCTCACCAGTTCTGCAGTCCCTTTCTGGCACTTGCAGAACTGCTGTTGAAATTTTCAAATGTTATGATATATCATGATCACAGGATTCGTTTTACTTATTTTGTATCCCTGCAGGTGTCCACTGGGCTATCGTAAAAAAAAACCCCACACTCACGTAGGTTCTTGTAAATGGGTGGGCTATAAGGACTCTCCGAGCTGCCTGTAATTGCAGAAATAGTTGCATTGCTGAGATTATGCTAATGCTAAAATGATTATGTGCACTTGTCTAATTCTTGCAGCTGTGCCTTGACAAATTACCATAGAAATAACCATTAATTATCTGATCTATAAACGGAGAAATCATTTGATCTTTTTCCAATTATTACTGAGTAATTAAATGATAAATTACCCACACGTAAACTAATCTGCATATAACAAAACAGCACCTAAGAAAATTGGGAAAAAGTGGCTTTAAGTAAATACGCTTTGTTTGAAATTAGACTGCACAGTTCATCTTGCTTTGATACTTTTGAAGGTTTATTCTTACATTTAGAAGTATTTTGATGTCAAACATTTAAATGTTTCCTACAGAGTGTGTCAAAGTTGACTTTTGTGACTTGGTGGGGAAAAAAGCCAACCTAAGCTGTGCATAAAAACTGGGCAGAAATGGAGTATTTCGAGTTGAACCCGAGCTGCACTTGGCTGGGGGTGGGAGGATGCCTCCTGCAAATCAGCCAACTCTTCTCTTGACTTAATGAGTTTTGTACAGCCGGAACTTGAGTCTCCTTTTCAGGGGGAAGTTACTGGATTTTTCCCCATCGTATGCTTCAGCAATTTCCATGAGCAATTTTGTCAACCCTTTATCTAGAAGCTCATTCTAAATTATCAGCCTTTGCCACCTCTGCAAACGACAAACAGCATTGTTAAGAATTTGCCTTGGAGTTAACCTGAAGAAAGAATGTAGATAATAATAAATATTTCTCTGCCTCTTTCCTTCTGTGACCATTTCCTACCGTGATTCAAAGTCCAGTGGAAGGCTAGACAGCAAAACCCATGCTAAAATTATATGCATCCATAATATCGTGGGAATTTTGTTATCATCTCTAGTTTTGATGAAGCATCTTTCAAATATCATCATTTACCAATCAGTTCTTGCTGCGTGTGGGTTTACTTTCCTATAAAAAATCATTACTGATTCTACAATGAACATAGTTACAAAAATTGAACCACGTTGTGTCATGACAGCTCTCCTACGGTTTACTGTTTCTGACCATCATTCTGTAACAAGCTGGAAATAATGGGAGCTCCAAGAACACCAGTGTGCTTTTGCTGTGTAATAGGCTTCAAATCTGAGGCTTAGAACAAGAGTCTTTTTTCATAAAACTGCTTTTTCTGCTTGAGGATTCTTCCTGCTGATGATTCCTATACTCAGAAGAATTACAGTAGTTCCCATTTTTAAGTGCTGAAAGCAACCTGAGAAATTCATTAATGAGGTACACTTAGAGCTTGCGTTAGCACTTGGATTTTTCTTCAAGTTTTGTTCACTTGTGTTTTCTAAAGTCACGGAAATGTAAACCGTCAGAAAGTCTTGCACTTCCCATGTTGGTGGAAAGAATGGAAATGTTATTTAACTGTCTTTCAAATGGGGAAGTATAAGTTTGGGAAGAAAACAAACTTGAGAAAGTCAGCACTTTTGTTGCCATGATGAATGGAAGTTTTTTCAGGGGAATGTTGGTTCTCAAATGCCTTTATTCCCTTTTATCTAAACAAATGATACGCTTTCAAGCTAAGTTTTAGAGGTATGAAATTAACTACAGTGAAAATTCCAGTTCCTTCTTTTTAATGTTAGTATGTGAGTCAAGCACAGTATTGCTATTGCTGTCACATAATGAGATGATTACTACCTATGGAAAGGCCGTATTAAATTAAAAATCACTTAGTAAAGCAGCCTCACTTTGATAATTAGAGACATTGCTTGCAATAATTAGTCTATAATCAATCTTTTCAGCTAGTAAATGCAGATGCATAAAACTTGTGAAATCTCAAAGCTAATCAGAGCGTTGAGGAGGCACAGTACTCCTAGAATGGACTAGCTTCAAATAGGTGTCCCTTCTTCAGTGCTCCTCCACTGCTAGTGATTCCTTCTGGCACTGGAAGGGCTGGCAGGTCTTGTGTTCCTGCTGGGGAAGGCTGTCCTAACAGCTGATGGTCTTCAAAACTGACTCGTCTCCACAGGGTAGGTCCATGGCAACATGCATGTCCTACTTGCTGTTTCCACGAGCAGACACTCATTTTCCAGAAGTACATAGTCAAAGATGGTTTATAAATGCATTTTGTAATCGCAGATATTGAGATTGAAGAGAAATGAGCGCAAGTGAGCAGTCCACGCGCTTTCAGGGACGTTGTGTATTCGTCTGCGATCTCTCTGCCTGAAGGGCCTTTGTAAATTGTTGGGCTTATGTCTTCACTTGTTTATCGGTGGTTTAGTGTTTCCTAAAGGATATTTCTGTTAGGTGAGTGACTATGAACACTGGGAGGAGAATTTTTATCTTTCTGTTTACGTTCTCAATACAGATAATACTGCTAGGTATCTGTGATGCAGTTTGAATTGAAACCCTCAAGGAGCTGGAGGCTACTTTCTCGTAGAAATGCGGAATATGGTGAACGTTGAATTACTGATCTAGCTTCCTCTGCTTTGTTCAGGCACTGCGGTCACATCAAGGTTCTGTCTGGTCTTGCAATTCTCTTGTTGGCAATAGTAGTCTTGTTTCATCAGCTCAAATTGGTATTTATTTTTAAAATAGTAAAGCTCTTAGTTATATCAGTAATGGTTCTGAAGCAGATAAACTTCATAAATCAGAGTAAGGCAATATCAAGTGTAGACGGTGCAACTAGTGCAGAGTTTTTGGAGGGGCAAACCTAGCCATCATCGATGCAGCGGTGAGCATTGGCAGGTAGAGAACTAGACGGCTGCTGACGAGTTGTGCTAAATTAAGGTAATATCTTACAAATTTGCTACATTAGAAGAAGAAATTGAGAAGTAGAACTCCTCCTCCTCCCACTTTATTTTTTCCCAGGCAAGGGCATTTAAATATACTAAATATGTGGAGGAATCAGAAGTTGAATTTGCAGGTCTATTTCCAGTCTAGGAATTGTGATGGTGTTTTTGTTTTATCTGCTGTTCAACTACAAAAGAACACTGGAGAAAAAAGTGAAGATGATCCTTACCTGGTAGACAGAATGGTACAGGGGGTGGGGAGGGAGAAGCAGTGAGAAGGGCTCGTAATTGTGTTTCGTTAGACAATAGCGTGTATTTGGTTTAGAAAAACAGTCCTCATGGTGTCCTCTTAAGAGGATTATTCCTTTGCCTTGGGAAGCTTCTAGGCAGAAACATAAGGTGCACTTGGAAAAACACACTTTTTTCCTCAAGTACCCTTGCCTGAAGGATTCTGGAGCATCCTCCTTGCTGGTTGCCTGGGCATTCAAAACCTTTTGCAGAAGTGTGCTGCTCCCTAAAGTTTGAAAACAACAAATCCACTTACTTAGCTAAATGAAAGTAAATGCAGTTTGAGATGGTCCAGGATTTTAGCATTGTCATTTAATGTCATGGACCAAATGTCATTCTTTTTCCCAAGTAATTGGCCATATTCACACAAACAGAATTGTTGCTGGAGGTGCTAAGTCATTATCAGCTTAACTACCTGAAAAATATCTGTGGCCCTGCAGAAGATGACATTGAATGTATTCCAAATTTCCTGTGCCCCATACATGAGATGTTTTACAACTGTGATACATAAAGTCAATGGTATTCATATTCTTTAAGTCTTTGTTTGTATTTAACAACTAGTTAAAAATAGTTTGGTTTTTTGTTCTTTAATGTGGGATTAAAATTGGGAGTAAGCTGAACTTCATGATTTTTAAAACAGGGATCCAGAGCGTTAAATACCCAGGCTCCCTAAAGAACTTCTTGAGGACACGAGGAGCGTGATGGATGTCTTAGATCTGTTACTAGACAGACCCAGAGAACAAGATGTGCTTCCAGAGACCAGCAGTAACCAGGAAGAGTCTGACATGCAGCAAGGTGATGGAGCACACAGCTCAGCGCATACTGAGTGAGTTGGCATAAGAGTAGCAGAGGTGGAAGAACTACTCACATGTCAAAGCGTCTGAAATCTTTCATCTCTTAGTCTGCTAGCCTACAAAAAGCAAACCTTTCTGTCTGTCTTACAGTCCACATTCCTGACAGTCTTTTAAAAAACATCATCTTTGTAGCTAATACTTTCATGTTTGTGTGGAGCGTCATTTCGGAAACTAGAGTAAATGCAGAAAGGAAAGACAACCTTGCGCTTGCTTTGTTTTTCTCTGTGCATACTCTGGCAGCCAGCTCATGCAAGAGGGCAGTTGCGTCTGCTGCTGCTGCTGCTGTGCTTTTGAAGATGGCGGAATTTGTTGTCTGGCGCTGAGTTGGAGACTTCACTCGCACAGTTTGTATCTTTGTTTTTCCATATGTGTATGACTGTGTGTTACTTATACTACTTTATATATAAGAAATGTACTGCTGTACCCATACAGATACCATACTCTATATACTACTAAGGGGTTTAGGACTGCAATTCTTGCTAGCTTTCCTTTACAATAGTAATAATGTGAGTAAAGGCTGTTTGATCACCTACTCCTCTTGGCAGCTATTTCGATAGAAGACTTAACAGCATAAGTTACTCCTGTAAGATCCTGTCATACTCGCTTTGTAGGTGTTAAAGAAACTGATGTCATATTTTACCAACAGAACCAACTGGCGTACAGCTGTCTCTGCTTGAATGTATATAAAACTTTTCAGCAATCGGAAAAATAATGTATTTTGAAGCATAAGGGGTGGCTCAGAAGACTTGAGCTTGTCCTATCAGTACTATTTGCAAAGAGTGGAGTTTAGACATGCTGGTAGTTTGTGACGGTGACGTTCCTACAGGGCTTAGAAGAAAGACTTAAATTTAAGTTCTGTTAAACTTTTCAGAGTTTTGGGTTGGTGTATTTTTTTTTTTAGGAAGTAGCTTCTATCTTCACTTTTCTTTCACTGCTGATGGGAGGTGGCTCTTTTATTAATATGCTGTGCCTGTGGGGAGGCAATATGCATCCTAAATTCTATTAAAAGTAATTCCAGGGCTCACCCACGCATGTAGTAATTATGATTGTGAGCATCCGAGGAAAATGAGTATATAATATCTTAATTAAAGCAGGGTAATACAATTTCAGTTACAGATTAGATAATTTTAAGAGTTTAGAATGTTAAATTCCCTTTTTATTTTCACGTAATTAATATTGGTATGGCTATTTTAGACAGTACATGGTCTTGTAAGTTTTGTTGAAGTAGGAAAATGAACAAAATCTGAAAGTCTAATCAGTTAGAAAAACTCTGTTTATTTTGGTAGACTGTATTTACTTGAAAGTCACTGAGTTACGTGCCCAAGAAAAAACTTTGCATGCTGGAGAGTGAAGAAAATAGTTTCTGCAGTACACTGTATAACGTTGGTTTCATCTTCCCCATTAACTTCAGTGGTATACTGAAGTTTGTTGTCTGAATCTCTAGTTTATTTTTTTATGGTAAATTTGAGCTCATGTTAATGTTAATGTTAATCTTGAAGCCGACCTGTGTTCTGAATCTTAATGACACTGGACCATTTGTGCAGTAAAATAACCGAGTTGCACAGGCTGGAGTGTTCGCAGTTCCAGTGAGATATCTGTGCGGTCACTCTGTTGAAATCAGTAACAATTTTTATGTATTTTGATGTGTAGTTTAGCTACACTTTCACCAATTAAATGTATGGTTAGAAATCACAGATAGCTAAACATTTGCCGACGCCACCTCTAGTGATGACTATATTGTGTAAGCTTCAGGAAGCCTGTGTGAAAGCAGTTAGCTTGAAGACCAGCAGCATGAAGTTTAGCTCGGGATCAGTGATTGTTTCCCATTTTCTGGGGTAACCTACCTTGAATCTCTTTACACTGCGGCTATGGCAGTCTCTAAACCGCCAAAGCAGAATTACTGCTTGTACAAGCAGGTTTATAACTAGCGCCAGCGTTTTCATGGAGCACTGCCATCATAGCGATCTTTTTACCGGATCCTGGCTCCTGACTGCTGCCCGGTATCGAGAGATACAGCATCAGGCCTACTTTATCGGGCGGAACTATTGTTTCTAGTCCGCTGGGTGATTACAGATGCTGTTGGTATTTTTCTGAATTTCAGTATAGTGGGATTTAATCATAGTCCACAGAAGAAAAATCCTCTCATCAGTTTTGAAGAGCACAAGTGGACAAAGGCAGGCTCCTCTGTGCCCGCTGCCACCATCTTCTGACGTGGTCACTACCAGATGCTCCCTTCTGCTGTCTGCTCACTGCCCCTCTCCTCCCACTACCTTGAGGTTCCACCTTGACATGTTCATCTTGTTTCTGGCTCTCCTAATGTGCCTTAAACACTTGCAGTGCTTTCAGCTCCTGTCATGCTATCTTCAGCCTGGGCTAATCAGCATTTCCTTGGGGAATTTACAGGCGCCGTTTCCCTCCCTGGACAGCAATCAGGTCCATCCTTAGTCTTCACATGGGAACTGCTAGAAAGGTTTGGTATAGAAATGGCTGCAGAAGGGCAGCCGTTCCTCCAGCCGGAGGCGCTGGCTCTCAGTCATCCCAAGGTGTCTGCGAGAGATCGGTTTGTTCTGCAGAACCATTATCTAGCAGTCCTGACTTTGTGGAGGCAGCTGCACTTTGGGGTGAATTGGAGGGGTTTTGCAAGAAGTATCTGCATCGGGGTGCCGCAAAACTAACCCCGTCAGACTTCTGCACAGGTCAGCAGAGAGGTAGGACCTTTTGCACTGGAATGCCCTATCCCAGACCGAAGCCATCACGCCTGTGAGCACCCGGCAATGGATGTACCCCAGCGTGTATGTCTTTTAGGAGTCTTGATACCAAGCCTTCTAAGCTGGCAGCATTTAGGCCCTGATAAATCAACCTGTACAGGAACCCTAATTTTGTGAAGAACATGCACCGCTCCAGCTATCACAGTTACCTATTCAAGGGAGAGTTCTGCCAGTCTCACAGGCTCTCACGTTCCGTATCCACAAACGTACATATAATCCATCTCTAATTTCAGTGGGTACATCTAGCTGTAATTACCAGAACTCGAGGTGTATAAGAAGTATTAATCAGGAAAATACAGGTATTGGGTTTTCCTGAATTAAGGTAATCTGTTAATTGATGGAAGGTGATTCAGCTGCAGGTTGTGGTACTGAACTGTAGATATACTTTACAATACTTCACTGTTTCAGTGATTTATGGACTTGTCATTTTATCTTCAATGAGGAATTGGGTAAAGTGACCTTGGAAGGATATTTTCATGATTGTTTTTAATACATAAGGGGGAAAACGCAGAAAAAATTACTCAAAGTACTGCTACGCTATAGAAATAATTTAGAACTTCAATAGCGTTGTCAAGTGTCTGTGCTGTAAACAGGATTTAGACAGATCTAGTCTGCATAAGGAGATTCTGGCTTTTTACTTCTTTGAACATTAATAAAACCTCTCTGAGTCCATTCCCCAATTTAAATAATGAATGAGCTATTTTCTTAGCGCTCTCTCTCACATATATACCCTCAAGTAATGTGTCTTATGCACTTAATAAAAGCTGGGAACATTTTTTTGTTTATTTCTTAATGTCATAGGAGTTATATTTTATGTGTCAGTATCCACACTCCCACAGGCATATATTAATACTTGGAAAATGTCTAGGAGAGGCAGGCTGCTGCACAGCAAACGGGAATGCCATGTCCTTTGTTATTTCTTTGAATGTGATAGTGGTTCCAAATATAGCAGCAACAAAAATAACCTTTGCTTCTCTTCCCAGAGCTGCCGTGGAGAAACAGCTCCTGCGTGCTGCACAGATCCGCATTTCTGGGATAGGGCTGTGGGGCAAACCTACATTTTAGATTCCTACAACCACGTCTGCCCTGCCCTCAAGTCTAAATGTTTCTGTACAGTCTACATAGTCTGTACACAGGAAAAATAGTAGGAGTTAAGAAATCAAATTAAATGCCTCTGAGACCAGGATGACTTGGCTCCGCTAATCTGCCTCCTGGGTCAATCAATACCTGCCTCCTCTTCTGAACCTGAGCATTTCTTCATGTTTAGAAAAAGTGCTTGTTAGAAATGCGTATTAATGAGTGTTTCAAATGTCCTGCGCTTTGCAGATGGAGCAAAGAATGCTTGCCACATGCAGAAGAGTTTCCAACAGTATTTTAGATCTGAAATAATGAGTTAGGAGGAAGAAACAATGCCAAGAGACTAGAATAGGGAAGAACTTAAAATTTATGAACGGTTATGTGCCTATGTATCTTCTTGGTGTAGCTGGGATGTTTTTAACTATTATCATTTGGGGAAATAAAAGCTGACTCTATGTCAAAGTAGATTTATTGCATACTAAATTTTAAGAAGCAGAATCTGGTTTTCTCTCTTTATTTTTTGCTTTGTGTGAGAAGAGGAAAAGCGGGCCTTAACTGAGACTGCAGGTTCCAAGCTGATGTAAATCAACAGACTCTGTTGAAGCCAGTGTTAACTGGTCCAGCGGAGGGTCTGGTTTTCACACCTGTGTGGGCCTGACTTGAGTCGAGTCATGAGTCTCTAGGGAAATGGATCTTTTTGAAGAGGTGTGGTTATTCAGCCCGCGTGATTTTTGTTTGGCTTTCCTATGGAGCTGGAGTCACGTTCCTGAGGATGTGACCTTACAAGGGTCGTGAAGACCTCAGGGGCTTTGTAATGCCACCTCTACTATTTTTTTCTTCTCAAAACCCAAACCTCTCCATCCTTCTGTCATTTGCCCTCCACCATGGTGAGAGGGAGGATACATTAGTGATGTTAAAAGCTACAGTGCAGAAAATGTGTAAGTTTGAAGGATCAATTACTACTCTGCAGTGTGTAGTTAGAGAGGTGAGTTACTAAGTAGAAGAGGGGTCTGTGGCCCACTTCACTGCCAGATATTAATTTCCAGTGATGAGTTGGTCTGTGCTGGCTGAGGTTTCCAGTACAGTTATGATGCAGGGTATTCAGAGACTTTTGAAGGCTTTGTGCTCCTAAATCAAGGAGTTATGCTGGCCCGGATTGAGAAGACAAGAAAGAATTCCAGACACTAGGTGCTGTGGTAAGACATAGTAAGCAGAAGATGTTGGTAGTCTAAGGATGATGTGAATTCACTAATAGGCTGCTGCAGCCTTGCTGTGGTAGTAGAATACAGTCCTTTTGCTGCTGAAAAGTATCCAGGTCTCCATACCACTGAAACTGTAAGGTTGATATGTTCCACAGGTATGGAAAACACGGGCTTTTCTCAGCAGTCTAGAACAGAGGGGTGGGGTTTAGTACCCTCTTCTTAAGACAAAATTGTTTTATTTTACCCTTTCTATGGAGTTAAACCCATGGCATCATCTTAGTATCCAATTTAACCACCGCAGTGGGTTAAGAGAGGAAGATTATCTGTCTTCTGATGAAAGCTGGTAAGCTACTGAAGTTCATTTTGGATGGCAAGGTGTTGCACTAACATTATGGAACTGCAGCCAAGCAATGTGGGGAATGCAGTTGCGGTGGCACGAACGAGTGCTGCCAACCCACCCCAACTGCTGTGTCCTTTGGGAAGTCACTGACCAAATGATAAATCTGAAGCTATGCCAATTCACTGACAGTAGCTTTAATTCCTACTGAAACTTCTTCTGAGGAGAGAAGGCCTCTTTGTCTCCTTCATTCCCTTTCCTAGGCCATGGGAAAAGAGGAATTTTTTCCCCTTCATCAGCTTCCAAAGGAAGTTCTCTATGGCTTCTGAGTTCCAGGAATTAAAATGGCGCCTCCAAAACCCTGACAGCAGATCACGTAAGAACATAATGGGATCAGCGCTCCGGATCACAGAGGCCCATTGAACTTTTTCTCAAACTCAGTTCCACGTCTGAGCTGGTTTAACTGAGATGAAAGTCAAACTACTCAAAGTAGTATTTTCAGTTTATGTGATGAATCGCGCACCACAAAAGAATTGGTATCCTTTGAACTTTTATACTAACTCTATTCACAAGTAATCCGAGGGTTGATTCTTTTAAGTTAATCCAGTACTAACGTTTGAATTAAATTTTTAGTAGCGAATCATCATATTGAAGCTATAAAATGGAAGGAAGTAGAAGACCATTAATCTAACTGGAATATTTATTAGACTGTTACCATTTTCTTCTCAGTAGTTACCCATGTTTAGCTCAAATTACCTTCTGTGCAAAAGAGCTGTCGTGCTATTTTCTTAAGTGCTCTTCTCCTTTGAGAACCCATCAGTTGGCTTTTACATAAGTGAATTTGTGATATGAAGGAAAGTAACAATTGCTTTTTTAAGGTAAATTGGTGTTTAAGATGGTACTGTCTTGTTTTCAGTATGCGTTTTGCAAGAGCAAGTAGCAAAGTAGTTTTTCAGTAATTTATTTAAATCTCAGTAGTTTAAATATTTCATAATAAATTTTCAAATATTAATTTAAGATACTACAATCTGCTACATATCTCAACATTTTTAATGTAGTGAAAAAAATGCCTACAGTGTTTTGCCAAGAGGTGGTAAATTGTGGGAGTTGCTAGGAAATCCTGCTTTCAGATCCAACATGCCAGTGTGCCTTAGATCTCTGCACGAGGAGGAGACTACAGCTCACACGCACGTTTTCGTTGTATTTTGTAATTGTGTCTGATGGCTTTGCCTTCCCCCGCCAAGAAATACAAATTCATAGGGTTGTAGAATCATTTCGGTTGAGAAAGACCTTTAAGATCGAGCCCCACCCGTTCCCCTAGCACTGCCGGGTCACCAGTAATCCATGTCCCTCAGCACCGCATTGACATGTGTGAATCCCCTCCAGGGATGGGGACTCAAAATATACCCTTTTGGTTGTTACGGTTGTCGTCTTTTTCCTCCGTAGTCCAAGTCGTCTTTTCTTTTCTGTGTTTTCTTACTTGACCCAGGCCACGTTGGTGCTAGATGCCTAAGGTGATGTGTGATGGGAGTATCCTGGTGCCAGAGTCAGGGATTAGAGCAGCACAAACCGCAGTTCATAAATTGAATACCCCACCCTGCTGCTGGACGGCGACTCCTCCCCGGGAGGGTGATACGCGCCTCTATGCCAGTCACAGGTCCTTGTGTCTTCGGTTTTGATAGCAACCAAAATCATGTAAGACTCAAATACAAGTCAAAATGAGAAGATAACGAGTAGTATGGGGGGGAGATCTTAGCGGTTAGTTTCTAAATTTATTTTTGCCGGGCTCTGAACTCTGGCAATCCGTTCTGAAACGTTCAGCTGAACAACCGCCAGGACGTGCTAACAGACCCCGCAGTGTCTGTTAGCAGTTAACCTGTACGCAGTGTGTCATTTGTATGTTGACGGTTGTGTTTCTCTGATGTGACAGGATGTGTGGATTTTTCTTGACAAACTTGACTCCATGGAAGTGCCGTCGCACGGAGGTTGCGTGCAGTGCAGTGTCTCATCGGCGCCTCAGTGGCCCTTCTCGTCCAGCCCCGTTCCCCACCTGAGGCTGAAGTGCGGACTTCCCCGGGAAACGTACCCATCCCTCTTCCTTTGGTGTTAGGATCATCGTGCAGAGAGGAGGCTGGGCAGTGCCGGGGGCCTGTGCGAGCAGCACAGATCTGTTCGGAGGAGGTTTGGCAAACAGGGCGTGGAGCCCGAACGTTCGCTCTGATGGGTGGATGTCTTGCGTGATGCCTGGAAGTTTGGCTACTGCCTATGCTAGCTGTAAAAGACATTCCCGAAGCTGTGGCGTCTCATTTAGCGACCATGCATCGACACCGCGTTAAAGGTGGTTGTTGTTGTTGTTAAAGGTGGTTGTTGTTGTTGTTAAAGGTGGTTGTTGTTGTTGTTAAAGGTGGTTGTTGTTGTTGTTAAAGGTGGTTGTTGTTGTTGTTAAAGGTGGTTGTAGTTGTTGTTAAAGGTGGTTGTAGTTGTTGTTAAAGGTGGCGGTGGTTGTTTCCCACCCAAACCCACAGCAGCTCCTGTTGTGGGACTCATGAATTACCCTCCGTGTGGCGTCAGCATCGGGTGGAAAAACAGAACAAAGAGCCGCCAAATACCGAACTGAAAACTGGCAGAAGTCTGGTTATTTTAAGGACTGATCCTTTAGGACCTGAAGCTACTGATGGGTTTTCTCTCTGTCCCTCAGATTTTATTATTATTATTATTTAATTTATGCATTTCCCGCGCTCTCTTTCCCAGCGCTGTGCTGGGAGCGGGGGCCTGGCGCAGGGTCAAATCGGCCGCTGTTCGTTGGCGCGGCCGCGGGCCTCGCTTCGCCCTGCGGGTCTGACACCGAGCGGCTGCCGCAGCCAGGGCGGAGCGGGGGCAGGACCGCGGGGAGTAGTGGGGCCGCGGGGCGCCCACGCGCGGCGCGGCAGTGCGGGGAGAAGGGCCGCGCGACGGCAGCCAGGTGCGGCGCAGGGCGGCGGTGTCACGTGAGCGCCGGAGAGGGAAGCGCCGCTCGCGGCGCTCTTCTGTAAAGGCGGGCGGACCGCGCCTGAGGGCGCGCAGCGCTCGCCTCGCTTCGAAGCCTTACGCGACGGCACCCTCTCCACACAGGAAAAAGGCGCCGCTCAGGGGCCCTCGCTGTGTACGGAGGCAGAAGCGCACCCGAGGGCAGAAGCGCCGTGCTGGGCCCCGCTCTGTGAGGCCGGTCTCTTACGTAAGGGCGCGGTTCGGCCCGTGTGAGAAGTGGTGTCGCGCGACGACGGTCGCCTTGTGTTTCTGCAGAGCGCCGAGAGCAGCGCGGGGGGCCCTGCGGGGAGGAGTCGCAGGCGCGGGCCGTGACACAGGGCTGCGTTCGGCCGTCGGGTGCCCCCTCAGGCAGTGCGCGGGTGGCTCGGGGAGCGGTCTGACACCCTCCCCCCCCGCCGCGGGGGCAGCACCGGCCGTGGCCACCCACCAGCGGCGGGAAGGCCTGAGGTCCGGGCCGTCCGCAGCCCTCACGCCGTCGGATGTCCCGTGGGGCGGTGCGCGCCTCCCCGTGGAGCTCAGCGGCAGAGAAGGGGCCCTCTCTGAAGAGCCGCGCGTCGTGCTGAGGGGAAGCCGGGGTTTAATCGGTGCTACGTCTGTTTTAGACCTGGTGGGTTTGCTGCTGTTCTTAACTATTTTAATATGTCGAGGAGAGTTCCTCTTTATCAAATACACGTTTTTGTGAACCAGCTGGTTTGTGTTGCTTTGTGAAACTCAGAATACATCCTATGTATGTATATAGTACGTAGTATGCACATATATAGTACACAAAGCATACACGTAAGCAGAATTTACCCTATGTGATTGTAGCAATTACAGGTGCTTTTAAAATAATTTTCAGTATTTGGGACACTTGTGAAAATGAGCTCTGTGTGCAATGCAGAGACTCTTCCTTTAAAAACAATTTCTTAGTCACAACTCTGTTAGACTTAGTTGAAATTTCGTAGTTTATGAATAAAACCTAAGGAAGTCGGGAGGATGTGGAGAGTTTTCATATCCTTTCTTGGGCAGGAAAACATAGCGGGTATAAAATATATTAATCTGTGCCTGTTATTTGGCATGGGGCCACAGAGGGCTGTCAGCTTAAGTGGGAACAAATTAATGTGGCAGTTCTCACGCTGGAGTCATACCGTGTTAATACAAGGCTTCAAACTAGATAATATGAAACCTGAATTGTGAGTGTAATATTTAGGGCTCCACAGTTGGAGCCGTTCATCATGATGATTACAGCCATGCCTGGGATTCTTGGCCAGACAGGCTACCTTGTTTTACATACTTGATTTCTGATAAAATACAGACTCAGTGGAGGTGCCTTAGTTAGAGAAGCCTCCTGAGAACAGAGTGAGCTCAGTGGTTGTGTTTGGGCAGGGAGCAGGGTTGGAGAGGATAGGGTTCACCAGGGCTGCAGCAGTGATGTGTTTGCAAAAGCAAGGACATGGGGCCCATGTGGGCCTAAAGGTGTAAAATAACAGGGAGGGTCTGTGTCAGTACATGCTGTAGTCTTTTATTTCTTTTATCAAACTGACAGCACATCCTTTGGATGGTTTTAATTTTGTTTTATTTCCTATTACGTAGCAGCTCCTGAAGCAGTGTCTGTTAGCATTTAACCTGTATGCAGTATGTAATTTGTATGTTGGTGGGTTGTGTTTCTCTGATTTGACAGGATGTGTGGATTTTTCAGTGCTTTACTCCAGATGACAATGTCATGACAGCATTGATTTAGTAACGTAATAATCTTTGTGTTATGAAGCCTGGTAAGACCCTGAGAGGTACCGTTGCCCCATTAAGGCAGGTACTCTACAAAAGCAGGTAAACATCTCGCCTTGGAAAACCTTATGGAGCCCAAAATACATTCACAAAATTTGCTGGCCTGGACCTTGTGTGTAAGCCAAGCTTGATGAGGTCGTTGTGCCAGTGTGGTTGTATCTGGATGCAGATGTACACTTGCAAGAGAATTAATAAATTACGTCTTTCAGAGAGATGCGGTAGCTGTGAATGATGGTGATACCCACAAACGTTTGCAGAAGCTCTAAGCATCGTTGTACTTTCAATACAAGGGATTTATGTTTTCATGCCATTATTTCTTTTTCTAGCTTTGCCTCTTTATTTTTAGGCTTTTCAGGCTGTTTTTAGTGTGTCACTGTCTGTGCACTTAATTCGTCAGTCTCTGCCTGTTTTACTTATTGCTTAAGCCAAAAACAGGGGCAGTGAAGTACAGCTAAGGAGACCAGACAGTGGTGGCAAATAGTGTGTGCCTGAGTGACAGCTAATGAGAACATAAACTCAGAATGTTAAATTTTCGTAGATTTTGATTCTAATTCCTCTGCTAATCTGGTGTAAAGTCGTTATTTAAAAGGATCTCAGTCTTTTCAATGTTACTGTGAAATTGTGATGCTCCAGCGGTTCATGTCCAGAATCAGCATTCATGGATCCGACTGCGGTTTCTGAGCCTGGTGGCAACTTATGTTTGGCAGTTGGCAAGTCGTGTAACTTCCCTGTACCTTCACTCCATGGTCAAAACTTACTTCGATGTAACTGTGCCTCTGCCACTGTACTTTTCCAGGTTCATTTCTGCATAGGTTTCAATGTTCAGAATAATGTATGGTGCATGCATATACACTTCTCACAGTGTTTGGGGTCCGTTTCCTAGTCATTTTACATAAAAACATACAGCTAATCTGTATGCTGAGCAAATACATTAACAATATTCATCGTTGACATAATCTCCTTGTAACCTAATTGATTTCAGAGGCGTTGCAAAACCCAGTTCTTGCTCATTTTTTTAATAATTTAAAATATACAGACTTTGCTTAGACTTTAAAAGATAATTAATGAGTTTCGTGATCATTTGTACGATCATTGAAAGGTGTCTTGGTTCTGTATTGACATTACCTTACGGTGATCTTCCAGTGGAATACGTAATTTAATGCTTGCTAGGGTTTCTAGCAGGCACAGAGATTTCAGTGACTGAAGTGCCAAGCTGCTTGGAGCAGCATCTCCCAGATTCATGGTGATTTACTTGGGTCCCATTTCTTAAAAGCAATCAGTAAGAAAGCCCTGTTTAACACTAGAATGTTGGCTTTAAAATGTATTTACTTCTTTGGAAACCAAACATACTTTCAGTGTATACTTGTCCTAGTGTTGTCTTAATTCTGACTGTCAGATGCAGGTATTTCAGCTGAATCTTAGGGGTGTCCATGGCCACACTGAGTACGTACAGTCTTAGCGTGCTGTTCTGTGTTGAGTGTGCACTTGGCATTTTAGGATATGGTTGGTGTCAGATTGTCTGTTTTACCATGTGCTGTGTCAGATTTTGGACAGAGCTGGTCTGTAATAACTGGATGTAGGAGCTGATGTGCCAGGATTGTATGGTCCTGGGTAAGTGACATCTAATAACTAGTGCCGAAGCTCAGGTGAGCGTTGTCATATAAATGATAATGATGCCAACTTCCCCTCTCCTTGCATACCCAGCAGAAAGTAACTCAGCAGTCTGTTGGCAGGTAGTTGAAGCATTTCCCCGGAAACTTTCAGTTCCTTGATGAAGGCGGCATTGAAGTACTGGATGATGTGGTTGAAGTGAGGGTAATTCAAAGTATTACAGTGCTTTTTGAGCTATGTATTTGTATGGAGTCACTGTTACTTAGCACAGGATAAATCTCCCAGTCAAGAAGGTGCTTTTGACTAGAGTTCTAATATCTGTAGGCTGTAATTTTTAAGACCAACAGCCCAACACTTCATGTGGGAAATAAACCACAGGCTACTCTTTTACAGAAGTGAACACATTTTTAACTGATCATAACTGACTTGCACTTTCCATATTTGTGTAGTTGTTCACACTACTGCAGAAGTGAAACCAACATTCACCCAAATGTGAGATACTTATCAAAGCTCTTCTAATTGTGGTAGACAGCTAAACTGCAATGTGAAGACGTTATCCAGTGAACAGTTGGCCTCTCATGTTTTGTTTCCTCCCTTGCGTAAAGGATCTTACAGAGTTGGCAGTTCTGCAGGGTCTGAACTTGATCTTAATGAGAGAAGAAGCAGTAATGCTTTAAATGAAGGGCTCATATCAGTTGTGACAACAAAACGTGCAGAAGTTCTGTATTAAGAGCAGAGTAATGAAATTGGTTTCCTTGTATCAAGTACAAGGAAAAAACCTGCTGTAGTTTAAAGCTTTTTAATACCATGTTACCAATAGCTCAAGTCAGTTATTTCTCTATATGGGCTATTTAGCAGATGGTTTATTGTGATAGATACCTCCCTAAAAATATTTTTGATGTGTTTGTGAGCTATAAAGGAGACTGGCATACCAGTCATCTATTATGCCTGTATTAATTGTTCAGAAGTATCTTGCAGCTTGGGATTTTAAAAAAGTTATGCTTGATCAAGAGAGGCCTGTTTCCTGAGTAGGCTGGTGTAGGTCTACGTGCTGCAGGATGTGGAGTAAAGAAACTGGATCTGAGGGAAGAGTGCAATTCATGTCATTCCTCATAAACTGGTGACGTGAGGGTATCCTTTGCAGCAGTGGCAGTGCTGTTGAGGCTTTGGGTGGAAAACTGGCTGTCAGCAGGAACAAGGTCCACACTCATCTAGTTGAAACCAGCAAACGCAGAAAGTCAGGCTGCTGTCCAGTATCTCTGAAAACCTGAGAGGCAAACTGGTGGTCTTTCTAAGTACGGAGTCTGCGTGAATGCGGAGGTCCAGTGTGGAAAATGGAGCACACCTTGAGAGCGTGTGGCAGTATTTTTTCAGTACTCAAGATGAATATAATTCTATTTTATAGTAGCTTTGGTAGCGATCTGTTCAGTGAGTTACCTGCTGCATGTGGAAGTGCTGGATTTGCAATTGGTTTTGAATTGGCAACAGCACACAAACCTTTTTACTCTCTCCCCTCGGTGCAGTTTTGTTGCCCATCTGCATGGCTTGGGACTCCTTACAGTGCTCATCGTTGCTAGGGCATTTCTAGGCAGAGCTTAGGTTCTCTCTGTAGGTACCTTTCCTCCCTCCCGGCCAATACATTTTTGTGGGAAGCACCTGATAGTCTAGAAGCTCAGGTTTGTTTCAAGAATGGAGCTGTCTCAAGAGGGAGACTATTCTATGTACTAAGAGCTACAGTTGAGGTCAGCTCAATGTACAAATTTGGGCTGGGCGCATGTGTCGGTGATTTTGGAAGGTGACAGTTTGACTTGGGTTAATGGAGATACTCGTATGAACAAGTATTTATTGTACGAATCTTTATAAATCTTAGAATGGCTGTTATTGTCTAGAAAAAATTCTCTTTACATTTCATAAGTGTCCTTTTTCTTTTATGCGTGTGTGCAGTGGAAAAGAGACCACCAGTGTTTAGATCTTCTCTAGAGTTAAACCGTTTGGATGATTTGCAATACAGGAATTTAAGTTCAACACTTCTCCCTCTTTCAGAAGTTGGTTTCTGTGGTGGCACCATTAACATGCGTTCTGGGGTTAAGAAGAAAAATGAAGTTATGATTGTGAAAGTTGTTAATTTTAGATTGAACTCCTTCTGGGAAGAAATCCAGGATCATGGAATTCACTGGGAAATTACACATAGTCTGAGCTGCTGTGGAAGTGCATGTCTTGCAGACTGACTCCAGAGCGTTGCATGGGGTAGGCAGGGCACCAAGGAACTCGGTGAGCAAGGCTGGAAGAAAGAACTGAAAATCTGTCAAGGATTTTCATGGCTTTCATCAGAACTTTTGCTAAATTGATATTGCTTCCATGGGGTGTTTAGTTTTAGAGAAGCTGGGAGATCATTAAAAAATACCGTTTTCTCAGCAAATGTGAGAATTCATTTTTGAAGGAGAAGCTTTTTCTTTTCTCTCAATGCTCAGTTCTGGGCACGTGTAGAATAGCTCATCGTAATTCCTCTCAGTAGCTGTGTTGGTAGCACTAGGGGAATTGCTTATTATGCACACAATGTTCCTTGTGCTGCTGCCTCTTGCTTCTCCCTGCTTTGTCTTTTGTGTCTTTTCATAATCTTAAGGTGGGAGCCCTTGAGGCAGACACTTTCTTATTTGTTTACACAGCACCTTGCAAACTGGACTACCTGGTACTAATTGGGCCATCCACAGCCTGCCATACAGAAACAAAAAAGCAGACACAGCAGCTTGAACTAGTTTTTCTTTGTGTTTAAGCAGAACTTGATTATAAGTACCTTCTCTAGTCTGGGTAGTAGACTCTTTTTTGTCCTTGTTCCTCATGGGAAATGTTTAAATAATATGTAATTTTAAAGCATTGGGTAGGTATTTCACAACGTGATGTCAAGGCAGACTGCAAAAGCTCTGCATGACTCTAAGCTGCTTGGTTAGTCTGAGATACTGTGTCATTGAACTGGCAAATATAAAGCAATCTTTCTGGCCAGATTATTTAATAAGTAATGGTTTAGATAATGTAAATATGTGTGGTAGCATCTGTGGCAGCACTAAAATTTACATACAGTTTTAGCTTTGGGAGCCAGCAGTTTCGGAAACTTATCATTATCATGCTTCATAATAGCCATCACTAATGCGGTATGCCAAAATACAGTCCTAAGGGATGTAGGCCTTGCACAGGGGAAATCTGCAGTTACACTTCAAGAAAGATTTCAGTGGTTCAGAGTTGGTGCCAGCTGCGGGGAACTTCTGGTAATGTGTCTTAAGGAGTCACTGACCCATACTGATCTTCTGTTGAAAGTGGTGGTTGTAGTGAAGACTTCTCTGCTATCTGGAGATGAGGCACAATAAACAGGCTTAGGATATGGCTTAGCCTGGGAGGTAACTTTTGGATATGTAGGGGGGTTGGGCTAGATAATTACCCCAGTTTCAGCCAAGGTAAAGGAACATCTTTGAAGCATAGGCTTGTTGCTTTGCTCTCCTCTCTATTAGAAAGACTGTACAAAAACATGATTTCTGAGACTTTCCACGGTGTGTGTTTGTGTATGTGCATTGTGCCTACTTCCATATCACATCAGGATAGTGTTCTTTCTGTTTTTGTGCTGAAATCTCATCTCTATTTAACAAGCTCCCCTGCTGATTCCTGTTGGTCCTGAAATCAGATAGCACGTTGGGTGAAAAGCTGAATATCGTTCCTTAAAAAAAAAAGGGTTGTAATTCCCCATAGTGTAAAAAATGAGTTATCTTGTCTTTGGTTATGTGTAGCAGGTATTCGAGTACTGTGTGAAAGAATTCATGTAATAATTCCAAAGCTGATCGCCTCCCTGCTTTTGTGATGTTTCATACAGAAGGGGGTAATTAAAAGAATGGTCAGCCTCAGAATAACATTCTTGTTTGCTTCCGTGATCATGATTTAGTTGACATAAGATGTATGGATTTTTGACTGCAAAGTATTTCATTTGTACACCTTTTCTTACCGATCTGTGGGGTTTTAACTATGCACTGTTAGAATATCATCACGGTTTTTCTATTAGCTTCATTTAATCCTTTTGGATGAAGGGAGGGAGAAAGGAATAACAGTGTTATTAAAGGAACATATCAGTGTTGCTTGAGATAACCACCCCTCCAAAGACAGAATCCAAATTAAACTTTAGTTCTGCTTCCAGTCTCTGAAGCTTTGGGGAGAGGAACAAGACCAAATCTTAATCTTGAGTGCTGTTACTATCCTTGTGGAGAATCTTAGTGTGTCCTGCCTCAGAAAAGTCTAATAATTAGAAATTATTATCAACAATAATTTATTATAAAATAAATAACAATAAATAATAACTATTATTAATAAGATATATTAATAAAGAAAAATAAAATATTAAGAATTTATTAATAATATGCAGAACAAATTATACACAGTGCAGTTGTTCACCATCCACTGACCATTCCAGCCAGCTTGTGAGCAGCAGTTCCTGGCCAGCTTTTCCCCTAGTTTATATGCTGGGCGTGATGTCATATGGTGTGGAATATCCCTTTGGCCCGTATAAGCCAGCTGTCGTGGCTGTACCTCCTCTCAGTTTCTTGTGCCCCCCTGCCTGCTCACTGGTGAGGTGGGATCAGAAGCTGAAAAGTCCTTGACTTAGTGTAAACACTGCTCAGCAACAGTTGAAACATCATTGTGTAACCAGGAGTATTCTCGCACTAAATCCAAAACGCAGCACTGCACCAGCTACCGGGAAGAAAATTAACTCTATCTCAGCCAAAAGCAGGATATGTATGTTCATGGCCACAGGTTGAGGATCCGGTTAAAATACTGACTATAGCCAGATTAGTATTGCCTTCCACTGGAGATGGCTGACTAGCATGGATGTTTTGATGTGCATCCTCAACATTTGCAGTCTTCACTTAATTGGAAACTGCTGGACATAGGAGCATGTGGAAGGGTATAAAGGTTAGCTGATGTGTTCTGCAGCAATACTAAATAACACGCTGTTATCTCTTCTTTAACTTTTGGATATGTGGCCTTCAGAGAGGTATCCCAACACTTAACACATCAAGCCCATGTCTCCTTGAAAGTAACAGTCAATGACTAATGTGCATAGTGCTTTTACCATGAAATGTGGATTGCTTTCTGTTCTCCTAATATTTGGGTTTTTTCCCCTCTTATTTAAATAGACAATAAAGATCTAATTTGCCAGAAAGTTATTTCAGGAAACCAATACATAAAAGAGAATACGTTGCAATAAAGATCTTCCTGGCTGGAAACTTCTAAAGTGTGCATACTTCCACTGAGCTTCCAGAAGAAGATTAGAGAAAGCTCCAATGTATGTCATTAGTTAATGACATACAAACTTTCATTTACCTGCTTTTCTTCCCTTAGGAATAAGATAACTTTTCCTTAAGTATGATTACTTTATTTACAGTTTTTCACTGGTCCACAGTACCTTTCTGAACTAAAGCTGTGGTAGGATGGAGAGAGTGCACTTTTCATGTTTGTGTTTTTTTAATTTTCTTTTCTAATTCACTAGAAACCTAACCACACAGACATAAAGTCTTGCCTTCCAGAGAATTTGATTAATGCATTGTATTTCTCTACATATGCTCCTAATGCCAATGATTTCATCTCCAGTTTTGAAGAATGTGAATGATGTCTTGATGGATACAGCTACTAGCAGTGAGAAAACTGTTTTTTTAGTTTCAGGTCAAATTTAGAGCTATTAAAACCAAGAGCTTGTAGGATCATGCTGAAATCAGCATTATGATCATCAAAGAAAGGGATAGTTCTCTTAGCTTTAATACAGGTCTCCTTCTGTGTATACAAAATACAATAATCTCAAGTGACCATACACAGAGACCAAAAGCAAGCAGTATTGTTTCCATTCCTGATTTGGAAAATGGAGGTGCTGTAGCTGGTATGTTTATTCCATGTGTCGTGATTGCTGTGCTGAATCGGGCTGAAGGGCTGAGCAGTGTAGAGGTTAAGCACATAGCTCTTAATTTTAGGTTATAGCAGGCATTGCTGGAAGCAGTACCTGCACAGTGACTTACAGGAGCATTCTTCCATCTGCTCACCTCTCTGTGGTACCTGACCTTACTTCCATTGTGGTAACTTTCAAACCATACAAGTGTTTTTGTTTTTGTGCGTGACTTCAAATAATCTGTTAATTCTCAGAAACAACTGCATATTTAGCTGTGTGGGGTTTAATATTTGTAGTCCTGAGTTCTATCCACAATTTTTTTAACAAGTGTTCTGCATTTTGTTTACTGAGGACCTTAGTCCCAGAAATAGAACTACAGCAGGTCTGTGGCTGTAAGGGCCTTCTAGAGACCATTTGTTTGGGGCTACACAGTGACCATTTAGTACAAGTGAGGACAAGGGGTTATGCTGTTCGGGAAAAGAAGACAAGAAACAGTGTGTTTGGAACTGAACTGTAACGGGTGAAGAAGCATACCTCAGTTGTATGGCAGTGAAGATTGAAGTTGTGTGGAATGAGTCGATGGGTGAACTTGATCCTGTGTGAAAAGTCACTACTTGTTCTGGGGTCATTCTTTGGCCATTACTTTGGCGCTTTGACCAGTGGTTGTTGGTCCTTACTTGGAAGTTTCCTTTACCTAGAGTGCTCTTCTGCTGTGAGTCCAACTGATTTTGAGATATTAAGTCCCACTGCAATGTTTACTTGCCTACGTCTGCCAAACGCTTTAGTTTTTCCCTACTGGGAAGAGAGCGTGGGTGGCATTTGCTAATCTGAATGAGTAGTTACACGTTCCAGTTTATTTAAGCTTTTCTTTGATGTGTAATGACATGATTTTGTTTTGACAGATGAATGTTGTTTCTGTAGATCTGCAGTGACATTGCTCCGTTTTGACTTTGTGCTGTCAGCTTGGTGCATTTATCCTGACACTGTTGTATTTCATCTTGATACCATATTCTTGATTTGACATTGCAATGCCACCTCCATAAATTTATATTGACGTTTTAAACTCATTCTCTTGGTATTTTTCAAAGTGAATGAAAGCCTGACACAGTTAGAATTGGGAACAATATAAAGGTGAAATTGTGGAGATGTATCATAGAGGAATGGAAAGGGCAGGGATGGTGCTCAGTGGGGAGAAACCAGGTGTGCAAGATGCATGGATGGTGCTTACAGGGAGCAACAGGACATTCTGCTAGGGGGCCATCTTCGAGAAATAAATGTATTCTACTGGCATGTTGTCAGCACAGCCAAAACTTTTTCAGCTCCTTTGCAAAGACTCTAAATGAAATTTGGGGAGTCATGCCATAGAATGTGCTCTGTTCTCATATACTTTGACTGTTCAGGATCACATATTTATTGTCTTAGCACTGCACGATTGCTGTTCTGGGAGCAGTTGTTTCCCCTTGATACCATTATTGACTTAGAGCTTTGCATCAATACCCAGGTTTCAGCATGTGGTAGCTGAACCCACAGACAATACCATCCGTTCCTCTTTGGGGTTCCTTAAACTCTTAGTCCTAATAGACAGCCTATCTGCTGTTCCGGAAAGACAGAAAGCAACAAAGTATTGCACATTTGCATGTGTGCAGAAGGTGTCATTGCAATTTTATGGGAATATTTCCAGTAGTGGGTGTATGCCCTTTGATATCTCCACTCTGTCTCTCTGCTGCTCAGTGCATCCTGGCCACATTATGGTCGTGGAGTGTGTAGATGTGTAGATGCGTGCTCACTGTAAGGCTGTGGAAGACTGATTTGAACCTGGCATCTGGCCCATGTATTTTGAGATTTTCCGTGTGGTTTATGAAGAGCCTTCAGATCCCCAGCACCAGTAGTGGTGGTTGAACAGAAAGCATATATGCTGATTAGCATCAGTGTTTAGAAAGACTTAGTTTAATAAGAAAATAGTCGTTTTATCTCTCTGTATAAATGTCTAGTGCGCTATTGTCTGCACCATGTGTGTTCAATGTAAAAGTTATTCAAAATTTTCCATAAAGTATAGGAAATAAAATATCCATGACATGGAAATGTTATCAACCTTAAAATTGTTTAGTTAAAATCAATCTTTTTTCTTTCCTTAAGAAAAAAAAGAATGCTTTAGTAATTTAGTGCCTAGGTTTTTTTTTAATCAAATGTGTTGCCAAGTTATTTTTTTTCTCCAAATTTGAGCACGCTTCATCAAAATAATGTGAAAATAGAGGAAAAGTTAATGGCACCCTTGTATCTCCATTTTGCCATCATCATAAAATCCTGAATCCTACTCCAGATGATTAGTAAATACGATGAAGTAATTTAGCTGAGAGAATTGACTAGCTACAGTGCATGAACTGTAATTGTGATATTAATGTCAAATAGAGTCATTTCCAGTTATATTCTGCTCCTGAGCATGAAGTACTTTTCCCTCTGAAACCCATAAGAGCTGTGTGCATGCAAATAACTGGAACCTGGGTCTTGAGGTCCCAGCCAACAAAATATATCTTGGCCAGTGAACAAGAATATTCATGCATTGCCCTTACCCTTTTCTATGAAAGGATTCCATAATATGAGTCATGAAGAACGTCTCTGTTGTTGGAGGTCAAAGTCTTGCTGGATATAAAGAGAAACTATTTTCACCGTAAAGACAGCCAAGCATTGGGACGGGTTGTCTAGAGAAGCTGTCAGACTCTATCCCTGGAAGTCTTCAAGACCCAACTGGATTAAGTCTTGTGTGATTAGAGTACAGATGTAGTAATGTCATAGGTCAAAGGCATTAAAACTTTCTGAGGTTTTCTTTTTCATTTGTGTAAGGCAAGAAAAGTCCCGCTCTGGACTCCATGTTGATCTCCCCAACTCAACAAGAGTCATCACTGACACTCTCTATATGCACAATTGCCAGCAGTTGCAGACTGCAGGAAAAAATACAAGAAATTTCAACTGTGTCAGTTCACTGTGCAGTTTCTTTGTCATAAGATTGCTGGTGTGTATTGGGAACTAACAGGTTAAACAGAGCACGAGATACTCCTGGGAATGGGCTGATCTGTTCCAGTCTTTTCTGATGTCTTTCTGGTATTCCATGCTGGAAAGCTGCAATTACTCCTTGACATACAGATAATAATTTGTATTGTGTGTATTCTTAAAATTAAACCACTTCAATTTTTTAAAGCAATTGGAAAAGAGAAAAAAAAAAACCAATGCATTTTTCATAAGAACTTTCTTGTTAAGAATATGGAGCTCACTGAAACTGTAAAAGGCAAGTTGGGGAGGAGGAGAGCCACATTTTTGCAGTATGTCCCCATCTGTACAATTAAAGGAATGTATTTGTAGTGTCTGCCAGAACCTGTGAGAGCTCAGTGGATTAGAAGTGAAGAGGGGCAAAAAGGTTTTTTAGTTTAATGTGACCACTTTAATATATAGCATGGGTATTACAGTTCAGATTTTAAACTTTACTGACATGCTTTTTCAGTGGTTTATCACTGGTCTTCAGCAGCTTGGAGGAGAATGGGCAAAATGATAACCTGACAGTAATGGCGATTTTTAATTTTTTTTTCATTTGCAGAATTAAAATTGCTCAGCAATTTCTGCTTGCTATTCTGATATACTTACAACTGCTGTTATTAATGGGTGTTTCTCTTTTCCACCTACCTGTCTCTTCTTTTAGGGAGGCCAGTTGTTTAATTGTGCAGCATTTTTAACTCATCTTCTCCTAATTCTTGTGTAGTTACAGGGTGACATGTGCTGGTGTTATACCTAAATGATTACATTTTTAAAGTGAAATTTTTGCAGCTCTCAAGTGATAGTCTAGCCCACAAAATTCTGATTGATGACCTCTTTGTGGGACTGGCTTTTAAATTGGTAGGTAGTGCTTTACCAGCAGCACAACCTCAAAGACACCAGTTTTATTAAAGCCTCTGGATTCGGCTCTCAATTACCTTGAGTTCCAGCTTCAATTAGACTGAACTTGTAAGAAATTACTGGCCTGCTGCAAAGGTCTTTGGAACAAAAGAAAATGAGAAATTGCTTATTTTCCAGCAGGCATCTAAACAAATTGCACTTGGTGTTTGAAGTGGTTGGGGATAAGCTGGGTTGCAGCCAGACTGGGCTCATTCTACTGCTTGTGCTGCTTGGTGGCAGTGGAAGAGGAATATTTAAAATATCCCACAAACTTCTGGATGACTGTAAGTCCAGTTCCCTGTAGAGGGTGTTTGTAATCATTGTTTAGTGCAGAACTGCAGGAGAAATCAGCACAAAGGATATTAGCGTGGAAAAAGCTGATACTGCCAGATCTATGGGGAACCATATGGATACTGCCATTGGCAATCTGCCAAGGGTGTCCAGAGATGCCTCTAAATATTTTATTTTTTTCGCTATAGGGTTGCAATTGAAAATCTCCAAATGTAGCTCAGCTGTTGCACAGGATTTGCATATCTGATACACTACTGGTCCCAGGGAGCGCTGCCTGTGCAATCACTAAGCCAAGAACTGCACAGAGCTTCAGACTCCCCAGAATTTCCATTTATATAGTAGCGTGTATTTAAAAGTAAATTTTGTTTCTACTGTTTACCATAAGATAGCATCTGAAATTGCCTGGCTTTATGCTGTACTTAAACCAGAAGACATCTGTAGGAGCTGTTTGGTAATGATTATAAAACTTTTGACTGCAAAGCTGCTTAGAATATATGAAGAATAAAACCGTGAATTTTTTAAAAAAGAGAGGTAAAGGGAAAAAAGAAAAAAGTGTACGATGAAAGATTAATGTTATGTTAACATACAAATTTATTAAATACAGATCTGCAGTTCTGTTATACGTTGTGCAACCATGAGAAATGGTGGACTATTTTGCCGAAAACGACTGGTGATATTGTAGGCCCTAATTCTGTAATCATGTTTAGAACTCCTTCCATTTGAAGCCACTAGGACTTCAGATCAGTGCAGCATTTGTCTTTACAGATCAGCTTGCCAGGAGCCAAGTCTCATGACTGTATTATAGCATCAATTTTGAGCAGAACTGTCCCTTAATCAATAACAAAATGTGCTTTAAGAAGTCCCTGGTAGAGTCTAGCTGTTCCCAGGTATGTTAGTAGTTTATTGTTAAATGGAGCATTGGTATTTAAACAAAACAATCCCCAAATCACTGAAACTAAGAAAACCAGAAGGGTTTTTTTCTAAAGCGCTTGATAGCTTTCAACTAGGATAATTGTAGTGTGTAATTTGACTTATTAATTTTGCAGCTTCCCTCTGATTTCACTGGACTTCTTTGCAGAGCTGTAGTGTGTGTTTGGGCAGGGCAGGGATCAGTTGTCTATCTGATTTTTACAGAGATGAAAGTCACTTGATCTGAACATGGTTGATCACTTAGTACCCACAGTACTCTTCTTCACAGTGATCCATTATCATTTTCCCCTTGTAGAGTTTCAGTGTGAAGGGAATTTCTTTTCCACCTATACGGAGGAAAACTGAGTCTGTAACAAAATTCAGGTAGGTCTTACGGCTCCTGTTCTTACACGAATAAGAAAAAATCCTTTGCATATTTACATGTGACACAGTGCAGGTCCTTATTTACTCTGGTACTACAATCAGTAGGACTTTGCATGGTGGTCTATACTAACCCCCAAACTACTCATACCCATAAATGACTTTTTGCTTCTGCCAGCCCAGTTAATGATTTTTTCAGCAAAATAATGTTGATGTACATTGTCACTTGATTACTGCGGTATGGTCTTTCTGAACACCACCACCACTCTTCAGCTCTTCACACATCTCCACCCACTGCAGCACTGGGCTAGCAGGTAATCTGGAGCTTTTAAGTATGAGTAACTACTGCTAATTGCTCCAGTGGACTTTAAAGGAGAGAGGTGGTACTCAAATGCCCTATTCCCATACGTCCTAAGGGACAACTGCTTTACCGAGTGAGTTTAATAGTAGTCTCCCTGGAAAATCCTGCTGGTGAACCAAAGGCGAGCAGCGCTTAACTGATTTTAAATATCAAGTACCGCTGCAGCCATAAAAAAAAAGAAAACCAGAACGTCTTGTAGAGATACTCAGCAATTTTTTGTTCTAAGAAGTCCCCAGATAGTGGAGAAGAACAGGATGCTGGAGAGCCAACAGACTTGACTTGAAGTAGATTAAACCTTTTCAAGTTGGAAACAAACTCCTGGGAGCTGCTGAGTTTAGTCTGCATGTTATTGCAACACTTCGCTAATCCTTTCATGTTATAAATACCACATAGGAAATGTGCCCTCCTCTTGCTGCTATTTAACATGGGTTTAACAGCGGGATGTTGTACCGAGGGCTCATATTCCAGCTGAAATCATTGACTTGGTGGTGTGTTCTATATTACATTTACTGTAGAATTATGTTAAAGCACAAATGTTGTGAAACAAATTGCAGTGGTCAAAATAAACGAACAAATAAATGAGGCAGATTAACCAGCCTGCACCAGTTGTTTTCTGCTGCTCTAGTCATGCAAAACTGTAAATACAGTATAAACAGCCACAAAGACCTCAATTATTCTCCTGCATGTTCATGCAGATTAGCATGATCTTACTCTATAGCTAAGTGATTTAAACAACAATTCTGAGAACGACTGATGAGGTTCATTTACACCAGTGTAAATCTACAGCTTACGGTTTTTGATTAAAGTTTTATGTATCAAGCTGTTCCTCACTCCTTTTAAATGTTGCTGTTTGTGTAACTCATAATAGAGATTATCTCTATGTATTTAGTGAAATGGGAGAAAAATCTGAAATTTTTTTAGACTCTTATTCTTGTAGCATATAAAACCTGTATATCAGCCTAAAGCAGATTTTCCAAGATGCTAATTTAATATATTTTTAAAAAGATAATAGCAAGAGAAATTGCCTACTACCAAGTAAGGAAAGTGAGATAGAAATGTTATAGCTCTCAATACCAATGTGATTTTTGATTCATTTTAGAATCAGTAATAGAAAGTTTTCACTGAATTGCTCCGGAACTTTATGGGTTCCAGTTTGTAGTTACAAGCAATCAGGTATTTGCAAACTTGTTTGTTCTTAATCGTTTATTGCAAGTCCCATTGGTGGAAAGGAATTGCAGTAGTGCACTACTACAAGCATTGCAATACTAATTGGTTCCTTTTCATGCTCAATAGCGTCTTACTTCATAAGCAGGATTATTGATTTTTACAGGGCTATTCTTCAAGAAAGTTTGTAGGTACCTTGGTAAGAATGCAGTCTGGCCCAGTGTGGTTTAGGAGTTTTGTCTAATAAGCCACAAAAGGCAGTCAAGAGAATACCTGAAGGACCTTAAGCTTAGGGCTTTCTCATTTGCAATGCTGCATTCCCTTTCTAAGACTCATTAATGAAGTGCTATTGTAATAAATCTTGCTTAGGTAATGAGAAAATACATTGACTGCAGGGACTGGAAAACACCTCTAAATTACAGGCTCATTATTATTTGCAGGATGCTTGTGTGACAAACAGTGTATTTCACGCTGAAAAGGGAAGAAGTCTTAGTTTTGCAGTCCAGGAGAGGAAATATGATTTGAGCATGGGAAGATAAATGACTGGATTACGGGACAATGAGTTAGGAGACAAAAAACTGGATATTGCCTCATGTAAACGGCATAGCTTTCCTAATTTCAGCAGGTGTACCATGACTAACACACATGAGTTCTGGCATATTCTTAAAAAAAAATGAAACTCTTTAATGAGTTACATTGATGATGTCATCTTGCCTCTTGTAATTGAGAGCAACACTGACTTTTGGCTGTTCTTGTGCCTTTCTCAAGAACACAGCATTACCATGGGCCACTGCAATTTGGATTTCTTACAAGTGCCACATTCTGTCTTTATTTCACCTATTTGCACTAATAGACCTTTTTTCTCTTCATAATTCAGATTTTTTCATAATTATCCCTCTCCCTAATTTATAATGAATAGAGTGCCTTTAATGACCCGCTAATCTCTTTTCATTTCAGGGCAGATCTTAGTTCCTTCTTCCTCACCTTGCCTGATAAAATTAACAATTTTGTAGTCAGTTCTGTTAACTCCAGTTTCTCCAAGTTTCCTGCTACTACATAATCCTTCTCAGCTAGATTCCTAACTCATGCTATAGAGCTGCTTTCGGTGCTGCTGTTCCGGTGCCACTGTGGTTTTTTTATATAGGTACGTTGGTATTCTTAGCATAAAGACTCCCTAATCCCTTCATTTCAATTTTGTTATTCTTCCTTGATAGTCAAGTACTTCATTTATTCTTGACGTATTTCCATCAGACTGACAAACCCAGCTGAGTGCTAGTGTCTCCCACTGCTTCTGCATCTGTTTTCTTTCACAACTCACCAACAGGGTTTTCTTCCTCCTGTCTGTTCTCAGGAACAACTACTGCTACTACTTTACTTTAGGGTTTAGCCACTCACTATTCAGATCCATGTCTTCATTCTATACAGCTTCCTTCTTTTCTCATTGTCACTTTCTCTTAGTCCACATTCTTCTCCTTTTTGTGTTCTCCCCATATTAATATGTTCTAAAAAGTGTTGTGTCCCTCAAATCTACCCCAAAATACACCCTAGTCTATTTTCCATCTGTTTTCAGCAGCAGAAACTGTTTCTTTAAGCCTAAAAGAATGGTTTCTTGATCAAAGATCACAACCTTTGCCTCATGCTTTCTTGCAGATAAAGCTGATCACTTATTCACCCTTCTATCATATTTTCTACTCCTGTTATTGTACAGTTCTCTGTCTCTGCAGTTACTGCTCCAGCTTCTTGCATCATCATTTTTGTAGATATTTTCCTTGGTCTTTCCTTTAGTTCTTAGGAATGCTGTGTTGCTTTTGACTCTCTTCTCTCTATGAATCTCATCACCAGAGAACCTCCTCTTCTACATGGTCAGGTGCTGTTTCTGTGCAGATGATTTCCAAATCCCTTTGTGAGCCCATGGTTTGTTCACCTGTGTTCAGGCATGTATTTCAGGTAGCATCTTCAGCGTTTCTGGCTTGACAGCTTGCTGATAACAAAGGTAAAGCAGAACTCTGTATCTTCCCCTACAAAACTCTCTTGTGTTCCTCGCTTTTTATCCCCCTTTATCGTATCAACGTCCGCAGGCAGTTGATACTTGTTCTCTAGACACACTAAGTTATGAATTCTTCTGCTCTGGCTTTAATGTCACCATTATCGCTTCCATCATCTAGAAAGCGTGTCCCTGGTGTCATTTCCCCCCACCCCACCCCTTCAACCTTCTGTTTACATTCTTTATAGCTCTTAGTATCTTCAGGTTTTGACATAAAGGCATCCTCTGTTTTCCAAGTTACACTTTTATTATTTTAATTGCCTTCCTTACCATCACTACTTTTTTTCAGTCTAGTCCATTCTAGTCACTCTTGCCAGGATTATCTTTATCTGAGGCAGTTCAGCTCACCAGAGTGGAATTTCTGCATTTGTTCCAAGTTATCAGTGAATGGTTTCATGGTCTTTTCATCTGTAAAACTATTAAGACAACTCTTACATAGTTAGGAGTCTGTCTTAATTTCCTCCCATTCTCTAGAATGTTTTCCTAACTGTTCTGTTCTCAGTATATCTTTTTTCGTGCTTTCATGCTTTCTCAAATACCCCTGCTCTCTGCCTTCAAACTTAATTTCTTAATCTTGTGACTTTGAGACTTTGTTGCATATTATTGCAAAAATATCTCTTTTGTTTGCCATCTGTGCAGCATTTGTCTAATCTTTTTAATAAGATAAGGCACAGAACTTAGTTTTTACTCTGTCCTCTTTTACTGTGGTTTTTGTACTCTTAAGACACTGCAGATATTTAAACCATTATCCGTAAGACTTTGTAGGTTTTCTTTTCTCCACAAATACAGTTTAATGGATTTTAGGCATAATTGTTAAGGTGAAGATGATAATATACTGTATAGAAAATACACGTGCTGAAACGAAATGACACAGAGATCTGTAAATGGAAAGCAGTGGCAAACCGCTGCATGTGCCTGGTAGTAGACACAGTGTCCATTCCTTCGGTAAGCTGGCAAGATCACTTCAGAAGAAGAAAGCTAGTAGTTGTCTATAGCTGATATGGTGTATGACATATAGGTAAGCAGGCAAGGAACATGAGGCCATAGCAAAGAATCCAAAGTAATTACTTCTGCCTGTGTTCATGTGGTTTCCATGTGGAAATCCTTCCTTGTAGGGAAAGCAGCATATCTGTATTAAATCTAAATGTGTCCTAGGAGATTATAGGATTATGTAGTATGGAACAAACGGACAGAAGAAATAGTAATGAGTCACCAAGGTCAGATCCGATTGACTCAAGAACTGGAGCCAAAACAGCTCTACTCAGCATGATGCGTAATGTCTTCCTTAATAATTTCTTAGTACTTGAGAACTTAAAAGTATCAAACACAAGGTCTGAGCTGACCATTACTACACAGAGTAATGCCTTTGAGATTGTGGTAGGTGGTTGTATGAGAACATCAGCTCAGCACTTAGTAGTGGTAAAAAAAGTAAATCAAACATGAAGAATTCTTAAGAAAGGAATACAGAAAAAAGCAGCGGACATCAGTGAATAAATCTGTAGTTTGGCAACAACTGAAAATAGTTTGTAGAGTTCTGGTCCTCTCATCTCAAGAACAATATAGTTGTTTTGTAGGATGTCCAGAGAAGAGCCACAGGTCTGTTCACGTGCTGCTTTATAAGGAACAACCAAGTAAGCCAGGTTTCTTCATCCTGGAACACAGGCTATGGAGTAAGCCAGGTTTCTTCAGCCTGGAACACATGCTATGGAGTCATGAATGGCTTGGGAAGAGTGAGAAGGGGTTGGTGGCTTTTTTGGTGGTGGTTTTGTTTTGGTTTGGGCTATTTTTGCTGTCTCTTCGAACACAAGAAGATAGGACATGAAACCCGCAAGAGGTGAGTTGAAAGCAGACATGAAAGAGTGGTTCTTCTTGCATCCATACATGTGGATATTTGCAGAGGCTCAACAGGAGACTAGACAAAGCTCATGAACAGAAATTTCTGGAGTTGACAGAAATGTGTCTGACTCAGGACATCTCTGAGCTGCAAATGGCTGACAATTGGAAGGGAAAAGTTTCCTCTTCTTTCTTGCCTTCTTCCTCTTCTTTCTGACTCAGGACATCTCTGAGCTGCAAATGGCTGACAATTGGAAGGGAAAAGTTTCCTCTTCTTTCTTGCCTACACATCCACTTTTGGCAAATGTCAGAAAAAGGATAGAGGGTTATGTGGATCTGTGACTGGAGCAGTTGTACTAGTCTGTCAGTACGTTCAGGCATTAGGAACAATGGTATGTTAATAAGATTGCAGTTGAAGAATACGCGTGGTTATCATCAGTAATGAATTTTAATTTTTAAAAATTAACGTTCTGTTTTTTGGCGACTGCATGGGTGGCACATTTTTGTTTGCACACCAAAGGCGCTATGGCGAATACATGGAAGATTTATTTTGTTTTCATCTGTGAGAGTAGAATGGTGGTATCATTTTTCACTCTAACAGGCTTTCTTTAAAGCAGTAACAGTCAGCTTGCTATATTTTTCATCAATCCACTGCAGGCTGCCTGGCTTCTTCACGTTTCTTTTCAATAACAAGATATTATTAATAAAATTCATGTTGATCATCTTAACTTTCATCTGAAAAAATCTACTTATGATAGTAAGTGATCTGAGCCCTTCTTAATGATGAACGTGTCGGGAAGGTTCACCACTTTTGCTTAATTATCTCTGTAACCCACTGGCTGAAAGATGTATCCTTTGTGTGCTGTAATAGACCTTGGGGTTTTCCAGCAGGGTGTTTAATTCAGGTGGTGCCTTTTCTGTTTGTGAGAAGAAAGGAGAGCTCGGGAATTTGCAAAGTGTGGCATTATAGTTATATTTTTAAAAAAGCAAACAAACTGAAAACAGATGGGCGTTGTAGTATAGAAGCTTACAGTCATTTTTCACAAATCAAATGAGAATAAGTAAATTTGCATTGACTGTAATGCCTGAACTAGCAGTACGGCTATTTTAAATTCAGAAGAAGAGAGACAAAGCAGCTACTCGTATCTAAGCATCAGCATAAGAACATGTCTAGGTGGAAAGTGGAAATTAATAGAGCTATGACATTTCACGGCAGCTCATATATTTGTGTTTGTAGTTTGTTTTCCTGCATCATTCAGTTAAAGGTATTAAGGTTGTATTTTTTTCTCCTCTTCAGCTGGATAGCACTTCCACTTTAATTTTGTGAACATGATTTCACAGAATCTATTACTATTAGCCTGAAAATATCTTTTTATTTTAATTTCTGGGGTTGTTATATTTTAGGCCTGAGTCTTCTCCTCTTTTATGTGTTCTGGGGGAACACTTACTGGTTAAAGACTATTGGCTGGAGGTGGTAAATCAATTCATTTTTTTTTTTCCCGGGAAGTAATCCTGGAACTGTGAATATATACAGGTTTTCGCTTTTAGGCTTGCACTTACCAGTGACCCCATGGTGAGGTTCTTTTTCCTAAAAATAGAAAGGCTTTTTATCAGTTATTTAGCTACTAGCAGAAAATGATCTGTAATAGTAAATCTGGGTTTCCTTGTAAGAGTCAGTGAAGCAACTGTTCTCTCTTTTTAATGTAAATGAATGAAGAAACTAATGTATTTATGATCAAAAAATTCTTTTGTCCATTTTCTTATATTAGGTTTTCACTTGTTTTGTTACTAACGGAAGAGAGAAAAATGAGATTATACAAGGAGAAGAACCTATTATCCTGGTCATTCTGTTAGCTCTTTAAAAAATAGAGCGATGTTAAACATCTGGGTAAGAACCTGGCTAATTTAAAGATGGCCTTAGAATGGACACAAGGAACAAGCTATAAAGAGTTAAATAGGATGTCTTAGAAGTACTAAGGTCCTTCCTCTAGCAAAGTGAAGTCTGAAAAGATAGGGGAGAGATGCAGAAGGCTTGTATGCATCATATTAGCTGCCTCTGCTTTGTTTTCCTTTTCTGGTGAGTCTCATAAGATGGTCAGATTGATGTCGAACTTCTTGCTAGTTAAATTACAGCATATAGATTTACATCAGTATTGAGCATTGAAAATGAAAAATCACCCATTGCAGATCAGGTGAAATTTGTTTTATTTTTGGTTTTCTTACAAGCTTTGTTACAAGTTTTCTTCACATTTTGGAGAAAAAGGAATACATACTGTGTGAAAAATGAGAGGTTTTAAAATAAACGGAGAACGTTTTTACCTTTCCCATTATAGTATCTAAGAATATAGAAAATACTTTCAGGAAAAAAATGTATTGCTGTAAAGATCAGGCATAGTTTCTTGAGTTTTTTGTTTTGAAGGAAGCCAGGAATGCGCAAGAATTCTGAAAAATGAGAACAAATTCCTTTTTGCTATATAAGAAAAAAAATTTTCAGGTTCTTGCTATTACTTGTGTGAGTGAAGGCTAGCAGAGTAATTAATAATGTAGCCTTTCTTTCCATTAAAATGAAGTAATTTTATTTTAAGATACACTCAAATCATTTTTGTTGTGTTAATCTTCTGGATAATTATTAAATGAGATGAAAGTTAAACAGCTAAGTATGCCTTTTAAAAATCAGCATTCATTTAACAGAACTTCTCATGTGAGGATGTTGTGAAGCGTGCATGTCTCTCAATGACCAAGATGGAAGGTATGAGAATCTCAGCTATTTCAGGTGGAAAAATAGAGACCAAATGTGAGGTGTGGCTGGATCTTAAATTTAGTAATATTTAAACAAAAGAAATTATGCTTGTTTTCTTATTGTTTCCTCAGGAAGATTCCATCTGAAAACACATATTTCAGTCTGAATGAATAATTTCTGTTTGGGTGAAAAATAATTTTTTGAGGTGAACACTCAACGTTTGTTAGTGAGATATTTGAGTTACGCATATAGTGTTAAACAGAACTCACCATGCCCAAGTAGGCATCTTGAATCAAAAAACAAAAAAAAAAAGACCCTTTGGAGACTGCTTTTAAAACTATGTGTTCTTCACAAATTAAAAAATGAGATTAATGTCACCTCTTTGTGTTTATCCCTTAGGGCCAATCGTATAAATCTGCTTTTACTTTTACAAAACTCTCCTACCATAAGACACCTCATAGAATTGCGAGCTGGGCAGCTGTGGCTGTGCCTTACCTCACTAAAATGGCTGGGCTTCTCTTTGCTTGTCGAGGCTGATTGAAGAAAGTTGGACTCACTGGGACACATCGTGGAAACTCTTGTGTCGATGGCTGTAGTTGTCAAGAACTTCTGGGGTTTTTTGTGTATTGACTGGTCATGTGGTTTGAGGTGTCTTCGTTCTTCCTGTCCTTTTTAATTTTTTGGGGGTGTTTTTTCTTCTTTGATTTAATCAGCTTACAGCTGTTCGTTTATAAATGTACCAGTCTTGAGTTTCCAGGGAGTGAAAAATATTTTATGAAGCCATGTTGGATAAACTGCATAAACTGATACTGTGTCTCAGTGTGTGGCTAGTGGTCCTGCTCCCTGAGGACACGGATGCTTCTCATGAGTATATAATGTGCTCATGGCCATAGGGAATTTTTAATTTCTATAGTCTAAAGTCATCTCTCCAGGCACCAGATTGCCGTGGGATGGCAGAATCTGAAGTTGCTAGCGTAGTTAATTCAGATGACAGAGCATCTGAGGTTTGGCTGCGTGCACGTATGAGAAATCATGGATTGGGAAATGATGATGAAAAGTTAATACTTTAAAACCAGAAGAGCAGTAATAGGGTATTATGCAATAGTGTTAATCAATAGAACATCTTTGATCTGCCAGTACAGCATTTATTATTTTAAATGTTATGAAATACAGTTTTTAATGTTCAAGACTTGTAACATCGAAAATGAAATACAGTAATGCACATTACAGAATTTAAAACAATGAATTTTAACCCTCCTTTCTCATAAAGACTTCGTAAAACTTCCAATCCACATGGCAGTTACTGTGCATATTAATTGGGGGTTTTCTTTTTGTGACTTTATATATAAAAGCTCCTTAGAACAAGACTGTTGGTCCCTTGGCTTCACTGACCGCAGGAACAATAACTCATCTGAAAGTTGTAGCAGCACATGATTTTTATGCTCTTCTCTTGGCGTGTAAGGCCAGAATTACTGTATCTTGTGAGCTTTTAACTCAAATGTGCATATATGAAATGAACTGCAACAGCAGTGGTTAAAAAAGTGGTTTATTCTCTACAGAAACATATAAATCAAAAAGTCTGCATTAAATAGAGGAGGAACAAAAATGCATTACAGGATAACTTCCATGGGCAACATGTTTTTCTTAAATTTTTTTTTTAACACAAAGAGCTCTGTGGTTTTGATGAGCACAGGTGGCTTAAGAAATGTGCCACCCAATAACCAGAGACTGCTGGGAAGAAGGAATCCTTGTCCAATTGGTAGCATAATTGAAGGTCCTTCAGTGAAAAAAAGGTATCTTTGAAGTGACTATCTTGTTAACTTCTCACTTAGCACATCAAAGTAAGGAAAGGACGCCTTTATTTCTTGTAAATGCAAATTACAGCTCTTGATTGTGTGAAGCCTTGCTTCAAACCCTTGCAGATGTCCCAGCTGATTTTGGTGGTGAATGTTTTCTCATTGGTAATACAGGAATAACTTTCAGATTTTAATGCAAGTGTTGTACTTCGGTGATCTCTCTGCAGCAAATTTCATATGGAAATTGATTTATCAATGGATCTTCCTTTTATGGTGTTTCTGTTATCACCCTGAAAAGTATTAAACAGAAACTCCAGTGTTTTTCTACTTTATCATAATACTGGGATCACAGAATGAATGTTGCAGACAGTTTAATGTTCAAAATGTCTGGTTTTCGCTTGTTTTTCTGTAAGAGATTATTAAATTTTCCCAGTAATCTTAAAATAGTTGTACAATAAATTGCAGTATCTTAGTTAAATGATATGGACTCTCTTGGCGTTTTAGTTAGCTTTCCTGATCTCTGCATTATATGAAGTACGTGTGGATCTTGTTTTCTTGCTGCAATCTGGTTTTAGTCCTGCAACTGTTGGCATGGAAGCCTGCTGCTTGGCACATCTTGGTGAAAGGCAAAGAACAGTGCGTGTTTTGCTGCTTTTGTTTATTGCAATGACTAGATTGTGGCATCGTACGTGTATGCTGTATTCCTCTTAAGGGGATGTTACAAACCTCATCGTGAGGCTTCCTGAAAATGCAAGGGAAGACTTTCTTGCAAAGCAGCATTACCTGTCTCTAGGTGATGGGTGGCTTGATGGGGTGAGTGGAGCAAGCAAACTGGAGTGGTGCCCAAGTGCGGTAAAGGATAGCCCCATTTGTTCACCCAGTAGTCCATTCTGCAGTACAGATGGCTGCCGTAGCTGCATGGTAAGCCTTTTCTTTGTTGGAAATGGATGAGCCTCCACGATTCTCCTATGCTATAAAATGGCATGTATAATACAGCCCAATGAATCTTTACATCCAGAGAAGTGGGGGAATTATAGGAAACTTTGATCCTTTTTCTTTAGAACCCTCTTGTCTCAGGAGGGGGCATCATAATTGGAAGCAGCTTTTTCCACTCTGCAGATGTCAATGCCTGTGTTGAAGACGTGGCTGTTACAGGAACAGTGTTGTCTGTACCGTTTGGGGGGCAGGTAGAGAGGGAAGGCTGTTTACATCTAAAACTGTAGGAAGCGGAAGCACTAAAGGCAGTGGGAAAAACAAACAAACAAAACTTCCAATGTGTACTAACAGTGAGGGAATAATTTATTTTGTTACCTGAATTGCAAAGGACCATCAGTGGAGGACTCTCCCAGTTCAACAAACAATTTCTCTTGTAGTGGAGGAATGGCGATGTAATGGCAGATCAGCTGAGCAGAAAGCTCTTTGAGCCAAGGAGATTTTCAATGCACCAGACCATATTTACATGGGTAGTAAGATCACTTGGCTTTCAAGTGTCAGCAGAAAACATCAAAACCAATCCCACCTTTCCAGAGATTGATAAATGAGCTATGTGGTCAATGCTGCAATCACAAATATTGTCTATATGTCTTCATACAGTACCGTCATGCTACAGTATATGCACCTCTTACCTCCGCTATTCCACACACCTCCTCTTGATGTACAGCTATAAGGGCCATTAATGCATTGCACTTGTATACTGGGACCTACACAGCATCAAAAGACTCAAGTTCCTTATCTCAGAGTGATTAGTGATATTCTGAAGGGATAATTTAATTGCTTAATTACCCATAGCTGGATGCTAAAATGATTCTACGCATTTGTCTGTTGTCTTGAAAGTTTGGCTGAACTGGTGAACGTAGTTCTGGCTATGATCTGCTATGAAATGCGCAAATGCAGAGTTAGCAGTTGATTTCTGGGCTTCTTCCATCTTCTGCCAGCATTGATAGCTCTGGCTTTCAAAGAAAAGTTGAATTTATTTGCCTAAGATCTAAAAAATTAAAGGAAGGAATTTAAGATCTTAAAAAAAGAACTTTCCCCCTCTATTTTTCTTTACTAATGTAGAGTGAATGCTCTGCTTTGAATTCCAATTCATACAAGCGTCAGCATAGGCTGGAAGCCAGCCTAGTCTCAGCCCTGGAAAAGACACAGCTGAGTATAAGGCAGCCATGTGTGGTCATCCTGGAGAAGGAAAGCAGCATACTGGGCTATACTGGGAGGACTGTGGCCAGCAGATACAAAGAAAGTGGTTGTCCTCCCTTCACTCTGTGCTGGTGAGACCACACTTGAAAAATGACATCCAGTTTTGGGCCTCTTTTTTCCAAATGGCTTTTGAGAAACAGGATCTAGAAGGTGGCTACCAAAATGAGTAGAGTCATGGGGCACTCAGCCTGGAAAAGGAGGTTGAGGGACCTCGTCTTATTTATTGGTCCACAGAAAAGAGACTGGACGGGGCCTTCGGTTGACCTACATCTGCTCTGAAGGGGTCACAGAGGTGATGAAGCCGAACTCTTTCGGATAGTGTCAGAGGATGAAATGGGAGTGTGGCTGCAAGATGTAGCTTAGAAGGTGCAGTCTGGACATCAGACAACACTGTATCTCCAGGATGGTAGTGCAGCCTGGAAACAGGTGCCTGGAGAGGTGGTGGAAAATCCGTACTTGGAAGTTTCCAAGACCTGGCTAGAGAAAGCCACAGCTGATTTGATCTAGTGTTGGTGATAGTCCTACCTCAAGCAGGAGGCTGGACTAGGGACCTCTGTTCCTGCCTTTTTGTGATTCTAAGAAAAAACAACAGAGCAATCTATTTTATTACTTAGCAACTGATTAAATTTAACAAAGTGTCTATAGAAGGCAAATCTCAGAAAGCATCAGCAGAAAAACAAGACAAAGAACATGTTTCTTCTGTGTATATAGCTCACAAAGGAAGCTTTGCAAATTGCTAATAACTGTACCAGCATACGGATCCTTCATTTGCATTTGTACTTCAATTAATTTTGTAATTTAATTTGTGCAGTACTGAATATTTCAGTGTATCTCAGCGAAGGGAAAAATCTTTTTTAAGGGACACAGCTGTCTGGACTGCCAGTGGGTTTCTCCAAGTGCAAATGCTATTGGTATTTCTAATTTCAGAATTACATCTCTATAGGTGGGTTTGAAGTAGCACCATCATCATTCACATTTTTCTGTTTGTACCATCTGAGCCGTGATGTAGTAGTCAAAGCTAAGAGTCCCACTTGTAAACAGTTTGTACTTTCTGGTGTCGTTTCTTGAGCAATATGTGTTAGCAAGGTCCTTAGGTCCGCCGTATCAGTGGAGTAGGGGACGGAGTGCCCAGCAATAGCTCAGACACAAGGGCTACGGATGAGCTAGGAATCACGGCAGCACCTGGGAATGGTTGGGTTGGAATTAGACCTTTTTTCCCCAAAAAAGGTGATGGAATCAGTAGCCCAACTGAAGTGCATCTACACCAGTGCACATAGCATGGACAACAAAGAGGAAGAGCTTGAAGCCATTGTACAACAGGAAATCCTATGATGTAGTTGCCATCACAGAGACATGGTGGGATGAGTCACACAACTGGAGTGCTGGTGATAGGATGGGATGAACTGGCGTCAAGCTGCGGCAGGGGAGGTTTAGGCTGGATATTAGGAAAAATTTCTTTACAGAAAGGGACGTGAAGCCCTGGAACAGCTTGCCCAGGTAGTCACCATCTCTGGAAGAGCTTTAAAAGATGTGTAGATATGGTGCTGAGGGACATGGCTTAGAGGTGATCTGGCAGTGCTGGGTTAATGGTTGGACTTGATGATCTTAAAGGTGTCTTCCAACGAAAACAATTCTGTGATTCTCTAATTACTTCTTATTCTGATTTTGTATTTCTGTGCTATTTTTTACTTAACGTGTTTCTTTATTTTAATGCCTAAATTAACTGAAAATGCTGTTTGTGCTTATTTTCTGTTAAATTCATACAGTGTGCTTCTAAGTAATCCTGGGGAAGGAAAAGAAGCATTGAAGATGTTTTGATTTTACTATCACTTTCATTCTAAGGTTGAAAGATAAGTAATTGCTAGATAAGCATCATGGTGATGTTAAACAGTGTTTTTAATGTGTTCCTCTAGTTGTGTGTCGTTCGTAAACCGTCCCAGAGTTTGTGCTGGCTTGTTCTGAGGCAAAATGCAACTGGCTGCCTGACTTACGTGAAACTTGTATGGCCTCAGGAGGTTTGGTCTTTATTTGATGGCTTGGTTCTTGAGAGGCAGCAGAGAAATAAGTGAAGGCAAAGCTTCATTTGTTATTAGTAATTTGTCGGCTGACAAGCAAGTTGCTGCTGTGTTGGAACAGTAGAGCACTTTACCTACTTACATGTTCATTAAGAAAACATCAAGACAAAACATCAACAGCTCAGCTTGTTAGTAGGATAATCAGCAAGGTGCAGGTTCTTATACCCAAACATGCTATAAATACAAACTCGTCCTATATGCGTAGCACACAAGCTCTGTATGCTTGTGCTATGTGTCCTATACATGCTTGCATTTTGTTTCTGGTTTCTCACATACTTAGTTACCTGTATTTGTCCTCTAAGATGAAAGCAGAACCAAGTATCTTCTTGCATTGTAAAGAAGTGCTGCTGTGCTGCATCCTTCCACCACCCTGACTGCGCTCGTTAGCTCACCTGGGATTTCATCCAGGACCAGGGCTCTCCTGATGCTGGAGGCCTTCTGTCTGCTGGTTGAACTGGATCAACTGCTCTTTAATTAGTAAATCCCATTTTCTGTCATTCTGTCTTGTTGCATGGATTATACACTGAGCCCTTCACTCAGTTCAGCCTCCTCAATCACAGAACACTGAGGGGAAAAATAAAAATCTTTCCTTGGTTTCTGTTGCCTTCTCTGCTGCCTGTTAAATGACTGCCCCTCGGTGGCTTGAGCGCTCTTTTAGATGGCGAAGGGCTCAAATGCAAATGGGCTCGGTGTTGCTCTGTCCTTTCCACTTGCTTTTTACCAGTGTGGGGCTTGCTTACTCTTAGTGAATTATGTGACCTGATGAGACAGGCCATTTTTTTATTTTGAAAAGATGAGCTATAGTGCAGATGAGGATACTCTTAACCGCAAGCAAGCAGAGTCAGTGGATCCAGTGATACGGCCAGCCTGGATTCCAGTGCCTGTGTCTATATCAGCAACTTTGTGGGTCAGTAGGAATGAATCTCAAACAGTTGGTGTCAGTAAATTAAGTAATGGCTGTTGTACCAGGACACTTACTTTTTTCTTGTTTGCAACAAGACATGTAACAGGAGAACTCTGTGCAGCTTTGTTTGAGTTTGCTTCTGTGTTCCCTTCAGACACTGTTCTGTTTGAGGATTCTGTTCGGGCTAGCATCTCTGTGAACGCAGAATTTCAACTTTTAAAATGCTTTTAATATAATCACAATTTCCAGTGTTGTTAGAATTTAAATAAGTTTCAAAAGTCGAGGGAGAAAAGCTGTTTTTTCTCTAAAGCTGAAGGTCTTAAAATGTGACTTTGAAACTAATGATTACATGTTGGTTTCAAAGTGCCAGCTGTGTTACATGCTACTCTGCAAGATGCTTGCAAGGACAGATGGGTATTGCTAACGAGATTAAAGGAGTTAAAGGGATCTTCTGTTCTAAGTTCAGAAAATGGATGTAGAAAATAACAGCCTTTGAAAAACTCAAATGTTCATTGAAATTAAGAAACTTTGGAGAAATACTGCCTTCCAAAAGTAATGAGAAGGGTTCTCTTAATGCTTAATCAGAAAAGATTGTTGACTAGTAAAAGAAACTGTGGCAGCTGCAACTATTTGGAGATCTTAAAACAGTATCAGTGAAGGTCAGCACATAACAGGCTTCCTCTAGTCTTGGCTAAAGTATTTTTTCACAGAAAGTTTCAGATTACTTTTCGTATCATTAAGAATATGTGTAGTTTTCATATTATTCCCCTGAAAATGTCAAAATAGAAATGTAGCATTTTCAGAACTTAATGAAGAAGCTAAAATGCTATAGATAGTTAGAAAAGAAGAAATCTATGTATAAAAGATATCTACATCCACAAGTGTTCCTTGGCATGAATGCTGGAACCCAGAGGAATTGAGAGAAACTGAGAACCATTATGGTAAGAAAGAAGGGATTGGACTTTTAAAGCAGTAATGTTTTTATTTTTGAGGAAAGCAGAGGACAAAGTAGAAGACTTAACTGGCTCTTTCCTAGTGTGAGAAGAGGTCAAATGCTTGGTGGGTTACTTCCACTGACTCCAGTTAGAGACATTTTAGTCTGTACACCGGGTAAGGATCTGCACTACGTAATGAGTGTGATCTCTTTCCAGAGACAGAGCATTGTAATAATACCCCCCTGTAAAAGGAAAAACACCATTGAGAAGCAGAATGTGTTGTCTTAAAAAAAAAAATGGGTGGTTGGGTGTGAAATGAAGACTGGAACTGGGCGGGGGGTGGAGGGGAGTGGTTGGGGCAGGGAAGAGAGAGGTGACACAGAATGTACAAGTGTCATAGGTGTGTGCTGGGTATGCACATACAAATACTAGGATGAGTACAATGTAAATCTCTGCTCACCTGAATGGCCACATTAAAGATGATGTCGCTTAAAGGCTTTGATGAAAGCAAAATTTTTCCATTCTGTTCTAGAGTATTTCTTTCAGTTGCAGGTTTTGAGCAAGGCCCATTTGCTGCAACGTGTAGCAATTTGTATGCCTCAGAGCATCTGAGGGATTCCTTCATCAGCATCAAAGCAGAAAAAACACCTTATTGGTGATTTTGTAATTCATTCAAGGAGGTCCCACTTTTGTCAGTTCGCAAGCCAAGGACTTATTCCAAGAATGGAGTTGCTCCACCTAAAATAATTTTGTTAGTGCCTGAAACTATCAATTCAGGAGAAATATTACAGTAGTATCACTATTACTATATTACTACTATACTAGCAATAGTTGTAATTATTATAAGCAAATTATCTGTCAACTTGATTGAGGACTGATTTTGGCATGTCCTGTAGATACTGTTTATTTCCTTCATTTGTTAAGGAAAGGAAGAAAGCAGATGTCTTTCATGTCCAAAAGCTTACCCTAATTTTTATGTGCCATTTTATGTGCTTTTGTAAACTGGGCTAGTATGCTGGTGAGATGGTGGCAGCCAAATGACAGTGCGATTACTGCCCTTGCCATCTCCTTCAGTTTATATTCCTTTGTGGCAAAAGTAGTGCAGTAGAATGTGGGCTGGAGAATTAAAGTTATATACATACACAAACAGCATAGTAGACATGAAATTGCAAAATGGGCATGTTAATTTATGTGGTGATCTGCACAAAATTAATGATACTAGGGCCAAAGATGGGACTTTTGATGTGATAATTAACATGCCATCATTAGGATGGATTTCCAGCTCTGTCTTTGCTTTTTAAATGAGAAGAGCAAGTAAAGGGAAAGGTGAAGATAGGTTTCATATTAATTTCTGTATATGTTGTGGTACAAAGGCTTTATATTCAGAAATTAATTATTGCAATTATTATAGTTTAAAACCTAAAGGAACAAAATTTAGATTTTTTTTCTGCTGTACAAGTAATAGCAAATTGCAATTCTTCTTGAAAGTTTATTACAGTTTAACTAAAACTTGTCAGCCATTCTCACTAAGAAATCTAGAAAGTTTTCTCTCTCCCTCTCAAAAAAAAAAAAAGAGCCCTGATTCTTTCCCTGTGTATTGAAATGCAAGTGAAAAGTTGCTTGTTACCTGTGAGAATTTTTTGTTTGACATCCTTTGGAAATTGGGCATCTTGACTCTCATAGGTAAAAGAAGAGCTGAGCAGAATATTAATTCAGAAGATTTCTATATTGTCTTAACTACTTGTTTATCTGATTTTATGCAGGAGTGCATGATTTAATTCTTTGGGGATATTTTTATGCTAGAGAAGGATAACATTATTTTGCAGCTCTGGCTTTACCCATTTGCTCAGATTACATTAGTTTTAATTTGCATTTTCATGTTTACTTGCCTCCTCCAATCTGTTACTGTGTAAATGTTGGCTGGAAGGAGCTTTTCAGGTGAGTAGATCGTGCTCAGTTTCCACAGAAAAATATATTTTTCTTTACATTTATATAAAAGACCAAGGAACTTTCCTCAGCCATCTCCCCAGGCTTTTCCCTTAAGCCAGAAGACTTTTTCCATTCAGTTGTATCATAATTTCTGTTTGACATGAGACTTCCTTGTGCTGTTCCTCTTTGTTTTCTAGTGGTGTCATCTCTGTGTGAAACCAGACCAGAAGCAGCTTACCCAGATGAAAAGAGCCTTGCTTGGTCTCAGCCTTCTGAAGCCAGAAGCAGTGCAGTCTTTACAGTAGTATTTTTCATGTAAAAAAAGGCAGAATGGCACCCAGGTGTATGATGGGCACTTCTGGCCTTGGCTGTGTTATGACAGTCTAGATAAAAAAAACCCCAAATGTGAAAATTCTATGTCTAGTATTCAAAAATTAATGGTTATTCAGCGTGAGAACTTGTCTACAAAGCAGGGCTGTGTTTGTGGTGCTGTGGTCAGAAACCTAGAGAAACTCGAGGACTGTTCCAGGTGAATATTTAATTGCAGTTGTCGTGACTGGCTCAGGAACTCCTGGCTAAGAAAGTCTTACCTAAAATGGACCTTACAGACTTTGTGTGGTGGGTAGGTTGAAATTCGGATGCGTAGCCAGCGATATTCTGATGTTGCAGCAGCTGTTTCTTTTCTTTTCAATTACACGGCTTCCAGGTTTGTTAATATTTTATTATCGACAGACGAATAGTGTCAGCTATGGGAAAGCTAATCAGGCCAGTGTTAAAAAAATCAATGAATTTTTCTGATTTTAAAGTATTCCTTTTGCATGAATCGTTTAGACATAAAAAATGCTTGGAGAAGGGGGAAGCTGGGTCTGGACTTTTTTAGGTAGACACGGTTGGTTTCTTGGTGACTCCATTCATCTAAAATCCTGACTGAAGGAAGTACTCCGCGCTGTGCTATGGAGACCTGGTAAGAACTCTGGAGTCAGGTTTATCAAGAGAGATTTATTAACTGTGTAAGCACAAAGTGTATTCAGATTGCTGCAGATTTAGGAAGAGCCATGTTTACAGTGGCAGATTCAGAGGCTTAGTACAAATATTAACCTAAGCAGTTTTAAACTAATAGCCTGACATTCATACTTCCATTTTGCTGGAGAGGTGGGTGGGTTTTAAAGAAAATAAATAAGGAAGCTCTTTGCTTCTGCTACCATTTGCCCTCTACTATTCATTTCTTTATTAATTATTTACAAAATGCTGCTTTGTTGAGATGAATGTAGTGTTTTCTTTTTAAAGCTGATGATTAATATTAGGTTTGAGGTCACAACAGCTGGGAGAGAATTTCAGAGTTGTGATTTTGCAAGTCAGGCTGATGAAGGTATTTCAGGATAGGCTGCTTCAGAAATGTCACCTTTTAAAATGTGCATTTCAGAAAGTAAGTATTGCTGAAAGCACCAAAGAGATAATGGTAATTATTTTATGAAGAGTTGATGGTAATTGTATGAAAAGTTTTCAGAGAAGAACAATAAAAGTCAGGAGCAAACTCAGGCCTGTGATACTCTGTGTATGAGTGAGCAGTAACTGATTGCTGCCTCTAAGTGAAAATTGTTACCTCGTGTGTCTCTGCATTGTGATTAGTTAGAAGCAGTAAATAGTGGGGTTTTTCCAGGTCCTCTAATATCGATATCTGTTTACTGGTGATACTGTTATTAGTATCAACATTGAGATACTGCGACACTCTAATTAAATCCAGACAGCTCAGGTGTAAAATTTAAAATTGATTCAGCAGTCTCCCGGAGAGAAGATTATACCCTTTTGTTATTTGGTGGTATGTAACACACCATAATTCTGTTGCCAAATGGCTGTGTGTTAGGATGAACTATTTTATGACAGTTTGGCTTTAAGCAAAACTATAACTCTGCCTATATTGTGGGAAGGAGATTGTGTTCAGAAGTCCTTTCCGAATTGACACGCAGCCTTATAAATGCTGGAGCCTCCGAGCCATATTCATCCCTGTGTATGGCTGTTGTTGCATCGTGATGAATGTAATGTTGGTTTCTTGGGACGTTTTTATCACTTAATTTCTACTACAGAAAAAATATCTTTAAATATTTTTTTCTCATTAGCTTATTAGTAGTCAGAATATGTAAAATCTTAATAAACCTTCTTCAAAGGTTTTGCTTTGAGATTGTGTTTGTGCCCTGTGGATATACAAGGAAGAATTGTCTGTTAAATTGTGTACTTGCAAAGTCAGTTTAGAATAACAAGATTTCAACAATAAGTTTACAGTCTAAGTGAGGAGGTACAAACCCTGTAGGATTTAATACATACCTATATATATATTTATTTCAGGACAACATGGTTGAAACCCATATGTCACTGACCTTTCTTAGCCCCCAGCACTGAGCTCAAGGAGCTTTAAAAAACTAGAGACAGTTACAATTACCATTTTCCAGGTGGAGAGACTGGAGCTTACAGGATCTGATTAGCAGTCGCACTGTAGAAGCTGCCTGCCTCAGGACTAATTCTGTGACCTGTTCTTGGATAACCTTGGGTGTCATAGGGAAGATGGGCACCTCCTACTGTGAGATCCTTTTTAAGCAACCAGTTCCCATCTCTCCTGCCCATCCTGCTGCTCTTCATTCTCACCCTTCGCCACTTCGGAGCTCTGTGACTGCAGCTGTACTGCAGTGAAAGGTAAGAGCATTGTGCCGTGCAAAGGACTGGTCACTATGGGATCGTAGAGTCGTAGAATGGCTTGAGCTGAAAAGGTCCTTAAGGTCCAAACCCCCTTCAGTGAGCAGAGATATCTTCAACTAGAGCAAGTTGCTCAGAGCCCCATTTGACCTGACCTGGAATGTTTCCGGGGATGGTGCATCCACAGCCTTTCTGGGCAACCTGTGCCGGTGGTTTACTACCCTCGGTATAAAAAATTTCTTCCTTAGATCTAGTCTAAATCTCTCCCCTTTTAGTTTAAAACCATCACCCCTTGTCCTGTCACAACAGGCTCTGCTGAAAAGACTGTCCTCATCTTTCCTATGGGCCCCCTTTAAGTATTGAAAGGCTACAATAAGGTTTTCCTGGAGCCTCCTCGCCTCTAGGCTGAGCAACCCCAACTCTCTCAGCCTGTCCTCTCATTTTTGTGGCCTTCTCTGGACCTGCTCCAACAGGTTCATATCTTCATGACTTTAAGAAGAATGTTTATGATGCAGAGACTTAATGGCTTTTCACCCATGGAGTGGTGTTCCAAGGCTATTGCAGCAGGACTGTGGAAACCTGCCCTGCCAAAACCCTCAGCAGAACAGCCATGGAGACAGCAGTGCCCACTGCAGTCAGGCACGTTCCGCGATGGCAGTAACGTAGCTGGATCTCTCTTTGCTTGTCCTTTCTAATTCCTGGAGTACTCATAAAAATCAGTGTATATTTATATTACTTACAAATGTGTGTGTGGTGCTCACTGGAAGATGCTTGACTGGAAATGCCAGAAACTGTGCAGGACAGGACAGGACTCACTTTTGCATGACCGAACACACAACACAGCTGTCAGCTTGTTTCATTATAGAATCGTGGGTGCTGTAACTGCTGACTTGTGTATACCTGCAGGCCCCGATTTGTCCCAGGTGTATCATGCTGCTGACAGGGAGTAGATATAGAAATGACCCAGTCAACCAGAGGTGGATCAGAATCTGATCATCCCACAGGCTCAGGATCTTCCTTCAGCATTTCCTCTCTCCTGTGATCGTTGTGTGTGATGGTGCTTGTATGCAGTATAATGAAAACGCTTGCATTTTTCATTCTATTCGAGAATGTCTTACAAGGCACCACATTCTGTTGTCCGCTTAAAATGCTCTTATTAATTAGCTGATAATTGCATCTAACAAGATGCTTAGAAGTCACAGGGGAGAAAAACAAGACTTCAATTTTAACCTGATTGACTGCAACACTTAAACATTCACTGAAAATTCTTACTTGCCTTATTGTCTTTAATCTGTATTAGACGAGGTTTTACATCTAGATAGTCTCTACTGTAGCGTTTAGTTGCCTTTTGGTAATTTTCGCCTTTTCCTTGAAGGGTAATGAACAGCAACATGTAACCTAGCATTTCTCTTGGTAGTCAAATATTCTGAATCTTATTGAGCCTGTCCTTTTTTTTTTTTTGTTACTGAGATTTCCTCTGAAATATTATCCATAGGACGTAATTATCTGAAAACATCTATATTCTTCCATGTACATCTTTTCGATACCTGCCTAGTGAAAATGCAGGACCTTGAAATGGGTTTTGTTTGTATTTTTCTCTTGTGCTTTGTCATATGCATCGCCACAACCTCACTGGTATTTCAGGGGTTTTAATAACGATGTTAGAGAATAGAGGAAATTAGAGGTAGAAATTAGCCTATATGCCTTTGCTCACACTTTGTAACCTTTGCAAGGTTACTCCTTGCAGTACTGGCATTTTGAAGTGCATTATTTTAGTTTTTGCACACCCAGATAGAGCCTGTAGCTATCAGAAAATGATCAGTTTTTTCATTATATTAAATATAAGTTTGTATTTTTTTTTTTTTTTTTAAATAAATCTTGCATTACTTTTCCACATTTATTCCCAAACATGGTATCCTGTATCCTTTTTTCTTTTCTACTAAGATTATTCTCTTTCCTCTTCATTGACAAAGATTTCCTGATGTTTTTCAATGTTTAGGGGTCTTCAGTACTCAGACTTGTGCAAATTAAAAACACCCCTGTCCCAGCTGCCTTCATCTCATTCATACCCTAACAATCCAATGTCTAAAGAAAGCATTGCTGACGGAGGTGCCCTTTTCTCTCACTCTTGGGCCTATGTCACCCATTCTTCAGTGATTTCAGCCTTTCATCTCTTTCGTTCAGCACTTTAGCCTTGTACTTTTTTATTTCCTCCAAGGTCTGCTCTGTTTTCATTGTATCTGTCAGGATCTATGACCAGCTTTTCTATGTAAAAACCTTAGTGCAGTAAAATACACGTTTCTGGTTTTGACCCTGATGGAATTATTTGTGTAAGCAAGGGAGATTTGTGCTAGTAAATACTTCTAAGAACAAAATCATCACCTGTATGGGTCAGGTTCTTAAAGGATTAGGTTTTAATTCAAAGTTTTAGAATTCAGATCTAGTCCCTAACCAGGTGCAGTTGGAGTGGAATTCTGATTCCAGTGCAGTCAGTGGGAGGTGTTGCTGTGGTTGTCACTTGGGGCAGAATTTCACACCCTGCATTTCTTTCTGGTGGTTTGAGAAGACTCACAAATTTCTGTCCAAAGATTTTTATTTCGGTTTAGCCAGGCTCAGCTACACTGCTGTAAGGGTGCCGGTTGAAAGCAATGGAATGTCTTTTTAAACAGAAGCACTGGTGTGTAATTTTTAATAGATGCCTGTTAGCTCATTGTTGGCCAAGAACTATTTTGCATTATATGAGACAGGTACGCTTCCATACGCCGTCTGTTCTTCTTTTCCTGGAATTTGTACTTTACATCTTGCAAGTTATCTCCATTATAATGGGGTATGATGAGCTTTTAGTAGTTCTTATTTGCACTTTTGAGATACCTGAGAAATCCTGAAGAATTTTGCTGAACTTTAATATTAATAAAACAGAGTTTAGCAAATGTAATCCATAATTTTATTTCAAGAATAGTGTAAGAAATGTTAACAATTGTAGACGTGAAACTTTGGAATATGTGCTTTTCTTTTCAGCTGTACAGAAGTGCAAGTTCTTACGCTAGTTGCGCAATCCAGTACCTGGTCATTTTAGAGAGAAGGAAAAAAAAATTATCATGTTATTTATGTGTCAGTATTGTGAAAGACAGAAAATACCCTTGCACAAAGGGAGGTGAGTTTAACTATAAATAAGCCAGTAGTTTCCTCTTACTTGAATTGACACAGTTTCTTTAAAATGTGGCATACTGACTGGTTTTTTCAGTAGTTTTTTCAACAGTTTAATTGGCTTTCATAAACTGTGTTAATTCACTGTCTTAAAATACTTTTCTTTTCTATGGATTCTCTTTACAGACCATACAGAAAGGAAGTACAATTTAAAGTCGTTTTGTTTTCTATGTCAGTAAAAATGATCTTCTCTTAAAACCAATTTAATTGTGACTTTTTGCATTGAAATTGAAACAAAGTTCCAGACCCATCTCTTTGAACTGTATAATGTGTTTTGTCTCCTTTAAAATTGCTGTTGAAATGTGGGTGCTTGCAGGTGGAAACAGAATATCAGCACTTGGATTCCCTGAAAATAAGTCTCCAGGGAGAATTCTGCTTTCTGATTTTTGTTTTGTTTTGTTGCGTGTATACAGGACTGGTCCTGGTTTTGAAAAAGCTAAAATGTCACACAGACACAGTGTCTGTGTCTGCTAACGTTGGTGAGCAGATACACACACGCCCTGGAGTAATTTTGCATCTTGTGCATCACTTGACAGCATAAGACCCTCCCTCTGTGAAGGCTAGGGGACCAAGAAGGGTCTACTCTAAGAAAAATGGGAGCGAGAAGCACATAATTCTTGTCCTTTCTTCTGCTTTAAGACAAACCATCCATCAAGCAACCATGAACCTAGATGAAATCCATGTTTTACAGTATCAGGGTGATTTCTAAGTGAGATAGAAATGCCATTTGAACATGGAATAAGCTGTAGTTACTTTGCCCAAGTCATTAACAATACAGCGACTAACGTGAAGGCATGCAGCAAGTCAGGTGAGAATGGAGAGCTGTAATGTACACATCCTGTCCTGTGTGTTGCTCTAAGTCAATGTGAGGAAATGCTCTGAGTTGTCTCTTAGAGGGGACTACAGATTGGCTGTCAAGAAAACACTCGAATCATCAGTATTGTGTACATCCCAGGAAAGGTACTAAAAGCTTTGATTTCTGGAAGGTAGTAATGCTTGAAATGATGGAGTTTTTCTTTTATATTATGAGTACTAATCTGGCATTAGAATATTTCTAATTCCAGTGAAGTGGCTTTTGGTTTGCAGTGAAATGAGAACTGGATTCCCAGAATTCTGATTTTAATTAGCAGAAAACTTTAAAAATGCTCTGTTTTACTATGTTAGTAATATTTTTCAGGATAAAATATTCACTGTGCTTGATTATCTTTCCTGATTTTTAGATAGCATGCAAAGAAAGCGGAATTGCTAGACGTGAGTATGAAGACTGATAATAGGACATTTATGGGTCTGATTGTACTGCAGCCTCTCCAGTATGGCATGTGTTCCATCAAGCCTCCAGTCATGTTGGCAGCCCTCCACTGGATTCGCTCCAGTTTGTCAGTGTCCATCTGGAGATATCTGTCAGTGTCCAAAACTGGACATGGTACCCCAGCTACATTCTCACAAGGCCTGGGCAGAGGGGAATTCCCACTGCCTCAAACTGTTGGCTACAACCTTGCTGCTAATACAGCACAGTATGTGTTTGGCTTTACTACAAGGACAAGCCTTGTGTCTCATGTTCAACTTGTGTCCACCACGACCTCCCCCGACATTGTCCTAGCCCTTTTCGACAGAGCTGCTCACTCGTCAACCTAACGCCTATCATGCAGTGTTTTTTAGAGGATTTGCAACCTAAATGCAAGAATTTTTATGTGCTTTGATTAAGTTTAATGAGATTTCTGTCAGCACATATTTCCAGTCTGCCAGGCTCCCTCTGAACAGCAGCCCTACTCACCGGCACGTTGAATGCTCACTCCAGCGTGGCTGTAGACTTGCTGAGGATGTGTTCAGGTCCATCATCCTGGTCATGGATAAAGCTGGTAAACAGTCCCGGTCCCATCACTAACCCTGGGGGAACACCACTTCTAACTCAATGCCAGCTGGACTTTATGCTGCTAATCACACCCCTTGAACTCAGTTGACCATGTAATTTGCCACCCTTCTTTATAGGCCACATCTCTCACTTCTGTCTAGCCAAATACTAGAGGTTTGCCCTAACCTACAGAGGTTCAGACAGAATAACAGATTGTCCCTTACTGTAAAAGCCTGGGTTGACACTGAAGTTATAAAGTAACTCCTCCATCTTTAAGAGTGTTAAAACAAATTGAAGTCCTCAAGCCTTGCTTTGCGCAAAGGGGGATTTCTGCCCCTGCAAGCCCTGGGGACACGCACAAAGCTGCCTGCAAAGTGTATTGTAACAGTTACTGCGTGAAGTATGGGCTAGGAATGGCAGGGTGTGATGGCATGTGCAGTGGGGGGTTCTGTGCCGAGTCTATGGAAACCATAATGGCATCTTTCTAGAACGTCAGGATATTTTGTTCATGAGAACAAAAAGTATGTAATCCCTGTAAAAAGTGGATTGTGGTTGTCATTGGCATCGGGGTTGCACTTTCCTGGAGCTGTGCTGCCCTTTAGGGATCCTTACACAAAATTCTATGTCTTGGAGGACTAGGGAAAATGTAGGGGCTGATACAAGTAGGTGCCATTTAAAACAAAATGCCATATATTCCTTGGAAATGACTGATTAGTAGGAGACTTGTCATACTGACCCCATGAAGTGCTGCTGGAACCTCTGTCATTGATCCATTGCAGGGAAACATCCTTCTGTGAGCCCAGCACTGGTGTTTAGACTGGCAACGTTTCATCTGCAGTTTTGCACTTGAAAAGTGAATTGGCTGACTCGGTTGAAATAGCTTTTCTTCTGACTGTCATTTATGCACAAGCAATGGAAATGAGGAGCTTTAAAATTTTAGGGTGTCAAAAAAGAACGGAAAGGACGTTTGAAGATACCTGCTTTAGTATTTAAAAAATCCTAGCTATCTAACAGAAACTATTCTCATTGTGGGTGGATAGGTCAAAACAGAAAAAAATAAAATACACATAACAGTATTATCACAACACATATAACTCATTTGTAAAGGTGATGTATTGACTCAGCAGTGGGTTTATCCTAAGATTTGGAAGAACAGAACGATATTCTGTTTAAATGTAAGATGAAATCATGTACTGTTATGCCTCTGCAGTAGTGAGTACCATCTGGGCTCCTCATTTGCTGTCAGAGACATTCTCTGCCTTTTCTGCTATAGTTGAAGCACTCCAAACCTCATTTCTCTTGTCTTCCTAATCTTGTTTCTGTACATGTTACCATTTGGTCTTCTCACTGAACCTTGTGTCCCCACCCATTTCTGCTCTAACCCTGCAAGACACCATCTAATGCCTTCATTACTCTTAATGATTCTTTTAAGGGCAGAAAAAACTGTTGCAGCAATCCTGCTAGACCTGTCAGATGGCTTAAGAGATGTGATTTGTTGTTATACTTTCAATCCATCCTACACAGTACTGTGCTTACTGTACAATAAATTGTCCATTGTCTTGCCCTACTTATATATTTTTATATTTAAACATTTACAGGTGCAAGTATGTAAGAGAAAAACTGTAGGGAAATTCCATTAACATTTTCTGAAATGTAATTTGTTTCCTATTAACCTAGGGGAAGAAATTAATGAAAATTTACTGTGTTAAGCTCAGAAACAAGTTTTCTGGCAATGAAGCATCTGAGTTTTTTATGTATTTATTGAATATTTAGGACACCAGCCCACTGCTGGAGGCACTGTGGAGTAGGTGGAAAACACAAATTTCTGTATGCTAAATGTCTCCTGTCCAACTTGCAATTAAATGTTTTTGAAAGTTTATAAATTAACAAGAAATTCCTGATTCTGTCTGTCTGGTCTCTCCTGCCATAGTCAATAGACAGTTATGTGAAGCCTGACTCTAGAAACCCTTGAGCACTGGCCAGAAGAAACCGGTTCTAATTAGCCTGAAATAGGAAGATGAAGTCTATTCATACCTCTCTAGTGTACCAGTTCTAGTGTGACATATCAGTTTTCTTGCCCCACAGAATTCTGCTGCTGCTGTGCTGCGTGGTTACAAAGCCTTCTGTATCCCACAAGAGTTAGGCCATCATCTTCACCATCTTTAGCCTGCAGGGAATATTCTCCTGGCATGTCACACATAGTCGAACTGTTTCCTCTAAGTAGTGTGAGTTTGTGTGTCAGGTTCTCTCTGTGGTACTTTATTAAGCACTGGCATAAGCATTTCGGTGATCATGTATCAGGTATGTGTATATACACCTTGCTGGAAAAAAGCATTCCTTGCAGTATTCCAAACTTGACATTTCTTCTCTTTTTGTCTGAGACAAACAATTCAAATTGAAGAGTATTCCTTTGTTTAGAATGGTGTGACTCTAACAAGCTGCCCTGTAGATTAGCTGCAAAACTTAGCTCTTTTTTTTTTTCCCTAGCAGGACATGTAAAATCAAGCGTAGAGCTAACATGAAAGGAGGACTGATTTTGCGGGTCACTTAGTCTGGTGTTGGTGGATTAAACTGAACTGTGTTGCTGTGCTTTGCAGTGGTTTGCTTGAATTCATGCAAGGCTGCTAGAAAATAGATTATTTCTTGTGTATATGTGTGTGTGTGTGTATATGTGTATGAGTAACATTTTATCAGAGTAATTAGCCGTTACTGGCAGTGTCAGAGTACAGGAGAGAGAACTCTGTTATACCTCTCATTCTGAGTGTTTTTTTCTCCTGTAGTCTTACATTGTCTGTGTCAATTGCTGTGAAACACAATTCCATCTTTTCAATATTACTCTGTTAAGCCTACCTTTTCCTCAGTTATTCCTGTTAGAAAAAGCTGTCACAGTTTTGTTAATTTGAAAAAATGCCCTTTTCACATTCCTTATTTTACAGACTTTCTGCTCAAGTATCTGTCAGAGTGTCCTTTATGCATTGATTGCACGTAGATTTCATTCTGTATTTGAAATGTACTTTACTTTCTAACCCTGTGTGTATGTTGTAGGTGCTACTTCTGCATCAGAGTCACTGGGAAAAGGATGGCTTACAACTCTCATTCTTACTTTTTGAGGTATTATACAAAAAATTCTCTAAATTGTATCCAGCATTTCTTCCATGCTAAACCATTAGGGCATGGGAAAATGTGAAAAATGTACGATCCATAAAGTAAAATGGTAGATGGAAATGGCAGCATTTGTTTATTCATAGGATTCTTTATGCTGAGCCTTTTCACTTCAAAGGGAACTGTAAATCAAACAACCTCTCATCGTTTGATCATTTATCATTTGATAATTTGAAGGCAGACAGCAGAAGAGACCTGACTTGCAAAACTGGATTAGGACTTTTTTCAGAATCTCTTGAAGCCAATCCAAGGTCAAAATGTAAAAGTATTTCACTACTTATTAAAGAAGTCTGGAAGTTGGTTTGTGTTATATATTACTGCTTCACTCTTCTTGCCATGGAAGCATGATGTAGAATCCTTCTGGGAGGAAAAAAAATGAACAATAGAAAAAAGTGACTGAACTAGGGATGTATTAACAGGAGTTTGTGCTGAAAAATGCATTTAGATCTGGACAGCACTGCTGCATCTCTAATTCATTCCTTTCTAGCCTCTTTTCTGTCCCTAGCTAGTAACTGTGGCAGGTGAGCAACTTGGCTGTTTCTCCACCCCCTTACTGCCTTTGAAAGGTGTAGGGATAGTTTTCGGTTTAGTAAGTAAATTCTGCCACCTGGTGATTGCTGATGTATGTGTGGGGTTATTGCTTTGGCAGAATTTGGCCCTTTGAAAGGGCTGCAGGAAAGGAATTTCGTACCGTCTCCTCACTTGTCCTTGTTTCTGGTGATAGGACCTTCTTTGTGTATCATATTGCACTTCATGATTCGATTTTGGACAGAAACTTCAGAGTCAGCAGAGCCACCTTGTGCTTTTCCAGCAGCCTCAACACCTGCAAAGACAGCGAAGGTGCCTCAGGATGAGCCTTGCCAGAAGGCAAAAGAACTGATTCTTTGCCCCACAGTGTATATTAATGACGTTTGTGAACTGCAGCCCAGCAGCTCACAGCCTTGTTGAAGCTGGAACTTGCTACCTCCGCCTCTTCCTCTGCCTCCCCAGTTCCTTTCTTTGTACACACATACATTATTTTTTTCTCCCCTTGCTCACCCACATGCCACTCCTGGTGCCTTCATGCTCAGTGTTCCTCCTGCTGTGCTGCCGCTGTTGTGACCCCTTCCCCTCAACCAGCTTTGTGGGACTGGACTAGCATGGGAGCTATGCTATACCTGACTTCTGTTAGGCAGGAGTATTTGATACAGGGTAGGATTCCTGATGAATGCAGAGCATCAAAATTTGTATTAATTTTTCCTTTGCTGTAGTGGGTGAGGATCTCTTAAGCCTTTTACCACTGCTTCTGCAACAGCATTCCTTGTCCTTCTAGTGTAATTCTGTCCTCTCCACAGTAGGTATCTGTGTGCTGCCTAGAAGCTGTAGAAGTCAGAGTTGAGCGTGGACCAACAGCGCAGTGCTGGCTGATTTCTCCCGTGCCTAGTGTGCTCAACTGCGCTCATTTGTTTGGCTTGGTTTTGGGGAAAGACACAAGGAGGAGAAAGCTTGGGAAAGTCAACATAGCATTTGTCTAACCTCAGGGCAACTTCTTAATCTGTCAGGCAGAGAATCAGTTGTGTAATTAAGCATCAAGGATGGCAGAAGAAAATGGCAGAAATGATCATGCCTTCCCCATGTGGGCTCTACCAAATCAGGTGTCTGTGTTTAGAAAAGGCCTCCAGTCCCAAATGTACTTACGCGTGTGGCCAGTCATGGGCACTCTCCTTAATTAGCCCCTTTCCTTTCTTGAGAGGGAGGGCTTAGGAGAGGGATAAGAAGGAAAAAAAAAAAAAGGTTGTCAGGCCTTTGATGAGTTTGTAAACTAACACAGTTTTAGTAATAATAATAATAGGAAGATATTTATCCACATAAACGGAATTTGAATAAGTTGATAGAGAAGCTGGGGGCTCACCCCCTCTTTGGGCACTAGTGGAAAAGTGCTGTGTAGGGGAAAGGAACTGGTGCAAAAAGCAGGGGGGTAACCAGACCTCGGTGAAAGAAGCAGCAACACAGGCCACCAAGCTGTTAACCCTCATGGAGCTGCAGTCGCATGGCTGGAGCAGAGGAAAAGGGCGGGCAGCGGCAGGGTGGGGCAAGGGCGGCCTTGCCTCTGTGTTTTCAAAGGAAGCGCCAGGGCATGCCAAGGCTGCAGAGCCAATGGGATGTGCTGATGTCATGGGAGGAGTATGTGGCTGGCTGGCTGATGTGTCTGTTTTTTCACCTCTGCCGTGCATGCTTAGTTTTTGGGGTTGGACAAGATCGGGCGCTCTCATATGGCTGTAGGCAGATGTGCTTTGGGGCAAAAGCAAAGGTAACTAATCCTGCTTCTCTTAAACCAGGACACCACGTAAAGAGCTGCAGCCAGCTGCAGGGCTGTGCTGTGGCAAATGGAGGGTGAAGGAAGGGGTTTCAGGCAAGGTGTTTGAACAATCCTGTACCTCTTCGCTCAGAGCCACAGGTGTTTTAATAGCTATTTTAAAGAGATGTTTCTTGAGGGGAAGAGTTTGATCATACTTTGATCCAGTGGGGGAAGCTGCACTCTTCCTCACGAGCAAACTTTTCAAAACATCTCCGTTGAAGTTAAATTTTTTATTTGCTCTTACCAGATACAGAAGGAGGGAAATCGTTCTTTTTGCAAACAAAAGTAAGAAAATTACATTTAAAATTGTAATGTCCCTAAAGGAAAAAAGTAACTCTGCTGTATTGTTCAGAGGGATGTGCCTCAGCGTGGTATCCAGTTCTCAGTATTAGAGAAACTCTCTTGAGTTTCTTATGGCTTCTAAACAAGGTCACTACATAGTTTTGGGAAAAAATGGTGTCTCTGGTATAACTCTTAGTGAAAAATATGCGTATGAAGGAAGTAGGTGTAGGTAGGAAGAAAGAGACTTGAATTCTCAGGTAACTGTGGCACTGAAAAATGCTATGCAAATTCCTTGTCGCAGACAGTGTGCAAAATCCTTCTATGTGTTGGGAGAAGCGTGCACCAGAAGAAACGGAGAAACGGGGCTCAGTAACTTGATGCTTTTAGAAATATATACTGTTATCGGTAACAGCAGAGCAAGAAGGCTGTCATCTGGGAGTGCAGTGAGTAGCTACACCATGGCGACAGACACTAACACCTTCACAGCTTTCTGCATGATATTCTTTTCTGGTTTTGGAGAGGTTTGCTTCGTGGGTGGGCATGCATTTACAGTGAGGGCCTTAGCTTAGTTCTTAGAACAATTTTTTGAGTTTCAGTAAGAAGAAAGGAAGCAAGCAGATAGTCCCTGCAGCTACACAAGGAAGAGCTTTACAAGTCACTCAACTCTGTTTATGCACAGGATCAGTAGAACATCATAGCACGTGTCACTGGTGCTGTGTGTCTGAGCCAGTCTTGCTCTTCCTGATGTGGTTCCACCTTAATCTTCTACCAGACTTTTTGCCTTGCATTGGTGCAGCCGTGGTGTTATCTGGGGAGAAGCCCAACACCCTGAAGCAGCAGCTTCGGAAAAGTTTCAGAAAGCCTTTTAGGAAGGTGGTTGTACGGTATTCCTGCAGGAAACTCTCACAGAGGTCTCATAAGAAATGTTAAAGACATCTTAAACCTTCCTCACTGCCCTTGAGAAAGGAACATTTGGCTCTTAGGAGCAAGAAAGATGGGAGCTCTAGCAATAGTTAAGCGGAAGGGACCACAGCTCACAGCAACTGCGCACCAGCAGGTAACGAAGATGCTCAACTTGATGCTGAAGCTCGCAGACTTCTGTGTGTGGGCTGCTCCGTGCTTCTGCACACAACTGTGGCCACTGGGATGGTGGGTCACTATGGCGGATGCTGTCTGAGCTGTGGCTGCTGGAATCTCTGTACTTCAGTGGTGGTTTCTACATTTCTTTTTCTTGTGGTTAGCTAATTAATAATTCGCATTAGTTATGGTGAGGGAGTTTATGGATAAGTGAATTAATACTTCATTCATATTGAAGAACAACATGATTGATGTGCTAATTACACGGATACTTGTTCCCAATATTCTACTTTATTATATACAAATATGAAGGCCAGCTGCAATAGCAAGCCCTGGCAATATATATATACACACACACACTAACAAGGGCAAGATGTATTATTTTTCAGGTTCATAAACTATTTTTTTTCTACCATGTACAGCTCGGACAAGAGCTGGAGTATCTCCTCACTGGATATGAGGGAGCTGGGAATAGGGGCTCCTAAGAGTGTAGCACTGTGATATCCACTGCTCTTCTGTGCAAGTGATATAAGTACATAGGGCAGCGGTTAAGGGTAAGGATGTAATTAATCTTTCTGACACCAAAATAAATTGCTCTGGTTTACTGTTCAGCGCTGCTTTGTGGAGCTAATTGTGTGCATTAAGTTATGCATGTAACTTAAGTGTTTGACTTCATTACAATTGGAACTTAAAGCGCAATACAGGATCATATTTTAAAATACCACAGTGACCCTCGATTTCTGTATCCCCCTCAATTAGCCCTGTTCTTCTAAGTTTGCTTTTATTTGGAACACATGTACAAAGAGCCCAGATTCCTCTATTTAGTTCATTACATGTGCAGGAGTAGGTCTTAAATAGAGCATTGCAAAGCTCCACTGTTACATATGCATGTAAACGCATACCATCTGATTTATTTAATATTTTTAAGAGAGATTTTAGATGTGGTTTAACAGACTGACATTTTTTTGGTACAGCTACCTTCTGCATTTTCTGACTTGTGAAGCCTTAATGGCCAGAGTACATTTATTTGTACAGGTTTGCAGGGGTAAAATAAACTAGACCAGATATATTTCAGAAACTTTAAAAGCAGTTTAAAGTAGATGTTTCTATAAATCCCTATTTTATTACTGTAAGTGCAGTTATTTCATGGAATAGGACATAGGATATTGTTTCCTTTTGCACCACTGCAAGGTACACCCAGCTGATCAGTGGCATTTACAGAGGAAGAATCAAGCGTGTTAAGCAACTGTTTGCACAGTGCTATATGCCGGAATACTAAGTCAGTCCAAATTCCCATGAACTTTAATGGTATTTTTTTTCTTCTAAGCAATTCTCTGTACAAGTCCTATTAAATGAACAGAGGATTTCTATTGATTATGTTAGTTTTAACATCTGGCCGCAGGGATTCAAGCATGAACGCTGCAAAACTATCCCTGTTACATGCAAAGGAAAACTATTTTTGTGTGTAAAGAAATCTCTCAATGTTGGAGGGATTCCCGTGGCTACAGCCCCAAGCACCGCTGTGAAAGCGTACCTCTTGCTGACCGCTTATAAGCTGTAATGAGACTGATGGATAAAAATGAATTTATTGGAATAGGCCTGAAAAAGACCACATTTCAGGCGGATGCTGCCTGTTACATGGATGGCTCTGGGGTACACAGCACAACTATAATCACTTCTTTTTCTAAGCTGCCTAAGGAGTTCTGCAAAACCAGGCCCCGGGTGTGCTGTGGGTGTCTCTTTGGATGGTTTTGCTGTGGACTGGGGGAAAAGGGGTTCCTGTCTCCATTGCTGGCGTTACGAACTTTCACTACACATAACAAACTGCTCTGCTCTGCGTAACGCAATCCTGAACAGTCACGAGGGAGAGGGCAGCGCCCATCACCTTTACTGGATGCGCTGAACTTGAATACCAGTGTAGGTCGATAACTGACTGAGACTCTACTTCCAGCTCCCTATTGTAAGGGATTTTTGTCTGTGCAGTTGCCCTTTTAAGATAGTTTAAGCTATTAATGCTCAGATTGCTTCCTTTTTTACTCCACATGGTAGGGGAACTGATGGGGCTCCTTTTAGATGAGTATAGCTTTATATAGCTTGGCTCCCCTGAAAGCTATTGTTTACTTTGGTTTTTTGATGTTTCTGTCGAGTGGGTATTACTATTTGTTTGTGGTGGGTTTTTTTAAAGTTACGTGGCTTTTAATTAGAAAATGAAACAATATTCATATTAAAATTGAAGTTAATACCACGTGAAGTAATCTGCCAAATTGAAGTAATTAATGGTAATAAAAATAGTCCGTATAATTTCTGGTTTAATGGTGATTAAAACTCTTAGGTTTCTGCATCTGTGACATTAGAGTGGAGTCTTTTGTGTTGTTTTTTACTTTAAGCAATCTACTTTAAAGTACTTACACAGGGAGGGTTATTTAGTACTTTTAGGATTACACTAAACTAATCTAAGATGTGCCTCATTAGTTTTCCTACTTCATGGAAGAAACAAATTGCCAGCATTGGTCTTTGAACTGCATTTTGCACTTCTGCAATTACCACATTGATGATATTTTTTCTATGACAAATAGACTATAGAGTTCTGTTGCGCTCTCTACTTCTTAAATTTCCAGTGATACTGAGCTTGCAATAGGCGTGGTGGGCGGATTCAGTCTACGATGTGTATTGAGCAAATTAAGTGGTGTGATACAGATGTCAAAACGGCATGTGTGAGAGCGCTACATGCATGTTATACTTGATCAGCTATTTTGTAAAGCCGGTCAAGAAGTGACTTTTATGTTGCTGGTTTTTAGTTAGTACAAAGGGATTATTAGTAGAGGTACAAAATATTCCGGTATTTTGAGTTTAGAGGAATTGGGGTTTGTACTTAAAAAAACCCCTAACTTGCATAATATCTGGAGATGTTATTCAGATGTCATGCATATAGGTACTGCTGAAAAACACACACTCATCAATGACGGAATGGGCAATTGATGAGTAACTTGACGTTTCATGCAGAAGGATTCTCTAAGGCAGCTGCTGGCAGCCTTTCACAGGTAGCATGCCAGATTCTGTTCACTAAATAGCCAATGTCTTGGGAAAAACATGCAGCAATGCAGATATGTTTACCCTCAAAAGGAAACTGTTCCTTGAGGTTGTGCTTTGTACCTTTACTTCAGGAGAAACAGATCTTACGACTATATACATGAGGTTTTCTGAGTGACTTGTGGAACATACAGTGCCCTACTTCATCGTTTTCTTAAAGACGTCATTAGTTTTTTACAGAATAGATGGCATAATAATATTTCCTATATGTCTAGTCTCTCTCATGTCAAAAATAAACAGAAATCTCTCCATTCGTAGTCCCCTGGCACCTTAATGATACACTAACATTTACATGTGTAAAAAAAAAAAATGACATTAGAAAAACTCCTGTTGGGTTGTTTTTGTAGCTTTTGGTCAGATTCTCAGAGGTCCTTAGCTGTCTGCAGGCTAGTATTGGTCTGCAAAGCAAAGTTTAGGAATCTGCGTTTTTTTCTCTTTCACAAACAGGTTTGTGATGCAGATGCTGCAGTACACAAAATGGTGGCATCAAAATGAAGCCGAGATGGTTTTAGCTCTTTTAAGACTCAGACATAGGATACCAAACGCTTAGAAATCCGTGCATCATTGCGTCAGAGGTCTCCATGTTTCTTTCGTGGAGTGATGACTTAGCACTACGACAGGCAACTTTCTCCCTCTTTTTCCTGCTCCGGAAGCGGGACTGGTTAGTGCACTTCAAAAGTATGTATTCGTTACTTCTCGTTAATGAGCACTGAAGAAGCAGCAGTGGTCTTTTGAGACGGATCTCTATCCTTCATTATAGCCCAGTTTGAAGTGACTCAGAAGTCATTTGGAAGCAGGATAACTGCCGACCCTTGAGGTTAGTGTGCTACAGAATTGCAGTTGCTGAAAATAAGTAATCCTTTGAGTTGTGTGTATGGTTTTTTTTACCCTCCCAGCACAGTTTACGTAAGCACTGTCTTTGCAGGAGTCTGGCTTTAGATGTTTGCCACAGACAACAGCAGCTAACAAAATGGTTATGTGGAGGCTTAGAAAGTCTTTTTGATACTGTATGATACTGTGTTCGAGTAGGTCAATAGGTTCGAGCTACTTAATAGGCTATCTCCACATCACAGCAGATGATTTAGGTTGTTGGGATCATCATAAGCTGTAGAAGCACTTCCGAACATACAGCTGGGCTCTGTAAATGGTAGCAGATGGTGAGACTGCTAAGAAAGGTGAAAAACTGAAATCTGTAATCCCGTCATTTTCATTGGGATGCGACTTGGAAAAAGGCATTTTATTCCAAATATGCGTTGAATTGAAAATTTGTATCTTGCATGAGTCTGAATCTTCAGAGGTTTGTTTTGTAGACATCAGAAAATTCTGAAAAGCCCCAGGTTTTTAACAGTATTAAGACATCTTTCAGATAGCTCCTGCAACTTGACTGTAAGGCTTGTGTGTGTATCAGAGAGACTCATGCTTACCAGCAGTAATTTTTAATAGGTATACGTTTATATTATTATGTATCTGTCAATCTTCTTTAATGCATCTTTATACTTTATAAGGGCTAGAACCACCTTACTTAAGAATTCTCAGGGTCTGGTATGTTGTAATTTTTGGGTCTAGGATGCAGAGAAATAGGTGGCAACTGGGAGAATGAACCATGAAGGTTTGTTTTTCTGTGTGTAGCTCAATATCTTCAGGGTTTTGTCAACATGTCAATGTTGCATTCATAGGATGATAATGGTGTAGCTGGAATTTGTCTGAGAGTTTCTCTGAAAGCAGCTGTACACCTTCCCATGCCACGAGGGCAGCGCGGCATGCCCAGACATCAAAACAGACTTGATTGTGGTTGCTTTTTGTGTATTACTTTCTGGTCACCAAAGTGTTACTTGAATCCTGACCACTTACATGGAACGTGTATTATTCCATTCCACTTTTGCAGGTATGTGTTAGACTGAAGAGCTGTGGGTATTTAAGCAATCTGATAATTTGGCCCATTGTCTGTGTTTTACAAGGCTGGATAACTGTCACAATTGCTGTAAAACACATAGAAGTTTGGGGTTGTTTTGTTGTTGGTTTGGTGTGGTTTGGCTTTTAAATAACTAAAAGCATTTGGAATAGATCTTCAGCTTTTGTGTGTGTGTGTCCCACAATGAATAAGTCTCTTATTTCTTCTATACCAAGTTCTTTTTCACTGCACATGCTGGAAGTTGAAGGGAGTCCTGAGACCTATTTCTAGTTTTCATAAAAAAATGTGGGTCTGGGCCTCTCTAAGGTTATTTTGCAGTACTGAAGAGCTTTGCTTTCTGCTTTCCTCCCTGTAATGCCTATGGACAGCAAATGGGGGGTGGGAAGAGATTTGCCAAATATTCTAGAAATTATATGGTCTTGAAGGGCTTAGCATTGCCCAGTAGGGTGGTATTTTTCTGCAAGTGATTGTACATAATTCCATAGCAGAGCCAGGAACTGCAAACAAAAACCATGACTTGATTCTCCTAAAATAGCATTACTTTGTTCCAGTCTCACAAAATGTTTCAGGATTTCTTAACCTCAGTTAATACCGTCACTGAAGATTAATCCATAGAATTTTTAAGGATTGATACGGTGGACTCAGTCAGTTGTTTCTATGGGCGTTCTCTGTCTGATACAGTAAACAGAGTATAATATGCAGGTGGACAGTGAAGGTGGCCTGATTTTAAAGTAAAGCTCTGCAAAAATAAAAAGAGAATAATTCACTATCACAACAATTTAGCAGAGCAAATGGTGGCTTTTCTTGCATTTAAGGTGTTAAAATATGTATTGTGTGCCTTTCTAAAGGATAAGTTAGTACAAACTAACATAATGGATTGGGCGCAGGAGCTTCTTGGTTGAACTGCACAGCCTGCAATTCAGTTTGAGAATTTGCTTAGGAAATTAGTTCCGTTCAGAGTTTTCATTAGCAGTGAGGGTGATGGAATACAGAATAGCTTATAAAATATGCAGATGACACCAAGCTATGAGGAGTTGCAGATACCTTTCTGTATCAGATCAGAATTCAAAATAAACTCGGCAAATTGGAGAGATGGTCTGAAATCGGCAAGATGAAATTCAATAAAGTGAAGTGCTGTATGATATATTTAGGAAAAAGAATTCAGATACACAAATACAAGACAGGGAATACCTGTCAAGAGAACAAATGAGTAACAAAGAGAGCAATGCACTGCTGTTCTGCTGTTGCAAATGAAGGAAATGTAATTCTGGAATGTATGAAGAGGGATGTGCTGTCTATAACGTTGGGTAATTATTCCAAATTAGGGTGAGTGAGGTCTGAGCTGACATATTGTATCCACGTTTGGTCATGGCTTTTTAAAAAGTTTAGAAAACTGCATCAGGTAGAGAACTGAGTTTGAGAATTGAGTTAGAGTTTTTCTCATTTAAGACGTTAGTAACAACCATCTGATATATAAAGATTCTCCGTGTTCCTGAGAAAAGAATTAAGGGAAATCTCTAATTTCTGTTCAGAGTGATGAGAGGGTTGTTTTACAAAATGCTTTCTGAAGTACAAACCCCAGGAGAAGCCAGCTTCTCCTTTTTCAAGAAGTTATACAAATCTATGTTATACAATCCTTCCTTAGCACAAGGTGAACTAGATGATGCCTTTCAGCACATTTCTCTAATTCTGTGCAGCAGATGAGAATAGAGCAAACAGCTTGAAAACCTTTTCTCTTGAAATGTCATGGAAAAGTTGATCATCCTTCAGTGGGGAAAATGGCACAGCTGTTGGGGCAGGCAGCTACTCGGCAGAGCTTCAGAGGCCACCCGGACTCTGCAGCCTGCCTCTTAGGGATCATGGGACTTGAGAATTACCGTGATCCTTTCTGACCCTAGAATCCATTTCTCTGTCATACATGTATGCCCAGTTATGAAGATCACTCTGAGGAAGACCATGATTTATAGTAAGCAACTTTGCCTGTTAGTCCTAATTGTGAAGAAACTATTTATTGATGTAACTTTCTTCCCACAAGAGTTTCCATTAATTCTGTTGATGGAAGCATTCTTCAGCATTATAGTACTGAAATAGAGCACCGAGCATAATACCCTTCCGTGCCTTCATGCGTGAGACGGGAACTGGGAGGGAAACTGACCTTGAAAAGTTAGTGCTTTGATTTCTTATCCATTTAGAAATGCGAGCCGACAGTTTGATCCTCTAATTGCAAATAATATTTCTAAATATTTTCTTTTATCAACCTTGATTAATTTAACAGAATATACCAACTGGCAAGTTTCAAGTAGTTTTCATTCCAGACTCTTATATCCCCCAACACTGCTCCTAATCATCTGTGAAGAAGCTGCCATGCAACAGAAGACTGGGAATTGCTAACAGTAATGATGAAAACTAATTCGAACCAGGCCACAGGTAGAAGCTTTCGTGGAAGCAATCTGCATCTTTTCAAGTTGGTCCAGCTAAAATTGCCTTTTGGGAAAGCAGTTTGTCTTTCATTACAAAGGTAGACAAGCTATTATCTCAGTACCCAACAAGTACCTAATGCACAGGTCAAAAACTAGGCAAAAATTATGTATTGAATAGGGAAATTTTTATGCCAGTTTGCCTACACTGACTTTCCCTTTGCTTCTCTGCCTTTGCTTTTCTGCCTGTGAAGTGGTTCACAACCACAGCTGCAGTGTAAAAATATACGGGCTGTTCTTTTGCCAAGGTCTGCACATGGTCTAACCCTGGTTGTCTATAGCCTCTTCCCTGCTGCTCTAGAAAGCTGTCCTGTGAGCTGCGATCTCCTTGAGAATCGGCTTCAGGACACCGCAGTTGTAAGCTAATCCGGTTCAATACTATTTTGAATGCTGTAATTTAATACTCATTGGGACTGCCTTTCCCTAAAAGAAAGTGATACAGCGTATGTCATGAAGGAGGTGAAAGTAAAGATTGGTTACATGGTGATGGGCATTATGAATCACGGTATAAATCATTTCAGGCGCTGAAGTACAGCTTCCACTCCGGAGGGAAGGCATTAGGAAGGGACGTCAGTGTTTGAATGTTTTAATTGCATCTGCTTGTTTGTGGCTACTTTCAGTCTCTCTTTTTCTTTTTGGCTTAATTACTTCTTAAAGTATGCTGGGTGCCTAGGAAAGTGACTAAGCCTGAAAAATTGATTCAGATACATATTAAATAAGAGCTTGTAAGCTGCTGGAATCACAGGGAATGACTCCCGAGTTACTGGTTTATTTTTAAAATCACCCTCAGCCTCACAAAAATACCCCAAACTATTTGATCTGTCTATTGTTCTATTCACAGCTTTGTCATCATCTAAACTGTATGACAAGTTAAGTTAAAAACCAACCAACTAACCAACAGACCAAAAACCCCCATAGATTCTGCAGACTGAAAATAACCACTGCCCTTCTCTGTGGAGCGAGGTGGAGATCTGTTAGTTGCTTGCTGCTTTGGTTCAAGGTGGGTTAGAAATGTACTGTTTCTGTAACATCTAACAGCTGACATTGTAGACTAAGTGTGGTGGTTTTTTTTTTTTGGCCAGCAGTATCAACAACCTTGTAAGCAAAAGGAAGGAATGAATAAGTAACAATGCTCTAAGCAGTGATTTAGATTGATGCCAGTTGTTACTTACAAGCATTCTAGATAAAAGACTTAACGTTAGGTTGCAGAGGTTCGCAGTAGACGAGGCTATAACAACATAAACAATTTGCATTTATTATATAGGTTTTAGAAAAATCCTCTTTCTCTGATCTGATTAAAGACTCTATCTTGAGAAGGATTATGTATGTTTTTAAGTTAATGCGCTGTGAAATCATCAGGACTCCTGGCAGTGCATAATTCAGTAATGAGCATATATCTTCCAAGGACTGAGACCTAAATAAAGCACATGCAGATCAACAGGATAGTTTTGAATTTTTCTAAGATTTGATGTAGGGCCAAACTTTGTTCTTAAGATGAAAATTATTTTAGTCTGGCCTAGCATGTACATAATCATATCTAATGCGGTAAAACCTAGGTAGGTTACAACACTCAGCTAATCCAAATTAATGTGTTTTGATAATTGCACACTGAGTGAATAAACAGAAAGTGATCAAAGGCACAGCTTCACAGAATGGATTTTATTAATTTATCACTACAGCTGTGGCTATACCTGTGAGTTTTAACCATGCGTTGAGTACAATTATTCATGGAGGCATCATATGTTGTATGGAGTGCTCACGTTCTGAAGTCTTTTGTTAAGAGGAGACCTGGTTTTGGCAAGTTAGAAAGTGTGTGAATTTATTCTTCACAAGAATAAATGTGTTTGCTACTGCTGTACAGCTAAGACTGAAGATTTTGTGCACATGGGGAGTAGAGTAAGTGCATAAGCTGGCACTGTAAATTGTGAAGTCTTCTGTTTGACGTTTTAGAGATACGAGTTTATGTTTCTGGAAGACTATTTTCTAATTATTTCCTAAGGTATAAAAGTCTAGAAGGTTAACTTTAGGTATGTTGAGATCCCTAGCAAGTTTTCGTCATCCCAAATCCTGAGCCAGAGGAGCCTGGGAAGCAGCCAGGAATTTCAGTAGACAAGATAGAGATTATTAGGCATTGTTGTGAGTAAGATCTATCACTGGCCTCTGGACTGGCATTTACATCAATTAAACAAAATATAGGAGCTTTGTGCTGTGGGTATTTTCTCCTACTTACGTTCTTTTTCTGGTTTTTTTTTTTCTTTATCTCTTTGTTTGTTTTAGCTGTTGTTCTCTCTTCTGAAAGCATTTTTCCCTCTTCCACTTTGTCATGAAAAGATAAATTTTAAGACCTCAAACAGGAGTGCAAAGCTTTTCAGCTGTACTACCTTTGCATATTAAAAACTTCAATTAAACGTTGGGGTTATTATTATTGCTGAAGTATGCTGGCAGGTCAAACTGGATAACTCAAGCCAAGATACAAAGGTGGTAGAAATAACTGTATTAGAGAGACAGTGTTCAAAGAAAACGTATTAGGGTAAGTTGTACCAGGCAAAATGATTGATTAGGCTTCTGTGATGTGTTTTGGTTTTAATTTATTAGTGGGTTGATCTTCGATGAGGGCCGAACACCCACCCAGCTGCTCGCTCAGTCCCCCTCCTCAGCAGGGCAGGAGGAACAGATAGGCTGAGAAAAGCACATGACTTGAGATAAAGACCAGTTACTGTGGTGGGCAAAATGGACTTGACTTGGGGAAAATTAATTTCATTTATTGTCAATTAAAATAGATTTGGGTAGTGAGAAACACACAGACATGAAAGAAGCACTTTTCCTTCCCCCTCTTGTGCTTGCCAGCTCCACTTCACTCCTCCGCTATAGACCCCCTCGAACCTTCCATGAGGGGCAGGGGGGTATGGCCAGTATGCAGCAGTTTCTCTCTGCTATTCCACCTCCACCTTCCTCACACTTTTTGCCTGCTCCAGTTTGGCCTCTCCCCAGAAGCTGCAAACCATCAGAAGTCTCATGCAGCATGGGCTGTCCATGGGCCACAATTCCTGTCAGGAAGATGCTCCAGCATGGGCTGGCTGCAGGTGATGCAGGAGCTGCATGGCTCTGGAGCAGGTTTTCTCTGACCTTGGTGTTTCTAGCTGTTTTTGTTCCCTCCTCCTCTCTCTGTCCAATGTTTTCTGCCCTTTCTTTAATATGTTTTCCCAGAGGTGCTACCAGTGTCACTGATGGGCTCCACCATGTCCTGCAGGGGGTCTGTTGCTGAGCTGATGTGAACTGTATGGATCAGGCTGTGTCTGTTGTGGAACAGCCCCCGCCTCTCTTGACAGAAGTGGCTACTGCAGCCCTCCTGCTTCCAGCACCTCCCTGGTTACACAGTTTACAAAATGCTTCTGGTTGCTTTTGGTTTTCCTCATTCTTGCACCCACTGCCCTGCCATTGTGTAGGTAAGAAGGAATGTAAGAGTGCTATGCCAAAAGGTGCAAACAAAGGGATAAACTGCGTGTTTCCTGTCACTCCCTTTCTGCTCATGAAGAGAACCTGAAGGGTTTTTTATGATATTCGTGAGGTCATAATTTGCCTTTCTATTGATGTAAATTCTTTTGTAGGGTCTTCTACCTCTTTACTTGTCATAATTTTAGAGATTGACCTTTATTATAATTAGATCCTTGGAGTGCGGTCGCAGTGGTGAGGAAGCAGTGCCAATCCTCCATGTAGCTGCCACGCCTGGGAACTAACTGGATGTTGGAGGGTGTATCACCTCAAGCTATTGCGAGCGCAGGAGAAGGTTGAAAAATGTGGTTAGGTCATGCAATCTGCCCATCTGTTGCTATAGAAACTCTTCCTGATGGCTTGGTCAACTTGTCTTGGGTCTTGGCACAACCAGCTAGTGACCAGCAAAATTGGGACTGGAGTAATGTTTCGGCTTTTACAAAGTCTTTAGATTTTTAGGGCACAGTCCAGCAATATAATTAAGTATATGTGTGTGAACAGTATTGCTGATTTCAGTAGGGCTGTAGATGTCCTCCTGTTTAGGCACATGCTTGTTCTTGTTTGAGGCTGTAATAAGTAGTTGCCCTCTAGAATTCAGAACATGTTATGTCCTTGCCTTCAAAACCCACTCTGCTCTTCCAACCCAACTAGAGAGCCTGACGGTGGAGGAAGAAATACTTGCCATTTCCTAACAGTTTCAGTTTTAAAATGGAGTTTTCCAGCCATTTATAACTTCACCCAAATGTAACTGCTCAGACTCAAATTCCCTGTGCTGACTATTGTGAGTAAAGCTGAATTTTTGTGTAAGAAAGTATTAGCTACAGTGTTTCTGTGACCAAGGAAAAATTTGATTTTTTTATTATTCTTGAAGGAACTCTGCTGCTTTCTTACTGTGGAGCAAGAAATGCAGCAGAGGAGCTTTCTCTTTCTGGTCTGAAAGCAGCTGCTGGCATTAACAACAATCCTCTTTGCCAGTATCCGGAAATGCAAATAAATGTGATTAAATAATGAAATTCTAAAAATTATGTATCACAAGTGTTATTCAGTACAATGCTGTATTAGAATGTGGCAGCTAAATGCCATCTATATTGAGAACATACTTTTCTACATAAGTCTTATATGTGAAACCATAGAAAACTGGATTTTGTCCTTATTTCTGCCCCAGAGCAATTGAGCGAGGCTGGGTAAGTTGCTTAGAGTACTGAGTTGGTCATTAATTTTGCATTCTTCAGAGAGCCTGATTTTGATACTATTTAGGTTAGGTTTTTATTTCTGGACTCCTATTCCTGCAGTCTCCTGAGATCTGTAGCAAGCTAGTAAAAAAGGCTGCATATGTCATGATTTTGTGAGGTATTTTAGCCACTAAAATGATTTTAAAATTACAGGAGTTTTTGTACACCTGACTGTCCTACATCTGTGCAGTTGGGTTTAACGGCTGTTATGCCTTAGCAGAGGTTTGAGGTGATGCTTTTATCATTTATAATTGCCCTTCATGGACAAGCACTGCTTGTTTCGTGCATCAAATGAACCAGGGCTCAGTAGGAACGTTGCTGTGTTAGGGCTTGAAGGAACCTCAAGACACCAACCAGTCCGTTCTCCTAACCATGATGGAAGTCGTCTACCTAGGTAATATGTGCTGAGAGCTTTAAGGACAGGCTGATGATGGCAGCTGGCTGTCGGTTCCAGTGTTTCAGAAACCTTATTGCCAGAAAGTTTTTCTTCACATGGCACTGAAATCTCCCCTGCCTCAGTGCAGTGTTGTTAGGGTTTGTATTAGAACACGCACACTGTTCGAGTTACGCAGGCAGCTTTGGATTTAACACTTGGTAGCCTGAAGGTTGATTTTGTACATGCAAAACGATCACATGTAGTCCATGCTGACACTGACAGTATTTTGCATCTGAAGATACCATATTTTTATTTATGATCCAGACAAAATAAATTAAAATAATTGATGATTGTTTTGAAAGCAAATTCCTGGGACCAGTATTTATCTACCATGGCAAGTGCTGGAGAGATGAGAACATCTTACAATGCCGGAAGGAGTTGTGTAAACACAGGTATTTATAAACTCGACAGTAGCAAATCTTTGAGAGGTTTTTTTTTCTTTTTTTCCTTGGCTGAGTCTCCTCTGATCCCAGTTCTTTCCCAAAGGAGGAGGGGGAGAAGACTAACGTTCCTATCACACGTGTTCCATTACCGATTTCCATTCCAAGCTACCCAAAGTCTTCAGTGCTGGAAATAATTAGACCCTGTGAACAGAGATGAAGCAAAAATCTATACAATGCTGGATTGCCAGAAATGAAGACAAGGGTGCCTAATTAATGTTGCATATAGAACAGCTTTTGGATGAATGGGCTTTCCTTTCTCAGAAGCAGCTCAACAGTGGCTATGTCACAAATTTGCTGTTAATTAAATAGTGTTCAACTGTGTGCCTGTAAAAATGGCATGGAGAAAAAAAACCACATTGGACAGCAGTAGCATTTTACAAGAGCACTGCAATTAAGAAGAAAACCGGTGAAAAATAAACTTGTGGGCTTCACAATGACAGCGAGATACTTTCTTCCATATGAAATTCACTTTCTGGATTGTCTCAAAGCTCTTCAGAAACATCTAGTGACTGAAGAGGTTTGGACGTTTCAGAAGTTGGACTTGAAGTATGTTGGGAGGGTTAAGGACAGGAAAATGTTCCTGGGAGCTGTGGGGGGATGAATGACAGCACAGCTCGCATCCATCCATGGGCAGCTGCAGCCAAGGCAGTGGATAAGGACTGCTCAGAAGGCGAGCCGGGATCTGCAGGAAGCCAGCAGTGAACTGAAGACGGTTTAAGTTAGACTGTGTATCACATCTTGGGAACCGAAAAGGCAGGTATTTAGGAAGAATGTAAGAGAGAACTGGTGGCAAGTCTTCATAACAGGCATGCACTCGACTAATAGCAGAAATATCTGGAGAGAAAAAGTGGAGGGTATCCGCAGTAGATTTAAGAGAAAATTGTTAGTTGTATCCATGATATTGCTTATTTGTTTTCTCCAAGTAACACAGGGATAAAGTTGTTCCCAAAAGAGAAAAATGGAATCTTTTAACTGCCTTATAGACAGGCCTGAACTGTTGACTAAGCTTCCTGCAGGAGCACGTGCTGTGCAGCGGGCATCCCCTTCTCCCTCTAGCCTTCCTGAATCCATTTCTGTTTCTTTTTCCCTTGCCATTCCCTTGCTACATCCAGAGGGGTTTAGGACCTTTTTGCTAGCCAGTAAAAGATACTCTTGTGCTGGTCTCCCTTCATGGCAGGTGCATGCTGGTGAGAAAGGTCCTCTGTTGTAGAGGCTGAGAGAAGAGTTTGTGCGTAGATTTATCTTTATAGTTACTAGCCCACAACTCTTTCTGTGAAGCTGGTCTTTTTAGCAGTCCCCTGAGTAACAGTGCTACGAGCCTATCCATGCTGCAGAAAACAGCAAGGAGATCTTTGGCATGTCAGGTCTCCCATAATAGAGGGATTCTGGGACGGTTGTTCTCATCCTGTAATTTGCAGGCCACTGGCGTGCCTTCTTTCAGCCTTTAATTCTCTCGTTTAATCTCTGTTCTCTCCTTGCTCTTCTAGATAGCTGTTGTGGCCAATCTAAGTGATACAGTTGCTCTCTGTGCATCTCTGGAGAATTTAAATATATCATTCCCTCCTCTTTTCTCACTATAAATGCAAAGGAAGTTGCTCTTCTTTAGACTAAGAAAACATTTTTTCTTTCTCTCTAAGAAACAAGAGAATGAGTTAAAACCCTGGCTCCTTGGTTGAGTGGATGAATTCAACTGATGAATCTGTAGGAATCTTCCTAGACTGTGCCTTAAACAGCAAGAATAGATGTGTTTTCTGATGAAAATCTAATTGACATAAATATGGTTTTAGCATGGGTTTGATAGAGGGAGTTCATTTTCCCAATATAGTAGAAGCTGTGGTTCTGGTTTAGGAGTTTTATGAAATAATTTGAGTGCAGGAGAAAGGTACTATTTAAAAAGATACTTTTATAATAGCGTGCCTCCTAAGACCTCTTTTCTTCTTCCCATTTAGCTGCTTAGCATCGACTCTCTGTATTCTCATTCTGTTTTAATAAGCGTTTTTCTCTGCAAACTGCTGGCTCTGATGCGCAACTGAAATAGGTGCATGTGCAGGCTATGCATACTCTCCCCATTGCTGCCTTTTGATTCTGAACTCCAGATTTAATCTATTTTAAATAATCTACTCCTGGGACTTAAGTCAACTCCTAGATAGTTTTTGATGTTCAACAAATAGTAAAGCATTACAGTAATTTAAATCAAATAACCAAATCCATATGAAACACACTACTTGATATCTTTCCAACAGATATATTTTCTTCCCTGGATCCATTTTAAGCTGCACCACAGTTACCAAATCAAAAATAAACTGAGTTTTCAGTATAGGGGTGTGATAAGTGTATGATTTCCATTACATCCAAGTGTGCTACATAATAAAAAAAAAGAAAACATAGAACACATTTTGAGTATAGAATTGAAATGGATTTTCTGACCTAATCCCAGTGAATAGGTGCTAAAGTGATGGCAAAGACTGTGGCTCTTGGACTGTAATTCTTGTTTGAGTTATTTCTCACTTGTAGGAGACTTTAGATGTGTGGGTACAATGAAAAAGAAAAAAAAAACTCAGAGAGTCCTTTTGTCCTTTTTCCCTTTGGCCAGCAGCAGCAGGCTGACAGACCAATGCTTTTGAAGTTATTTTGGTGTGGGAAAAGTAATTCACGTGGGTATGGCTTGTTCATATGTTACCCTGTTGCGTGTCTGTAAGAACATAGTCTAATCAAGTATTTAAAACCATATTTGAGTGTTTTAATCAACTGGAACTTCAAAAGAGTGTGAAAACAATTCTGGTTTCACAAAACAACAGTTTTGTTGTAGCAGCAGCAGAGACTCATCTCCACAGCATCTATTTTAAATTCTTGTGAGCATAGAAAGCAGTGCTGCTTGTTCAGTCCCTCCAGAATCAGAGTTCTCAGTAGCTGTTGCCCTGAGTTAAATGAATCTCATTGCTGTGTATTTCCCATAAAGCAGAATTGATACCGAATATAATCCATCTTTCTTTTCTGTTGTAGCTTGCCTTTACATCCCCGAAAAGATCCTGTAGTCACTGGCAGCGATGACCACCTCTGGAAGATGTGAGCTTTACCTGATGGGAACATCATAATGACAGGTGAAGGTCACACTGATTGGCTTTCAGGCTGCTGCTTCCATCCAAGGTTAGTGCAAACAGTCCCCTGAACTAGCACTAATCCCTTCTGGGGAGTACTTGTTTGCTCTTTCTTTGTTCACTGGCCTGCTTTGATGACTTTCTATTCTCAGTGTAACCCTGCGCTCTCTGCTGAATTTCCAAACATGTAGATAAATGTTCCTCTGGCTTTCAGTGTGTTGACTTAAGATTGATTGCTTTTAGTATTTTGTACATCTTAAGCGTTGTCCATGTGCCAGTGCACGTAACAAGGAGTAATAAACTTTTTAGGTCTCACTGTATTCATTTTCTCTGTGTTCATGCACTATAACAAACACGGTTCCATAATTAATAATATGGAAAATCAGATTTCTTGTATTAGGCATTATTTGTCATATGAATAAGAGTATTCAAGATTGCCTAGAGAATATGAGCTTTCCTTTCTCTTTATAGAGATTTGAACCTAAATTAATAAAGGAAAGTGAACATTGAAAATAAGAAATAAATACTTAGGTTACAAGGGTCATGGAAACAGGCCAAACATGAAGTAGATTTCTTGGTCATTCTGTTGAAAAATAGAATGCCATTTTCTTCTTTAAAAAAAAAAATTCCATTTGTTAAGACTGAGCCTCTGTAAGTTAAAATGATTTTGCAACAGATTTGTGAGGCTGAACTTGTAATAGAGTTCTTTACTGTTAATATAATAACGGTCTGCCAGGCTATTCACCTGAGGTTCACTTACAAAAAGAGTATTATTAAACCTCTAACCTTGTATTTTCACTGTATTTATTTATGAAGCGATATTAGCTCTTTCCTTCGTGAGAAGGAGTAGGATCCCACTTAATTTCATGGTTCCTCCTGATTTCTGATATGGTAATGAGTTAGCAAATGCACACACAATCCTCTAAACACAAGAAAATCCCCTCCCGCTATTCAAAACCTCGAGAACATGGAGTCATGCTTTCTGGGATGAATTAAACATGCACTTACTCTTTTCTTCCGTCTTTTTCTCCTATGAAACATGCGCTTTTTCTTAAGATCCTTGTGATTTCACAGTGTTCTCTTTTTCATGTGTATATTTAAAAGAAGAGAACAATATTTGACTTAATCACATATCATACAGGAGGAGAGAAATGGAAAGCTCAGATTCTCATTGTAAGAGAGTAGGAGTATTTTTCTGTTCCTGAATGATGGGTTGCACAGAGTTTGTGAGCGTGCTGGACATCCTGAGCCTAACTTGCAGATAAACAGAGTGCTGCCTTACCTCTTACCTGCTACGAATATAAAACTCATCACAGGAAAAGAAGGGGAAGTACAACGAGAAGACCATGTTATCATTTATAAAGCTGCTGGGCATGCTAATCAGATTTCGATAATGCATTGTTACCATGACACCCACTGACTCAGAGACTCAAAACTGTTTTCTCATTAGTCTTTGACCAGAATACAGTCCTTTCAATAGGCTTTCCTATTTCTCATTCAATTATTGAAATTAAAATGAGTTGAGGTACATCATCATTCTCTTGCAGTATAAATTGACTCCTGCTGAATGCTCTGGAGTGATTCAAAAGCAATGCTGTTAAAATATTGACTTCTGTTACTGGATAAAATATATATAATGTGAGAGAATACATTTAATCATACTTTTTTTTTTAAGTAGGGGACTTACATATATCAGATGTTCCATCAGTCAAAATAATTAAGTAAAAACGAAAAGTTCTCATAGAATTTTTCTGGAACTGGATGTAAATAGCTTCTACTTTTGTTCAAGTTTTAAAGATTTAAAATTATGTTCACCCAAAAGTTGAAAGAAAAATATTTTTTTGGCACTGGGCTATTGAATTGCGATGCAGAAATCTGGGTAGAACTCCCACACTTCACTTCTGCTTTCTTGCCTTTTTGTTCTCTGTTGGATCATTTCTCCTCTATGTTTCTTCTGCTCTATCTGTAAAATCAGTTTTAGAACAACCTCTGCCTCTGGTCTGAGAAATATCCTATGTGTAGCCACAGACGTGTGTGCATGCACAGCCGGTCGCACATACAAGTCCACTTTCAGATCATCGTTGGACAGCATCAGCATAATCCACACACTGCTATCGAGTGTGCTAATAATTAGAGGAGAAGCAAGTCTTGAGCTATGATGTGAACTAACCTGGTGCTTCTGCACATGTGAATTGCTTAAAATCCCAGAAATCCATTCTTACATGTTCACAGTGTACCGTTACTTTGAACAAGAGTCTTTCTCATGCTTGTCTTTGTGCTGCCACTGTGTAAATAGGGGTAAAGATGCAATCTTGTTGGTAGCTGTGAAGATCTGTGACCTTCAAGCGAAAGGTGCAGTTGGGTTTATATATTCTCAGCTTCTCCAGGAGCAGTGAGAGAGTGGGGGTTGGTATCAGGAACTTACCTCTATACAACAAAAGGGTAAAGGTGTGTTTTAGGCTCTGGACCTTGCCCACAGATTAATACATAATAGTGATGAAGATTGTCATTTGAATCTTTCCCAGTACTGATGTACAACTATATCCTTAGGTATCATAATTCCATCAAGTCTTAGAGGGAAAAGGCCAGTGAGTTTCTGAAGAGTTGTTAGATGCAGGAGTCTCATTTTCCCCCTCACTGACAATGTGCTTCATTCCACAATTATTTTTCTTAAAAACATATCTCCTTCACATCTAAGCAAAGTGGAGTGAGGTGAGAGTGCGTGGTTTGCTGAAGCTCTGGAGTCTGGTGCTCTGTCATTTTTTTTACATTGCACCCAGTGCTCTGTACGAAGGATCTTAGTCCTCCATGTGTTCTCCCCACCTGGCAGTGGCTCCCAGGACAATAAATGAAGGGGAGACTAGCTCTGTGCATGTGAGGAGAGCAGAACATCTCTGTTGTGATGTTATCTGCAGATCTGAGAGTAGAATTTTGCCTTAAGCATTTTAAATAAAAGTAAAACTTCAAACAAGTTTGTCCTCTACTGAGTTCAGCAGCTGGAGGGAGGGGGGAGAACAGTGCTTCCTTTTTGAAGCTCGGGTGACAACTGGTCAAACTTCAAAAGTAAATGCCACTTCTGCTCTGGTCTGGGTGAATAATGCTTTGCAGATGAATTAGCTGTTGCAAGTTCCTGTCGCTGTTGAAAAATTTAGGAATATTTTCCAATTTATAAGTGTGAAGGAGTGAGGGAGTCAGAGTGAATCCTGCCACAGTCGTCCACACGGGCTTCCTGTTAAAAATCTGGATAACTGGAGAAGAGCTGTAGTGTACCCATGGTTATCAGGTGGCCCAAATATTTGGAATAGCAGACAAAAATCTGCATTTTCTGCCAGTTTCCAGATTAAGCTGAGGATGTCAACGCTGCACCTTTAAGAACCTTTACTCTAACTACACTAAGAAATTTCATGGCATGTGCTAGAGTTGTTTATCTTTATTACTAACCTTCCTGGGTGGCTAAAGAATCAAGCTCTGCAGCATAGTAGAGGTGTTTGTTAATGTTCGAGAAAATCTCAGTGAACAGTAAAATACTGTATTCTTGCTCTGCATGTGTGCTGGTTTAATGCATAATGTCCTTAATATATTCATAAATATTAATCAAGTCAACTGTTTTAAAATGCTTGTAGCCCTTTTCATGAAAACATTGTTTGAGTCTGTAGAACACAATTTCTGAATTGAAAAGAAGTACAAACTGTAGGTTCTTAAAGCTATTTAAAACTTGAACTGAAAGTTGTCAAATTGTCGACTCCTTTGTATCATCTTGTTCATCTGAGACAGAAGCAGAGTTGCTTGTCTTCCTTCTGTTGCTATTTCAGCTCTCATAGTTACTGAGGAAAGAAATCAAAACTGCTATCAATTTGTTTATTATACCAAAAAATACCATAGCAGTTATCTTGAACTGTGTGGATTTTCCTTAAGTTCTGTTATTGGAAAACTGGAGGTGGTTATTGTCTCCTCAGTAATTAGGAGAAAAAAAAAAAGATAGGATAAGTACCTTCATGAGTCAAGCATCTTGAAAATAAAAGTAATTAATGTTTGATATCCTAGAAAAAGGTGCCATTGAGGGCATGCAAGAGAAAGATGAGGTGTTGGGCTAAAAGAACAATCTGTCTTCTGAACGAACAGAAGCTGAAAGGAGGTGATGTTACCCTGATGAAAATTTATGCATGGATAGGTGAGAAAGAACCTTGTAGAGAGAGGCTGCGGAAGGTATTAGCAAAATATACTGAGGGTGGATGTGAGGGCTCAGAGTTGGATGGGTTGAGGAGGGACTCCAGGTGGAGTTTGAGTTCACACAAGAACCTTTTAGGAGAATTCTGTGGCACATCAGAGCAAGCCGTGTAGGGACTGTGATTTTGATGCTCCCCGAGTGACTGGGGGGTTATGGGTAGTCAGCAATTTATAGTAGTCAGTTCGTTTATGATAGTCAGTTAATTGATGAGCGTGCTTGATCTGCAGAAAGCTCTATGCAGCTGTGTCTAAAACCAAAGTCTCTTTCCAGCTGTGTAAAGCTTATGAGCACAATATCACTGCTGAGCTCATGTTGGCCAGCACGTAAGCAGCCAAAAGCTGGGAGGTCTGCTCTTGTCTTCAGCTATGTCCGGTCTCTGGTGGAAACCTAAGGCTTTAGGTGGGGATCACAGGATACAATTTGGAGAATCCAATTGGATGCTTAGAACCTCCTCCAGGCTTAAAATCTGCAGTGCTCTGGGTGACTGAACTCTGTGCTGGCCTCTCGAGTCTAAGTCCAAAACGTTGCTGACAATCCTGAGTGAGAGGAAGGGGCCAGGCTTGTGATATTTTTTCAAAATTTTAAGAAGCAGTAACTGATAAGTATGAAATTGTGGAAGTAAGGCTGACAGAGTAGAAGTGATTTCCTCAGTGTACAAAAACTTGTAAGGTTTAAAAAAGTAAATTCCTGAGCAGAATCAAGTCAGAGTAAACTCAGAAACCAAAATAAATTCTTGCTTAGGAAGGGCCCTAATTTTATTTTTTATATGGTTTTAATTTTTTTGTCATGTTATCTTTTGGCCTTATGAAGAAACTATCCAGAGATGAATTTCAATGTGAAAAAAGGATAGACTGCAAAGTTCTGCAGAACAGTAATGGAGGAATGGAGGGAGGGTGTGGAGAAGCCCCTGAGGAGTGATCAGAGAGAGGGGCAAAATTCAGGAGGGAGGGAGTCAACAGAAAGGAGAGGCAGGCTGGATGTCAATCCAGCCACGATCAGTTGTTCAGAGGAAACAGGCAGAATCTGACACTGCTTGCTGTTCACTGCGTCTCAGAGGACTTTGTGCTGGGAGAAGGAGGGAAACGTTGAGGAGCAAAAATGAGACTTGACAGTTTCTCAGGTACATGTACAACTTCATACTTTCACAGTGGACACTGTATTGTAGTTTGAGAGCCCATAGTGCTCTGATTATCATGGTGAGTTACAAGCAGGGAGCAAGCTTCTTTTTTTGTCCCCCACCTCTACGGTTCTTGGCCCCCTACAGCCTGAATCGGTGAGCAGGGTCCCATTACTGGTAGATGCCAATGTGTCAATCCACACCAATCTTCTTGCTAATTACAATACTCTCATTTATCAGTGTGTGGTGAGAAACATCTACAGGGTATGAAGAGAGTCAAACAGACAATCTGACACTAAAAATAAGTAGCTGCCTTCTTTTTGGTTACATGCTGCAAATGATATTTTTTAAGTAACTAAAACTGTACATGGCCCATGAAGCCTCAACAAATGAAAAGTATTTGATGACATTTTGAGTGACTAGGTTCTTTAGTCACAACAGGATAACTTTAAACAAGTCTACTGACATCAGATATGTTCTTCCTCATACTTCAATAATTCCTAATGCCAGTGTCAGGTTTATTTTTATTTCTGTGAGAAGAAACAGGAATTTTCTATTATGCCATATTCTTTAATGTACTGGCTTTCAGGTATTGATGCTACAGGTACTTGGGGAAACTAGGGAGACTTCCAGATCAAACAGGTGCTACAAAATGTTGCTACAAGCTAATGTTTGTTCCTTTTGGTTAAGTACAGTGGTATTTAGTTAAATACAGCAGTATTTGTCTGTATGTAAACTGCAATTTAAGTTGTGTGATTTGACTATGCTACTGGAGGCTCGTTCTAGAGACCTTCACATACACTTTTGAGGTTCTTCCAAAAATCTGCCAACAGGAAGAAAGGTTTGGAGTTAGTGATTTTCAAGTGTATTTTTTGTAGCACCCATCCCATAAAGCCACTGTCCAGGCTGGGTCAGCAGTCACACTAAGGTAACACCATACATGTTAACCCCTTCAGGACCAAAGGATGAGATGGCAAGGAAGGAATAGGCTGAGAATTCGTCCCCATCAGGGACCTTTTCAAATTCCATTCTGGAAATGTTTCAACTGTGATGTGCTCAGGTAACCTTCTGTTTGTCATGCTCCGGATTATTTTTCTGGTGGCATTAAGAGTTGTGTGTGTTTTCATGGGATGACTGCCCAATCCCAAACCTGGGTCTCCCAGGTAATTGTAGGCACTGTATGGCTCTGCAATTTGCTTCCAGTTTGTCACCTACTTCCAGATAAGTCAGCAGTACAGAAGACGTGCTGCCCAGGTGATCTGTACAGCAAGTGCAGCACATCCCAGAGGTGCATTCTGCCCATTCAGGGAATGGCTGGATTCATCATGGACAACCCAGGATTCTGTACACAAAATCTTGGAAAAAAGCTGTGGTGGTTTCATCACAGTACCATTTCCTGGAGTACCGTTAATTGCATCTTTCAGCCTGAGAGTAAGGAGCTAAAACAAGGCCAAGCTAGCCTTTGCAGGTAACAATCACCACTCATGGCCCGTCGCCTAGAGATATGCATGGGGAGGAATGGCCCTCACTGCCCCAGGAAGTTTCACAGGGGTCATTGTTAAGAGATCCTCTGTGTTCAGAGGAAGAGAAAAACTCTCAGGCAAGCTGCAGGGCACATCTGAGAGCCAGGGAGGAGGAGGAAGAAAACTGTCAGTATTCATCCTTTCTGCCTGGCCACTGAGCCACCCAGATGTGTGGGCCTGTCAGTGAATGGGACTTTGGACATTACTGTAAATATATGGTCCATAAACAGTGAGCTTCAGAAGACTGTTTCTGCTAGTTTTTGAATCATAAATGCTGAGTTCCGCATTTACATTAAACAAGCCTGAGACTTAAAAGCCACTCACTCCATTAACCATTAACATAAGAAAGAGTTGTAAGACTCATGTTAATCACAAAGATCTCTGCTGGCTATCAGTGCAATAGAATTATTCTGATTTGTGCCTTGAAATAGAGACTTTAAAACCTCATTCAGAGGTCACTGCAGAAACAGATGAGTTTTATTTATCCTTTTATTACTGTTGATAACTATTAAAGAAATGCAGGATAGTCTGCTACGTTTTACTTAGGAGTGTTGAACAGCATTTGTACTGAAAAGGCATAATGATTTAATTTCTTAGAGAATCTTGTACACTCATAGAGTTCAACAAAGCCTTTGATTACCAGAGTACAATTTAAATTTGACAAAGGTTAGAAACTTCTATTGAGTGGCATGATTAATTTTCAGTCATCTAACTGGCTTTATGTAACACACCATATTTAGCAGACCAGACATATGTTAAGAAATTTTAACAAACTGAGCTAATAAGGAAGTTGAAAGAAAAAAAAACTTCCATTCATTTATTCTTGCAAAGAAAAAATTATTCTCAGGCAGTCCCCCCGTGTACAGTATTAACTGCGTTATTGGCGTTTTCAAGTATAGCAAAATTTTAATTTCAAAAGTAGCTTTGTTTATTTCAAAATCTTGGCAAGCTTCAGAGCTCTTATACAGTAAAACAGTCTTCACATAACATCATTCTCGCTCAGGCTGAGCCTACTGTTTTTACTTCACAAACATGTTTGAGTGGGTGGGCATTAGATTTCCTTTGGGATTCTCAATCTCATTATTTTTATCAATAAAAAGCCTCTGCTGGACAAAGGAATAAATCACATATAAATGAAATATGAGAGATTACAAGAGAAGCTCAGCTTTTGCTTAGTCTAATCCAATATCTTTGGCCAAACGTCTCAATGTCAAAGGCTTTATAAGTATTCTACGGGATCAGTCTGGCAAAGAGAAATCAATAACCAGGTAATGGATTTGATTAAAATTTTTCCCCTTCCACCAACTCCCACAAGCCAAGTGTTTCTACCCAGACTAATCTCTTCTGGCACCTGTATCTGTTGGTTATTCTTTACGGGGTTTTGGTGTGTATATACCTATAGATGTATAGATATATGTATACAGAGAGATAAAAAGGGTTTTTTATAATTTCAGAGGACTGTGTTAACTATTGGTATTTATTTTAAGAAAAAGCAATGTTTGTAATCTCATGTTGTTTTTCTTTAGAGAGATCCTTTCTGCAATGTGCTTTTGGAAAATACAGGATGATAATAATTGTAACTTTTTACACATTTAGGTCCTGTTTTGTTGTGCAGAAGTTGGCTTTCTTCTGCTACATTTGCCATGCTGAGGAGCATTTTCTTACACAGGCCAGGGCACCCAACAGATGTCCTAACCTCCCGAGATTTTCTTTGTTGCCAAATCATCAGGCGTCTCCTTCATCCCAGTCCTTGTGATCCTCTGTCTTTGAGATGGTTGCATCAGCAGACCACAGGCCATCTGGAACATTGGACTTTAGAAACATTAATTATTAGGCCATTAGCGTTCTGCAGGGATGTCACCTCTGCTTTAAAAAAGTATTTTTCCACATCAGTGGGAAGACACAAAAAAAGTCACTATTGCATGCGTTTTGAAGTTGTCACAGCTGCTCTAACTGTAGAAATTTGTTTGGGCTTTGCATCACTTTTTCAACTTTCAAATATATCCTTCAGTTACTAGCAGTGTCCTTGAAAACTATTCTGAACTAGAAATACTTTGCAGGACAAAATGCAACTTCTTTCTTTAATGTCAGGAACCTTAAGAGTCTATCATTATATTGATTTTAAAAAGCAAACAGTCTGCAGTTCCATAGTGTAGTTACTGAATAGGCTTCACTTTTCACCCAGAATGACCATGCTTTAATGAAAAGTACCTTTGGCTTGTATTTCTTGGTTGATGGAAATACTGGCCGCTCACAATTAGAGTGATTCACTAGTGATACCTCTGTTACAATAATTCAGCAAACAGCAGGCGAGAGATATGCTGATGGCAGTTGAAGAGAGGAAAGGCTGACAGAAGCAGCAGTCCTCCTATTGAGCAATTCAAATGTATATTTGAAATAATCACAGGAAGAAAATACGTTGTAATAAAACGCTGCCCTTTGATGAAAGCGCTCTGTAGTTAGTTTCGCAGGTGGCTTTATACACTTAGGAATTTCAAAACCAGTGGTTGAAAACCTATTGAAGTTTTTGTGTAAAACTAATAAATAGTATGAAACCTTTCCAATATTTAAGATAAACCATGACCTGTTATTTTGCAGACCACAGATTTTATATCGCATCCATTCTGTTGATTGCCTTGTTAAGTATTTTCTACTGGTTAGCACGCATGGCTCAGATTTTCAAAAAGCTCTTGTGCAGTGGGAGCTGGTTAAAAAGTGTCTGGAGTCTGGTTGTGGTGGTTTAAGTGCTTTGCTGTAGCCTTTAGGGCATTATTGTAATTGAACCGAAGTAAGGTCTCTTGCATTTTAGAAATCTGATAGGATGCTTACACCAATTGTTTTTTCTCTTTTTTTTGTTTCTTGCGCATTGCTAAGGAGTTGCGGTTATGAACATTGTGACAAGTGTAGCTGTTTTCTCCATCTGTTTGAAAAGAGGTGGAGTCATTCTGCTTCAAATGGACATTATTCAGACTTAGGAAACACCTACAGAAATACCCAGAGAAACATCAGCGACATCAACCCCTGACCAGCTCTCTGCACTTGCCAGAAGACACTTAGTCCCTAGCACCCCCATAGCCAGGTGTAGCACCAGAAGCAGCACATCCCCCCAGCTCGCTCCACTCAGAGCCGCGGATGGTGCTGACTGAAGCCCTATAGCTGGTTTACGCCTGTGGAGAAGACAAGGGACTAGAGGGAAGGATTCAGCCTGTGGGTCACTGGCCAGAAATGTCAGCAGCTGAAAAAACAGAGGTGGTGATAAGATGAAACCCTCATTTCTGTTACTTTCTGCTAAAACAATTAGTTAATTTGCACGGCTATAGGTTAGAGGAAGGATTGCGTTTCCCTCACAAAGGCGAACGACAGAATCATTTTGGTTGGAAGAGACCTTCAAGATCATCAAGTCCAACTGTTCACCCTGCACTGCCAGGGTCCCTAAACCATGTTCCTCAGCACCACACCTACATGTCTTTTTAAACACTTCCAGGGATGGAGACTCTACCACCTTCCTGTGTAGCCTGTTCCAAGGCTTCACAACCCCTTCTGTAAATAAATTTTTCCTAATATCCAATCTAAATCTCCCCTGGCACAACTTAAGGCCATTTCCTCTTGTCCTGTCACTTGGGAGAACAGACTGACCCCTACCTCACTACAGTCTTTTCCGCAGGCTATACACCCCCAGTTCCCTCAGCCGCTCCTCATAGGATTTATTCTCCAGACCCTCCAGCAGCTTCATTGACCTTCTCTGGACACACTCCAGAACCTCAATGTCTTTCTTGTAGTGAGGGGCCCAAAACTGGACACAGTATTCGAAGTGTGGCCTCACAGTGCCCAGTATAGGGGAACAATCACTCCCCTACTCCTGCTGGCCACACTATTGCTGATACAAGCCAGGATGCTGTTGGCCGCCTTGGCCACCTGGGCACACTGCTGGCTCATCTTCAGCTGGCTGTCAACCAACACCCCCAGGTCCTTTACTGCCAGGCTGCTTTCCAGCCACTCTTCCCCAAGCCTGTAGCATTGCAGAGGGTTGTTGTGACCCACGTGCAAGACCTGACACTTGGTCTTGTTGAACCTCATACCATTGGTCTTGGCTGATTGATCCAGCCTGTCCAGATCCCTCTGTAGAACCTCCTGACCTTCAAGCAGATCAACACTCCCACCCAACTTGGTGTCAGCTGTAAACTTGCTGAGGGTGCACTCGATCTCCTCATCCAGATCATTGATAAAGATGTTGAAGAGATCAGGCCCCAATACTGATTCCTGGGGAATATACCCCTTGATTTTACTCATTATTTTTCCTTATGTGATTTTTTTTTTGGGTGATATTTCTGTACTTTTGTATGTAGCAATTGTCTAATTACCCACTGTTTTTTTCATTTCAGATGTTAAGGAGTCTGACCAGTCTTACACACACACAAGCGCACACACATTCTCTGAAATAAATTTGAATCCATGGTCACAATTTTTCAAAGAACTTGCCATGAGAAGGTGGGAGGGGTTGCCAAAGGATTGTATGTCAACACTAGCTTTGGTTGTGAAACAGTTTTAATATGGTAATAGCAGATTCCATTTTGGTCAAATCAAACAATTTAATTCAAATGCAGAATTTCTTGGGAGTTCTTACGTGGCTTCTGTGGTTTCTTTTGTTTAATCTTTACCATGTTCATTTGCTATCTTTTTTTTTTTTTTCAGGTGAACTAACACCAGTTTTACTGACTAATTTGTTGCCCCTCCATCACAAATATGAACTATCTCTTTAAAACCTCTTTCAAAAAGACCTCAATCTTCATGCCCACAGTATGAAGTATTTGACCTTGGGTACATACAAGTTCCTAACAGGAATACAAAGATAGCTAGTCTTCGTATGGTAGTATTTAAGTTACCATTTACCTGTCTTATCTTTAGAATATGTCACTTACATTGTCTATAAGGTAGATAGTTTTCAAATGTACTGAGTACTTGGCTTATATAGAAATAATCTCATGATTCTTAAATAATTGTCTTGTGTTCTACATTCATTAATTTGAATTAATGAATTTTAGACCTGAGAACAGCCATATTTAATATTGGGAACATTAAACCAATATAATCATACGGGTTGAAAAGGCATTCTGATTATCGGTTTCATAAAACAGGTGACAAGTTTCATCTTTCTCCTTACAGCAAATGTATATTCAGTTATTCAAATTCAGTAATATTTTGATGTGATTGTTTTGACTCTTAGAAATTAAGAGGAAACTTTCTGATCGGCTGTGTGGGTAATTAGATGTGGTGTTTACTTGAAAGAAAGAAAATAATTTCTATATGATAAGCACTTTGATAGAGAAAGGGAGGAGGAATATGCAGTTGAAATCTCTTTATAGAGCACCAATAAAATGGTATATTTCTAAACCCATTAGTTCAGCTTCAGTGAAGCCATGAATGTGTTCTGTGAAAGTTTTGCAGAAATTTGCCTGCTTTTCAAGGAGTTCTTGGGTTTCTTTTCAAGAACATTCAAGGTCAGGGTGGATGGGGCTCTGAGCAAGCTGCTCAAGTTGAAGATGTCCCTGCTCACTGCAGGGGGGTTGGACTAGATGACCTTTGGAGGTCCCTTGCAATCCGAAGCATTCTATCAGTCTGTGATCCTTCTCCTACACATCACCCTGATCTTCAGTTTCTGGTGGTCCTGGTACAGCAGCTGCGTGGAAGTCACCAGAAACAATTCAGTTTTTCAGACCTTCAATTCATTTATTTAGGCTGTGAGAAAAAGATGTTGTTCGCTGTGGTGGGTTCAGATTTGCAGTAGTTTAGGTTTTCTTCTAGCTTCATCAGCATCCCTGTTTGGGGAGTTGGAATTACAGACAGCTAGCTGCCTCCTTGGTCTCAGTTTCAGTGGTCTGATCCTGTGTTTCTGCTGAATGTGTCACTCTCATTCTATTCAGAGTTGTTACACATGTCAAAACGTCTCTCTTAATGGAATCTCCTGTGTTACACTTCTTTGTGTGCAATTATAGTCTTGATGCTTTTAACATTCTCGGTTCATTATTGTTTTCTTCTGTGCAATAAAGACAATTGTTTTACCCTGAAGTCTGCTGCAAGGCTTCTCGTGGAGTAGCTAAGGAGATAACCATGCTTGTTATATTGCTAAAATGTGCATTTTCTAGAGTGTAGCTGTTAAAATAGCAAACATTAGTGTTAAAGTTGACTAGCGAGTGGCAATTCAATTGAGGCAATGTCTAAGATATTTGAATTGGAAATAAACCCCAAATATTTAGAATGTTTACAAAAAGTGAACTGCACTGAAATGTCTCTTTTTCAAGGTAGGAGGCTTAGGGATTATATAAATATTGCTTTGATATTTTAAAAAAATATTTCAGAGGGTGAGGAGGCGTTTTACTAACTTATTTGGTTACATTTCTGACTTGGAAGTATTTAGGCAGAGGTTCAAATACCTGAAGGATTTTGCTGTGCTGGTGCCAGTGCTATGGCTAGCTGCTGTGGAAGGGGAGGATTTGGAGCTTTTCCTTCTCAGCCTCTATCCAGCCACTTGTGTCCAGCTCTGGTGCACAGTGAGCCTATTTGGGGAACTGGACTGCCAGGAAACTTTATTTCCATTTTTAATGCAGGATTAATCTTCTGCTAATATAATGCCAGTGAGGGGAATGCGTGGCTGAGGGAGGCAGTGTGAATCTCATCCTAGTCACAGTGATCTATCTGGAACATAAATAGTGCTCTGGATTAGATGGAGGAAAAACATCCAGTTTGTCACATTTGAAAGGACCTTCCCTTTCATACAGTAGTGTCAGTGTCCTTCATTTATGTTATCTTGCCAAAAATAATCTAACCAATACAGTTCGGTTGATGTTGGGATGATGAGTACTTGCTGGTTAGTGCTGCATTACCTTCAGTTAGATACTTTGGCTCAAATAGACAAGATTCATTCTTGCAAGGATTTAAATACGGTTGGTTTAGTCCTGGATACTATTTAATTTCATTGCGTATCGGTAACATGTCTTACTGTGTTTCTTTTGTCTTTAATATGTTTTTTTTTTTTTAGTAAGCCAGGTAGAATTTGTGCCCTGACCCTTGGGCATATGTTTTGGGATCGATCCATGGAGATTTTGGATTTCCTGGTATGAATCTTGTTTCAAGGACTAGACCTTACATTTCTGCTTTCAGATGAGAATTACTTCAAAAATCATTGTTAACATGCAATAAGGCTTAATGTTTGAAGTCAGGAAAATTTGTCTTGAGTACAGACTCCACGTAGGAATATTTGTTGTATCTGTGTGTTTTCCCTCAAGCTGTACTGTTGCAGTAAGTTGGATGTCTTTGGGTACAAAACAGTTGCAGTAGTACAGGTAACGGGAAAAGCTGACTAACTGTGAATGAGCATCGGGTCTTGTTTGACCGTGGTTGTGGATGTTCTTAGCTTGTTGCATGTTCTTTGCGTTTGAGTAGTGTATATATAAAATGGATGGGGTACAGAAAGAAAGGAGGCCACAGTATATATGCCTATGCTTTAGATCAACTTCGAGAGCTGTCAGGCTTGAGGCTTTGGGGTTGTTTGCTTTTCCCCCTTTCTTGAGCAATCAGATCTTAGACTGCACAGCCTCGTGAATGACGGATCAGCTTTCATACAAAGCCTTTCTGTGAAAGGGTGGAAGGTTATATTAGTTTTGCTGTGCTGCTTTCTCTTGTACCAACCCAGAATTCTGTTCAAGTTCAGCATTTCCATTCCTCCTCCACTCTCATTTCCATTCCTCCTACACTCTCAGACTTCAAATTGATATTGATCCCTGTCTCCATTATGTTTGTATCCCCAGGATATAGCTCAGAAAGATCATCAGTTGCCCAAAATACAAACACTTGGCTAGTGCACTGTCCTGTGTGTTTTCTTGGGCCTCACTGTCGAGATCGTTACACAGTGCAAGTTAAATATTCTTCCAGGTGCCTGGGAAATGTTCAAATCCCGGTGCAGAACTTTCCACAGACTGTGAAATCTCTATGCGCTCATGAACTCTCTGTGCATGTGAATGCGCAGCTCAAAAATGATGCTTTGTACAAACATGCAAATGAGATTAATGGCTGTGGTTCATTACTGGCTATTGATTGAGATTAGCTATCACTGGACAAGCATTTGGAGATGATAATGGATTTGAAATGACTGATCCACAACTTTGCATTTCAGAGGAACTGTGACACAGAATTATCGTTGTTAATATAGATCATAAATCTGTTCTGTACGTGGAATTCATGTATCTGAACTCCTTCCAAACTACATTTTTCCCTACTTGAACAGCCCTTCATTAAAATTGGAGGGTTTGGAGTCATTCCAGTGGAGGAAAAATGACCCGTGCTGAATGGGATGGGTGTTGAGATTAAGTATCACAGAGTAATAGCACGCTGTTTAATGTATGTTATGGATATTGATTGGTACAAAGCATGATTTTGTGGGCTCAATGCAGTGATTTATTTTTAAAATGTGTATAGGAAGACTTGACCTTACATTGGCATTGTTTGAGAGGAACTATTGGAATGACGCAGCACTGATACCATTTCTGGAAAACATGGTATGTTGCAATGTTTGCACGTGATATTTAGTTTCAGGTTAAATAATTATTTCTCATTAAGTTAATGGAGGAAAATTCACTTGGCAATATCCTAAAGCAAGATGGTACAACTGGACCCAGAAGCATTGTTTTCTTTCAGCATAAGCAGCCTTCATAACTGTTGGAGATAGCACTCGCTAGGCTCCTATGAGCTCCCTGCTTCCAACTGGATGCCCAGGTGCCCCTGAAATAAATAAGGTAAATAGGTGTAGAATTTTGCTGTAGGGTGCCGGGCATGCACTGGCAGAAAGCTTTCAGATGGGACGTCATTGTTTTTTAATTAAAAAAAAAAAAAAAGTGATTTTTGGTAAAAAAGGTAATTATTCATTGGTCTTTAAATCTTTTCTAGAGCCCTGCATTGTCTAGTACATACTGTCTTGCTGGCCTGCATTTTGCTACATCTATTCTCCAAGCATTGTAACTAGTTTATATTTTGTCTTTTCATTTTTATTCCATACCTGGCGTGCTTCCAAAGCCGCCTAAAAGGCAATTTTACATGTACTAAAACCTGCCTTCTACCAGGTGCCTGAATTATTTTAAAATCTCATTTAACCACTTTTAATTACATGAAGTTGAAAGACAGCTAACTCATTTTTAATACGGCACAAAGGCTAGCCTGCAGTGAGTCGTAACACACTCGGTAGTGGTGTGGGGGTACCCGGCTGATGGATTGCAATGCGGCAGGCCTGAGTAACCTGGAGCCATCTGCTATCTCATGGACGTAACAACAAAATCAGCATAACGATCCTGAATGCAGAACCATAGGCTGAGTTTAGAGCAGGACAAAACTTTGAAATGAAGGAGTAATTGTGCATTGGTAAGAGCAGGGGGAAAGGCACCAGGTGAAACAGGGTTTTTCTCTGCGTGTTTATGGTTAGAAATGCTGGCTTCTGTCATCAGTACTCAGTTCAGAGAGGGAAAGTGCCTTAAAATATGGAGGACTTGTTAGGCTAAAACTTGTGTATGGATGACCTGAATTCATTGTCTGAAAATTCATACTGGGACCCTTTGTGGTAGGAGGAGCATGTTATATTTAAATTACCGCAGAAGTGAAATTGTAACCTTAGAAGTGTATTGTAGCCTGAAGGAAATTTTAATAAAGAAGGTGAACTTCATTAAAACAAAAGATTACTACTTTTACGATGTCTAGTCCCAGCGTCTGTCCTATCTAGAAGCAGTAACAAGTGGTGCTATGCTAAAGGACCGCTTGATTTTCTTCCTCTTGATGTCACACCCAGCTGTCAGCCAGGTAGAATGGCAGGGGGAAACAGTTATCCTGTCGTGGGTCAGTATATGAGCGTGAAATACGACAAGAAGATCTCGCAATTAGGTAATGTAGAATGAAAAATTACCCTGAGTTTTGCACTTGGCGTGCACTTTGTGTTGACAGCTTTCCGAGGAGTTCCAGCCAATAGCCCTGCGTCACAGGTTGGTTGCAGTTTTCTTCTCAGACAAAAAGCCACGTACCCATGTACCATCTGCTGGTTACTGTCGTGCTTCCTGGCTTCAAAACCTCTTCACTGGTTTGGTTTATAGAATGTCAGTTTATGATTGATTTTGCGTTTTTGAAATTTCATTAATTTTTTCGTCATCTTTGATGATAAATGAGGAAAAGAAACGGTATTTTCATGTTTCTGCTGCGGAGTGTTCTGGCATTCACCTATATAAATGACATTTTATGTCTGTTACTAAAACAGGAGTAAAATTGGGCTTAAGATTATTCTGAAGAATGAAACATATAACAATTACTACATAAGTTATGTCTTAGACACGTAGGCCATGAGGATAATGAAAGCAACACCAAAGCCCAGCCATAGATATCAAAAAAACCCAGAGGTTTTAATACAAAATGTCACTGTAAATAATTAATGTCGCTCAGAGTTCCAGTAACAAAAGTGAACTGTATCTCAACTCTCTTTGAAAGTTACAAAGTCTGTTAGAAACAAAATCTTGGCTACTGAGTCTTTTGTTCAAATACAGACCAAGAACACGAGGGTGGCTGCACATGCCAAAGTCTTCTGGACCATCATCCTGTCCCCAGCAGCGAGTACCAGGGGTTGCCTAAGGAACGGATAAGAATAGGAAAGGCCTTTGTGAGGTTTTGTCTTAGTACCCTCCTGGACTCAACTTGTTATTTCCAGGGTTCTTGAGCCAGATGCAGTTTCTGTCTAATCCTCGATGTAATCCTCTTCCAGAACTTTGTCCCATCTTCCTTTGTACCCACAAAGAGTTGGATCCGCACCATTCTTTATCAAGGAACTGTACAAGTTTCCCGCCTGATGTGGAAAAAAAATCACCTGTTGTCTTTATGGGAACTTTTTAAATATGTTGACCCCAACTTTTTTGTTCTGTTAAATTCAGCCCGATTTTCACCTTCTCTGGTGAGGAGAAAATGAGGGGCTATGACAAAACCACACCATGGCAAAGCAGGACAATAAAGAAGAGTTACAATGACTACATAGCTGAACTTATTTGGTATTTCCATCCCTTACATTGTTTTTAATATGAAATGGAGAGAGAGGTCTTGTAACCAAAGGTGGCACCCCATTGGTAGGTATATACTTTCCTAAGTGTAACTGTCTGGATCACCTGTTTTAACCTTGTTTCCAAGGAAAATAAGGCTTACAGGGATGTATCCCTCTGCCTCCACTCCCACCTCCCCAGCTTCTTCTGCACGTGTTCCTTACACACTCTACCACGCTCTCGAGTAGCTTTTAGCCTGCAGGCTAATTCTGACAAAACTTGGAAGACAGAAATATAAGGGATTGATCAATTCCTGATATTTATTTACTCAACAGCTAAGGTGGAGTGAAGAGGCAAAAGATACTTCCATAGACATCCAGGCTTCATTAGTTCTGTTTTTCTTGGAATAACTCAATTTTTCTAGACATTTCTTCATATTTCCTCTTTGGCCTAGCATAAAACATCAGCAAAATGAAAGTAGTCTTGAAAAGTATTTCTTGTTCTTCCTTTGGGCATTGTGGTGCTTAGGGTCTACCCATGTCAATACTGCAAATAATATAGTAGCTTTTAGAATTTTGCTTTAGCATAATTGCATGAATAGAGGTAAATAAAAGAGACATAATTTTTCCAATTAAGCCATTGGAATATTGATTTTAAAGTGTTTCCTAATTGCCATGACTGTTAATCCTGTGGTGTTTTAGGCTGTATGTTTAAACTCTTGTTATTGAGTTGCTGATGTCTTATGTCGTACAGTTAAGTTCCAGTCAAATGCTGCCTGTTGCTGCAGCTCTTTAAGGACCCAAAACTTCAGTGCAAATTGTGTTTGTTTTAGTGTGTTGCTTTGAGAACATTATTTGCCAGCACTGCACGTAAGGCTTTGCTCACCACCTTTTGATTTAGACTGTAATGGTCTCAGGAAAGGAACCTTATCTTAGTTTGTCGGCAGAACACTGGGCACGTCCACAGCGTTACATAAATAAAACATGAAAACGCTGGTAGCCCAGATGTTGCTGTGTTCACTTGATGCCATGTACAATACAGTACTGTCCCTGGCAACTGCAAAAAGTAATATTCCTGCGACTAACTCTTCAGATGAGATATGCTGGGCAGAGAAGTCTACCTTACTATTATTTACCAAATAAACTGTAGAGCAAGATGCTGTCTCTCTCCCCCAGTACTCAGAATAAAGCTGACCGAGAATGCTCAGTGGTTATGAAGAGGTATTGCTGCAGTCAGTGCCACGAGAGGTTGAAAGAGGGATGTCCTAGGCAGCTAGATCTAATGATACAAATGGCTTTACCGTTTATTTTGGCTGATGCGGAATGACAGTCCTTGTAGATTTTGAAGGATGATATCTGCAGTCAGGCTTGGCAGCTGATGTTACAAAGCAGAAGAGCTTGCTAGCTCTACATTCCACAGCGTCTTCAGAGACAACCTGAATAATCCTTCGGGAGTAGCTCGAGGTTCAGATCCAAGTCCATTGCCCGGAAATATTTGAACGAGGTGCAATATTTGAAGCTGCTCTGACTGATACATTTACATTTGGTATGTTTACAGGACAATGCTATCAGTAGCATTAACATCAGTAGCTGTTCCGTCATTTGACTGGTGTTCCAGAAAGGTACTCAGTCCCCTGAAATGTTGCAGAGTACCTCTGTGCCAAAGGCTCACGTAGTTGCTGAATATTACCTTTAACTATTGATAGGCCTACAAATCAGTACGTATTAATGGAGAGGAATCTTGTAGTGAGGTCAGTGAGGCTGGGAGAAGGAGGAATATACTGAAAGGAAATGTGTGTGTTTAGAATATGAGGGAAGAAAGATTTGTTAAGGCTTGAGAAGTTAATGCACCATCTGCTTTTCTGGAACACGAAATTAATGTTTCCAAAGTGGTTTTTTTTTCTCTTAATTGTTTCTGGAAGGACAGGATTATAGCATTAATTGGGAATACTTGAAATCAGTTGAAAGGTAGAACTGTATGTGTATTTAGTATTTAAAAAAAAAAAAATTGTTTTTCTACACAAATACTTTGTTCTAAATGATACAGGCATATTTCATCCCTTACAATACTTTCATCTGCTACAAAGTCTAAACAGACCCCTCCCCAAACTGCCCAAGCAATACCATAGAAACCCACCTGACCGGGTCCGTAGAGCACAGTACCCAAGTGTACCACTGCTTTCTTTACAAAAAAATTACTACACCAAATTTTTAAAAGTTGGCAAATTTATTTCATATATTTGAAAGTGTTTCAAGTGACAGAAGACGACAGGATTTACGTTGTTCTTGGCTCCTAATATGTTGTCTTGTTCTTTGATTTGTTTGGTAAAAAAGGATTAAAGTGTTTTATTATTCTCTGAATTAAAGCTATGCACACTGCACAGGATTACTCGGAGCTTTCTCTGTTAGTCATCAATCTTAAATTCAAATGAAGATTATGTATATAGCTGCTGATAATTAAGGCTGAGCATCTAATGGCATGTTTCCATATGTTTTTAATACAAAAATCAGTATGCATTTTGCTTGAAAATCAGTTACGTGGTAGAGGACTGCGTAGGCATCATAGACTATTAAACTGACACCCTAAACCATTGAAAACATCTACTTTTCCTGATAGCTTTTTTTCTCCCGAAGATAATATTCTATCATATGTATAAAGCAATAGTGCAGTAAAAAATAGTTGCAGCTATGGGTAACAAAACATTACCTCAGAATTTGGGGTGTTTTGTTTATCTCCCAGGATCAAAAAATGCTGCAAATCAGAACAAGTATGTTGTTAGTGATCAGCTGTTAAGTCGGCAGAATTTGTTCCTAAGAGCAGCGTTGTGATTTAGATGCCTGACTTGGCTGGACATAGCACTTTTTTCATTCTCTGTGTGTCCAGTTTGACTACTAGTGTGCAGCAAAGGCTTCATGACCACCCAGCACAGGCCAGTGGTAAAACAGCTCCGACAGCCGTCGTTGCTATGAGTGGGTGTTTGTGCTTCCCAGAAGTGCTGATGTTGAGTTCATACCTGCATAACTGCAGACCCTCATCTGGTGTAACTCCCCTTTCTTTAATGAAGTGATGCCTTTCTTTATGCCAGGGGAATATTGGGGAGCTTGTGTTGCTGGGGACGCAGGCACTGGGTCCCTCTGTTCCTGAGTATTTTTGCCCTTGCTCTCACGGTCAGTCTGTCCCTCAAAACTTTCTCCTGCACAAGATTGTTTTCAATCTCCACTTTTTTCTCCTTTGATCTGCAAGGAGTGCTAAACCTCATTTGTAACTTTCCCCTGCTGCAGATTGCCAAATTGAATCCATTTGAACTACGTTCCTGCTCATATCTGTTTTCTGAAAGAATTTCATCACTGCTTGGATGGTGTATTCTTAAAATTCAGCCCAAGGAACCAGTTCTTCATGTAACATTTTGGGGATTATATATTAAAAAATGCATAAGCAATAAATCTCTTTTTGTGATTCACAACAGTGGCAGTGCATACTACCCTCGGAATCAATTATAGATTTCATCAGTCCCACTTTATACCTGCTGCTGAATTTGTTTTAAAATAGCTCTTATTTCACAATTCTAGAAGGGGTATGATAATTTGTCATTTCACTACTTTTATCTCTCTCCAGAAGTGTGATCTAGGTTCAGTTATTAAAAGTACAAGTGTTTCATTATAAAAGCACATTTATTCCTCGCAGCTTGACAAAATTTGGGTCTCCTCCGAACCCTTAGTCAGGCTTCTAGCTTTTACGCTTTGGTATATGTGAAGAAAGCTTCAGAATCATTCCTGTGCAATGTTAACATTTTTTGAGAGATTAATCTCTCAAAGCTTTGTCTTAGGCATGGGGGTGTAACTGCCTTAATGAGGATGATAATGATATTTTCACAAAAAATAGCACTCTAAACCGTAACAGTTAAAAATAGTCAAAAGTTTAGGTAGGTGATATTTCATAATGGCAAGTTCCCCCTTAAGATCTATCAAGTAAATGATGCACATATTTCAAGCTGTCTTGGTAGGTACTTCTAGAGAACAATTTGCTGGACATCTATTGGAAAAGGAAGAAAGGAAAAATATATTTTAAAAAGTTGGACGCACACCCTCCCAGACCCTGGTTTTTTTTTTCTTTACACTGCAACAGTGAACTAAATATCTCCAAGTATATTCTTAGGATGAAGTTTTACAGTATTGGTTAGGATCAACCCTTGAGCTGTTTTCATTGCCCACAGTTTTACATCCAAAGATTGGGAAGAAGGGTTTCTACTGCCTGTGATAGCACTTTTTCCACTACTCAAATAAAAACAGAGTTTATTGGATCCTAAAGGCAAGATCTTATGGCTGTTGGTGAGATAACAGCAGAAATTGGTCTGAAAACCCAAAGTTAAAATATTTTTGCCTGTGTTGTTGTGTATTATCCCCAAACATTCTTCTGTTTGGTGGTGGTGTTGTGGGTTTGGTTGTTTTTTTTTTTTAGCAAAGATGATGGAAAACCTCCATTATTCGTGGTATATTTTGGGAAGCCTGCATTAACTTTTTTCAACATTTTAAAAGAGTTTGGGATGAAGGAGCTGTAGATCAGTTGATCTCACTTTTATGCTGGGAAGGCTGGTGAAAATATATGAAGAAGCAAAATTACAGGACACATGGATAAAATTGTTATTGTGAAGCACTGGAAGGTGTCAGCCTGACTTGGAAAGTTAAGTCTCAGAAATCTGTTACGGTTCTCTGAAGGGCTTGCTGAGCACTTGGTCAAGGGATTCGTAAATTTGGTATGCTTGGATTTTCAGTAAATTCTTCTTAAGGTCATTTGACAAAAACTCATAAAGAAGCAAAACTGTTCTGAATAAAAAGGGAATTTATCTTGTGAGTTTGAAAACTGTTGAAAGGATAGGAATAAATTGTCACTTTGGAGAAATTATTGTTTGAGTCTCCAGGAATATGTGCTGGCACCTAAGTTATTGAGATGATCTTGGAAATTGGGAAAGCAATTGAGGTGGATAGTCAGGACAGTAAAAATTCAGGTTGCCTGTGAAGAATTGCAGGAAAAGCATTCCAGTCACACAGATGACTCGACAGTGAAGTGGCAGGTAAAAGTCAATGCAGATGAATGCAGAGTAATGCGCATAAGAAAAAATAGTCCTAATTGTACATAGATAAGAATGGGACTAAACTAGTTATTAGTCCTCAGGAAAGAAATCTCGGAGCCACTGTGGTCAGTTTTCTGAAAACCTGTGTGTAGTAGAGCCAAAAACACGAATCGAGGAATACAGAATAAACCAGAAAACACTGCTGTGCCATCGTATACCTTCCTTGGGTACCTGTTTCTTCAGTTTCAGCTCAGAAGGTGCTGAGAAGGGTGGTAAATGTGATCAAAGATAGGGTGTGATGTCTGTGAGGAATGAGTCAATGGAGTAGGAGTCTTCAGCTCTGCAGGTGAAATAGGATAGGGCGCTATAATATCACAATTGCTTTAGAGATGGTAAATGTGTAGTCAGTGTTTACTTCTAATCACAGTATTAGCATTAGAAGCATCAAATGAAGTGAAATAAGATATTTAAGACCTCAAAATAGCTTTCCACGCATTACATAATTAAATTTTGGAATTCATTGACGCAAGAGATTCTGGATGCCAAAGGTCTGCATATGTTCAAAAATTCATTAGTCAGGGAAAAAAAACCTCCATGGATGCTCGTTAAGCACAAAGCTTCTGCCTCGGAGAACTCCTGCGCCGCAGGCTAGCTCTGAGAGAGTTAGATAGGAGAATCACTCTACATACCTTTTCCTATTATTTTCTTTTTATTAAGAGTCCCCTACTAGTTGTAGTATAACATGTTACTGAACCAGATGGACATTTCGTCTGGCGCCATGTCCGTTAAATAGAACTATACTAGTTTATATCTGAAAATTTGGCCAAAAAAACCTGAGCTGAACTCTGTATTTTTCATTTATATAGTCTTAGCAGTGACCCCAAGAGATCATGAATGTGTGGAAGTGTTGATACCAAGTCAGAAGAGACAAAACTGTGATGCTTAAATAATAACTTATATATAGAAAATTGTATGGGTTTGGAAAATAAGAAAATACTCTTCCCTGAAGCTATTTTATTCTGTTTTGAAAGTAGTTCTCTAGGCTTCAGTTATTTTACTGATAAACTCAAAATAGATTACAGAAAGTAAGGATGTAAGTTTTGGAACCCATATTTACTTTCCTGTGGAAGATAGCTACTTCATATCTCCTTTTTTTTTTCTTTTGATGGTGTATTTAAAGCATGGCCTCTTCATCTGTGATGTGTCGGAAAACAATGTAAAAATATGACTTTTCAAATATATAATTCTTTGTTCGTATGTGTTTTAACGTAAAATCAAATTGTTACTTAACCTGTCTTTCTAAACATAGTTAAATTATTTCGCTGTGTACTTTGAAAAATTTTCACCTATATCCTTGCTAAAAACTGCTCCCTATTTTTATTCCTCATAACAGTGGCACCCAGCTGGTCACTTCAAGTGGGGATACCACTGTGCGGCTTTGGGACTTGTCAAAAGGCAGCTGCTTTCTGACTTTAGAAGGACATGCCCAGGCTGTGTGGGACTGCTCACGGCATTCCTGTCGTGATTTCGTGGCCTCTGCCTCCATGGACTGCACAAGTAAAATATGGGACATTAACAGGTATGGAGTAACTGGAGATTCTTTGTTAGCTGAGTGATAGCTCTACTTAATAACCAGTGGTTTCTGTTTTAGCTCAGTGAGAGAGAGATGTCTAGCATCAGTTTGTGGACTTCACTTTAAGAACATAGATAAATTAAAGGAGTGGGGTAAAAAATAGACTTTGATGTGATTTACTAGATAAAGGCTTTACTAAATAGGGAGCTGGGAAGGACTTAGTTTAAGGTAGTGCCCAAAAAAGTATTTGCTTTTATTTGGCATCTGTTTTTGCATGGTGATGTTTTTTTTTTAAAGGTCAGACCTGTGTGGAACTCCAATATGTAATTTAAATAAGTAACTGAACGGAAATTTAAGTTTCCTGTATAGTATTTCTAGCTCATGAGTACACAAGGTACATGAAGGCTGGATGAGTGGAAATTTATGTTATTCATTATATGTTTTGGCTAGGTGACTCCTGATTAGTGAATCAGCATATACCTCTTTATTTTCTTTATTATCTGGGCAACTGCGTTTTTATGAACGCGCTTCTAGAACGTTAGTATATTCCTGCTTAGCAATTAATTACTGGTTCCTCAACTTTCTCAGTTATGTTTGAGGTGACATATTTTGATTAGTTTACACCTTAAAGGAATGGAATGGATTTATTTTTTTTCCAAACTGTTCCTACTATACTCCTGAGTGATGTAGGAGCAGTGTTACTGCCACCACTGTACTGTACCGGGTCTGAGTTCTAACAACTGAACGTCATCCCTCCACAGACAAGTGTCCAGTTTTTGGTTTTGTTTTCCCTGGTTCTTTATTATCTAGTCCATTTCCTCTGTCTTTTTCTTCCTTTGCATTTGAATGAGGCGAAATACTCCTTCAAGCTTTTTGGCCTCTGCCGGGGAAGAAGCTTCACTGAAAAAGCAAGGGGAACTTCCTTCTTTTGTACCCTTTGCCTCCATCGCTCCCAGTCTGCTGCAACTGCAGGGGGCCGTGCAGCTGAGACCTAGAGACCTGTTTTAGGAGTGCGCCTGGTGAAGCAGGAGTGTTGAGGGCTTCTGCTCTAACAGTGAATTACTTCTGTGATAAGTGTGCGGGAGTTGAGATTTTTCAAAATGGTATAATTCAGCCAAATTTTTTTGAACGCTAATTAAAACACTCTTGGTATCAGATTTTCGGTCTTTCTTCCAAATCATGAATTGAGGAAGCTTTAAATAATAATAAAAACATTGTTTCCAAAATGAGATAAGCAAGGTATCCTTTCATGAATTATTCCAAATTACTTTGGCTAAGCTGAGAGCAGCTACTTAGAAGTTTGAAACAAATATTAAATTTTTATAAAATCATAGACAAAGCAGTTAAAGTTTGGCAAAGTTCAAGACAACTGAGAAGTGGGTTTGATAACAGAAATTGTCAGCCTGTTCTGATAACAGATGATGCCTCTACCATTGCTATCAGTAGTAAGAATTAATGGTCAGTGTTTTGCTTAGAAATATAAACTCCAGAAATTTGTTGTGGTGTTGCCTCTTTTTATACCCTGTTGTAGGATTTAAATACTTTGATTATCTTTCATGGCATATTCATAACCTTTAAGAAATAATACTAAGAATAGCTTTAATTTTATGTCAGAATGGGTTTGAATTTGCATAGACAAAGATTTTGTTTAGACACTTTAAAATACCTTCTCTACCAGGGAAGCTTTTGTAGTCAGAGGAATCAAAGCAAACCTTCATCACCAACCCATGCCTCCCACTCACACTCATTACCGTCTCTCATTTCTACCTTCAGTGTTCCTGATGTGCATTTTGCATTTGAAAATAGGAGAGTAAGGAGCACAGCCATGAAGTGAAAGGCTAGTTATCAGCATATAATTATTGAAACCTTAAGTCATGCAAAAATCTCAGTGGCTAACGGGAGCAGGAGATGGCACAAAAATGTGGTGTAGTATGCCACTGAGTATGAAATAAAAAAGCCTTGCTTGGAGTCCTCACTGGTGGCCTGTCAGTGTGTTCACAATAGAATCCCATGTGTTCGTTCACATGACCAAGCCCAAATGACAACTGAATTCTGTTTAGATGAGTTTGTATGGTGTGCTGTAGAAGTGTATGTGGTGTATCCACTTTGAGTGATAGGAGTGGAAAAATCAGATGCTCTTGAAAAGCTCCTGTGAAAAGGCATTTGATGACAACAAGATATGGCTGTTTCAAGCTGAAGACATGCTGCCTGAAGACCTAACTCTGCAGAACAGTCAACTGCAATTTATCCTTATGCCCATCCTGACTAATTCAGGAGAAAAATCAACCCGTGCAGAATATATGGGAAGATGGGGAAATAAGGGAAAGCTATTGACAGAATAATCAGGCTGCTAGTTTCCAGTCTGGATTGTTAATTTGCCGATGCTTATATACAGAAATGCGTACAGAAGAACCTGCAGTGTATGTTGGCTTGGCAGTACTAATTGCCAAGCTAATTGCCCGAATTTGGCAACACTAATTGTGGATGTTTCCCAGAGTGTCACCTGTAAATGTGTTCCGTGCCTCGAGTTCTCCGACATGAATGAAGCCAGCTGTGCTAGGTACTGTATAAATCTGGAACCTCTTCAAACTCCTTTACAGTCTGGGTATGTGCAACAAACGGGAAGGTGGAGCAGGCTTTCCACAAGGGTTCTTGATGCTTAGAAAGTTTTTTTTTTTTTCTCCCCGTCCTCACAGAATATGTGCTTATCTAGTTGTCACCTTCAGACTTCTCCCTCCTAGTTGACACAAGCTCTGAACAGGGGACAGAGCACAAGATAACATACTTGTGGTAGGATAATAATTAGTGATCACAGTTATTCTGCTTCATCTAGTGATTTATTCTTTCCACTATTTGGGAATTAACATTTTATAAATGAGAGCTGTCTGTCTTCCTTAGTATTACATATTGGGATGGATGCCTGCTTTCACACTGGATGGTCTGGAAAGCAGCGTATTGGAGGGGGGAAAAGAGAGGGAGGTGAATATCAAAGCTGTCTCTGCCACCTTTCTAAAAGGGGTACGTTTTAAATACCTACATTTCTGTAATGAGTGGCATGAGACTTCAAAAAGCTGCTTTTATATATTAAGAACATACTTTTTTGTCTATAAACAGAGCTTGTGAAATACCTACAACAGAGTTCTCTGTCGTTGAACACTTGCTATCAAGCAAGTGGGGAGGCTGTTTGCTATCTTTAACACCAAAACTCAAGATGCAGCTTTTGCAATCATCAAATGCGTAACTGGAGTCCAAAGAACACAAGGTGCAACATCTCTTAAATAGGAAAAGGTTGCCAACAGTTTTAAAATCTTAGGTAATTCTTTACCAACATTAAGCAAATTCAGCCTTGTAATTGATTGAATGTTGTTTTATTAGCAGGTGAAACTACTGCTGTAATTTTTTGTAATCTCTTTTTTCTTTTTTGCAATGGATATTATTCACCAGCAATTTTCTTCTGTGCATATTGGAAATTTCTGTCATACATCCAGCCACAAATGGCATTCCTACCAGGAGGATAATGTGAGCTTTGTAGTTGACAGTGTTATTCTCCTTGATAACTTATGTACCTTCTATTTAAAGATACGATCTGAGTTTAAAAAAACAAATGGAAAACAAACTAACAAACAGAATTCCAAGCCCCTTTTTCTTCTTCCCTGAAGACACAGACACATGCTGAGTCAAAACCGTGGTGCAAGTTACTGAAGGAATCTGGTGTTGAAGGAATTTGGTGTTGCAGCCTCTTGATACTTTCTGCTGGAGAACTGGCTAACTTTAAAGAAAAGAACCTGAACACAAAGTGGGGGCAGAAAGGAAGAGGCTTATAATTTGTGAACAGGTTTTTATTTAGCAGCATAGCTCAGGTTGAAAATATACGGCCAGCCATGTTAACAGCTTGGCAAACAGTTCCAGAATTGTTTTCTCAGACCGTAAATTCAGGACTGTCAAAGTCATTTTGGCAGGATTAGTTTCAATTATCCAACTGTAAATATCATCAGAGTGTTACAGCCTGATCTCTGATATGCAAATCAAACTGAACATGATCTATCTCATGTAAACACAGGCAGTTATTTAGTTTTGCAAATATATGCTGTAGACTGTATGTTAAATGCAAACATTGCTATTTTTGCTTTAAGCTTGAGGAATTACTTGTACCGAAGTCAGAACATTCAAAATAATTTTTCCAGTTTATCCATTATATAGTCATTGGACCAATTCTCCATTTTTCTCTGGTTTCTTTCAGCAGTGCGGAAATCACAATGGAATGGCAGAATCAGGCCACAGAAAAATGCAGTTCTGGTCTGTCCAGCAGACCTCAGGGTGAATAAACATTTGCGAATTGGAGCCGTTGCTGCTTTCTGTAGCTGTTTTTTAATCCAGCACTCACTTGTTTTCATTTAGCACAGTAACTTCTGTCTAGTTCCCCAAAATTCCTCCCATAACCAAAGTTTTATTTTAAAATTCTAAAAAATGTCATTGCTTACATCACTCCTCGGTCATTACCTGTATCCTTTGGTGCATTTGCAAATTTAAAAAGTGATCACTGTTAATTATAATGTATAACCCCTGATGTAGTATCTTGTTACTAAGGTATTAATATATTCGTTTACTTCTTTCCAAATATACACAAAAATAATTGTTGATACCTTTTGCTTTTCTACAACATGACTGACGAATTTCACTTCTTCCCCTAGTGTCAGTTGTATATGACATAAATTAATGCCTTGTTTATTTAATAATGCCTTCTTTTGTTCTAAAGCCTACATTAACATTCTTGGCTTCTGTTATAACTTCTCTGCACTTGATAACGGCTAATTATAGTTTTGTTCTCATAAGAAACATTTTAATTTGGGGGAATTTAGGGTTAGTGTACATTTAAAAGAAATTAAGCAGAGATGGATTTAGTTTAATTAGAAGCCCCTAATCAACTCTGACTTGCCTCCTCAGAATGAAACCGTGCAGTGATGATACTGCACATTTTTATTGTTAACACACCTTGACAGTGTGCAGTGCAGGACACGATGAAGTTGATTTTAAACTGCTATTACAAGTTTGGTGGTTTTGTTTTTATTTTTGCTTTAGTCTCAATAAAGAAATTGCCTGAATTGCCAAGTTGGCTAATCAAACTAGTTGCTCTGTACCATCGGAGCAATGTGAAAAGGCACAGAGTTTAGCCTAACTTCTCCTGACATCCTTTACATTCATACCCTGTTTCTCTTGCTTCCTTTTCCCTTAGGCAGTGGGCAGCTTTTAAATGAAATATTTACTATTAGATTTGTAGTTATTTCCACCACACTAAATGCACCCATATCAGGGCTCTATAAAATCTCCTTTGAAGAAACTCATAAAGATTGTCTAGTTTCGAAATGGAGCCAATGTGAAATCATTTTGGATTGGAATGAGGACACGTAACCGGTCCTTGTCGAAATACCCCCTTCCACATGACGCTTCTCTGACTTGCTTTTCAGTGGGACCGAAGCCACAAGCTCTTCTGGCCAGATACCGTGTTTAATGGATTCCAGTAAAAGTGACGCTCATCTATTTTCAGGAAAGACAAATGTCCTCCAGGAAATTAGAAGGCAGGTAGAAGAACTCAGAGGAAATGTGGAAGGGATCATCTTTGGGTAGTTTGTAACGTCTGTCCTGACAGCACATCAGGAAACGCTTGCCATTTTGATAAAGGAGAATTCCCTTTGGAATCCTCTGAGGAGTGCTGGAGAGACAACCTGCTATTAATGCCTCCCATCAAAATGAGGCCAGCGCCCAAGTCTCCAAATGTGTAATTATGAGAGAGTTCCATAACACATTTTTCAGGCCCAAGAAAGTCTAAAACCTAGTTCTTATAATTCCCAGAGAGCCAATTGTAAAAATCAATTTGAAGATGTGGATTATATGGGGAAAATGATATCCAAAGCATAACCGTTTGGTTAAGGGGAAAATACGGCTTAATCTTCATAATACTGAAGAAGATGAATCTTGAATCACAGAATTTGAGAAGGGTAGCTTGAACTGCAGATTGTAAGCTTCCTTAAATCATGTTACAGACGTAGTACAAGACAACAGGCATTAATAATGAGTCATGTTCAATGTGGTCACATATTTGCAAGTCCAGAAATCCACATGAGTCTTACCTAACTCCCGTGGAATGCCTAATCTGGGCAAGTGAAACAATTATTTACATTTGATGAAACTAAGCAGCAAGGAGGAGTGCTTTACTCAGGCCGTATACTGAGTTACTACAGAAGCCATCATTAAAAACCTAATTTTCCATTCCTCAGTAACATTAAAATGTGTCAAAATTAATTGTCCTCAAGCTTTCCTACAGGGTAAGAAGAAAGAAATTCAGAATTGGATTTTCGATAGTAATACAGATTCATGAGAAACATATTTTTATATTTCATATGAGTATTATTTCTGCCCCTAAAGGACGCAGCGATAAAGCAATGCTGGACTTGTTTGCAGCTCAAGGCACACCTATCCTTAGAGAAATTAAAAGCATATGCTCTTAGCAATATTGCAAAGACTGTCAGCCTTCACACATGGTGACATAAACTAATCACCATTTGGGCCACAGTAGAAACATGTTGCTGTGAAATTAGACTGTTAGCATGACAGGAATTGTGTAGCTTCCACTGAAGCGTTTGTGTTGGTGGTTGTTGGCTACAGGTCTAGATAAATCAACGTTCTGTGTGGCTTTTACTGGAACTGTCTATGGCAATTTAGCTTGTACATAAGAAACATATTTGAATTTCTTAGTAGTTAAAATACCATTTTTTTGAATATCAAAATTACTTTGAGGTTTTTTTGGAAGTGTTGAAAAGACAAATGTAAGAGCTTTGCTTTCTGGTTTCTGCTGCTGGTCTTGTAGTGTACAGCACTGGTTTTGGTTAAGGGAGGAGGAAAAAAAATCAAATTACTACTTGATTTTTTTTTTTTAAACTAGGGTGTGGTGAGTACAACTGCTTTCTACAATGCCAGAGTTCTCATCTCTGCAAATATTTCTAGTAGGCTTATCTGAACTCTCCAATCAGTTGCCTACATGAGATCTCCATCTTCTTTTGTGGAAGGATAGCGGAGAAAGTTGCACTTGATTTCGTCAAAGGATGTATCCTTTTCTTATCTCACCAGTTTCCTTGCTTTCGTTATTTCAGCATCCAGTGATGCGGTTGGGGTTTTTTTATGTTCCAGTTGCCCTCTGTCAGCCTGGGGATAATTTCCTCAACTTCCTCAGTTGTATATAGTTAGCTGAGAGATCCCTGTTGGACAGCAGAATGTTTTATTTATCTGAACTACTGAGGTAATGTCATCTTGGACCCCTTTCAGCTTGGATTACCTTTCTTGTCAAAATGCCTCCTAGATTCTCTGACAGCTAGTTCGAGAGCAGGATGAATCAGGAAGGTAATACTTAGGCTTCCTTCCATCAAATCCTAACCAAACCAGCTGGCAGGTCCAGAAAACGTACTCCGCTTCGATCGTGTACACTGTAGTAGGCTCAGATGGGGTTTTTTCTCTCTTTGACAATGTGCGAGTTGAATTTCTTGTCTGATTTGCAAGTGTGCAGATATTATACCTATGGCTTCTGCAAAATACTGCTCAGATCTTGACAGGTGTTTCCCCTGTCCTACATTCAGTATTCAAATACAAAGGATCAGCACTGCAGACTTTCAGCACATTCTGAGTCATAGTGTAGTTTTCACGACGTATCCAGGCTCATTATCCAGTTGTTTTCTTTCTCCTTCATGTTACATTCACTCATTTCTGACAGTCTTTTCTTCACCTAACCTATTTTCCTAGAAATACTGTCTTAGAGTATCTCAACCAAAACAAAAATGAGTTGTACCAACAGAGAGGGATTCATACGGCAGTGAAAGCTGTCAGGTGTTCTTCACAGAATTCAGTGAAGACGACAGTTCATTAAAATGGCATATTTCAATCATCACAACTATACCCTGTCAGTACCAGTTAGTGCAAGTATTACATGTATAGTCTGTTGATAGGTGTTGAAGTGGAGTACTGTTACCCAAAATCACAGTCTGCTGCAGCACAAGTAATTGCCGGTTGCTTCCCTGCCGGTACCTCCAGCGAATGAACAAGAACAGGAATGTGTTTTGTAGGAATCATCAGCAGGGATTTGATAGGCCTATCCACCTGAATGTTTTTAGCTGCTAATGTCTTCTAGTTTGAAATCAGCTGAGTTGGTCCTTTGATTTCAGAATGAGAGTCTGCTGTAATGGGGGCCGTTGTACATATAAATTCCTGTTGTCTAAATTCTTGTCCTCTGGCTCCAGGCAGCTTTCAGAGATGTGTGTCTGCGATGCTTTTTGGGGTTTGTTTTTTCTTTTTCTTTTTTCTTTCTTTTTTTTTTTAGGAGTTCAGACTTTACACAAAATCTTGTATTGACAATTTGTTTTCTGTCCCGAATACTGGAACCCCAGTTGTCTGTCATCCTGTTAAAGCAAACCACATTCGTCTTTGATTAGCCTCAGCTGGAATATGAACACAAGTCATATCTTAATCCTTAAACAATGATCTCTTACCTACAGAAAGGGTCTTCTGGGTCTTTTATTGAAGTTGGAAGACATTGAATTATGTTTGTACCTTCTTAAAATGTGAATGAATACCAGTTTCAGCCCACAGTGGTTTCTTTTCTCAGTAAAAGTTTTCATAAACTTTTCCTGTCCTAAAGCTTAAATTTCCCCAAATGGTAGAACCACATCCAGATAACACAATTTATTTCATACCCTGTGCTGATATTTCTTTGAGCCAGATCTCGGAATCTTCAGAGCAGACTTTGAAAGCTATGAAGTTTGTGTCCACATGATACAATGGGTAAGTCTTTGAACTGTTTGCATAGCCAGTCTGATGCTTCCCATGAAAGTGAGGAAGGTTTTTGCCTTAATGGAGGTGAAGATCAGGATGGAGAACACAAAGTTGGCAATTTCCCTTCTGCACTTCCAGTATTCAGAGCAGGTTTTCTGATGCGAATTAGAGAGACAACATCTTGCAAAAATCTCGTTCTAGACTGGCCAATGTCTTTCCCAGCTAGGAAGAATTAGTTCACCATCTGAGAGATGATTTTTGTGCATCTATTTACTGAACTCGGAGCCTGCAAAGGCATGTGTATCTGTGGGAAACCTATTAAATATGTATTGGAATTATCCAGTTGATGCAAAACCAGTGAATTTCTTCATATTTTAATATCTCTTTCAAACATATTTCTGTCACCCAAAAAAATTTCTAGATAATACAGTCTTAATATTGAGACTGCAGTAAAATGTCAGCAAAATTTATGAATTATTGAATACAGAGCAGATAGTCATGGACCATTTCTGTTGCATAAATGGCATGCCAGTTAGCTGCATGGTGTGAACATAGTTGAAGTTATACTTGTATCTCTCCTCTGAAGTTCTAAGAAGAAAAAAAAAACTATATGTGATCTTTTGCAGTTACCTTCTGCCAATTAGAAAGCCTTTTTCATAGATACTTTTTTCATATCAGTTTGTTTCAAAGCAATGTAGATCCGAGCCAACTGTGTTTGTAAGGTTAAGAGCTAAAAAAGGGCCTGAGGACGCAGTGTGCAGTACTAGGTGTGACGTTAGCAGCTAGTGCTGCGGCTTGACGAAAGCCTAATTCTGAATGTGTCAGCCTTCTAAGTAATCCTTATCAGGTTATCACTCAGCATGACAATACTTTCATTACTTATTCAGCACCTACAACAGTAGTATAAACTGAGCTTTGCTATGTGCAGCCGAAGATTTTAGTAGTTACTTGCTGGAGATACATTTACCAACAAGATGTCACAACTTCTATAATTACAATGCCAGTATTCACATCTTGGCAAGTACCAATCTATTTGTTATCGAATACACCAGGGACCAGATTTATCGAATAATCGATCCTGATTACTGAGCTTCTCTTCAATACGCTTTTAGACATAGTAACATGAGGAACTACTTTATGTGGCTGTGCCTCTCAAGTGGACGGTTCTTGCATTTGCAAGTTTGAGAAGAAAATGAGGATAAGATCGTCCCACCTTGACAGGTAGATATTCTACCTCCTTCTACTCTGAAGCGTCCACTTCTCAGAGAAGATGCTACTTTTCCAGTACTGTAGTGTTGAGCCTGGAAAACTTTCACACTGTTGGGAATGGATTAGATATCCCAAACAGTTCTGATTTTCTGTCAGACTGAGGCCACATTCTTCTCAGAAGGACCGAGAGGTACACTTCTCAAATCATTTTAGTCAAATCTGCCTATATTGAAAATGGTTGGATGTTGTTTCCATTCCTGCTTAAGAGTAATTTGTTAATGAAATTAAAGTTTTTTAATTAATTACTAAATAAAGCAAAAGACTCTCTCCCCTGGAGAAAGCGAGATAGATGCTCAGGTCTATGAAAGGAAGAAGCAATACCAGTACGCTTACATTTTGTGTGTGTGTTTCAAGCTAACCTTTTCCTCCAGCTGTTGACAGAGGGAAATACAGCCCTTTTCCAGCTCTATTTGGGGGAAGTGGGGGTGGTATATAATATAAAAATGGGCTTGTAAGAAGAAAGCAGCAAATCAGAGTGGTGGGAGGTAGCCTTGGGAATTTATCCCTTCACATTCTGTGCTTGAGTAGTTTTCCTGCTGAAAACACAGAGCCAGGCCCATAGTTTGCTGAAGTGATCTGAACAAAAATGCCAGCCCCCGTAGCTTAAGTCAGTAGGCAAGGCTTTTTATTCCTTACTCCAGCAGCTGCCTATTAGAGAACCTCGAATGATACTGGTTTTGTTGTGGCTCATGTCTAAGCACAGCAAATCCATTATTCATAATATCTTCCCAAGTTCACAAAGCCATTGAATAGTGTTGCGTGTCTCCTTAAAGCTGCCACCCACTCAAATCCGTTTTATTTGGATAAATAAAGAAACCCTGCACTGAAGAAAACCAATTTGAAAACACACTGAAATTCATTTTCCTCACTTAAATATTAAAGTGCTTATATTTATTGCATTTCAGCCATATTGCACTGTTTTCAGAAAGGATTTGCGTATTTAATAGGTCTAAAGGAATTTCAGTAAATTTAAAACACAGAAGAAAATAAACTAACATACCACAAAAGTAACACTGCCTTTTATGCAGTATTTTTTCACTCTGCAGTTTAAACCCATCCATTAATATTCTGTGTAACTGCATACTAATGTACAATACCACAGTACTGGCCCAGGCTCTCATGGTTCTCTGCACTATTGCAACTGAGTGGGTTTGGGGTTTATTTTTCTTTTAATAAAATAGGTTTTTATTTGAAAAATAAGACGACTAAATTTCCTCGTTTGCAATATATAATAATAGATAAAGAAGGGCCTCTAACATTCACTTGTCATTGCATTTTTGAATTTGAGACTGCAGGTTTTTCTTTATCTGACTTCTTTGATAAAGGCGTTTTCTTTTGAATATCAGAAAACAGTAAGACAGGTTCTGGCAGAATCATTCATGGTATATGTATAGTTTTGGTGCCTAATGCATTTGTATGTGATGTCCAGGGAGCACAGCTTGCCAAAGTCCCTATATGTGTGTGTTGAACAGTGTAAATTACCGTGTTGCTTACATGAGTCTTCCTGAATGTGGACTGGGATTAAACTATAGACATGTCAGTTTAATCTCGTGTAAAAAAATGCATTAAGAAGCTGGTGAAATTAAATAATGAAGTGCTGGTACTGCATTCTCTATCCTTTATGGAAATCCATCACTATAAAGCTAGACCAGCAAATGGATTCTGAGGTAAATTATTGGTGGAAGGTTTTTTTTGTTTGGGTTTTGGGTGGTTGTTGCTCCGGGGGGTGGAGGCTGGTGGTGTTTGGGGTTTTACTGAGGGCTAATGGCTCAATTTAGTAGTTCTGTGGGGATGTAATTGGGTGCTCTGGATTTATTCTGCTGCTCTCCTATATAGTTTGTGTTTCAGTTTCCTCCTTTTGTCAACCGTTTTACAATAGCTGGTTTATTTGGAAGGAAGACAAGAATTTTGTTTTAGAAACAGTGAACACCTAGGTCATCCTTCATGCAGTTTAATGTTGACTCTTAGCAAACAGAAGCTCTGAGAGAGTCACTTCTTGTTCTTCAGTGAGACAAGTCTTCTCCTTGCCAGCATCTGCCTAGTTCTGGTCAAGTCACAGACGTAACAAAGTTCTCACCTAAGCAGATGTTAGAGGGTGGGCTTCCTTCATTTAATATGCACAAAGAATCAGATCTTTAAAAGTACCTGAAGGGTTGACTGCAAAATCTGTTGGGGTGGGCACATTGTCACTTTCGAAAGTCCCGTTAAGATTCTATTGATTATTTAGGCACCCAGAAGCTCTATGAATTGGAGACTCTTCATTGTCAGGGAAGTTTGGAAATCTCATCCTGAATGTGTGAAGTTGTAGAGAATATAGGATGATAGACCTGTACGGGATGAACTCTGAGTGGGCTTTGGCAGGGTGTTTTAAACTTCAGTGTTACAGGAGTAGCAGTTTTTAAAAATGTGCTGTTATAGGCCATTAAAGACTTAAAATCCTGTAAAAAGCAATTGTTTATTACATTTGTCAGTGATTTTTCAGAAGAAATAGATCACATCAGCCTCACAGTAAGATACCAGGATTCAACAGAAATTGTGTGTTCCAGTATAGCATAGTAAGTTTATCTGGTCTTCTGGTGTGAAGATACTTCAAATTTTATTTTTCATTGTCACATTTCTCATTTTCACTGTTAAATGTGACCAGTCAGTACTTGTGCATATAATGCCGTATTCTTTATCTATTAATGTTATCAAGTAGAAGAGTGAAATGAATGTTGAAAAGGAAGAGAATGGAAGAAATGACAAATCCTTCAGGGTGCTTGAAGTGCACCGTAAATAAGATCTGAATACTGACTTTAGATGGCTTACTTAAAACCCCAGGAGCCTAAAACTGTACAATAACCTGTTTGAATAGAACAGTTCTAACATAAGCGTTAATATACACACAAACAAAATTAAATCACTTGGCAGTAATCCATCGAAATACGTGTGTGCTGTTAACTTTCAAAATCTACAGCAGTAAGTTCTTGGGTGAATTAAGAGGCATCTAGATTTAGTTGTTCAGAAAACACAAAACTTTCTGCCAGAAAAGGCAGAAGTTTTACCTGTAGAGTTTCTGTATTTTAAAAAAAGGTGCAAAATAATAAAGCCGTGGCAGCTTCCATATTGTCTGTGAAAACAGGACATCAGTTCGATGCTGATGTCAGCTGATACAATAATTGATGTTAACCCACTGTCACCAGGGAGCAAGACTTTGCTTATTTGGCTGCAGAACTGCTGAGCAGAAAACATGCTCATACTAGTTCTGCAGTGTTTAATGTTGGCTTAAATGGTTTAGATCTGTTTTATTATTACTGAGATTGTGCTTATCTGATTATCTAGTACCCATGTGCCTGGAGGGAATAGGAGATAATTGTTTAATAAAATAAGGCTATGGTTTTCAATAAGTGATTTCTGGTGCTCCTGTCTTTAACTGTCCAACAAAAAAATCCCTTAAGGAAACTTGATTTGCAGAAAGTGCTGAGCAAGGGTTAGAGTCAAAAAATAATATAAGCATCACCATGTACCTTTCTGAACCTTAGTGCACCTCACTCCTCGATTTGATATCAATAATTCGGGGATAGATGGTTATTCTTTCTGTATATTGCAAGAGATGCCCAGACATCTTGGAGGAAGAGAAGATTGTGTTCTAGTTCCTGTCCTGAGGACTGAAATGGCATTTTATTCAATAACTATGAAATACAAGAGCTGACCTTGGAGGGGAACCACTTCAGATCTTGTCACTCTGAGTGCTGTGACCATTGGTCTGCAGAAACATTTTTTCTTCAGCTGACTGAATTTATTTTCTGCACACAGTCAGACTCGATGAAAAAGTTAGACAGTTATAGCCATGAACGGATGGTTTAATACATGGATGTTGACTTTCCTGAGGCAGAGGCAGGAAGTAAACCTCAACTTCGAATGTTGATCAAGGGATCCAGGACGTCACTCTTGTGTTACGTTAGGAGTGGGTGCCAATGCGGTTTACGTGGGGTCCAAATCCCATAGGTCTATGTTTCTGACGTTCTGAGAATGCCTACTTAGTTGAGTTCCTTAGAGTAGTTTCAGCATATGTATTGTTTCTGCCTGAATTCAGGGGTGAAATAGATTACAAATTGCTAAATATTGTCAAGGTACAAATACCTTGCACCATTCACAGACATCGGTCTTACTGATACTTAAAAGCAAGAGCAAGGTTGGTTCAGTGGTCCTTGAAAAGGGTGCTTGTTAAGATACAGATTTTGGATATAAAAGCATAAATCTTACTGCTGTCTCATGACTTTCAAGGTCATTTTTATTGACCTGATTCTAACCTTGGGAAAATATGGCCCTATTCAAATGCAAAATAATCCAAAGTTGAAGCATATAAAAATGCATGTAACTTCTGAAAAAATTGAATTGTAAGTAACGTGCTTCTGTTCAAGCTAAAGTAGCTGAAATAAATTATCAAAGTCATTTTGGAGCCCAATTACAATGGCAAGTGAGCTTTTGCAACAGCTGTTGCCATGTGCTGAAAAATGCCCAGTGCTGCCAGCAATTAGGTGTTGACTAGTGAGATTTTAAAGATACCTTGACAAGGTACAGAGTTCAACCGAGCCTACATAGTAAAAGGTAATGAAGAATGTATTACAATCTGGTGTGAAAATGTAGGTGCTATATTGCAAAACTTCTAATCTTGGCCATTGTCCTCTTGGACCTGGCTGAAATGTGATAAAAGTATTCCTCGACCTCCTGAAGACAGACCTGTGTGCTGCAGCCCTTTTTCTGTGGTTGGGGTGGCCCTGGTGTGCTGCCGAGGCGTTCAGGCTTCTCTGGCCTCCCTTGCGGCTGTGACGCAGTCCAGAACAGCTACCTGTGAAAAAAACGGCTGATTCAATTCATGATGGTCGCTTGTCGGATAGCTATGGAGGTACTAATTTCTGCTGCTATTTTTAGGCTAAGTGTGACAAAGCGAGGAGTCTTCTGGTGCTGGTTCAGCTGAACATTTAAGAAAATACTTAAAGATGTGCTTAGTTTCAGATTGGATCTGTAAAGGATTCTGCAATGTCGCTGTATTGCTTTAGAAACGAGACTGATCTTGTAATTGTGGATCCTGTTCTCATACAATGACACTTATTTTGGTTGCATACTGTGATTACGTAGCTTGAATTATATTAATATAAACCACGCTGTTAATGGGGAAAGTTAGAAAAAAAGACTCTAAACCATTCTTAGCTAGAGATCTTATGCCTTTTTGTTTTGTCTTCCTTTAAAAAACCTAAGCTTCACACCAAACCGCCCTTTTCTGGAAGCAGAGAAGAATACGAGTTATAGTACTTCTTACACAACACTAAGCTTGTTCAAGGAAATGTAAGATGTTAAGAGGCTAAATCTTCAGTTTAATAATGAGTGTATTCATTATTTGTGTTTCAAGCCACTAAGAAGGAGACAGATTATTGCCATACACTGTTAGTTTTTCACACCTTCTAGTGAAAGCCTGAGTAGAATATTATTAATTCAGTAATTTGCGCTCTTCACTCATAAAAAACGATATAAAGCTATTGTCAATCATATTTATTATTCTCAGTGTTTATCAAAATAGATCCTGGGTTTGAGTAGTATTTGAATCACTCAAAACCATCATGTAATTGCTTGTATTTTTTTTTTATCTGCTTTTGCTGGATAGCTCTAACCAAACGTGGTACCTGTGAAAGTCTGTTGTTCTGTAAAACCCAACCACGCTCTTCCTGTGTGCACTCTATGCAGAAACACGCTCACTAATCAATGGCAGAAGAGAAGGGTTCTTGCTGTTCCTCAGGCTAGCATCGGGCAGGTCAGGCTGTGTTCAACACCATAGCAACCAGTGTGGCCTTAAAACTTTCCCTTTCTGCTTTTTTTGGTCTATTTTTTTCTCAGTGATATTAGTAAGCTGCTAATAGATCAGTAAGTTTCCACACACTCAATAAATACGCAGCTTCTACTAAAAGCTCTACCTATAGTTGAGCTTTTCCAGAAAAATGAGTAGAGTGTTATAATTGGCTACTTTTCCAGTAATACATATTCTGTTACATAAATTACAAGGAATTGAGACAAATAAGCATTTTAATCCCAAAGGTAAGGCGTGAAGTTCTGCAACCTCTTTCTCTTGCATTTGTAGAACACTCTGATGCAAGGACTGTGATTATTGCTGTTACCTCATTTCTCTGCAGAATAGAAACCTGGCTGGAACGTTGTTTTCTGCTGGTTAATTACGAATTTATTAGGGGACTTTTGACCAAGTGTCCCTCACTATTAGACCTTGCTGAATCTGAAGTTCAAGCTATTAGAGTTCATTTAACGTAATGTGTTGCCCTCTTTTTTCTGTTCTGCATATGCTTTCTTGTATTTTTTGTGTTCCCAGATACGTTCAATTTTCCCTTCCTGGGTATTGTTTGCCAAAGAGGCTCTTTCAAGTTATTGAAATAGGACAAAGTAATTTTTAGAACAGCAAAATATGTAAGGAGGCAAGGTCCCTGGAGAGGAAATAAATTTCCAACTCAGCACAACAAAATAGCTTTCCTGTTCTGTTCGGGTGTTGCTGTGGACTGAGTAGCTTGTTAACAGCACACAAAATGGGTAAATGGTAGCAAGGCTGTGCACCGCTACGGGGAGGGGCGGGGGGGTACCGCAGAATAAGAGAAGCCTGTATTTATGTTTTGAGTTGGAGAAAAGCTTTCAGACAAGCTTAAGGGCACACTATGATGGACTTGCTCTTGGCCCACATTCCTGGTGTAGGTAGATTTTAATGCTTACATGGTGCGTGCAGGATTGAACCACAAATTACGTGGAACTAGACTGGTCCGGAGGGTGCTCAGTGTGCTCAGATCTCACAGAACGAGATCCAAAGATCAGCGCCAGTCACGCTCAGAGGTCACCTCTGTTTTCTCTTAGAGTTTCGCTATAAAAAAGAGAAGGCTTGTAATATATGTTAGACAAATTCGGTCCAGACTGGGGGCTTACCTGAAGGTGTGGTTGCACCCTGTGTGAGCACACAAGCCTGCCCTACGTGTGCAAGGTGTTCCTTGTACAAGCAGGGCCAGAAGAGGATTGTGACTATGGTTCCCACTTGCAGCAGGGTGGTGTCTGTTCACCTACTAAATCCCTGTGGTTTTTATTACTGATTTCAGCAGGAACTGAAGCAGGGCTGGTGGTGGTTTGGCTGAGTCTCTGCAAATTGGCGCTAAAGGCAAGCTGCCATGCTCTGATCAGCCCTGAAAAGTAAGGGGAAAAGAACTGTGCTAAATTTCAGAGAAGTCTGCACTCTGAAAAATAAACCACTACAGTCTTCCAAAACTTACCAAGCAAGATAAAAATGTATCTGTTAAAGTTCACTTAATGTCCTTTTAATTCAAAGAAGCTATTTAACCCATTTCAGAACCTCTGTGTTTTCAGAGTATGACTCTTAAGTTCTCAGGTTTCTCAAGGAGGTCTGAGAAAAGGATGTATCAGTATTTTATTGCAGACTTGTACACTTGCTGAGTCAGATGAGTAATGTTTGTTTGTAAATCTAGAAAATAATAAACCACTTAGATCATGTTTGGGGTTCATTCTTCCTTGTCTAAGCCTTCCTAGTTGCTAAGCCTTTGCTTTGCTTTTGGCAGCAGGAGGAGGAAAAGGACAGAGGAAGGAAAAGAATTGCACCCTTGAACCTCACCGCTTAAGTCCCTACTGCTTCAGAGATCAGTTTCCTTTTCCATGCTCAATTTACTGTGCACTAGACCAAAAGTGTGAGCTGTCAGGCTCCTGTGGTGATAAACTTGGATCTAATCCTGCTCCTACTGACATCAGTGGCAAACCTCGTGTTGCTTTCACATCATGCTTGTGTGGTTCAGCCAGCCTTACCTGGCCAAGCTCAAAGCAGCCTCTGATGTGAGTGATGACAGGAAGCTTTAATACTTGATCCCGCTTCTGCTCACTCTGAATTTTAGAAGTGTAACAATTCAAATTATCTGAAATCAACAATATAAAGTGATTTTGCATGATTTAATAGCTCGGGAGTAACTCCACAAACCCTGACTTACAGCTTTTAAATTGGGGGATTGCTCTTCGTTTTGCGGCGCATTCGGATTTCAAAAAGTAAAACGTTCCGTGAGTGCTCAGTATGAAGTTAAATTACACAGAGAAGGATTTAATTTCTATTTTATTTCTAAATATGTATAAATACTGGAGAAGAAATGTTTGCATTTTCAGAAGAATAGAGGCATATAGTCCAGCACTGCATTTTCAGTGTCAAACACTAGTTTGAAAGAGGGCACAAATGAATGTTCACAATTTGAAGAAAGCATCGTTTTGCTGAAGTAGTAATTGAACAAAGTGGCTCATATTGACAGCATTGTCCTGGCCTATATCTTTTCAGAGACAAATATACTTTTTAGAGAAAGTGGCCTCACATGTCAGTGTCTTATAAAATGTGTTACATCTAGTGAAATAATAGGTCAAGGAAAAAAATCATTGTCATAAATGATGGTGGGCACTTTTTAGTGAAATACTGGTAGTTTTACATTCTTGACATGAGTAATTGGTTGTGTCATATATGAAGCTACCTGGAAATAAAAGAGGTCATAAAATGTAAAGACATGATAGGATGCATTTATAACAGCATAAACCAAACTGGCATTTTAACGTCTTAAAGCCAGCCCATTTGCTGTACCTGCCCATTGATCTTGGCTGGAAAAGTTCTATGCCTAATTTAAACGCTTTTGGGAGATAAAGCCGTATAATGGGAAAGTGATGGGATTTGGTTTTGTCAAAGTATTCTCCTGTTAACTGTTACAATTACATCACTGTAACAGGTTTGGAGACTGGTTGTTTTACGGCCTTACAAAACTTCGTGAGGAATGTGTCAGTCTTCATAGCAGTTGACTTTCTGGTGTAATTAACCTTGACATTTTACCTGCTAGTGATTGCAGGTCAAGAGAAGAATGCTATTCGGTAGACACGAGGGAGTGCTTAATTTAGTGTTCGTTCCATGGGGTGATTTGAGAGAGTAGTTGTTGGGAAAGACAGTACAGTTCGAGAGTGTGTGTTTAATGTATTCCTTCTGAAGGCATGTTAAAAGGTGGTTGGTAGAGGCATTGACTCAGAAGTACATGCTTAAAATCTCATTAATTTCGATTGGCTGTATAGGTGCTTTTAATTACCGTGCTTGAAATGAGATTTAATATAGCACAGCAATAAAATAAGTAACTACGACTACCTGAATAATCCTTGAAATGGTATCACCCCCCACTCCCCCAGTTTTTCCAACTGGATCGGAACATAGAAATCACATGCTTTAAAAAAAAAAAAAAAGTCAGGAAAAGGGGGCAGAGCTTGTTCTGTTTTCACAGGATTGCTAGTAAGCACATGTTGGGTGTTTTTTAAAACACTTTTAAATAGCAGCAGAATTGCCACCATGTAGTCTCACTTGTCGCTCTGATTTGCTGTGTGTCTCTGGAAATGAGGCCTTAGCTGGTGTGGAGCACTGCAGGCTGTCCAGTGCTTCGTGCCCTGGGTAGCCTTTAGCAGTAAATACGTACCAGGCAACTGTAAAATGATCCCATTGGGGCGTGCCAGCTGCTTGTCCTTGCTGAGCTTTCGCTCTGACTGTGCCCATAGGAGAGTATACAGGGTAAGAGAAGCCTACCCGCTATCTGCGTTTTCTTTTCAGTTACTGCACAGCTGATGAAATATCTAACTAGTGCATTGTTTGGCTGCTGTTGTACCTTAGTGTAGAGATGGCAGCCTGTTAATATTCAGTGGAGTCTTATTCAAGTGGAAATGTTTCGTGTCTTCTGTTTTCAATGTGGTTTTACTGAAAGCCCTTTTGAATTTGAATGAACCATTCTGGAATGTGATTCTCGAAAGAGAACTCTCTAAAAATTCAGCAAGTAAAATTTTCCCATCGCCGTTGAGCTAATGGTAGCAATAATGCTATGATTAATTTAAATGCCAACATCCATGGTATAGGTGTGCTTAACAGTCTGTCCATGTCTGTTCAAACCTGTTAAGAAAATTTGAAACCTGGTGATGGTCGTCAATACCTTACCTGGGTTTAAGGGAAGGGACATTGACTTTGTAGAGAGCAAGAAAACGCTGAGGATAATGAGCAATGAGTCAAGAAAATGTGTTAACTGATGGTTTACATTGAAAAGTAGTAAATACGCAGGTAAAGGATGAGGGTTAGAAACAGTATCTGAGATGAGGTTCAGAATGCAATCTACAAAATACTGAAATACTGAGCAGTATTTCTATCATGGCAAAATTTATTCCGGACCTCTTCCTGTGGCTCGGGATGTAAGCAACAAGAGTACTGCATATACCTACCCCACTATTCATAGGTTACTCCCTCTCTGCCGAGCTAAAATGTTCAGAGATGGTGAAGCTTATATCCGCAAGGCTATGTGTTCATAATGAGAAAAAAACCTTAGTAATGTTGCTATGGATTTATTCTAATGTGGATATACTTGAACCGTTGGATAGAAATAGGAGTTCCCATGAAAAACATTGATGCTCTACTCTTCATACCAACTCTTTTTTTTTTTTGTGGAAAAAAACCATCTAAATAAAATGCTCCCCTTTCCGACCGAAAGATATCTTGTATACAAGACAGTCTTGCTGAAATTATATTTCTGCTGGAAGGAAAGATGAGTTTAGTTTATGTAGCAGTTGGAGGTTCTTAGAAATATCAGTCAGTCAGTCAGTTATCAGAGTGGTAAATTAAATCTTGAGAGCCAGAGCTTGCTCATCAGTACACAATGATATGGAAGTGGCAAGGGGAGAGACAGACAACTGCATCAGGTCTGGGTGTTTATGTTCCTGATGGAAAAGTACAAATCATTTCTTTTGCTTCTGCTCCTGTCATGGTCCATCACTTTAGTCCATTTTCACCTTGCTAAGGGATTCTGAATGGGCCTTCCTGCTTTGGCACCTAATTAATCTCTCACAAGCCTGTTCTTGCAGCCTGTCTGCCTGGGATGGACTATATCTTATGTCAGTGACTCACACTCACAAAACAAAATACTCTTTTTAACTTTACCCTCCTTCCTTTCCCTGTGTTCTTTCACCCCAAGCCCCCTCAAGCAGGTTGAAGATGTTGCCTTCCCCGCCTTTGAAAAGGACATACATACATCCTGTCATTACAGGAAATGATCCCCTTTTCTTGCAGTGGAAGAACACTGTCATGCTGTGCTATGTAAAGTCATCCATGTTTTCAAAACGACTAAGTGCCCACAGAAATACTCAGCAGGATGTTGCTTGTCAGAAGCTGTTCAGCCACTCCAAGTCTTGACAGTGTAACAGACAAGCACGAAATCATGGGTCACTTTTAAAAAAAGTATATGATCTCAGATGAAAAAGGCATATTCTGTACCATGAGACTGAAACAAAGATTTATTTTATTGAAGTTATTTTATTGATGTATATCAAGTGATCATGAATATCAGATATCTTGTGCACTGAGCTCTAACAGCCACAATACTTTATGACTAGTTTAAAATGAGTCCTTGTGATAAAATAACACATATCCTCTATATAACAGATAATACTGAATATTATAATGTATTATCTATAATAAAAAAACATAGATTCTGTAAAATGATACCAGTGGAATGTACTATTCCTTTGAAATACATTTCCTGGATAATATTTCTACTCAGAAACAACTTACCTCCCTTCTGTGGGGACAGGCTGATGTTCAGCTCAGTGCAGCATACACAGTTCAGTCTGGGAAAGGGAAAGGCATTAAAGCAGGTCTGGGAAGTCACTTTGTTAGGTCAGGGTTCAGGGCTAGTGCCCATCAAAAACCCTTAGCTCTACTGGCCTCTACCTGATCTGCAGATACTGATCTGTGCTGTTACAAAACCTGCAAGAGCTCTGAGAGTCTTCTGGTGACATGCCGGCAGGAAGAAAAGAAAAAAAAAAATATCACATCTTTAATTCCCGCTGCTGACAGCTTCCTTAATGAATATTGTAAGGAATTTCTCAGTTAAGAGCCACCCAGTAATCTAATTTGCAAGCCCCAATGATATATTCAGCAGCCAGCTCAGAGGAGGTGTGTTTCTACTGTCAGAATCACATGAGCAGAGAATAAAATTCTGAGCTCTCACTGAGAGCTGTAATAATTTAAGATGAGTTGTTGGCTTTTATTTTTTCATACTATTTTTGACTGAGCTGAACAACGAGGATAGAACTGCTACTGCCTTTACATTGATTACGTTTTTCCATTATATACTCACCTGCCTCTATGCCTTCTCAGCGTATAACAATACAAACACTGCAAATTCATGAAGCTTCATGTATACCTAAAGAAATGATAGACTGAAACCCATATTAGCATGAGCGACTCTTGTATACACCCATAATTGGTGGTGAGTGCCAGTTCATTTCAATAGTCTTCCCTCTTGACATACTTGTGTAGGAGGTAAGCCGTTGCCGTTCTGTTCAGTTTGAGTAATCATAGATTTGTTTGTTACTTTCTGTGATGTCCTGGTAAGTTATCCTTGGGCTCCTCTTCTCCTGGACTCCAGTTTAAGGCACGTTTTCCTCTGGTGTGACGCAGAAAACAACACAGAAGCCAAAAGGCTTTTACGAGATCATAGCTATACAGCCAACTTCAGGCTGTTTTGTGAGAGAACTGATTCTCCACAGCAGTGTCATAGTGGTTGTGTCCCTATTCCTTACAGTGGGAAAAGCTTCCTGTCTTGTGTTCCATCTGTATCATACCCTGAACAGCAAATGATCAATAGTGTTGTCTCAGAAATTAACTCATTAAAAGACAAGGAAACAAAAGGATAAGAAAGCAAAACCAAAGCCTCTAGGTTGTTACTTCATAGCTGATCAGCTGGCAGAAGGTGGGATAGTTGGGAGTCGTCTTCATCCTTGAAACAACTGCCAGAACATGTCGCAGAGTAATTCCATCTGAGCTGTGGTCAGTTCATGGGAAAGACCTCAGTGCTTGAGGTTCACCTCTGTTTCCTCACATCTGCTTTAAGAACTTACAGCTTGTAATGGCTACTGGTGTGGCTTATCCAAAATAAGAGACCTCTTCTTCAGGAAGAGTTCTCTTGGGTATCCCTTGGTGAAGAACTCCTGGACATCATTTAGTCTCTATAAGTCTGTCTGCAGACCTTGAGAAGAAAGTCAGGCTGCCAGGACTCCCTGGCTTTCTTAAGGTGCACCTTGGCATGGTGCTGTAGATTTCATAGACCCTTTCCAAGCAAGAAGGAATAAGATACTTTAAAAAGGAAATGGTGCTGCCCTATCCTGCCTTTTAGTCCACATTCCTTTTGAACTCTACATCAACAAGGTTTTTGAGGTTGCACCCAGGAAACGTAAAGTGATGCTTTTATTGTTGCTCTTTACAACTGAATCTTTTAAAGCCTTCGTCTCCGTTTCATTTTACGTTCCCACTATAGTCCTCATTACTGGGAAGCAAGCACTAACTGGTTTGGGTTTTTTTTATTTTCTCTGTGATGTAGTGCTTTGGCAATGAATCACTGTCAGTGTTGATCTTTTCTAAAGAGTAGCTAGAAAAGATACATGAAATGCATTACTAATTTACCTTAAGTTGTCTTTTGTTATTATCCTGAATGGCAAGTTCTGTATTTTGGTTTTTTTTTTTCTTTTGCAGTGAGAAATGCATAGGTATACAATGTTTGCCCAAGAAGATTCAGTCAATAGCATTGAGTTTCTTCCATTCTCCATCACTGTTCTCACTAGCTCGGCTGACAAGACTTTATCTCTCTGGGATGCCAGAACACTAAGCAGTCTTTTCCTTGGTCTTTCTTGAATTCAAGCAAAGTGATGGCATGTACGGTGTGAGAAAAACGAAGGCCGATGTGAAACGAAAATGCAACGTAAGGGTGATGTGGCAACAGTATATTCACTAACACAGCTATTATCTTGTGACCAAAGATTGCACCATATAACCTTTCCTTGTCATCTGAAATGACCGATTCCTCACAGCAACAAATGGATACGCGCCGAGATCACTGAGTAGACAGATGGACTTAACTAGGTGGTGATGGTTTTAGCAACCCACGGTGTATGTCTGGAAGACTGCACTGCTGCACACAGCGCTGTATCGGTTCGACAGATAGAGCAGCTGAACGTCAGTTTTGTCAGGCTGGCATGTGCTTTCGGTTACATACAAAGGAAATGGGGGAAAATGCCATAGGAGAAACATAAGCTGCGTAAAAGTCTAATATGTATTATTCCTCTAGAAGGGATCTCTCCCTCCTGCCTCCAGAACTCACTACTGATTTCTCATGGAATATGTATTTTTTTTTTTACAACACATCACTGTAGGTAGTGTCAGAAACTGCATCTCTTCCTTTATTCTTCTCTACCTTCATTCTTTGGTGTAGGTATAAATGGAGAGTGTATTTGTCTCTGCTACTTTGCAGACCAAATATGTAAATCCTGTTCAACTAGAATATGAGAACAAATGAGGAATATTTTTCTCTTTCATCAGAAAATTCCATAATTTTTGCTGCTGTTGTGGTGTTTCTCACAGAGCAACTCTTGGAATTTTCCTTCAGTTGGTAATAGGTCACTTTGCATTTCTCAAACAACATAAACATACAGGATGCCAGCCCAGAATACAGAAGGTTGTATTCATGGAAGGGGGTTGAGAGGAAGGAGGCAAAGAGCTATTGCTGTGTATTAATAGGTATTGTTGTCAGAGCTATACAAACATAGCCTAAGAAAAACTGACATGAAAATGACAGTGGAATATTTGAGGTGCTCATTAGGCAATTTCCATTTGTGCATCACAGAAGCAGACTGAATAGAAGGTCATGTAATAATAATCCTGGGCATAAAGCACAACAAGTTAAAATTAAGCCAGTCAAGACTCATTATTCTTAAATGCATTGGTTTCTAAGAATATTTTATATCCAAATATGAATAATTAAAAAAGAAAAAAAGTTGAAATACAAACAGAAGTGAAAAACTCAGTGTAAAAATAGATTTCTGCTTTGTTTTGTGTTCAGTAAACCCTGCAAGGAACTTTATCTTGTCTCAGTAATCTCCTGCTCATAACAAATTAACAGAATTATAAAAGAGGTTTTCTTTGATAAACTGGTGGGAAAAGCCTGCTCAATTTTCATTCACCAGCACTGGTTTTCAGGTGTGGGTAATTTTGCTAAGATAGGAAAGAACTTTTGTGCAAAGAAAACATTGTGTGTGGCATTTTGCTGTGTGTTTATTCTGTTGAATTGTTTCCCTGTTCAGTGGGAAATCTTGCAGATTTCTGATAAATGCCACACGGAAGCATCACTTTTAGTGGTGAAATCACTGTGGAGATATTATCTCCCTCTACATGTTGAATGGTATTAAATGTTCCCTCCAGAAAGAAGATGAATGATTTTCTGCCATTAATTTGGAACAGAATATTTTCTCACCTCTGTGAGATCAATTAGCGTTAAGGAGTACATTTAAGATCATTTTAATGAAACATGAAAATCATACTCCAGTTTGTTTTCTCATAAATTAGATTCATATTACTAATCACATCTTGCTCTTCAATCATTAACTTTAGTCAGCTCTTTATTATTAAAGATAATGGATGCAGAGAACTGTAAGTCAAAGCGGTGTAAGTTGAATGGACAATGAGCTCTGGATTTGGGGCAGAATAGAAAATAAATCTTAGTAATTACTAAGCTGAAGCTATAAGGCAGCCTTCAGACTTTGGAAACACATGGCATTACTTTTTTTTCCTCTTTTTTTTTTTTTCCCCCCCTGGATCACATAGGGTCAGCTTTAGTGGTTCAAAAAAAATCTGCAGCATGTTGACTGTAATTTTAAACCTAAGATGTATGTTGCCTATAGGGAGATGAGAATACAGAAGGATGAATAATATTTAGATGATTATGGCTCTTTTCAAACATTCTGGGAGAAAATACAGAGCTGGTGTTGGATTTGGATAGGAGCCGTCCTCATGCTGTGCCAGACTCCCAGTAGGTTAGATGTGTGAGACTGAGGCTGCAATTCACTGGTAGGGATTTCTTGCCAGTAAAGCGGACAACTCTAGTGCCAAGATAAGCTGCGGAATTTATTTCTCTTTATGCCAGTTTCATAGAAAGACAAGCATATTCTGGCTTCTCTATTCTCTATTTTCTCACTGACACGTCAGAGTGAGCATCTCTACTCGAGAGTTACAAAGTGTGTCCAATGATAAATGTGAGAGATGCAAAAGAACATGGGACTCCAAGAGGGCAAGTTCACTTGCCTGGGTTAATTCTTCTCATGATAAGCAGTCTGCCACTTATCTACAATCTCCCACATTCTGATGAGCAATTTCTTGAGGCTAGTCAGACTTGTCTGGATAACATTTGAGCCAAGCTGAATCTTTGCTCTTTCTCAGACAGATAAAATGACAAATATTTATACACTTAAATAATTAAATAGAGGGGGGAAGTACTTAAATTTTTCATTCTACATGTTTGAAACTTATTGATTTAGTAACTATCTCATCTGCTTTCTGATTTTTGAAATGTCAGATTCTATAGCAGGCTGTTTCACTTTTTAAAAAGTTGAGCAGTGACTGTCATTTAGAAGTCAGCATTCAGCAGTAACGCCCTAAGGAATGTGTCCAACAAGGATTTGGAAAGACGTGTGTGTGTACTTCAGTGGACGGTCCCATTCACGTCACTGGTACTATTCTTGTGAACAAAGTCCAGCACATGCACAGCTCTGCAGAAGGTTAGATTCATGCAATGCTCTCTTCTTCTATTTGATTTTGTGAAATACAAAGCATTTGGGATAGTGTTTGATAATTGTTGTCCATTTTGGTCACTGCTATTCAAGTGCTTGTAGTTTAATTTTTTAATCATCCAGGATATGTTTCTGACTTTATGCAGTGTAGCCTAGCGACTTAAGAGGAGGCCTGTTTTTCTGCATTCCTTTTGCAGAAGACTGCTGGCATATAACACAGATGAAAGGATCCCGTTGCCACCCCACTATGAAAGTAATATCCCTGACATCCAGGCAGGAAGGCATCGAGCATGTCAGCTTTTTTACTATTTGGGTCTAAGATGACTTCAGTAGGAGTAAGACAGCACAGTGGAACAGTGGCCAGATGCACATACTGTGCATCAACCTTGACAGTAATTTGTAGGCTGAACGGCACAATCAGAAGTTGGAAGCTCTGAGGTAGTGTGGTCTTTGATGAATAATGCAGGCACCAATCTCAGTGGAAAAAGGATAAAACAGAATGAGATTGTCCAAAATCCTGCCTTAACAGCAGCAAATAGCTCTCAGTAATGATAACTCATTCTCATCGAGCCAGAACTTGAGTGTAGCCATCATACTCCTCAAAGACTGCTGTGAAGTTTCCCCCTGCCTTAAAGCTAGGAAGGCAAGTGGGAATCCATGCAGAGCCTCCTTGCAGGCTCATGCAGGGGTGTCTCTTCATGGGTGTGAAGAAATTGGTTCTCTCTTAGCCCCTGGAAATGAGTCATGAGAGGGGTAGAGCCTCACTTTAAGTAGTAGTGCAGGCTGGACCTTTAGGGCCACATTACACGCAGAGAAAGACACTGGGAAGAAGTACTCAGTGAAAAGAGTGAGGGGCAGCTGACTGTTCCTTTAGGGCAGGGGTTTTTTTCTCGTAATGTGGCATTGGGTAAAAAAGGGTCTTACATACAGCCCTTTTTAAAGCATTATTTCCTAATGAATTGAGACTTCTGTGCTCATGATGTCTGCTTATCATTTTCTGCTAATGGCTGTTGAATGTTGGCCAAGGTTTGATAAAGTTTCCATGCGATTAGGTCTCTGGGCAACAGCCGCAAAACCCGGATGAATGCCCTATCTGATAGGAGAAGGGGCGATGGGTGCTCAGCCCCGCTGTTGGGCACCACCCTTCCTGTGGTCCACAGCAACCCGGCCACCCTGGTGCTATAGGGCGGTTACAGATAGGGGTGGTAAGATACTGCCTGGGACTTTTCTTTCTTGACTTCTCATTATCTGCCCCACAGCCTTTTAGATCCTGAAGTGATCTGTGCATTGAAAAAAAATAGCAGAGTAAATCCCCAAGAATTTGGGGCAGTATAATTTGCATTTTGCAGTCTTGTAAAAGCCATCTGATTTAAGGCATACAGATCATTTAAGGACAGTGGCCATTTAAAGAGGCTTTTCACACTGTATCTTACCAGAGAATAAATACTGCTGGACGCCAGTTTTCCAGCTCTATGTAAGGTTTCCAGCTGTGGTGCAGCATTTTAATGATGAAGCTTAGCTGCTTGTGTTTCATATGGATGTAGAATAATTACAACGATGCTGATCTAAGCTCCAGTCTTGCAATTTTTTTCCTTCACAATGCAGCCCACCCTCGCCCACTGTGTGATGTCTATGGCATGGGGAAACCCTGACGTGGTTCCTGTTGCAATGGGATTGTGCCTGGAAGCTAGTTAACTCTTAGGAGATTAAATTCAGTGGCATTGTTCCAAACTAGTAATTTCCTTAGATAACCTCGTCTCTTTTCTTCTAATGAAATTATCTTTCAGATCACTTGTTTTTTAATGTTGATTTTGTCACAATTTAGTAATTTTCAAATTAGTAGTTCTCTAAAATACCCCGTTCTGCTTTTGTTTCTTCCACTGAGATATAACTTGTCTTTTAGACTACTTGTTTTTCAACATGGATTTTGTCAGAACTTTTTTGTCAGTAGCTTTAAAGCATGTGGGGACATCCAGGTCTTTGTAGGGATGCTGCCCATCTGAGGTGGGGGATTTTATGCCTGTGTTCACTTGGAGTTGCCATTCACAAGGGAAATTCAGGAAAAATGTCCAGAGTATTTAAGGGTCAGGCGCACGAGACAGGCACAGAGCAGCCAAAGGGAGTTATTTTGAAAGCCGATCTGGCCGTCTTTACATTTTTTGGCCTAGTCCAGTTGATTTATCCCTGAATAAACACCTTAGACACAAAATTATCGGTCAGAATATCCTCAAGGTATTGGATTTGTCAGTTTTATGTGAACCCTTTTGAACTCCTGAGGAGTGAATTGAAGAGCTGAGTGGATAGACAGGATGGGTTGTTTAAAAAATCTTTGACAGGCATTTTATGGTTCAAGTCAATCCTCTTCAGAAGCAGGTCAAAGATTGCAGTTGCCATTATTGGAGACAAAGAGCTCTTCCCCACAGACTTAGAATCTTTCAGTGTAATAGAGTTATTTTGCTGTAAATAAGGGATATGCAAGGGTAAGTCCAGTTCCTGGCATGAAGTGTAGAAAATTTGTGTTCCTGATTCTGGTTTACATACTTGTAAACAATGGGTTTATATTTTAGAACTGTCCCACTATGGGAAGGAATTTGAGTCACAGTAAAATACGAAATCAAGAAAAACTAGCTATGAATACAGATAATGTTTTCTCCAAGAAGACAAAAGTAAAAAGAGGTTTATGTTGAATCTGGGACACTTTCCTAGAGACTTAGTGCCAGTATGGCTGTGGAATAATTTTCTTCTAATCTTGAAAAATAATTGGGGAAAAAGCTAAATATGGTCCTTGTCATTTTTAAAAACACTACATTCTGACTTTCCTCCAAAACAACTTCTCTGGGAAAAAGCGGATGAAAAGAAAATATTTCAATAATGAGCATATAACTCTGCAATTTGGATCAGCTGACCCAGATGCAAGCAAGAAACACCCTATGTTCTTGTTTTGCTGTTTGTGGGGTTTTTTTAACTTCCTGAGATGCAGGAAAACCGTTTCCCTTTGAACTGTATCTGCCAGCTGTCCCCATAATAGCCCTCGGAGTGGAACTATGGCTCTCTTTCATTCGGCCTGCCGTTACTGACTTGTCACTCCCTTTTCCTGCCATCCCAGCTTTGCTCCCAAATCAAACCATCAAACTGTGTAATCAGTTCATCTCATGGGCTTTTTCCCCTATTAAACTAGGTTTAAATTAGACTCTAAACATTTTAGATCAGATAAGTTGCCTTGTTCTGCAATGCTCCAGGTGAATTAGTGGCTTTAAGTGGTTATAATTACTGTGCTTTTAAGCTGTTCCTGCTCATCGAGATGCCTGGGCCTGTCCACTGGATGTCACAGTCCCTTTGCTGGTGGCAAGCAGCCCCTTTCAACACATCATCTTCCTCTGCGCTTTCTCCACGGCGTTGAAAAGCTGCATTCTTACTTCATTTCAAGGAGAGGTCTTTGAGAGGACCAGACAGTTCTGTATGTTAAAACTTCATGTCCGGCTTGACTCCTCATTCATGTGGAAGGTATAAATGGCTTTCTCTTGGCAGTGATGAGGTTATTTAGTTAAAGTAGCACCCTTTCATCATGACGTTCACAGTCGTTTAAGCTGCTATTAGAGAAGAGAGCAAGAGGGTCCTCTGCAGCCTGCTGCTCTCATTCCTGGACAGTCTTGGTTTCCCCAGGGGCTCTGCCTGCGTTTCCTCCTGTAGCTAGAAGTTTGCACCCTTCAGTCAAGGCTTCTTGCAGTGCAACCCGGCCTGGATTTAACTTACTGTGTGTCTTTAGAGCGAGTCTTGGCTCCTTTCTCCTATCATTGCCTTTTGTACGGTCGGAGCAGTCCTCTGATCCTTCCCTAGCAGGCTGTAGGTGCAGCTGCCTTTGAATTCCTGTTGCTGCCAAGCTCACAAACCTGACTGCCCACCTCCATCCCTCCGAGCAGGTCCCTGCAGCCACCCTCCCGCTCGGTTTTGTGCTTGCACCAAAGCTGCTCTCCTGGGTAAGGCTCCCTTTCATCCACTGGCTGTGTTTCCCTCCGTTGCGCAAGGCGTTTCGGAGTGCTGTGGTCCTGTGAAGCCCATGCCTGTAGTGCCGACTGACGGACATCCGTATTCCAGGCGGCAGGCCGTGGGATTCACAGCTCCACTGGCAGCCCCCTGGGATGGATCCCTGACACTGCTGTGTTCTAAACTCAGAAGGGCCGGCAGAGAGGCGTAACGGAGGGTATTAATTCACTACCGATCGAGTCAGATTTTGTCAGCTGTAAAATTGGAGTGGATCAGCTTTCTGTTGCTGCTGTTATCTTAGAATATTAGTATTAATTAGAGAGCTGTAAATAGATAAATTCAAAATATTTGAAGTTCTAGCCAGGGGAAAAGGCTTGCTCTAGATATCAGGGATAGCGTTGGCTCCTGGCGTGCTGTCCAGGGAGTGGGTCCTGTCGGAACATGCCATGTAATGGCGTTTGGCTGTGACACTGATTATTTAGAAATGAAGTCAGAGAAGCAGGCTCTATTCCTGTCTGGGCAGCAAATAGATTGACCTGAATCTGAACTTCTTACCAGCTGCTTGTGTGTATATATAATGTGTGTGTGCATGATATATTGCACTAAGTATGTATTTAATTTTTAAGTCGCCAATGTCGCTTTGAAACAAAAGGGGAGTAAAGTTCTTTCAAAGGCTTTGGGAAAGGTCTGACAGCAGAATAACAATTGTATTGACTTCTTGGTCCTAAAACTCTAATTAAATTATTGATTATGAAGCTGGCTGCTTTCTTAATAGTTCCTAATGTAACAATTAAAGCAAAGTAAGTAATTAAAAATGAAAAGATTGGTCCACAAGTACAATCTTCAAAAGGTCATTTTCAACTTAATGACTTTTTTGCAAGAGGCAACAATAAAACAAATAAGTCATTAGTAAAAAAGCAATTTAGTGTGTTTATGTTTGTAATAATGTTCCTACCAGATTACCACTGGCCGCACAATACCTAAATTAATTACAAATAGTAGCTAAGTGTACTTAGTTGGCATTACATTAACACCTCTCTTCCCAGACGAGGCTTCCATCAGGTGAAGTGCAGTGGGAGGTACAGAACTGTAGCACGTTTCTACTCCAGTCAGCTGACACCCAAGGCAGAAGCAGGAAGCTTCAGCCAAAGAGAGCACGAAAACTATTACACTATTATTTAACGTCATAAACAATGCTTTGTACTACACAGACTATTTATTAGCAACTTTTCTCCAGGCAGAAGCAGCAAGGGGAAATTTTTAGAGGTCAGTCATGTTGATGCATGGATGTTTATAGGTGTGAAAGGTAGCAGGGAGGAAAGCACAGAGGTGTTTGCCAGACAGTTTTCAAAAGACCACTTAACACTTACCTTTGGCAGAGCAGAAGGGAGAGGTGACACTGGAGGGTTTAAGAGCGGATGGAAAGTTTGGAATCTACAAATTAAAAATTGTCACTTGTAAGCAAGGTACAGAGCCAGGCACTGTTTGCCTTCCCCTGAAAGGGGAAATGCTGAGTTTTGAACGGATTGTATTCTGTACTGCAGACTTTTCACAAGGTGCTCGTAATGGTATGTGATGTAAAATCAGTCACAGCTTTTGCGTCGTCTCTAAAATTTAGCTATTGTGTCATGACAAGCCAGGGAAGCAAACACATTTGAGATGAAAGCTCTATTACAGATACTTTACCCTCTGCCACAGATCTCTCAGTATAAAATGTCTAGCTTGCAAATCACTGCAGAAGTTGCTAATTGGTGCAGTAGTTCTTAGGTATGAAGACAGCCTGTTCTGGGGCCTGTTACAACTGTCATTCAGTATCACCACACTGCACGTGCAAGCTGATTGGAAACTAAGCCAAACTTTGAAGCATGGATGTGAAAATTTGCTAAGCAAACGCCTGCCTAGTCAGCAGCTCCTGTGCCTGTAGAACATGTGTATTCCTGTGCACAGGGAAATTCATTAAACTGTGGGAGACAGAATTCAGATGAGCATGTACATCAATGTACGTCAAGGCTATCTGGGAGTCATCTAATCTCGTGAGCTTTATAGACATTTGGGGAACAGAGCTCCCGTGAATACTTACTGTGCACAGCAACTGCATACGCTTTCTCTAGATAGTAACTGTTGTGCTTGCTACAGTTAGATCGTGCTTCAACACACGCCCTCAGAACCCAATCCTATTCTTGATGAGGTGGTGAGGGGAAAAATTACTATGCCGTTCAGGTTGTATGAGAAATAGATATATCTGTAAGTGTGCTAAGTTAAAGGCATTGCATCTTAAACGCTCTTTTCCCTTTCCACAGTTAATTGTGGAATTTCTTTCCTCACTATTAGTTCTTCAATATTAATTGAGGAAAGCAGATTATAGGTGTGAACTTTTTATGAAAGGTCCTCTTAGTGTATCCGAATGTCTGCCTCTCTGCCCGCACACCTGCAGTGCTCTACCATGTTACGCTGAAGAAAAGGAGTGGGTGGTTTGTTATCTTCCCTTTTATCTGAATTCCCCACGAGCTGTTTTTATATGCTACTCAGTACAGAGCTGCTGTTCTGTCAGGTTGCAGAAAGGCAATCTGGACACAGAACGTGTTATGATGGGTTTTTACCTTTCAGATTCAAAGATTACGCTAGAGTCTCTAGTCCAAGCATGAGCTGTTATGTATCAAACCTTGTATTCCACTGTCCCTTCCAGACGTAGCTGGAAGAACTTCAGTTTCAGAAGTCTGATGACATGGTGACTGTGGCTACGCATTCTCAAAAAGATCTGTTAAAAACCAAACAAACCCCAAACCTTACCAATCCATTTTCTTTCTACTAACAATAATGTTGTGAGGTAAGCAATACATTTTCAATGAGTAGCCTTCCAGTTTGGCAAATACTGAATCAAAATGTTGGCTGTGAATCAATCTGTTTCTTTATACAGATTTCTCCCTTCTAACCACTACTGCTTGTGTACAGATGTACTCCAGTTCTGGTTCTCCACAGCCGCAGTGGGTAGCTTCTTTAGACTTCCCGCTCACACATCCTTTTCATAGTAGCAAAAGAGATACTGTCTGGGAAGCGGCTTGAACTGAAAAGCAGGCAGACCTTGTGATGGCTTCAGCTATATATTCAAAAAACTGGAATTTCAGAGCTTGCAAGGTATTTGCATTAAAAAAAATACTTTCTTGCTGCTTCAAGAAAGCTTAAGTAGTCAATTTTAAGTGTCATCTACGAAATAGTTGAGGGCCCTAGTTTTGAAGGAAAAGCTGTAGGCTGTCAAATTGGTTTTGAGTAGGGTGCCCCATGCAGCGTCAATGGATAGTGAAAGTTTGCTGTGGTAACTCATACTTCAAACATTTCCCATATGATAGAATTTTTGTAGTACACATTTAATATACAGAGAACTGCCAGGCAGACACAGGTTTAAAACAGTTTTATGTTCTGATACCCCAAAGGCAAAAGCATGGAGAGGTTTTGTTCACATTTTATGGTCCAAACTCTTTGATTATAATTGAATTCAGCTTCCACATTTATAAGCATGATAAATAGTTGAGGACGTTTTATGTTAAGAGGCAGCGTGGTTGGTCTAATATGAAACTGATACAAAATTTGGGAGGTGATGCTTTTCTTCCTCACACAGCTAGAAATTTGCTTATGAGTATCAGGTGTATCACTTCACCTCTTTTCCATCTCCCCTTTCACCCTTTTGTGTTGCTGTAGACTTCCCCATAGGGTGTGAAAAAAAATACATTAAAAAGTAAGAGTCTTGCCATCTCACAGTGTGCTGTACTAATAATCTAAAGGTGGTTTAGCTGAGGTCCTGATATACAAACTTACTCAGTTGTCTCTTTCTGGAATCTCTTTCTCCACTCGTGTCTTTTGGATTATTCTGTAGAAAGGATTAAATTGATGCGAGTGGGAGATAGACCTGGTTGCTGAAATGGTGGAGATGGAGTGAAAAATGTGTGACAGTTCTCCGGAGAAGGAGCTTCAGGTGTTGTACAGTATTGATGTCAATACTGGAAGGCATTAGCACGGGCTGTTGGAGAGGGGAAGCAATGAGGCAGCACCTAATTTGTGTTGTACAGTTCTATTTAAAATGGCCTCAGCAGACTACCCTGATGGAATTTCATATAGAAATAGGAGTGCGTGTGCTTTTGTTGTCTTGCGGATGAGGTAATATGATGGCATTGTAATTGTGAAGTTGTCAAAACGAGTAGTGACTCACTGACAGAGAACTGTCTGTTCGGTATCCTGAGAACCCCAACTGTCCCCACTCGGGAGCAATGAATACAGTGCTAATTACACGCTGTGATTTATGTGAAGCAATGAGAAGGCATCTGTCTCCATCACCATGCCAGTCTGGACTTTCCTATCAACAGGACGGTGTTCCAGTCAGTGGTGTGAATTGCTGTGTCATTCTACTTAACAGATTTTCTTGCACTGCAACATCTGCCCAGGCTCTTCATCGGGAAGCAGGCTTCTCCTCAGCATGCCATGGGATTGCTTACAGAATCGCCCCGTGTGTTTTCTCCTCCTGTGTTTAGTGGTATCTCCTTCGTTTTCTTAGAACAATTAGGCATACCTCAAGGACGCACGTTTATCAAAGCAGGCAGCACACAGTTCCTCATCCCTACCATAAATCCCTGTCACATTCACTATCCCATGCCAATCCAGTCGTGAGTGCACTCATCTCTTCACAAATGCTATGTTTGGATGCTTTGTGTCCCACTTTCCTGACAGCCTGAGGTCCAGGCTGAGGTCAGCTTCTTTTCAGGAGTGCAGTCTCAGAGCCCCTCTTGCTTGTGAGATGATTTTAGAGCTAGGGCAGAAAAACAAGCTTCCGCAGTGGCATCGTTGTCTCTCAAGTTCAGATTTCTGGCAATACTTTGCTGCAGCACTATTAAAATTAATTGTTTCAGGACATAAAGTGTCCTGGCACCAACACAGAAGAATAAGACACTGCCAAAAAGGTACCATCAGCTGATCCCTTGAGAACTGACTGTTCCTGTATCACTCAGCGTGGTTTTCAGGACAGAAAGAATTTACTGGTAAATGCTGGGTTTTCAGTTTATTTAGCTTTTAATTTTCTCTAAAAATAATATTGCATTCCTGTTTTTCCTCTGCTGTGGCTCAAGTCCAGCTTCTCAGCCTCCAAGTGGGTTTCAGGCCAGTGTTTTGCAAATGGTAGTATTTTACATGCCAGTCCCTTCCTCAGCTGATTGCTTCTTTTCCCTCCCTCTCCCCTCAAAAATGTTTTATAGAGAAACAATAATCTTTCAAAAAGAACATGTTTATGACACGCAGATTGGAAAGACTGGGACAAAACCGATAGGCGAGAAGCAAGATTTGAGTATGACAAAGCCTTTGTACGTGAGCTTCTCCCATTGGTGACTAGAATAAATATCAATGGTCCAATTTTTCCCTGTGAACAAGCTCACAAGAAAGGAGGTACTCCATGATGTATTCTGATATGACTGTGCCACAGTCCTACATTTTATTTAAATCTCGCCTGTTTTGTGCTAGGTTTGTGTAAAAGCAACAAAGCGTTGTTGCTTCAGCAAGAAGCCGCAGAAGAGCAGGAGGGGTCAAGACTAGAGTAAGGCCATGTGGGACCCTCTGCACATTGCACTCCAAGATCTCCCCTGATCCTGCTGCCAAACCCAGCCCCCTTTCCAGCCCCATCTGGTGATGGTACACAACTGGTTTTACTAGTTGAGGTGGAACCATAGCAAGTTAAGTCTGGGACTCGATGCTTTTTTGGAAATGCAGGTAGCACGTCCATCTGTCTCAGAGCCTGTGCCTTGGGAACTGTGCAGCCTCTTGAGAAACGCCCTTGTGTTAACTCCACTTGCCATTTATTTTGAAGTTTTTCTTTCTAATCATGAAGCTAACAGACTTTTGTCATTTTTCTTTTGTTTTCCTTCTACATTCAGTGAAAGTTTGCATACAGTCACACAGTTTGTATTAGTCCTGGCCATCATACTCTCTGCTTCGGTTGAGTAAGAAATGGACATACCTGCGTATGGGAGAGCTCATGAACATGCCTTGTCGGGCATTTTCTCCCACCGACCCCCAGGTTACCTCTGCGGTTCTCCTGCAGGGCCACCATCACAGAGATGGGATGTGGGATGAGATAAAATCAGACCTTTAGACATAAGAAACTTGGGACCTAAGTATTTTACTTTACGCAGTTGGAGTGCTAATAAGTATGAGTCATAGTTATAATGAGTGTATTTTGAGTTTTTAAAAATGTCAAATTCATAGGAGATAGGATAGTAAATGCAGGATGCTTTGAGGAAAAAAAATAAAGCCGTTCTATTCAGGGGAAAAAACTGTGTAACGTAATTGAATAATTTGCTTTAGGGGCAGGTGATTTTGTGAATTTTGTTCCCTCTCCAATTTTTCCTTTCCAAATCTGGCGAATGGATTTTGCAAGATATGCTGTTGATTTGCAGAGTGTTCGCATTTTTGGTTCCTTTTTAACCATGTTATTAAAAATGAGCCCTGTGTCAGTTCCTCTTTGAATAACATAGAGCCTCATGTCTAAAATTCCCCCCGCCGCCGTCAGCCGCAGACGTGACCCGTGAGGATGAGGGTCAGCTGGATTCAGTCGAGCACAGGCCGGGAGAGGGCTGCCGTTCCCCCTTGGGGAACTGCCTTTCCGCGCCTGGCTGAGGACACCCCGCAGCCCATCAGCCTCATGGGCATGCATGCACTCCTCTCCAGCACAGGCTTTCTGAGAGCTGACATCAGGGCACATAACATCTTTGGAGCCTGAGGGCTTTATTTTAGAACAATAATTGTCCTACTTTAAATACAGCAGCTTTGCTGTGGCTGAGGTTGAGTCTATTTTTCTTTTTTTCCTTTATGACATTGTGTTATTACTACTGCTTTTTATATGAAATCCAGAAGATGCTCTTTCTGTAGAAGAAAACGGCACATATTGATACCAAGATTTTATTTTTAACTTAGATCCTAGTGTGCCCTCTGAAGTGTGACTTGCCATAAATGAGGATTAAGCAACTGTATGTCTACCAGTGCGGAGGAGTATGTGTGCACACATGTTTCTAGATGTGTTTTGCTCTCTCAGAAACATTAATTAGTAGTCGAAGGTAAATACTTGTATTAAACCTAAAATGATAAAGATCTTGTTATTTGACACTGCAGAGTAACTAGAAAACCAGTAAATAATGTCTACTAGTGTAGTGTTCAAAACTGGGTTGGTTTCGTGATGACGGCCCATAACTGCCTGCCGTTTGACTTAGACGTGCCGCTGTTGAAAAGTTTGGTTATTAAATTAATGAAGCAACTTACATTACTTAGTAGTATCACTCAACATTGGTGAGTGGATTGTATTTCCTAATTAGCATGCTATGAAATGGATAATAAAGCTTTTCCCTAAAAATATATACTGCTGGTTTTCACACCTTTATTCCAAATTTTCTCATTTTTAACCTGCCAAAATGAAATAAATGGCTGTTGGGGGTATGAAAAAAGTAATTACTTTCCTTCTCCTTTAACTTCCTCTTAATTAACTTTTAGTGTATGCTGTTACTCAGGGAGTATCCCTTAATACCAAATGCGTCTAAAACAGAAAAGACAGAGATTTAAATGATTTAGGTAAACATCTGCCTAACGTGGAGGCATAAAATTACAGATTCAGAAAAACAGTGGCTTACTGCCAGTGTTCACAGACAAAAAAGCCACAAAAAATTGTTTTCCTTTTCTATAAATCTTCTTCCCTTGTGTGTATGAGCTTAGAGGGAATAGTACCTGCACCCAAAGGCTTGAGCGTGAATCAAAAATGGTGTCTAATAATACAGACTCTCTGAGTATCACCAAATTGCTCCGTGAGCATCGCCAAATCACCAGAGATTTTGAAGGAGGACATTGTCTTTCTAGTATAAAATTCAATGTTCTGACTTGTTCTAGAGCAGCCCTTTCTTCTTAGTTTAAGAGAAGGAATGGGAAAAAGGTTGCAGTTTCTACCCATGGTTTCTGCCCACCTGACTATACAATGCTAATCCATACCGGCATTAAATAATTCTGTTAAGATAAATCGGTTCTGTCTTCAGCAATTTAGAACAATCTTCTAAAGTAATGTGCAGTAAGAGTGTATTAAAATAATTGCCTGTTATTTATTTTCAGCAATATTCAACTGTCAGATATGGCATAATAAAAAGAAATGTTTTGACAAAATCTCAAGATTTCCAATAGTTGAATCAATAGAGTAAACACCATTATTTTTGTATGTAGTTTTCCAAGTAATTACAGAGGTTAAGGATGTGTTACAAACCTAAACACGAAATCTCTTAACATTGTTTGAAAATTACCTGATGAAAGAGAATTTCAGTGTGAAATGTGATTGACCCAAATATTTCTGTGGAAACAGCTTTATTTTACAAACTTCTCATACATGCTAGGCAGCGTCCTAGTGAAAATTTTCTTCATCCTCTGGGGCGGAGCAGGGTGTTTTCCATGCCACAGCCCCAAAAGGGCTTCTGAGGTGGGCAGAGCACAGCCCTTGGTGTCTGCAGTGCCTGGCACGAGCTGTGCAGAAGAGCTGCTTTGCTGCTGAAGACCTGGGGAGCCCAAGTATGTCTGACTGGAATTGATACTATCAAAAACTTTCATCAAAGTAGAAATTTGGATCCCCGTATCTTGTATTAGATGTGTAAACTGAGTCATGAAAGCTTTTTTTTTTTTAAGGTTTTTTATTTTATTTTATTTTCACTTGATTTCAGCGGAACACTGTGCAACTGGATAGATACCAAAATGGAAAAAACTCAAGTAAAAACCACATCCTCTAGTATCTCACTGGGTTTCTCAACAGTTTGAATGAGTTGTGAAGGGATGTGGCGTTGATTTCTTTAGCAAAACACGTCAGATCTCAGCTTCAATCGTTGCTGTGTAAGCCATGCTCTTCTCCTGGCACACTCAAACCCCACTGCAAAGTGTTTCCTCTGCGCTCTTCAACCCACTGCTTTGTGCTCTTGCGTTGTTACGAAAGCGCTTCTCTCTGGCTGTAGTAACTCATGTGATTGTAGGACATGACTGACTTGAACTGCGCCGTATACTCTGCCTTACAGCAGTGGGGTCGTAACTCAGAAGTGTCACTTACAGCAGCTGGTGTACTTGAAAATTCATAGTGGGTGTTTCACGCAGGGGAGATGCTCGTTCTGAGAGGTGTATCCACATTTTCTGCCCTAATTTTGGATCTCTTCTGCCAGGGAGAAAGTGGTTTTTTTAGTAGTCAAACTTATCTTTGAGGTTTTGAAAAAAGAAAAAAAAATCAGATAGGATCAGATAGGATGAAAAGTCAATAGTTTGAAAACTTTCTGTGTATCAATAGATGGGTAAAATCTCTGTTCTGCAAAACCAAACTGTAGTGTCTCCAGAATTTTGAATATTCTCCTTTGACAACTTTGATCTATTTTTCAGTTTCTAAAAATATACTTAAATCTAAACTTGTTAATATTTTAAAACTGAAAGATGGTTCAACTCAGTAAGCCAAAACTTTATAAAAGGTGATTTTCAGCGCTTCTGGTATTTATTTTAACCAAATACATGTCAGCTGATTTATTTAAACTGACCTGTTTCTTGATGAGGTTTATAGTTTTAAAAAGTCCATTTCCTGCCATAAACACATTGCCAATGCCTACCTCGCTTCTTCTAGTTGACAACACTTTTATTAATAACAGGACATGAATTAAAACATGGGAAAAAGCACAAATGTGAGCAAAACCAGACCTGCGTGCTGGACGTTCAGGACTCTTTTCATATGGAGTAACAGTGTGTTCTGATTTCTTCCGGCACGCAGGATCTCCCTCGTAAAATGAGTGCACCGAGGAGAAGGGTCACATGTGCCGCACCCGGTGCCCAGCAGTCTGGGCTTACCCTGGCGCGTGGGGGTCTTTCTGTGGGTGTTTGCTACTGCAGCTGAGGGGCTACAATCGTCTCTTGCCAGACATCTCTCCTTGCTGTGTGGATCCTCTCATCCTAAATCCAATGTGCTGCTGTGAGCAAAAGCAGTCAGAATGATGTATGTGATGGCCCCAAGACAACACAAGTTAGGTAGACCTTGCTCCGTTCTCTGTCAGTGTTACTGTCCCATTTTTTGAGAAGAGGGATCTGAGTGGAAAAAAAGGGAAGACGACAGAATAGGGTAGGAAGATCACGTTTTACTTCCCTATCAGGTAAGTATGGATGGTGCAGGTTAGCAGTGAGAAAGATGATAATAGGATAAAATCAAGTATAAATGAGAAGTGTGTAGAAGAAAGATGGAAGTAAAAGCAGTGAAAGAAGAGAAAATAGTAGTGTCAGGAGGAAAAGAGAACGTAAAAGAGCTTAAGGAAAGGAAATGGCAAACAAAAAATCAGGGCATGTTATATATTTTTGGTGTCTGTTTTCTGCTCGGAAGCTTCTACCAAATAAAAGGCTCTATAATAGTGATTGATTTGTAATCTCTAGTGTCATTGCCCTGACTTCCCCCCGAAGCCATCTGGAGGCTGGCTGTAGACAGCCCATTGAAAAGTATGAATTGCAGCAAAGAAACTCTGCCTGGCAGAAAGAGGGATTGGTAATCAATCCCCTTCCTGCCAGGCGCGGCTGCTCTGCTCCCTTTGCATTTGTTGTCTGGCATCCTGGCTGCAAAAAGCTGTCAGAGATGGTACCCAGGGAGGAGCACGGTGATACCAGGGATTACAAATCAATCGTTCCCATTGTTGCTGCAGCCTGCCGTTGAACGCTGGAGACAGACAACACATCTTTCGTTCGATAATTTAGTTGTTTTTAAGGATGAACTGAAACTTCGGTGGCTTTCCAAGATTCACTGCTGTCTCTGGGCCGGTGGTGCCCAGGGGGGATGACATCCAGCTGAGGGGTGCATTGATGTTGGTGCAGCCTGGCTGCCCAGGGCATGTGCTTGACAGGAGCGGTGGGACAGGCCACGCTCCTGTGCGGCGGCAGAACCCATTCTTTTCAAGGAGTGTGTCTGACCTGGTTGTCTGTTCAGGGAGCATTTTGAGGAGAAGCGTGTACTGTCTGCTCAGAAGAATCAACAGGAAAAGCTGGGACCTGTTCGTACTGAGGAAGGGCAGTACTCGAGGAGGTTTCGCAGCAGTAGTATCCTTAGGCAACAGAGCGAGGTTGTGGGAGTTGGAGAAAACAAGCCCAGACTGAAAACCCAGAGAACAGTTTTGGGGCAAAGTGCCAGAGCACTTGTAGCAAAGAGGCAGCACATTCCCAGGTGTGAGCTCTCCCCTCCTCTTTCGAGGCCAAGGTGCCAGGTAAGGGCCTTCAGCAGCAGCTGAGGAGGAGGAGGTTAAGTTACCGGATAGGAGGACTGCCCTTGCCCTCTGCTCTGATGCTCTGAGGTGGGATGCGGTCATTCGGCAGCTGCCGCGCAGCTGCACTGTACGTGTTGCCCTGACCCACGCAGAAGTGGTGCGGGGAAGCAAGGCCATGCATGATGGCAGCAGGCTCCAGGTGCCGGGGTGGGCATGTCCCACTGCTGCACAGCTCAGGCAAGGCCCTCTCCGTGCCCCCGTTAGGGGTACAAAAGGAATAAATAAAAATGTAAAAGAGGAATTACTAAAACTGTCCCTTGATAACTAAATGGTTGATCATAAATTGGAGTGTCTATGCAAATGAAGTAAATAATTAAAAACTCCAAGAACAGCACTGACTAGGTGGTTGATGGCTGGCAATTATAAAAGCTGAATTTTTAATATGCATACATCTAAGGAGCCAGTAAAAATTAGCTCCTAGACTAATGGACTTGCCTTTCTTCCAAGGCAGAATTTTAATGAGAGCATTATTTATAGCAGAGCCCAAGAACGAGCGTTTTCTTGCTTAGTCTCTTTTCTTCTTTGCTGACACTTTATTCATTAACCTCTGAACTTCGTTAGAGAAGAATAATACTCTACACAGCGGAGGGCAAAGATCACCTTGACACCCTGAAATTAGTCGTGGGTCATATTTTGTTAAGAGCGTTACTTCTTTTAACAAGTAATGTTTATAAAACCCCGTCGGCGATACGTCCTCATTTCATGCTGGTTTCCGAGTCATTTATTTGCCGTTCAGTTCACTGAAGAGAACGAACGTAATGTGATAGCTCATAGTGCAGTGCTTCTTGTGCCGCCTTTCTTGTACGGTGGGTAGATACATGTCCTGATGAGACCTGAGAGGCTATTCTGGCCATGTATTCTTACCGTGGATAAGAGGTGCTCTGCGTGTGGCTTGAAGACATGCGAGGGCATGCATTTATTTTTGAGCTCAGACACTCGCTCTGCCATGTCATTGCAGTGACCCTGCTGTAGAGCAACACGGTTCGCACAAAGGGCAAAGCCCTGCCACATCAGGGATTGTGAACCCAGGCCAGCCTGTGCTGCTGCGGAGCATCCCCTGGCTGGAGGGGAAGCCCAGGGCATCCTGCTTCCTGCCAAGTCCCTGCAGGGAACAAGCCCGGCAGACCTAACAGCAGCAAAACCAAAGCGCTTTGGTTGAGATTTTTAGGATTTTCTTTGAAAATTTGCAGAAATGGAATGCAAGTTATAGGTCATTTGCATTTAAAATCCTTCATGTGTTTTCTTTTTGTTAATTGCCTATTTTTTCTGACTTAAAAAACCTAAGAAGTATTTATGCTTGTCTTTCAATAATCAGGAGAGATCTGGCTTAAATAGAAAAATTACAAACCCAATAAAATTAATGGAAGAGCTCTACTTCTCAGATCTCGGAATAACTTCTCATACTGTCCATAGCGATGAGGGAGACAGGAAAGGAGAATGAGCAAAAAAGAAAACAGTGTTTTATATTTGTTGGGGCTTTATAATCAAATCACACTGAAAGCATTTTTTCAAAAGAAAAAGAAAAATTAAAATGGCATTTCTCATTAATAAAAAAATAATGGTGTCTTCTGAAAAGACAAACTTGGTTGTATTTCATTCTTTACTAATTGAAATCACGTGGCTGAAAATTTTGACCTGCAAAATATACAGAATAGACCAAGAGTCACGCTGCATGCTCGCTGTACCTGAGAAATGGAATGAAGTTTTGTTTTGCCCTGCTCTGCTTAAACGTCCTGTCAGGATTCCTCGCATGGCTTTCAGCCATGTGTGCCAGCGTACATCCTTCTCTTCATGTTTAAACTGGGCACTAATTCCATTCTCATTGGAGAGTAAGACTTCAGCAGAGACTCCGTCTCTTCCAGGGTGTAAAATGCTGTGCACGGAGTAGTTTTTATCTGTGACAGTTCTTATAACAATGTTCTTGAAACTTGGATGTTCAAATGATTGAACACTGAGAAGATTGCTACGTAAGAAGTAGCATTTAATTTGGTAGATGTCTGAACATTGCTATGGAGCAGGATTGTTGATGTGCATGTCTAATGCAGGTACATTTTTTCTGAATTGATTTTTAAAACTCTTTGGTTTTTGACAGTAATATCTACTTGGAGATATGTCTATATATCTTAGGAAGTTATCAGATGCGTATGTGAGTCAGGTACTCTTTCATCTTGCTGAGTGCACATGACAACACTCGGAGAAATCGAAGGGAGTTTGGGAGTTTTTAACTTGCCATCACTGGGGCCGCAGGCAGGTTTGAGATGCCGAGGCCAAGACTTCAGCAGGATACAAAAGTGAATGGACGTTTGTATGAGAATGAGACCGTACAGTGTGTCAAACATAAAATGTATTTTGTGTGTCTTTAATATGAATAGCAAGTTTAGACTTGAGAACATGCAGTAATATCTATGGGCAGCATAGCTACCTGTTCCATGAGAGACCTTTCGTCGGAAGTAGCTGGTTTTGTGTGCAACTGGATTGGAAAACTGGAGCAGGTATACTGGGGCACAGCACTTGCCCTCTTCCAGGAAGTTTCAGCTGGGGTAGAAAGGGCTGTCTCTTACCCAGCGTTAGTAAGTAGTGTGGAGGTGACCTGGAAAATGGCTGTGGACCGTCAGCTGCAAATTAACGGCTGAATTATTGTCTTGGTCGTTTCACTTTCCTGTGCCGTCAGTTCACTCTGTATGAAGTGCGTCAGCACGGGTGACTTCCCCTTTTAGGAGAACATTTACCGGGCAAAACCAGCCAATGCAGCATTGCAGCGCCGAAGGAAATGACTGAATGAACTGAAGTGCTCCTCCATTCTTTCCTTCCCTCGCCCAGTCCTGGTGGTGGTGCTCAGAGCTCAGTGGTGTAAGTGTACGTATGCTGTGTCTGGACATGAAACTTCTCCACTAAGCCTACTAGACACGCTCTAGTTTGCATCTGTTTTTCAGTCTTTCTTCCCTGCTCTTGGGTTTGCAGGTATTTCCTGAGAATGTACTCGTTTCACTCATTGTACAAAGTTCCACTGAAATTCAAGCTTCCCTAGGCTCTGTAAAAATCCTGGCCAGTTTATCTAATGAAGGATAAGTAAGAAATCATCAACAGTTTTCATTACAGTTAATAGAGACTAAACTTTCATGAATGGTTAGTTCAGATTCTTGTGGTTTGCTCAGGTTCGGATACTCTACCCAGCAATGATAGCCGCTCCCACACTCATTATTAGTCTGTGCAGAAACCCCGTGCCTTTGCGCACAGCTCTCAGTGGGAACACGCTATAAATCCAGCCTCAACGCCTGCCAGCTGTCTCGGCAGCCCCTTCAACAGCTTTGTATTCTGTGGCTCCGTTCTTCATCCCCTGCAGGTTCATTAGTGTTGGGGGCTCCTGCTATATAAGGGTTTGTACCTAAGCCCAAATTTGTCCCCTAGCCCAGCGCAACCTCTCTGTGGACTTTGCTGTTTTGGCGGTAGCGTGCACAGGTTTTAGTGAACACGCCGCATTCTCCAAGGCCGTCTCCAGAGAGGACCTTTCAAAAAGGAGCTTGGAAGTGATCGCCTGACAGAACTCCACCCAGCCATGGCTCTGCGCTGTACCCAGATGCGGTTTCTGTGCGAAGTCCTTTCATCCGCTAGTCAGTCCAGCCACTGGGTGAAAGCCACTCTGCTCCCATTTGAATTGGGGGCTTTTCAAGTCATCTCATGTATTTTATTTCTACTCTGATGATTACATTTTTATTCATTCTGTCTTGAAAGACACATTGCCTATTGTAATTGCATGTCCTTTCCCTTTTTTTTTCCTATGAGGACTTCATTTACTTAGAAATAGTAAATATATTACAAAGTAAAAGTCAGCCAGCTGAGGGCTTGGCAGCTACAGCGTCCAAAGCACCAGGAATATGGGGAAAGAAAACATGGTGGCAAAGAAGAATAAAGAAGTGACTCTGTATTGTAAAGTGTTGCAAACAGAAACAGTTCACATTCCCCCTGCTGCCAGCGTGTATCATTCAACGGCAAATCAATACCACCCAATGGCGAGGGGTTCTCCTTCTTCGTTCTCGTCTGTGCAGCTCATCGTGGCGCTGGGAGAGCAGCAGCGGTGGGAAAAGGCAATGAGTTTTACCAGGATTATGTTGTAGCTGCCCCACCCTCTTTCCAAAAAAAAAAATTCACAGGGACTTCGGGGCTTTAATTTTGTTTCTTCCGGAATCAGAACACAGGCATCTGTTTTCTCCCTTGCTGCTTTGTATTCTTCCCTGGCTGCTCCTCCCATCGTGTTGCTGAAGGCTATCTTGTTCTCTTGTTTGCTTCGTGCTTTAATTTCCAGGGGCTTTGCCGTAATGCTGTAGTGTGTCAGCACAGGACGGTTACCTACCATTCCCAGGGCAGGGGAGGTGGGAAGGAAAAAGACCCCATAGCGGTTCTGAGTGACAGCGGTCTGCGTTAGAAACCCGTCTATTCAATCACTGCATTGAACACGGGCAGATCTTCATCAAAGGCAGCTCCCAGAGAGGTTGCTTACTTTGAAGGAAATACATTAATTAAAGCACTCTACCAAATAGTGGGTGGAGAAATGCCTAACATTTCAGCTAGATATTATGCTACGCTGGGCACTTTTTTGACCTTCATCTCCAAATGGTAAATGGAAATGCCATTTTGAAAGCCTGCGTGTGTACTGGTAGCACAACTTGATTGTTTCCTCTGCAGTTCTTCCCAGGGAAAAAAAAAAAAAAAAGCTGCAAAAATATGATACTGTTACCATATTTGCAGCTGAGGCTGTTTAGAGCCCAGCAGACTAACATTAACAAATGATGATAATTAGGCTTGATTTGCATATTAAAAATGTCTTAATTAAACACCAATTCTGTAAACGTTTAAAGGCTGTAATCGATCTTTTTGCAGGCTCTCTAGGTTATTTATATGATCTAATAAAGGCTAGAGGCTTTGTTAATGAGACCTCTATTTCCTAACTTGTATGTGTCAATGAGATTATTTCAGTGACAATTACAGAGCAGAGTGCCCTTAATAACTCACAAACCCTGAACGATGGCATTCTTTTGTCTGAGGCTACGTACATGATAGAACTCCTTTAATGGGAACCTGCTGGTTACATTTTCTTTCTGCTCACATAGGGGCCCATGCCACAACCTTTACTAGGGAAAAATCCCAGCAAAGATATTTCACGGGGAGTTTTTGTCAATGTAAAATCAAGCTCGCGTTGTCCTGTGAGCTGTTTGAATAATGGACCTAGTATTTATGCAGCGTTGAGCTTAGTCATAATACATTTGGGCCCACATCTAATACTGGCAACTCTGACAGGCTGAACTTTGTAAGAAACTTTTTTAATTTAAGAGGTAATGTAATCATGCTGTAATTTTACAAGAGGTCTCTGAAAAGGCTTCCAGGAGTTTTACTTCTCTTCAGTATCTCTACGATCTTGTGCCATGATGCGAGCATCTTGGGAAAGCGGTGCTAAAACAGTTGAAGTGCTCTTGAATGTGTCCTTGTGGTGTAAGTGTAAGGCAATGACAAAAAGGATGATGCCTTTTCACACGGTATCTGTATTTCAGCTAAACAAGAGGCCAGAAATGTGTGAGGCCCATAACATGTAAAGCTTGCAAGTTTATGGGACAAAGTCTGCCTGTCCCTAAACGTAATGGAAGTTAAACATCATATTATTGAGATACTGAGATAGAAATTAAGTAGTTGTGCTTTCAGTGCAAAATAAAACTGAGGCGTCCAGCAGACTTACTAAAAATTGTAAATATTTCCAATGCTACCCAGACCTTCCTGCTTTGCTTTCTCTTTCTCTAGAAGATCTCACTTTGGAAATACTGGTTTTGAATACTTGAAAAATGCTGAATTTGAAATTGCAGAAGATTAAGAATATTTTTGATAGGCATTTACACTCCTTTTTTCTCCTTTCACTCAGGAGTATGTATGCAGGATCTGGACACGGTGATTGTAAGAGTTCATTTCAACGTTTTCTCCTCTTCCACTGGTGATTTTTTCAAATTTTGAAATCTAAAGACTTTTTAAAATGAAATTGTTGGGGGGGGGGGTGTTTTGGTTTTTTGATATTTTTTAATTTCTTTACTTCAGTGACTTCTCTTTCCAGTGAAGAACTTCTTCAGTGTTTCTAGCCAAACAGTCTGGGTTCTCTTCTCTGGTCTCCGTCCCTCAGGTCAGCAATACTGTTATTCCCAAAGCGGCAGGTGTTGGGAACACCAGATCGTGGTAAGCAAGTGATGTGCTTCCCATTTCTGTCCAGATCCTCATTTCTTTGCCAAGAGCCGTGCTCTAGGAACTAGGCAATGCCTTCCTGTTGGTCAGTGGAGAAGATGGGGAAGAGCCTCACATCAAGAGTGCTCTTCAGCAGTTGCAGGTTAACCGGAGAGAACTGCAGACACATTCTGTTAAGTTCGCCCTTTTCTGGTTTTGTCTCATTTTGGTATTTTTCTCTGCGCATCTGCCATTTTAAATGTGGTTGAGATTCATTTGATGAACACTGACTGCCAGACCAAAATTCACCGTGTGAATGCAGGAGGGTTACAAATTCATTGATACCAGCAGAAGTAAACACTCTCCAAATGGCTGCCAGACAAGTGAAAACTTTGATCTTACTGGCTTCCTCTTGATTGATCCCGACTCTTTGAAGAGAAAAAATTCTTCAGCTTTTCCTTGTTTTCTTATTTTTAAAAGCTTCTGGGCCACCTTATTTGTCTTACTTAATAACCACAATTGTGTATGTACCTGCTTTCACCTCTATACTGCCTTTTGCAGTTAAAAACAGTTTCTCCTTGCTCTTCTTGGGAAAAAAACACGTGTTCTGGTGTGAATTCACATCAGGCAACAGTTTGCTATTTGGGCCAAAACTAAGCTTCAGGTTTTAAGAGCACTAAAATCCCTCAAAGTAATACTTAACTTCTCATCTTCAGCTCAGCTCAGAAGATGGTGCATCATGTTGCCTTGATCAGCTGATGATTTCTTAAGACTTTTGTTACTGGAGCAGAATCGGACTAGCAGGTGCAGAAACACCACTTGAGTGCAGACCTAAAGACGGTGCACAGGAGTGGTAGATTTGGACGGGCAGAAGCTGAGCTATGTACAAGTAAACAGTTTCTCATGCCTTTTGTAGTTGTCTTGCAGGCCAGACGCTGTTCCTTTCTGAACAGAGGAAAAGTAAAAACTTCCCAAGCATGAAACTTAAATTTCAAACCCTCTACCTTTAGAAGTGGGAAGGAAGAAAGGGTTTCCCATGTAGCCCTGTCACGTTTTCTCATATATAATTAAATTATGTATTCATTGTTTCGTTCTGCTTTCATGTAATTTCATGTTCAAAGCCAACAGAAAATCTTTTGTATTTCTTTTCTGTGCCGTCACTGTACTCATAACTTTCCCAGTTATATTCCACCAGCAACTTCTGCTCATTTATAATTTATCTTTTTGATCTTTTTTACATTAAAGCACTAGAGCTCATAATTCTTAATGTTAGACAGTCCTGCTAGGTTTCTGTCATTCACACTTTACTCTCCTGAACACAGTTGGTACGTGTTGCGGAGTTTTGGAAGACCAAGTTAATTTCAAGTGAACTCTGGTTGTGGTGACAATGGGCCGCCCCGTTCCGTTTCTCGCCCGTATCCTGCATCGAGAAATCTGCAGTTAATGGACTTCAGCATAGGGGATTTCCCTGGCCATCCCTGCTCTGGCACCGCTAATGCTTCCCTCCTGGAACATTTAAACTGCAGCAGTCACGCTGGGTAGGAGGAACGCAATTACTGAGTGTGGCTTTTTTGGTGCTGACAGGGTGATGTATGTTCACCTGCCTTACGAATCCTTATTAAGATGCAGTAGCTTCTGTTACTGAAGCCGTATGCCAATACCAACCAGGGGAATAATATACAGGTCTGCTTTTAGTGAAAGAATTTCAATATCTTTGAGGGGTTTTTTTTTCCTATTTATTTTCTTTTAAAGGCATGACAGGTCCAGCAAAGATGTTTCTTCCTCCCCTTTCCTGGGTGGTCTGTCATGGCTGCGCTGGTGAAACTGTGCTTGTGTGTGATCTCTCCAAGCAGAGGTGACTTTTCTCTCTCTTCACAGAAGCAGCTACAGGAAGGTATCCCCTTGCTATAAAACCTTTTTTCCTCCTTATATAGTTAGAAGTTTGATGCCTCTTACAGGAGTTTAGTGAGGAGAGAATCCCACATGGGCATGTCTGTTTAAATACCGCCTGTGGTTACACATTTCTGCGGAGTGCAGTACAAAAATCCAAGTGTCAGAAGACAAAAAGATAATTCACTTTCATCTTGAGAACAAAGCTGAACAGAGGAGCTTTTTTCAACTTTTTTAATTCGTGAAACATTTATCTTAGAGTCAGGTTATACTACGCTGGCAAGAATATAATCTGTCAGCATTTCTACTCTAAACTTCTGTCTTTACTGTTTTCTAGGAGAGCCTTAGAGGTTCACTTTAAATAGATTTAGCATACAAGGTCTTGGCTTAGAAACACACTTTTCCTCCCAATTAAGAAAAATGAGCATGACTGCTTGTTCAGTGCAAGAGACAGACTAATGCTGCGTTCAGGTGAAAGGTCAGATGCAGGAAAGGTAGGTAATTCAGGAGTGTCCCAGAGCAAGGTTCCTTTAGGTTTTTCCCATGTGTTTAATAGCAGGTGTTAATACCTCTGAAGTGAAAGGAAAGCTGGGCTGTGATCAGAAGCACGGCGTTAGGCTTAGCTGGCAGGCAGAACTCTTATTTCATGTTTCTATTACCTATCAGCTCTAGAAAAATGCTGTTTCCCAAGTTTTTAATATTTAACAGTATGAAAGTTATTATTTAAGTTAACATTTTAAAGAGATTCAAAATTATCGTTCATTTCTTTAGGAAGATAAAGTTTAAAAAAAAAAAACAAATCCAGGCTCCACTCAAAAAGCTGTCTGTGAGAAAGGGAGGTCACCGTAACAGCAAAGAGCCCAACAGCTGATGTGCTTCACCGCTGGTGTGCATACCTGCCGCTGTGAATCCTTGTGTAATAAGGCACACAAATGACTGTTGCAAGATAATTTTTATTCCCCAAATACAGGATTACAAAACGTCTGAGTAATGCCCTGGCCTTACCCTTGGTCTAAGATCAAGAAAGAGTCTTCTCCAGAAAGAAGACTGTTTCCCCCAGGAAAAAAATTCCAAGAGAGAACAGAAGCAAACTCCACGCTTGAAGGTTACGTGTTTGAGCTTATAGAGTAAAACCTGTGATGACAGATGGTAAAATTGTTTTCCAAATGTGTTCACTGCTTACTGTACAGATACTGTACATCGTGTGCTCATAAGCGCCTCTGAGAGAGCAGCGGGGCGATGGATGCGTTTTTGCCTTGCTTTAAGTGGTGCCCTCTGGATGAGACAGGATGGGGCAGATGGGGAAGAGAGCGGCTCTCGCTGCGAGCAGCTGGGCTGGCCTTGCGGGGGACGTGCACAGACTTTGTGTGATGCAGGAAATTGCTGAAGTGAGTTATTACGAGCTGGGCTGAAAGGAAAGATTAGAAGAAAGGAGCCGTCTTGCAAAGGTAGAGGGGAGAGGTGTTTTTAGACTCTCCTTCAGTGTTTGTGTTTACCTGTCATATCCCATGAAAAGGAGTTTTCTGCCTTTAACAAATACCTTGTTATAGCTGGTGCTATAGAGATCCACATCCCTTTTGATGTTTCCAGTGCACCTACTTCAAGGCAACAACGCAGGCGATTCCCCTGCGGTGTGGAGTGACTTCAGAGCCCTCAGTTCTGCTGGGTATGTCACGTTTCCTCCAGAGCTTGGTAGTGCCTTGCTGACGGGAAGCACAGGTAGACCGAGCAGACAGCCTGTGTCATGAATGAGGCACGGATCTGAGCAAGAGTCATGCTTTAGTATTGCACGTTGCTGTAACAAGGGAAGCCCTTGGCCGTAGTCAGCAAGGGAGATTGAGGGAAAGGTTAGACCTTCCCCTGCGAGTCAACAGCCAGTAGTCACGGTACGCTTAACGTGACACTCGCTTTAGGAAAAGTTCAAGTCTAGTGAAGTGAGCTTGCTAAGCATTACATTATTTGACTTTCTGGAAGAATTTTACCTAAGTAAGATCAGAAGTTTGATTCAAGATACTATTTTTCCCCCCAAATAAAATTAAACCTTTTATGAAAAACTGTTGGGAAGTTTTATTTGTTTTTAATACAGAGAACGAGGTGAACAGTTCCACTGTTGAGTGGAATTGAACACTTTTCTTAGTCCAGTCCTTCTGAATGAACATATTTCTCTGAGTTAATTTCTAAATGAACCATGAAATTACAAATAAATCTCTTATCTGAACACTGCTTAGATGAATCTCCTACTAGGATGTTATCTAAAAGCTCATATCGTATCAAACTAATAAAGATAATTACATATTGCACCTAGTATATCACACTCGGCTTGATCTAATGGATTTGTTGTCTTAATTTTGAACTCTGGCAAAGTAAATTTTTTCAGGTCAGACTTCCATGTATTGCAGGGCATTCAAAATCAAGAAAAAATAATCAAAACAGCAGAGTTTAAAAAACATCAGTAGTTTTTAAGTGATGCTCAACAGTTTTTGGCTGCGTGTTTTCTCCAGAGGTGGGTGAATTGTGGCTTGTTAGATTTGGGAGGTTTTTTTGCTGTTGCTGCTAAACTGGTAGATGAAATAAGATTCAACCCCTGTGTTACATAGTTAATGGTTGAGGTTAATTCTACCAGTGCAAAAAAGATGTAGTATGTTACTTATATATTAGTATATATTAAGCCTCCCTTGTCTTGCCCTGGTACTTGTATATCTGTGTGGGCACAACAGGGAGGATTTACAGCAGGATTTCACTATTGATTCTGAAATCTTGGATTTTTATCCTGAGAAAGGAAGAACAAAAGATCATTTGCATTTAGGTTTCTCGTTTAACTACTTCTGCAACAAGATTACTGTTCATGGATCCATAGTTCCAAAGGTCAGGCCGCTTTTCTACAGTACTAGATTGCCTTTTTAAAAAAAGAAATGTTTTCTCTCTCTGAAGTATTTTAGATAGCTGCTGTCCAAGGCAGGCAATTAATGTCTGTGTTCAGTGGAGGCTGAGAGGTTGATAGGCTCCATAACGTAATGCCGTGGTGTTTCTAACCGCTGATGCTAATGCTAATTTCTGGGTTTCAAACTGGAAAATGATGTGTGTGCGTGTATGGATAATCATTTAAAAAAAACCCCAAAACAACAATGTAGAGCACGTGATATTTTTTCTCTGAATGTTGCCATTATCTGTTTATTTTCTGCAGAGGAAGAGTGTGTCATTATTAATGTAATTGTGCAGTAGCTCAAGGAATGAATAGAACTGAGATTTCCTCCATTAATATTTTAATCAAGACCTGATGACTCAGTTAACAATAATAATGTATTCTCCATACTTTCCTGCCCTTTATACTGCTAGAGTGTCATATGCGAGGAGACTGGATAGACCCCATGGGTTAAATGTAGAAAAAACGGGCCTTTTTGCAGCGTTCTGCTCTCATGTTTTGCCGTTTCTCCGACTCTCGGTTTGTGATAATGTTATCTCTGTCAGCGGGGTAACGGTCAGTGCGACCTGGAAGGTAGCAGCGAAGGAGCGTGATTTCCCCTAAGACAAACTCCTCCTTTTTCCTCTGCTTTTTGCCTTGCGAGACAAAACCCAGACGTTTGCCCTGCTCATCCTGAGCCTTAAAGAACTTCAGTTAAAGGGCAGATGTGTACAGCTGGTTCCTGGATGACAAGAAGCTGTTAGTAAGCCAAGGAGCATGCTCCAGTGAAATTGCCCTGAAGAAGAGATGCTCCAGACCTTGATCCAAGGGAGATGAAGCTGGAAGGGGGACACCCTGTTCGGTACCACACTGAATGAAGCAGGGGTCCTGGTGCTGTAGCAGGAGATGATTTTATAATTAAAGACTGAAAAGCAGAATGCATGCGCATAAGGGGTGTCATTAACTTACTGCTGAGCTCTTGGTGCTGAAAGCTCAGTGCTGTCTTAACATGTGCTCTGCTCCAGAGAATATTTATTACTGCTTGATTTTGCTGGGATGTTACAGCTAAATCGTAAGCTTTCCAGCTTTATTTTTATGGCATCTGTGTCTGCAAAACTCAGATTTCCTGGTGTTGGTAAAGAAAACACTAGCTGTGCGTTGAATAGAAATAAAGTGGTACTTTGGAAATTAAGTTCCGGCAACAGCATTGAGCAGCACTTTACAGAACCATTGCCTCTGTCTAGCTTGTATTATCATTACTGTTATTACTGTTATTAAATGTGTAAGGTGGTTTATACTGAATGGACTTACGGAAAGGAGATCGGGAAGTTCACACTCATTTTGTGGCATGGCACCCATGCAGATTGGGTATTTTGGGGTTGTGATAGCTGATTTTTCTGCATTTATGGAAAGATTACTGTGTATATATGGGTATTTGAGAGTGTCTGAGGGTAAATACTGTGCCCTGCTGAGCAACAGCGGTTATTTTACAGGAGCTGTTATTTACACGCAGAACACGCACCAACATTTGGTTTGTCACCGTGGACTGGGTGCAACTGGTACTGTTGCTAAGCCACAAGGTAGATTTTATGTCCTTGAGATTTTTTCTTGCTGGACTGCTCGTATGTGTTTGGTTCTCTTTGTCTTCTATTACATTACCTTTAACAAATTTAATTTGTCTGTCAGTGTCTTGCGAATTTAGTGTCATCACATATTCTATTCCAGCAGCGCATTTATAATTGGATAATAATTATTTAAATTTTCTTTTTATCAGGATTTACTGGTTCATATTTTATTGCTTAGAAATCAGGGAGATATGCAAGTTATTTGAGTGAGGGGGTTTTTAGCACTTTTCCCCCCTGTAAATCTGTTGAAAACTGTGGAGGACTCAAGAACTGTGCTCTGGCAACCTTTTTAAGCCTTAAGGAGATGGTGTGCTTTCCCTTTAAAGATAGTGGATTGCTTTTAATAGTGCAGAGCCTTTTTTTCTTGTGTATTTGTCTTGCCATCCTTCCATGGGAATAATAGTAATTTCCTAGTTTGATCTCACTAGTATATGTGGCCTTGAAGCAGAGACTGCTTCGAGACAGAAAGGTAAATGAAAAATACAATAAGATACAAAACGGTGCTTGCCAAAGTAGCCTGCTGCCTTTTTTTGGTGACATTTTATAAATAAAAGGAATTCTCTGAAGCATTAAATGCTGGGTTTTATCAGAAATTTGTATTCTAATGCCATATGAAGAAGTCTGAAAAGAGTCTCCTTGGTCTCTGCATACAGGCGAAAGATCACATGCAGGAGAAGGTAATTTATTTCTAGACTTTTCAAGCAGTTTCTTACAATTAAAGAGAATTTTTTTATTCTCCACTACTTGGAAGTGGAGGGAAGTTTTCGTATCTCACTGTCTGAGAACTGTCTTCTAATTTCCAAGTGAAATTTATCTGCACATAATGAATACTCCTATGTTCCTGCGTCAACACTGCTCTTCAGCTTCAATAGCTCTTTTTCCTCTTTGCTCTTAACCCCTGAGATATTGACAGTAGCAATCTAATCCCCTTTAACTGCTGTTTTGTTGGACTGATTTCTCCTAAATGGTCCGGAGATGTAATACGAGCTACACAGTATTATCGAGTAGTGTGCCTCCAGAATTACTTCGTGGTCAAACACTACTAACTATTTTCCTGCGGGGACTTGTTGCAAGCAGTGAGAATATACTGATAAAGCATGCTGATGGTAAAAATGTAGGATGTTTCTTCAGTGAAGAAGAGAATTCAAAAATCTTACGTCAGAGTAGGACTGATTTTTTTTTTTTTAAGGGGATTGGGAAAACAAAAGTGGAATTAAGCTGATGTTGTAAACTCTAAAAGCATGACAGAGGTATGATGTTACCCCTGCTCCTGAGAGAGTGATTCAGGCTGGAATAAGTACAAAGAAGGACTACTAGGATGAGTAGAACTTCAGGTGTTGGGTTCGGGTTTTTTCATCTCTCCAGAGAAATGCAACAAATTGTCTTTCAGTTCCAGTGTCAATAAAATGTGTTCTTAGAGTGAAAACTTGTTCTTCAGGATATAATTACACTGTTCAACGCTGGGTTTCGCTTAATAGAAAATATTTTGTTACTGTTACCCGTGAAACCAGTGATTTTTTACAACAGAGAATTGCATCTATTTTTAATACCTGTCTTCCCATCCTGAAGACTGGGGGTATTTTAGCAGGAGATCCTGTGGTTGGACACCTCCTATACTGGGAGAACAATTCAGATATCAGTGATGACGTCTGACATATGTTACTGCGCTATGTAGGTCACTTACGGCCTAATGTGGAAGATGACAAAAGATAATTAATTTTGATTTCATGCTTGTGATTCCGTAAGGAAGACTTCAGTGGTGTGTGTGAAATATCACGGGACTGAATCACTGCCTAAGGACAAGAGCTCAGTCTTTTGGAAGCAGTGATTACACCTTCCAATTTAAACCCTTCGGCGAGGGAGGTAGCTTGTTTGGGGTTTTTTTTGGTGGTTTTGAATGCACTTTTTCTGCTAGCTATTATGTGAAGTAAAGAAATATATCCTTAGTAACTGTGAGAAATGTGTTCCTCTTCTAGCAACCAGGAGCTGTTTTTTAGCACACCAAGTGCCTTGGTTTGCACACAGCCGTAAAATCAAGGTCTTTCTGTTTACTGGGGTATAGAATAATTTATATCACTATAACTTATTTAATTGCTTTATTTTTATGTTTAATTCCTAGGGTCTCTGTGTTCACACACTCTGTGGTCACCTGTATTCCTGAAATCATGCTACATTCAACACAGAGGTAAGTTCATTTCTGAATTTCTTCTTCTTTTTTTTTTTTTTTTTGGTTATTGTTGTTAATCATATATTCCTTTCTCTAGGCAATACTGTCATGCATTTTGGTGGAATAAATACCTCTGTGGAGGAATCCTCAATTCTCTCCTGGCCACGCTGCTCTTCAAAACTGGTGTGGAAGTGGTGATGACTTCTGCTACCACTGGCATTCTTTCCTCTCAGGGACCGTCCTTCCTGAAAAATACCTCAGTCGTGTTCCTGCTCCCTGTGCTGCCACTGCCACTTTCATTACAAGCAGAGCAAGGTATTAATTTTTACTGTAGCAAGTCCTGAATACTCTCCTCTTGTTCAGTATCAACTACTGCTTTATCAACTGCTTATGTCAACCCTGTGTGTTTGTGCGTCAAACCGTAGGGGTGGGCGTAGCAGGACATGTGGGATAAGCTTATATCAAGGAGCAGAACAGGGTTTCCCAAGGCATCATAATTCTTTCTGGGCTGCGTGTTAAGTATCTGTGTATTTGACAGGCACAACCTACCTCTCAGTGTTTTGAAACACTGTGGTGTAGAACAAAGAACATTTAACAGTGGCCAGAACTGTGAAGGAAATACTACAGTAATACTACAGCACTGTCTTTAACGTGAGTTGAGTATTTACAAAGAGCCTCGTGCTCAGATGTGACCTTAATGATTAACAGGAAGCTGAAAGTCGTATGTGCTGATAATCTTCCAGATAAGCATGTTATTTTGATAAAGAATATTATAGTTGGCATTAAACTCTAGACTAAAATCACTGGTTGACATTCTCAATGATTGAATTAGTAAAAAGGGAAACATCTAGCACAGCATTGATTAAACTGAGTGAGGAGTATAATTTCAGAGGCTGTAATTGCAGTTATATGAATTAACTCTGGAAAGACCAAGTAGTTGGTCCTGAGTTGTGCAAGTTACAGTTGGTCAGATTGGTTGGCTAGCAAAGCACCAGAGAACTGTTTTCTTACCCTCTAGTGCTTGCCCACTAAGAAATTAAAATATTCCACCCTAAGCAAGCTGATTAAGGTGTCTTGAGTGACAATTTTCATGTTAAAAGATGCATGTTTTATGAGGAAAGAGGGTTTTTTTATAGTATTTTCAACACTATTTTCATGGAAAAGATTTTGGAGATTGACCATGGACCGTTTGGACAAAGATGCAACTGCAACTCCCTTCCAGAGCGGCCAGCAGAAAGCCTAATGATTAGACCTGGCCAAAGAAGCTTTGCAGCCAGGCAAAGATTTGTTGGAAAAATCTGGTTTCTTAAGTCTGAAATGGCAAAATGGAAGGCTGATGGTTGACAGAATCCTACCTGGTTTCTTTTTTTTCCTCTTGTTAGTATCATAATGTCATGGGTCTACAGATCCCCTGCTTTGTCAGAAGTCTTGTCTATAGGGTCAGGCTCTGTGGGTGCAGTGCTGTGATGGTCAGAGATCCCCAGAGAGTCACTCCTTTTTCTGCTTAGATTATAGGTCAGTTTAAGTAGGCTACTTACTGACTTCAGTGGGCTTGTGATAGTTGGGTCTCAGCAGTTTTGAAAGAACATGAAATTCTAATTACACAATGTCCTGTAGAGAAAATACAAGAACAAAGAACAAACTTTGCAGTTAGATCAGAGAGCCATCCAGGCAGAGTGTTCAGAAGTTAAGGGATATTAAGGAAGAAGGAAAAAAAAAAAGAATAATGCATCTCTACGAATTGAATAAATCCTCATTAAACTGTGTGAAACTGCTAAATCTGAGTTATTTACTATACCATGCTTTTGAAACTGTAGTTAATAGATTTTTGTTAAGTGGGCAACATTTACAGCCAGAACTCTTAATAGTGCTCCGCTTCCATAATTAGCCATTTCTCTATGGAACATAACTGCCAGTTTGGCACCCGAAATGCGGCAGTTTGTTGGAGGCTGCTTTGCTGGGACACCAGCTCTCTGGAGCATCTGGCGAGTAGTCACATTGCCCTGACAGAAACTTCTGTAGTTGTGGGTTTGTCAGATAACACTTTCAGCAGGGTATAAATTCTGCGGGTTTCCAAGTTGGTTCACTGCCTGTGGAACGTTTCAGAAAATTTGAGCAAAATCCATATAGCTGCTTTGGAATTGAAGACACAGAAAAATGCATCTTTCCTCCTAACCATGAATGTTACCGTCCCTTTTACTCCCATGTCCCCATTACACAACTAACTTTGTAGAGAAAAACATTCCAGATGTTTCTTTTCCACCAAGAGCTAAGCCTTTGAGTAGAAACACTTGGGTGTGCTTGTAAGGATGCTTTTTTAGAGGCTACCGTGTGTGCTCCAGTTCTTTTCAAAGGCTCTGAGTCCAGTAAAAGATACATGTGAACACACTTTACCGGGGAAAGCAGAGATACTCACTCTAGGGAAACCCAAGTGAGGCTGTACCTAAGAGGCAAAGTAATTTTCACAGTTTTTGAGTGATGCCGGCATTTGAGGTGACCCTATTTATTTGTTGGATTCCATATGATTGCACAAATGTAGGCTCCTGGTGGGAAAAAGGTGGTGGAGGGAGCCCCATCACTAGCAAAGTGCCTACATCTGGATGTCAAAGCAAGGATGGCCAAGTGAGGTCTGGCCCTCTCCTTCTGTCTGGTGGAGAATTATGCAGAGGAAATTATGCATCTGCACAAGTAATGCAAAGATGAAAAATCAAACCACAAACGTTTTTACCTTGCTACATGTTTTTGAACAACAGCTGGGGGAAAACAGTGCTGTTTCATACAGTAGAATTCATATAAGGAATTTTTGGAATGCAAAATATTTTTGGAATTTGAGTTTATATTATGTAAACCTAAAAGACTGTAAAAAAATGTGCTTGATAGCAACTGCTCAATTCTACCTCCCCAAGCCAAAATGTGAGCAGCATTTAGGTCATTCTTTCATTGATTTACTGAAGGACAAATAATGTCAGACAGTTTTTAAACAAAAACAAAATTTCAATTTTGTTTACCTCTTCAGCAGTCCAGTTGGATGTCAGCTACCATTTACCTGGGCCAATAATATTGATATTTGATGTCAGTTCTTATTCATTACCGTACCCAAATGATGCAAAAGTCAAATCTTTCAGATGTTTCTATGGATGGCCAAATAAAACCAGGGATGTCTGACTGCATCTAACAGAGACAAACAAGAAAAGAACAGAATACAAAACAAAAAACCCTATCTGGTCTTATGGTATTTATGTATTCAAAGTGTTCACCTTTTTGCATAAACTCAAAGCCAGTTACTGACAAAGGTTACCTAGTAATATCAGACGTGTGCAATTATACATGCAAAAGGGCTAATAGGTTCTTCCTCTGTTTTATTTCTGTCTCCATGCATAAGAAATATAATTACAGAACTGAATTACATCTTAAATACAGATTTTAGTACCATTAGTTAACCATTTTCAGGCCATCGAACGTTGTTAGAAGTAAAAAAATAAATCTGTTCTATCTCTGTGCCATGGCAAAGAACAAAATCTGCATCAGAATACCCTCATTTCACTTGTTGGCAAAAAGCTCTTTCTAATAATAGTGAAACTCTCAGGAAACTGTGCTAGAATCCACTTCCACATCCATTCTCTGTAATACTCATGTTACTCCCTATTTTTGGAAGTAGTTTTCCTGGAATCCTCTCTTCCCTTGGCCAGGCATACTGTTTAATCACTTCCCCTCATCTCGGATGCTGTTGTAATTCACAGACCCCTACAGTTAGCATGAACTGAAACCACTCTAGAAGAATCGGGTAGATCCATCTTTATTTTGATCAGTTTAAATATTCTTGCTATCCAACTCTGCTACCAGAGTCTTAATATAGTAGGCTGGGTAAAAAAGTAAGAATGTCTCTAGCAGATATCCCAGAAGTAAACAAATTCTCCATCGCTTTCTGTGAGGCAGCTCCAGTACGTATGGACTTGCCGGACTGTTCAGAAGGCCAGGGAAATGCGTGATGCACTGGTGTGTGTGGGGGTGGCTCTCGCCAGGTGTTTTATTCCTGTGTCCTTGAGAAAAGAGACAGTCTCTTAGCAAAGGTGCTTCAATGGGACTGAGAAAAATCCGAGCCTGATTTTTACACGTTACACCTTGTCTGTGTTGTTCAGTTTCCCATCACCATTTCTAGGTTCTTATCAAAGATCATTTGCAAAGAAGAACTTGGTAGTAAGTGTCATACACCTCAAGAATTCAATGACAGAGAAAAATATTTTTTTTCTTTCATGCATAGCAGATGATGGTGACCAGGCAGCTTTCAGTGTCAGTGTTTAAATGCACCGACTTCCGTTAGAGTTCTAAATCAGGCAAAATGCAGTTCCTTCGCTGTCTTAGTTTGGAAGAAATTTGACTTCCTGGATTATTTGTGCATCAATTTCCCAATTATAATTTCTTCTGGGGAAAAAAAAAATCTGTTAGTCTTGAAGTTTAAGTCAAGGCCCAAGTTGCCTTCAGGAACTTGGGATTAACCAGCCTTTCTGTTCTCCCCAGTGTAATTCATTTGTCTGAGATTTTAAACCCAGTCCTGTCAAGATTACTGTCTCTGAAAATAGTCACAGGTCAAGAAGATTCAGGTTCTTCTTTTTTAAGCATTCTACACTTGGTATTATGAGAGGTGAGGTTAGCTCATTCTGCCACAGGACCTCTCTCCTCCAGCCTCAAGGTTTAAATCTTTTCTTTCATCTTCCACGTGTGTGGAGGGGGGCTGTGTCAATTTTTTTTTTTAAATCCAGGAAACTCTGGTGCTCTTTGTGGTCACCATGCAGGTACTCTCAATAAATCACTAAGTGTCTTGTAACATTCAGCCAAACAAACGTGAAGGAGCTTAGATTTGAGAAGACCCTCTTTTGCTCTTCTTCCTCATGGTAAGGTCTTGGAAGGTGTTTCATACCCATCAAGAAGAGGAAAGCAAAGAATCTTACTGCAGCGCTGATCATTGCTGAAAAAGCTGCAGCCCCATGTTCTCTTTTCTTGCTCCACCATAGAAAAAATGGAACATAGTTTATCCCACCAACCATATTTGTAGAGACATCACTTTCAGCCTTCTCAGTCACCGGGCATTACAAGGTGACTGTCTGGCTCTCTGCAGGTTTTACCTTACGGCCTCACGTTCTGTAAGAGCGGTGTTCCCACCTGGTCAGCGCTTTCAGCCCTCTCTTTGCCGGATGCCGGTAGTTCGGTATGGTCTCGGTGCCGTGGGAGCAAGACATCCCTCGGGTTACTGTGGTGTCCACTAGCACCTGGACCCTCTACAAGTTAAAGCACTGAGGTATGCCCTGATGGCTGCAAGTCTCTAGTCATGATCACTGAGACTTCTGTGCTCCAGAAGCAGACCACGTGGAGATGGTGTAGGTGAGGAACGTGGGGTAGGAAGCAGGGCAGGTGTCTGCCATGGTACTGTCTCATCCATTTTGAACCAGCAGTAAATGAAGTATTTAACTTTTCTAACTGAGGCTTTTAATCAGATTTTGCTCTCATTTAAATATTCGCATATGATGAAGCTTTGTCTCAACTCTTCATGATAAAAATTTGGGGTATTACATAGACATTTGGATTTTAGACAAATCTGTAAAGCCCAAGAAAATGTGGTGTCATTTTTAACTAGGTTTGACATAATTTGTTTTTGAGTAACTTTAAAGATCTGCATGGTCAGATTGGCCCTTGTAAAGATCCTCAGCAGAAGCTGGTAATTCACCACACAGTATTTTCTTGTATGTTTTCAGACTGCATAGTTACAAATATAAGCATATTGTTATGTCCATTTGCTCATAACTGAGAGAAAAAGAGATTATCTCGTTTAATGTGATTTTGTTTGTTTAATTCCGTGTTCTGCAGTGCATGTGACCCTCTGTGTATACAATGCGTGAAGCAAGCGCTGTTTAGCATGCAAGACTGCTAACAGTGTGCAAAACTTTGCCCTTCTTTCTTAGAGGAGAATTAATTTGTGTATCCTAAGGAATAAGGATTGGTTTTAATCACATCTCCTGGCCCAGCACACCAGACTTTCCTGGCAGATGTACACTGTGGGTCCGGGCCCCAGCGTAATTCATTTTTTACTTCTGTATTTTTTATTTTATTTATCATTTTGCAGAATGAAACAAAATCAGAATATGAAAATCCATCTAGATTCTTTTAAATTCAATTTCCCACCTGCTGTATAGTCAAACCTGCCTCTCAATGTGATATTTCACAGGAAATTATGTTTTAAAGTACACGAGAAAAGGGCACACCACCCCTACACCCTGTCCTGGAACTCTCTCGTGTGCCAGTCGTTTTCTCGATAAATTGTGAGGCTTTTATACCCGCACTGCCGTTAGTATTGCTGACCTGAACGGGAATCACTGCAGACACTGGCGCTGAGCTGCGAGGCTGGGGCTCTGGATGTGGCTGCTCACGCTGAACCTGCTCCCCTCCCGCTCACCCAGCACTCCTAGTTTGCTGTGGTCAGGTGTGGATGGGGGCTCACATTACCTGAGCCAGGTTACCTGTCAGAACAGATGCTGTCGGTGCGGTTTTTGCGTCGGTTACAAGCAGGCAGGAAGCAGCTCCTCCAACAAAAAGCATATTTGTGCAAAGTTGGCTCTTCAAAAGAGTTTAAACTGAGTGTGGGTTAGAGAAAGAGGTTTAGCTTAGACTAGTGATTTGTGTTTGTTAAGAGGGCTCGTGAACTCTTTACCACTTAAAGGGAAGCCAGCAGGGTGCTTGAAACAGTGCTGCCTGCATGGTTGTGTAGTACGTGGCTTTATACCGTACAAAGTTGGATTTCAAATGGAGTTATGCAAGAGTGAAAGTAGGGCCAAATTGTGAAAGGCCTCTCTGCTATGAAAATGCAATTAATCTGGAGTTGGCTAAATGTGACTGTTAGAAGCTACTTGAGAATCAGATTGATTTCATCTGAAAATAATTGAGAATGCTCAGCTCAAGTCCATCAGGGCTAGGAATGCAGAATTTTCTATTTTGGTATTTAGCTGGTTTTTTGTGAGGTACTTCTCAAAACAATGGCATGAGTTCTGTCGAACGCATCGTGCTTTCACCTTGAAACTGGGATAAATGTTCACAGACTTACCAGTGAGCAAGCTTCTGTGAATACATTTTCTATATTGTTGATATCGCTTCTTCTTAGCTTCCCTTGAAAATGCCAAAGACAAGATAAAGAGCCAAATATTAACTTGAACTTTTTCATTTTACATGTTCCTTTGATAGCTTTTGTTTAAAAAATAAAAAGCACATGTGGTTTACTGACACCTATTTTCTTTGAGTGCCTTGGATGTTCTGCTTTTTAAAATGGACAATTTCACATTCCAGCAGTAGATCTATTGCCACTAATACTATTTATGAATTTATGAAACTGTGTATTACGTCTATATTTTAACGTTATTGCAGTGGGTACTACCTAGTTTTTAAAAATGCACTTAGTCAGACTTCAAGGAACTGAAAGACAGCAAGATCCCTGTGCAGGAACACGGCGTGCCCTAGGCATCGGTTACGCTTATTGCTCTCAGGAGTGTCTAATCACGTAATGATGGCATCTCACTTCTCTTCAGTCCTGATATCTCTCAAAATACAGAGAAAAGCCAGTAATGGCAATTATCATTCATCTCCTCCTCTCACCGCACAGCTCCCCGAATGCAAAGGCACTTCTTTGATGGTTGGAAAGGCAAAACAAAATTGATTATTTTAAACCTCTCTGCTAAAGATATTGCTCTCTTTGCAGCACCGTTTCAAGTGCAATGTCAACTATGGCTAGCAGTTACTCTGCAGGGAGCACGGTGATCTTGGGTTTCATATGTAAATTTATGCAAAGGGCTTCTGCAAGCCTAGCATGTGTTGTTCTCCTCAAACACCACAAGGCACTTCTGCGACTTGATGTGGCAAAGGAAAGAGAGATTCCCTCTCTTTCACACAGCAAGAGGAAAGCCTGCAGAGTGCGTGTAAACAAACAAGACCCATGATCCATCATTATTGTTGAAAGTCAGTAGAACTGGAAATTCTGCTGCAACAAAGTTCTGCCGTTTCCATTGATTACTTTTAATGGAGCTCCTCCTTTGGAGGGCACAAGGGGTGTTCTTTATGCTCTGAAAGGATAAAATTACTAACCTAGAAATAATATCATTTTAGGATACTCTTCGTCTTGATCAAAATCATCGCTGAGAAAATGAGGATAAGAAGTAAAACAATTCTGTCTTGATATCTTTATGTTTCTGAGTATGCGATGGCCCACATAGCTGTTCAGTTATCAGCGCAGGCATCTCATCCACCCGTGTTTTCCATTTCCTGATAACATTTGTTTCTCTTCCACTTTCTAATAGCACTAGACTTCTGGGCACTGGTTACATTAAAGAGGCAACGATGTGCCTCGACCCTTGGTTTTAAATTTCCCTTCTGCTTGAAACCTCTCCTGAAGACTGGTTGTCCCCTTTGCTCTGGTTGGTTGGTTGTGTGAGCGGCGCTCACCCCTCAGGCAGCACTCCTCTGCATGCATCTCTCTCCTTTGCGTTTCCCACCAGAAGTTGCTGTCTCCAACTGCACGCTTCTGAGTACCTGCCGACAGTCCTGTTATAGCTGAAGCTGGTCAGGTCCCAGCATGTACCAGCAGTAATTGCCAAGTATTTGATCTTAGACGATAATTTGTATTCACTAATTTGAGGACCACTGCATTTTTACACGGCTTCTGATGAGCTAACTTTCACCTTCCGTACAGTAAGTGACCTGTATGTCTGTGTTCTGCACTGTAGCATCATGTGAGAAAGGAAAGTGTTGACACACAATTCCCTTATTCTGTTCGTAAAACATGTTTTGACTTACCCCATTCATTATGAACCTCAGCTGCTGGGACGCCTGAAGGAAAAAGAGCCAACAAATGAATTGGATCTGGGACAGGAATGCTTGGCAAAAATTGCCGAATTCTGACAGCAAATTGTACCAGCTCTACTCAGTGCAAAATTAGGAGCTGTTCGTTGACAACTGCTGACAAAGTTGGAGGGTTCTTCTGTAGGAGCCAACAGTGAAGCTCTGAGAGATGATTCTTTCTGCATAGGTATCTTGGATTCACCTCACCTCCAGAAAAGCTGACGTCTCACCAGCTCATGTCTGCTCATGTCTATTCAAAGCTGTAAAGAATGTCACAGGGAATGAGGAGCAGACCCCAGCTGCTTGAGCTCTGCGTTTTCAGTGGCTTTGAAACACAAACAGTCCTTTCTCACTTTGATCATGATGCAGAAGTCAAAACTAGAAGAGGAAGAGCTAGTAAAAAAGCAGATGGGGAAGCACTGGTGCCTGTAAATAACCCTTAATCACCCCTTTTCCCTCACTCTTGTTGAAAAAAAAAATTAAAAATAGAGCAGCACACTTTCAGAGTGGTAATCGGTGTAGTTCTCTATTTTTGCCGAGCTAAGTGATCCCATGTCTTTCTAAGAAGATGCTATTTTAATTTGAAACTGGGATGATTTAAGCCTGGTATTTCAAAAATGGGTGGTGATTGATTAGTCACCCGTGTAATAATGGACTACATCTGCATTTTTTCCTCCATCTTTATCATATTTTACATAATTCGTTTGACTTAATTGGACATTAAAATCTTTTTCCCTGTAACAACTACAGCAGATTCACCCGCCCCTGCTTGGGTTCTCTTGAGATCCCTCTGCCCTTGCTAGTTGCTGCTCGGGAAGCCCAGTTCCACCCTACGAAATGGGCTGGCGCAGGGATGGGGCTCTGTCTGCAGTGGGTGTGTGCCCCCTGTTATTTTTGCTGAGTGTAGTTAGTGTTTGCATTATAACAAGGCCTGGGGTAATCACTCTCATCAGGTTTCTGATGTGCTTCATGCTGTAAATGTGGGAGGTAATGATTCCTTCTCTTAAAAATATTCACTTTAACACGTGTAAAATGGTGACAGAGTTAAGTGACTTAGGATGTATCCCACAGGGAGCGTCTTAGAAATGCAGATTATTTGAGTCTGTCTCAGTTTGAAGTAGCTGAAGCTATTCCTCACGTGGCCACTTTGTCTACGAGCACGTAATGGCAAGGAGTTTTCACCGTGCTTTATGTACAGGGGAAGAACCCCTTTTACTTAGTTTAGAGACTGGTAACAAGACAGTTAAAACCGGTAACAAGCTCATCAGCCCTCTGTTATGCCGGAGGTCAGCCAGATCCCAGTAGTAATGGAAAGGGAAAATAATTATCAGGCTTCTTTCTAGTTATCAGGGGGACTAGAGCTTGAATCTGTTCCCACTGAGCTTGATGAAAATCTTAGTCTAGTCATCATAAGAGCCCCTTAAAATACACTTCTTACAGCTACATCTGTTTTGCAAACAAGGACTTGCACCTTGGTAAACTTGACTGATTTGGTAGGAACTGGTCATAGTGAAAGTGAGTTGCCTGTTCACTCACTATTTTGCCTTTCTAAAAATATTTACGGAAGGTCATGAAACCACTTTGAAAAGGATTTTCCTGGGAGGAGTTTACTGCAGTCTAAATTGGATAAAGCCACTTGTTGTGGGTCATATATTATCGATCTTTCAGGAATAAATCCAAAGGTGTGTTCATTAGCAAGAGACATAATTATTCACATCCTTATTGCTGGTGTGAAACAGCAATTTTCAGGAAATATTTGCCTAAGTGTACCTGGTGATTAGTCCCATTGTTAATCATTATTAATATTGGCAAGAAAAAAAGTATATTTTAAAAAAAAAAAAAAGAAGGAAACATTGTTAAAACTTCCTGGAAATGATCTATGTTAATTCCCAGTGTTTAATTGTTTGTGTTACAGCGGTTTGCAAGTGCCAGTGGAGATTGGGATTATGATGTATAGAGATCTGAGCATACCTTTTTTTAGGGGAGATCTTCTGTTACATAGAGATGTTCATTAAGTCAGCAGGGAAGGTAAAGAGTGGAGGGTGGAACTGTAAAGGCAATTAAAGGACTTGCGAAGTCCTTTAAGTGGAGCCTGGAACAGAACCAGTCTTTGAATCCAGACTAATTGAATCCTTGTATAAATTCTTAAATTACTTCAGCCTGCACACGCAAAAATGTACCAGCTTGATTACATAGAATAGGAAGCAAGACTTAGCAGTTTTATGAATCATTCTACCTGCTCTTTGATTAGAGGAAGTAATATAACTGCGCTGCGGCTGCTGCAGCATAAAATGTAGTGTGAATGGAAATCAGGACAACGGCAGTCTGCTTTTGCACGTTTTCTCCTTGGATCTCTTTGTCGCCTCCTTTTACATGTCAGCAGATCAGTCAGGCCCTGATGGTCCAGCTTGCTGTTCAAATATGTCATCAAAAAGACATCATAAAAAAGACTTTAGTGTGGCTAGAAACAAAACGGAGAGGAGGAAGAGCGAGGCAGAGGGCTCTTCCATGAATAACTAAAATAGCAACTGTAAAAGGAGTGAAAAAGCCAAAAGCTCAGCAGAGAATTCGAGTGATTCTGCTTTAAAGCTTTCGAAGACGGCCGTGGCCAGGTGCAAATGAGTTCACTGAACATATGACTTACTCCTTTCTTTTCCTTTGAATGGCGTGTAGCTTCAAATTATCCTTGAGCTTGATTAGACTCCTGGTTCATTTCTTCCTGTTGAAAAATTGTTATCCCACATTTCCAGCCCACTGGATTTAGAAAAGGTGTGTAATGGAGATGACATCAAGCAGAGAAGTGGTGCAATATAACAGCTGGCTCATGAAAAAATTCCTTTTGATATATTTTTAGTGTAGTGACTGCCTAGGTATCAGTAATAATTAATGCATTTAATTATAAGTCTGTGGACAGAGTATGCTGAGGCTGATACAAAACCTGTGTACACGTGTTGACGTGTAACCGTCAGCACCCGGTGTTTTCTTACTTCTGTTTGCGGATGAGGTCTACTGCCTTTTCACGGCAGTCAGGTGAAATAGGCTACTGGGTGTTGCACTTGATGCACAGTGTATGTGTAACAGGCGTCTGGGAGGAATTCATTAAAAGGTCTGCAGACTTCTGACAGCAAGAACTGGGTGATCTTGCTATTAAGATGGACTGTAAACCCTCCAGGACAGGAGCATCTTCTCTAGCTTGTTTTCACAGCACCTAGCACAGTGGGGTGGTGCTCCCAGACTCAGCACTGCCTCTGTGCAAACAATGCAAGGATCAGGAGGCGGAGGGGAGGTGTGTTTACCCTTGTGTTCCTTAGGGATCTGTAGTAGAAATGGGAGAAGATAAACAGGGCAGACAGAAGGTTCGTGCGATTGAAAGAGAGTGGGGTGTGGATCTTCTCTTGTGGTGTGCCAGCTACCGTAACCAAATTAGCTCATAGAAGGAAGAACCTGTAATAAAAGCGCATCAGATTGTTTTCCTCGTAGTTATGCAACTCTTAATGATTCCTTAATCAGGGCCAGTGGGAAGGTCAAAGCCAGCTCTACAGTTGCAGTCACTCTGCGGCAGGGACTGTCTCTGATCAATGTTGGCGTAACATCTATTTCAGTGAAGCGTTCTTGGTGCTATTATGATCTATTAGCCGGACCATGCAGTTACTTAAGCGGGACATGTCATATTGAAAATCCATGGACACGAGTGTTGATGCCATAAGGAGGAGTCACGGAGTACCTGCTGGAGTGTCTTCTGTAACTACACTGAGTGGGTTATGTGCCCCTTACCCAGATGGGCTGGCCGTCGATCTAGTTCAGAATTGCCAAGTTTCCAAAGCTGGAATTAAGGAGCATTTTTTGACTTGAGGTGCACTGAGCACATATAAAACAAGCTGAAGACAATCATAATTGTAAACCAACCCAAAACCACCACACCCTCCCCCCGCAAAGGTATTATTTACTAAAATGCCTCTATGAATAGAAAAAAAACTCGGAGTAAAATGTCACAGTCGTATTGGAGGTTATGAAATAATGGTTGTTTCCTAAGCGGACAGTTGATAGTGACTGATGGACATAATCTTTGCAGAAGGAAGTGACAAGAGACGATGGTGAGATGTGGAGAGCTGGTCCAGAAGTTGAGTACTTTCGCCGAGGAAAGAGGGATCTTTCTACGTGCACATACTCAGTTCCTCTTCCCTTTACTGGTGTGTGATAGAGAATGACCTCAGGAAAGGAGATGTCCCACTCAATTGTGCATGTCCCACCCTCCCACTTCATAGTTGCTGCTGTCTGCCAGCTTCACCGAAACCTCTGCTTAGCTGAGTTAGACATCTTTAACCTCGCTGGAAATCAGGTTACAGGGATATTAGAATGGGCTTCCAAAATCGCTAATCAATTTTGCAACAGTTGCGTTATAGAAATCAGTGATGGGTACATTCATAGTTAATCCACGCTCCATGCTATCTGAAATGGGTGGAGAGGGGAGAAGGTTCAGCACGGAAAATAGTCCCAAAGGGGGGATAGGAATGATACTGTAAGTGAAATGCATCAGGGACAGGGAAGAAGAGAGGACGATTTCTGCAAAAAAGTGTATTTAACCTAAAAAATATAGATTGCATGCAAACAAGTACTTTTTAATAATTCTACTTACGGACTGAAAGATTTATAAATGCAAGGACAAACAGGTTCTAGATCAGCAGCAGGGAGTGGATGGGAGAACTGCTGCTAATCTGGAATTTAGTACCTTTATCGTGGCAAGCGTATAAAATCATTGCTTGTGAGAGCAAGGGTCTGGATTTGATGACTCTTCCAGTCTCATATCCACGATGACGCTTTTTTTTTTCCGTTAAAAATTTGCTGTATTGAGATTCAGTTCAAGCCATGCAACAATTTGGAGTGTAGCTGTTGCATTTGGGGGTGTTTTAGCTGTTTGTTTCCTGAACAGCCTGCTTGACCTCATCGTTTGTACAGGCTGAAGTTCATGAAAGGAGCAAGATGAAATGGAAGAGGACGGGGTGGGTGCAGCTGGCGAGCCAGTGAAACAGCTTTTCCATGGTGCTTCGCACCACTGCGTTGAGGTGGGATGTAGCTTTTTTGCAAAACAGGGAGTGCTGAGAGCTTATCCATTGCCAGCTGAATTCTCCAAGCAGTGATTATTGTGTTTCTCAGTGTTCCTCTGTATTAGTCCCCGTAACAAGCCAGAATGGAGTTTTGACATTCTAGATCTCCTCCAAATGAACGTAAAGATTTCATTATACCTACACCACACTTGGCAGACAGTGTTTTGCAGGCCATTACTTTCTACTTGAGATGGTAATGGATATTTTCAGATCTTAATTCCTCTATTTGCTAGGTAACTAGGTAACATTTTCGTCCACGTATTATTTACGTGAAAGATGTAAAAATGAACTGAATATTTAAAAAGCTGTGGATGCAGCATCTGACCCATGTTTTACCTGGTTCTCACTTCCATCCCGTTCTGATTCTCCTTCAAAACAGTATCGTTTAATCTAATCTTACACTCTTGCATGAATTGGAAAAGACATTGAGTTTGGTAACCCTGAGTGCACACCAGCTGAGCTGGTTTGGGGATTTTGAATCTTTATTTAGGAAGTTAAAGTGAAAAATGAATGTTTCTACATTGGTAGCTAGGGGTTTCTTTCTGTTGCGGTGGCAGGAATTAGGTAAACAATGTTACGTTTGGGTGGGTTTTGCCCCTTTTTTTTGCATTTGTTCATGCGCTGTGTATTCAAAACACTTCTGTCGCTATTTCAGATGGGTTGTTTTCTTTTGTTTTGTTTTAATTAATATTGAAGTGTGGCATGGGGGACTTGGTCCTGCTCTCTTCCCTTGCGTAAACAGTCCCTGCATGCTTCTGTCTCACTGAAATGAGTGAGAATGTCCTTAGCATGGCATTAATAAATGTACAGCAATGAAGGAGCGTAATCTTAGGCTTCACATTGAAAACATGAGTAGAACAAATTAAATGTCAAGGCTAAAGGGCCATTCCAGTGTCTCTGTGAGAAGAAAAGGTATAATCACAAGCCATGGTCTTAGAGGGTGCTGGTGTCAGAATTCAAAATAACCTCTTCTCTTTTTTAGACTTACAGACTCTCCTGAACTTTTCTCTTTAGAAGTCGTATTATATCGTTACTATTCAAGTCAACATGGTGGTTAGAGGCTGTGAGAACCTCACGTGTAATAACTTAACATTTATTCAAGTGCCCTCAGTTACTGTGTCTGGTATCAGTGGGTATCCAGCCCCGTGTCGTATGCTTTCTTCTTTGCGGGAGACTAAAGTGACGCCTTTATTTTGTTTCCAAAATTGACAGGGTGATACGATTGCTTCCTGTGGCCTTTTTGGCATGATGAAACCCTGGGACATTTGGAAGTCGGTCCCTATTTTATCCATAGATGCAGGCCCATGTCCTGCCATCCAGGTCATCTTTGATCGCTCTGGTAAGATTCTAAACCAGCTTTTTCTGCCTCAGACGTGGTTTATTTGGAAATCTGCCTAGTCTCTCTCTCGTTCTGAAGCCAGATAGCATGTGTGAAACACCAGAGATGTGTTAATTTTAAAGAAGAGATGGCTGATGATGCCAGGGGTCCATACCCTTGTTTTCTAAGGACTAGATTGGCAAATTGGGCTAAGGGTCCATTTATATAAAATGAAAAAGGTGCAGTAACAGAAAGTGCAATTAATTCCAGAAATGTGATCTAAAATACACAACTGATCGCTGGGGGTAAAAAACTATAGTGAGATTATCGACATTCTGGTGATGTTTATTCTCCAGTACTGTTTATTCTCCTGTTTGCTAATTCCGTAGTTGCATCCCGTAACCAATCTTACTGAGTCCTCTTATAATTGCCTCAGAACTTCATTGTGTTGACAGAATTGAAGTAATCAGTTATTTTTCATCATCAACCATGCATTACCATGTCAGCAGTATTGTGAGTGAATGTAAATTTTCATTTGAAGAGGGGCTGTTGTGAATTTTTTTCTTTAATTTAAGACCAATATTAATCTTCAATTCCAAAGCACAGACGAGCATTCATGTTGCAGCACAGAATTAGGTCCTGGCTTAAGAAATCCTTCTTACTCAAAGGTGGTGCAATATGATATGTTAAAATACAGTGTGTGTATATATATATGTGAAAATAATACATGATGTAACATATGTAGGTATATTGAAAAATAATTATACCTTTACATCATATGTTATGTGCATAAATTATAATGCTTCAATAGAATATTGAGAGATAATTAAGGAATCGTTGAACAAAAATAATAGCATGCTGTTTTGTCCTAATGACCCACATACTGTGGAACACATAATATCAATATATTGATATTTGTCAATATCAATAGTCACTTGGCAGAAAACTTCATCATCAAATTCTATATTATTTGTGTAGTGGTTTGACAGATCTGTCTGCTGAACCTTATTAAATAAGGTATTTTCACTTCCAAGAGGGAGAAAAAAATGCATCGACACTGTCCATTTTTGACAGCTTCCCAAAGACAAATGTAACCACTATTCTATTAAGTGTGCAATTTGGAATAAGAATGCATTTTTTGTTCAGGAAGGTTTGAAGAAGTTTTGCATTCTTGTTTTCTGGAGTATAATGTTGGGTCATTTGCAAGGGAATTGCATCCCTGAAAAATGCGGTAGCAATATTTCTAGCCAGATGGGAACTTTCCAGTAGAAAGGATATCAGCTTCAGGTAATCTAAATGGGCAAATTCTTCCATCATTTGGGTAAAATTCAAAATTTTCTCTGCAGGAGTAACCACACAACAGAGATATCAAATTGGGATGGATGATCACAGTGAGGCATAATGCAGCAGGATGCATTCACACTTAGCTAAAGATAGGAAAATACCTAGCTGGGAGAGCCTCTTGCAGATGCCGCTGTTTGAAGAGAGATGGTACCTATGTCACCTAACTAGGGACAGAGACCCACACGTCCTGGGCACTATCCACAAGCACAGACTGAAAAGGTAGTGCCTTGTAGAGATACAGGCGTAAGCGTACTAATGTTTGTTTGTTACGCAGCAATATTTAATCTACTGGAGGAGGGCTGGACGGAATGCATTCTCTGCACAGCATCCGGGGGTAGCAAACCTGGCCTTGCCTGGGTGCAACTGGTGTGGTTACTGCTATAGCGATGGGACCCTGGGTTTGTGGATGCTTAACTAGTGCTGACACCATGTTGTAGCCTTTTTTTTTTTTTTGCTAATACCAGACTTGCCAAGCTAGCTAAACCAGAGCTAGCCTGAACAGTCCTAAAATGGCCCTTGATACATCCAGGAGAGGCTGAATGATGTGCTTGTCTGCAACAGCAGCGGGCTAGATAAAATGAGTCAGCAGGATCCTGCATTGTTTGTCTAAACAATAATTCATGGATTTGGGCAGTCTAGTCTGTCAGTCATTTGAGTGGAGTTAACTAAAAATAATAATCATGGTGAAATAAGTCACAGAATTACAGAATTGTTTTGGTTGGAAGAGACCTTTAAGGTCATCGAGTCCAACCATTAACCCAGCACTGCCAGGTCACCTCGAAGCCATGTCCCTCAGCACCCCATCTACACGTCTTTTAAATTCCTCCAGGGATGGGGACTCCACCACTTCCCTGGACAGCTTATTGCGATGCTTCCCAACCCTTTCTGTAAAGAAACTTTTGCTAATATCCAGCCTAACCCTCCCCTGCCACAACTTGAGGCCGTTTCCTCTTGTCCTGTCGCTTGGGAGAAGAGACCAAACTCCACCTCACTACAGCCTCTTTCAGGGAGTTATAGAGAGTGATGAGGTCACCCCTGAGCCTCCTTTTCTCCAGACCAAACAACCCCAGTTCCCTCAGCTGCTCCTCATAGAACTTGCTCTCCAGACCCTGCACCAGCTTTGTTACCCTTCTCTGGACATGCTCAAGTGCCTCAATGTCCTTCTTGTAGTGAGGGGCCCAAAACTGGACACAGTACTCAAGGTGTGGCCTCATCAGTGCCCGATACAGGGGGGTGATCACTGCCCTGGTCCTGCTGGCCACACTGTTGCTCATAGAAGCCAGGATGTTGTTGGCCGCCTTGGCCACCTGAGCACACTGCTGGCTCATCTTCAGCCGGCTGTCTACCAACATCCCCAGGTCCTTTTTCACTGGACAGCTCTCCAGCCACTCTTCCCCAAGCCTGTAGCATTGCAAGTCAAACAGCCACACTACTCCAAAAATAAATGGTGATGAGAGAATATATCCTACATTTAACTAACAGCCTGCTGGGGATGGGACTTGTGTCTCTTTTGGGACCTCTGTCTGTGGAGAAGCTTGGGTAGATTTTTCTGACCTTTTCAAAGCATGGCTTGTCTTCCAGCTGTATCCCTCAGGCTCTCCTGGTGATGTTATATCACCTAGGGTGAAACACTTGACTGCGTTAATCGGCATAGATGCTGGAAACAAAGCGTTCAGCATCTTATAGGTGGATTTAATTGCTAGATTAGAGAGCCATGGTTGAGCAGTTCTTTTCTTCTGCCCAGTAATTATTTAAATTATAGCTAATAATGATAGAAGGGGTTTATGAAAATTCGGTGGTAGCAACAGATGAGATGGAGGTCAGAGATAGTAAGGTCCTAGCTAATGGAAGGTTTTTGTTTGGTTTTCCTTTGTATCGTTTTCAAGTAATTATTATTGCAAATGCAATGACAAACACATCTTACTTTTGCTTTTAAGCGGCACTATATTTTGTCGGTATGATATGCACTGGGTGGGACTCGCTTAACAAAGAGCTAGTGCCAAGAATGAGTTTGTAACTTACGGGGATTCTTCTGATGGTATTATTGGGCATGGTCCTCACTAACTCCGGTGGTCCAAATGGTGTTTGTGGCATAAGTGCTTGACCATAAAGCCATTTTCTGCTTTATGAGAGCCACGCTCAGATCTTAAATTAGCTAATGAAAAAATGTCGCGTGTAGGTCTTTCTCCTTTAGCTACACTCTGCCGTAGCTTTTCTTTAGCTCAGCGTAGAGGTGGACTTTTTGATATGACATACTTATGAATGAGGGGAAATGAATTACATTATTAATTACCTTTGCACTTTATGTGGGTTTTCTTCTTTGCCCCAGTTTTCTGAAACTAGCTCATGCTCTTGCGATGGGAGGTGGTGATAGAGCTGACTGGGACTCAGCCCACTGGGTGCCATGATCTCCGATATTACGATTTATATCAGAAGTACAAGGAACATGTCCTTCGAATTCTGTGTGCTGTGAATGGTCTCAGAGAGGAGACTAGTTGTGGTTACTGTGCAATATGGAGCACAGAGTTTTTAACTGAATTCATTTTTGTTTTTTCATATGCGAGTTAACCAGCACCTCCATACGGTCCAAAGTAGTGGCCTAAAGAGTTTGTTCCTGTATATTAGCCACCCCTTGCTGAATACAGAATTGTTGACGGATTTTTCTGGGATGCCGTTACGGAAGCATTTTCAATATTTGCACTTGACATTATTTGGGCTATTACTGATTGTATTAAAGCCACAGGTGATCCACACAGGCCTCATGAAGGGTGGAGGCAGAGGTATTTAACCTCATATTGTTAGAACTTCTACTGATACTCAGTCTTCAGGTAAAGTTCCAGAATTACAGTTTTCAGATTCCTTCTCTGATAACAATTTCTGTGCTCAGAACAGAACTGGCAGAAATAGTTCTCGTAATTTGAGGGGGGAAAGTTCAGAAGTATAAATTGTTATTTTTAAACTCATACGTGCCTAGTTGAGAACATATTCTGTTTCTTAAAGGAAACATAAATACTCTTGATTAATTATATTGCAGTCTCATTTATTTAGAGGTTTGGTCTTGCAGTGAAGGGCCCCCTTCATTTTCTCTTTGATTTCCTCATTCCCGGTTGATGTATTGGCTGCAAAGACAAGGTGGTATTGGGGTGCCATGTGTCTGCCTTTTCTCCTTCTTACCTTCACATTTTGATTAACTGATACCGTGTAAGTGGCAGTGAGCAGATAAAGCTTCATCTTGGCAGGGTGGGGGGTCTTTCTAGGATGGAAGAAGCTCTCCTTTGCTGGGAAGCTGTACAGTGTATTTTGCAACTGGTGGCTGGATGTGGGGAGAGCAGGGGATGTACCTGCACCTCCCGGATCTCAGGAGGGGACTGTCTCCAGGTATCAAGAGAACCGGAGCAGGACAAGGTCTTGACTCTTTATCTCACTTTTTTTGCAGTTTCTGAAGCTTGCTTTTTGTATTTTTCCCCCTGTTGCTTGTAGTTAAAGTCATACTTGATGGGAGAAAAATCCTCTAGTGCAGGATTTACCACAGTAATCTTTTCAGCGGCATCTGATTTTGTCCATATAGTGCAATTATGTGCTGACATTAATGTGTGTTTTTCCTTATGACCCCCATTTCTGACTAAAAAGCTTTTTTCAGTACAACACTTTATTGCTCTGTGTTCTTTAATCTCCAAGGCAGATTACTTGATAACATCAATTGATTCCTTAGGGTGCTTTTCCCCTTGTGGTTCAATGCCCGACTCCCTACCACAATTCTGACTATGTGTGTTCTGTCACAGGCAATACAATCTCAACGTGCGAAATTTTTACTTAAGTTACTGCCAATTAATGCAAGCTTCTGATTGCTGATTCTGGGTACAGAGAAAAAAAGAAAACATGAAGAATTAAACAAGCGCTTAAGTAAATGCTTTTCCTCCCCCTTTCCCAGTCTGAACTTCAGCCAAACATCTCTCCTCCCTCCTTCCTAGTCTCTGCTTGCCTTGTTTTCACTGCGAGCTGTGCTCCATCATCCCCATTCCTTTGGTGCGGCAATGGGTGATGCGGCAGGTTGGGGTTGTGTGTATATTGGCTTCAGCCTGATGCTCCTCCGTGCTCCTTTACTGCTCTTCCTCCACTGCTCCAGGGTCTCACCCGTGATCCACAGGTGTCTCTGCCCCAACTGGGTGTACATCCATGCATGGGCTGGTGGGGCACTCACAGAAATTAATTGAGGGCTTATGGGTCAATTAATTGGGTGTCAGTGCATAAACTGGTCGGTCACACATGGATGAACTGATGGGGCAGTCACGCATAAGACAATTGGGTGCTCGTGCATGAACTAATGCATTAATTGGGCGCTCATGCACGAATGTAGTAAACTCGGCAAATTGATGCTCAGTATGCGAAGAGAGCTTGATATATAGATAGATTGAAATAAATGTAGATATAATTCTTTGGATTTGTCCTGGCACGTGTTTTTTTACACAGAGCTCAGCCTACCCCTAGTTCTGGTTATTAATCAGTTTGGGCTTCCTTCAGTGCTGTAGCTCCAACTAGCAAGGCGACAAGGTGATCAAGCTGTGGTTTTAGAACGCATCTTTCAATTCCTTTGAAACATTTGCTCTCTACTTAGAAAATTGAGACTCTTCTTTATTTTGCTGCCTGCTTTGCTTCTCATTCAGGCTTTTCTCAAGTCTGTTCCTAAAGCATAAGCTGCAGCCCTGTACATCACTCATTTCTCTCCTTTGTCCTGTCGTGAACTGTTCAATGTCTATCCCATCAGAACCCTTTTCTTCGCTGTGGGCTCAGCACTGCAGGATCCCTGTGTTTTCACTGCACCCCTACACACCCTTTTCTATGCAAGCTAAGGATTCACATGTTCTGTTTCTTTTAAATGGAACTGATCCACATTCTTAGAAGTTTTGCTTGATGAGCACAAATGCAGCCACCTGCATCTCTTAGTTCTCCGTTCTTTATTTGGTGATCAGCATTTTTAGTTTGTCTTCACTTTTCTTGGCTTCAGCTCGTCTGCAAGTGCTGTGTCAGTGCTCTGTGTCTGAGTGCTGTTCTTGAGCATCCCTTCTCTGCCAGGCCAGCACAGGGGACACTGCTGCAGAAACGGGGCCAAGGAGCATTCAATCACAAAAACCTCCTCTTCCATCCTTCCAAAATGGCCAAAGTCAGGCCTTTTACTGTATACTGGCAAGTTGCAATCAATGGTGTGTCTCCATTTCTCCTTTGTCCTGGCTGTGGCTCTCTTTTTCTCCTTACTCCAAACTTGAGTATCCCTTTGTAAAACTTTCCATAACAAAGAAACCATCAATTGACGATCAGACAAGGATTACAGGGAGAATGAAGGAGACTTTTAAAGGCTGTGATATGTGTTTGGTTGATGCCTGAATGTGAATCCCTACTTTAAACTGATCTGTGGGAGATAAACTTTCTGGTCCACCATTTGTTGACCAAGCTGGTTTTATACAAGCAAAAGATTTTCAAAAATTATACCTCGGATAGAGGGAATGGTGGTGAGCTGCTTCACCTCGCCTACACTAGTAGAGAGGTTTTGTGCTTTGTCCGTAAAGCGGAAATCCCTGCTTTGGCAGGGCTTTGCAGTGAGCCAGTGCAGTTGCCCCAGCTGTGTGCTCTTAGGCAATGCACCAGTATTGACGTTTGGTCCTTAGGTACCCTGCCCGTCCTGCGTGTTTGAACTGATGAACCCATTAGTGGACTCCCTGGAGAGATTCCCGTGTGGTCTGAGTTGGTTTACACAAACCATGACCTCTTTTGGAGTCCTGATCGTGCTGCTTAGTCTTGGAAGTCGGTTCAGCGACAGGTGCGTGCCAGCCCTCTTTCTCTGAGGAGCGTTTACAACATCTGTTGAGCGTCCTTAATTATTCCTGTGGTCAGCATGGGAGTAAAAGGATGGGCTGGAAGAGGACATTATTCAACAGTAATTCCTTGTCTCGTAATTCTCACTTCTCCCCTCAGTGGTGGTGTATTTCATTTCTCTCATTCTCAGCATTTGTTTTCCTGAGCATAAAATTCTCTAATTTGGAGGCAGTGGGTAGGTTGGAACTTAAACAAATACGAGCTGATTGACAGATCTTTTTGTCTCCTTTTTTCGTGGGGGTATGAAGCCATGACTCTCCTTACTTCTGCCAGCTGCAGTTTTTCAAAAGGGAAAAAGTTGGCAATGAATTTTCCCCCTTTGTTGATCAGGAAAAGAGTTGTGCCCCGCAGTATTTCTGTTATGTCATGACCATTTTTCAATATGAGCAAACTCCACAATATTTAAATATACCAGAAAGAAAAGGTATTCTTAAAATATATTGCTTTATTTTCAGTACACACATAATTCAAAATGTATAAAATATTTGTCCTTTGGAAAGGAAAGGGAGGTGGCTTGGAAACTCCTTATTTTACTTTTTTTTTTTTTTTTTTTCTCCTGTTGCAGGAGAGTATTTTGTCTCTGGCCGTGTTTTCTTTGCTCAGCTAATGAGGGTGGGGACTGTGTACTATTGCAGGCAATTGCTTGGAGCGCTGAGCACTTTGAAGAGATTAGCCCCATTGATATTCCCTTCATCTTTGTTAGAGAGGAAAGCTTCCTTCCCTGGAGTGCAAGAAGATGGACAGCTATTTAATAGAGCCAGCCTTTTGCAAGTAGGTCCTGTAGTACTAAACAGTCCCATCTCACTTGCCCACCTATGCCCAGCATAAAGACAATGTTCTAGAAGCCAGGGTTGTGCTTCTTAGAGAAATATATTGACCTGTTAGGGTTTTTTTTAAGACCCCAGGTTGAATGGATTATTATCTGACTGGTTAAATGTTATTCTTCAAGGAGAAGCAACAGTTTCAGCTGTTCAGGCAGTCAGCCAAAACAGGGTGATGTGCAAATTGTTTGTTCCAAAAGTAAATGAAGGGAATGGCCACATTATTTTTGCCATCCTTGTATTAAACTAACAGCAGCTGAAAATTGGAGCTTTGTGCATCCCAACTCGGGCATAACTGATCAAAATGTTGAGTCTCCAGCAGCTATCCACAAACTGAATTAAAATGGTTAGCAACAGGTTGGTTTTTTCTAATCCCATTTAAACTAGGCACAAGTCTTAAAATACTAATGTATTCAGCATCTCATCTCTGGCATTTACTGCTTTTGTAACTTCACTAGGTCCCTGTGTTCTATTTTATATTTATTGTTTATATTAATTCCAGCTTACAGGGTGCTGCAATTAGCAAATTCCCACTTTGAACGTATTTACAGTGATTGAATGAGAACTCCTTTCTTTCCCTCAAACTGCACAGCTCCATCTCAAGCCTGGCTTAGATTCAAGAGCTTCATCTCCCAATTAACTTGTTCCTGCAGATAGTCAGAGAGTAAGGACCTGTGAAGGTCATCACAGCCTTTCTTCCATGAAAGCTCCTCTTAAATATCGACAGCTATCCAGGTCGTGTGTTTTGAGTAAAGCATCTCTAGTGTCCGTAAAGAAATTAATCAATACTGCGTTCATCATTCGTATTGTGCAGTAAAAGAAAGGGATTTTTGACATAAGGTATTACATTGGTCTGGTATTTGTGTGTATTTTCTGTGTGTAAAACATGCAAGATAGAACAGCCAAGGACTGGATAGGTCAGGCAATCTGTAAGGGGATGGCAGTCTGCATCTTTGTCACCGTTTACATATATTTTCATCACTAACCAAGAGTCATTACCTGGTAGCTTTGCGAACCGATCCAGAGTTGTGTTGGGAATGTAGAACATATGCTTATGAAAAGAAGAAATTGGATGGTTTTATTTAAGGGAAGTAAATGCATAGAGAGAGGGAGACAGAGTCCATTGGGATTGAATGCTTCGGAGAAAAAAGGAGTTTTTGTGACAGCCTAAGTAACTCAAGTATGTTGTTTCAAACTTAAGGATAATTTAGGTAATTTGGTCTATTTGCCCACCATTCTTTTCCCTTCAAGTAGCAAAGTTCAAATTTTGAATGAAAACTTTGAAATGAAATGTCAGGTGCTTTCATGTAAAAAAAAAAAAAAAAAATCTTGAAAACAGTCTGTAAGCAGTATTTAGCTTTCCACTTGGGGAGGGGGCTGGGGTGTTTAAAAACTATGCCAGTCTGTGTTGAGTTTAAATAACACACTTCCAGTAACTCAAAACCTACATTTTTGTCAAACTTGCTATTTTTCCAATATTCATTTTTAAAAGTAACTGAACTCCAAAAGAAAATTATTCACCTCTGGGTACCTGTATTGTGACTACCAAGAAAGTTTTGATTCCTTGAACAGCTCTTCCACTTGGGAAATGTAATATATTCATGAGATAGTTCTTTTCAGAGCTTAGAAAGTGGCATCTCCTTTCAAGAAAGAGATAATCTTTAAATTAAAAGTATGCTGTCCGTAGCCTTTTTTTATTTTTATTTTATTGACAAATTGTCACAGGAGCTAAAATGCGTAATCATCGATAGCAAGTGATCCGTGGGGCTATGCAAAATAAATTGATTAACAATATAATCTCCATACAAATGTCCTAGGAGCGCTTGTTATTTTTTATGAACCAATCTGGGAGTCTCGCTCACATTTCATGGGTCAAGTGGAAAACAGTGAGCCAGACAAAGTTCAGGGCATCTCTGCAGGTACTCTGTTGCTGCCAGCGGTCAGAACTGGCTGAAATGCTGCTCTAATATACACAGAAAGGCATCATGTTTGCTGAAAAGGGAAGAAGGCTAGAAATTTGCTCCTACCACGATATCTGCCAACGTCTTTTTGTCAAGCCTGCGTGCCAACAAAACAAACCCATTAGCTCAAAATGAATTTGAGACAAAAATCCCCTTTGTCACGAAAGCGTGATTTTCATTTCTTTGTTTCTAATGTCTTTCTGCTACTAAGGAAATCATGGTTTAGATGCCTTTGAGGCATTTAACTTCGGCTTAAGCAGAACTATTCCTCAAAGAAAATTGGATGCAATTTTAGGATTAGATAACTGACCTAGGAGAAAGAGAGTGCAAAACTTGCATATCCAGGTTTTCCAGATGGATATTCACTAGGAAGCCTTCAAACTGCTCGTAAATATTGCCCGTCCTTTTGTAAAGGCTCACACCAGCAAGTACATCTCCTGGGCAGAAAGATGTCTTCTGTACTGAGACTTTTGGGCAACAAAATGAAGTATTTTAATTCCCTTTCTTCTTCTGTGGCAAAAAACTATACATGATGGCGAATGGGAAAATATGGAAGAAAAGAAATTCTATAAAGAGCCTTCCAAGACTGACTTGGATATTTTAATTGTTTGGTTTGTTTTTTTCTGCTGGCATGAACTTTCTTTATTCTTTGCCTGTCTTTTAACTTGTGAAAATATCTTTTACGTAGAGCTGTTACCTCTCTGAGTATCATGTGCTCTTGGGGAGTAGGGAAAAATCTGCTTACCTGTAGTCTTTCTAAATTAAATTGAGGGGGGAAAGAAAATATTTTAATTTTGTTGTTGTTGTCCTTGTTCATTCTAAAATAAAGCCGAAGAGGGAGTGGTGGTGTTGAGGGAGAGTTCTTTAACGTTGGATTCATGTCGAACATCATTCCCCTTTCACGTTTTACATTGTGAATGAATATGAGTGGAATACCTCAGTGATCCTGCCTGGAAGCACAGAAGAACAAAAATGGAGTGTTTCTGGGCCATAGCAAAGGTCTGTTTTGCCAGTATCCCATCTCCAGCATTGGGCAGGAGGTGGTGCTTAGGAAAAGTAGAGAAAACTGCAGGGAGTAAACACTGAAGTTTCTCTGCTGCTCTTCTCCAGTGCCCTGTGGATTAGGACCTCCCAGAGCTGGGGACCTCATGCACTTGGTCCAGTGTTCGTGGGTCTCTCCTCTGTTGAACGTGTCTGATCTTCTGGTTTGGAACTTAATTACATTTCACCTTCCATCAGTTCCTGTAGCAGTGATAAAGTACCTCCCTTTCCTTGGTCCTTGTTCCACCTCTTCATGCTGACACAGCTTCCCTACTCTCTTTGCAGAGCTGGAGAGTCTGTGTCTATTTAATCTCCTGGATACATAAGCCATTCCTCATCCTTCTTCATTTGTTGCCCTTCTGTAATCTTGTTTGGAGTATATACTTCGAGAAATGGAGGAGAGGGACCACGTCTGTATGATCTGTTTAAGACGTGCTTAAATCGTCATTTTAAGTAGAGACCTAATGAGATTTCCTGATTTTGGTCTCTAGTCTTTTTTTTTCCCCCCACAATAAATCTTGACATTAAGCTGATATTTTCAAAGTATCAACGGTGACTGCGAGATCTCCCTCCTGAATGACACAGGATAGTTTACAGTCCGTTGTTGGATTTGTATAAGTAAGGATGGTTTTGTTCATTTGAATCATTTTGTGTTTCTCAGAATTCGGTTTCATTTGCCAGTTTATTACTTAATCTGATACCATCTTGAGATTCTTCAATGAGTCTATGAAATGTGCTGTTGACTTGAAAAACATGAATAATTTTATGTTATCAGTGTATGTCACCTTAATAGTGACCTTCCCAGCCTTTTAAAAAACGTTAATGTGCTGACTAGCACAGGTCCCGGAATAGATGTCACATTCTTCCAGTAATCTGCTCCTGTATTTTCCTGACTATGTCCTGTTGGAAAGCTTTTTTTTTTTGCTTATTTTTGCCCTTTTTTTTTTTTTCTTTTTTTCCTCTTTCCTTCCACCCAGGCTGGGTTGTCAGAAACTTCTGGGAATTCAAGTATCTTATGTCACCCTTACTCCTATGCTTCTCAGCACCGTCACAGAACTGGAGCAGATTTCTGATCTGTGGTTTCCTGCTACGAAAGCTGCAGTAACTCTTCACTATGGTATTACTTTTCTTCATGCATCAACTAAGTCTGTCTCTTATTATACGATTGAGTTTATTAGACCTGTAAAGAAATTGGATGTACCAGTTGACGGTTTCTTAAGCTCTTTTCAGAAGTTGCTGTAACATTTGGCACCTTCCATGCCTTTGCTCCTTGGCCCAGGTTAAGCAATAGGTCTCAGACTTCAGTAACTATTTCAGTTAATTTCATGTTGAAGTTTTTATAAATCTCCTGGTTTAAGACTCTCTGATTGAGCCAAATACTTAATTGCTTTACTCTAAGATTTTGGACCTCTGTTGCCTGTTAAAAAAGCAAAACAGCCTGACCAGGGTATGTCTCAGGAGTTAGAGGAGCAGTCAGCTCTCTGCAGAGTTGTGCTTCCTGGTGGGATTGAAGCTGGTTGGATATGGCTGAAATAATGCATAGGAGGCTTTGAAATCCATCACAGAGGAGAGGGATATGGGCTGTTGGCACATGGGGCTCCTGGCTTTCTTTGCATGACCTTATCTTTAAAGGAATGAACAATTATTCCCAGTAAAGGAATGTGTCAGCAGTTCCTTCAGCTAAAGACATCTCGCTCTATAATACAAGGTGTTTTGGTTCTCAGCTGGATGTGCATCTGAAGTTAGATGGTAACATTAAAGTTGGATGTTAAGATCAGGCATTAAATTGTTAACACTGTCCTTGGAGTGCCAGATTCATTGAATTTGAGAATTTCACTGTGCGTTCTATAAAAAATCAGAACTTAAACCACAGACTGATAAATTCATTGCCTTCCCTGGCTTCCTTGCCAGAACTGTAGTTGTAGTTGGTAAGAGCTTTTTATTCGGGATCATCCCTTTCTGTATTCCAGACTGCAGTCACAGCTGTCTACTTAAAACTGTAATATACAGTTCTGGGCATTTGGCTAAAGAGGTCTTTCCTTACATCAGTGGAATTAGCCCTCTCCATTTTGTGTCCAGTAGTCGGGTTTTTGATTTTTATTGTGTATTCCTTTTCCTTCAATGTCATACACTAGCCAGTTGGCCCAAATGACATTGGGAGTGTCTTTGACAGTGTATGGGCATTTATAGCAGTGACTGTAATTAAGGATTAGTATTTTAGCTGTGCTTGCAAGCTACGTCTAGGCACTGGCAAAATAGTTACCTAGAGTCATTGGCTGATGGACCAGCAAAATAATGGGCTTCATTTAAGCAGATGAACCTTCTAAGTCACACCGTAGGCAGGGCGGATCTGTGCCAGTGCTGGCTTCGCTCAGTGTGCTGGCCATGAGGGCTCCTCCACCTTCTTCCTTGAGCAGCTCCAAAAGCCAGGACTAAGTGAACTCCCCAGCTTTAGAAACCCACAGCCTTCCCGTTACAGCTTCTACCTCTGATGTGAAGCGTTTGAATGTGGGACTGCTGTGCCTTATGATACAGGTATTGTGGCTGATGTAACATTCCTGTAATTTTTAATTATTAATTAATTATGAATTTTATTTTAGTTTTTTTTTAACATTTTCATAAATTGGTAGACAACGCTGATGCTTGATAGGACTTTGCAGGAATGGTAACACAGAATCAAGGAAAACAAAGAGTTTTTCCCTTGCATCAGAGCAGGACATAGGGAAAGGAAACAGGAAGGGAAATCAGTAAGAAGAACCAGCCTCCCAGAAATTGTTAAACATTTCCTCACTCAGAACCCCATGGCAAAGGAAAAAAGATGCTCTCTGGAAATACCAAGTGAAGTCTTAGCTGGTTAGATAGATCTGAAGTTTGGAGAGAAGTCTGACATTGTTTGCTGGAAAGTGCATGCTGAGCATCCCCATGGCATCATGTACATTGTGCAGCAGGTTCTATGTGACAAGCTAGGACTTAGTAGTCCGAGGTAGAGGACATCTTAAGTCTCAGCATTGGTCCTTTCAAGGGAGGAGAAGTCCGAGTCTCAGACCACGACAGAGGTTTTCTTCTTGGCTTCTGTCAAACTGATACAACATGCTCTATGTTGCTGTTGCTGTAATCCAACCTAAGCAGCTTCAGCCAACTTCTGTCTAGCCGGCACCATACTGTCTGTCCAGGACATTTTCAGGGACAGTGTAGGGGGCCAACTAAGGAGATACTGTCTGAGTGCTGCAGCAGGCTGCTTGGCTTGTTAGTGGTTCATTAGGTTGGACATCTCAGCTCCGTGATGTTTTCCAAACACAACTTCACTGGGAGTCCCAGGTTAAATGTCCCCTGTGTGTGTATGCTGCTGACCTGGAGACTCCTGGGGCTGCCTGCTTCAAACCAGGGACTCTGTTGTATATTTTATAATAATTCCTTTTCATTCATTGCTCATCTGGTTTCTGTTACTATTTTCCTTTTTCTGGTATAAAAGCTCTTCTGTTCTTATATTTGATGTTTGCTTCTGATGTTTGTCCTGATGTTTCTTGGCAATTTTGAGTTTTAGAGGGACTGAAGTGAATGTCTAAATAATTCAGTGGAATGGATCCAAAATGACACAAACTGGGTTGCTCAATAGGTGGGAGCGCAATCACGCCCATTAACATAAAGCTGGCATTCGCTTTATGTACAAGTACGTGCAGATTACAGTCCTTGGGCTCTGTGCAGTTGTGCTCTTAGCATACGTATTCACGGTCTGTTCGGGCTTTTCAGAGTGACGTACCAAGGGCTGGACAAGGAGGTTTTATTACCAGAAATTACTCCGTTAGGTGTGCGATGCCGGGTCTTGTGCAAAGATGTGTCAGAGTGACCATTAGGATCCTGCCCGTTGTAAAACGGTGGATTCCGTTCTCCCAGCCGCATGACTGGCATGGGCTGTAAGCACTGGAGTGCCACGCCGGCCAGGTATCCAAACTGCTCGGCACTGGACTTCTCTGTGGTGTTACCTGCATCGTTCTTTTCTTACAATCCATGGAGGAGAGAACTGTACCCCAGTACGGCCTGGCCGTCATCATGGAAACACAGGGCTTGTCGCTACGTCCTCTCCAGACGAGGAACAGCCGCGATAGCTATTGTACAGAACACACATGCAGTGTAGCCCGGTGAAAAGGGGTTCAAGCATTTCCTTTCTTTGGTTGTGCTAGACCGGAGAGAAGTAAAAACACCTTCGTGTGCTCCGTGATTTAAAAGCAGCAAACACATCTCAGCCCATCTACCGCCACATACATAGTCAGTTTGGGTATTTCTAAGCAAAACAAACACTTCCAAAGGAGCCTACTGCAAGCAGATGAACCAACATTCATCAAACAGACCGTTCCCTTTTTGAGTGGTTTGTTTGAATAAAATGTACTGTTTCCATTGAGCTTTAAACTGCAATTTGCTTTCATTATTTTTATATTTGGCCATTATATTGCGAGCATATGAAATGGACAAAGTGTTAGGAATAATTAGAGTAGTCCTGAATACCCTAGTGAGTCTGAAAAATCGTGTATAAAAGAAAGCTGCTACCCATGGAGTTGCCAATTCTACTTGCATAAGCCCGTCTGTTTACATCTGCCCCTCTTCCCTAAAGAAGCAGCATCTTACGTGAAGAATTCCCACCAGATCCTACAGACATTTTATCATTCAAGAATGTTCTTCCTGTTTGTTCTCTTTCTTTCCCTTCAAGAAACTAATGAATGAATGTTTTCAGCGCTGTCTCTTAGAACATTTACAAGACAAATAGTGGACTTAGCATATAAAATTCAATGAGTTTGTTCTCTTCTGATTCCGTAGTGACTAAAAATGGGTGCGAACCATTTACGTACGTCTTTGACTCCCTGTTCCTTGTCTTCTGATTCTCTCTCCCCTCCTACTTCTTTATTCCTACCTGGAATGCCTCAGACCACCTCTTGTTAAACCCAAGATACAGGTCAGGTTATTTTATATCTAATTGATCATTTGGAAAGCCTCTTTGCTGTTTACATGGTATCTGGCCAGTGACAGATTAGAAGACTTTTTTTAGAAAAAACCTTTGTGTTTCCCTGTATCCCCCCGTCCTAGGAGTCCTGCAAGTGTAGAGTGAACGTGTCACTGCTGAGAAGCGGCAGATGCACGTTCGCTGGCTTATGTTCCATCATCAGAACTACTTCCACAGCATTGCCTGAATAACATCAAGTACAAACATATGGACTTTTTTGATCTTTTTATTAAATCCCAGTATCAAAGTGGATCTATCCACGCTCAAAGATAAGGTGGGAGGAGGCCAGCTTTTGAAGATCATTTGAATTTCTTTGATTTGGTGGCCTAATCTTCTTCCTCCTCTATTGAACGTCTCTAAATTGTTCTAGGATTCTTAGAACAAAAAAGAAGAAAACTCTTAAGAGCTCTAACTTCTGATTTAATTATCAAAGCATAAATTCTTTACATAAATTTTAGTGACCCAGCAAATACAAAATAAAATGAGGTCAGGTCAAAAAAGGAACGAATTCAATTAGCCCCTTCAAAGAAATCTTGACTTGATTTCAAGTTTTGAATTACAGATCTAGAATAATGGTGGGGTTTTTTCTTGCCAGCCTCTGTGGAACTGAAATACGTTCATTCATCTCACTTCTAACAGTAAGTTCCCAACCAGTTTTAGCAGTTCAGGTGCTTGGAAGACTGCTAACTCAGACATGCTGCTCTCTTCCCAGGTGGCTAATTCTGTTCTGACCACCAAAATGTTCTTGTATTTTGGGCTTCCCAGTTGCTGAAGGCAGGAAGCGCAGCGCTGCACTCCACCCGTGTTTTATTCAGAGGGGGGTGTATTTTGGGAAGCTCCGATTGTTCTCTACTGCCAGTACTTTGAATGACACCCCGTTGCTTCAGCAGACCTCCGCGGGAGTCCAGCAGCCTGCCTGCACCAAGGCGGCTGGGTTGGCTTAGGTCAGCCAGAGCAGCGTGTTGCACTGATTAGTTACTGCTTTTGCACCATTGAAGTGGTCTAGAGCAGTGCAGTTCCTAGTGAAATTCCTTTGCTTTGGTGAGAAGTGAATGAATGAAGCATGTAAATGAAGCTCCTATTAGTAGCAAGTAGTAGGTCTAAAGTAGCCTTTACTGCTATTCAGTTTTATTAACATTCTCTTAGTATTAGCTTTTGCTTGAAATGTCTTCCTTCTGTCCCATACTTCCTGCTTGCTGAGACGCCGCTGCCACCCATTTGTGGGTCTGGGTGCATGATGCATATCTCATGCGGAGAAAGGGTGCTCCAGCCTCCCTTCCCCACATGCACACATTTATACCGCCCAGCCTTTCCTAGCAGAGATCCTACATGAACTTCCATCCTTCATTGCCAAGGTCATGCTAGGGTTTCTGCATCACTTGGGAGGAGTAATTTTGTACCTAAGGATTGTTCTCGCTGTGGTTAGCTAGCCACCACAGCGGCTAGCTGTGGTTTAGGGAAGTGAATTGTTCCACAGTAACCTGCTGGTGGCCTGGCGTGCCTTAGAGACAGAAGCAGACAGGAAGGGCAGTGCTCTCTTGACAAGGAATGGCTTGCGGCAGGTCACGGGATACGTTCGCGGTGCCGTCTCTTTGTAGGTGCTGGGGTAGGATGCAGTGTGCAAAGGACCCATCCACCGACACTTTTGGGGGTTTGGTATTTGTGTGGAAGAGGAAGTGGACTGGTAGTTAAGACATTTTTTTTTTTCCTCAAGGGCAAAAAAAAAAAAAAACAGATTAGGCAGAAGTAGATATTTAAGACCGGTGAGGTTACAGACATTTATTTCTGTATCTAGGGGCTCTTCCCTGCAGTGGAGACAGCAAACCTTAGCCAATGTGGATTAATGCTTGATTTCCTCATGCTAAACAGCAGCACGCCGCAGGGGTTTGCTGGTGCTTGAAGCAACCGGCCTTGATTCCCCTGACTGCACTGGTGCACTTTCCATGGGGATCTTCTTGGTCACACGTGAAGTGGACTGTGTGACATTGTTTCCTGTGTAAGTGGTGCCTGAGAGCGTGCAGATGACACGTGAATCACAGGAAGAGGGGAATTTAGAGAGATGAACAGCGCACAGACTGCCCTGGGACTTTCTCCTCAGTAACTCACAAGAACCGAATTTCTCTCTGACTGTATTGGACTTACCCTAGTCTTAGGAGGTGCTGTTTGAGCTGTGCTTTGACTAATACTTTTTTCCTGTGTTTCCTTTTCCTTTGGTAGGTATTTCTCATAAACAGCGTTCACCTCTCGTTTTGCTTTGTTTATTGTTTCAATGTCCTTTCTAGACAGATTTTTAAAAGATCTATCTTTTTAGGAATCTGGGTGTAGTGTTCTTCAACTGTTTAGCTGTAACAAAAGACTTTTCCTAACCCACCCAGTAATTCCAGCAGTCCAAAACAGGGATTAAGGGAGAGGTTTACATTTAAGAGTAGATCACAGCTAAAGAAATTTAGAGTATTACGGGGTTCTCTGTCGAGGCCTTTGAAGATACCGTCTAAAACACTTTTTAACTACTTGGCTCTATCAGCTATGAGGGAGTTACCATCTACTGCTTCCAAACAGTTAGCAGATAAAGTCTTAGAAGCTTGGAGCAATCCCAGTTGTACGGTGAGTCAGTTTATGGGGAAAATATCTCTTAAATCAGTAGTTAAAACTTTATTATAGCTGGCCCAGATATTTGGCGTGATTTATTCTTTATATCTTCTGTAGTGAGTGAGTTGTCTACAGAAAGGCCACATCATACTTACTACAGAGCAAAGGGCAAACAGGAAAGCTAGTGGCTTCTTCATGGGCCCCAAACACTTCCTCCATTTTCAGTAGAACAAGGAACGCAGAAATAAAACAAGATGCTTTTTAGGTTGTTGCAGCAAGTTGACACCACATTTCTTTATGCTTAGGATGTTCTTGAAGGTAGTTTATATAAATGTCTTTTGTACATACCAGAGAAAGTTGTTTCACCTGATGAAAGGCTTGATTTGGTTTGATGGCTCCCTAGATCTAACAGTCATTAGTTTAAATCATTCAAGGCAAAGAGAAGGAAGATCTTAATGATTTTGGTTTGGTTTTATCTTATCAAATTCGCTTAGAAATGAAGATTCCTTGCACTTCTGGAAACTGAAAGCCTTTCTTTCACTGTGAGGCACCCGAGTATTTGCATTAGATATCTCTCAAGGGAAAAACACCATATTTTCAAAAATTTCTTAAAATCATATGTAAAAAAATGCCTCCTGTCATCATAATTTTTCAAACTTCTATGAGGAGAATGCTTGGCAGTCTATGCAGAATTCTCCAATGAAACCATACTCCATTTTAAATTAAAATGAAGAATGTTCTGAGATTATAAATGGGCTGCAGCGTTTTATTTCTGATTTTATTTTCATGGTCCATGTAATACAGGCCATAGTTTATGGCTGTATTTTTTGAAGGACAGTCTTGATTTCAAAGTTTTAGGTAATGGTGAAAAATTCATGAAAAAATCATAACTGAGAAAATTCTCATGATCTGTATTTTACGTGTTTGAAATAAGAAATTTGTAAAATATCATTGAATTAGAATTGGTTGAAGTATTTCTCTTGCACTTACATTGCATAAATGAGAAGTATCGCAGAAATAATTTACTGAAATCTCTTCTCTTGACATCTGATAGAGTTCTCTGGACTTTTGGATTGCTAAGCTGGGAATCCTTGGATCAAATCCATTCTTTATCTTGACCTTTTAAAAATATCTGTGCTTTAAAGTTTGTAATATCAGATGTTGCAAAGGAAGGTTGGGAAAAAAAAAAACCAACCCACTGGGCGGTTGTGGAGAAGTCTACCCAGGATGTAAGCTGCGTCTCAGACACGGCTACTTGTAATTGGCGCGTGAGCTGATGCATGAAGGTGTGCGATACAATTTTTTAACCTGTATTTTTAGAAAGAAATAAAGTGATTGAATGGCATAATGTGACATTAATGCCCATATTAGTTAATAAAAAAATGTGATGCTATTATTCATGGTATGTTAAGAATAAAAATCATTGACATTGTATGCATAAACTAGGCAGGAGTAATGGCAGAACCTATTAGGCTCTAACTTCAAACATATCCAGCAATTATGCAACTCAAATTAGCAATCTTAACGTACCCATATATTTACATATTAATGGTCCTAAGTGGTAATTGTAGTTGTCTCTCATCAGTGCTTCCTTTGACCCTCATTTTTCAAATAAGAAATATGAAATTCCATTAAGTAACATTAATAGTAGAAAATTAAGGCAATATATCATCAATTAGCAAACCCTTAACACATCTCACTGTTTTCACCTGATGCTTACTTGGAAAAAAAAACGCTATCATTTGACGTGTGTCTGAACTAGAGGGTATCATCTTACGCACGTACGGTGGGAATGAGAAATAAAGTATGTTAGAGTTGCTGGCCTTGATCCAGGAAAGCATCAAAATTCCTGTTGACTTCTCTAGACTGCTCACATGTGGCTGATCAAGGGCAAAGAGCTCGGCGTCACACAGAGTCAAGGCCAGCAGCAGCATCGTTTCACTGGGAAAGAATACACTTTTGACAGGGCTTATCTTTTCGCCTGGGGTAGTTTTCTGGTTTTTTATGCAACTAAATGTTCTCACAAGTAAGCAAGAACTTCCTTCAGATAATTAATGCATCTAGTTTATCTTTACACCGTACCTTACAGAATGATTCTCCTGATTCATTCTCCTTCCTGGGGAATGACATACCCACGGCTGTTCCGCGTTACAGATCAAGATTAGAAAGCAGCATTTGCATCTGGCCGATAGGTCTTCAGTCATCAAATCGACAAATGGAGCTAATGTGGAATAATAATGTGCGAAGTTGCTTCCAAGTACTGAAGACCAAAATACATTTTGCACAGTATGCTGCTCTCGTAAGGAAAAGAAATAATTACAAAAGCCATTAAAAACTAAATGCCTCTTATTTGTCATGTCAGTGCGGCCATCATCATCTGTTACAGGATATTTATGAGGTTTTGGACTGCAAATGTTACTGTCGTCCATAAAAGCAAGAATGATTTTTGTTATTTCCTTAAATGCCAGCCATGTAAATAACGTCTCTCTTTTTTTAACCTCTTTTTCAAAGGCCGTGTTTTGGAGCAGTTTAGTGTTCATTGAAAAGCACTTACATTGTGCACATTTGGTAATGTTAGTAACACTAAGTTACCGACTACGGAACATACTATAAAGATAGTTTGAAGAAAACAGGTATGATCCCCCCCCGCTTTTTAATGTGAAATTCCCCTGATTATCCATGTCGACGTTAGACTGGGATGGTTTTTTTGGCTCTGTGAGGTGTGTTGTTGATAGAATAGTAAGTGTAACCTGGAAATACTTTGACAGAAGCTTCAAATCTTTGTGCCTGCAGGTGTTAAAGATGAGTTATGAGTCGGAACAGTCTGAGATCTGGCGTCAAGAACAGGCTAATGTGGTAGAGTTTCAAGGTGCCATTAATAAATTTCTGTGCGAGGATTAGCTTCTCCATAGCCCGATGGGTAAGCCGAGAGCTGAGGATGCTACGGTTCCCTGCCCTGCAAGTGTGTAAAAGCCTATCTGCTGCTCCATAAGCGTTGTCCTTGGGAGATACTGAACTTCTCAGTTCTGTTTGTAGGAGGATTTTGGTTTTCCTCTGATGGACGCTAATTAATTCAGATTCCAGTGTCCTCTGAAAAATCTCAGAATCCTGTTTATCGCTAAGATTTAAACTGGCTGTAACCAACAGATTGATTGGTGAAAAAAATACCGGGTAGCAAGATTAGTACAACATAATGAGCCAACGTACAGCTGCTACCACCATGAATGATGGCAGTGTGCAGAGAATATATTAAAGGGAGCAAAGACTTCCATTATTTTGGAGCACGTTAGATCGAGTAACGTCTCCAAAATTACACTGGATAGAAATCTGATGAAAACCGGAAGCAGCGTAAGGCCGTTTGCTATTGGCTTTTATCTTTACGTGCAGATCTAGCAGCCAAAATGAATTACAGTTACACATTGAAATAGCTCTGGGACACACGACTAGCAGAAGAATGGTGTAACTGTCAGTGCGAGGCTTTGCAGCATTATTCATAGAGACTTAGAGGCAATTAACCTGACTTCACTCAGCTGAGTTTTCAGGAAGGAAATAAACAGCGTAACTTCAGAATGAGGGTTTCTGATTATGTTTTTTTATATTGCATATTCGCCGTAGAAAGTATTTGCACATTACAGATAGCTGTAAAACATTAAATTAGGCAAATAAGCCATATACATGGGAAAAAATGGAAAGTAAATTTATCCTACCAAGTCCAATTTGAATTTATTTTCATACTTTCAAGTGGTTTAATGGTCGTGATCAGTAGCTAAATTTTTGTAGTTTAGCTAGCTCAGTTCTTAGAACGAGCGTGACCCTGACGCTTTCAGAGAACAAAACTTCCCTTCATTCAGGTGTGAAGTGCACTGTAAGTGGGACAAAGCTGAGGACTCTGAGCCAGCCCCATGGGGATGAAGCTGAGAGAGGCTTCTTCATTGCAAAGACTCCAGCTGACTGCTTTTCTCCGCAGTCTTGACTCCAGTGTGCGGGCTGGCACAACTACAGGCTCAGGGTTGGTCAAACGAGCCTTCAGGAAGCAATCCACCGTCGCGCTGCCGTTTCATGTAGAGCTGTCGTTTGTGTGCCCATGTGCACTGGCAGTTAGGGTAGCCCAGTGAATCGTGTGATGTACTTCTGCATGAGAGAGGTAGTGAGTGAGTCACGTGTTTGTGCAAACTTGCCGCTTCTTGAAGTACTGCCACCAGAAGCATTCAGATGATCTGGGGTGGGACCTTCTAGCCCCTAACTGGTTCAAGGGGTTATGAGTATTGTGGTGATGAACTGGTTAATGCAGTCAGCCCTGATGCAGAAGAACCCCGCTGCAGAATCTCGTTTAACAGCACTCTTGGGCAGAGCGGTTAGCAGCCTTGCCCTGGCCCTCGTCCCCGTGGCTGTGCAACATTTAGCTCCCAAGACCAGAGCTTCCCATAAAAAAGGAAATTAAAAAATGGCCATTGGTTGGAGGTGTTAAGGAGATATATCCATGCAGTGGTTTTGTCCCCTTTCCTCTGCAGTATTTTGTTCCTTCCTGTCCTTGGCCGGTGCTTCTGGACACGGTCCCTTACACGGATCCTGTAGTCCTTTACATGGATGCTATTGAACGCTGCTTTGGGGGGAGCTGTTTCGTTAGCAAAGGGAGCAGAAAGGTGCCCATGTGTCAGACGGGCGAGAGGCAGGGCAGCAGAAGAGGGAGTGCTGCTCCTCCTCCTGCACGGAGTGAGCGAAAGCCAGGTCTGGGCAAAAGGAGAGGGCGGGAGCTGCAGATTTAGGAAAGGAAACAGGGGCAAGCACACAATCGACAGACTCAGTGAAGTGGGCAAAGGCAGTTGTGTAGGGGGACGTGGCAGTATTTATTGACTTCTGGGAAAGCAGCGTAACACGGCGTCTGAAACGGATTGTTTTAGGAATGGGAACATATTGATCGTGGGAGAGGAGATAATTGATGCTGGAAGAAGGGCATTTGCATGGACAGCTGTAGCATGCAAAAAATAAAACATGTTCGCTGGCAACAGCAGACAGACCTTTTGAATATGCAAATAGGGGTTTGCATATACATACACAGGTGCGAGAGCTATGTGTGCAATAAATCTCAGAGTAAATTCTGCAGGTTCATTTTGTGTCTCTGCTAATACAAAAACTACATTGAGCAGAGCTTGACTGGGGAGAGAGCAGCGAGGGGGATCCGATGGGACTGCAAACAAGGAACATACTGTAATTATGTTAAAACCAAGCATTACAAGCAGGAAATGCAAAGTTATGATTACTATTAAAAGAGACCCAGGCATGGTAATTTATGGATATTAGCAGTTTAAGGCATCTAAAAGCCTATGTACTGACATAAAATTCTGCTGTAAAATTATGATTAAGACATTTTCCTGGTTGTGGGCCCAAATTAGTTTAATTTTTAAAGATGCTTTTTCTCTGCGTGATGCCACTTCAGCGAAGGAAGCGAAATGTTCAGTCTGCATTTATAACTTCACAGGGGTGGCGTGAAGCAGAAGGATTACGTTGGTGAACTCGGTCTCTGCGCTTTTCTTAATGGATGCGTTTGCTCGTGACTTGTGGGACAGCCGGGTTTGGTGCTGTTTCTGTCTTTTAACCTTCCGTATTTCATAATTTTGCCGATGACTGAGTGTAAAATACTCAAGGCAGTAGGTTTAAGTATATGAATAAAGAGATCCAGAACTGAGGACACGACTGTTAGAACTGAGCTGTGTGACTCTTTTCTCCCTTCATTTGCTTGAAAAAAAAAAATAAAAATCCAACTTTTCAATTGGACTATTCAGTTTTCTGTTGGGGAAATCCTTAATCCCCTACACAGATTTTAGTGTTTTTACCTTGAAGTGAAAAGCAATTTCCCAATCAGCCCTATGTGGAAGTTATTAGTGTTCAAGGCCACAAGATGTATGTTAAGTGCTCTTCAGCTTCCACTGACAGTTCTTCCAGGAAATACAACAAAAGTGGTCATTTTTTTCTTTTTTTAACCGTTAAAAAAAGCAGCATAGAAACATTTTTGCTCTTACTTCTCTCCTTGTGACACAGTTGTCATAATTGCAACTGGCAAAATGACTTAGTCTGCATTAGCAGTAATAAAAACATGGCACTCGAACGTTTCTGTGCAAGGTAATATCTGAAGGAGCTGAAAAGAAAACTGAAATCTTGCTTGTAGGAAGACTTAAAAATAGAAGATCATTTATCATGCTATAAATAGGGAAATATTCATGTTGGAATAAGTAATAGAAAATGAATAAGTATAAAAATTAGATGTATCTTTTTAATATTAATTTATGTTTTAAATGGGTGCTTAAAATCTGGAGTTGAATATATAACCGTACCTAACAGGGGCATAATTCTAATTCATCATCAGTGGAACTTCGTTCCTAAGCTATTCCAGAGCCTACATACCTATTGCAGTATGTGCCATAAACAAAGTTAGGAGGCTGGCTTTCCCTTCCCGGTTTTGAAGGGCTGGCTTTCAGCTCTTGGATCACAGCTGTAACTCCATGAACATTTCTGGCATAAATTCACAGTGCTGCTTGGAGGGACAGACGCTTCTTCTCTCCCCTGCCCTTTTCCTGGCACTGGCGGTGTGCTTTGTGAGCCAGACCAGGGAACCACTTCAAATAAAATCCGCTCTGAAAAGTGGAAGTTACTTTTCAGCTGTGTTTGTGTCCCACTTCAGCTCACGGCACGGTCACAAGGATGTTTGCGCTGGCAAAAAGGAGAGAAGCAGACGCGTGTTCCTGGGAGTGGGCTGGAGAGCAGGACCACCGTTTGTGTCAGCAGCGTGCTTGTTGCTGGGATGAATAAACTGGAAATCGTACCATCAGAGGCGGGGGGAAATCTTAATCCTGTGCAGCCACAGGCAGCACGCAGTCTGACGAGAAAGCAAAACCAGTTTAATGGCTAACTGTAACTCTAAGAGGCAATTCTGCCCTCCTGTCTCCTCTTCATTCCCTCTCCCTTGCCGCGCTCTCCCTTTGCCTCCTTGAGCTGTCTCTGGTCTTACCTGATAGCTCTATAGGCCAGTTCAGGGAGTTAAACCTACAGAAAACGAACCCTATGAACAAAAAGGTACGTGTGCGGTCGTTGGTATTCCTTTGCTTTTGGCTCTTCAGCATGAAGGTGGTGTAAAAGAAGGGGCAGGAACAGGGGCGTGTCAGGAGGACTGGGTGCTGCCTTGTTGGTTGGGATTAAAAATGGCATTAGCCGTATCACCTGACAGCGGTCACAGCCAGGGGAAATAATTTGAATTGAACGTATCAAATGGAAAACGAGAGTGGTGTTAAAGTCAGAAATCAACAGCAGGATAAGGGGGGGATTTCTCGAGAGCGTTAGGTGCTAAGCCTGCCGTTGGAATTCAGATAAGTTCCAGCATCTGCTTCCCACAGGCTCTTTCGAAAAGTTGAGATTGAATTCTTTAACTCCTTTATAATAGTTACTTAAAGCTTAACACAATATGTGTTTTGGATTAAACGCTGGCCCTGCTAAAAACAAAATTGAGAGTTGAACTTCTCCGAGGCCACCATTTACCGTTTTGACTTTAAGGAATCCATTGGCTATGTTACATGCGATGAGGCTGGTATGTACTTCAGAAGGAAACGCCGCAACTTTCATTAGAGCAAACCAAATACATTTAGCACTCTCACGAAATAAGAATAACACTTTTGAAATAACGAGTGCAGGATGTCAATTGATGTAATGGACGATGAGAGGTAAAGCTTGCAAGTGTGAGACCTTAGAAATCCAATTATTTCTATTAATATGCTTGCATTAAGGAGCCGTATTTCAGTGCTGTCCCATGCCTCACTTGTCTGTTATCAAACCGAAGCCTTTAAAATCTCCTGTTTGCATTTTAATTGGCTTTGGGAATAAGCAGGAAGAGAATAATGGAAATAAGTGGCAAAATTAAAGTAATGCTTTTGAGAATCTGGAAGCATATAACAGGCATGTAACAGACTCTTTCTCACTGACATAAGCCTCTGCTTCTGATACGCTTGTGTCTGAAACATCGGAATCCTTTTTGTCTCGTCGTTTAAAAGAGGGGGAAGCAGGCTTTTTAATTCTGAATATGCTCTGTGCGTATTTCTGTGTTAATATCACAGTTGGAGTCTGGAATTACATTTACTAAGCCCTGCCTGTATTTCAAGGCAGCGTGCTAAAGCAGAGAATTTAATTCGTATAAACATTGAGAAATGGAGGTGGCAGCCGAGGAAGGTTTGCAGGCAGAGGTGAGTGCAATCAGTGCTAAGCAGATTTCCCTGGCTCGTGGGACACCGCTGAGAACGACCTCCGGGGTCTTGTGGATTGAGCCTCTGCAATTGTCATGGTGCTCCCTTGTAATAAAACGCAGCGATTTTCAACCTTTCAACCTCAGCTCTTAGGGACTCTGCCTGGCAATATATGGATCCAGTTTCCTACAGTAATGTGGCGTACAGAAGTGGTTTTGCTTTCTTTCCCTTTCAGTTTTGGGGTTTTTTTGTCACTGCATACTCTGATTGCACTTAAAAGACGTCATCACGAACACTGCAATTGCCCAGATGTTGAATCCTGTCACAGACTTGACTGAATCTCCTGAAATGTAGCATTTCCAGACAGTAATGTTGAGGCAGGTTCAGTGTGTGTACGTGCTCGCTGCATTGCCTGACGTTGGCATGACCATCGTAGATCTTCATAAAGGGCTGACAGAAGGGTCGTGATCTCAAAACTGTTCCCATAGCCTGGCAATACAAGAAGTCACGGGGGCGAGTGGCAGCCCTGGGAGCGGTGTTCAGCTGCAGAAGGCATGGTTATGTTGTTACTGCAAATTAAAGACTCTGTGCGTCCCTTTCCCTGGGGATATAAAGTCCCATGCAAGTACATAAGAAATTAAAACCAACCTCCTAAACTGAAGTTAATGCTGACTGAGCTGCAGCCGCTTTTCATAAGTCCCAGTTACTTACAGATGCTTGAGGTGGCTTAGTTATTTGGCACTGAACCTCAGAAGCCTTCCAGCAACATAAATGTGAGTATGAATGGTTATTGTTTTATTCAAAAGTTACCACTTGTGGCCTACAGGATGACTAGACTAAATTATTAATTTCTGGAGATTCTAGTGGAAAGAGGGGAAGGGAATATTGTTCAAAGAACTCATTCGGAAACCAAAATGCCATCAGGGCGTGTAGGTTTCCAATTTGGACTGAGCAAAGAGTAATGCATCAGCTCTTTTTCTCCTTCCCTGCATATTCTGTTCTTGAAGTATGAGTGGGATGCTCTGTAGTTCCAGGTGGAGGGAATAGATTTATTTTGTGCTGAAAATAATGAGCTTGTATGTGTTTGTGCATTTGGTTGAATGGGAGAGTGCTGCGTGAAATGGCTGTTTTATATTCACAGACCTCTCTGCTGAAAGGGAGAGCTGTAGATGATCTGACGAATGGTCATCAAATACAATACGCTTTTCATACGTTGTCAGAGTCCGGGGAGTAAAAGCGACTGGAGCAAAATGCTCGATTATGCTTAGAAATAAGGAAAGCCTCATTTTATTCAGGCAAGGGAGGTCAAGCTGGATCATTGCAGGCTCAGTGAATAGGGTGCGTGGGGAGCTACTGGCTTCTGTACCTCCTGCGGCAGCGGCTTCTGTTACGTCGCTGGTGGAGTGAGAGTCTGGGCTCCCTTTGCTTTGGTAGGCAAGCAGAGGGCGTGTAATCGCACACTGGCTGACAAGTGGGCGAAGGAGAATCTGTTCTATTATATCCTAATGCAACATCTCGTGAAAGTGAATATAGGCGCAGGCAGAGGCTCCTGAAGGATGTGCATCATTTTGATATGTAACTTTTGCTTTACTTCTAAAAAAACCCATCAAACCCACCCCACTTTTTAAGTAGAATTCAGGATGACTTTACAATATTGCTGTTTAAGTGAGTTCCAAAGGAAGAATTTGCTTCATTTTATTTATTCATATGGTTCTGCATTAATATCAGAGAGCAATAATGCTTGAAATCATCTAAACAATTTTCTGTTTAGCACTCGAATCTATCAGGAAGAAAGTGTCTATCTTAAATGAGCATAAAACTCATTACTGTATTTTCCAAAGGGATCTAAAATCTGAATTTCATATAAATTGCTTTAAAAGTTTAAATACACATCTAAAGACACATTTCAGAATATCAGATGGCTTAGTAAGCATTGTTTAATGTTACTTCTAAAACGTGCAAGATCTTTTGGTAATTGAAATTCAGCAAGAATATCTGAACTGTTGTGTTTTATTTAGCTGATGTATATCTATAGAGCTATAAATTTGGCTTGATTTGCTTTTAAATTCTAAGTGCATCATACTGGGTGAAATTACATCCTTTCTGGCTAAAAACCTCAAGCTGTTATCTTTTTCTTTTGGTTCGCTCTATAATTTCCTTAGTTTTCCTCCTCTGTAATATGAATGGATAGAACAGGTAGCAAACCAGGGAAATGCCAGTAAAAAAAGCATGAAAAGGAGCACCAAGAGGGGAAAAAGAGAAAGGAACACACCCGTGTCCGTAGCTGAATAGTAACTGCAAAGAGAAACCCCTCGGATGGTTTCTTTTACCTTAGCCTTGGTGTTTAGTGTATGTCTGCGCCCAGTGAAGTTTAAATATTCTCTAAACGGCCTCGTGTCAGAACGGACTCGGGGTCTGAGCTCCAGGAGCTCTGCACGGCTCAGACTCACTCCTGTGCCCTGTTACGGGTGTGTCGCAGAAGGTCGTTCTGAGCAGGTTACCTCCCGGAGCTCCTCACAGGGCAAAGCTGGATGGAAGTCAGCTGGCTGGAAGCTGGGCATTGAAAGGCTCAGGATGTCTAAAAAGGAGGAAGCGGGGGAAATCGCTCCAAACCCCCTCTTGCCTTGCGTGTGGTGGTGACCCTGGACCTGGCACTGAACACCCTTGTGTTCTGTGCTGAGCGATGTGCCGCTCGCTTGGCCGCCTTGTTCCTCCCGATGCCCTGAAAGCAAAATGAAAAGATTGCTGCCTTTTGTGAAAATGCAGCCCGTTCCCCCCAGGAGTGCAGCTCCACCGCAATCCTTGTAACCCGCTATCAGATTGATTCAGCACCATGCTGGGCTTTTCTCTTACTTCCCACCAATTACGGAGGCTGATAGAAAGAAGAAGGAGAAGTATGCTGCAATAAATGGGAAAGAAAGGGAGGAAAATATTGGCATTTCCGAAGATTTAGGACACACTCACAGTAAATCCAAAGACTTAATAGGAACCTGACTTTAATATAAGAAAAACACCAGAATCAGTCTCCGAAGGCAAATAATTTCTGTGTCTTCTCACTGCTGACAGAAATGCTGGCTCCTCGGGTAATTGGTCTAGAGATACCGGGGAATCTTAAGCGGTGGAATAGGCTACCAGCATGGTTCTTAAATGCTCTGTTAACCGTTTTTCTGGTTTTAAACTGGAATATATTTTTTAATTCCCACAATATTCTTTCGTAACTATAATTTTATACGCTGCAAATGTGAACCTTAATAGGAAGAAAAGTGGAAAATCGTCTGAAGAACTGTGAATAAGACTTTGCATCCTCAAGTTTGTATAAGAGGCCTGAGGGCAGATTTCCATTCAGTATTTATTAATACAGATAGATTTTGTTCTGCAAGCTGGCTTCCCCTTTCCGCACTTGGCTAGTATGAAAGATCTCTGTACCGAGTGCAGAGGACTGGGGTTTTTTTATATGTTAAGAGGTTTTTCTTCTTTGCGAGCGCTTGGAGATGCTGTTCAGACACAGATTACAGGACGCATCAGGGATGGAAACCCCCAACTAGCAGAGGTTTGTACTGCGACCCTGCGGTTTCTGTCTTGCCACTGTTTGAAATTTTATGTTTGTTCTCCCTAAACCCTGACTTAATCACAGTCCTCACTCTGTACCCTCTCTATGGCTTGAGGTATCCCACGAAAAGCTGTTTCTCCGAATGGCCGGAGGGACGGGCACACTGAACTCTGAAGCCTCCATTTATTTTGAAATCTCTATGGCTAATTCTGAGATTTTCTCCTGATGAAGGCCCTTTCTATATGTAGGGCAAAGCGTAAGCTCTGGTGGATTTTGGAAGCTTGTGAAGTGAGGGAGAAAAAGGAAGTTTTGATGTACGGCTTGCAGCGGTCAACTTGCAGTAATTAAAGGATCCAGCCACAGCATCATTTCAATGGTTGCAGGACCAGTTCCATCAATTGCTTCTGTTGCGGTGCCTGTCTGATGTCAGGGTCTCTAATGTTCTGTGGTATTGGTGTGGTTTTGTGCAAGATTGGAATCTGCCTTTAGTGCTGGAGATGCCTCCATTTGAAGGGATTTCTCCAAGTGGTAATTTTTTTCTTGGTTCTGAAGCCCCATTTCACTCTAATGTTTTCCCTGCTCTCAAAGACAAGCATAAGAGAATCTAAACTGTCTCTATGTCAGGGCATCTGTCAGAATTACAGAGAATGAAAAAAACCTCTGTGCATTGTACAGGTTTCTCTGAGCTGCTTCTCTGTGCTGCTTAATTCTCTGAATTAAACATGGATTATCTCCTTTTAAAATCAACTCGTTGGGGACAGTGTAGGTTCTCCTTTCAGATAAAGTATTGGGACGATACCTTCACCATCAGAATGGTACATGTCTGTGCAAGGATTGACTATAAGCCCACTTTAAAATCCTTGAAGTTTTCTTTTTTCATTTCATCCTATTAGAGTCTCACTGGAACAGCTCTTGGGTTACGCAGCCTGAGGTTTTGGAGCATCCTGTTTTCTGTTTAGCTCTTCTCAGAGATGACAATAGAAGAGGAACACCAGAGGATGTCTGCTCTTTTACCTGATGCTTAGAGATCTAAAGTTTCCTATCCATCTCTTTGTGTCCCTTTCAATGATAGCATCTCTTTATATCCATATGAGATGTTTGCTTTAGGAGAGCAATTTTGCCATGCTTTTTTCCCCAATTACACACTGTAAGTTGTTATGCTTTTACAACAGATAATGTCCAGAATTTTACATGTGAAAAGGTATGAGGGTCACCTCCAAGAAAGACAGGGAAAGATCTCTCATTACTCTCGCTGCTTCTCTACTAGCTCATATACCTGGTTCCTTTCCCATTTTTCTGAGAATTCACTTGCTGTGAGTGCTGTGGGGAAAGTGGGATCATAACACATATCAGGTTGGAAGGAACTGCAGGAGGTCTCTAGTCCTACCTCCTGCCCAAAGCAGGGTCAGCTTGAGGGGCTTTATCCAGCCTACTCTTGAAAACCTCCAAGGATGGAGAGTGTACAGCCTCTCTGGGCAGCCACTTCCACGGCTTGACTGTCCTCATTGTGGAAAACATTCCTTTTATCCAATCTGAATCTCTTTTCTTTCAGTTTGTGCCTGTTGTCTCTCAGTCTCCCACCATCCACCACCTCACTCAGCAATTGCTCCTGCCCTTGACCATCTTGGTGAGCCTCCCCTGAACTCACGTCAGTTTATCAACATCTTTCTCATACTGGGGGCCTAAAACTGGACGCAATACGTAGGTACAGCCTAACAAGTGCTGAGTTAAAGATGGATCAATGGATGTGCTTCTGGACGATATAAGGCTTCTCTGCTGCCGGTAGGAAGAATTTGGGTGACTATCTTGGTTCTGGACTTTGGTTCCTAGGAAGGATTTTAATTTTCTAGTTGGTTCCCAAAGGACTCGGAGAGCATTCCAAGCAGAAGCTTGGACTGATGACTTCCTGAGGTCCTTTCCAACTTGAATCATTCTGAGTCTGTGGGTCTGTGAGATTTTTCAAAAAATCACAGTGACCAGTAACCCGGTAACCTTTCCTTCACCTACTCGATGTTTAAAGTTTACTATTGAAAAGCAGGTTCTGCATGTGCTATGCCTCATTTTTTAAAAGAAAAAAGTTTTCAACAGTATCAAAACAGTAAAAAGCCAAATATTAAACAGTCAAAATACAGAAAATATGAAAACATTATTGACCAGAAGGCACATTAAATTTTCCTAGTTAACGATTTAATTTATTTCAAATACCTGATTTTAATTCCTGCATTTATTGCTTGTTATGGTTTGGGTTTTCCTATATGTACAGTGCATATAAAAAACAGGATACGGGCTTCGATTTTTTCCTGAAATTCCTTAAGGAACCAGATGAAGAAAGAAAACATACTTCTGGGTTCTTTTTACTTTATTGCATGTAACAGAAATATTACCTGAAGCATCTAAATGTTTAAAAAGACATGAGCATTTCAATCCCTGTAGAGCTTATACTGTACCAGGTAATAATTTGAAATCTTAGAGTGGCTTTCCTCCTGATACCACCACTTTTTTTCTAAAAAACATAGAACACAATTTGACTGCAGTCTTATCCTTGTTCTTACTGGGAGCTAAAGCGATAACCTCTCTCTCTGTTCTGAGACTTCTTTTAAAATGCAGACTTATGCTTTTATTATTTATTGCTGGGTTTTGTCAGTACTTTAGCACACAGTTTATCAGTTAATATGGTGATTGTGGTTTATTTTTGTAAGAAGGGGGAGGGAGGCATTTTAAAAACACACTTGTTTACACTTGAGAAAACACTTTGCCAAATGGGGCGTGTTATTCATTGGCCTCTGTTCGGGGATTGGGTAAGGACGCCGCAGTAGTGCTCAGCAAGGGCAAATTCTTCTTCCGAGGCCCGGAGGAGCCACTGTAGAGATACAGAAATAGTAAGAAATATTAATGTTTTGAAAGAGGTCTTGAGGTATCAGGAGACAGATCATCCTGTGCCCAGGCTGCAAACATCTGACCAGATTAGGGTATGCAGACACAAGACATTTTCCCTGTAGTTCTTCTGCAAAGCATCTAAAAAATTCAAGTGGTGTACCGCCACTTTCAGTAACCATCTCTGCATTTAAGTACGCACCGCCATGAGATTGCGTCTTTTTTAGGACTGAGTTTCTCCAGCTTCCAGAGAATGGATTTGATTATGCCTTTATCTAGTAAGACTGACAAGTTCCCTACAATGAGTCCCTTAGGCTGCGGTGTAAGCTTACACCTGCAGTAAGGTCACCTTTCAGCCTTTGTTTTCGTAAGCAAGAATTAACGTTTTGTGCACCTGAGTGGGTTTGCATTTGCCCAGCTCCTGGTCCAAGTTGGAGCGTACGTCTACCTGTCCTAACTTCCCGTTGGCCCCCTTGCTCTGGACGTGGCCACATCAGGCTGCCAAAGCTAGGGAAGCCAGGTCACCCTGAGCCCACTGTCTGCTGAGAAGCAAATCCTGGGGAGGAGGGGGTTCTGTTCTCAAAACAACTGATGTTTCCATGCTTCTGTATGAGTTTTACAGTTAAAATCAAGCTGTTATTATTGTGGATAAGATTTTATACAGCGGTTTTGCGACATGGATTCTCAATATGCTTTTCCTTTGGTTTGAATTCTTATCCTGACTTTGGTGAGTGTATTAAAGAAGAGAATTCACTTGTTAACTCCCACGGGGGCCTGTGGTTGTTGTTCCCGTTGTAGAACAGAAGAGCTCAGAGCTGAGCTGTGATGATCGCTTTTGAATCGGTAGTGATGAAGGATGGCAGGTAAGATCAAAGCTAGTATAGAGACAGCGTGAGAGGCAGTTTCTGACCTGGAGGACTTACATCCACAGAGGCATTAGGCGCCTGAGTACCGTTAGGATTCTAAACTGCATAATCTAAGTAGAAAATACCAAGGAAGATGGGCAGAGAAACAGGTAAAGGTGACTTGTCCAAGGTTATACAGCGACAACACTTACTGAGCTACCTAACAAGCTGGATATCGTTTCCCCTGCTGCCAGGGGCCTGGGACTATGAGAGGACATTTTCCCTTTTTGTGTGAGATACCTTTTCAGGTAAGACAGAAAAATGGAAAATTTGGGGATGAATTTGTGTTGCTGACTTTCTCCTTTCTTCCACCCTATTCCACAGTGCCCTATTTTTGGAAGCAGTGCATAGTGCCTGCACGCGTTGCAGCAGCTGGGCTCGCCAAGTCTTCATGAAATACCTCTCTATAGGTTGCTCCAACTCAGCAAGCAGAGTGAAATGTTTCCCTGCATTATGCTTTCTGCAGATCTTTCCTACAAGAATAGGGCAGATAATTGTCATGTAGGTTATTCCAGTCTTCATTGTAACCTTCTGCAATACAGAAAAATGTTTCCATCAGTGCTTGTGTTAGGTATTGATTTGACTCTGTCAGGGAAAGATCTTGCTTTCTAAGAGTTTGAGGAGCAGGAAGGCTGTGAACGAAAGACTCACTTGAGGTTTTTTACCATCGGAAAGACTGGGAATTATAGCTGTAAGGATCAGGATAGTCATGGCCCCCAGACGTCTTAAGCTCAAGTCCCCCTCATCAACACTGACTGCAGTAACTGTGTTCCCTGAACGAAATACCTGTTTTTTCCTTAAGCCTTTGGGGTGCAAACTTCCTCATGTAAGTGAATTTCTCAGGAAAGTTGCTTAACTATTACTGAAAAACAGTGCTGAGGAGAGCTGTGGGAGCTCCAGCATTTCACAGCTCTAAGAACAAGGATCTGTCACAAAGAGTTGTGTTACAGCTGACCTTGCCTTGAGATGGCAGGAGTAGTAATGACCTCTTAAGCATCCCTTCAGCCCTAAATTCTGAGATTCTGAAATGCCTGCTGGATTTCCAGGAACTAGAGAAAAGACATCTCGAGCAGCTAAACCACAGCAGCTCCCAGACCTCTGGCTAGAGGGCTGCTGCGTTTTATGAATGCTGACTGGCCCCGAGCTATATTTGCATCTCATGGAAGCTCCTAATTCATTACAACAGGTGGAGTATGCTGTGTTAGTTCTCTTCCTGTTGAGGAAATGGCAAATGAGGCCACTGAAATCAAGAGCTCTTGTTCATGTCTTCTTCCCCAGAAGTACAGAAAAGGCAAAATGCCCCCGCTGGGGGTGGAAGCATGACTGCACTGCAGGGTGATGCTGTTTTCTCAGGAGTGGATGGCAAAGGCCGGCCCATTCATCCAGCACTTCTTGAATGCTGAGAGTTAGAGGTACTGCGGCTGGCTTCAGAGTCCTAGAGCTGCTGCTTTCAGAGTTGTGTCTTACGCTGGATACACACACAGCTTTCTGTGGGTTCTGCGGCTGCAATCCCCTTCTTTCCCCTCCAGTGGCAAGAGAGTTTTGATTTCGTTTCCTTATATAGCTAAGGAAAAACTTAAGTGATTCTGCACGTGTTAGTTCGAATAGATGAATACCAACTGGCAAATGTACAGTGAGATTTCCACCACAGTGTGCTCTTAACCTATATAAAACTCTCTACCTTTTCTCCTTGCCACTGCTGCTTTATATTTTTTTCAGCAGCATGTGAACTTGGTTACCGTGTTGTATCGTGGCTGTGGGAAATACTGGGCAGAACAGCACCGCTGTTGCAGCAGGAGAGTCCTTGAGACTTGTCAGCCCCATTAAAATCTGGAGACCATACAGGAGCGTAACCTGTCGGGCTTCCTTTCTTTCCAGTCACATCATAATTGCTGTACATGGCACGGAAAATGTGGTATAGTAAAAAGCTAATATTTTGACAGAGTAAAAAGATCGATGGAGTAAAAGCATTACTCAGCATTTTGAAGATTTGCCTTGTCTTACAGCTGCCTTGCTCTCTAAGGCTTCTGATTTATGAAAGCAGAGTTTGGGCTACTTTAGTGTGATTTTAGGGGATATTCCCTCGTGAGTAGGGAAATAAAATAGGTCAGGACAATTTTAATAATTCTTTCTCCATAACAAATCAGTGATTGCTCTTTGCCCAATGATGAATAAAGCAAAAATTCTTGCTAATAAATTGAGAGAAAAGCTAAAATTAATTTATTTATTATTAAACACTACTTCACGTCTTTCATTTTTATTATGCACGTGAACAATTGCCAAGACTGAAGGATGAAAACAAAGCTTTTCTTAAGAGTTTCCACTAGAGAGAGGCTGAAACTAGACCACTTCAAATTCATCGTTACATCACCAAAATACATATTGGAAACACCCTGCATCTGAAATCTTTGTTGAAAAGCTCCGCACTCGAGTAGATTTGTTTCCAAGACATACACGTTGGATTCTGGTCACTAAACCACCGGTGAACGTGGAGTCGGCAATGCCTCGGAGGCTGTCACGTAACATTTTCTGGTGACACGGGATAACCCTCTGCGCTGCCCAGAATGTGGAGCAGCCTCTGTGAGAACAGCCTGTTCCGAGCGAATGCTCCCTTTTCAAAGTCAGATGAAAAATCCGCTCTTGCACGCTAATCCAAAGCAAGACACAACGTTGCTGGGTTTATGTGTGTGGCAGAATGTGCAGCATTTCTGCTGCAGTCAGAAGAAAAAGAGTCATTTAAAAAATTACATTAATATGCAATTATATGGCATAATGTCAGGTCGTAAACGTAGTCATTTCTTGTAATGCCTGCTTGGATTTTATGAAGGTTTCGAAAAACCTTCACTCAAATAATGGGGGAAATCACATGAAAACAACTGCCAGAACACTCAGAATTAACTGGAAAACTTTTGCCTTATTTTAGCCAGTTTGCTGAGAGATTGCAGAGGTCTCCAAAGAGAGTTATGTGCACTGTGCTCTTGGAGATAAAATAGTAGAGCACAGTAGGAGGGGGTATGGACTGCATTTCTTTTTTGTCTCTGACTGCTTGGTCCGTGAGTTCTGAAAGTTCAGATCAAAGCTTGGCAGAAGAAATGAAGCTCCATCTGTCTTACCGAGCTGCTTTTGGCCATTAGGAACAGAGAATGTAGAAGTGAAAGGCAGCTCTCCTGGGTGAGCCTGTTTACTTCTCTGTAATTGCAGGCAAACGTGTCAGTTAATCCTTTTTTATAAAACTGGCCTTAAAAACTATTAGCTTTCAAAAGACTGTTTCAGAGCCTTACTCTCCAGAGAGGTGAAAACTTATTTTGAGTTCCAGCCCCAAAGTAAGCGTACCTTCTCTTCTCCTGTGTATATTGGCTCTTCTCTTCTCATTAGTATTTAATCTTGAGTAGAATTTCACTGAACACTCGTACCCTCTGTCAACCTTTGTTCTGCGGGAACAGATAACCAGGGCATTAAAATGCCCTCTCATAAGATCTCTCCAGTTTCATGATGACCCTCATACTAATTACCCCTTCTTCCACCCCAGTGTGCTATCTCCTTGGCTTCTGTCACACCCACGTGTATGGCTGTATCACCCTGAAGGAGCAGCGACTTCCCATGACCAGCCAATATTCCTCCCGTGCCCTCAGCTTATAGCAGAAACTTGTGTTGATCTCCAGGGCAACTTCTTACTATCATAATTTATTTCATTTCTGTTACTCCAGTGTCATCCAGCTCTTCTCGTGTGTGATTGTGATCCTCGATCAGTATGATCACTGCCATCTAACTTTGTGCCGTTCATGTTTAATTAGTTTGATTCTTCTATTTCGTGCCAAGATAATTGATGAAAATGCTAAATAAAACGAGTCTCGGGACCAGTGCTGGAGATTTTGCATTAATAAGCTTCTCCCCATTTAATAGTTTCTCTTTTAGCACATCTTATTTCATCCCCTTCAGCTAGGTTTTTTTAAAGCATGTCTTGGTGCTAATTCCAATATTTTTGAGCTTCCTCATATCCCCATGTAGCAGTTAATGTGACACTTTACAGGAATCCAGATAAAGGTTTTTTTATTTGTCTTTTGGTCAAAAAAAATATTTTTTTTTCTTTTTACAAAAGGACTGAGCCTCTCTTGCTGTGGTGGTCGACCCACTCCATACAATGTTCAGTTTTCCATGAACTGAGTGTTTGCTTACACTTGTAAAATCCTCGTGGTGATTTTTTCATGCCATCTCTGCAATGCGCGTGAACTGCAGCACCCCAGTTTGTGAGCCTGAGGGATGAATCGGAGGAAACCCTTCAGTGTCCACCTGCTGTGCAGGACCACTTGCTCCTTCAGGATCCTGTCAATACTACCATGCCCATGAGACTCCGGCTGGTAAGCTTCCATATTAGGCAACATTCTTTCACTTCGATGCATCCTGTTAATGCATCTAGTGGAAGAGTTAGGATGGGATCTCTTCAAATATTACAATTATCTAACCTCATTTCAGTGAGAGGAATTAACTAACTGTGCAAATTGTATTTACTCTTTAAATTTTGGTGACGATCTGTTTTCTTTGTCCAATAGCTTTTCAAATTCAAGGAATCAAAAAATATTACTTACATTAGGGTTTGTTGTGTAGTCAGCATTGTGTTTAACCTTTCTTGGCTTGTCTCTAGAGATTCATTTTTAAATCTATGGATCTTACAAATACCTTTGACTCCTACTGCGTAAATGCCATCATAGTTCTCTGTTCTGCTCTCATTGCTTTTCCTTTTTAAAAACCAAACCTTCGAGAAATGTCTGGAAGTTTCATTTCTTTCACAGGAATGCCAAGCATTTCACAGGCTTTATGATAATGTTTTATATCCACACACAGTCAGCTTCATGTGGGGGGACAGAAGTTCGACCGAGCTACTGTATTTCTTTTTACATATTCCTTACAAGATAGTACAGCCTGACTTTAAATAGTCCAAAGCATTGTTTAAGCAGCTACTGGTTTGATACAAATTTAACTTGTTTTTCTATCTATCATCAGAAAAAATTGTAGCCCAATTGTACCTCAAAATCTAGAGGAAATCTTTCATTTGCTCATTCTTTTTCTTCCTTTGGTCACTCAAAACTCCTGCATACATGCCCATCTGTGTACACAATTTTGCGTATGTGCAGTTTTTGCTCCTCCACAGTCTTTTTTGCTCCAGATGTTGATTATATATTTTGATCTGGATTTTGGCCTTTAGGGCCAGGTCACCGTTGCTGTGAGCTTCCTGGCACAGAGGAATATATGCAAGCTAAACGAAGCTCCAGAGCGACCTTATATCCTAGTCTGAGCTTGACTGACCTTTCTGGAGTACCACAAGCCCTCTGGGAGAGCACAGAGGAAGCAGGAGCTCTCTTCGATTTCAGATAGTGAGATGCATCAGATAAAGAAAAAGTAGGAGCATTTTGTTTTCAGTTCCATCCCTGTAAAAAGGTTTGATAGATGCTTACTTCAGATTTTATTTTGGTAGGACCTTAAGCATATGAGCCTATGAGCCTTTGCTGAATCATAGTCTAAAACTCTATTGTGAAGGTTTGATTGGGTTTTCTGAACATTATGGGTGTTCTTCTGGGTAACAGAACTGCAAATAATAGTGCCTCTTAAAACCAGAATAAAATGATAAGTGTCCAGCATGAATTAATGAATTTCCATTAGTAGCCCTGCTAAAAGGTGCTGATTAAGAGTTATAATTGCATTTAATCAGAAAATTTAATGTAATACTTTTTTCTTTTTGTTGAACTAATGTAAGCTGCTAAAGTGAATACTGCACAGGGTAAATTAACTACTGCTTCATAGAATATGTTGCGTATATGTTCTGTACGGTTTGTGTCTGTTCAGCTGACCTTCTTATTTGTTCGTCTCCGTGCCAGCGAGTGCCTTTTCTGTTTCAATGAACATTGTTTTTTTTAACATGAAATGCCACTGTGTTTTTTCTTCGGCAAGAGAATGTCAGTGTCTGCAGAGTAAGAGCTGTTCAGAGCACTTACTGGCCATCAGGGTATTAATCATTACTATGCTTTGCTGCTCGCTACAAAATCCTCTCTTTAAAGCCCTATCTTTGTCGTAAGATTGAGCATGTAGGTTCAAAAGATTCACATTTCGACTCTGAGAACTTGTAGTTCAGGTCAATGAAATCCTCAGAACTAGCTGATATTCGTGGGCTTAGAAGGCTGACATCTGTCCTCGATGAGCTAGGTTGTTCCCTTTTTCTTTAGAAGATAAAAAAGGCAGCTTCTTGTTCATTTGTCTTTGTTTGTGTGCTGAGCTCCTGGAAATGCCAAGCTGTGTACTTCATACTGGTTAGCATGCATCCCCTGGGCTGGTTAGGGAAATACCTTCAACCAGGATCACCAGGGACACCCATAGCCATCTTCAGTAAACCTGCCTGCCCACATCTCCCCTGCTCAACAGCCTCTCTAAAGCCAAGTGGCCCCCACCAGTAACACACGGCGTTTCTTTTCCTTGTGGGAGCTGTCTTTGTCCAGATGCCTTTCCACACTGTGGGGAAGCAGTGGTGCTGTGTGACCTTAGTCAGTCGGGCTGTAGACTGGGCAGCTAGTCCATCTGCGTCTCCCGCGTTAGCATGTAGAATCCAGCTTTGTAAATCTTCAGTACTGGGTGCTAGAGCTTAGATGTGATTGACAATACCGTTTTGAACATTTTGTTTCACTCTTCAATCTGGAGATAGACTGAGTCAGCTGGTGTTTTCAGGAAGAACCTCAGAAAATCATTATAAGGTCATTCTAAGTAATTTACTGTTCAAACCTGCATGAGTTAAACTGTTAAGAAATCGATCCATATTTTTGCCCTCACATATCTAATTATGATTTTTGTCATAGTGTGTGCTACATAAGATACTGTTCTATATCTGACATTTTTGATTATTTACAGTATTTCTGTATTATGTTTCTGTCTTGTTCATTACTTACTTTGATCTATTCAGAATTCAGTAACGTATCCAATATAATTCTCTGCCATCCGTCTTTCTCATGTCTTTATTCAGGCAGCTTCCTTAGCTCCCTTTTAGTACAAAATCATGATTAAAAGGTAAATCTTCAGTATTTCTATTGAAAAATCCTCATTCCTTGGCTCTTGCCTATCTTTGTATGCTGATTAACGTTCACATCTTTGCCAAAGTCCTGTTTTTCAGGTCAGGTAATCCACTTCATGTACTGTTTATGTCCTCTGCAGTTTCTCCATGTAGATGTTTCTCTCTTTAGAGAAAACAGATGAAGCCATATTATACTTTCAATATGTTTAAGGTCAAACATTAAAAATTCCCTCTGTCTACTCACTTGAGATAAGTTACTTGGAATATTTCTTTGTTCTGCTCTATACAATCCTGTAAATCTCTGTGAAGGACACTGTTATAAATCAGTAAATAACCACCAAATTTGCGAAGTATCTCCTAGCGCAAGAGATCGCAGAGCTGAGCCGCAGAGGCTGCGGGTTCTTCCTTAGCTTAGATTTTGGGGAGCCAGTTTGTAGATGACAACTCGCCTTTTAGGCCAAGAGGTTGCCATTTCTCTGCCAACCCTTGTCTTCCTTTCTCATCAGAAAACTGTCTTAGGTGGGAAATGTCAGCCCTGTCAGATGTGTTCCCTTTTCGTCTGGGAATTGACTGGTTTGGAGAAGCGGCAGCTTAGGTCGACACACAAAGGTGCCTCCTGGCTTTGACAAGAACGGCAGGAGGCGAACCTTGTTGTGCTAAAACTAGCGGTCAGTCTTGGAGCATTGGCGTGACATGCCCTTGGCGTGACACAGAGTTTCATCCAGTGCCTCCCACTGAGGTCATGTGCAAACCGGAGAGGTGACACTTCTCATGGAAGAACATCATGTGCCTAGCTGAGCTTTTCTCCGTTATGATCCTTACAAATGGCCGTGGTGGTAATTTAGAGCATGTATTTTGGTTCTCTGTGCACTTAACACCTGGTTTGTAAGCAGTTTCACTGTTTCTGCATGGCATCTGTCAGGTCTTCGCTTGGGAGCAGCTGTCCCCCTCATGAAAAGGTGTAATTTGAAGCTGCAAAGTCATGTCCTGTGAGCATTCAAAAGCTGCTTTTGAATTTGCTTTTAGTTTACCTTCAGCTGTTTCTTTAAGGATTCTCAGCTGCATCTTGTAGTGTTGGTAGTTTCTGTGTAAAATGCACAGTAATGCCAGGAGGCTTCGTCGCTGCATTTTAAAAAATACTCTGAAATCTGTCTTTCACCAGCAGTCTCCGTAACTTTGACAGCCTGCTCACATTTCTCTGACTTTCAAAACCCTTGGATCAGAAGAAGGAATTACCAGTAATGCTGTCTTTCCCTCAGATTGGCAGAAATGATACTCCATTGTGCTACTTGGAATTTGTCCATCTTCAGAAGATTTATATAGGAATTAAGTGGTACATTGACCCTGTGTTCATGGAAGCAAATTTCAACTAGCAGAAAAATTTCTTCTCCGTGAATAAAACAGAATTTACTTGCTGTCCTTGAAAAAAAGCACAATGGTTCTGCCTACGCAGTGTCCTATAACATGACGTGTTCCTTACACCAGGGCAAACTGGGTGTTAAATATCATCACTTTGCTTTGACAGCGCTTTGTTTCCCTTTGCAGCAGCGCTTGATAATTTGACAACAGCGAATCAGGACCTTTTAATTTTAATGAAAAACTGACCCACGTTCTTAGTCATGACGTTATTCATCATGGTAATTTATAGGTCACATCCTACCCACTCAGAAAACTAGGTTACTTGATAAAGCAAGAAAAACTGACTTTGAATCCTTAAGTACTTCAGAGAACTTGTAGTGATAAATGGGGTTTACTTAATTTAAATATAGTTAGAAGATCAGATGAAACATTATTTTAAAGTGATACTGGAAGAAACTGCAGAGATTTGTGATCTCTGTATTTGTCATGTCTTCTGACAGGCTAACATGCAGCGGAGCATACAGAAAGGATCTGTCCATCACAAAGGCCCTTCACACACATTTTATTTCAAAATAACTAGTCATTAATGGTTCTTGTCTGGTTTTAGCTTCTATTCGGTAGGTCACCATTAGAATTACATAGACAATTATACCACATGGCTGACTGGGGACTCGGAACTGTGCGTTAGGTGTAGACTAATGCTCCCTCCAGACATCCTTCTGAGTGGCATCCTGTTGAAACAGAGTGGAATTTTAAGCAAATGTAATGTTTCCATGAGCTCCGTAGCACAGATTGGTGCCCTAGCTGTATTAGCAAAGAGTGATTTTACAGGCCAAGCCGTACAACTACAGGCGTATTTTACAGCTGACCGCAACTGTTCTTTGCAATAGCTGTTATCAAAAAGAATTGATTGTGTTCCATTTCTGGTGGCTCCTTGTTCTTCCCGCTGACTTCTGAAATCACGACGGGCTCCGGAACAGGCAGTTGGCAATCTGGAATCTGATGTGGTGGTCATTGGAGGTTTCACATCTCTTTCAACTCTACCGAAGTCAGTGGCCCCAGAGACTGGGGGAGGTAGATTTGTGCTCTTGGTTGGGTCAAGATGCATAAGAAAGCTAATGCAAATAGATTCACTACGGCTATACTGGTTTATGCTGGAGGGTTGCAGTCCTCCTTCCTCGTGTGTCCCTGACCCGGAAGAATCAGCGATACAGGGTTTGGCCCTGACCTTGAGGAAGACCCAGACCTAAGCAACCTCCTTAGGCTGTTTTGCCTTTGTTCTGATTTGGTCCACAGCCCAGTCACTGCTCCAGTGCGTGGTCCAGCATGACGACAAGGAAGGACCTTTCACCGTGCACTGTGGTTTCACCAGGCCCTCGGCTTTGGATTGTCCCTGTTTCCAGCAAGCAGCTCCTGCGTGATCCTTGCTCTTCTTGGGCAGAGGGAAGCTGTCTCAGGAAAAAACATGTTTAGCTTGGGCCGTATTTCCTCTGGCAAAGGGGATTCACCACGCACCCCTTGTGAGCTGTCTCAGTGACCGATGGCCCGGGAAGAACCTTTGAGCCCGGTCCGGACCTGGAAATACTACGTAACCCATAGTGTATGTAGAAGCAAACTGGTGGAAGAACCGACCGCTTCTCTGTGACAAATAGGGTGATACAAAGCTTGTGGAGCAAATGCTGTCAGTTAATTAGCATGAAAGCCTGACAAATAATTATGACCCTTTTTTCTTCTTTCCTGAGCTGTTCTTCAACCTTCTTTCTACTCTTGCATGTCAATTTTAATTCATTTTTACCATACAAATATTTTAATGTGACAAAAAGAAAATCTGTCTTACATATACCTACTTAGCCGATGAGCAGCTGCTTTCATTTGGCTTCTTTTCACCACATCTGGTAGCCTGTGAGGTGGAAAGGAGTAGCTGTCCCGTGAGTGTGAGTAGACAAGGGTGAAGTCGATTAGGAGCCTGAAGGATTTCCTTTCCCAGCTTTTGAGGGAAGTTCTGTTCATGCTAGTGCAATTGTAGGCAGCTACTACAAACAGAAGAGGGAGGAAGGGTTCCTTGAAATTATCCGGTATGATATCCTGAAGGATGCCTTTCAATGACACCACGAAACGAAGCACAAAGGCCAGTTCAGTAGCTTCCTTTGTTAGATGAAAATAATTTGACAAAATATTCTTCTGAAATGCCAGCCATGAGATAAATTTAATGTAAGGATAAATATATGCGTGAAATTCAGAACTTGAATTTACTATTAATTAACTTCTAAACACAAGTGAGTAGATTTAATTGGCACTGTGACTGAAAGTTTACATGGCAAAGTGTTACTAATCAACAGAAGAGCCATGATCAGAGGCGGCATATACAGTTTCTCAAATGTTTCATTATAGCTCCACAAAAATGTGATGGGGGATGACCATGCATCTGATTTCTAGTTTATTCTCTCTGCTCATGGAAGAATATCGTTTAGGTATTTAAATTGTAAATAATGAAAGTAGTTTGTGCCCGAAGGAAGGACGTTTTTAAGATGACATAATTTATCACAACTGTTACTTTTCTGCCTTGTACAACTAACTTAGGAACGTTGTGGTATTTGTCTCTATTTTTAGCAGGGAAAAAGTTATTTTATTTGAAAATACTTGTTTGTTCTGGCTGTCTCAGGGCAGACAGTTCATGGTTTATACATTTGTGGAGTATCACCAAGTCACCGCGCAGCCGGTGGTGAGGCCACAGCTGTTCCAAAATAACACCTTGCGTATTAAAAGCCCCTGTTAGACTTTTTCAGTGCCGAAGCGCATGGTGGCTGCTGCCTGGGGCCGAGGTAGTTCTGCAGCGGTCCCGTCAGTCAGACGTCCTCTGCAGTTCGCTGCCATCGCTGTGAACCCGGGGTGCAGAGATCCTCTGTTGGGCAGACTTTCTGCTGGTGACTCCACCCGCTTATCTCGTGATAGTGTGGCTTTCCCTGCGTTTGGGGCAGACAGGACACTAGCTGTATCATTTCCAGAGTCCTCACAAATGGAGAGGAAATGTTCCTTTCATCCTTGACCACCTCCCATCCTGCGCAGTACAGGAGAGCGGGTCTGTGGCGTGTTAGAGCTGTAGGATGCGATGTTGTAGACACCTACTGTCACGTTTCTATCTAGACATGGCAACTATTGGAGAAATCTGTTGTTTGGTTTTACTGCTGTTGTTTAGAGGAATGAGAATAAATAGTTCTGGTTTTGTCTTCCACCCCAGTGCTATGCAGAGCAAGTTCACGGAATGGCCCTTGACGTTGATGGGTCCACCTTCATCTGAAAAATGGCACATGGCTGTTGTGGTATCTGGATTTTGTATACATCACTTAATCACCATTCTGTAATTATGCTAAAGGAGAAATTGTGGAGACTTGAAATTAGAGTAAAATGTGTTAAATTTAAGGCTCGACGTACACAATCCATCATGATAGCAGCATAAGCAAAATTCAGGCTTCACATGAGATAACAAATACAGAATTAACTGCATGGCATAGTAAATTTGGACACCGCTAATTACAATATGGACTCAAAATAAGTTTTTCGTAGGAAATGGAGATTTTTAAAATAACAGAGAATTACGTAGTGTAGCTCTTTGAAAAGAAATGTAAAAAATATGCCTTTCGGTTTGGATACTTTATTCTGATCTGCTGTGACATTGATGTGCTAATTCGTAGCTTGATATAGTACTTTATAGAACAGGGGCTTTTTTTAAAAAAACCATAATGTTGAATATGCATATTTGAAATATTGGGATTGCTTTGTCTTCTTATGCAAGTGAGTAAAAACCTGTGGTTTGAATAAATGGAAATGAACGAGGGATGAAATTGTCAGTGTGGATTGCCTACAATTTTGGCACACTGCAATTTTCAGAGATTTGGCGTAGCTTGAAGATAAAATGAAATAGACACAAGCAAATCCAAATTAGGAAGCAAAAATTGGGTCAGTGGCATTTGCAGCGATTCCCCCTCAAAGCATGGGGAATCACGGCGAATACTACAGGTAAGGGAAACACCGTGCTTTGGGAAATGTCAACGTTTTAACTCTTTGTGCTCCATGTACCTGTGGCAGCAGGACATCAGCCGGTTCAATTTTGTGGTTTCAGAGCTTGTATTTAAGCGGGCTCAACGTGGAGCTACTTCACTTGTGCGGGTAAAAAAAGCATGGACACAGTGGTTCAAAGAGAAAGAAGTCCTCATTCAAGTCACAAGGAGATGGCCTGTGCTCTCAAGCTGATTTCATATCTAAATGAATGAACTGACAGAATACGTCTTTACCTATGGATGTGTGTGAGAATGGTAAAGGGTAACTTACGTTAATGATAGTGGCTGTATTTTCAAGCTGTGCTTGCGTTAAATTCTTGAGGAGCTTAGTTGTGCTGGTTAATCAGGTTGTACTGCCTCAAAGAAACAGTGGTTTAGGTTTAAACTTTTGCGTTTCGGCAAAAGAAAAGATACTATCAGCTTTTTAGCTTGAACAGTTACCTCTGGACAAGTGCTGCGTCTTTGACCGCTCAGCAGCTGCACTCTGAAGTGGCACTGTCAGCGGCAGTGAGTTTCCTTTCTGCTAACTGGAAATCAGGGGTGAGCCAGGGGCCAGGTAAGCGAGGGGAGGGGAGTGCTGAGCTAAAATTCATGGGCTGTGCCTATGAGCGGGCCTCCAGGTTTGGCTCAGCATCAGGCTGGTGTGGTTGCCAGACTTGTGGATTGGCACTAGATTGTGTATGTGTAGAGCAGGTCTGTGCCTGTTGCACATGGCATATGTGAGCTTTGAATTTTTCTGTGCATCATTGTCCTAAGGGCTTAATGCCTTTTCCTTCTTCCAAAGGTGAGCTGTGAAAATAAATATTAAATTCAAGGTACTTGGATGTTGTGCTGATGGCCATGCGAGGTAGTCTGTGGGTATTCTGGAACCTATGGCAATAGCTAGTACTTGGGAGTGATGGCCTCAGCATTTATCCTGCTATTTTCAGTGGACCTACCGTTGAGTTAAAGGACTTGTGAAGAAGGGCATCAGAATTTGTCTTCAGATAAGCAGAAAACATTTCCAAACCCAGGTAACTAGGGTATTTTTTTTTATTATTTAGCTTTTAAGCATTTATTTTTAGATGGCATGGCTCCACTTGATAGCAGAGTGTGAATTTAAATGTTGTAAAGCAATATAAATGGCCATTAAGTTAGGCAGCACAGTATGACCTTTTTGAAATATTGTGGCAAACATTGTGTTTGCTTCGTGAGCTAAGTGGAACTTCTGGAGGGCTGTTGCTGATGAAAGGCACCGGCTAGGTCTCTGGGGAGAGAGCACATTATTACAAGATGAATCTGGGGATCTGACAAAAATAACAAAACCAAGCTGTAAGACAGGGTTAGATTTTAACAGGAAGAAATTCAGATTGATTGCAGTGACTTCTGTATGCCTTATTTTTCCAGAACACAATGAATGCTATTTTCTTTTAACTTGACTTTCAGCTTTAAAGATGTGCTATCAAATCCTCAAAGATGCTGGGACAGGGGACTGTGGGAGAGCGTTTGTACAAACCTGTCATCTATTGGTGCACTTTCGTCAGTAATGTTCTAGTTGTTACTGTTAAACATTTGAGTAGTAATAGTTGGGTGAAAAGGCCAATGAGGAGCAGCCGAGGCAGGCAGCAAGGTACGGTGTACGTGAAGAAGAGGCGCAAAGGGAGTCACAGAGCAGCTGCCTGGAGTGACGCAGCGGGCGCAGAGCCCAGCCGGCGTTAAGGTCGGGGCAGTCTCTTCGCTAACTCTTGTGGCCTGGGGTGAGGCCAGAGGAGCTTTTCTGAGCTGCTTACTATCGGCATATTTTATCTGAAATACACCCTGAAAGCAGCAGGAAGGTGTTGCTTGTTTCTTCAGACTAAGGCCCAAGACTTGTCTCTACACAAGCAAGTAGAGGATGCGGATTCTTTCTGTTGGTGCAGAAGTGGTTGATCTTTGCGACTTTGTAGGGGACATCGCTGCCAAAAAACAAGCAGTGATGAGAAATGGCTGCTGTTTTATTGAAGACAGGAGGCATTCAACGTAAAAATGCCATCTTCATTCCAGCCACTTTGCTTACAGTCCTTTCTGTGTCTCTGCTTTAGTTTATGCTTCACCCTAGTCGGTAGGCTTGTTCTTGAAGGGGAGTCGAGCACCTCAACACTAGCAGCGAGTTCCAGTACAAGTGAGTTCCCAGCCTTATACATACCACAGACAAAGTAGTCTGCAAATCAACACAAAACTGGTTTGGATCCTGGCTTTGTGTCTGATGCATCACAGTTAAATAAAGCAGTTTATGTGCTTCCGTGGTGGCCAGTTGGAGTAAACTTGGGCAAGATTTATGAACACAAGGCAAGTATTTGCCATTTGCTCAAAAAAGCTGTTTAAGGTGCTGTCCTGGAACAACAGGTAAATCAAAGATATAACTGTTTTCCATCTGCAGAAATGTGTGGTTTGAGCCATTGGTTCTCAGCTGGAGAGATGCACGTCCCCCAGGAGCCATCCCAGCTATAAAGGTTAGGCTCAAGCTGTATGGCAGAGAAAGCGCTGAACGAACAATTTCAACATGCAATTTGAAGCATGTTCATAACACCTTTTTCCTCACCATTTCATAGAAGGTGGAAAAACTTGTATTTTTCAAGTGCGTCTGGATTCCAAATTAGCTTTTCCCCTTCAGTTGGCTCAGCAGTGTCACGTGTCTTGGTAAGCTTTTCAGTTCATGCATACATAATCTGTGCACTACAAATATAACATAGTCTTATTTGCATCTGTTCTTGTTGCGCGAAACTGGCAGACCAAAGGCAGGATTTTAAGTCGTCTTTTTATTCTTATTTTCCAAAATACTCTTTCTGACCTACCTGGGTGTAAAAGAAGTTGAAATTTAAAAGAAGTTTAAAAGAGGCTGAAATAAGTTCAAAGACTTACCTTTTTATAACGTGCCTTGGATGCTTCAAAATACTAGGTTTTTTTAAACTTCAAAATCTTGAAAGAGAATAATTACATATCTATTGCAGAAGGCATTGCCTCTTCTTCTGGAGTTTTTTTTTAGAAAGGTGTTAATTTTTCCCTCTGAATTCGTAGACAAAGCTGGTTAAGCATTGCCAGAAGACTAGACAGCTAACAAGCTTTTCACATTAGCAGGCAGTCATAGCAGCAAGTAACCTTGTTGTATTACACAATCAGTCGTCTCAGTGTTTACATAAAAGCGATATCAGGTTATCGGAACATTTGTCCCGCATGCAAGACAAGACAGTTAGAAATAACAACTTCTGCAGAGCAGCTGCGAAGCACAGCAGCTTTCCTAACGTTTCAGAGTATTAGAGAGTTTACAGGGAAAAAGTGTGTTCTCTAAGAAAGTGTTTAGCACCTTTTTGAATAGCCTTAGCTTAATAATCTTTTGTGCAAAGTGAGATGGAGACGTAATTAATGTTTCTGCTACAGCTTACATACACTCCTCGTTGTTCCTAAATCAAGCTCCCTCCCTGTATTGTATTCAGTCAGTTAGGCTTCATTTCTAAAATGCGTGTTGAAATACGATTTTTCAATGTGAAGCTGCTGTCTGTACCAAACCAGCATCTGTGCAAAGAAAGGTGTCCTTCAACCCTAAACAGATACAGATTCATCTTGTAAAAACACCACCAAAGACCAAAATCACTGTGACTGTCAGACCCTTGCACAGGAATCAAGCCTGTGACACCTCAACATGGCCATCCTACACCGTTCCAGTGATGTATCCCTCTTCCAGCTAACCCCAGTGATGACATGTGTTTGCTAGGCTACCCTGGGGCTGCAGCTGAGACTGCAGCATCTGCCAGCAGACGTAATCTTAACATTTTTAATAGTTAGCTGAGGTGCTGCTGGTCAGATGCCTACAGATGAGAAGGGACCGTGCACGTGAGTCTGCAGTGAGCTTTGTGCTGCGGCGAGGTACCTGGTAGTAGCAGCTGAGCACTGCAACACGCGGTGACGCTGGCTGTACCTGTTCTACCCTTGCAGTACAGGCGCAGCTCTCGCCTGTGCCTCTCTCCTGCCTGTCGATGGGAGCGTTGTGATTTGCAAGCTAGTAACGGTTTTGGCACAGTTTTAGCTATAGAAGAAGTCCTTGTTAGTGATGAGTTCTAAAGCACCATTTTAATAATGACATTCTTCACTTACATGATGTAGCATTTTTTAAAGCACTTAGGAATTATTACTGAAGTCTCAAAATACACCCTTAGGGTACGTTTAGTTCCAGCAGTTATTCAAGTTGAGAAACAGAAGCATAGGTGTTTAAATAACCTGCCAGAAGTTGTAGAAGAAGTTTGTAGTAATGTTGAGCTGGATTCTTGGTATTCCCGCTGTCTACGCACGATAACACACCTCTCTCTGTATCACCCGTCTTTTGTTATTGTCCTTCCTTTACTTTTTGAATGAAACCAATCTTCTAAAGACTGTATTTTGCTTATTTTCTCTTTTGCACGTATCTGTTAACTAAAACACATTTCTTCAGATACCATTTAAGTTGTAAAGGGCATTTGTTTCATAACATACTTCTTAATTGCACCTTTCCAGTTAAGGCTGCTGCTAGCTTTGGTAATGCAAGTACATCAATCATTTGTCAAACCGAGGCAGAATTCTGAATTATGAAACACATTATATGTAAGCAAGAGTCTGCAAGTACTTATTTGGGAAAATAAAAGGAATAATTATGTGCATTTCCTTAAGCAGTTGAACCTGGGTCCTCAGGTGGTGTAAATCACCATAGCAACATCGAATTCAGTGAATCTCACTTTGCACCAACAAGAGATCTGTTCTGTTCTTCGTTTCTTCTTCATCCCTTGAAGACTTTCAACAGTTACTCACAGCTTCTCTGTCCTTTACCTCATCCCCTAACTTTCTGCACTCCCTTTATTACTTCTGGGATCACATTCCCAGTAAACCCTTTCTCCCAGGGCGCTCCTGTCATTATAGAGCATCTTACAGCTCCAGGTAACACTCTCGCCTATCAAAACCAGCTGCCTTTTCTGGCACGTCACTCCAGACCCTTCCAGGAACATCACCGCCTTCTGTTGTCGTTCTCTTCCCTTTCAACTCCCTTACGGCGATCTCTTTTGTCTTGTATTCCCTTCAGCCACCTACCCACGCACTTTCTCTTTACTCTCAGCGTGTTTCACGTTCCTCCTGGTTTGTCCTCTTTTCAGCCTGGATGCCTAAGGAAATAAGGCTTATATAATTGGTCCATCTGTCAGGCCCTCCATGTGTTTGTCAATCCTCCTCTCAACTTGGAACCTGTTTGCTAATTGCAGCTCAACCAGAAGGAGGGGCAGCACCGCACGAGATGGCAAACTCCTTAAGGTTTCGTGAAAATGAGTGACTGGAGAGAGGACGGAGAGCGTGAGGGGTGGATAGAGGACTGTGTCGGAGAGCTCAGCCGTTATACGTTATACCTGGCAGAAACTGGCTGACCAGTAATATCTGTCCTATAGCTCGGTGCGGTTTCTTTTCTGCACTGACCAAATGGAGTAAGTGGGGTTAACTGGGCAATTGTGGCAAGGAGGGCAGGGGCAAGGCAACAGAATATGCAAATCTGCTCCAAACAAGACAACATGAATGTCATGGATCACAGAATGATGTGTTTTAATTCTTCAAGCTCCTTGATCTGTGTGGTTTTCCTCCATTCCCCGCCCCCCCCCCCCCTTCTTTTCCCTGCTCTTATGTATTCTCTTCTCTGAAGTTTTCCTCTTTCTTTCTTTTTCTGTCTTTGACCTCCATGTCCTCATGCTCTCTTCATAAATTCCTTTTCTCCTAAGGAATGCCTCAATAGTAAATGCATCCTTGCCTTTCTTCCTGCACTCCCCCACATACTCTCTTGTTACTGCTAATTGTGCTCCCTTCCTGGTCTGACACTGCTTCCCGAGAGGAAGGAGAACTGCCGTAATGATTGGTGGCAGCGATGTCTTAACCATCTTCTTAGAGCACAAACACTGTCACAGTGTTTGAAAAGCTACATTAATTGCACATAGATTTGTTCAAGCTGCTCATTGAATGGATTTCCCTCGTGCCTGGCTTGTGTTACAGCTTATTTTAGCTATAGACTGAATCCAAACAATAGTTATTACTCCTGCCACTGGATGCCGTCCCCCGCTTCATCTGAGGGCAGAGGACCTGGCATGCACCAGCACAGAGACTCCAGCAATCACGAACACCAGCAGCTGGATGCTAAGTGCAATCCTGGGTTATCGAACCGTGTACTTGGAACAGAAGGTGAAACACTTTTCAGCACTTTTCACGGCATAGATTTTACTTAAGACCAACTTCTGCAAGGAGGTTCTTCTGCCGCCTGCATAGCAGTTTGGGGTTGTCCTGGGGCCTTAGGGCTGCTAGAGGGGCTGGCGGGGAAGGGGGGGATCCTTCCTGCCTGCTGAGGCTCAGTGATGGTGGTCTGTTCTTTGTGTGAGCGTTGACTCTGCCGAGTCTGTGTGAAATTGCTGTGTGTCGTGCACTGCAGAAGTTCAAGTACGCTCCTTCCCACCTGTATTTCCTTTGGTTCATAAGTCAGCATCCTCCTGTTCCAGCCTGCTGCCAGAGCTGCTGTAGACGTGGCATTGCCACGCTGAGCGTTCCCAGGAGAGGTATCTCACCTAACCTCCAACCCCTTTTCCGCAGCTCAGACTACTCCACAGCAATTCGTGGCAAGCTGAATCCATGGGTAGAGAATTAACTCAGGACGTGGAGGTTTGCTAGCGCACAGGCGGTGGGGACGTTTTGCTCCGTGCCCAGCCACGAATGGCCTCACTCAGCCGTGTAACCTCCAGGAACTGACACAGTGCTTCTGCTGATGATGATTCGGCTATAGCCAGGCACGTCCTACAGCGGCAGTGATTCCTGATGGTAACAACTGTCGCCCTTCAGTGTGACACAAAAGCGGGACTCGTGGAGGCAGGGAGACATTCTCTGAGAGGACTTCCAACGTCTTCCTGCCATTACTAGTTTCAGACTATCTCAAGTCTGTAACTGGAAGCAATGTCGGTGGCAATCGGTGCCTGTCTCCACGTTTTTATTGTATAAATACAACGTACTGCTGGCGCTGTGGTCTTCAGAGGTGCCAAACATGCAGTTCTGGTTAACGCCAGTGGGGACGGCACATCTCTAGGATTTCACTGCTGCGCTGGGATACGCGTCCTCGGGGTCTCTGTGTTCAACTGGGCTTGCTGATTTAGCGCTTTAGTGAGGGCACAGGTGCAGTGGCCCTGTACATGTAAGCACGATGTATTTGCATTTCATCTCTCTGCATCAGCGCAATTCCCCTAACTACCCTCTTCAGTAAATTCCTAATTGCCAGCAATTTACGTCTTTACCTATTTATTGCAGCTTGCAAAGTTTGCAGTAAATTTGGCTTGTGATTTTGTGTTTGTGCGTGTGTGTAGCAGTTATGTTCTGAGAGCTTCAAAGAAACATATGCCTTAAAATCAGCACAGCATTTACTACTTTTGCATACATGGTGAAGCCTATTTTGTTTTATTGCATTACGTTACTAAATAACCTTGGTTGTTATTCTTCAAGGTCTCGGTGTGTTGAGCCATTAACAACTATGGAATGTATCTAAACTGCATTATAGCTGCACAACTACGAGCTAAGGGGTAATCGAAGATCTGTCAGGCTTAACGTAAGCATATGGACAACTCTCCGCTACTAATATAGGGGGGGAAAAAAACCACTTAATTTGGAATTTTTAGGCAGAGGTCCCTAAGGATGCTTTTACCTAAATGATCTTCAACTTGCACAGTGCAACTGGAAACAGCAGTGTGGGAGAAAAGGGGACTAGGAGTTACTGTGCTTTGAAAGGGAAAAGGAGCACATGAATATTTAATCTGTGTATATATATAAAATTAGTACCGAGATAAACAATTTGATGAGTAATGATGCGTATATTTAATTCATAGCTGTATGCATTTTTAAAGAAAATGTCAGTAGGTGAAAGCTTGAGCTTAATTCCAATAGCAAAAGAAACATTCAGGCTGGTTTATTCTCTGCTGAACATTGAAACACGTGTGACAACTTCTGAAAATGGCCGTTCTCGAAAGGGAGGAACCAGAAGAATCTGTGCGATTTAACAGGAGCTCTGGTTTCGCTGCAGGCAGCGGGCTTTTCACAAAGCCGGCAGAATTTGTGGAAATGCAACGTATTGAACTTTCAGGCGTTGCCACGGGACATGCCCTTCACCAGATCAGTGCCAAGGCTGTGGAAGTTGTCTGGTGTTCTGACACCACAGTACTATCCTATATGATTTTGAGTGGATGTTCTAACTTTGGTGTTATGAAGACCAGGAAGCGATTAATGTGAAGAGAAATGTGACACCAGATGGTGGAAAGTACTTAGGGCCACTGTCAAGCACTTCTTCAGGAAGAATGGCACAGTTTAAGGAATCCAAATCTTGAACTCCTAGTGGCTCAGTGAAGAGCCAACAAGAAAGAGCTGGTTTTAATTTCCAGCCTAGCTGCGTGCTAATTCAGACCCAGCACAGGTTAAAGTAGAACAGCGGCCCGAGTGTGATCCAAGAGCTGAAAACTTCTTCCAAGGGGCAGCAGAGCAGCTGTGAGTCGCTGCGTCCCTCCTCCAGGTACACCCCCACAGCCGGTCCGTTGGTGTTCGAATCGTCCAGGAGCACCTCCAGGCTCTAATGGGAATTGGCACGGCATCGTGCTGGTGTTGCCTTCATCTGTGTAGACATAGTTTTCTCTTCCAAGACCTTACGTAAGCCCTAGATTTTTTTATAAGCATAAACAAGTGACATACAAATTACGGGAGTGGAAGAAGGACAATCTAATATATACCACTGGGATATAGCATAGTAAGAGGTAACATATATATATCCATAAGGGAGAGGCTCAGTGCAAGAATTACTAGAAGTTGTTATTTTGCTGGAATCAAGATAGATCTTTGCCAGCGACTTCTGTATTGTGATTTATTGAGAAGCTCTGTTATTGCTTTTAATTTTGAAGTGTCATCTATAACCTGTTCACGGGAATGAAACTCAAGAAAACCATATGTTCAGGATATTGATGTTTGTGTGTTATGTTTTATGCTTCTTCAAGATGCCTTAAATGATTTCTCTGTTGGTGGGTCTTTATTTTGTGGGTATTGCAGGTAGCTCTAGACTCCAAGTAAATTAAATCCCGTTGTGTTGCTGCTGCTGCTGCTTCAGAAAAACAGCGGTTTAACGTCTGTCTATATGGATCATGCAACTCTATCAGGTTTTTTCCTGATATTGTAAATGTTATTATTAATTGTTTTCTTACGGTAATTTTGAAATAGGTAGGTCGAAAAGAAGTATGAGGAGGGCAGTGTGGTAGTTAACAAAGTAATTGAGGAAGGCTGTGTTCCTTGTACAGACTGCAAGGAAGGAGGAACAAAGATGTTTGTGCGAGAAGCTGATAAGCTCCTGTGTTGTTACGGAGGACACATGCAAAATCAGGCTAGTCAAGCCAACCCTCTGTCTGCTCTGTCACAGCTAAATTGTGTCATAGTACAAGCTGTCTGCAATATCAAAACCCTCCCACAAGTGTCACATTTTCTTCATTTCACTGACATGCATAGAACGTGCGTGTCATGTTTTGCTTTTTTCTGTGTGTAGGTGGGACAGTTGCCCCGTCACTGACACTGAGTAGAGAAGTTACTGGGTCTGGATCGTACATCATTTACTGCAGTAGCATTGTAGAGTCCTCCATAAGTTCTCCCTTGGCATTGTAAAGGGTACGTCCGCAGAACAAATGAAAAAAAGACTTGCTTTCAAGGTAACACTCCTAGCGTTCTGACTGTGAATGCTGTTCCCAGGTAGCAGCCTGGCAGGTACGTATGTGCCGCACAATAAGTCTGGAAATATGAGCATCTGATCTCGTTGTTGTGACATGGCTCTACCAGCACTAAGAACCTGCGCTTTGGGCAAACACTGCAGGTGAGCCTGACGCTATGTGCGGCTTTGGAGCTAGTGGGAGCAGATGCTGGTATCGAGCATTCACAGATAACTACAGACATAGCTTCAGTTAGCCTAATAGTCGACCAGTATATTCGTTCCTGGAGATGTTAAAGGTATAGCTGTTGTTTGACTGACAACCGGTTTTAGATCTGTGAAGTCCTTCCAGAATCAGATGCACAATAACTAGATTTGCTTCTGGAAAAAAATGAGGCGTATGTTTACTCAGACAGCCTTGGTGACCTAAGAGAGATTTAGGTAGGTAGTTAAAGCTAGTAAAAGTGGCGGGTGAATGTGAATTACCCCAGATGGCTTCCTGCTATTCTCCAGGAAGCTCTCCCTGAATGTGGAGTTAAATCCTCTCGGAAAGGGATAAAAGGTCTCGTCTATAGCTACTCACAACTCTTGCTACAACCAAGGAGCCACTCTCTTGTGGAGCTATGATCTGGCCGCTGAAGTGCAACTGGAAGTTATTGTGCACCTGTGCTTCTGTGTGGAGAAATCCCATTTATGGAAGAAGAGATTTGTCTTAGGACCAGATCTAAGTAGGCTGTGTCCATCTTTTCTAGCTGTGTATGCAAATGAAGGAGACAGACATCTTGCCACGCCTGCATATAAATATGCGTTTCAAAAGTTTTAATATTCTGTGCCTGAACTTCTGGGGTTCAAATTTGAGAAGTCATTGTGTTTGCGTGGTTTCTTCCTTTCCTAAATTAGCATATCTCAGGTTGTGAGGGAGATGCATGCCGTGCTTTGTCTGTTGATTGAAGCATTAATTGCCTCAGGCCTTCACGCTGTAACAGCCGGAATTACTCCTTCATATTCCTCTTCAGTTCTGTAGTTTGAGTGCCTGAGAAACTGTGAAGGCTGGACTTGGTCGATGTTCAGGAGAGTAAGGAGAGTTTCTAAGCCCTGGGTTTCAGTTCGTGAATTAACACAGCTACTGGGATAAGGGGGGGGCATATCTTTCCAGTTCCCTGAAGTGCTTAACTCACTGTTTGTGTGCCATAAAATAAGTGGCAATAACAATAATCCATGTCTGACCATTCCGAGGAGTGAATCCACCGTGCCTTCAAGCAGTTCACAGTCAGTAAATGGGATCATGTAGTGCGTATCATCTGCATTTAGCATGACTGCCTGGTACAGACAAGACTGATTATTTTTCCCTGCTACCATTCTGAGTTTGTCTCTTCATTTCTTTCTTATCAGAGAACCACTCTTCTAGCCCAGTGTGTTCCTCGGTAAAGAGGAACCCGTGAAAGGTGCAGGTTTGGACCAAGTGTGAGTGGTCACTGTGCTCGGGGCTCGGGGACACCCACGGTTGTGCATCTGAGGGACCAACACAGACAGGCGTTTTGTGGCATGAACTTCTGGTTTCCGTGGACTTCGCACTGCCTTTCATACATGCTGACCACAAGAACTCCAATAATGTGGCCATTCCTAGGTGGCAAACAACATTTGTTTCACCAAAATGAATTCTGGAAAGCTCTTCAGATTGTTGCATTAAAAGTCTTGAAGTAATTTGCTATACCTCTGAATTACTGGATAGTGGTCATATTGCATAAGAACTTAAGAGGTCTTCCCTTGTTACACGGGAGCTGTTACTTAGCTATTTTAAGAACTTAAATTTAGCTCCAGAGAAAGGCAGAGAGGACACACCAGCTTTTGAGGGAGAGATGAAGCACTGGGACCGTTATTCTGCCTTTCATCTTGCTGTATTGTGCAACACCAGCTGGACAGAGAAACACTCTGAAGGAGGGAGCAAGCTTTACTTCAGGCTGGTGGGCTCATGCATTTGCAGACTGGATGAAAATTCATAAAAGGTGATGAGGTGAGCCTGCGGCAGCCTCGGGGTGCTGGGTAAAGACACTGGCAGTCAGCGCCGCTGTGGCTTCGTAGATGCAGATGGGAACTATCTCAAACAGGATTAATATGTTATCAGACACGATTTGATAGTGGTGAGATCTAGTTACTAGCTTGAGTTTGGGTGGTGATGTTTCTCTTTACCCTTTACCTGATGAATTGCGGGATTTTTTTTTCTTTTTCCCCCGGCAAACAGGTGGGTTTTTTTGTTTGTTTGTACTTTTTTAATTATTCACATGCAACCTAGCCACTTGAGCACAGATGGAATAAAAAGCTTTATTCCAGACCAACGATGCATTAGAAGAATGTTGGCAGCGTTTTATATTGCTCCAGCACTTTGTGTTTAATGAAGAAAATGCTTTAAGTGCCACACGCACCATCGTGGCACAGAGGATGAAGATATTTGAGTTGATGGTTCACATTTGTGATCATTCCAATCCTGTCCTTTCTGTTTAAGCAGCAATTTAATTAACATACAAATAAAAATGTAACATCTAGAGCTTTTAGCGGACACTCACATCAATTATCAGAGGGAAGAAAGGAAATTCAGTAAAATGAAATTAATATTAAACTTGGCTGGAGTTTACGAAGAAGCAGATTCATTAAAACCAGTTGTTAATGCGAACGCTTCCTCTCGATTTAGGAGCTCTGGAGTTCACCAGTTAACCAGCAAGCTCATCTAACTTGTAGAACCAAGTGGCAAACATAAACCAAGACACCAGAACCTCAGCTGAGGTCACGGGACTTCTGAGGGGTTAATTTTAATCTCCTCCCACTGAAAAGCTGGGCCCTGTTTTAGTGTGCCGTTCTCCGTGCTGGAGAGTTGACTCTGCAGAGCGTGTCTACTGTTGCGTAACGGCTGAAGATCCGGTTCATGGTTTTTTGAGCGTACCGAGAAACTACGCTTTATTGAACGTCCCGGTGCTCCTCTGGGCAGACGCAGGGCAGGGCCCGCAGCGGCTGTAAGTCAAATTCATTCCTGTGCTGTGAGGGCGTTACGCCCCAGCTGCAGCTCCGGCGGGTCCTCTTAACAAACGTTTAACACGCGGAAAGGCGGTGACTTTGCTACCAGGGTAGAATTTGTCGAAAAAGTAAAATCCAAAGAAAGTGCCGTCATGTTGACGGTGTGGATGGTGGGAAGGGAACAATGGGCAAACCCAATAGGGACAGGCACCTTTTACTCCCTTTTTCTTTTGCTCATTTTTGTAGTGGAATGAAACAAGGACTGAGGGAAAGAGTAGAAATACAACGGATGGCTGAAAAAAAAAGGAGGGCACTGCTGTCACCGGGCAGCTGCTTCAAACAAGCGTGTCCTCAGTGGGAAGACAAAGAATTCCTGACCGCTTATACCAGCTGCGAATCTGACTTCTATTTGTTACTTTCATATAATTTTTTTCTTCTTTTATTAAAGATTTTTCTTGTTTTCTTTTAGTTTCCGGGAAAAGCACCTGCCCAAGAGCATAGTTTAATGAGTCCTCAGTAATTTCATACGGAAGCATTACTTTCAATGACTTTATAAAAGCAGTTGTGGCCGGATTGACTAACATACTGACTGAAAAGGTATTTGGAAGATAATGCCTGTTGTTCATCCAGAGTTCTTTTTTGTGGAGAATAACCCCCTTTTCCAGGCAGCCCTCCACTGCTGTATTTGGTCTTTGAAATTTTTCCCCTTCTTCTCTTGATTGTTATTCAATGTGCACTCACTCACCTTTTCTCCTTGATAGCTGCACAGAGACAAATTCTGCCCATGAATTCAGGAGAAGCTTTCTTCATATTAAATGAATTTCATTTAATGCATCTTAAGGGGAAGCATTTAAACCGTGGTATTGCTGAACTTTGCCTTTCCACATTTCTTTGTTAGAATGACCCGTCATTCCTTTCTTTTGATGATTCACTAAGTGATCTCCCCGTGTATTTCTAAACTTTAACGTTTGACGCCGTTCCTATTCTCCAGGATGTTTCCTTTTCAGTCCTTACTAATCCCTCCGTTAATAGGTGGTGTTTTCACTGCGTACCACCTAACTCCAAAAGTTGTACCTGCCTTTGTTTTTCTCATGTTCTTCCCCTTTTAACTAATGCTGCAGCTAGTTTTGCTCTCTCTTTGTCCAGATGTCTAGAACCAGGTCTTTTACTCTTGGTATCCTGGTTAGAAATAAATCACTGATCTCTCTTTCCTGAGTTGGGGAAGGGAATTTGGAATTGAAACGGCAGGTAGGCAAAAGATGCTGCTGGCTGTTGCAGCCTGTACATTCAGGTACAAAGCATTTAAACTTTTCAGGGCGGAAATGTTTTTCACAGTCATCAGACTGAACACTCAAATGAAAGAAAATAAAAGCTCAACCTTTTTATATTGGTCCTGTGAAATAAGTTGTGATCGTATCCATACCTCTGGAAGGGAAATGAGTGTGATTAATGAAGCAAATCATACATTTTAATGAGTACGATAAAACAGTTATTCCAAAGAGAAAACAATATCTTTAGCAATTCAAAATATTGTTATTTGCACCTTTTTTTAATCTGCTTTTTCTTTTCATTGCTTTCAAATTCAGGTAGGCTGGCATTTATTGCCAAGACGTTGCTATTTCAAGTCTTTCCCGTCCTATTTGCCTTTCCATCTTCTGCGCGTATAATGCCTCTGTCCGTTCCCTCTCCCTCTCAAGCTGAAATGCTTTTTGTATTGCATGTTTTTCTAAGTCTTCTTACAGGTAAATGAACCGCATGAGGGAACTTTGCAGCAATGTTGCCCGTTGCTACTCTGTGGAAGTTAATAGGAATGAACAAAGGGTAAAATACATCTTTAAATGTTAGATCCATTAACTTACCGACCTTTAAAAAGGTTGGAGGGCAGGTGAATCTTGGTATGCCTAGTAATTTTCAGTGTTTGAAAACTAACTAAACATATGTATAAGTGGAAAACTTAATGAAGTACTGAGGATGCATTTATATGATACGTTTCATATTCCACTGAAGGTACTGGGAAACCACTGGTTTCGGCCAGCTTGTGAAGGATACTTCTTACCTTATTGATACAGACTGACTTTTCGTTCGGGCCATTATTCCATACTCTTCAGTGGGATGTGCGGTGTACTGGTTTCACCTCAACTCCTGTTGAAAATCAATTGATGTCCTAAAACACAGATGACATAGTGTAATTCTTAGTGTAGGAATTACAGGTGTCTGAAGACCTCACATTTCTAATGGTTTTCATTTCTAAGCTACATTTACTTATACTTGATGAATTCAAAGGCATTATCTTCCTGTACGTTTTTCCTTCACCTAAGAGTCATGCTTACTGTGGTAGCATCTATTATCACATCAGGCTTATCCTCACTCAGACCCCCTTTTTGATCTGCTACATTACATCTTTTAGGCTCCTCGTTTTCTTGATCATCTCCTTGGGCTTACCAGCTGTTCCACTTCACACTAAGCTGTTAAATCACAGTTTACCCATTCTTCCAGATGAAGGTGCTTGAGGGACTTTGAAAAGGGCATCAGTACTCCTTCTCCTGCGCCGTATATCCCGTTTTATCATATGGTCAAATGCGTCTTGCTTTGGCCTGACATGTTGGAAGCAGGAGAGGTAGCAGGCATGAACTCTCTCTGTGACGAACGGATTGGATTGCTGTGAAATCGCTGATGAGCCATATGCCAGTCTGTAGAACTTCCCAGTTTCTACAGAGAATTTCCTCCGTGTTTAAGGCAATTTGCGTCCTCAAAAATGAGGAGAGTAGCAGTTTCACTCAAACATCTCTCTTAGTAGGGGGATTATAATGGTCAGCCCAAAACAAATGAACTCAGGATCTTGGGAAATACTTTGAAGTTACTATATAGGGTTCTGATACTCAGAAAGGTGAAGTGTCGTTGGGCATTGCAAGATAACGGCACTGTTTTGCCGTAGTCTTATTTTTTCACAAGCTGAATGTGGACAAGGAAACCTCTTCACCCCTTGCTGTTTTTCTATACCTTGCTTTTCGTAGCTTCCCTACGGACAGCCGTGCTCCTTGGCTCTGGCACTTGGCATTGGCCAGTCTTTGCTCTCTGGAAGGTCTTTGCCTCTCATTTACTTCCCAGACATCTGTGACAAGTTCAAATGCTGCTGCCTTCTGCTGCTTGCCGTTTCTTCTCCCATGAACAATACAAGCTAAGCCTTTGGATTCTGCACTCGTGTGGAGATCGATTGCACGGGCTGCTAGAGGAGTGTCGGCTTCTGGCCAAAAGGCGGTCTGCATGGCATGAAGCAGTTGTTTCTTATACTGCCATGGTTCTCTGTAGTAGTCTGTCTGTCTGTGCCTCTGCCAGCGTGCCCGTGGGCTGAATGCACTGTCGGTGAAACAGGACCACGCTGCAGTCCTTCAGCTGAGCGTGCAGCCGGGTGTGATCGCATCGTGTTCATTTATTTTTCCCTTGGGAACACCCTCCCTCACATCTGTGCTCATTGCTTTGCCTTTCCTCAAAGCATCTGTGCTTCTAGTATGACCTTTTCAAAGCGAGAGTGGCCACACCTCAGTGTGACTTCTAAGACTAAAATGCCAACACTTAATACATATTTCCTGTAGGAACTCCCGTGTCGTGGAGGCTGCAGTCCGGTTTGCTGGTGGGAGTGTTGCTGTGTGAGTTACTGAATTGTCTGCAATGGCTCCTAGATCTTTTTTTAAGAGATTGTAAGTCATTTAGAACTCATCTCTGGTTGTGTTAGGAGTTTGATTGGAATAAACATGCAGTAAACCTTTGTGTTAAAAGCCGACAAGGCATCTTAATGTTTAACCCAAGCAAAAAAACGAGGTTTTTAAAAATTATTTTGATTGCATGAGAAAGCTAATTCCACTTTAACATGTTGTGAGTACCTCTTGTTCACACGCATCTGTAATCTGCATCTGTAATCTAACCAGTAATCAATACTGGGATGACAACTGCTCAGTACTGCGCAGCTGCAGATTGTAGGGACTAGCTTTACCAGACAGCTGTGATGCGTTTGTATCAACTCCTAAGGAACGCTGGATGGAATGTTGTTACTTCAAGAGTAGACTCATTGATTGAAGAGGGGCTTTTTGTAAAGGAAGACCGTTAATTCAAAATGAGTAAAGTAAACAGAATCTGACCGTCACGTATTTGACGTGGTCCTGCTGATTAGCTGTAACTGGAGTCGCTTTCAATCTTTTACGTCACATCTTTTCAGACCCAGATTACACAATATGAATCCGAATTTTCACAGTCCCTCTATGTATTTGGATTTGATGATGAGTCAGAATTTTCTTATTCTTTCTCTGTACTATGTGCTCACTTGAATTATATGAAAAGCCTTCACTAGAATATATCCTGGATGAAGTAGCAATTCCTCGATCTTTCCAGAGGCAGATCAAAACCCGTGCAGTTTATCCAGATTCAGAATGTCAGTGCAGACTTCTGCAGACCTGTGTGATAAATGACTATTTCTGAGTTGTGTTCACCATGCTCTTTTATCAAAACACTATTGCTTATGTTATGTTGTTGCATCTCTCCTATATTTTCATGTCAGCTGTAAGAACATTTCCTCCAATTTTTTTCCCTCTGCTTGGTTTGTCTGTTACATTGAACATGAACAGATTATTTTGTGGTATGAAGAAGATCAGTCATTTAAGACTGAACTGGTTACTGATTACAAAAGAAATTCTTCCAGTGAACCATGCATCCTGTAAGAAACCACAGTATTAAAGGTGCATCTTTACCTTTAGAGACAATTCCAACTTGTATCTGACTGCTTCTCCAAAATTTACCAAATGAACATCAGTGCTTCAAAGTAACAATAGCAGTTGCTTCTCTCAATTATGTTGTTTAAATGTATTTAAACAAAGTCAGTAGTTTGCAAATAAAAGCCAATTGACATGTTTCAGTTGAGAATTGAGCAAAATCTTCCATTGCATCTTCCTCATTTGTACGCTCTGTATGATTTTTTCATCTATCTGTGAAAGGCTCCATCTCAACTGACTCTAATCATCTAGAAGTTGCTCCCTCTGTGGTCTCTGGAGAGATGAAGAGCTATTTTCTGAATGATGATTCATCTCATCCAAAAATAGTTTAAATAAATCACAAGTATAATCTAGGCATATAACCTGTAGATAGATGTACCTCACCCTTGATATGTGATACTGCAGGAGTTTTCATATGTGTTTATGAAGATTAAAGATCTGTTTAAAATGGCACATAATAAAGATCAGGACCATGTTCTATTTCTGGCACGTTCTGAAGTGATCCATGTCCCTCTTTCAGGACATTCCTGTTTACACAGTTTAATCCTGAATTTTTACCTTTCACGACAAATTAGAATGAAGGCAAGAGACTGGAAGGAAAAGGCAGAGTGTCTTGTTACTTCTTAGAGGATCCTTTCACCTTGTCTTGGCCCAACCTGTCCTTGCTGCTTCCCTGGGTGCTGCATTGTGTGCCTTGGGAAGTGTGCATCGATAAAAGCTTTGACGACACTTCTCCTTGTAGCATAGTACTTGTACTTGCAGGGTTCCCACTGCAAGGATGGCAGAGGCTGGAGGTCGTGTTTGAAGATGAGGTTAGTTACCGAGCAGGAGGGAAATAGAATTTAATCTGCTGTTAAGGGAACAAAGAGGAGCTGAAGCAGGTAAATGATGAGCAAGAGGGAAATGAGACAGCAAGTACTTAACAGAAAGGAGTGATGGAGAGCTCTTAGGAGTGACAAGGTGCTGGGAGGAAGAGAGGTTTGGAGAGCGGGGTTTGGAGAACAAGTTCTCATCTCATTGTCATCTCAGGAGTGTTCACTCTGCAGTACTTTTCATTAGAATGCATGTCTTCTGTAATCCACTTCAACACGTGTAATTTGTGTCGGGGGAGCAAGCTGGTTTTATCCTTTTCACTCTGAAACTGGTGCTATATCCAGTCCTGCACCTTGAATTAGACAGTCTACCTCCATTCACAGAGCTTCAGCTTTCTCTGTAATAATAACGGTATGCTTGAGCTGATTCAGATTCGTATCTAGACAGTTTATTTTCAGATCCCAAGACTGCTTGAAAATGTGTCTTAATACAAACTTCGGTTAGTGGTTAACTGAGCGGACCCGGTTCTGATTCAGTATCCCCATGATCTCAATCCCAATAGCTTTATTCTATCTCTTCTTTTTTTCTTTATTAAGTGCACCTTCTATAATAAATACATAGGCAAAAGAAAGTGTGCTAATGCTCTGAACAAAGCAAGCTTTGATTTCATGGCTTAGCAAATCAGTCAAATTTTATCATTGTCGCTGGTTGGTGCTTCCGCAAACACAACCTGTAGCAGCCTTTTTTGCCTTTGGAGAGCTTTGGAAAGCTTAAGTCCCTCACAAACTACCGAATTCCCGTTGATCAAAGCAAGAAAGAGGCAAATCCATTTGTATCAATGACAAATGGATTTAAGATACTATATTTGGGTCCTTTAAAAGTAAATAATCCCTATAAAAGATCTCTCTGACGTTGGTTTTAAATGGATTTCCAATATGAATTTTCCCTGTGTTGCACAAGTCTCAAAGTAAAGAGAGAGTCAAAGTACTATATATAAAAACTAACACATCCCCCGAAACTCACAGTGTTGAGTATCTGTGACCTGCAGGAAAAAAAATAGCAGTACCAGAGCTCATCTGACTTGGTGGTGGAATAGCTGAAACCCTACTTAGTTGGCATTAAGGCATGGTGTCGCACTCCACCCGTAGTGTCATGTTACTTCAGAATTATGGCTCCCTTAAAGTTAGGCATATCAGGACTTGGCAAAATTGGCTCTTCCTATCTTTACTCTTTTCCCGTTGACAGGAGATACATGATGGGGACCAGCGCCACAGGTGGCACTGACTGTGGGTGGTCACACATACCTGCCTGACCATGGTAGTACAGCATCTTTGAGTGATTGATTGGCTAAATTGTCTTAACTAAAACCAGTAAGGTGATAACTTGGAATAAATGCATCACTAATATTTTTCCTCTCTTCAATAGTGACAAAAAGGTAATAAATAAATAAATGAGGGACCTAGCGGGGCGGGGGCGGAAAAAAAAGATGTCGTCCAAGGCCAGTCAGAGTCAACTGAAAAATAACTGTGAACATCAGTGAATTTTGGACTTTGGAGGATCTGAGAAAGGGAGAAGGGTCAAAATTAGAACTACAAAAAGGCAACGAAGAGAATGATGTCCAAGATTCTTTCTCTTAAGAATCCGCACCATCCACTTTCAAGGGTAGACTTTTTCCCAAAAGTCCATTTAAAGAGCGTGGAGGGTCAGGCAGGGAAGAGAGAGAGCTCACGATAGAAAGCTTTCTCGTAAATGCAGTTTGTAGCCAGAGGATATTAGAAGAATTGTGAGTAAACTGCATGATTGTACCCTGGCTGAAAAACACAAGAGCCTGTAATTATGCGGTGTTGTATTTATTCACTGGTGAATTCTTTTAGGTCTTTTTTCCCCCATAGGATATTCTTTCTTTACAGGTTGCGTGTTTTGGGTGTACTTCATTTTTAATACCATTCATAATTTTGCTTTGGAACCACGATATTTATTAGAACAGTATAGCATGTAAAAGCCACCTTTTTGCCTTTGTGCAGCTAAAATAAATAACATATATAATACATATCCATCTCAGTGCTGAATATATTAAGGCATATTCACAGCACTGTACTTTACAACATCCAACCCTATGATTTAACTCCGCTCTGCACTATTTTTTTATTAACTCAGACAGCTTGGTGATCTATTTTGCAGTGCGTGGAACGTAAGCATCCCCGGTACTCTTCATTCTCGGCACACCCTCTGTTCTTTAAGATATTTATTGAAATGGTTGGTGAGGTGCAACAAGCCAGACATAATATTCTCCTTGCCTTTTGTGCGACTACACTGTAATGAAGAATTAATAACAGATTCCTGAAGAATATTAATCATACTTTCACAAGCCAGCAGGGAACAATTTAAATGCAGGAAAATTAATGTAACGGTCCAACTTATAGGCCCACGCAGAAAGTCAGAAAAAATGGGCCCTGCCAAAGGGCTTGCCTTCATCTCTGATGCGCTGAAGCATTAGCGCAACTCGGCGCACAGACCGCTGAGCTGCCGCCGTCCTCAGCAGATCCCGACCTTCGCAAGTGTCTGGGCACGTTGTCAGCACTCCTGCGTCTCACGCATGGGCACCCGCCGCAAAGCCCTCTCTTGGCAGGGTGGAGAAGAGACCCCTTCCTGTAAGGATATTCCCAGCTGAGATGAAAGGTGATCTGACAATCTTCACGCGTTAGCATACGGGGCGGGGGGAATCGTGTGGCCAGTGAAAGTATTTACTTTTAATATTTTCAAATATTTCATTACAAGCGTCATTCTTTTTCATTTTATTTTTGGAGACAGACGTGAAATGAAATTTCAAAAGGAAAAGCTGTTTTAAGCAAACCTCCCTTTGAGATTTCTCATCCCAGAGATGTCGGAATGAACATTCTGGTCATTCCTAATTTTATTCCAACATTTTTGCAGGTCTGGAGAATCACCCAAAACCTCTTCATTCAGGGGAGCAGCTTCAATTTTGACAAAAGGGTGTTTCTAGAGGGGAAAAAATCACTCTGACAGAGATAGTCTGGCTGGCTAGCCAGAGGGTGAAGTTCCCAGTGAGGCTTTATAATAGCATGTTTTCCTGAGGTGATAGATCTATGATAACTCTACAGTACTTAGTGCCTTCCGTTTCTGCAAAATGCAGGGTCAGAAGTTGACCCCGCAAAACATCTTTAATGAAAAATTATCACGATCTGAGTATAACCTGTAAAAGAATTAATTTTTGAATCTCTGAAAATATTACGCAAAGGGTAATCATGTTAAAGGAATCCTGTTAATTAGACACTGTGTTTAAACGAAGGCAGCTTTATGAGGGAGACTCCAGTGTTTCACTGCGGTCTTGTTTTTTAATCGAGACAAACATATCAGAAGGAGCCGTATATATTTTTAGTAGGCTCACTGTTGAGGAACTTTACTAAATCAAGACTAAACCTTGGCCCCACAGCGAAGCACAGAAATGACTGCCTAATAGGAGGAAGAAGGTGGGGGGCTACTTGCAAGCGTGGTGATTATTTTGGGGAAGAATCTCCCAGTCCTAGCCCAGTTAGGGGTTTGTCGCTGTTCTCACAGGTATGTGGAATGGAAGAGACGCCAGTGAAGCAGCCATGAAACGCTCTCGGAGATACCCAGATCAGACTTTTGTTATCCCCGATGAATTTTTCATTCACCTCCGATGTAAAGTGTGTTCAGTGTCTGTAACTTTGGGTGGCCAGCTGCTCACCGGAGTAACTGGGTGCTGCTGCTGCGTGGCAGGGTGCTGTGCCGGTGGCTCCTGTTGGTTCTTCAGGGAGGTGGGATGCTCACTGCAGGTGTAGCTGTTCATGGCACGTTCATGGTCGCTGGGCCTCAGCCTGTCGCTTCTTCCAGCTCGTCCTGCGTGCTGCCTGCTGTCCTGTTGTGTTACATGCTGAGGATAACAGCCCTGACTTTGCATTTAGTTGTGGGCTGCTGTGCAGTGTTGCGAGGAATTTAGCCTTTCTGACAAACCGTAAGTGCTCATAGATCTGAACTGAGCTATGAGGGTGTGCTGTGGCTCAGAGGATGGTGTCTGGAGACCTGCATTAAGCCAACTGAACCTGGCAGTGCTTTTTCCCCCCATCCTTTGGGGCAGTCCCCTCTAGGAGGGGCCTCTATCCTGGATTCTGTGACAGTGTTACCACTAAATGTGGACCCGGGTCATTATTCATCCCTAGTCAGCCAGCTGAAAGGGATCCCTTGCCCCACCTGGTAATAAAGGTGACAGATGTGGAGCATGTCCTTGGTGAAAGCCCACAAATCATACCGTTTCCAGAGACTCCTAGATCTTTAGGATTGCTCTGACTCTTGCTTAAATATAGGGATGAGGATGTAAGGGTATTAAATCCTGTTGTCTTCTTCCTCGACCCGCTTCTGTAGGTGCACAGGACGCTGCCCCCCAGGTTAAATCTCCAGAGATCGCATAAGAGATGGAAAAGGCTCGTATTGGTCTTTTTGCCCTTGCTTCAGGGCAGGAGCATCAATGGTCCAGTGTATTCAAATACTTCTTCTGAATCTGCAAGCTGGATATAGATTTTAGATCTTTCAGGCAAAGGAGGAATGACTTTACATGTTGAAGGCAGTAATCAAAATGCACAGGGTCTGCATTCAAGCTCCGACGTAAACACCCCCCAAAATCCCAGTCAGCCTAGCAGAATTTCGTAAGGGCATGCAAGGAACACCGTGATTAAAACAGTGGTCCGCTGAGCCTACTTTCTAATTGCTTCTTATTGTATTAATTCAAAGTTCTTCTCTTATTGGAAAATTAAGTAGCAGGTGTAGTTTAAATGAACTGTAGCAGGCTGGGTTTAGTGGTGTGGTAAATAGATTGTGATATTCATTTCCAATTAAAGTTCTTTTGCAAAGATCAATGAAGCACATTCTCATAAATTGAATCACAGTAAACTAATAAACAAATTTCTTTCAGCCTGCTGATGGCAAATTCTTATTTCCTTAACATGTTAGATCACTTCATAGTATTAATTATATGATGCATGAGCAACAAAGAAGCAGTCATTTATTTAGCAATAATTTTATATTTATTTTTACCTTGGAATTAGCTTTACAGATAATTCCATACCTATAGGCAAGGAACATTAAGCATTGAAAAAGGAAATTTCAAGTGAATATTTTTAATGCTTGACTTCTGTCTATCATCCAAAAAAGATTTTTAAACTCTTGTTAATGAATGTGCTGCATTATTTGGTTTGCTGATTAAAAGGGCCACTACATCTGGAAGGGCACACCATAACCTTTGAACTCGGTACAGGAGACATTCCCATCAGTAGCAACAGAGGTCATGAATAGTGGAGCAAGGGCTTAATTCTGCATCTGTAAACACACTGCTATAGTCATTTAACAAAAAAAAATTAAGATATGAATTTACTAATCTTAAATGCCAGCAGTATGTTCTTAGCATATAGTAATGGTGTGACAGTTTATTGGGATCCTACTCTCACTCTAGAAGGAAATATTTCCGTGCTGAATAGAGCCCTGATCACTGATTGAGGTCCCTGGGGGGATACCAGCACGGAGACTAGGATAATAAAAATGATAAAATAAAGCTCTTGCTGTATAATAATGTCATTTCTTGAGATCCTGTCATTATTTTAGGCGTGTGAGATGCCTATCGGAATGGATTAAACATCCCCAGAAGGAGCTTTTTTAGGCTTCCACTACAGGAGGTTACATAAGCTAAGCTCGGGTTTCGAAGGCCAAGCTCTCGTCAGTCCCCTTTTAGGCTGGTGGAGAGAGATCAGTTTTGCTAGAGGCCATTCAAAGCCCCAGGGTTAGACTTCTCTGGCGTGTTCGCTGGAGAGTGAGAGAGAAGACTGCAGCTCATTTTGTGAATATCTTCTATGTAAATAATAGTAATTTGTGAATCTTTTTCTGAGTAGACGGTTTCAAGTCTGGACATACTCATCTTCTGCAGTCTTCGTCACAGCACTAATGCATCCACATCTTTTTCTTCCACTTAAGAGAAGCTGCTGCTTTATTGCGTATTGGGGTCTTGACTTGATTCTGATTTTTCCACCTGCGGTTTATCTCAGGCTGAGTTTGTTTCTACTGACTCCTCCTAGTTAGTAGTATTAGAATGCACCGTAGGGACTCCCCGGGTTCTCCAGAGCTGCCTGGGAGTTTGCAAGTGGAAAGCTGTCATTTCCTGCCTTGGGTGGGTACCAACTGTGCAGAGTTCCACTTCTGAAAAATGAAAACCTGGTGGTTTGCCTTTGTCTTACTTTTAATGCAAAACATGTCTTGAAATTTTGCAGTCAGACAAAAATCTTTCTCAGGCTTAAATATAGTCATTGTGCAAGCGCAGGCTGTCCGGAAATCCAGCATTTATTTTCCTTACGAGACCTGAGCAAGAGATAAAAGGGGAAGATATAGGTCACATAAAAGAGGAAATAAAGTGGCTGGTGACTTTGTGTTGCTCGCTTGTGTGTCTCCTTTTCTGCGCTGCCCTTGTCCTTGGGTTCCTTGAGTTCATTGTGTTTGTCTAGGAGGTGAACTGTGAAGTACAATCACAGTCATTTTCTTGTTCTTCAGTCCTCCGGCAGATAGCTGCAATTCTCTGGTGATAACATGTTTTCTGTTCTTCTCAGTGATCTTTTTACAAAAGCCTCCATGAATGTGATTATTGTGTTTCAGTCATAGTGTTAGGTTTCCTGTGGGGGGAAGGGGAACAAAATAACGGAAATCTGACCCTGATTAGAAATCATTAGGTTTGCAATAGGTGACAGTTCCCAGAGCGGAGCTGGGGCCTGTGTCTGGATGTGCCAAAGACTACCGGTGCAGAGTGGCCACCTGAAAAGTGTAACACCAGCTAGTCCTTGCAAGAGGTAAAACACCCTCCTGCTTCACACGGGGCACAGACTGCCTTAGGTTCTGGATCTGTCATAGCTGCTAGATCTGCCTTAGTCTTCTCTGAGTCTTTTCCAAAGACTTGAAGTTGTAATTCTTCCAAACAAGCAAAAGCCCATGTTATCTTCAAGCTGAGCATGTAAGTGCCTGGTCCTTCTGGCTCACTGTGCAGCATCAGGGGCGGCTCAAGGCAGTGGGCTCACACACGTCCTCCGAAGTTCCTCTGCCTCAGCTGTGCATTGTAACTCGCTATTGCCCAGCAAGTTTTATGAATGAGTATGAACTAGTTGTGATCAGGAGAAGTACTAATGTTAATCAAATACTAAGCAAAGGCACTGCAACCACTGGGGAGCACCTTTCCATCTCACGCAGTCAAACTGAATCATTCCGTTGAGCTAGGAAGTTTGGAAACAGAAGGGAGGTAACCATTCCAACAACGTAACAGACTCAAGATGGGAGGAGAATTAATCTGCAGCTTAATAGACTGAGAAATACTTACTGTAGTGCAAAATAAGGTTTGCAATATGATATATTGCTTGTGTTGGATGGAACAGGACATGAGATGAGAGAAAGTTTAAACGCCGTTTTCCTGAGAGAGCGGAGTTTAACTTGAGCTTATTTGATACCGTCATCTAGCATCTCTCCTTCGCAGAGGACATCAATGGGCCCAGCATTTGTGTAACTGTTAACTGGGGTGAATTGGAACGCGTAGGGATATATGGCTGGATGGATTGTGTATTTTTTTACGTTAAAGTTTGTAGAAAGTCCATATATACATAAAGCTAAATAGTTAAGGTATTTACTTAATGCATGCACTTGTTTGTGTTCATAGTCACCTCAGATTTGTATGTGAGGATGAATTTGCTGGTTCTGTTCAGGGACCTGGTTCGATTTCCCACCAGCTTCGCTACAACAGATGAAAAGCAAAAATCTTGGCTGCACTGAAGACGATGATGGCATTCCCACCAACTTAATAGGGCAAGGACTTCTGCCTAGAGCCCTAGGAAAGAGGATAAGACGGATTTCTATATTAGTATATTTTCTTCTCAAATGTTGAAAATCAAGATCGGCGCTATACGTTGGTAAAAATACGAACTGGTACTGGAAATACTAATTTATTTTTGCATGCGAAACAACTATTTTTGATTCATGAAAGCTCAGAATTATTAGTATACAACACCAGTCTCCACAGCATGAGAGCTGTTGTGCTGGTAGAAGAACACGTGGTCTCTCTGAAAGTAGGGCACCTCTTGGTAAATCTTTCTATGATCTGCACCGACAGAATGACAAGTTTCCTTACTTGCTCCCAGCCCTCCCCAAAACCTTCTTCACAATCATCTTAATTACCTTCCCGTATTTCAAAGTTAAGCATTTTATCTCTGGGCCGAATTAGCATGGCATCCAAGCCACTCATGGGTAAAATAGAGATGGAGAAACTGCATGTGCTAAAAGCTTGTGTAAGTTCAAATCAGCTGGATGGAATCGCAACAGAAGAGTCCAGTGTGTGCTGTTAAATGTAACCAGACTGCCCCAGCTCAGGACAGCTGCCAGGCTGTTGACAGCCCAGAAACTACTCTGAGGAGGTAGCACTACGTTCCTGTCCTGTTCTTACACTCTTTCCCAGGTAGGGAGGGTTTAGACTAAACAGACCTTTCGCCCCATCTCTACGGGTGGAAAATCTATGGATTTTCTTACATTCTTAGGTTTTTATCTACTGTGCTATTCAGACCCCTGCTTAAAGTCCATTTCTTCCAGAGATTTTTTTTTTTCTTTCGTCATGTTCTTCTCATCTTACATGGCTTTTGCAAGGATATTGTCGTCTTTAATGACTCTAAAGCCTGATGTAAAACTATGATGTAGAAGTATTTTTAATTCTTAAAAGTAGTTCAAGGTACCTGACAAACTGGGGAACAGCTGCTGAGATGGAAATGACCTGTGGAGTTTTGTTTATACATTTAGGCATCTCTGTTCTCTTGGGTGATTCGAGTGATTCCAGCTTACACAGAGTCTGAGGACTTCGATCACTGGGTAATGATGTGGTTAACAGAAGATTGGATTTCCTGCAAGAAGCAATTACCTTGATTGATAAGAAAATTTGAGAAAATTCATTCAAGGCTTAATGAGAGTGACAAGGTCATGGTTGAGCCAGGCTTCCACCTTGAACAGATAAGGTTATGTGTTTAGAAGAAGTAATCCAAAGACAATAAGCTCCTCAAAAAATGGATCATTTTTATCTACACGGAGATGATGAATGAAAACATTAGACTTGTGCCTGTGACAGAGAGTCTGGGGTGTGAAGATCAGGAGAGATTCTTCACAAAGTCATTTATAGTACTAGTATTGCTGCTGTCCCTTTTTTATACCATTAAGAAGAATATAAAGATGACTTTCAGAATCTTTGTGGCCTCAAAAATCATCCCAGACCTTTATCTTACAACTCTGTGATGTGCTTTGTCTGTCAAGAAAACTGGAGGTCGTAAGAGAAGGGATATCATTCCTGACTGCGAGCTCATCTCCTGCTCTCCGCAGTGGGGTCCCTTAGGGCTGTCAGCGAAGCCCGGAACGCTTTTTAAATTCATGAATCCTGGATTCTCTTAGCCTGGGTTAAAAAAAAAATAAAGTATTGCTAAGATAACTAAATAAGACATTAAAAGGAGATAGAAATAGATGAAAAAGGGGATGATTTATTGCTTGAAACATGCTAGGAGTCATTTATGGAAAAATACATTTACACATGTAATTTCTATCTTGAAGTGGTGCAGTGGCTTCTGTTACTTTGCTTTCTGTTGCGTGTCATAAGGAATGGGCATGGCCAGTAGAAATGGTAACTAACACTTTTTAGTGTACTTAAATAGGAGTGTTTGACACCACGTGAAAGTAAGGCCTGTGCTTTAGTCCTTATCCCAGGTCTAACTATACGGTGCTCTTCTGCCTGTTTTTCTTGATGTTCCATAACGATATGAACCAACTAATCTAGAAATTTCTACCTGTATCTCCTCCTAACTCCTGGCCCATTTTCACTGCTTTTTTATAGTGACATGTGCATAGTGAGCCCAACATAGAGTAGCCTTTTAAATGCACGTGGCTTCAGCCTTGGAGTTAATCTGGCATAGAAATCTCTTAAAAGGCAGAAAAATTTGTTCTGTTTTTATTACTTATGCAAGACCCTTACAAGCAGTGTACAAAAAAAAAAGTCAGTTCAAACTTACTCTGAAGGAGTTGTATCATTGTGTTTCAGAAAAGTGTGTTCACAAGAGCTTTTATTTGCTTGCATATTTTTTAAAGAGTGTGCCTGTAGCGGGGGTAGATACGTGGAAGGGAAAGTAACGGAACATAGAGTAGGTGGATGTACTCAGTATGTCATCTTTGTTGGACTGTAAGCGCTTCTTTGTACACTCCATTCCGTTTTCATTTACCGGCTCACCCCAGACGGAATGCAGGGAAGGGAGACGTGTTCATTTTGCTGTGGGGGTTGTAAATGCACGCGCAGGAACCTGCAGCTCCTGATCCGCAGCAGGTAGACTAATCCTGCTTTCACTGAGCCACTGCCAAGTAGCTGCCCCTTCATTCTCTACTCGTTTCACTGTTTTTACAATTACACACAGTAAACGGTATTCTCTGATCACCTCAGCCGGATTTCTGGATCATTTCTACAGAACCCCATTATGCTTCTGCAGAACATTTGTAATTTAACCTCCAGTAAATTCTGCAGAAGACTCCTGAAAAGGCCAATCTGTACCTTGGATGGGGCAGTGGTTCTCTTTCCAGGTTTCAGTAAGTAACGTATTGAAACTACTCACACCTGACAGAATTTCTTCATATTGTTATCAGTAACCCTGCATGAAAACACGCTTCAAATGCTAGTAGATCATCCTATGCTTTGTTTGGAAGGATCCCACTGCACTCTTAATGTTATTAGGAAGATTAAATTATGAGTAGTTCTACAGTCAATGGACAGGATTCTAACCTAATTTTAACGGCTTTAATACCGAGACATAAGACATGATGCAGACAGAAAGTCTAAAAATTATTGAGTAATTGCTTCTTGTGATGGAAATAACCATTTTTTAACATTCGCCTGTTGGTTCTGCATTTTCAATGGAAATGTTTTTTCAGGTAGAAGAGTGAAGGGGTGTCCTTAGTGACAGGTAAGTTCCTTCGGCAGAAGGATGTTTTTGAAAAGAGATTCACGCAACAAGAGTGTGTCGGATAGATGCAAAGGCACCATGCTCAGGGCAGTTGGCTAGGCTTCCTCATGCACGCTGAAACTTCTTTCTTGCCCCATTGGCCATATGATTTCTCCTTTTGTTCAGGTTCTGACTGTTGGCATTGGTTTTCTTCCTCGGCAGTTTGTGGAAGTTGTACTCCCTTCTCTTACCCGCACTACCATTCTGGTCTGCTTGGTTACAAAATCCAGTACATCCCTGTTCTTCTATCCGAAAACCCCCTCATTACAAATTGTTACAGACATAGAAACCTTTAATGCTGTAGCTGTGTTTCCTCAATGACACGTATGGGGCTTAACTATGGGCGTATGGATTCCCTTAGAATTTTTTCCCTGAGTTAGCAAGATGGTGTTGAAAATTATGTCTTTTGCCTCTTGCTGGATGTCTGCAGTAAGGGTGGAGTGCTTAACTATTCCACCTGTCATGGTGTTTCCCATCTCCGTGCAAATCTACTCAGGAGTTTAGTACTGAACCTGAAACCTTACTGAGACATCACGTATCTACGCTTTCATCCCTTAGGATTGGAATTTCCAAAGTTCACCAGCTTAAAACAAAACATTTCTTACAGTTCTCAGCTGGAATGGGGGGTATTGAAGTCTTCTCAGAAGCATTCCTATACTCTTGGCTGTTCTGTGGTGGCCGTGGTTTCTGGCTATTTATTCTGTTGTTAGTCAATGCTGAAGGTGCCTAGAGCTTTCGATACGCAACTTCATCAAACTGGGTCATGCATAACCACCCAGCACTTTCTTGCTCAGATTTAGAGGTATCTTGCAGAGGTCATTCATTTTTATTCAGTAGGGAGTTGAGATTCCTGATGCATTCATTAGGAAGAGCATCTGGGAGAAAAAATTCAGACAAGAGCAAGTCGATTTGTCTTCTTTTATTGATGGCAAAAGCATGAATCTCCTTGAGCTGGAGATCTGCCTTGGACTGATGCCATGTTGAACCTAAGCTCTCAGAAAAGCTACATTCGTTTCTTAGGGTTCAAGGTCAGTAATTCTGTGTCGTTTCTCTTACTGTATGGCCTTTCCTCTGCGGAAGAGGAGAACAGGTTAAGGCAGTGATAGATGGGAAGTCATCGGATCTCCAGAACTTTGTCAGCTAGTCATTCAGCTTCATGTGATGCAAATTTAGAGATGTTATAAATCAAGAGGTAGGTTGCATGCCAGTGAGTGGCTGCACTGATAAGAGAGAGAGAGAGAGAGAGAGAGAGAGAGTGGCGGCCTGTCAGGGAAGTAATTAATAAGAGAACCAGAGCAATAATAAGTAATCTGTCCTCCCAATCTATCTCTGTACGGCTCATACTTAACTTTTCACATACTTCACAGCTTCTTGGAAGCCATTCCTTCTCTGGAACGTGATGAAAGTATTCACATACTGAAAATTTATGTACATTTGGTTATGTTATAGCGAAGTATTTCCTCCTTGCTCTATATATGTCCTGTGTGTCTTTACAAACCTGTGGACCTTTGACCCTGCTGTCTGGCAATTCAGCCATACATAGAATCGTAGAACCACAGAAGGGGTTGGGTTGGAAGGGACCTTAAAGTTCCATCCCCTCTGCCATGGGCAGGGACACCTTCCACTAGACCAGGTTGCTCAAAGCCCCATCCAACCTGACCTTGAACACTGCCAAGTATGGGGCATCCACAGCCTCTCTGCGCAGCCTGTTCCAGTGCCTCACCACCCTCACGGGGAAGAACTATTTCCTAATAATCTAAATCTCCCCTCTTTCAGTTTAAAGCCATTACCCACTGTCCTATCAGTGTAGGCCCTGGTAAGAAGTCCCTCCCCATTTTTCCTGTAGGCCCCCTTTAGGTATTGAAAGGCTGCACTAAGGTCTCCCCAGAGCCTCCTGTTCTCTGGGCTGAACAAGCCCAACTCTCTCAGCCTGTCCTCATAGGATGGGTGCTCCAGTCCCCTGAACATCTTCATGGGCCTCCTCTGGGCTCACTCCAACAGGTCCATATCCTTCTTATGTTGGGGTTCATTCTTACGTTGGAACATAGAAAAGGTCATTTGTGGTTCTTGCTTTGTGAAGAAGAGAAGAGCTTGTAATGCTGTAATGAAAACACTAGTACAGAAGAACATTCCTCCTTCCCAAAGAGAAGTGAATTTAATTAGCGTAAGTCCTTCTTCTGGAGCGAAGAAAGATGCACCTCCCAGGTTTTGCAGGGGAGAAAAAGAACTTGAGAGATCTGTAAATGACCTTATCCAGCATGTGGTAAAATAAAGTGTTTTGGTAGAGTAGGAGGGGGAAATTACTTTGTATTGGGAATTGTTTGTTCTGGCAGTCCAGACAGGCAAAGGGAAACAAGACTTTTTATTCATGTGTTCACGTATGTTAAAGAGTTCTTCAACGAGAACTACTCTTTCTTTCTCTTCTGTGCAGTGAGTGATGCCAGAACTTTAAGATGAGTAAAATCTTCTAAGACATCATGTTCAAGTTTGGTAGAGGTCCCATTCTCATGATCTTCCTTCTCCTCCATCAGTGTTTCCGCCAGCTGCCAGCTGCCCTGTTCAGTTTGTCCTCCAACTAGTTTAGGTGGTTTAGGTTTAGTTAAGTTGTGGGTTGGGAGAGAGGAAGACAAGGGTTAATTGAGTAGTGTTTCTACTGCTTGTTTAACCTTTAAGATCAGAACATTTTAGGCTGGGAGGGATCTGAAATTAAACTTCCATTCAGATTACAGTGACAGCTTCAGCTGGACTTTGATTTAAAATCAAAAGAGTTTTCGCTTTTTTGGAAATCATTCAATGCCCTTTTTTAGCTTAAACCCCAGGGATAATTTTTCATTGCTCTTGATAGAACTCCTTTGGCACTGACAGCCTCGCTAAGTTAGCACCCATCCAGGCTTTCTAGTTAACGTTTTCTCCGCTGTTAAGAACCGTTGCAATCCAGGTTAACATTTCAGAGGGTTTGTCACAATGCGCCACCAGAGCAGCCAAACAGGCATCAAACTAATCTCCTCAGTCCGGTGAGATGGGTTGCCAATTGACGGGGAATACCTATTGCTTGACATTACATGGTAAGGTTGTGCTGCTACGGTTCTTATTAATAGGATTCTTACTGAAGTAATTTCTAGGCAAAGCCCTTGATACTGTATTTTAATTAAGATAGTTGCAAAATGTTCTGGGCAGGTTACCGTCCTTTCTTTTTTCCACTGAGTATTTTGACAAGCTATTTTTGTGAAGTGAAACATTTAGCTGAAATGAAAACTGAGTTTAATCTAGACGTTTGTAGGAACACAGAAACTGTCATAACGCATCAGAGCAACGGTTCATCTGGAGTTGCTGAGGTGTCTTGCCTTTGACAGGAGCCCAGACTAGATGCTTCAGAGAATGGTTTAAAACCCCCATAATGGATAATTCAGCAATCACATGCTGGGGAGGTCGTTGGTTCTGGCCAACCTCAAGCAGGTGGCAACTGCCTCATGTCCTGGTGCATGAGGGCTGAAATCCCTTAAACACTCTAACAACACACTTCCCGTGCTGGTAGAAGCTTACTGGGTCATTTAAATGTCACATTTCTCATTTCAATGAGCACGCGGATTTCCGCTGCTTTCTCCGAAACTTCATTTCCCCAGCATTGTTCTTCCTTAATTATTTACCCTGTACACCTCCTCCTAGCCCATGTTTTTCCCTCTGTCTCCGTGGGGGGAGTTTATGCCCATTTGAACAAGAAACAAGCTTGTGTTTTGCAGTTTCCTGCAGATGCTTTTGAGCACTTGACAAGTCTCTCTCTGGTGCCACAGCAGAAAGGCATTCTGATCCCTGCCCAGTGCTGTAGGTCCTGTCAGCAACAGCAGCATCCGCTGCCAGGATACTACAGAACATGAATCGGTTGGTAATGACAGCTCTTCCACAGCCTCTCCAGTCTGCGGCTATCAGAACCCAGCGTTGGGCAAAAGCCATTCTTTCATCTAATACTGGCATGGATGGCTGGATGGGTTGATTTCCATCTACCTGGGAGCAGAGTTCCGGAGTTGCCTGGAAAATCTCCCCCTCTCCCAGCGTGGACAGAAAATTTCAAATAGCATTTTTCAAAGAGAATTTGGACTGTATTTTTGAAATGTCCTTACAGGGAAGTATGCAGTGCCTGGTTTTTATTCCGGTATCTAAATGAACTGAGGATGCAAATCTGTGTAGAATCCTGACTGTATTTCAGATGCACAAGTTATTGGGAATTCTGCATGCAAAAGGACAGATCTGCCTTCCAGTGATTTTTCCCCAAGTATTCTGCAGCTGGCTTCAAGCTCAGATACGAAGTTACTTAATGTAAATGAATGAGAATACGCACTAGTTTGACCTCTTCCTTTTCTTATCTCCTCCCCGTTGCTTACGGTGCTTGTAAGGAGTATCTAATGGCAAAGCATTTGTAGCTTCTCGGAAGGAGACCTGTGGCCTTCAGTTTCATATCTGGGAGGTTCCAGATGAGAGCTGAGACGCACATAGGAGCGAGGGATCGGACCTCGATTCTCCTCCTCGTTACCCTGGCGCTGTGCTGGTTTGACACTGACGCAGATCAGCAATGGTGTACTGATGTATCTGCATGCCGACATGGGATGGGCTGACATCTTTTCACCACTGAAACCCTGCAATGAGGCTCCTAAGCTCAGGGATCCTTCTGGTACAAGACAAGACATCTTGTCACGCTGCCGTGGAACTAGATCCTGAAACCAAAGATCCATCTCCCCCTAAGATGGGCTCAGCGTGAGCACTGTTAAATTGATTTGGTACTAGAATAGATTAAATACAAATATTGACACACACACACACACACACCCTTTCTTTTTTTTTTTGGGCGGGGGGGGCGGCATTATATTCATCCAGTAGGATAACCACCTAAATAAAAGCTGAGCTCTGTGGAAATAAATTATATTTTATGCTGGCAATTTTAAAATTAAAGAAATGACCCTCTTAAATCTGGTCTTAATAGAAATCCCCTGATGCTTTTAATGATTTCTTTATTACACTTCTTATCCTGCCATGAGTTGCTTTTGTTTCTCAGCAATTACTCATGGTTAAAATAACATGGTATGCAAATACTGTAGTAGAGCCATGGACTGCGCTTGTTTAAGGCAACATTTACAGCTGTGCTGCCTTTCCTCCCCCACTCTCACTGTATGCGTTCTGTGCTCTTACCCAGGGTCAAGCATATCTCAGTACAGAAACTTACAGCTTAGAGGGGGGAGGTTTCATAGTAAGTGTTACTTCCTATTTTTCTTTGAAAATTAATAGCATAGTGTAATTCAAGAAAAGGTCTGTCTTTTGAGAGCAGTCTGCGGCAACTGATGGCAGGATTTCCTGTGATGTCAGTCATTCACTTCTGTGTACTGTACTGGATCCTAAAAGGATGGTTTTATCATTCCATCCTAAACAAACAGTGGGAAATATTTTTATTTGCATCGTTTACTTGAGAAGGGAAAAAAAAATCTTGTCCAACTTTCTTCATTTTGAAAGACTCCCTTTCTCTTATTTAAGAAAAGTTTGGTATTCGTCTGTGTCTGCTCCAAAGCAAGTTTCTTTACTGCTTGTTCTGAGAACAGCCCAAGCAGATGCAAATCCAGACGTCAGACTGCAGTGCTGCCCCCGAAGATTTCTATAAAGACACGAATTTTAGCATGATTAGAACCTCATTACAAACATTATAAAGCTTAATACGTTTTGTGTATTTAGCAGACTGTAAATTAGAGGATTGAGAAACTCTTCTACTCAGAGGTAGATTATAATTTCAGGTTTGAATGGAAAGAGAATATGTGTTCATTATGTTGGATAGATTAGAGCTCTAACTAGCCTGCCAGCAAAGCCACCTTTGCTGGCACGTGACCTGTCAGCGAAATTCAGTCCTGTACGTGCATTTCTCTCCCATTGTGCTTGCAGAAATGCTCATAGCAATGCATCATGTGCCGAGTCAGTTGGGTTCTGTTGATTTATAAAAAATACCAAGCCATTTTGCAGTTCGCTTTGGTTGTTTGGTCATTTTTCAAGTCGATTCTTTGAAATGTTTGGACAGCTGGTGCAAGAAATCTGGGACTGCCACCTTAGCCCCAACTTGGTTGACTAACATACTCTTCTAGAAGGAAAAAAAACCATTCTGAAATAGCAAAAGAAAAGAGAATTATTGACAACGTTTAACGCCAGCACTGCCCAAACTGCAGTTACAGCAAAAGCTGTGTGTCAGCAAGCCCTCCGAGTGAAGGCTGAGGGGGAGAGCAACCCTGCAATCTCCTGGCACATCTCTCTGGGGCTATGCAAATGCCTGGCGTCCTGGAGAAACACTTAATTGAAAGGAAGGGAGACGGTAGCCTGTTGCAAACAGACACAATACCTCAACGTCAGGCGACTTCTCTGAGGGTTGCCAAACCTCTTAGTTCTGGTCTGCTGTACTGATACCCAAGTCAATTCCCACCAAACTTGCTTGTAATGAAAATACATTCATAAGTGCAAACTCTATCTTCACTCCTTAGCATAGTGGCTCTTCCCTGTGAAATTACCGTATTATTTTACAAAGCAGATGACTTACATCAAGGGCATCCTTAAGGGCCACTAAGAAACAGGTCTGTTCTGCAGAAAAATCTGCCTTTTCATTAAGTGGTAGTCAGGAAAGCTAACGTCAACGCAGATCATTGCCTGCTACTATTCCGCGCATCACAGATGGCAGGAGGCACATTTGGGACCATTAATAACAGAAGCTGTCAGCAATTCTTCTAATGATACAACCACGCGGCCTCCTCTAAACAGAAAATAACATGATTTGCGTAGCAAAAACTATTGCTCAGAGATAAGGACATCATCGTCTGTCATCTCTGTTTGTTTTACTTCTAAGGGCGCTAATCAGGAAACTGGCAGTGCTTTAAACTACTACCAACTACCAGTCGCCTCCTCAACTTCAGACACCATGCAAAGCCAGCATTTGCTTTTCCTCTGACTGCTCAGTTCTTCTGAATACATATGAGCTACATCTCTGCATGCAGTCCGTGGGATCCACCTTTTGATATTCGTAATTTTTCCCCAAAGATGCTTCTGGTTCTACTCAGTCTAGTTCAGCTGTGTTCTGAGAGATTTTAAAGTCCTTAGCTGATGCTGTGGTTGTCTTGTTCTGCTGCATTGGCTCTGAGACAGTTTAAGCTCAGATCTGAGCTGTTTGTTTTAACACCATTCTAGACCTTCCGCCTTCACTTGCAGGACCCCTGACTAGAGCTCAGCCCAAGTGACAAGTCCCTGATGTAATTCTGGACTCTTGGATTGCTCACAGGTTTCTTCACTAGTTTCTATTTCTCCATCACATGCCTGATGCTAATGGGTGAACTGGTTTGCTATGTAGTGCCTTAATATTTCCCTGAACACAGGCGGGTCAGTGACACAAACATTTAAGTGCTTTGAATATTTTCCTTTAACGTTGACGTGAATCATTGTCAAGGACATCTGTTTTCAGCTTGCTCTGTACCTTGAACTTCTCCTGAGATCCTTAGAAGTACGAGAAAGGGAAGCTTCCCATCTTCAGCCCGTCAGAAAATGGAACTCTTTTCTCCCTGAACTGAAGTTTGACGTTCGTTTTCCACCGTTGGGCAATAATTTATATATAGCGCTGTGCACACACCTAGAAAAAAGTACAAAAGGTGCTGGCAGGGAGAACATCATCAATAATGATACTTCACTTCTTATTTTAAAATTGAATCTGCTGGGTTTGTTTCACGTTGTTTTATCACAATTTAATTTTTCTAGCACATTTGCTTTTCCTGTTGACATAATATTTCCTGATTCATATTCCTTAATCCTTTGTCATTTTCCTCTGAGTTATATTCATCCCCATTTTCTCTTTATTTGTTCTCTTTTCTTTCCTCCTCTTACTCTTTTGCCTTAGTTAAATTCCCGAACTTTCCTCTGTTTTCCATCCTTTGCGAGACGCCAGCCACTCTTTGCTGTGATCTAATAACATAACTGCGCTTCCCCTGACACTAAGGAGATAACCCCGTTGTGCGTGTCCCTTTCTTGCTGAGTGATACAGACAACTCTCAAGTGATGACAAAAGCCAGCTAAGCGGTGGGGAAATACAAACATTTTCTGGCACGCTGCTGAAAGCCGGCATCGAAGAGAGGTGGTGCCATTTTGATTGATTTGCTGGTGAGATCCAAGGGGAGGGATGGAGCCGTCCAAGTGTTAAGAGTCTTTACTAGAGCACAGATGGCAGACTTAAGACAAGCCCTAAGGAGTATGTCTTTGAAATTTAATAACATAAGAAGAAAAATATTCCCCACTTCACTAGCAAATCTAATGCTACACAGTAAAAGCATCATGAAGCACTTTCTAAATTTTTTTTTTTTTTTTTTTTTTAATAAAAAGAAAGAGAGCTGGTTTATGGAAGTTGATTAAGAATGTGGTTTCCACACTGCTTCATTTTAAGAAAATCAAACTGATGGCTGATGTATGTTTATAACTTTTGAAGTGTATTAATTTTCCCTGCTGGGGAAAATGTCGTTCAGGAAGACTGAGGGAGGAGGGAGGGGGCCTGACATCCTTATTATGCTGTCACATAAAGACTCCTTCTTCAGACTCTTCAAGGTCTGTGTCTCTGGAAGAGTGACAGACTAATAGGTTCTATTCTTAAATTCTAAGTATCCTTGATAGTATACCAAGCAATTTATCTTTAAAATAAAAAGTGAAAAAACTTCTGCTGACACATAGTTGCAGAAAGTCACTGGGAGATAGCCGAATAAAATTGAATTTCTCCTATCTTACAGAAATACAAACAGAGGATTGACATGCTTGTGTCTGAGTGCCTGTATCTTCACAGTATAGGACCAGATGTAATTGCCGACTTACTATGAATTTCATTCCCATCACAGGATTTTGAGTCGGAAGTATCATACGCTCCCAAGCCTGCAAGGAGCTGCAGTATTTCCAGTGGGAATAATGACTTTTGATTATATGATCCATTGTGGCGTGAAATAAGGTCACGTTGTTACATGTACCTGGGTGAAGCACAAACAAGATTTAATAACATAGAAATAAATCAAATATAAAACATGTATTTATTCTCCATCAGGTCCCTAAGATGAGAAATCTGGAGCTTAACACTAGTGGGAACAGAGCGAGCTGACTTCCAGGACTCAGTGATGCAGGTATTTTGCCTCTGATGTCATAATTTTTGAATTCAGCCGTAGGTTTCTAGCCGTGAGAACGCAGTAAAAGATTCTAGGGTTGCATTTCAAAGAGTTACAGATAAGCCGCGTAAGCATATAAGGAGCGAAAGCTTTGATAGTGCAGGGAGCTTGCCTAAACGATTCCCATAGTCAGTGAATTACCTGTTCCTGCTAAATGAATGACTCTTACTTAAAACCATCCAGATTGGCCCCAGACTGCGCAAACTAGGCAATATAAATGCAGCTCGTAAGGTGCAGCCACATACAAACAGGATGAGAAAATCTGCGTTCCTGAAGCATATCGGATGTATTCACAACATTGTCTTAGTCTTGCTTTGTCTTGAAATCGCAGAAAGGATGGGAGGGAGATGGGAGTGCTGAATGCGAGAACATACGGGCAAACCAATTCATGGTTCACCTCAGGATACCCCTGCGCTTCCCTGGGAAGCCGTTTCTCCTGACTCTCCGGATTCTGCTTAGCTGCTTTCCTAATGGCTAGTATCAATCAGCAAAAATGCAGTTTCTCATTCCACTCTAGGGATCTAATGACATTTTTTTTATATCCTTTGGTGTCCGTGGCATTCATAGCCACAGTGTTGTGGGGCATTCACCAAGAAAAAATGAACTTCTGATTTCTTCCAGTCTAGTGTTTCTCCTATCGCATCCGTGGCACTGTAGTTGCTGTCCAGAGCCCAGCTCCTGTGTAGCCTCAACTCACTTCACCATGGTTTGTTTTCTTAACGTTGACGGTATTTTGTTCTTTCGCAAGTGACCTCTTGCTTAGGTTGATACACGTCTTTATCTTTTATGCCTGTGGCCTCCAAGCAGAACTTTCCTTTTCTGCCAGAAACAATCTGAGCAGCTTATTCCTCTTAATTGGTACTACACACTTCAGAATAACTTACCAGTCCAGATAAAACCAGGTTAATTTGCAGTGGTTTCAGGTGTCTATGCTTGCCTTTACTATAAAACCGCAGTGAGCTGAAGTTTAAGAAACAATCATCATTAGCATACATCAACAAATCTCTACTCAGACTTGATTTAATTGTCATTCTTCAAGCTTAGGCCAGGCTTTTAAACAATAAGATATCTTATCTCCAGATAAATCTGACTTTGGAACAAGGAAACCTCTCTCTTTCCATAGGGCAGATCAGTCAGATACGGCTACTATCAATAAATTATACAAAGCTACTGGGGCCACATTGTGTTTTCAGACCACCTAAAGCCAGCAGCCTGAAGCTACCAAAAAGGGGACATTGTCTTACCTGACTGAGATACAGGTGGAGAATTTCAGTGCTTGAGCATGTGTGGATTTATAACACGCTCTGAGAGGCAGAGATTGTAATACTTTCAATGAGGGAATTATACTTCTCCATTTGCAAGCTTTTCATCTTGGCCATATATAATGATACTCTTTTTCATTTAATAATTAATCCAAATGCAGTACAAGTTACTAATGAAAATAAGATTGAAATATAGTTGTGCAGAAGCCAGACCGGTATTCGAATTGCGTATACAGGCAATGGAGCTTGCTAACCATTTGTAATATGCTCGTGCCTTTCAGAGGAATTAAGGTCTTACTCCGTGCGTCCTGTTGAGGCAGCCAATATGATGAGAACTGATCCGTGTAGCACTAAGAGAATTTCAAAAGGAGGTTTTCTGATGTGATTTCATATTCTGAGAAACAGATTCAGGTCCTAATCCTGAATTTGCCATTGATTGGTTCTATTCATTCAGGTCCAACACTGAACAGTTTTCGCTAACTTAAGAATTTGAATTACAGATATTCAGGACAATGAGATTTTAATTTTTAAGCAGAGTCTCTCTTTAGCATCCAAAATAATGGGAGTTCTGTCTGTGCGGGTTTCCCTTCCCCTCCTCTCCGATTTCTTTACTTTAGAGAGGATTCTACATTTCTCACTAAAACTTTAGACTTGATGATTCCAGATTTCAAGTGTCGGTGTATCTCGTACAGGCCAGGAGACACCTGCAGAAGCTTTGTTGGTGTTGTGCGCAGGATGGTTTCATTGCTGTTTATTCTACCGGCAGCTCAGTCTCTCAGTTCCATTAAAAGGGCATGTGAGAAGCCCTTCTCAATAGTGCTGCTGCACATAACCCATTCACCATGGCGATACCACGTCTGCATGGGAAGAGTATCCTCCTGATAGCGAGCGCTGTGGTGGGTGCTCACAAGCCAGCACGTTTTCAGTGTCCAACAAGTTTGTGAATTCCATTAGCAAATTAAATCCTATTGCATTAAATAATTAAGTGGATTAACTGATGTGCTCCCCAGATGTTCAGTCACCTCCACGTGAGTGTGTTCTAATAGAGTCCTAGGTCTGTTATGTCACTGGGATATGCAACTGATTCCTACTTAATGCACTCTTGCCATAATTGTTTTTTAATACAGTGGATTAGAAGATTATCTTTAAATTAAACTGTCTTTATAACAACAAAAAGAATCACATGACTTCTTTGTTAATCAGTAGATTCTAAGAGTTAAATGATTTTCTAATGCTAGTTATTATAATTAATTGATGTCTTTAGGACCTCAGATTTAATCAGTAATTTACCCATGATACATTGTGGTGCAAGAACCAAAACTGTAAGGAACAAAATGTTCCCACAGTAGGGATAGAGAAACTGATAATATCAAATTATTCCGAGTCATTATCATCTGCCTGCTGGAATCCTCATCCTTTTTATCCCAGACATAGTAGCTCAGGAACAGCTGCAGTAAATACAGAAACTAGCTTTTTCCTTAGGCGTGATCCCTTTTTGAGACTTCGGTTCCTTCGCTAAATGATTACTAACTGCAAAGCACTGAAGTCCTTGTTTTGTTTGTTGTCTGTGGCCAGGCCAGGGGTACATCTTGTGGTGCATCGCTTGTGCAGTGGAATCGGGGCGGTTCTTTCTCGGTGCTCCAGGGGTATTAACCAGAAATGTAATTGAGGGTTGGATGCCAAATCAAAATAACTTTCAGCAGAAGCTGAGACTCTGGTGCTCTCTGGTGCCCTTTGTCATTCTGAAAACCTGTTTTACCCTGATAATTAGGATGTAGTGAAGGTCAAAGACGTGGCATGGTTGCTGCCTGTAGAGCTGTCTGCTTGGCATGGGGGTAAAGCAAGAATAAGCAGGTTGATAGAATAGAAGAGGCATTTTTCCCCTCTCTCCTGCCTTCTTGATTTATTGCTGACACCTTTCTAGCTGTGGAGCCATCTACAGCGTCTGCCTCTGTTCAGACTTCCAAATTTGCAGTGGGGCCCGTGGAAGGCTGTTTACTCAACAGCCATTACCAACTGCCTTGAAGAACCAGGTGCCTTTGTGGAAGCAGAAGGAACTCTGCTGAACAGCTTTCTGACTGAGGAAATTTGACATCAGTGGCTTCAATTGATCTTATTCAAGTCTTCTGTGTTTTTGAATAGTGTCGATAAGTTATTTGAGTTGTGGAACTTCTGGCATAAAGATTTCTGGGTGAATCAGGCAAATGAGGCATTGAAAGTTAAGCAGGTGGAGCGGAGGGAGTTGAAAAAACCCTAAATGTATGAGACCTCTTTGGAGAAAGAAGTTTGAATTGGTGTAGTTGAAGAGTGGAAGCTATTGAGAATGGTGTGGTGAGAATAGTTACCAGTAGCAATCTCAGTAGCAGAGTTCTGCTATGGGGAAGGCAGAATGACAGTGGTAGGTATTAGGGAGCACGTGGGGAGAAGGAGCTAAAGGTGATCCACTGGAGACGTCAGGGAAGGAGTGGTAAAATTGTATATGCTGAGATGTTTTGATGGAAGGAGTTGAAGCTAATGCTGAGGCTCTTGACCTGTTTATTGCTCATAAAGAGTAAGGGTGTCTGGAGTAGGCTCCATTACAAGCGATTTGGGTTATTATAAGATTGAGGAAGACCAGAAGCCTGGGATGGATAGAGTTCTCATGGTGAGTTTTCCCAAAGAATATGTCATCTGAGCTCTGGTTTAAACACACTCCTTGATTTTACAAGCAGAAATCAGAACAAAGAAACAAATGCTTTAAAATCAAGCTTACCAGGCCAAATTTCAGTGCTAGCAGTACTGGCATGAGCTGCTGCATTTATATCTGAAGTTAAAATCTTGGCCCTTAGCCTGTGAGCAGCAGTTTATGACCATTCTGGATACAGTTCAGGGATATGCTAAGTGGTTCCATTTGAAAGACACTTTTCAATTACGGAAAAACAATTTTGGGAAGAGGTTCTGTTCAAAAGTACTTGTTGAAATTCCATTTATGCAGCCTGACATGGTTGCTTTGGTTATGTTGCTAAAGCTCTTGTGAAACCAAACTAACTCCCTGGCAAATGTATTAGTACTGCCTAAGGAAAATAGGAGCTCAATCCGAAACTCGGAGAGAGTTTGGATATGAAAGTGGGGGCTGGTTTTTCCCGTCAGTAGTTGCTGCAATATAAACTTCAATCCTGAGCATCTCAAGCTTTTGAGAAAACCTGAACTAGATTTGAACCCTGTTTCAAAAGAAATATAGTTTAATGAAGCTACATGAATTTTCAGCTTAAAGGCAGATCTGAAGGCTCACTTAGAGAAGAACAGACGCAAAAGTATCGTCTAACGGTAATGTCAGATGAATTTAATCACAGAGGTTATTAAAAGTTAATAACAAATGTTAATTGTGTAACGGAATCACCCATTCACCTGGAGAATGCAGATGAAAGAGATCTGCATGCCTGGGCATGGAATCACAGGGGTACAATGGCATATTTAAAACAGAAGTTCTCCCAGTGTAGAGGAACACAACCTGACCCACGGTTTCCTTGTACAGAAAATAATTTCATGGCATCCTGCCCTAAGATCATTCTTTCTCATTGACCAGAGGAGAACGTTCAGAGGCCTTGGGTATAAATGAAGAAGAAAGACAAAGGCTGCTGGTTTCTTTGACTAGGTGTGGCAGATGAACTCGGTCCTGCCCAACAGCCTCAGGTTTTCTTGGAAGGGTACCTGGGTCTGAGTGCTGTCCCAAAACACATGGCACTGCAAGAATAAGATTTGTGCTTTGTCAGTGAAAACTGGGCATTGTAATAGCTCTGGTTCCACATAGGACTATGGCAGTACAGTATTAATTAAGCAACTTCCTAATTAAGAATAAAATAGAGGCCGTTTAAAACAGCATTTAAAATTTGCATGGAGCAGTGGAATTTTTTGTCCTATGAGAATAGTCATTTGGGTGATGCAGTAATCCGTGAGGTTACAGAAGCCTAGTCATGTTAATATGCTGGTTAGAAAGCTAAGTGAAAAAGTAATTTGTTCAGAAATCATCAAAAGAACACATAACTCGCCAAAAAAAAAAAAAGGCAAACCGATGTTCCAAGTGGGAAATGCGTGAGGAAAAGAGCAGGTTTTGTGTAGGGACTGAAAGAGGGGAAGGGGTATGTTTTAGCCGAATGAATGGAATGATGGGTGGGTAACGGGAAACCACGGCTTTCAGTGGGACCGGTTTAAGCATAGGTGAAAAGATGAACAATAAGGAGTGTGGAGCAAAGAGCTGGACTGGTGTAGAAGGTGAAGAGGTCGTAGAAGAACCAAGTCACACTGAGAACAACACCTGCAAGTAGGTGTAGAGCTTCGGTACAAGAAGAAGGAAAATTAGTGGTAGAGAAGGAAATAAGCCATTAGAGCACAGCGTGCATTTTCAAATAAAGGGAGAACAGTGAGGTATTCGCCAGGAGCTTTTTGGGGTACACTGGAAGGAGACAGGGAGGTTGCAGAAAGTTACACTGTCTGAAGTTAACGGCATATTTCTGCAGACAGCGGCTGCTTCTAGAAGTGACAGCGCTTGATGGTTACAGTCACTACCGGGGCTGGGATGCAGAAAGGCTCTTGCTGATACTTGCTCCTGTAAACACCAGGGTCGCTGCTAAATCCATGTACCGTGGTGGGGTGCAGTAAGTGAGAGGCTGCACCTGCAAGGAGGAGTGGACAGGACAGGTGACCCTACACTGACCAACAAGGTGTTCCATCCCATAGATGTCATATTCGGTATAAAGCTGAGGGATCACAAGGATCAAGCTCTCTTCTTCTAGGTCCAGCATCCAAGGAGGGCTCTGCTTGTTCTGCCTTCGATCCCAATCTGTGCTTTCCTGAATCCAGCTCCCATCTGCTGCTGAGCCCAGCCTGGGCCTTCCCCAGTGTCTGCCCACAGCATCAGTGGTGACGGTGACATGATTGCCATTGGGGGCATGGGTTCAGTATTGGTGCTGAATATATTTCATTTTATTATTATTATTCTCATTAAAGCAGTTTCAGTTTTCTTCTCCAGCCAGGAAGTCTCACTCCCTTATTCCCTTTCTCTTCCCCTTTGGGAAGGGAAGGGACATAACAGAGAGCATCTGTCATTCATCTAGTGGCCAGCCGAGCCCCAACCAACGGCACCTTGGCAGGGAGCACTGCAAGGAGCTGCATTCAGAGTACCACAAATCTGCAAAACATCTAACGTATCCTACCGTGAGCTTTTCTGGTTTTTAACTATCCCTTAGCTGTGGTATTACAAGATATTTTGTGCATACCTGAAGTTATAAGAACTGTGTTAACTGAGGATTCCTTTTCAACACGCTAGTTACGTGCCGTTACCTCACCCTAGGTTTTTATTGGATGGTGTCCAGTGATTCAGTGTTGGTGTCATGAGTGCTGTTTTGACATAGGACATTTGTTACACTTGACAGCAGCATTCGTTACCGTAAGCACCAGCAGCCAGGCTGCATTTCCTTACAGTATTTAGCCATTATTTGACGAGAGGTGAGAGTAATTTGGCAGCCGGTACGAGCGGAGCGGCCCGAGGAGGTGACACTGTGTGTTATCTCCCGTGGTTCAATGATGCCTTGTGTGCACGTACAGCCAGGAGCTCTGCTGTGGGCTTACGGCAGTAAACACTTGTGTCGTTATTTATGATTTTTTTAGTAACGCCTAGAGGCTCCACTGGGCAAGCTGTAAGAGTTCCTGCCCCAGTTGGTCTAAGGAGATAGGCTGAACAAAGTAGTGTTACTGCTTTCTATTGCAGATGGGGAGCTGAGGCACAGGCAAATCAAATGATGTGTACTGTCAGGGAGTAAGGCGGTTATTGGAACTGATCTTCAAACTTGTCCTGCCTCTGCCTCAGCCACAAGTCTTAATTCTCCACTAATGCTCTTGCAGGGTCTTCATGGATTTGTGCATATAAAAGTTATTAGGTTCCTGCAGCAAATGTTCTTTGGCAATTGAAGTGCTAAAGACCTAGATTTTTGTTCCCTTCTCTGTAAATAGAAACTCTTGGAGCATCAATAGAATCACTTAAAGCTACATAAAAATCCATGTATGTTTTCTGGCGGCTCACCTGACTCACACCACCTGGAGGTATGTGCTTGGCTCATCACCCTCTTAGCTCTTGCGGTGGGGTTTCCTAGATCCATCGACCGGCTGGCTTCTGTGGAGCCATGCCACGCTGTGTGATGTATTTGACTGGTAGTCATAGCAGGAACGGCTACATCTCAGGGCAGCACCCTCATCTGGGGGCTACGAAATCTTTTTTACCAGATTTCAAATTTTTTTGGATACGGAGTGGAATGCTAAACCAGGAGAGATTCAGAAAGCCCTATCCCGGGATAATTATTAGCTCAGGAACTAGTTGGTTCAGTGCCATTGGGGGACAGCAACAGAGCGGGAGCAGGAAGACAGATACCCTTCTGCCTGTAAAGTGCGTGCCATAAACACTTAAAGGCCGCTGGCTCTTCTGGTCTGATTTACTCTTGTTCTCTCGGTTTTGTTTCAATATTGAATCAAAGGAGTTTCGCACTACAGAAAACTTACTGCCCGCCAAGCTCATCCGCTACATTAGTGAAGCTGAAGACGAAATGGTCCAGGCGTAGAGAGGTTTAATGTAAGCAGCTGAGTTTCACCTACGCCTGTCACTGAATAATCATTACACCTACTAAAGCTCCCCTCTCAAAAAAAAAAAAAAAAGTCACTGAAGAAAGTTTAAGACAAAACTATAGAAGCTTCTAAAACATAAAGGCTTCCTCTTAGAAACAGAACTCCATGGGTAAGTGAGCCAGCTAACCTCTACGATAGATTTATGCCAGCAGCGTTTTCTGGCATGGGACTTCAAGGGCATAAAAGTCAGGATTTCATAGTGGTATAAGGCTAATGATTAAAGCGTGTGTGGTGGTAGTCACAGTAACAGCACCGAGCAGGGGAGCGCCCGCCTCTCTCTTAGGTGTTCTGACAGCCTGATATTAAAGACCTGCAAGTGTCAGAAGATGTGGGAAATCAACTGGCCTCTTTGACAGATTTTACAGCATAGTGTTTGTGCTGCCAAGGCAGGGATATGACAGCTCTGAGGAATGACAGTAATAGCAATGTTTAGGTAAGGGAACAAGCCTAATAGAGATGACTCTGTTGACAATAACATGCTTATGTTAAAAGGAAACTCTTTGTTTGAGCTTTTTCTTGGGGAAGATTTTATTAAGCCTGTGTTTCTATTTCTGGGCGTTTTTTGTTTTGTTTTCAGAGTCTTCCTGTGCGTGTGTCTGGTTTTACTACCATGGTAAAATACTATTTAGTTGTAATGTGGAAGAAAGATAAAAGACATTCTTGTAAACACTCTTTCACTTGAATTATCATGATAGCGTAGGCAACATCTGAAGGCTGCGGTTGATTAGGATTGAAAATCACGGGGGTTTTATCCTGAAAAGTTTATAAACTGACAAAAGAAACCAACTCAAGAGTTGGGAGAGCTGAAGTTTGAGAAGATGAGGGATGGCATTGAACCTATCTTATTTGGCTACCTAATACTGAGGTAATTTGTTTAAGCTAGTTATAGGGCTCCCTGCAAAGTGAACGGAGAGTGGGGACCTGCGGAGCACGTTTTGTTCTGCTCATCTCTTTCTGGTCACCACAGAAACTGCCCAGACGGCTACAATAGACTGGGCACAGAAAAGGCAGGGGGGTAACCTCAGGGTAACCTAACCTGGAGGCACACAGGGCACAAGCCAGGCTGGGCTTTCCCAGCAGTCTCGGCAGTGCTTTAACCAGCTCTGCATCAGCCTTCCTCGCCAGGGAACACTGAGTAGAGAAGGATTTTCCTTGACAAAAACCAGACTCCTCATACATTAGATCATCCTCTAAGCTTGAAATAACAATGATAACAACAAACTAGCTTTAAGGACAAAACAGAAGTGTTCCCTGATCTTATTTGCTAGAAAAGACCGATGAGTGCAAGAAGCATTAGGACTCAACGGTGTTTACCCAGAGCTCCTCTCTGCTCTGGGCTCATAAGGACACCAAACTTCCCTTTAACGAGCATGTTCAGAGATAAAACATTTAGGGAGAACACTGTCAAGTAAAGCAAGATAAATATTACGTTTCCTCAAAAGTGCGTTTTCTCTGGAGTAGCAGTTTTCACGACCCCTGCTTGAACTCTAGAAATAAAGTGAAGTTTGGCTTCCAGGTCTGCATGGGCAAAGCCGTTAGTGTCTGACTCCACCTTCATCGCCGGCTTCCATCACCTGCAGGGGTTATTTGCTCTGGTGTAAGAGCTGGCTCGTGGGGTCGAGAGATTTGTATAAAAAAGGAAGTGCTAATTACAGTCTGTTTCAATAAGCTTAGACATACAGCGGAGACAAGTCCATTATCCCGGAGTTAATAGGGTTACAAGACGTTGACGATGCACATGATCTGCTTTGTTACCAAATGCTACTTAAATTATGAAGTGTTGCCACAGCACGAGAGCTGCACCGAATTATTAAGACTTGGGATTAATAGAGGTCGTTGCCTGTGTAACTCTGACTTTCAGTGGTATTTCAGTGCCTGGAGATGTATACGGGTGCCTAGTTACATTGTCAGAATCTCCGGTGTACACGAGTCTGCCAGCAGTGCAAATCAGGGAATTGCTTTTGCAAGTTTCTTTGAGGTGCCTGTTTGCAGGTTCTGAGTGGGATTTACTCTCACGCTGCCTCAGCTGTCTGAGAGTGAGCTTGTAGAGTCACTCTGTAGTCGGTGCACAGAGCCGATCACCTGCAGTAGCGGTCTGAAAGAGGCAGCGTGAGTTCCTTTGAAAAGGAAGTTTTTCTCACTGGTAGCTGCAGAAGGAGCCCAGATGAACTCACTACTCGTCTCGGCACGGCAAGGTTAGATAAGATGAATCCCGCTCTGTGTCAAAAAGCGATTACGCATCTGGTCATTCCTGTAGAGTTAATGGAAAGGATGATGCATATGCTGTCCAAGGGAAAAATAAATCATTGTTCACATCCTGGTCTCATCTTCTGTAACACAAGCATATCCATCTTACCGTTTGAGAAAGGAAGGAAGATCAAAGAGGCTTTAACTGAATGACTGCAGGTATCTGAAAATAGAGAGTGGGGAAAAGAGAAAGAATATAATATTGATAAAAAAGGTTATCTTCTACTCTCTGAATGCTTTTAAACCCCTGTTTCCACTAGTGACACCTGCGTTCCTGCATGCCTGGAATTTTTCTTGTCTTTATACGTTGCTCAACTTCACTGAATTCTTTAAAATGAGACATACTGGTGCCTAAAACACATATGGCTGCAGTCAAATGGGAAGTTCAGAGGAAGGCATGTTTTTTGCACCTAAATCTATATTCAGAGACCTCACCTGTAGCAGAAATAAGGATAAATTTCAGTTTGTGGTGACAGCAGTTTTGCTGTGACTTCTAAGTTAACACATCAGTAAGTTTTATTTTTCTTCAAGAAAATTTTTATTTAATACAAATGTGACTTCTTTTCCTCTCAAACTCTTAAAACACCAAGAAACCCACAAATGTATTGTGGAGATAATATTACACACAACACTTGATATGCTGCTTCCAATACGTAATAGAAGACAAAAGCTTGTTCTTCAGAATAAGATTTTAGTGTGAACCTTACCCATGTTCTGGATCATTTGCCATCATATAAAAAGTCCTTCAGAAAGTTTCTTTGTAAGCAGAGCTACTTCTGCTGGTAATTTTATGGTGATTTATTCCTCTTTGAAGATCTTCAGATGACACTGATCTTTACTCTTTTCCTCCATTGCTTTCTTCTCATGCAGCGTTTTAAAATTAGACATTTTTGTCATGTTGTTGCCCTGGACAGCACAAGCACAACTACAGCAACAACATTACTGATGTCACCTTCTCTGAAGTTCCTCCACCAACAAGCGTGGAGGAGGTTATTGCTCTGCCCAGGCTCCGGGCAGCTCCCCGTTGATGCAGTGTCACTGAACACACTCCCTGTTAATGGTGATATAAAAACCAAATGCTGCCTTTGGGGATTTTTGATTTTGGAAGAGCTCGGTGGGACTGAGGTCCCACACGGTAGCTGTCCAAGGATTTTTGCCAGAATGACATCTGCCTTGTTATTCACCTGTTTTTTTTTCCTCGAGGCAGAGTAATACAGACCTACATGTATGTGTGCCCACATACCGACACTCCAGGTAACACGGAAAGCTAGACAAATACAGATGAAATTATTCTTCTTTGGTAGAAATTTTCATTAAAACAACCTCCAGTCCTGGACAGAAGATGGAGATTGTTGTCCTTTTATTCTCAGTATATTGTTTTTGCATATATTCTGCATATATTTAAGGATTAATATATCCAGAAAGGCTTTGGTATCTTGAAGACTCTGCTCCAAAAGTTTCTGCTTTAATACTTCCTGGTTTGTTTTGAAACTTTTTGGAAATCCGAAATGCTACCAAAAGGCCAACTAAAATCTAATATTAAGCTAAGTCCAGCTGAAAGGTAGCTTTACACTTATGGTCTGGGTCTAGAAATCCTTATAAAAAGGCTTTAAGTTCCTTTATATAAAGGATTTTCTTCTATCAGATAAATGCTTTATTTGCTCTGAGTAACTTTCTGGTGATTTTTTGATTGCAGAAGGATTTGTTGAGCTCTGAGATCTGTTTAAGCTCTGGAAATAATGCCCCTTGATCTGGGTCACATTTTCCACACAGTAAGAAGTTAAGAGAAGTCCTCTTTTTCTGCTGGCCAACTATTTCTCTGCGCCCTGAACTCTTTGAGGGAAGTGCATAAGGCCTTGTCCTGCCGCACACTCACTTCTCATGCAGGACAAATCTCTATGCGCAGCTCTTTAAAGACAGTAACTGAATTTCTATTAACACATTGCCAAGGTAATTAAGAGTTCTTCTGTTTTCCGGGGGAATCACTTTCCACCTTTGTAAATATCTGTTGAATAATTTGTCTAAGAGACTTCTCTGCGCTTACTTTTCTGTTGCCCTCGTCTGACACTTGGGTCTAGGAACCTGCATTATACACCCCCACTCAGTCTGTAAAGCTGCTTGTCTCTTTAAGAGGTCTGACTGTTAGCGTACTGCTAAAAGCCAAACAAAAGCAAATTTGTTCATTAAAAGACCTTGTGCTGTAACTCATTATTGCAATAATGAATCTGTTTGTGATGCCCTGATCCTGCCGTCATTTAAGCACATGATTACACAGAATTGAATGACTTCACATGCATAAGGTGAGTCACGAGTTTAAGTGCATACTGAGATGAGCTAATTTTCCCTAATATACTTCACCAATTCTCCATCTATTTAAATATTCTCAGAAAGAAAGAAAAAAAAAAAAAAGTCGTTACATTACATTAGATAATGACAAAAGGATTTTATTTTGGTACCAATATATTAAAAACCTGTATCAGCAGATTGTTGGACCTCTTCTCTCTTTCCCAGCTTGCCTTTTGGTCTCCATTACTGAGAATATTTACTAAACTGCTGCAAGTGAATTGCAACCTGCTCAACATCATTATTCTATGCCTTCTCCCATGAAGGATCTAAACAAACACAGTGGGAAGGCAAAGGGAGGAGGGGGTTGCATTTATTTCCAAGAGAAGAATATTGGTTATATTCACTTGGGAGAATAGAGGACTTAACATCAAAAAAGTCTTATTCCTAAGCAAAATGTAGTGTACGTTTGGAAGATGAGAAATAATTGCTGTATTTGTTGAAAGCTGTTTATAGAACAAAAAAATGTACAACATTATCGTATGGTGAAATCAGTTGCCTGGTAAATAACATTCTGTTTGGTGTGACAGTAATGAAGAAGTTTATCTACAGCCACTGAGTCATAGTTTGCAGCATCTGTAAGCACTTTATTTACTCTTATTCAGGCAAGCACGCTAACATTCGCCTGAAGAATCTTTGTAATGTTTGGCAACCTCTCCATCTGCCGTTGTACCCCTCTCAGAAAGCTTCCTCAAAATTAAAGTTTTTCTTCATTTCATACCACGTGAAAACTGTGGACCAGATCACGAGCTGGTGTAAAGCAACTCCGTGCTTTCCTCCCATTTCCCAGGTAAGGATCTGCCCCCATCCAGTTGGCATCTCTCTGCAGCACGGGTGATGCCAGCTCAGAAGCTGGTGGTCCCACAGCCGCTGTCACGCTGTGCTGTGTCCAGGTTGAGAAGCAAGTCATATTGGCTGGGCGGAGGGGCACCGAAACAGCTACACTGCTCTAGATGTGCCTAGGTACCTGAACGAGCTTTGTATAGGGGGTGGTACCTGGTACCTCGGCACGGGGCAGCGCGCAGGCAAGACTTCAGACCCGAGCCCTCTCCTGCTGCCAGGGTGCTCATAAAACATGTACCTATGGGAAGTCAGTGCGATCATGGCTAATTAAATTTATAATTATCTGTAGCCTTGTCCTCCCTGATCTATTGGCTGTATTCCTTGTTGGAGTTGGTGGTTTTTTTAATTACGCCTAGACTGCAGATTACTCAAGGCAGAGACTGGGTACTTTTGCATTTTACACCTAATCTGAGAGGTGCCCCGTACCTAGGAGACTCTCTTGGTTGAGTGATCGTCATGACGATGCAAATGGTTACAGCTGCAGTAATGACAAAAGATCTTAATTCAGAGGGAATGTAACCCATCAGGGCTGTGTGATTTATAATATGATGATGAAGAGAGATTCCTTTTAAAAAGGGAACAAGGAATTTGCTAAGTAAGGTTTCAAAAAACCCTTCACTTAAAATATACCCTATTGACTACCAATCATGTGCCAAAATTAAGCTAAATTACCTTTTGCCAATTCTTGAATAGAGTTTAAAAGTCCTGAGTAATGACATTGGTTGAACCATTAATGTAAGTCCTTAAAATGTAAGCAGTTTCTTGATACTTTCCACTTTGGGGCATTCTTCTTTAAAAAAACCCCAACAAAACCAGATGCTGCTCTACGCGCATAGGAGAAATCAATGGATGGGATCAATATTCTCTCCACAGGTAATAAATGCTGAGAAGCATTTCTGTCTATCTAAATTGATCCTAGAGAATTCTTTAAATTGGTTCTGATGTGTATAAAAATCATTTCCCTATTGATCAAAGCTTTTCTTCCTTTCTTTCTTTGATATGTTATTTCATCTCTGCCATCGGTAATGGTCTCTGGCTTCTCTCTGCAGTTATGATAAACAGATTTTCTTAAATCCATGCAAGATTATAATTTCAATGAAACGAGAAATAACTGGCTTTGTGACTTTGAAGATGAATGCTTTACTTACAGTTAGGCAACGCAAGTATTTTTAAATTGGGAAAGTTACTACATCTGAATTATTTACAATAAAGTCTCAAGTAACCACTGTACTTTATTAGAACCAATTGTCCAAATCCAGCACCACGACCAGGCTGGGAGTAAGAGCTGCTGGAACAGAGAGGAGAGTTTTCGGTCTTCCACTGTCCTTGTTCTGCCTTGTATCTGAGCAAAAGAGTTAATGTTGCCTGCTGAGGCTATGGAAAAACTTAGCCTGAGGTAGCCAACAGTCCTAGTTATCGGGGTGAATGTCGCAGCCTAACACGCGACAGTAAGTTGTGGAGTTTGTGACTTTTGTTACAATACCATTTTAATAGCGTTCGAGCTGCCAGGCTACACTAGCAGTACTAAGTACTTGTCTGCTAAAACAGGAATTTTCAGAGTATTCGACAATTGAATGTTACATACTGTGTGAATTAATTTGCCTGAAGAAAAGTTTAGTGCTTCGACGTGTCTGTGAACGGCTCACCGGGGAGGATCAGCGGTGGTGGTTTGTTTGGACGCAGCCGTGTGTGTACGTAGCAGCCTGCTGCAGGAGCGGGATGCGTGGGGACGAAGTGGGCAGGTCTGTTGGAGCGTTGGCCCTGAGGAGGGTTCTGTTTCCAACTGTTTGAGGAACCAGCTGCTTGACAGACTTTACAGTCGTGACTCGGTTTAAGAGGAAATCTTAAGGCTTTGGCCAACATCACTTACTAACTGTCAGAGCCTAATACCAGAAAACTGGTCTGCTTTTTAGGCTTTTCCAGTCCAAGGAGGTCATTGTTTCTAGCTGTTTGAACGCATAAACCAGTAAAGCAGTACTTAGTCTTCGCAAGTTTTCACTCAAAATTCTTTTTTACAAAAAAGACAGTAGTTAAGGCTGTGATTTCTGTTAGGCTCTTATGGAATATAAATTGTCAAACTGTCTTTTAACAAGGACAGGTTTTGTTCCCTCTACCCCAAGTAATTTGGTTCCATCAACCCATCAAATTAAATCTCATTCTGTCTTTTGAAGAAATGCAGTAACAACTCAGATTGCTTCAACACACCAGCACTATTTTAAACTTACCCACCAGTTCAAATTAGGAGATGGAATTCATACTGTATTCATGAGTGGCTTTGGTTTTGTTAGTATTTACGTAGCAGCATAGGTATGCAAAGCTCCTTGCAGGTGAGAAAAAGCATGTTGCTTACTTAACACGTAACATAACTGAGCTTCACGGAATGCAGTAACTTTGATTTTAAACTAACATGTTTAGGTCAGTGGGGAAACTCCAGAAACTCCATTTTTTTGCCAGATTCTTGCTTTTGACACTTCATGGCTATGGCCTTTCTTAGGCCATAACTTTACATACATTTGGAAAGTTGCCGTGGCCAGATTTCCATGTAAGATAACACATTTTAATTCCCCCGTTCTCCAAAGCGAGGTACATATCTTCAAAGTAACCGCATCATTTGAGGCACTAATTGATTTTAGGGTTCAGTTCTGGTCTCAAACAATGTAGGGATACAGGTTTACTATGAGGAATAGGTTTTTCCTAGAAGGACATGAGTGATTTTTATTGTTTTGTTAAGTACAGATGTATTTCCAACCCAAACAACAGCACTGCATTTGTGATTAATCAATGCCTACAACCAAGAGCATCGCCAGTCTGCAAATGGCAGCCTGGTGAGGTAGCATGAGTGAGATTAGGAACAGAATTTTTTCTCTGTCAGACACTGGGACTGGAAACCTACAGCGGCAGCTTACTCAAATGCTGGGGGAAATAAAGGGAGCTGAAGTGCACCGATCGCTTAGAGGAAGTTCAGTCTCGTCCGAGAAGAAAGGTGACCGTTCAGGAATACCATGCCCCATGCTGCGCTCCTTTGGACAGCTTCTCCGGCTGCCCCACAGCTCACAGGTTAGCTGGGGTTTGCACTAGGATTTCGGTGGACGTGCCATGTTTGACTCACACCACCTGGGGGGTGGTTTGTCGTCTGGCTCAGCTCTGGATTTCTCTGTGGGACCCCAGGGGGCGAAAGAGCAGCAATACCACGGGCTGACTGAGGCTTGAAGTTTGCATAGGGAGAAAGCAGCATCAGCCAAGTGCATTCTAGTGGGCAGGTAGTTTTTTCTGGGGGGAGGCTGCCATTCCTCCTAACAATCCCTTGCACAGAAGTTGTTTATACCTTTCACTGCCTTTGGTGCCTTTCTCTCTCTCCCTTTGCTAACTCGCTGCATCCTTTTTGAAGCAAGTGACCAGATGGTCAGAGCTTATGTTATTCTAAGGACATAATAAGGGTACATCAGAAAAATTAGTGCCTATGTTCTAGCAATGGGCAACAGCAAATCAGCTGTAATTAGTACAAAGGCTGCTCCAGTAGGGTCTCTTTGTCATGGCAAGGTGCTTTGTCATCACTCCTGTCGGCCGGTTTGAGGAAGAAGGATGAGCTCAGGACTGGCATGGGGCCAGCCAGAGCAAAGCTTGGTTTTAGCTCCCCGTGTTGCCCATCCGGGAGGTGCACCAGCAGATCCAGAGCAGGTTCTCTGCAAGCCTCGTGAGCTGGAGGCCTAGAGGCTGCGAGATCCAGAGGTCAGAGTCTTTGAGTCTTTGTGTCTTCTATGCAGAAATGGTTAACTTCAATGCAAATCAGCGTAACTGCTGAGTTCAGTGAGTTTGCGTAGACCGGCCCCACCTGACAGTTTGGTCAAAGATAGGAAGAAAAATTTATCTCCAGGCTTTTATCTTCCTCGGAGCGTTGTATCAAAGTGCCTTTGTTAATGCACAAGTAAGTATCCTTCATAAAATCAGAGCTTTGCATGACAATTATGTAATAGTTTTTGTTTGCTTTCCTAATTGGAGAACATTTTGAAAGAGCAATGAAACACAATTTGTTCCCTCATTCCAAAACGAAACATCTCCTTTTGGAAGGACAGAGGGAGTAAATTTACATTACAATGAGCAAACTGTTATGAGAGCGTAGATCAATGTTGACACAAAGGGTGACGGAAATGAAATGTTCTCATTTTGTGTGTTCCCCTCCCCTTTCGTTCCCTCTCACACGCATTTGCCTGTGCATCCTGCCGCTGCCGAGCAAGGAAGCGGCTGGACTCCGCGTCAGCTGTAGGAACACATCATAACTGAGCTAACAAAATGTCATATGAAGCGAACTGTTCTTCACCAGGGCTGCCTCGTACACCTAAGCCCTTTCCCCAGCAAGTACTAGGGATGAAGGCACATGCAGTATACTGCAGCACCTCCTAGCTGGGTGGGGTTTATTGTCCCTCTCTATTTTCCTACTGGTTTTGTCATTTCCCCATACTGTCAGAATATTGGCATGGGCTGACCGCCTGAGAGTGCTGCTGTTTTGCTTCAGGCATGTGACTTATCTAGCAAAGAGTTTAGAAATACGCAGTGTTGGGGTCTGCTCCTGCCCTGCTGCCAAACTGGCAGGGTGAATTAGACATTGGAGCGGTTGTCTCAGTTACCGATCTGTCCTGCCCAGGCTTGCTGGAAGTGAACTGCAGTTGTCCAAATCTTTTCTCCTTCCCATCCCTCTCTCTTTGTTAGCGAGAGGGTTCGTTACTGGTTTTGAGAAGCTGGAAGTGACATTAGCCCCCTGCCCAGCTGTTGCGGTGTCAGGGCTGCAGGCAAAATGGCATTTGTTTGGCTCCTAGAGAAGTCAGCCCAGCGACTGCCTGGAGAGTCTGGCTGCAAGTGAAATCCATATGCAATGCTTCTGTCAGCAACGACTTGCTGGAAGGGAGTTGATAATAAATATTCACATCTGCTGCTTTGGACACTCTCATTCATCCTACAGATCTTTGCTGTGTCAGGCTTTGTTCTAGATGAAGAAGCCGGGTAGTTATAAAGGTTTGCAAATAGGGCGTATTTATCATGGTTAGCTCTACTTTCTAGTTCCCTTCCTTGCACAAATGTCCATGACCACGCTAAGCATAACTTGTGATTAAATATTCTCGGTGCATTTGTAAGCTCTTTTAGACTATGTGTTTCCTTTGATAAATGGCGAAAATGGCAGTTGTTTGCTTCCCGGGCTGTCAAACGAAGCCATCGGATCTCGATGAGCAGAGCGGAGAACATCATTGTTATGACTTAGTTTGAATGGAGGAACGATATATTCCCGGGATAAACTAACTATCACACCGGCACACCCAAGGCCCTCTGGCTTGCATGTTACTAGAAGTGGGGCAGATTCCTCCACGCTCGCTTCTGATGGGAAATGCGTTCCCACTGGCTACTTGGTGAATCATCTGAATGACTAAAAATAGCAAAATATCTCCTGTTTTTCATAATCTTCCCAAAAACAATGACCACGGTGCTAGATTGCCTGTAGTCAGTGTCAATATTAATTATTCCTCTGCCGGTGGTGTCTTTGCATTCAGACAGAACATCCTGATGCATAGGCAGAGCTGCAATCATTTGAAGGGTATATTGGACTTGCTCCGAATAGAAGAAGTTGTTTGACCGAGATCGTGACTGACAGTACGATGATCCTGTTGTTGGGAAGACCACATTGGCTTTGAAATGACTGTATTGATCCTCTTCTTGTGTGTGCGTGCGTGAAACTCATGATTATTATAGTTAATTCCTAAAAGGAGAAAGCCTTTATCTGGTGGCTGGATAAGTACAAGGCGCTTCAGACATACCAGTTACCAACTGTTACCTCTGCTTTTATTTAAGCAGGGAGGTAATAAACGTAGGAACACATTCAGCCTCCTTGGGAGTGACAGAAACCAAGTCCCTTTGGTTCGTAAATAAACGCATGGAAACTGGGAACTCCTTAGAACCTGTTTTAGGTTTTCTTTTATTTTTTCTACTGTTAGACCCAGTTCTCCACTAACAGTTTCATTATCATTGTTTTTTTCCGTAGGGATGTAAGGGAGCAAGGCCCTCGGGTCAGTTAGGTGCCTGACAAACCGCATCTTCATTCCTTACCGAGCTGTACCAGAGAAGTGGCGCCAAGAGGATGGACGGTCTGATGCTGATACCTCCCGTATCAGAAGAGCGTCTACTCCGGTGCTCAGAATCCGGCCCTGAGTAACTGTATGCAAATCTAAGTAAAATAGCTGCGCTCCTAATGAGCAGCACCCTGGGACCTCCGGATTCCCTTAATCACTCCCCAGTCCAATCTCATTACTTATTGATCTGTCCACCGCTCGGGTAATTCCTCTCAGAAAACAGCGGGATGCCTGTTTAAATCTTTCAAGATTAATCTCTAAAGCGGCCATCTCGAAACTTCCAGCAGCCCTCTCTTGCGTTGCCTGTGCAACCCTCGCTAACTTTCCTCGGAATTTCAGACCGTACCGTGGCTCTGGCGAGCGCCGCTGGATCCCTGAAGGTTCTGCGACCGGAGCGGGGCAGCTCGGCAGCCCGGGGGGCCACGGCGGCCAGGTGCGCTGCGTCCTCCTCCGTCACGGGGCAGAGCGGCTGCTCTCGGCGGCATCCCGAGGCGTTACGGGAGGACAATGGCTTCGGCAGCAGAGCGGCGAGGGCTCAGTGCCGTGTGTCCGTAGTTCACGTTTGCGGCGGGAAGGCTCGCCCCAAAGGCGCGTTACTCTGCCTGTACGCGAACACAACCCGTCATTCCTCCCTCCTGCCGTGGACAGCGTTTCTCGGAGCACCGAGAACCCCTCTGGCTGGTTGCTGGAGAAGCGGCTTTACGATGACGCCTAACGCCGGAGCCGCCGAACTGCAGCAGACGGATGTGTGATGTAGCGCGGCGCGAGGCGCGGCAGCCGCGCGCCCCTTCCCGCGGGCAGCCCGCGGGCAGAGGCGAACTTTCCCTCATGCGGCGGCGGGGGCGGCCTCCCTGCAGCGCACCGCTCCGGACGGCGCCAGCGCGGCGGCGGAGAGCGGCCGGAGCTGGCCGCAGCGGCGGTGAGGGCAGCCGCCGGCGGGGGAACGGCCCGCCGGCCTGAGCGGTGCCGGGGGGGGGGGTGGGGGGGTGGGGGGGCGTGGGAACACCGCCGGCCGCGGAGGCAGCGCGCCGCTCCGCGCCATGGCCCGCCCGCGCTGAGGCCCGCGGCGCCGGAGCGCTCCGCCGCTTCATTCGTTTCTTTCTCATCCCCTCTGTTGGGGTTTTTTTTTTTTTTTCCCTTCCCCTAAAAAAAAAAAATTAATTATAATAACAACAGGCAGGGAGCGCGGAGCTGCGCGGGCATGCCCGGCTCCCGGGCTGGGGAGTCCCCGCAGGGGAGCGCGGCCCGCCGCGGGGTCTCCACCGCCCGCCCGCTCCCGCCTGCCCACAGCCTCGCCAGCCCCCTCTCCCCCCTTTCCCCCGCCGTGGCAAAGCTTGAACCGCCAGAGATCCGCTGGGCGTAGGGAGGGGATGGAGATGGGGGGGTTCATCTCCCCCCCCCAGGCCCCCCCCTCAAGACCTGAGGAGAACCAGCCCAAGTTGGCCGCGATGACTGCGCTGCTGGCATCGGGGTTTCTCCGCGGCATCCCTGCCTCTGGACCGCCTCGCCGCTGCTCGCTTTGAATCCCCAGCGCTGGGTTAAAGCTTAATTCTCGTGGTTGCTGAGCTGCCGCTTTCCCGTGGTTTGCGATGGGAGGTGGAGGAAAAGGGGTTGTTCGCGAGTCAACGCTGAAAATGTGATTAGGAAGAACTGCTTTCACTAATCTGTTTCTAACCTTTTAGTCCATGTTGGCCTGTGACCCCTTTCAGCTTTCAGACCGAACCTGATTAGGTAAGTGTCAATTATTCACTTGGGGTGAGGGAAGGCGGATGGAAACGTTTTTAGTCAGAGTCTTACCTACGATCCTGGCTCTCTCGTCATGAGAAATGATGAGAAAGTTCAGCCGTAAACTAATTCTGAGCTGAGCACCATTTGTTTACTTGTTGAAATCTGTGCAAGAGGTCTGCAATCTGTCTGATTTCCAGGATCGCTGCTGAGCCAAGCGCTCATGAGTTGCCGTGGGACATCTCAGATGCTGTAGCAAAATGGAGTGGTCTTATTTATGATCTTTGGAGAACTTTTTTTGTTATCATTTGGAGAGCTTCCTCATCAAACTTGAGCAGATTCTCTTGGTTGTTTCACATTTCCTTAGACTTTAATTAATTTGCTTCTGCATTTATCTTTTTTCCCCTAAACGCCCACTAATCTGCAATGTTGCAGCCTACCTGTAGCATGTAGATGGGCAAGAATCTCTGCTCTGTAGATACGTAAAGCAGCCGTATCTGCATGAGTCCTTGATTTCCAAACAACATGTTACAAAAGATATTGCTGATAGTAGTAGCAGTGTGATGGAAACATCGCTTCGTAGTGCTTCAATTAAGAAGATACCTTTTTGAATTTGATAAAGCTTGTGTAATATCCGGTGTCTCCCTCTGTTGTGGCTTTGGAAAAACTGCTTTGTCAACAGGATCCCTTAGCTGCTTCTCTAGGATTAAAGCTTTCTCCTCCTGCTGCTGCTCTTTTGCTTCAGTTAAGGGAGAATTAATTGCTGAACGTCTGCAGACCACCAAAAATCCCGATACATAAGAAATATCTCCTGGGGGGGGTGGAGGGGGAGTATGTGTTTGCCTGTGTGTGTAGGTCAATGCATGTTTGTATATGCTCTGTGTATCTGAGTGTGCACACTGTGGGAACAGAGGAAGCGGAGGAGTGCACACACATCCAGACAGTCCGGTTTTGGTTGGTGCCAGCAGCTACCTCCCTCGTTCCTCAATCCATATAACGCCAATACTTCAGCTCATTTAAAAGTTCCCTGTCATACTTTGCCCAGTTCCCTTAAGAGGGATCAGACACCATTTTGCTGCTGGGGTGCTGCTGGATGTTGGCGGGCGTGCAGGCAAGACGGGGTGTTAGTGGTGGTGATGTGGCACGACAGGCAGCCAATAGCACACCCACGGCGCGCACAGGGAGCCTTTGCTGGGAGCTGGCTCTCCCTTGGGGCACTGCAAAACTCCTCTCCCTCTCTGGGTCAGCCCTCAGCTCGACCATTTCACCAGAGCTCTCCTAAGGTCGGGCCAGCATCGCTCCCGAAGTTTGAGAAAGGCTCCGGCTTAATCAGACAGACGCATCTCATCGGCTCCATGCATGACACAGGCAGTTACGTCCTGTTCTCTGCGTTCATCTCTGGGAGTTATTGAAATGCTGAATAATGGAGAAGGTGAATTGCATCTTTGTTTCTGTCGGGATTATACGTGCCTGCTGCTGGCTGGGCTGTGTTGGTAGCCCAGGTAGTCCCTCTTCAGAAATGCTGTTTCTAAAGCTCTGTACTGTTCCGCCTCTCGCAGACCAAGTATAACCCAGCACCATCTTTCGTACTGGACGCAGATCTACCTACAAATCATGCTTATCTCATTTTTCAACTCAGGTTTCCCACCTCAGTTTAATGAAGCGGGCTGTGCAACATACATAGCACAGAGGGACAGTGGCCACAGCAGGAGCTTAAGACCAGGCTTAAACTTGGGTTCAGATTCCTCGGAGCTGCCCATCACCATGGGATTTCAGGCAGCTGGTTTAATTTATGGAGCGTCAGAAAACTCAACTGCACAAACGAGGAAAGTAAAGACTAGATGATTTTGTGAGCCACCTTTTCTACGGAGATGTTTTGTGGGCATATGCTTACAGGCATGTGTGTCTGTTTTCTGTAATTCATATGCTTTATTCTCTTTAACAATAATTGAGAACAGGCTTAATTCAAGTGAAACTCTGACAGTGCAGTTTAAAAGCACTGATTTCTTCTTGGGTACTGGTTGACACTCTGGCCTTTGTAAATCAATATTCCTTAGAATTTTGAGTTTGTTCTCACTTGAAAATCATTTGTTTTCAGACCACAACACTGGTCTCCCTATGGAAGCAGCTGTTTCTATCTGGCATTGAGATCCCATGGAGAAGCTGAGGAGGGGGATGGCTCTTCATATCCATGAAGCCTGGCTACTTCTGTTTGTCATCCCTGCTTTGGTCACTCCAGCTGCCATCAACCATGAAGACTACCCTGCCGATGAAGGGGACCAGACCTCCAGTAATGACAATCTGATCTTTGATGACTACCGAGGGAAGGGCTGTGTGGATGACAGTGGCTTTGTGTACAAACTGGGAGAACGTTTTTTTCCGGGACATTCCAACTGTCCCTGTGTCTGTACTGAGGACGGACCTGTTTGCGATCAACCAGAATGCCCTAAAATCCACCCAAAGTGTACAAAAGTGGAGCACAATGGATGCTGTCCAGAATGCAAAGAAGTGAAAAACTTTTGTGAATATCATGGGAAAACTTACAAAATCTTGGAGGAATTCAAGGTATGAAACCCTTTCTTCAGTATTTAACATTAGTATGCTATAGGAATTGTATTTCTGCTGGGGACTCAAAAGGCACTCAGTATTTGCTCCCTGCTATTAATTGATGCTGAAGCTGAAGTCCTTTTCAGCTGTGATGTGGGTCTGGCTAATGTAAAAGCTGCCATCTCCCCCCTTGTGTGCACTTGCCGAGGGCCAGTGGTCAGTCAAAAGCTGCCATGGGAAATGCCCTCTCTGAATCGGCTACTCTGGACAACCTCCTCCTTTGCTCATAGCATGAGTCAGGCTGGACTACCATGCTGGCTGTGAAGATGGTGGTACTCGATACCGAGTGCTTTTTAAGAACCCCTTTTCCAATTCGGATAGCAAAACCTGATGGCATGGTACCGAGAGTTTTTACTCATAACTGTGTGAGAATGCAAGTAAGTAGATTGCAAGCTATATTTAATCTTTTCATTTCAGCTGTGATAAGGCTATCTAGAATGGCAGAAGATGAATTCCTAGGCAGATGACCATCTCAAGTAATAAGAAGTATGGGCTTAAACTGTCATGGTTAGGTTCCTGTTCGGAATGTTGTAAAGAAATCCTTCTGGAATACATCTTGAAAACAAGACCAGATTTTCAAAAACCATTACCCTTTACACAACCTGCATCTCTCATTCTAATGAGTTTGATTGTGTGTTTTCAATTCTGCTAAGGAAAATAGCATTTCAGAATGAAGAACGGGGTCTGTAAAGGCAATAGGTATACAGGAGCTTGTTCTCCCAGGTCACGTGGCTTTAAGATTCGTACCTCCATAATTAAGGACAGCCCATAACTCTTCATGGCTGTATGCCCAATCTCATTATACATTTGCCAGTTTATTTTCTTTTCTGACAGTGAAAACACTTCCGTAGAGGTCTGTGTACTTCACAAGCTCTCGGTAACATAGATCACAATTTCCTTTCTCCCTGATTGCAGTCTTTTTCGGTGAAGGTAGTATTTAGTTCCTTTCTTCTGTCATGTCTGGTTTATGTTCATCGCTTTCTGTCCATCTGTAACTGCAATCACTCAGTATGGGCAAGACAGTTTAATGTCACGGACTCAAGGCAAAACAAATATATGAGGAACATCTCTGAGGGCCGTCTGATCAGCCTGTTCTCTGCTTTCCTTTGCTGAGGATTGTGAAGATGCTGATCTCGTGAACTGCTTAAATAACAGTTTCTTCTTGCCTTAGGAAGGCCTAGCCCAACTTCATCCCATGATCGTGCTTCTTCAGTGGTCCTGTTTTGACTGCTGTGTTGTCACGTGGTGCAGTGTCCCACCTAGGTGTAATTCTGACACGTGGTCAGATTCTTATGTGAGAGCAACAAGGACTCTTTCTGGAGAGATTTTAGGAAAGATAAAGTTTTAAGGACTCTTTTTGGAGAGATTTAAGTGGGAGAGTGGTTCTTCTCCTTAAAGTATCTTTTGCATATGAATGAAGTACGAAAGTACTAATCACTTTTCCTGAAAGAAATAATTGCAACCTGATAACGGATTGAGGGATAGAAAAACAGAAGGTAGGGGAGAAAGGCTATTAGAGAGAGTTAGAGCAATCTGGTTCATTGTTTGCTGTGTTCAGAAACCGTGGGTGTTGTGTGGAAAGCAAAGTTCCACTATCCTGTGAGAAACACAAAGCAGATGGTGGCATGGCATCTTGCACTTGGTAACCTTCAGTCCAGGACTATGGTGAGATCCTTCAGACTTCATGTAGTTGACAGTCGAGCTTTTGACCTGGACCTGTGTTTTGCTGAGAGCTCAATACCTTGTGGAGTAGGGCAGAAACTGATTTTTTGGAAATCTATGTGTTAACCTAGAAAAAAACAGTGACATTCTTCTTTTCCTCTAAATAGTGGAAGAGATTCAGGCAATGGAAGATTACTGTGAAATTCCAGGGGTGCCTTGGGGGGAAAAAAAGGAGGACCTGTAAACTATGACTTCGTAAGTGGTGTAGGAAAGACAGAACTTAAAGATTCGGGAAACTGCTGCTATGAAGTGAAATCTTGACTTCATGGGAGCATCCAGGCATGCTGCTGTTCACTTCAACAGAACAAAGACTGCATCTGCTATCTCCACAGATGAAATTCTGAGTGGTTCATAGGTTTTAAAGGCTCTGAGCTCTGCTCTTCCCTCGTCTTGTCGAATTCATAAGGTCTGCAAACTTTCTCAAATCCATTCCACACACACTGAAGTCAAAGGGGAGAGGCTTTCTCAGCCGTTCTGACTCAAAGCCAGACTGCTTTCAGGGGAAAGAGAGGCACTGTTCTTTGTGGGCTCGTAACCCTTCCACTCTCTTGCTTTACTTTTGCTGATATGTAGGTTCCAAATCATCGTCCAGAGAGGTGCTTGTCACTGCTTAGTTACAGCTGAAATTAGCCTCCATTTAAAATCTTTTGGACGTGTGTGTCTGTGTGTGTGCGCCAGAACTGACTCATCTTCAACTGCCTGATCTTTCACAAATTAGGATTTTTTTTTTTTTTTTTCTCCAGGATATCAAAATCTATGAGAGGTTTCCATTTGGGGAAATTTTCCTGTCTGGTTTCTAGATTTCTATTTAGGTTTGGGGTAAGAAATCCAAATGCCGTTTAATTTTCTTTCTTTTTTCTTATAGACCATTGACAGTAACTGTGACTATCTGAGGGTAAAGGAGTAGTTATAAAGGCCCATTTCTTGAATATTTAGCTTTCTTCTAGTGAACTGATCTTGTACCTCTGATTTTCTTGACTCATAACAATCTAAGTGCAAAATATAAACATGACAACAAGCCATCTAGCTTAGACAGCTGTCCAAATGTTTATGCTTCTGCCCCTAAATCATTAACATGTGCAAATGAAATGCTGAACTGAAGTTCAATTGTAAATCTAAACCCATTAGTAGTTTTTCTTGTATCCTTTTGTAAAACCATATGTCTCTGACAGATGGTTTAGTAACCCCATGAAGCATCTTCATAGCTCTGTTACGTGTCCTGGGAGATCTTTGTGGGTTTGGGGCCCCAGCTGCCCATACAGAGCCTGCCTCATCCCCTTGGTTTGACTGGGACGTATCCCCAGCTGAGGCTGAGGCTGCGGGTCCACCTGGAGACCCTTGCAGAAAGCGTCAGCAAGGGTCATTATCTAATGTGAATCAAGATCTGACTCAAATATGACTCATACGTAGATTGTTCAGGATTTTGATTCCTGTGGAGCAGCGTGCAGGAGGAAGGGGAGATCTGGTGGCTTTTGCTGGGATCCATCTATCTCTTTCCTATGTCATTTTCTGGTTCTTTCCTCGTTGGCCTCAAATCTCAAATCTGGTCTCTCAGGTCTCCTCCGGCCCCTTTCAGAGGTGAACGTGGGGTGATGGGCAGCTGTGGTGGCTGCAGTGAAGGTGTGAAGGATGCTGCAAGTCTCAGGCAGTCTCTCTGTTTTCTCCCGAGAGATCTGGCAGGGACTCTCGGGGTCACTCAGCAGCTTGCTTTTTCTCCCACACATCAGCTGTGTTTTGATTTCAGTCCTGGAGGTTAAGGTCCAAGTCCCAGGTGCTACACACTGGCCTGTACTAACAGAGATCATTCAGGGAAGTTGTTAACCCTCCCCTTTCTTCCCAGCGAGAGAAAACAAGCAAATAACTACTCAGAGAGTGGTCTCAGTTATTCTAAGTACCCATGGTTGTGTTTTAAACGGATGTTCCCAGACAGCAGCTTATGTAAACTTAGGGAGACAGTGTACTGCCAGCGTGATGGATGTTCATTGGCAGCTTATGGAGAAATTGTGTAGATGTCAGTGAGACAACTTCTCCTAAGCGCTGATTAGTTTTTACTCTCCTGCATAACTTGCTGACAGAAAAAGCGCACGCCTGCCCACACTGGAGAAATGCGGTTTGCAGCATGGTTAAGGTGTATTTGTAGCCACGGTTAGGAGGTGTTTGAAGCGGATTAGGTTGTCAGCTTGAAAAGTCCTTAATCACTTCTGAACTTCCTAGGTCTCTCACCATGCAGCAGGCATATCCAGAATAACCTTCTATAGGGACCTATATGAAGCAAAGTGCCATTGCTGGGAAATGAATGATGGGTTCAGAAGAGATTGTCAAGCTGACGTCTTGAAACATTCTCTTCGTTTTAGATCCTACAGGCAGGAGCTGCTCCCTGTCCCTGCGGGAGAGTGGGTACTGATGATAGGGTTTTTGGTCTCATGATGCCATCCTTCTCCAAAGTCAGCAGCAGGACTTTTCTCACCACAGACATTAAAATACCTCCATTTCTCTGGGTGGTTACCCAAGGGTAACCAAAGGGTGGGTTACCCTTTCGGTAGGAACATGAGACATTCTGGCATCACAGCTTGGCCTTCCTGGAAATATTTGGGTCAGATGAGCAGCTTCAACATGCAGTTGTGAACTTGAGCTTGGAAACAGCTCTGAATGTCAAGGCCGTTTTTTGGTGGTCTTCAGTGGCCACCCTGGTTTTTACCAAGCACAGAGCTAAAGTTTCTTCAGGCATTGGCTCCGCCAGGGCTTAAGCTCTGCTGCTGCCTTTATCCACCCACCCTTCCCAACGACTTCTCCACATTCTTGTCGTCTCCCCTTCCACTTTCACTGCTCCCAAACCCATCCTCACTCAAAAAGTCCCTAGATGATGCCCAAACGTTGGTCCCTTGCATCAAGCACAAGTGTGGAGAGCAACCCTTGCCCCGGGCATGCCTCTGCACCGTGAAAAAAACAAAAAAACAAAACAAAACAAAAAAGGAAAGGGGAATTTTTAGCATCATTCTAGGGCAAAATCTCCACTGACTTGAAAAGAGCCAGGATTTCACGGCTGGAGTTCTACTTTATTTTTCTTTCCCATGTTTCCTGCCACTATATCTTAAGTTGATTGCTTTGTTTTGTCCACAAATCATCCGTAATCCTTCAGCTAGGGCTTCTGTATCTTGCTGACTTTATGCCTTCTTGAGCAGCACACTGCACAGCAGAGATCACAGCTCTGACAGGGATCTTTGGGCTATAATGAGAATCCAAAATAAATGAGGGCCTATATAAGCATTACATCATATACTAACTCTCAGCTCATTACGGAAGCCTTTACTTCAGAACGGTGGCACCTCCTTCTCCTTTGTTAATGCTTTTTAAAAATGTTTTATTAATGCAGTTATCTCAATATAGCTTAACAAAATAAGACCTCTCATCAAAAGGCATTAGCGCTTGCAAGACCGTATTCAGCTGCTATCCCAGCATCTCTCAGTCCCCGAAATGCCGCTGGAGGAAAGGAGGCAATGAAACCAAAAAGTGATTCCCCACCCCCAGAACCACGCCAGAAATAGAAGTGAAGTGGTGCGAACTACAGCCTCTCTCCGACCGCTAGTTATCCAGCCTGGGAGTGCAACCTTATCAAATATGAATGGACCACTGGGGACGTTCCCAGGGCATTACTGATGGGATGATGGTGATAAACAAGAGTTAGTTGCAGCCCTGGGTTGAAAGGGAAGGTGAGGGGGAGACGCGTGCAACCATCCAGTGCCTGGGGTGGTGCAGCGGGCTGTGCTGAGAGTCCCTCAGCCCTGCCCAGGGGTTTGGGTATTGAACTGTCCAGCTGCAGGTTTGGACTGTGGATGCTGTGGTTTATGCCAGCATGAGAGCAGAAGGTACAACACCTTAAATCTGAGGAGCTGTCTTAGACCACTAGAAAAACAAAGTGGGGAGAAAAGGGAGGTTCTTTGCTGAGTTTTCTCCTCTATTACATGAGTGTTTGGAGTCCTGGTGAATCTTGGAAAACACTCAAATCATGGCAAGCGAATCACTGCAAGAAGTAGCGTTATTAAAAACTTCTGGTAGTATACTAAAGCAGTCATTCAAATCAGTAGTAGTTTTTAGATCTTCACTCATGAATTCCAAGAAACTGATTACTAACCCAAGCCAGCACAGGGCCCTGCTTTTAATATTGGCATTTTTCTCTCCGAGATACGTACAGCAGGTGTTCTTTTCTACTATGACTCAAACAAATGGGGCTTTTTTTTTTTTTTTCTTCTCGTGTGTTCTGCAATTTCACGTACGGCTAGAAAATCATAATACAAAAGAAATTTCAGTAACGCGCCTGTGCTTTAATAAAAGGAGCCGTGAACAATGCCAGCTCTGAAGATAGCATACAGCCAGTGAAATCAGACAGGGGAAACAGAACATCAGTCAGATGGAAAAGTATGATTTATTATCTCCCTCCTGGCAAAATTACAGTGACAATGTCTATGCAAAGGAATCTGAAATTAACTGACTTACTGTATTTCTGTCATAATTTGTACCAAGAAAACATATGAAGTGGATAAGTATGTCACACATTGATCTGTACCGATACCTGTTTTTTTTAAATTACGTTATGTACTTAGCTACTGATTCTAGTAACTACATATTACATTATGCACAAGTGTATTATTACAATAGGCAAAAGAAGATGGGCTGTATTCGGAATCTGGCTACAAAAAAAAATCCATGCTGTTGTCTTCCCCAGATCACAGGATACATGGAGGCCCCAAAAGCTCAGAGCACAGTGGCGCTGGCTGCTCTACACACATACTCTCTCAAAGCTTCCCATTGAAATAGGTGAGACCCAAGACTTGAGCATCAGCATGATTCAAAATCACCAGGAATTAAGCACAAGTCCTCATGTTTTAATCACAGTGTGGTGGTGCAGGAGCGCAGTGCAGAGTTTGGCCTGTACGTGCAAGCTCAAGGGATTGGTATTTTTCCGGTAAATATGACACAGGAATTAATGTGCCCAGCGTTTGTACTGCCAGAGCTGTGGCTGGGTTTTCAGATACTCGCTCCAGGAAATAGCCCATTGGCTCTGCTTGCTTCCAGAATTGGGGACTGTCCAGAGAGCTCCTGAAAGAGAGGGGATTGCTTTGCACAGCCGGAGAAGAGGCTCTGGCACGTCCTCTCCCCTCCATTGCTGCTGGAGCCTTGCTGTTAAGAAAATGGGATGCGTACTACACACAACTGTTAGCAGCTCCTTCCAGGAGTGGTAAAATCAACTCTGAGGCTTTATTATTGTGCCAGACAATGCGCAGTGGGGCCAAGGAGAGAAGCGCTCATCCCTGGGCTCCCCCAGGCTACATGCACCTCTGTCACCTAAGGTATTTCTGTAGGGCTGGTGAGCGTGAGGTCCTCAGGTCGTCAGCTTGTGAAGAACAATGTCATCTGTAGAAATGTTGACAGATCATTGGCGAGAAGTTTTGTAGACAACTGTTTCCTACCAGAGCAAGGGAAAATGCAGGTGTGTGTTTGTTGCTACTGGAATGTGCTTTATGCAGAATTGCGTTCATTAAAAATAATGCTCATTTAGCTAATTATCCTAGTTATTGTTTTCAAGACTATAATTAGATAAGTCATGTAATGACAACGCTTGGTCTAGTTGCAAAATAAAAATACATGTAGCGTTAGGCTTCCTTACTCTTTGCTCTGTGGTACAGTTCAGAGGTAATTCTTCGGGAATTACAGTAAAATTGGTATGCTTGGGGTGGCATTGGGGTTTGAACCAGCTCCTCAAAGCAGGGAATCTTTCAACCAGTTGTTAACTGTGGTCATCCCAGGCAGGAAAAACTTTCTGCTTGCGAGTTAACCCGGTGTGCTCCCTACGTTAGCAGACCCCGGTGTATTCTTTCATCACAGATAACCTGTTCAAACCCATTTTCCTTTCACGTCCTTTCCCAGCTTGTGCTCGTAGCCAAATGTGACAATATGCCCTGAAGGACAGAAACCTCCCAGACCCTGCTGGCTTCTGTCCAGAGAAGAGGTTTAAGCAGTGGCAACTGCATACAAGGGGCAGACAGGAGAATTTTGGAAAAAACCTCCTCCATAGTGCCAGCTAGTAAAGAGGTGCTTTATTCTGTGGGACAGGTTCTCCGCTGCTGTGAACTGCTGCAGCTCCCTGGATCACATGTGGCCCATGGGGATGTTACACTGGTGTAAAGTTCGGTACCAGTTAGGTACTCCTCTGTGGAGTTTGCATGATGCTGACCTGAGATGAGGATTTCCCCAGGCAAGCTCCCGTGAAACCTAATCTGCCTTGCCAGCTGCCAGAAAGTACAAAGTTAGGCTAGGCCATCAAAAAAGTACAGATAACAGAGAAGGAGAGAGAAAAAGCAACCAGGAACAAGTCAGTATTAGACATGATGTGTTTGCCCTTCTCCCATCTCTCAGCATGCTCTGAAAGCAGGACCAGTGTCAAAGGAAACCAAACCTCCGGCAAACCCAGCAGACACATGATGTTAACCCACTGGTACAACCACAGCTCGCTGCTTGGCAGGATGAGGCCTGGAGACAACGAAGGAGAAGGGGAAGCACGTGTAGATATAATCATGGGTGCTAACTGCTGCTTGAACATAGACTTGGCTTCAGCCCACATGTCTTTCCTGGGGAGCACAAAAAGGCGATACAGCAACAGAGCATGTTAATGGAAGTCAGTAGTAGCTCTTGCCTCCAGCTCTGATGCTGGAGGGAATCCTGAGCTTGGCAGAGGTGAGCAAGAGCAAAGCATTCAGGAAGGAGCTGCTCCTTCAGGGGGAAGGAGGGAGCATATTGGTGTGCTGGTGGGACGCAGGAGCTCCTGCTGCAGTACCAGGGCATGGGACCGGCTTTGCTTGGAGCACAAGAGGTGGCAGAACTGCGAAATGCTTGGGCCGACGGTGATACAGCACTGAAATCTGCAGTGTGGGGCCTGCAGCAAGAGAAGCTCACACCTTCTCTTGACTGTCACAACCCATGCAGGAGTCACCTGCCAGGGTGATTATTTCCAGCTGCTTGAGCCGCGTGAGGACACGGAGCTTGTCTTCAGGCAAAGCAGACTGACTCCAAAGATTGCGTTCAGTTTGGCCAAGTAGCTGTCATCTGGGTATCTTGTGAGTAAGAGAGTCACAGGGCCAAATCCATCACTGGTGTAAATCTTCCTGGCCTGTACTGTGGCCGTGGAAGGTGCATCTGACGACCCAGACAGGAAACTTTAGGAGGGAATGGGTCGAAGATCCAAATCTCCTCCCCAGCGATGGCTGGTTGTGTAATACCTACCTCCTTAATAAGAATTCAATGTTTTATCAGTACATAGAGCTGATCTTGCCACCTTCTCCCCTTTCTTGGCCTGAATGAAGAGGGAAAAGGCAGATTCAGGTATAGGGAAAACACAAGTAAAAGGGATCACCTTTCTGACCAGGTCCTTGTTTCCTTTCTCCCTGCCCTAGGAGGCTTTCTTCTAGATGAGGCCCCTTCACTGCAAGAGCCGACAGGGAGGGAACAGAGAGCGGGAAGCTGCCAGTTGGGCTTGCTTTCCCTCTGGATATTAAAAGGAGCTTAACAAATGTGAAGCACACACAAACATTTTGTCTGTGTCCGGACGGGGCTGCGCGTCACGCGTTGGAGCCACAGTCCCATCTGTTATATCTGCAACCTTTCAAAAGGAATCCTGTTCCCTACGCACTGGGCATGCCTGAACTAAAAAACTATTGTAATAGAGTCATGAAAATTATCACCGAGGTAATAAGAGAACTCCAGTCCTCTCAGCCCCAGGGTAGGTGAGGTGCAACTATTGTAAGGAATAAAATGAGACATATATCAAAACCAAGAGAGTGTTCTTATGAAAGAAATGCAAAGTCATGTTGTTACGGAAAGCTCCACTGCTGCTCTCAGGAGAGAAAAACAACCACGAGACTGCAGATACACAGCTTCCGTGGAAAAAGGGCCAGAGCTCGGCTTAAGATTGTCTTCTCTCTCATCAGCTAATGGAGGAGGCACTCTCTAGATCCAAACGTGGTTCCAGGAGCCTTTTAAGCCCATCGAGTTGTGTGGCACATAGCAAATACCTGAGTGCAAAGCTCCTGATGCCGTCACAGTCCTGAATCATCACATGTGGGCCAGGATATCCACGGTGAGGCACATCTGTACTTCTCCCCTTCATCTCGCCTGCTGCTCTGTAGTAGCGCTCCAGGAGTTTTTACAAAGTGGTGCCAGGTATACTGTTGTTTCCAGGTGTGGACAAGCATGGTCTGGGACTGAGGGGAGGAGGGGTATACATAACCTGGGGAGATTGCAACATCTTTATGTCTTTCCATCTCCAGAATCCAAGCCTGCTCACCAGCCTGCTGGAAAGACTCTTGTAGCTGTGAATAGACAAGCAGCAACTGGGTGTAACTGAAATCGAGCTTTGGCTGCAGAGCTGCAGCACCTGTAGGCTGAGAAAATAGGCAAGTCCTCTTGAACGTCCTTGTGACAGGGCTGCTTTAAGAATAGGATGGAGTCACCATTTGTAGAAAATGTTTTCAGGAGTGTATTTGTGTTTCTCTTGTCTTTTCCGCTGAGTGAGAAATTCGTCGTTTCAGTCTTACATTAGTAATGCTTGCGTGAATGTTGGGGGCTCCCTGACAAGTACAGGATCTCAGCATCCACTTCGGCTGCTTCTTGGAAGGCAGCTCCTCATTTTAGCTGTATGCTGTATGGCGCAAGCATTTTTCAATTTTTGGATGGCACAGTTCATTTGTGTTGCTGGTGCCCCTATAAGTAGGATACAGCTCCAGTTTTTCCCTGAAAATAAATTACCCAATGGCTTAGTAGTTTTTTTCCTATTGCAAAATCATTTGCAACCTGATGGCGTTTTCAGTGATTGTACTCATCTATAATCACACCAGATTAGTTTATTTGAGCAACTTTCCACCTATGGAAAATTCAAGTCATTATGGTTCCTGTAGCGTGATTGATACTGTGTCTCCACTAGCTGGACGGATGATTTCTATTTTTTTAAAGTGACAAAAATTAGTGAAATTTTTACCCCGCACTAGTTCTTGAATTGGCTCACACGCAAAAAAGGGCCTTCTGCCAAACTTTTAACACAATTTAGATGGTTATTTCTGCGCTGCTAATAGTAAAGAGGAAGTGAGCAGCCCAGAAGAGAAGTGGGCTGATGTCAGCCTTCCCTTTAGGTGGGACTCACTAACCAGCCGCAGTTTGGCACCGGCAAAATATCTCAGTTGAAAGCTTTCTCTGAACTTCTCTGCAATCTCCTCGTAATCTGCCTGAGATCACAGGCAATTTCAGTAACAATGAAAATTATTCTGATTTTGACTCCAGGAGTGTCTTCCATGAATGCCATCCCAGTTTCTTTTTTATTCATCTCTCCTGGTTTATGACTTCCTACCTCAGCTGTAATGTGGGAACTGGTTTTGCCCCCAATTTTGTTTGTCGGGTCCTTTTTAACTTTCTTCTGTTTCGTGCTTCCTACCAGTAAATTCACCACCTGAAACTGTAGCTACAAAAATAATTTCCATCAGAATTGCCATTGTCCTTAGTGTCATTAAAAGTTACAGCTACTCTTAAGATGTAAGTGCCCAATTTGACAGACTTCGCTTTACATCGCTCAGCTTTTCCTGCTGTTCTATCTGCACAGAGCAGGATGCTCTCAGTTGAGCCTGTCTGAGGGGGAAGGCTGAATGTGATTGCCTGTATGAGCGCTGGCGTACAGCCTCTTGAAAACTGAAAGATGAAAAGATTGGCAACAGCGATGGTTTTCACTTTTCCTTCCCTTGGAGTCCAGCACTTGCAGGGGATGGGACACATACAGTCCTTCGTAGGGACATGTAGGCGGGAGGAGTACATGGGTGCAGCTAGTGGATCTGAACCTAAGGCAAGGTACTGACCAATGTGTGCAGAAGTACCAGGTTCAATCCACTGCATTCAAAACCACCTGACATCAGCTAAAACGAAGCTGATGGCATCTCCTCCTTCTTGAGGGGTTTGCACTTCTTTTTCTAACATGTTCTCAAAGGAGGAGAAAGCTCTGTATTCAGTAAAACCACCATGAAAAGCATTTTTTCTGTTTGCAGGATAATCTAGAAAAGGCTTTTACTTATGTACCATTTCCTTTCTGGAGTTTGAGGGAGGTGGGAGCTAACATGCCTGGTAGAGGTTTGCAGTGATAAGAGTCCTGGCATCTGCTGTGGTGTGATGGATCCTTGGGTTTCTGTGGGGCTCAGAAAGCAAGCCCCTGACTTCATTTCTTGTTTACACACCACTTCACATTCCAGTCAACAAAGCAGATTTCTCCCGTCATTCTGCCCATTTTGTAAATACACCTATTTGACTGTGAAAAGCATCCCAGGCCCAACAGCAGATCTGTTCACTTCAGTGGAGAAACTTAGCTTGTCTTCTGCTAACTTGAACAGTCTATTGTAACATGATTAGATGGTTGCGAACACTTACGTGAAGCTTTTCTATTTCCTTCCTCAAAAGAAATGTCAAGTGTTTGCGATACAATAGTTGTAAAGTTTGCACTGCCCTGTAGCTACTTGCTGATAGCTGTATGTAACTGATGAAGTGCTGTTGTGCAGTAGTCAGCAGAAGAACATGGTCCTTATGTGACCACTTCATGGGACCTTGTCGATGAGATGAAGTCTTTGAGTATGAGATTATGGGACGTTCTTGTACAAATACCCCCGTCAAGCTTAGCTGGAGAGTGTAGGAAGGAGAGGAAGGAGACCAGCCTAGTAAATTCTGGTAAGTGCATCTCAGAACAGGTGACTAGAGAGAAATGGCAAGAATTTACAGTAGCTTTGAGCAGCCTATATGCTGCCTCCAGCAAAGCTGTAAACCTTCTTCCATGAGGATGAAAACTCAGGCATGAAGAAAGTACCACACAATTCCAAGTCTTGTCTTGAAAAGGTGAGGAGAGGGCCAAAGACTCAGGAAGTGGCTGTGCTAAACATGCCTGGAGGAAATCAGGAGCTGGCATCTAAATACATAGAATGGGAAGTCTCAGGAGTAACAGGTCTGTGTATGGTCTGGTTTAATGATATAAGATCCACTGGCTCTTGAAACACGTAGGTGCCAAAGAACACTTTGCTTTCAGAAGGCTGCTTGGAAAAGGGGCACCGTTTTCCCAGCTCCTGGAGGGGTGCGAGCCTCAAACCCAGAGTCTGAGTGAAGGCGGCTGGATTAAACACAGCTGATCAGAAGAGACTGCAGCCTTCCAACTTGGTACACGATCTCCTCTGAGCTGGGCGTAGGACTGGAATGAGTGCTCTTGGAAACCTCAGTTAGCCTGGTGAATGTGACAGCGGTGCAAAAATGGAGGAATGGTGCTCTGATTGACAGAACAAACAGGTAAAAGGTATCAGTCAGATGTTATCCTCCTAGTTTTTCGTTTGTCTTAGGTAAATCACTCCCTTTCCACCTCTAGCAAAGTTTGTGTAGAAGCAGCTAAGGGTGACTGACAAACAGACATGTAGACAGAGAAACCTATACTGGAGGCAGGGAGGAGGAGGGCTGCAGTTTAATGTTTCTTACGTATTTATATATGCTTCATTCACTCAAGGACAATACTCAGGAATATGCTTTTGCAGGGCAATCTACCTGTTACAGAAAAGTCTTTCACATGTGCTGGGGCAGCACTGGTGGCTTGGGGTGCTGTAGTTGTGGACAAGGCATGAGCTAAGGGTGAAGTGCAGCTGAGGTTCGCTATTTGGGACAAGAGAATTTCTAGTGACTAGATGAGATAGCTCCGATACAGTAAAGCTTAGGTGTAGCAGAAGCTTCATGCAAGATCTTGCCTAAAAACCTTGAAGTTTTGTGTATCAGTTATTCTTGTGATTGTTCCAGCTGCCTTGTCTCTCTCTAGCTATAAAAAAGCATAAAAGAGTAGGTTTTGACACTGAGTTTTAAATTCCATTTTCCTTTTTTTTTTCTCCACCTCTCTCTTAAGTTTGGGAAGAAGTAGTATTTTAGGCTTTTTTCCTGAAGAACTGTTTGATCATGCGATCACTCTGTTCACCTGTCCTGGGTGACTCAGGGGCCTGCTGGAGCCCTCAAGTGTAGACTTCCCAGAGGTATGAAATTTCTGTGTTTTTATGAAATGTGGTAGCTGCCTAAAGACAGACCCGTGTGGTGCCCAGCTCCATCAGAGGCTGAGCCCCTTATCACTGTGAGGAGTAGCAGGATGATGTTAGCGATCAAAATTCCTACATGTGCTGGCATTTGCTTCCAAAAAGAGGGTGAACATGGTGGGGAGCTGGTGTGTATGGGAGCGAGAGTGAACATTAGGAGACGTGGTATCCACATCTTGTTTGGCTTCCCAATTTCCTCTGCTCAGGGTGTATCTTATTTTTCATTCTGTTTCCTTTGCTGCCTTTTTCATTTGTTTGTTTATATCCTCTATCAAGTTCATCATTATGTGCTCAAGCACATAAAATCTTTATTAGCCATGCGTATTCTCTATTCTCTGTTTTAATTTTCCTTCCTTCTTTCTTTGTTAACAAACTCTGCTGATGGCAGATGTTTCCCATTTGGCAGCACCTGAGACTAAGGCTTTCCAGCCATGCAGATGGATGCATGCTGGCTCCTTCCTCCAGCCGCCCTGCTGCGTGGGATGGTGGCCATCGCTCAGTAGAAGAAGGGGATGAACCTGCCCTCCCACTCAAATCTGGGGTCACAGTCCTCCTTGCGATCAGGAGTCCAGAAGAGAAATAGAAGTTGTGTGTGTTTATAAACACATATATGGGTGTTTAGGGTCCACATCCTTGTGCCTCTTTGGTCTCTTTGAAATGGCTGGCCAAAGGAGAGGTGAATCAGGGTCAGTGCTGAGACTGAGAAGGTCCTTTGTACTCTGTGTCCCACTTCATCTGTTCTCAAAAGCCTTTGAATGGTGGTTAGATGTTCATTACGTCTCTTCCCACCAACTTGGCTCAACTTGGAGCCTGCACTGACAACAATATTGAAGAACATATTTCCTAGTTAGTTCTGAGGGTTAGTGCCCTCACCCCTGTTCTAAGTTAAAATTGGGTAAAAGGAATTTGAAGTGCTTTGCACCAGTTTTCCCAAGTTAAAATGCTGTACTGATGCCTTCTCTAAAAGGACCCAGTTTGCTTTTCTGGTTTTAGTGATAGATCTGTTTCTTAAAACATACCTTGAACAGTAAGGGACCATGCAGTTGTTGTGTGGACATATATCTACATATATGGGTACCATGAACATCCTTTCCTTTTGGACAATAGTGAGAAGAATGTTTCTGCGCCAACATCAGTTGAAATCCTTCCTAACAAATCCTTCCTTAGAGAGTCTCCTAAGATTTTTCAGCTTGGACAGGTGGAGTGAATAAATCATCTTCTGGCCAAAGCCTTTTATGATCCTTTAATCTTAACACTTTTTCCAGAATATCAGTTTAAGGAACACCAATAAAGCATTTACGCTGTCCACGTGCGAGTGGGATAGCCTCTGATTTGTGGCCTCTCTCCTTCATACTTCAGAAACCCTCTGAAGGTATTTTTCAACCTTGTTTTTCAGTAGGGTTGAGAGTTTCTTTCCAGGCACTGATGTTAGCTGGTGTTTGACCCTCAGGGGCTACAAAAGTGTAAACCGTCTCTCTTCCATGAGGAACAAATCATTAAATCCAGATTAAATCCAGGGTCTGGGAAAGACTGACAGAGCTGCCTGATGGGTCCTGTGAAACATTCCTAATCATGGGCAGCACTTCCACTGGGACAGCGAGCAAGCGAAGCAGCAGCATGTGGGTGGGAATGCCGCTGACCACAAAAGAGTAACTGCTGTGAGCTGGAGAAAAATAAGAGCAAATGAGATAGAGAGAAGAATCTGGAAATGAACCTTTGGGACATCTTTCTGTGGTTCCCGCTTCTTTGCCGATTCCCAGTTGGTCATTTTGCTGCTTGGTTCACATAATGCCTATGTAAATAAATAGAAGACTTTTTTGGCTGATGTCCCATAGTTATTCCACAAAAAGTGTAGCTCCAGGGAAATTAATAGCAGGGATGCAGAGCACACAGACAACAGTAAAAAGATGCTTAATCAGTGTCCTTGGGGGAAAGTCCTTTCTGAAAGGGCAGGGGTTTGCAAAGCAGATGCCAAAGTGCATCCCATGGGAGAAGGTACCTAGACGTCCGTAAAATAAGTGTTCAGGTAGGCTGGAGTCACCCATGGAGACGAGCGTCTGGAGAAGAGCCACAGTAAAGGGCACTGGCAAGTGAACAAAGTAGTCAGAAAGAGGAAGATCCTGGAGGCAAGAAAAAGTACCTTGAACCTGATGAGATGGGGAAGAGGATGTGCCTGAGGAGCCTTGCCATATGTGTCATTTGCTGGCTGCTTGTCCTTTGTACTGTCGAGGCGTGCTTTCCTTCTTTAATTGTGTGCAGTTCTTCCCTCCTGAAAAGCTGCTTTCAGTGTCAGGCAAAATCACAGTTTGTTACGGTGTCATTTTCAGGTTACACCAACAACGCGAAAGGAAAAGATGTGTGTGTCATGTCTCATATATTCAGTTGCAGAGTCATTCAGGGGCATTTTCTACTTGTGCTGATCATCTTTAAGCTGCGGATTGGGCTGCAGTCCTGCAAATGTGTCAGGTATTTCTTAGCATTGCAGCCACTGTAGTAGTGAAGATGGGCTCAAGTCCTGAAGGATACAGTGGTGAAAGCCTCCACAAATCACAAGATGTAGTTCTACTGCTCCATATAATTAGCGATTAAAATGAGTAAAAACAAAGCAGCAATTTTCTTATTGATCCCTCAGCAAATAGTTCTGTCTATTTTCTTCTGTATTGTTTCTTCTTATTAAACAGGCTTGAATAAGAAACGTCAGTCAAATGAATTTAGATTTCTGGTGCTTCAGACAGAAATCAAAGCAGGATTGAATGAGGAAAGATAATTAGAGAGAGGAATTCCACCTCCACAGACTTCTTCCCTTGTTCAAGGAGTGCTGATTTTATCTAAATTGCCAAAGCCGTGAGCAAATGAGAGGTGATGGGAATTACAGACTGCAGATGCTGAGACAAGGCAAAGGAAGCTTTAATTAGTGCATTTTAAGATAGAAATTAATTTCTTGGGAATAAATTATTTGACTCAAGACATATGGAGCTTCTTAGAGGTGAACCGAAAAGCTTTTTACCTGCCAGAGCCAGGGCTCACAGGTTGTATCTGTCTTGTAGAAATGAGTTGATGCATCACTGGGGTCTGAAACACATGGAGGTGAGTCCTCCTTTCGTTTGCATCTCACTTTTTTTTTTAATATGGAGGAATTCCGATTGCTGCAGATTCCCACCAGAAAGCAGAATCTTTCCAGTACCCACGTTCACTCATTCAAGTGTTACTGATGGACCTACTGTTGCTGAGGTATTGAACTCACAGGGACTGAATAGAAGTTATGTTCCTTTCAAATTCTCCTCTTATTCTCCTTTCTTGGCTCTGCTGTCATCCTTTCATCACGCTTGCACACACATAAGGACACTGGGAACCTTAAAACATTGCCCTTCCTATTTTTCAACAGATTCCACAGCTTTTCAAAGGGTGAGACAGTGACAACTCTCTACTATTTGGAGGTAGATAGAGATTCCTGATGAATTGATGGAGCTGAAACAAAACCATTTAGCTGGGTGCTTTAAGCCAGAACTCCCTGACTTCAGCAGAATCATTCACGCTCTTAATTATTTACATATTCTATGTGAGGCAGGATGCTCACAGACCTTGTTGAAACAGGCAGGAGAGAGGAATTCCACCTCTGATGGTGGGATTTAATGGTTATATTATGGGAGTGCTTACAGACCCCTGATGCAGGGGCTGCACAAGCAACAGAATAAAATGGTTTTGCCCCACCAAGAACACCACTCTTCTCCTCTGCTCTGAAAAGCGGGAATGAAAGCACATTGAGAGGCTGGGAGATGGACAGGCCGCGTCAGCAGCACCTTTCCAACAGCCTGGGGTTTGCTGGCAGTGGTGGTCTACATAAGATAGGAGTATGACCTGGAAAATCACCCTGCCCTGCCTTCCTGGGATGAACCACCACCCGTGATCTTCCAAAAATCCGACTCTGTCCCCGGCTAGATGTGTCAGATAACAACAGATGGGTAGAGCAGAGGTACAGCATAGTGGCTTCAGGTCGGTCTTTTTGATGAAGGGGCCTGAAGTCTCGTGAACACTAAAAAAACCCCACATCCTCTCTGGGAAAACAAGAATCATGCTCTCTGGTTTTTCCGATGTTCTGGTTGCCTATTTCAGATGTTTCTATTTTGTCCTTTAGGTTAATTTGTATTACCCGTGATGAATGAATGCAGTCAAGAGGTATTGAATGCTGATGTGTTTATCTTATGGCAAGATAGAAATGTTGCAAACTTGTGAGCTACGGGAGGAAATGGGCTAATTTTAGATTTGTTCCTAGCCCTCGCCATGCGAATGGTGTCGCTGCGAGCCCAGCAATGAAGTTCACTGTGTTGTAGCAGACTGCGCAGTTCCTGAGTGTGTCAACCCAGTCTATGAACCAGAACAGTGTTGTCCTGTCTGCAAAAATGGTAAGAAAGCACCATATAAAGGAAACTTTTTATTAAAATGTTCTTACTGATGCATTGCCAGGAGATTTGCTTTCATGGGCACAGGCTGGCACTGGGGCTGTTACTTCTTGTGTGCGGGCTTCAGTTACAAGGTGGCAACTGTGAAAATTAAGGCTGCCCTCCCTGGCCTGTGTCTTCTTATTGAAGCTGGTGGGATTGCTGACTTGAGAAGGCTTTGTAGGATTGAGTCCTGGTATCGGTGATAGTCGTTTCATGTCTTTGCTTTTTTCTCGTAAGTAGTCTAACATGCAGTCAAGTAAGTGAGAAAAAATAGAGTCTTTGTCCCTAAATTAAGAAACCAGTGGTTATTACCTAAGACCAGGGGAAAACTCACCAGAATCAGTGTCAAAACTTCCACTGGGGCCAGTGAGACGCCACCAAGGTAGTAACATTGTTAGCTGCGTGCTGGAGTCTGTGTGTGTCGCATTGGCCCTCATTACCCTCCTGAAATAATTTCAGGAACTGGAGTCTGATTCAGCAATACTTTCAAGAAGGGTTTTGAATATGACTGAAAGTACCTCTTTGGAAAGTAAATGTTGCCAAGAAGGTCTCCCCGGTCTTGAACCATAGCCTTGTCACACATGCGTCTCTGGATAAGCACCTTTCTCCTAATGTAGACATGAAAACAGATTAAAGGGTGAGCTAGCTTCATATAAAACTCCTCATGGCTTTCCTAACATGTAAGAAATGGCTACTTAGACTCATCTTCTCATGTCTAGAGTTCATATCCATATATATTATCCATATATATTTTCTCTTACATGTATCACCGCTGCTGGATAAAAGTAATGGATGCTTTTGGATCTAAATGAAAATGTTTACAAAGAAATAACATTTTCAACACATTTTCTGCTCTTTAAGATAGAGAAAAAGCAAGGAGTTGGAAATGCAAAGTATTTTTATTGAAGGAATTGGTAAAATTAAGACCAGTCTGAAAATTACACCAAAAATACTACTTGAAATCCTGAGGTTTATATTAAACCATGGCTTTTACTCAAAAATATTTTGAAAGATTTTCGTTTGAAGTTTTATGTTTCTGTTGAAAAGCAGAAAATGTTCACAGGAAATTTCATTGGTTCATAGTTGTTGATGATGAACTTCAGAGAAAAAGTATGTTAGCCAGCTCCTTCCACCACCTTTGCATATGGACCACTGTGCTTGGGTGTGAGGTTTCCCATCGCGCTCGACAAGATTGATGTCTTGGGTTGATGACTGGAAGGGGTAACACTGGCCATCGCCAACGTCTGTTGCTGTAGCTCAGACTCATTTACACCCAAACAATCGCTGCTCATGTGTGTTTGGCCTCTGTGTTCCCGTTGCATATAGGGTACCATGCCCAATCCCTCTCATTTATGGCGGCAGCACTTGCCAATTCCTTCCCATCTGGATTGCGTCACTTGAATCCAAACTGTGAGCATTGCTTGGACTTCCCAAGAGTGCAGACTCGAAGGTGGCTTCACATGAGTCTAGCAGCTGCTGGACTTCCCAAGAGTGCAGACTCGAAGGTGGCTTCACATGAGTCTAGGAGCTGCTGGACTTCCCTACTAACCCTTGACCACCATGACCACTTCCTCCAATAACCAGACTCTTTGGCATCAGTGGCTTTCTGTGTTGCAGTCCCCAACATCCCTGGTGACCAGGAGTGGACAGCATCTTTCTTCTAAAAACAGTCGCAGTGCCCAGATAACCCGGAGGAAAAGAAAAGAAGCAGGTCCTACTGATGGGAATGAGGAAAGGAGGACAGAAGGAAAATCAGCCACCCACTGAAGAGACTTCAGGACACTGTGTAGTGATTAGAACCCTCAACTAAAAGCCAGAAGGCTCCATCCATGGTTTTGCCAAATTTCTCCACTCCTCTCTTCACTCATCTGTTGAAGATACGAAGTTCTCTGAAATCTGTTTCAGACAGGGCAGTGTTTCTCCTCTTAAGAGCAGCCTGCATGCCTTGGGGATCCTGGTCTCTGGGGCCAGGGCTTGTAGCACAGCTCTGAGCCAGCGGGGGATGAAGGGAAGAGGCAGCATGGTGGTCCCTTGAGATTAAGGAGCATATCTACTGGGGAATATGCAGACAATGTGGGGAGGGGAGCTGAACCCCTCCTTGCATCGCAGCCTGGCTGTAGGGATGAGATGCGAGACCCCCCCCACCAGCTGGCAGGGCATTCTGCTCCTCCCGACGCAGCTGGAGCTGGCTGGCTAATAGTTGGCCTATGCTTATCCTTCATAAATGAAATTAAATCATTCACACAGTGGTAGAAATCAGTAGGTGCCAAGGTAGTCTCCATTGTCACAGGGAATCTGTTGAGCAAATTTTGTTTCTGCGCATGGACGTGGCTCCGTGCGTGGCGCACACCCTTCGCCTCCCTCTTAGGTTTTGGGAACTTCATGTGAAAGAGTGACAGACGCTGCTATCTCCTCCCCCTCTGAACCCCCTGACACATCCTTATGAATGAGGATTGCAATGCTTTAAGCTGTCTGTTCATCTTGAGACCGAGATTTTACCTTTCAGCTCTGCACCGCAGCCAGTCAATTAAAGCCCGGTTTCACAAATGCATAAAGGTAACACAAGCTGACAGACTCACTTATGTGACTGAAACCTCCACGTCCCCCCCTTTTTTTTTCCTTCCGTCCAGTAGCTTTTGCTTTCTACCACAGTGGTGAACACAGTGCTGTGTTTCAGTCTGATGAGATTTTAGCTTGGACCCAGTCCCTGTGGTCATCATTTTAGACTGGCAGACAGAAGAGCTCAAGGGACACAGCTGTTGGGGGGGAAAAAGTTAATCCTCAGAGCAACATGTAGTGCAGATCCTCATTTCAAAAGCTACTCCTTAAAATTCCGGTAAGGAAAATCCTCGGTTTAGGTTAAAACACAGCCCTTCATCATTTGCTGCACTCGGCGAGCAGCGTGGCATGCCTGCTTGTTTAGCTCTTGCTGCCATTAACGGGAGAATAATTTCCTCTTGATACATTCAGATGGATTTTCATGCCTGCCTTAATTATGTCTTGCCAAGGGCAAAAGTGCCGTGAAGCAGTGAGGTTAATGCCAAAATCTGTTGATTCTAACATACCTGACCTGAAGACTCATAAAAAGCCAATATCAATTTCCCTCCCTCTACCATCATTTAAGAGCAGTCTGAACAAGTGGCTTTAGAGATTTATTCCTTATTGTCAAAAGAAATAGAGTTGTTATCTAGCGCTTCGCTAAACGCTGCAGCTCATGCAAAGCTGGCTCTGCTCGGCAAGGGATACCACATTACACGCGGAGCAGGCGGAGTTCACTGGGAGGCTGAAATGCAGGGGGGAGGAAGAGGACGTTTTCTCCTTCATGTCCCATCGTTCAGTTTCTCAGGGTGGGTTTTAAGGGCGATGGCTCCAGGTGCTGCGCAGCATTTCTGTCGTGGAGATGGACGGTCATTGGGTTTCACGTTTCCTGGTAGTGACAGACTGCAGAATTATGGCCCCGAGTTCTTATTTCTAGGCATTGTGACTTCTCCAGACAAAAGTGTGTCAGCTGTTGTTAACTCTCTCCTCTGCAGGATCTAAAACTTGCCTGTCACTGTTAAAATCAAGCTCTGTCTGCCACCAGCTGTGCTATCCCTCCTGCCCCCAGGTTCTCCTGCAGTTCAGTGAGAACATCCGTCCACTTTGCTCTACGCCAAAGCCTTTCCGAGCAAAAAATCCCCCACGAGGTCCCCATCCTCCCGTGTCCAGGGCTGCAGACATGCCTGTGTGGTGTTACTCATACTTACCCCAGGTCTTCTCACCTGAACCTGAACTCTTCATTTCCAAACCTCTGCTTCTCCCTTCCCATAAATCCATCCCCGGCTGCGGGTTGAGTCTTGTTATTGGTGGGATGTGTGGTTTTTAAAGCCCTTCCTTATGCAGCACTGCACTGCTCACTCTTTACACTTCCTTCAGCCCTATGGATGTGGTCTGGCAAGGGTGCAGGGATGGGGGGCACCCCCAGTGTGTCATCGCTCACATCACTTAATCTGGTTTAATCTGTGATCCGTATGAAATGGGTTCCTCTTCTTTGCCAGGTCCAAACAACTCACACCTACTGCTGTGCACAAAAGGAGAAAGTCATTGTGTTTCACCTGCCCCAGTGCTGTTTGCTCACAGCCAAAACCACCCACCCCTAACATGCCCTTTGTGAGGGGGGTGAGTAGATGCGCTCCAGCAGGGAGTCCCCAGGTGGCCTTGGAGGTCCTTCCCCCAGCTCTGGGAGTTAGTGACATGCTGGACTTTGCCCACTGCTCTAAGGGGGCTCAGCTTCACGCCACTTTTGCTTCCATCCCATTTGCTGCTTCGTGAAAGAAAGACCAGCTGCCATTTCAAATGAGCAGCCTCGCAGCTGCTCAGGGACAGGCTGGAGGGAGTGGAGGCAAGGAAAGGGCAGTGCAGGGCTCCTGGTGACCCATGTTCTCCCAGTTTTACAAAGTGTTCCTTCAGAATGCTATCCAAAAAATAATCTCGACATTAGCAAAAATTCAGCATCCTGGGGGATTTTATGGCACAGCTGTGTCGGGGAAAATAATTTAAGAATTCCAATAAATGCCTCAAAAGAATTGTTAACTTCTCCTCCTCTCTAAAGTCTGAAGTTCTTTCGGAGCATTTCAAAGGTGCCTTCACCCATTTACACATACATTAACGTAATTGCTAAAATAGTCTTTGCCTGGCACTTCCATTTTCTTGAGGGATGAACAGCATAAGCATTACAAATTTCTGTTTTGGGGTCCGGTTTTGCTTCTCATTTAATTTTTGTTGCCAACAATCCTAAACAAAAGAATTTGTTACCCAACAAGACAGATAAAAGCGAACATATCCATAATGAAATACTTCCTGGCGAGCGTGCTTACTCACATTAGCGTGGGCTTCTGGAGACTTTCGTGATTAAATACCAGGCAGCAGGAAGACGTTTTGTAGATAATCTGTCACTGAGTCTTTAATTAAAGTTTTAAATTATCACAGTTGATACAGATTTCAAAGTAAAGAGACTGATCCTGCCATACACACAGTAAAAGTAAAAGATCCCTTTGACTTTACCTTGGTAAAAAAGCAGGTATTCGGGCAAAGCTCTTATGGGTATTTGTCGTAATATGCTGTAAATATTAATAATTCCATACAAATGTCTTCATCTTTGAAGGCTTGAGCACAAAAGTGAGTAAATAATAATTTATTTCCGTGCACATAAAGCCACATCTTACCTAAACTTCTCTCTTCATTTCCTGAGAATATAAACTTGCTGCTTATTATTTCTCTGGTCAAGTTAATGTGCAGTAAGCATTCTGCTCCCCAGCTTGTTCCTTCTGTAACACAGCGAGTTCTGCCCAGAAAACTCCCGAGGATTTTCCCAGCCTGTCGGGGCCGAGGGCAGTCTTTAGCAAACAGATAGCACTACATGTGTCCCTAGGTGAATTTTGCATGCCGCTGTGTAGGCTGACCTTTTCCTAGCAAGAGGTGTGTAGAAATGTCTTTTTTCCAAGTGGGAGATTTTTGGAAGTCCCCAAGGGTCGAAGGGGTGTCACTTCGGAAAGTTGGTGCCAGCACATGGGCAGGCAGCTCCCAGGCCAGGCTGTTCCCATCCCGTGCTGTGTGGAAGTTAGTTCAGGAACTTCGTTTACATTTAGAAATGAAAGCAGGGTTAATCCTAATTACCACCCCCCTGGGTAGACCTCCCAGGAACATCTAGATGCCACAGAAAGAGGGGTTGGCAATGGAGTCAATGAACAGGGCTCTTACTTCTTATTCAGGGAGACAACCAAATCAATGCCCAGGTGTTGTCTTCAGGGGCGCAATGTGATGTGTTTTGCAAAAACCCTTTGGGATTTTGGGGGACAAAAGGTTCCGTCAAGTAAATAATTTATTATATTTTAGGTGAAGCTAATGGATTAACAGTGCAAGTTATTAACCAATATTGACAAAAAGAACTTTCCCACGTGGTCTGTATTGTTCCAAATTATCAGCTATCTTGAAAAATGCCAAGATTAAATTACCTGTGCTTTATTGCATAAATATAGCTTGTTATTTATCTGCAAGATGTGGATCGCTGAATCTCCAGGTCATTGTTTTGGAAAGCACCTGCTTCTAACATGATCAGTGGCAAAAAAATCAATGAGGTGTGGAAAAAAAATTACTAGCAGTTTGAGGGAAAAAAAAAAAGGAAGGTTTTGGGGAGAGGAAGTTTTGTCTGCCATTTGTTTATGTACAACTGTTGCTGGATAAAGATGACACAGAATGTGGCAAGAGGATGAGAGAAGACTTCATTTACTTTATGGAAAACAGTGGTTTGGAGCCATGGGGAGATTCCTTTAGAAAAAAACAACTAAATAAAATTCCTCTTCTAATTTATTTCAGGAATTCCTGAAATGGCCAGATTTTAAGATTGCAGTTAAAACCCTTCAGTCAAAGTCTATGCAATATGCTGATTGATTGTGCAGATGCAAGTTGAATGTGACCAGCCAAGAAGAAGATGTATCCCCCAATCCGGACTTTGCTGGACTTCACGACCCTCTTCCTAGGTCCCGGAGACCGAAGCCAGTAGTGTAGCATAGCCGCATCACCCCTCGTTCTTGCTGGATGAAGTATTCATGGGAACCACATGGCATTTTGGGTACTCAGTTGACCCCACCACCAGATGTCAGACTGACGGGTCACAGGAAGGATCTGCTCCTCTTTGGGCAGTGCTTGCCCAGTGTGTGGGAGCTGCTGGTTGTTTCACAGCTGACTCTGCTAGGCTGACACAGAGATGCCGCCCCCAATGAGGAGTCATCTTCTAGTTTTGTAGAACCTGTAGAAGCCACCTTAACATCAGGATGACCGAGCCCAGTGCACCAAGACTCTGTGCCCAGCTATGAAAATTAATGGTTTTGGAAGGCTGAGTGCAAAAGAAAATTCCTGAGACTACAAAGGATCTGGTTTTGATTGTTTGTCAGTTGATGTTTGTTGTGTTTACCAGTGGGAATGTAAACTGGGGTGCCCTGTTAGCTCAATTAAAGGGGTGATTTAATTACCAACAGAGGAAAGAAAGGATTGATTTAGAAGCTGGTAGAAGATCAACACTGAAAATAGGATGGTATATTTGGGCCAGGCAGTCACCGACCTGACAAACTACTTCAGTTCTTGCTTTATTACTCCTTGAAAAAAGAAATAATTTCACTGAATGTGAATTTCAGTGGAGCTCATTCCCCTCCATCCTGTTGGGTGAAGTGATTAAAGGCACATAAATGCTGAACTTGCTGATGAGAGTTAGGTATGTAAGCATCTGTCAAGTGCTAGCCCCTCCGCTGCTTTTGGAAATCTCACACCGTTGGATTACCCAGATGCTCAAACGCCCTGCTGACTCAGGACTGACCTGCTCCATGTGGACACAGCTGTTGGAAGAGCCATTTAATAATGGTGAAAAGCTTTGGAAAGGTATATAGAGGGAAAACCTTCCCAAATTAGCCATCCTAGTGCTGGATAGCATCAAGGAGGGCTGAGCTGAATCTGCCACCTCCTGAAGTTTAGAAGGAGAGACTAAAAGAGGCAAGGGAGAGGAAAAGCCTTTAGAGAACAAAAGAGAGATGAACTGAACAGCGCTTAATGTGATTAACTCTATCACACAGCTCAGTGGTCACACAAAGCGGTAGCTGCTGGACTCTGTAGTGTCAGAGTGACAGGGACGCCGCTGGGAAAAGCTCAATTCAAAGAGTGCTGCGGTCAGGAGCCAGTGGGACAGCCGCCCCTTTCGACCCAGAGTGTTCCTCTGCATACTCACAGGTCAGCTAAGGCTTCTCGAGCATTTGTGGTCTCTTCCCCTGCCCAGGAAGCAGGAAAAGGATAATTCGCATATCAAACAAGACAGAAGACTCTGCCGGGCAGCCAGGGGCCAGGCCGGAGCTGAAAGCTGCTATCCTCAATTTGTACCCCAGGTCGTAACCACGTTTCCATGTTTCCACCCCAGCAGAGTTCAAAATTAATGTCTACAGGCACCCTGAAGAAAAGGGTCAGGGAGGATTATAAGGAGTCATTTATTGGACGGGACTTGCTCCAAAGCTCTCATTAAGCGGACACAGCTTACAGAGATGTGGGAAACACATTACATGGTCTGCATTGCTCTTTAAACTCAGAAATGTTTATGAAGAAGCATCTGCTCACGAGTGATTGTTGCCCCTTGGGAAAATGTTGCTGAAATTTGCTCAAGCCTATGGCAGTGGTAGTTCAAGATCCACTACCATCATGATAGTATACTGTGGAGAAGGGAGTGGGTTTGGATTTTTTGGGGGGGCAGAAAGTTCCTAGACAGAGGCTGGAAAAACAGGTTCCTTTTGCAGAACACAAGCAGCAGTTAAATTAAAGCAGCCCAGGCATGGTGTTGCTGTTCCCCACCTGATCAGGTTCTTGGTGTAACTTAGAAGACCAAAAGTGACATTATTATCCAATTACATTGCTGTAAACCATTTTGCTGCAAGAGAAGCCTCAAGGCGAATCCCAAGTCCGTGTCGCTTGGTGTAATGCCGGCAGCGTTGTTTTACTCCGATCGACTCCAGCAGAGGATCTGACCTGCAAGAGCTAATATCTGTGGGTGACTCACAGGCAAACTGCAGGAGGCCGGGGTGTTCTGCATGGTCAGGCTTTCTAAAAGGATTAGAGACGGGTTTGCTTTTGCTGCTGTGGAAGGTTGGGATTATTAAGCATATCTGTGTGAGAAGAGTGGCAGACACTGTCTTCATGTATTTCTAATTTAATGAATGTTTAATGCTTCTTTTCTTGGAGCCTACATATATGTAGAGTAGGGGACTTTAACAAGGGGTTGACTTATGTCAAATAATTGATGTTTGAACTGCTGCTTTTACATGAAATGCGGATTTTACGGAGCAAAGAGACTGTAATGAAAATATGAATTAAAGATTAGGGCTAAGCAAGCCTGAGAAAACTTAGAATTAAAAAAGGCACTTAAAAGTTTTCTCCTCCTGCTTGCTTTCCTTCCCTCCACTTTTGCTACGTCACCATCCTCTCTGCTTCTTTGGTAGGGTCCTGCATTTCAGCTGCAGCCTTCTGTCTCTTCTACGCTCCTCTGCGAAGGAAATCAGTGCAGTAATCTCATTCTGGGTACTACTGTATGTTTGCACATCCTTCTGGCCTGTTAGCTTGCCAACTCACCAGTCAGTTCAGCGGGAGAGACTAAAAAGTATCTTTAAGGTGCTTTTTTCTTCACCTCTATCCCTGATTTGCTGACGGAACGCATCTCCTGGGTAGAATGAAAATAAGTGCAAGTTTGGTGGAACTGTTTGCCAGAGGGACCCAAATTTGTTACAGCACATCCAGATGAGGGTGAAGGGACTTCATTTATTTGTGGCGATGATGCTGCTGGATGACAGTGGTTGAGCTGTGCTACCTGGAGAAGGTTTCTGCAGAACAGGTTCGAGGCTGGTACAGTACCAAAACTGCCATCAGATATTGGTGGTCCCTGTTGTCCAGAGATGCTTTTCTGCCCATGAACATCCACCCTCTTGGCTCACACCTCTCCCTCTCGGTTAGCTATCTTCATGGTCTGGCTTCCCACAGTTGCTTTCAGCTCCCAGTGCAGGTCTATGAGCTCAGCAGCAGGTTATGACACCTGAAGCATGAGGCTTTTTGCACCTCAGTTCCTGCAGCACAAGGTGCAAAGAGCTTGGCTGGTTGGGGTTAATTTCTTGTTTTCTGTGTTTGTGTTTAGAAAACCCTTCTGCAGTGCTGATCTGAGCTCATACCTAGGACTGAAAAGCTTAGGTTTGGTCATCAGCAAATAAAAACCCAGTGGAAAAGAGGAGAAGATGTTGCTTTCTTTGCTTTGGCTGGTTGGGTTGGTGTGGTTCGGTTGCTCGCACCTCTGGCCATATTGGTACAGCAAAATAAAGGAGGGCTGGGCAGAGCACTCACCCATGGGGCCCTGACTGTCAGCACTTCATAAGGGGTGGCACACCTAAGTCGCAGCAGTCAGCCAGCAGCTGTTTAGCAGGTTTTGTACTCTCTGCTGCCACAGACTGGCAGTCCTACCTAAGAAACTGAGCTTGAGATGTGCCCTGGCTGCAGTGCACTCAGGATGTGTGTGAGCTAGTCGTGTGTATGATTTAACCTTATTCTTGCATGGCAGATGTCACCTGCGAGTTAGAGTTCATCTCCTAGGAAGGTGGAAAGGCAATCAAAGCTCCCCTTAGGTATCCCCAAGCTTCTTCATAGGAGCACCACGTGAGCAGTATTACATTTCTTGTGCATGGGGGTTCCTCAGGTTTATTCTTTTCCAGGTAAACTCTAGGACATACATATTAGAATTAAAAATACTGCACTTGTACCCATTTCTGAAATCCTAATTGTCACAAGGAATTCAGTGAGTAGTCTTAAGGAAAAGAACTAGATATGGACCAGTCCCACAACTCATGTAAACTGGTATAACTCATTTTACATCAACTAAGCCACATTGTTGTCCCAGTTAAAAAAGTTTTGTGCCAGGGAGTGCTGGTGGGGAAGGTCATGTTTGTTAGAATAAATGGAGCGGGAGCTGATGTACCAAAAAGAAAAGCACTGATGTCCTGCACAGGGATCTGTGGAGAGAAACAGGTCTGTGTGAAGATGAGCACACAATGTTCTCCCCAACCTTTCAAAGCTCAGACTTCTTTCACGGCAGCGGATTCAGCATATTCGAGGATGGGAATATGTTGGTCAGAAAATGCCGACTCACTGAGACGTCCCTGGGAAAAAGGCCAATTATAGCAAACTCGCTGTTTGTACATTAAAAAATGTCAGGAAAAAACCTTGAAATGATCAGATGCCCCATTTTAATGCTTTCAGAATGAACTGACTTAAATCTGGGCGAGCGGAGGGGGTGACACGGTTTGGCATGAAGATCTTTATTTTATAATCTGGAACATTTCAAACAGGGAAGACAGAAATGAAGGGGGGTTTTGCCTATGAAGTATTTCAGACAACCTGATCTGATTTTTACTAAAACCAAAAAGTGTTTGTGACTTTGACTTTTCCTCCCCATTTGACTGGGGAGGAATAGCAGAAATAGCTCCAACCGCAGTGGGAAGTGTCCTTCCCGCTCGGCTCTCGCCCTTACCCAGGTAAGTAGTCAGGTCCAGGATGGGATTAAAGTATTCCTTGGTGTGAGATGCCCTTGGGGCCGCCACCATCCATGCTGACCGGAGAGTGCTGCCGGCACCCTGTGCTTCTCGGGAAACCCTCTGCAGCTTGCAGGATCAGGCCTGCAGGCTTTGCTGTTTGCAAAATAGCACCTTGAGTCTCTCATCTGATTGAAATGCAAGGGAAGTGTCAGGAGGTGCAGATGGAAGAGCCCTCGCTCGATACTGCTTTGGTACTCCTGAGTCTCATTAGTTCGGGTCAGTGCATTTGGCCGGTTTCTGGCTTGTGAACCAAAATACCATCATGCTTTCATGCCATCCCCTCTCAGCTCTCACTGCATACAGAAAGGACTACAAAAACCAGGGAGCAAATAGTCCCCCTGTCAGCTCCTCGGGCTGCGTCCGAGCGGAGGCTGGGGAGTGCACTGCGGCTGACACACAGTTTCAGTGCTGAGCCGGCTCCGTTTGCAAGTCAGTGGCTCTGATTTCAGGGGGCCCCAGCCAGCACTGGGTGTTCCTTCCAGAAAAGCCTCGTTCTCTGATCTCTGACTCATTGCAGCCACTGCTGACGTCCGAGGGACTCCTTCTGCATGAGGATTATTCATCTGAACCAGGTCCGAAGCAGCATCCCATGTGTCATCCCTTATCTCCCAGCAAGCAGAGGCTGGCAGTCGCGCGGGTGCTGTGGGCACCGGCCCCTTCCTGACGGCACAGCCGTCGCAGACCTGCCTGCTGGGTTACAGATCAGGGTGGTGGCTGCCAGCTATTGATGAATGAAGTTAGCTTGCCTTTGTTCAGCCTGCTGGGCTTGATGCGCATGAGGCTCTGGTACCCTCACTGTGCTACGTGGAAAGTGACAAGAAAGACTTTTTGGTTACTTTTCAAGCAGCATCACACAAAAAAGAAATGTATTGCAGTTGTAATTATTAAGGACTTCGATACTACAGTTAAAAATGGAAACCTGTCCACAGCAGTAACATTTAGATACTATTTGCAATGTTTTGCACAGAAACCACATTTTTCCTTGGCTGTGTTTGTGCCCCCCTAGAGAGAAAACACACTGTGGTCGGGTTCCTGAGACTGGTGTAAATTGGCCTGGCTGCTTTGCTCCAAGGGAGACACCCGTGGGTTTCCAGCAGCTGAGGATTGGCCCCCTCTCTCATTTGTCCTAACAGCTCGACAGTGAAGTCCAGGGAAGTGCTGCCTGCTCTCTCCCTCCTTGCCTTCACTCCTAACCACAGGTTAGACAAAGTGCCGTGGCTGTCCTGTAGCCAGAGGTGAGATCAGAGGAGACCACGGGCTGACCGGGAGCAGCAGCAGTGACCACACGTGGCAGGTTCGCATAGAGTGCTGCTGGGCACCGTCAGACTGGGAGGGACAGCCTGCGCCCAGCAAACAGGCTGGGCTCACCCAACCCCGTGGATGCGACGGGGTTTCTCGGTAGTGTGTGGAAGCTTTTCCTTGTTGGAATAGGATTTGTCAGATGGGAAGGCAAGGTGCACCAAGGGAATCAGTGCATTTTGTCCTTCCGCCTGAGGATTGGACTTTCTAGGCATGGTCTGCTCTGGTCCATGAACCGCTGGCACAGGGAAGTCTGCAGTAACCCGGGCATTGCATATGCTGGTTGAATATAGACTCCTAGGTGGGGCTGGCCCAGTGGATCTCCTTCGCTGAGCCCATTAATCAGCAGGTCACTGCTGGGGGTCAGCAAAGAGGCTTGCTGCTTTCCACTGATCCCTCACGTAAGCTCATTATGTTGAAAACCTTCCCGGCTGGTAAGGTCAAAGCGGCAGCGAGCCTGGTGGTGCTTGCAGGCATGGCGCCTTCTAATGGCCTTTTAGTAACGGCACCTTTTAGTAAGGTTTTATTGCGGTCTTTGCAGGGTCTGCTACACCCTCGTCCTTCAGCGTTGCCCCAGCTGGCATCGGGTTGGGACGAGGTCAGCTCTTGGCAAGGGGCTAGCAGGGAGCCTCTGGCTCCTGGTCTCTAGCGGGGAGCCTTTCTGGCAGTGTCAGGTAGGTAGGTCCTGTCAAACACCCTCCCGGGCAGCACAGATAACACATCCGGTACGCTGTGGTGTCTCGTGCATTGCACCCCGCAGTCGCTGTGTTCCTGCAGTTCTCAGCTGCTGTGTCGAGGACGTTGGCTGTGCGCCACAGGAGGGGCTCTCTGGATCAGAGCTACGCCCCACGCTTGGACACAGGCACCTGCAAAGTCATGGCTGCTGCTTTGACTTCTTAACGCAGACAGGCAGCCCACGTGTTAGTAGTGACATTTGCCTTCTTTTTGTGTCACCAGATCAATGCGAAGCCCATTTATTTGTCCCCCTTGTGTCATCCTGCCCCTGAGGTTTTGCAGGATCCATCCTGATTTTTCTCCCAAAATTTTCCAGCTGAGAAACCCATAAGGACAACAGAGTTTATTCACTGGGTTTGGCAATCACTTCCCGGCCCAGGGAAGAAGGATGCAAAATAAGCGTCAGGGGGGATAAATAGATGCTGTTTGGTCTCGACAGCATCCACTGGAGGTGTACCCAGCCCTGGCCCGGGCTCTCTGTAAGTATTTAGCCTCGCTGGCTGGTGGCTTACATGTGCTGTGGTGCTTAACCACCCTGTTCCACAGCATATGTGCTCGGCACATCCATAACCTGCCGTTCATTAGGGACTTGGGACGTGCTGCCCGGCAGCAAAAGCCAGCTCCCAGCCAGCCAAGCGGGACCGGCCACTAGCAGCGAAAAGCCCTCGGCTTCATTTTATCACTTGGCACTGTAATCAGTGGCTTTTAATGAAGGCAGAGGCTGTGGGCTTGTGGAGGGTGCAGAGGAGAGGCTGGGATGCTGGGAGGAGTTTGCTGTGGTGCACATAAGATGCAGGGGTAAGGAGGAAGGGAAGGTGTTCACAGCGAGGGTGCCTGCTGTGACAGCACAGACAGGCTTTATTTAGACATCGGCGCCCCTCCTTTTCCTTCCCCTTCCCTTTTTTTTCCAGCGGGTATAAAAAGAGCCTTGGGGCCTACTGCAGGCTCTCAGCTGCAGTAGGGAGGGGATCTGTCTTGAAAGCACTGGGGCAATGCTGTCTTCAAAACAAACATTTCCCTGGCTTGCTTCTGAGATTAAAACCCTTTCTGAGACAGTGACACTCGTTACAGCCCTTTGGATGCTGATTTTCTCTCCGCAATCGCTGCGGAGGAATAAAGACGAGAAAAAGCAAAGAAAGCAAGGGGAGAGGATGCAAAGCCAGACTAAGAGAGTAACTTCTGGCATTGGCAAGTTTTCATCTTCCTAGGTCAGCCGTGGTTTCATCGGGAGAGTGCTTTGCTCTTTTTAGCAGTTTTGGCTATTGCAGCCGTGTGTACAAAGGACCATCTGGAAATCTGTTCCCAACTTTAGCTAGCGTTAATGAGTTGCCCAGAGCCCGTGTTTGCTCGCTGGCTCCGTGTTGAACTTGCTTGGGCTTCCCCTCATATCCTCAACGAGACAGGGATTGGATACAACCCCGTGCGGGGCAATCAGCCAGGCAGGGTGTGCACAAAGCCCTCAGGCTTCCCCAGGAATTTCTAGCCTGCTTTAGTTGTGGGGTTTGGGGCTGGGCTGGATTTTGGGGTGCTTTTTTTTTTGGACATCTTTTTTCCTGCATGTCGTGGTTGAGCTCAGCTTTTGTTTTGTGCATTCAAGAGCACAAGAGTGTGTTTCATTTTCCAGATTAGAAAACGCTCAGAGGTATAATCAGGTCCTTCCACAGTACTTAATTATCCATAATTAAAGGCATCTACACAAAGCACCAGATTTTCAAAGACTATTCTTGTGTTACATCGCTAATGAATTAAGTAATTAATTGGCATTGAAAAAATACAATGGGAAACATCAATCTTTTAAAGTAAAGCATTTTTCAGGTGTTTTATAAAATCATTAACTTTTATCAGATCAGAAGCTGTTCTAGGGTCTAAATCCCCTTCTGGCTTTAAAAAAATTTCTAAAGGACAAAATGAACACGGGAAAAACAAGGTGGGGAATATTTGCTAAAGAGTGCGGAAGCACTCAGAAACAGGGAGTTTCATCTGGAAGTCACCGTCCATCACTCTGCTGCTCTGTCCCACAGTGCTTTCCCCTGCCCACAAGGTATGAACCAATTGCCATCACGTTTGAGAACACTGTTTGCAGCCTCAAACCTGTCATGTCCCTACAGGTTTTGTTAAAAGTAGGTGTCTGCTGGGTTTAGTTTTAATAACCTGCGTCCCCTCAAACAGGGCACTGCCTCAGTTTCCCCTGCGCACTTCCCTGCCCCACAGGGATGCTGTGGTGCTAACAGCCTCTTCGTTGTGAGCTGGTTGGATCGCGTGGTGCCACCAAGACCAGAGAGTAACAGTTTTATCCAGTAATTAAGTAAAAAAAAAGAAGACCAGCAGAATGAGGGGTAATAAAGCATTCTGAAAATTTGAGGAGGAGGGATGCAGAATCACATAGATCCACCATAAATTTTCCCCAGCCTTTCGTCATTCTTAGCTTCTACCTCACCGTGCAAAATAACTGTCCTGTCCTGGCACATCAGCGTAAGATCTCACAGGGCATCTGCTAGAGAATAAAAACCCACATAGACTGTGGTTATGCATTGTGTAGTGGCACCTAGAATTATTAGCAAAGGAAAGGACGGTCCTTTTTCATTTGATGATTTCGTTAAATGCAACTATTCACATGCAAAACCAGCAGCACTCGTCTTATTTTTGTTAGCAACTTGTCTGTTTGCATGGCACCATCAGAAAGCATTGTGGAAGTGCCATGGATACCATTAAATTCAGGTAGCATAATGGGCCCTTGGAAGAGCAACATTTGGGGACAAAACATCGATTAAAGCTGCTTCTGCAGCTGGTGGAGAAACCAGGACAGGTCCCAGCAGAAGGGTTTAGGAGCTTGTTTACTCCAGAAGCACCAACCTCTGTGTGTCTCATCTGTCTGTCAGACCAAGGTGTGCCCGTTCTTGCAGTGGTTTGCTCTCCCCATGTGTGCCCTCGAGGTCCGTCCATCCTGCCCTGCCCCTTCCTCCTTCTCCTGTTTCCTCAGGAGCTTCAGATTTCAGCACAGCAGCACCACATCTTGTCTCTAACACCAAGTTTATCAGTTGCTTGAGGTGGGATCGGAGGGGAGAGGTTTTCTCGCGTTTCCATGTCCCAGGCTGGTAATTAAATTCCCCAAACAAGGAGTTATGATTCTGCCATTGTGGTTATCCTCTTTCTCAGGATAATCAACCATTTGTATAACTGTCCATAGAAGTGTGAGCTCTGCCACTGCAGCCCGACCTGAATTTATACAAATGATCAAAAGTCAAATCCAAAGGCCGATGCCACTTGGCTCTCTTAAATGCCCCTCAGAACAGTCCATCCTTTGACTGGAAGAGGAACCTTTGGTGACTGACTTAGACTTTCAGCTTTTATACACATACATGTTCATTATATTCGTCTTTCACTTGGGTCTTGCCCACCCGTGGCTGGTCATTTCTGTGTCTGGTGTTGTGGAGGCCGGGAGGATGGAAATGGTGGTGAAGACCTTGGAGGTGAGGAGGATGGGAATGGTGGTGAAGACCTTGGAGGTGAGGAGGATGGGAATGGTGGTGAAGACGTTGGAGGTGAGGAGGGTGGGAATGGTGGTGAAGACCTTGGAGGTGAGGAGGATGGGAATGGTGGTGAAGACCTTGGAGGTGAGGAGGGTGGGAATGGTGGTGAAGACCTTGGAGGTGAGGAGGGTGGGAATGGTGGTGAAGACCTTGGAGGTGAGGAGGGTGGGAATGGTGGTGAAGACCTTGGAGGTGAGGAGGGTGGGAATGGTGGTGAAGACCTTGGAGGTGAGGAGGGTGGGAATGGTGGTGAAGACCTTGGAGGTGAGGAGGGTGGGAATGGTGGTGAAGACCTTGGAGGTGAGGAGGGTGGGAATGGTGGTGAAGACCTTGGAGGTTAGGAGGATGGGAATGGTGGTGAAGACCTTGAAGGTCAGGAGGATGGGAATGGTGGTGACGACCTTGGAGGTCAGGAGGATGGGAATGGTGGTGAAGGCAGCAGTGTGCTGTGTCACACGAAGCGGGAAAATGGGATTCTGCACAAAATCAGCGGCAGCAAACTAAACAACTCAAACATGAGCCAAGAGTAGAAAGAAATTATTTCAGCAGCAGCAGTCCTCTTGCATGAAAAGTTTTTGCCTTGCTTCAGTAGAGGGCACATCTAAATGCACAACTCAGATAATGTGTAATAATCTTGGTTCTTCCCCATCGACCCCTCCCCTCCTCCCCCTTTTGCATTTTTTTCCTGCTGTTTTATACAAAATTAGCACTGTCACCGTTTCCACTTCATTTATGACTGATATGAAAAAAACCACCCCGTAAAACATCATGCACAGCTGTAGTGACCAAGTTAGATTCAGTTCTGGCTTTATACTGAGTTGACGTGCAGCCAGCTCTCTTCCATCCATCATCTGTGATTGCAGTTAAGGATGAAATACTGTTTTAATTCTTACACAAAATGTGGGGGGGTTTTTTTTTGAAGAAAAAAGACATAAAAATGTTAAAATGGGCCGTAAAAATCATTAAATTTTCATGCCAAGCACAACCACGAGGAGAATAAGTTGGCTAAAAGCTCAAAAGACCCAGAGAAAAAGTCCCAGTTGTTATTCTTTTGTTGTTAACCTCTGCCTTTAAATGGAGATGGCCAGGCAGAGAGCGCAGACCTGGTGCTTTGGCAGGCAGGCAGGGGCTCTTCTGCCACTTGCTTCCCTAGATAAGGGTTTCCCCTCGCATGCTGCCTTCTGGAGCTGCCCCCCGCTGCTGGGGTCCAAGGACAGTACCTTAGGGGGTGCCTCCGCACTGTTGCGGTGGGCAGGATCCAGCCAAGTCCCCAGCTGAGTTTGCTGCTCTGCATCCCGATTCCTCTCCTGGATGACCTGGGGGTTACCGGCTGTAAGGGCCCAAGCAGCTGCACCGAGCCGGTCCCATGGCATGTGTTATCCCATGGCTGCTCTTGGGACCCACCTGGCAAGGTGAAGGCAGCAGAAACACAACAACATTTATATATATATATATATATACACACACACCCCCTCTGGATATATGTTTCTTCACTTAAAGGTTTAGTCTCTGGAAGGTCCAACTTTTCCTCCCTTTGGCTGTTGGTTTTACCAGTAACGTTGTTAGCTGATGCGGGATTTTAATGGTAGTTTTATTAATTGGTTTCTTTTAAATTAACCTATTTGATACCAGTACCAAAAACTGCCTTATTTCCCTTGTTTGAACCATTAAAAGAATTAATGTACCTTCAGCGCAGTTGGTGTTCATTTGGGGAAATACCTATTTAGACAACTTTTTAAAAGCCTGAAAGGTTATAATGACCCTGGAGTAGCTTTCATTGCCTCCAATTAAAATCTACCTGTATTTTTTAAAAAAATCTGTGGTATTCTCCCAAAGCTCTATGCCGTCTGCAAAGGGATTTTTTTTAAGAGCTAATCCTTTCCGTCTGGTCAGGTAAATGTAGAAACATGCATTTCTCACTTAATAGATGGTTATTGCTCTCTTTGAGGTGTTGCTGTTTTCCTTCTTCAACCTTGAACGCACACAGTAAAAATCTGATTCCAGAAAGCTGTTTGACATGCACGGTGTCTGCCTGAGCAAGGCTGAGCGCCTTGTCTGAGCGGGTTTTTTTTACCATGAGCTAAACTTTTCAGTGCTGATTAAGGTATTTGCACACGTAGATCCTTGTAAAATGAAGAGGAATTTGGTGTGCAGATCCCATAGGTGACTTTGAAAATGCGAACCTGCATTATATATTAAAAGGGGGAGGGAGGGTGAGTCTTGTATTTAAGACGAGGTCTGTAGCCCTGTGATTTGCACTCCTGCTACCTGAGAGCTGATCTCGAGACATGCCAGGTGTATTTTCAACCAGCAGAGTGGGTAAATGATTATGAATTTTGTTTTAGCTATTAATTTGTGCTGCTGCAGTGCCTAACCCTGCTGGTCAACAGTCCACAACCCACCACTGGATTAGAAACCCAGAAAAATGGGGAAACTGGGAGCAGAGGTTCAAAGTGCAGTCAGATGTGCTTCCAGCTTTGATTTCCGTGCACTTGGGATCAGAAATGGAGAGGCTGGTGGCACGGGCTTGGGGGAAATGCCCATACAATGAGGCAAAGATCCTTAAGCTAAAGCAGCAGGAAATGTACCGCTTGCCCTGTTTTCTTCAGCATGCCCAGATCAGCTTTATCAGGTTATCTGCACTCATCATGGCTTGGCTTCGCGGACGAAGATTTGGGGAGGGCTTTAAACGTGAGTACACCCTTCAAGCCTGCGCGGTGGATTTTTTAGGTGAGGCGCAGCGTGCGCGAGACTGGCCCCACCCTTTACACCAGAGGTTCATCTGCCAGGGCCTAGCGAGCTTGGACGGTGACAGCGAAGTCCTCAGGTCGTAGGTTTGGTTAGAGTATCCTTCTCTTAGATGGATGGCCTCACAGGGCTAAACGAGCTCCATCTGCCCGGGTTTGGAGTTCGAGTTGTCCTTCTCCTAGGATGGTTGCCCGAAGGCTAGTGAGCCCATCCTGCCCGTGGACACACTTTGTCTGACCCTTCAGTTGAGACCTGTCTGGCTTGGGAGACCCTACCGGAGGCATATGCCACCACCAGCATAGCTCTCAACTTCACAAGGGCACGCAAGCTCTTTCCCCACGGCAAGGGGGTGCCCGTGAAAGAGTATCTGCACTAGTCGTGGATTGTTAAAAACTGATTAAAAAGATTCGTTCTCACGGTTGAGACTCCTGGAAGTTTATTATCATATCTCAATCCACAGTATCCCTGCTGGAGGAAAAGCTCTGCTCCTGGGCTTTAACCCTGGAACTGCCCAGTTTGGCATCCCCTCATGCCTGCTGGCAGCAGGGTCGCTGTCACTGGCACCGCTTGTGGCTGATCCCTTTTCTGAACGTGGGTTTTTTTCCGTCATCCCCACATTGCCTTCCCGGCACTGAGCTGTGCCAAATGTCCAAACCAGAGCTTTGTGGCCACCTCAGCACGGGCAGTGCCGTGTGTTAGAATGCAAACATCAGCGCTGCTCGAGGATGGGCAGGTTGGAGGTGACCATCAGCCTTGGGCTTGGTCCCCCATCATCATGCTCATCCCACAAACACGGTGGCTGATGAGAGAAGTGCGGCTCGTGCTTTTTATCTGTCAGATTGCCACTGCCCTTGTTTAACTTGCAGAGTGATAATCTCAAGTCTGCCTGCACGGCTCAGCTTTGTGTCAGCGCTGGTAGATGTCACCACTCCTAAACAGACTGCTTTTAAATTGCACCCATAGATCTTCCTTGCACCAAAACATTCTTGCTCCAGTATTTAGTGATGCCTGAAGTTATGTCTCCACATCAAATTAAGTAACTGTGCTATCAATAAGGAGGAGTAATGCGGTGTATTCCCTTCTGGATGTCTCCCTGTCCCTCATTTGTTTGCTGCTCCTGATTAAGATGGATAACGAGCTATCAGTAATTTTCTAACGGTGGTGCAAAGCAGTGAGGATTAAATCAATCCATGTCACTGGGAGCCAGGTCATACTTTAGGGAACTCGAGTGGATCCCCTGCGTTCATTAGACTCCAAGGCAGCGGATGCTTGGGGTTGTCCGAGCAAAGCCCAGATGATGGGAACATCTCAGTGTGGGGAGAGGCAGAAGATGACACGGGGCCACCAGGAGATCCCTGTCCTGGGATCAGCTGGCCGAGAGCTGCAGGTGTGTTTTGTCTTATTAATTGTGCTGGCTTCATCACTGGCAGAAGGCAGTGGAAAGGCTCCTGATGCCCTGAATTCAGCTTTTCAGCTCAGTCTTGCATTTTAAATGCACTCCTTGTAATGATGTAGGGCTTGCTTAGAGTGAGCCTCTTGGATTTAGATTGGAGAACGATACTGCAGAGATACATACATACATATATATATATTTTAATGCAGAGATTAAATAACTTCTGGGCCTCTTCAGGCACCCAGCAATGTGAATTATGGCTGGAAAAATGCCTCATGTAAATAGGCAGTGCTTGGGAAGGGCGGTTAGCATCGTTTTGTGAGGAGTGAAATATGCAGGAACGATGGAAAAGAGCTGTAGATCAGCTTCAGAGGAGATTAATTCTTGGGGGCAACAGTGTGCAAGATTGAAAGCTCATGGATGGCTGGGAGATAACCACTGGTTGACTCCCCGGAGCTTTTAGCCAGAGCCAGTGAGATTTGTCCTCAAATTAAAAAAAGAAAAGGCTTGTTCTAATTTGGCAACATTTTGGACAACAGAATGAAACTGGGGGCATTTATTGGAAGTAGCTGGTCAAGGCATCAAAGGAAGAGTGGGCCTTCTGCCTTGGGGTCACCTCGAGGAAGTGACACTTGTTTGCCATGGCTAAGAGCCATCATCATGCGGTATGCTGCCTGAAAGTGGAGACATCTCAGGTGGAAGCGGTCCTGTCCCAGAAACATCACTTGGTCCATTGTTGCGTGTATCTTTATTTTTGGTTACTTTCAGCAGAGAGGGCAGGAGTGACGTACCCTCCGGGGGGGCTGTTTTCAGCTGGTGTATGTGTTGTGAGTGTGTGGGAGGAATAGATGTCTTCTAATCGGCAAAGAGCTGTGTCCTCCCTAGCCTGGGGGATCTGGACATCACCTCAGGTTGCCGGGAGGAAGCAGAGCTGCACTGTACTCCCTCCCCTCCTGCCATCACCGTGAAGCATTTGGCCACAGACCAGGGATCAGTCCTGGGCATTATCAGGGTGTGAACTCACCTCCCCACGCGCTGTGGTCACCGTAGCCCCGTTTCTGATGCACCCTCAGGCTTCAGCCATGTTTTGAGCCAGGATCTTCAGCTTCGGCCTCTTTCTGAGCTTAAAAAAAGCTCCAGGGCTGTTATCTTTTGGTGGGATTTTCAGACCCCCCTGCAGAGCATCACCAAATTTAATTTTCCATAAGGCAAAGCTCAGCATTGGCAGCTGACTTCTTTATATCTTACCTCCAGCTTCACCTGCTGCCTTCTCTCCCTGGGGAGAGGGGGCCAGGCAGTCTCAGTACCAGGCAGCGAAAACAAGACTTCTTCCCTCCTCGGCTCGTTAATTAAAGCCACAAATTGAGCTCTTTCCTTGCATTCTGAAGTGATCACATAAATAGCATTGACAGAGCTAAATGAACATTTGAAAAGATCCTGCAGGATCAGCAGAGAGGAGCTGTGTTAACCTCCAGAAATGGGGGCCGTCATTAAAAACAAGATGCCGTTTTTTCTTCCCCACTGAGCACAGAGTTCAGCCTGGACGTGCAAAAAGTTCCAAGGTGCAGGCAGTCAGTGATTTCCGTCCTCTGCACCAGAGCCTGAGGGTCACTTGTGTTTCTGCTGTGTTTCACCACTTTCTGCTGGGGAGTTGTCCACAAGCATCCTTGTGCAGGTGTCGGGGTCTAATCCTCCCCTGGTCGTTGCTTTGTGAGTGGTTCTTTCAGCCGAGCGACGCTGGGAGTGCCAGGCACAGGCACACACAGACCACATGGCTTACGGCATGGTATGGTCATGGTGAAGACTATGAGATGCCTGTTCTGTGGAGGCATGCGAAGAAAAATCCACCTTCCCACTGAGAAGGCCCTGGGCCACATCCACTAGACGTGGCTCCCCCACAGGCTGGCAGCAGTAAATTCCCATGCCCTGTTGCATTTGTGGTCCAACTCCAAAAGCTAAGTCATCAAGACTCGTTCAGCTGAGTGAGCGTCCATGGGGATGTTTCCAGGCTGTATCTGTTCCTAAATACTGTTGGGAAACACCACTGATTTTTGCTTATCCCTTGCAACTTTAATTGGGGGGCACATCCCATGGGAGCCTGACGGATCACCGGCTAAATTGAGTTGCTGTTTAGCGGCTATCGGAACTACCGGTGCGACGTAGATAAGCGTAGCCATCAGCACCTCTCTCCTTGACGTTATCCATTGACTGAATAAGCTCAATTCTCTTGGAGTCAGCCTTAATATTTTGTAAAGGGATGGGAGGCTTTTAAAGGAGTGTCAGGAGACATAGGATTATCGTTGGAAAACATTTAACGAAGAGGAAAATACTGTTCCTTGCTGAAATTGGACGTTGCACCGTGAGAAGTTCCAGGGAAGGCGATGAGCTTTGTCTGGTGCAAGATGTTATTCAGGGCAAATCTGAATATCACAGTTGGCCTGAAGTGATTTGTGCTTGCTGCAGTGCTTAACATTTGATTTCCTTTTATTGCCGCTTTGCACACATGAAGCCAAGTTCAGAGCTGCTGTAAGCCATGGGCAAAGCCATTGAGTTCAGAGAAGCAACTGGGAGCAGCCTGCAGCCCGCAGCCCCAGGAGCCAGGCTGGCGTTTGGCACTGAGCAAGTCCAAAGCATCAGCGTGACACTGTATACTCGTGGCGTTGGAGAGCATCAGACCCCACCTCCTCCTATCTCCAGCTTTAACTCAGCCTCCTGACAGGGTGCCCTTGTTTTCCTCCACATCCCTGTAGTGCTGTGGGCGGACATCATGCAGAAGATGCTGTTGGCTCATGAGCTAGAGTGGCTGTTCCTCTTGCGTTTGGGCTGTGAGCATGCTGGGGAGCATCAGATGGGGGGCTTTGGGATTTCTTCAAAGCACCGCCATGCCACTGAGTCCTAGGTGGAGTTAATCTCACACCCTTGGGTAGCACTTGGGTGGCAGGGGTGCATTAATGCCCACACATGGCATTGAATGTATTCCCTCCATACCAGGGGTGCAGTTCCACAGCACAACATGGGTCATCACCCAGGTATCTGGTCTTTCACATAGGGTTGCAAAATTTGCTGTCGCTCTTCCCAAACAACAAACCATGAATGATTTTTTTACATCCCTCTCATCAAAACAGCATCTGAATGTCCCTAATGTATCTCCATAAAAATCCCCACAGTTGTTCCAGCAAGCAGCCTGGAGCGCTGTGGTCTTTTGTGAGTATTAACTATGTTAAGCAAAGCAAATCTCACAATTACGTTGTCTGTAGGAGCAGCAAACTTCTCCCATCAGTCTCCCTGAGCAAGGAAAAGAGGGTGATTACTGTCCTGTTTTCATCGCAGTCACAGTTTAGGATGCTTTTACAAAGACCAGGATGACAGCCCTTGCCCAAAGCAGCTTCTTGTTCCTACTGCTATTATCATAAGTAACTTTCTTGATGTGCTTGACATGTCATCAAATGTTTCTGAGCAGCGTCTTCCTTTGGATAATAATAAAATAAGCCACGTTGCTGTGCTGTTCTTTCTGATGTTTGACATCAGTTTGGCAGATCCTGGCCTCAGCCTGCTCCTCCAAGCAGCAAAAAGCCACAGTGGGAAAAGCTCAGGACAGTCTCCAGCAGCACGGGTTTGGGGCACTCCGCTTTTGAAATGTTGGGAGGCTGATCTAAGGGAGTGAAAAAATTACTAGAAAACTTAAAGGAGCCTGGTTAGCTCTGCTGCAGAGCAACAACAACTTGTTCCTTGCTGTGTGATGCTGTTGTGGCTTTATGGGCTGCAGCTCCTCCAAGGCACATCACAAAGCCATGTAGCATCCCCAGGTGCTGGATGTTACCTCTGGCAAGGCATTAGCTGTCGGCTCTGTAAAATCCCAAGGTCGCTGGAAAACCCCCCGTCGCTGTGCCGTTGCATGCAAAATGCCGCTCGACTGGGGGCGTATTTTCCACTAGATCTCAGCAGTGCGGCGTCCTCTCCAAGTGCATCTTTCATGTGCCTCAGCCGCAGGTGCGATGCTCACTGCATCCCGTTCTGGACAAGAAGGATCTGCTTTTCTAGTATGAAGGTGGGAGAAGTTTAGATGGGGGGAAATAGGAGCTGGCTGATAGCGATTGTGCAGGAAAATTGGATTTCATGCGGTGGGAATTCAAGTTGAATTATCACAAATGGAGTGTGGAAATTTTGCCTTCCATTAGAAATCCACGTTTCTGTAGGGGCAGGGGTAGCAGGGAGGAGGAGAGAGGGTGCAAAAATGCTCCGTCCAGCTCGCCGTGGAGTGCAAAAGGTAACGTTTCACTCTGGCAATGCAAAGGTGGCTCTTTTGAGAGTGTGTTGGAAAATAAAAGGTCGAGAGCAGTGGTAGCGTTGGCCTGAATTAAAAGTACTAAAGTCTGACAGAAGAGATGAGATGTTCCAAAACAGCAGCAAAACATCTCATAGGAGGACAGGTGTCAGTAGAGCCCAAAGCCAGGTCTTCATCTGTTTTGCTAAAAGCCAAGAAAAAGAGAAACAAACCCCCTTCGGTTCAGTCTCTGAACGCAGCTCCTTCTGTAGGGTGTTCAGGTGATGCTTAGCCGGACAGCCCAGGGACGCTCGGTGCTGCTTCAGCGACGGCTGGTTTGGCCGTCCCCCGGTGTCCCTCCCAGCCTTCAGGCCCTGTGATTTATCCAGAACTGCCATGATGTTTCCTCTTCCCTTCACCTTCTTTGTGGGGGGATGGCAGCTTCCCAAGGATTTTCCGTTAGTCACAGAGGCGCTTGCCAGGTCCTTCCTGGCTCGATAGCTGTCAGAGATCAGAGGGGCAGATTATTAGCCTTTAATTACTATGTTTGCAGAGCTGCCCTGTGTCCTTGGCCAGGGCAGGGACATTGCTGCTGTGCTGCTGTCCCCAAAATGAGTGATCCTCCAAGGCATGGGTCATGCTTTTAGTGCAGCCCCCTCATCCATCTCCTCTTTTCATCGTGGTGTCTGCTTTCTGCTTCTCAGCTCTGCGTTGGGCACAGTAGTGAGGTGTATTTAATGACTCTTTTCTTTCCAAATGAACCCCTCCCCACGGGAAGCTCAAGAGGGAGAAGGAACCTGGGGCTGCTGGGAGGAGGAGGAAGGGCAGCTCTGTCCATGGTGGAGCATTCATGGGATGGACAGATAAGCAGGATGTGAGGCAGTGCCCCATCAGCCAGTCCCAACTCGCTCACCCTCAGCTGACCATGACCCCGAGCTGTCCTCTGCCCCTGCGGTGTTTCACTGGAGGGATGCAGCCAAAACCCCGTGAGGGGGGCGCGGCTCCCCAAACCTGGGCAGGGCGGCGAAGGTTGGCCCACCTGCGGATGAGGAAACACGCCAGCTCCTGCCGCCGCCGCCAGCCTCCCATGTGTTTTCAGCCGTTGAACAGGCTGGCAGTGCTATAAATCCACCGCTGTTCAGCACCCGGAGAAGGCTGCATCTGGAGATGTGTGTGGGTGTCGAGGCAGTATTGGCTCCTCAAATGAGATGATTAACAGGCAGCCACAGGGCAACAAGAAAACAATCTTCGCCTTTCCTTGCCACCCTAATCACCAGAGGAATTTGTTTAAATTTTAATGAACAGGGTTTTTTGCTCTGGAAGCGTGGCGCAGGCTGTTGTGTGGAGGGTGCCCGTGTTGGGTGGTGTCCCTGACATCACCGGGCAATCAGATCATCCTGTTAAAGAGGGACAGGCTCTTACTTTGACTTTAAATACAGCTGGCTACAGTCATTGGCATTCTCTTTGCATTTGGACCCCGGCCATTTAACAGCAGCAAATGAGCTGACCTGATGGCGAAGCCCACGCTGGGTTGTCATAACACAGCACCACCCACCAGACCTGGGGAAGCGAAGAATATCGCTGATGAAGGGCACAGCCAGCGGCACAGCCAGCGCAGGGACCTGAAAGCCATGGGAAGAAGCGACAACTTCAGTGGGTTGTCAGAGGAATACCGCAGTTGGGATCACAGCCTTTCCAAAGGTGATCTGTCTTCTGGAGGGATGGCAGCTTCAGAAACCTTCAGCTCATGACCAGTAGAAGTCATGACTTTTTCTCAAACACACACATGCGTGTAAAGAAAAACACATGTAGTATCTATGATGTAGTGCGTATGTAGAGTTTGGCTTTTCTGTATCACTGCGTGTCCTTGGCTGTCGCTCCTGGCTTTTAAGTACTTTGCGCTGTGAAATGACTGAGGTTGGAGGGGACCTTTGGAGGTTGTCCAGCCCAAAGCCCAGCTCAAAGCAGACTTGAAGCATCCCCACACCCGGTGCACTGCTCCTCAGCTTCCTGCAGACCATTGGCGCCTGAGCTCTAGCTCAACAAGTGGTGTTGAATGTCCTCGCCTGGAGCAAAAGCCTGCTTCTTCCTGGTGTCCTGATGGATTCACATGCTGGCCAGGAAAAGGAGGAGGCATCATCCCCCTTTCAGGAAGAGACACAGACCTTCCCAGTGCCACAGCCTGCCTTCCCAGGTCCTGCCCGGGGACTGCCCGTGGAAGGAAGCAGCAGCCCTGGGGTACACGGAGTCACCCCAGATTCCGGTACAGGAGCCATCAGAGGCATCTTTCTCAGGCCATTCTCTTGTGGATGGACAGAAAAGTTGCTGTAGAGCCCATCTGCATTTGAAGAGGCCTTTAATAAAGGCAGGAGGTCACTTAAACACAAACATTAAGGCATGGTTGGGCTTGCCAGCAACCTGAATTGCCTACATCTGTTTAAGCTCATCCCTGTCAAGCTTGTGGCCAGTTGAGCTTAAACATAAGGTCCTGAGGAGAGTCTTAATAAAGTCCAGGTGCTAATAAATCAATGAGATGAAATTAATAGTTCTCTGAGATCATAAAACATGAGACCCTGACACTGGCTTGGCTGCAGCTCACTGTGTCCAGCCGCACAGGGACCCTATTTTCCCTTTCAAACAGTCTTATTTTAAGCACTAACAAGTTGCCTGTAATTTCATGTCTGTGCACGCTCTCACCTTCCCAATGCACTTCGTGCACCGGAGGCATAGATTAAAACCGGTGGCCAGCCGAGGAGGTGACATTTCGGAGCAGCACTTGAACCAGGAGGCACTTTTCAAATGTCTTCACGCTTTCCTGGTGCCCCAAATGTGACCGCCTTGATTTTTTAACGTGTGCCGCTGGCTCTGACATTAATTCCTGGCACTAACTGCTGCAGGAGCGAGAGGGGAGGAGGAGAGGGTTTGCAGAGGGACAGTTGGGCAATGGGTATTTGTGAGGCTTTTACAAGGAGGAAGATGAGATCCTCGCTGATTTGCTGCTGTGCTTTGATACTGTGTCATAAAGGAGCAAAAAAAATTACCAATAATGAGCAGATTAAAGGAAGTGCCTTGAGAAAAAACAGGTCTTACCAGAAAGCTTATTTGGGAGGTGAATTGTTTTTTATTCATTTGATGGCATTAAATAATCTGTGGTTAACAGCCCCGAGTTGGTGGGGGTCCCTGGCATTACTGGGCATTTTGGCACGGCTGCCCTGGTGCTGGGGGCTGAAGTGGCTTCGGTGGCTGCAGCTCAGCACAGCCTCACCGGGCTGGAGCAGCGAAGGCCGGTCTGTGTCCTGGTGCGTGTCCTCATGCCTGTCCTCATGGTCTTGTCCATCTTGCAGCCAAATTTTAGGAGATACCGCGGAGTGCGGCAGCAGCGGCGTTGTGGCCGGAGCACAGCGAGGGGCTGGGGCTGAGCGCCTGCCTGCTCCCAGGCGCTTGTAGCAGCGCTGCTGCGCCAAATTTAAAAAGTGTTGATTTCAACTACTCTGTGTTTTTGCAGGTCCGAACTGCTTTGCAGGAACCACGATAATTCCCGCCGGCATCGAGGTGAAGGTAGACGACTGCAACATCTGCCACTGCCACAACGGGGACTGGTGGAAGCCCGCGCAGTGCTCCAAGCGCGAGTGCCAGGGCAAGCAGGCTCTGTAGCGGCAAAACCCCCCGCCAGCGGCACCGCCAGCCAAACAACCCGCTGATGATGATGACAACAACGATGAAGGAACGGCTTCGACGCTGCACACGCGTCCGACCTCCCGCCAGCTGCAACAGGGTCACCAGCAAAACCTGCAAGGGTTTCACACAAGCAGAGATTTTTACTCGCAGGGAAGGGTCTCCCTCTCCCGCGCTCTCCTGCTCTTCTCCCGCTTTACACACTATGTATCCGGTATCTAGGTATCTACTCTGCTTTTGTAATTATCAGTGCTTGGTAGGGATGCGGTGGTCGGATTTGGGGAGGAAAAGAGAAGAACAGCCTACCCAAGTTCTTGGACTGGTGACGCCTCCGAGATGCCGGTCGATTCACTGCTCTCACTTTCTACAATGTGGATCGCGGGGTTTTTCACATTTATTTATTTAAGGTTTTTTTGCTATCGTGATTTTTATTTTTTTTTAAGCCTCTTCCTAAGCTGGGATCATCGGGGCAATACAGCTGTGAGCGAAGCAATGGATCATGTTTATCATGTCTGTAAGGGGGGTGCCGCTAAGGACAGGAGGGAGGTAGAAATTAGAAGGGGAGGGAATTTGGAATTTAACCTGCAGAAGGACCGAGGAAGAGGTATACGACCAGACACCCAAGACACGAGCTGTATCTATGTTACACTTTCTCCACTGAGTGGGGACAATAAAGTCAAAGACACCTGCACAGTCACCGTGACCTTGATCGGAGCACGAGCCAACACGGTCTGCATGGGCAGGCAGGGCTGCCGAGCCAGAAAGCGCCAAGAAAGCAATGTCTTACGAGGGTTGTCTGTGTGTGGTGCCTGGAATGGGTGGTGGAGCAGAGGGTGGAGGGTCCCACGAGTGCTGCGGCTCCACTGGCTCCTGGGCTGAGCAGGCACTTGCCTGCCTTGCCCCAGCCCTGTTTTGCTGGCACTGAGGCTGCTTTGCTGGAGCCAAGGGTGTTGCTTCATTGACTTCAGCCACAGCAGGACTTGGCTGCCATCAGTCAAAAGATCTGATCCCCCCCCACTCAGCCCATTGCCCTTAGGGAGGGTTCCAGAAACGTCCCATCACTGTGCCAGTGCTAAACCGCCTCAGCTGGTGGGTAAGAGCCTTTGCTGCAGCACGAGGGAGCTGCCCTGGTTCTCCGCCAGTCCTGGGAGCACCCGTAATGCTGGGAATAAAGCAAGCCAGGGTGCACGGGGGGCTGGGGCTGGGCCGGCCGCGTCGTGGGAGTTGGCTCCTGTGAAAGGTCTCTCTAGAAAGCAGCTACCTACCTGCCTGCCTGCCTGCCAGGACAAGAGGTCCCTGTGGTCCCTGACAGCAGCTGAGGGGCCCCTGTGGGCTTTTCGGCACCAGGACCTCTCGCTTTCTCTGGCTGCAGCTTCCAAGCGATGCTGTCAGAGAAAAACCGTCCACGTCATTTCCCCGCTCTGCACTGCCCAGGTGAGCGCAGGAGCCTTTCCCATCACTGTCCATCCTTGGTTTGCTGCACTTTGGTCATGGCCATGAGGGTGATGGTGCTTATTTTGCTCCGACTTCAATCCAGCGCCTGCTCTTGACAGGGGTGGCAGCAAATCCTCCTTACAGCATCCTCCTCCGAAGCGGAGCAGCACGGTCGGTCGTGGGTTATGCTCACTGTTGCCTTTATATTTTTATTTCTTCCCCATTTTTGCATTTTGCTGAAAGACGGGGGGGGTAGGACGGGCACTAGTGCAGCGACTGCCATAATTCAGCTGAGCATTGGCTTCCTGCGAGTGGAACGGGTGCCATTAAAGAAGTCATCACCACATCTCTTTGTAAGCTGTTGCCTGTCAACGACCATCCGGTTTCAAAATTTTCAAACAATAGTGTGCCTGAAACTAGTGAGAAAAAAAAAAAATCTGTACAAAATGGGGGGCGGGATCTAGAAACAATATTTGATGTGCAAAAGACTATATTATTAAAAGATTATTTTGTTAAATATAAAGTGTGTGAACCAGCAAAAAAAGCCCCAAAATTATATACTTGTGGTGTATTTTACTGGGCTGGTCATCGTCCCCTCGAGCTCCCAGTTCCCCATCCCATCCCTTGCTCCAGCCCCCAGCTCTCTGCAGCGTTGTTGAGTGCAGCTGGGGTGGGAGGAGCGGGCTCGGAGCCTGGAAATAGGTGTGAAGGTCCTGCGGAAGGGAGGGGCTGCCCGGGATGCTCCTCCTCGGCGGAAAGTCAGCAGATCGGCTTTGCTTTGTCACGAGATACCTGCCAAACCAGGACTCCCTTCTGGGGAGCCGTCATGAGCTGGCACATCTGCCAGGCTCTTGCTTTCAGCTCCATTTGGTTTTGCCCTTTACTGGTGCCATTTTATATTTGATGCCCTTTCCTGAACACGGAAATTTGCTTTCAGTTCACCAACTCTGATTGGTACCTCCAGATGCATCATTATTTACACTGATTAGTAGTTACTCTAATTAATTACAGCTTAATTACTGTAGTGAATGTTTGTACAGTGCTTGGAACAAGTACAGCACTACACGTGCCACATATTATTATTTTCTTCATTATTAATTAAGCACCGTCTCCATTCCATGCTGTGCTACTTCATTATTTCCCAAGGAGTTGCGGTAGCACCCTTACTCCCAACCCAGGAGTGCTTTGCTTCCGGCTCCTGCTGCAGTGGGAGCAGGAAGAGCGGTGTCTGCGCTGAGTGGGATTGCTGAGCAACGTGGGGCTGCTCGGGTTTTTCCTCCACCCTTTCACAGTATTGAGTATAAAAAGCAAATTAAAAAAAGCTGATGGCAGGGGGACGCCCCAAGGACCATGCACAGTGAGCTGGAGTGTGTGTTTGGGTGAGATGAGGTGGGGAGCCTGCAGATCCCATCGCAGATGTTCCTGCGAGGTCTCCATGAGGTGCTGGCTCAGCCCGTACAAGGGATCTAACTCCCCAGATCCAGCAGCGTTAGGTGCACGGTGCCGCTGAGGGATCCCAGAGCTCTCCCCGAGCTCCAAGGCGACAGCGGGACAAGGTCTGTCATCACAGGGAGGGAGTGATGGGCACAGATGGGCTTTTCTGGGTGTTTATGTGGAAGCGTCGCCAGTCACGGGTGGGCAGCGGTTCCACAGCACCTGCAGTACTTGGAGCAATAGCCCCGAAAATCATTGCCGCTGGCTCTGCTGCTTTAGCAGCCCGTCAGGCCAGACAGGGTGGATCCAGGATCGAGATCCCTTCTGGCGCTCTCCAGATAAGCTATTTTTTATTCTGAACCAAAGAGTTTCAGCCTCATCTCAATCTCCTTCCTTTCTGCATGTTTTTTTTTTTTTTTAAGGTTTTAGTTCATTTCTCCCTTTAATTAATCACAGCTCTGGGCCAGCCAGACACATTAACTACTCTTCTCATTTACACCTTTCAGAGACGTAGTTGCAGATGCAATTTAATTTGTTGACCCATGATCGATAGCAATTAATACCATCTCTTTAATCTTGTTGAAAGGTTCGTCTTGGGCTTCCAGAGGCTGCCATCTCAAGGGACAGGTGTCTGATACAGATGTTATTGGATGGGGGAGCACAGCCTCCTCCACGGGCTCTGTCCTTCCCATCCCCTCCGGCTGGCACTCTTGAAAATACAAGAGCTATTTGTGGGAGACGGAGAAGAGAAGAGAAGGAAGTGGACAAAGGTGGGGGCAGATGGGGAGTGCTAGAGAGAAGAGCAGTGGGCTCGGGAGGGCAGGAAGCAGGGGAAGGTGGAGCTGATGGGTTGCAAAGATGGGGGATGAGGAGGACAGCATGAGGTGAGAGAGAAATTATACAGCCTGGGAGACGTGGATAGAGAAGGGAGCCAAAAGGTCTCAAATTGGAGCAAAAGACTATGTCAGAGAGCAGATAGCTTAGAGGCAACACCTTCAGCGTGAGTAATAGTGAATTTTGCAGAAAAACCACACCCAGAGCCAGAAAGACAGTCCTTCCTCCTGGGATGCTTTACACCTTGATTTTGCCACCCCTACCCCCCCGCCAAGGGCAGCAGCTGTGTACAGCATCCTTCCTCCTCCAAGCCGTGGGAAAGCCCACCCCGAGAGCATCATCCTTTCCCTATCCTCATTATTATGTCATTACCCAACATTATTTTATAATTACAGGATTATTTCCTGCGCACCCCAGGGGGGAGCTGTGTCAGCTCCAGATCACCTGCGAAGCATCAGCAGAGCGATGCCCTTCTCCCCGGAGAGCCTTCAAGGCACGCTCCAAACCAGATTAAGGCTGGGAAAAAACAACTTTGTGTACTCTCCATCCTCCCATCCCACCCAGGTGGCTCCACGCAGTACCGGGACGCTGAGCACCAGCGTTCCTGAGTCAGCAGCACACAATGGCTTCAGTGGCACCTAGTGAGTTGAGTCCCATCTGACGTGGCCGTCCCCTGACTGCCCCCTGGCTCGGCTGTCCCAGCCGACAGGGATGCTGCATCCGCTGCAGCAACCCCTCTTCAGCCACAGCTCTGCTAAGTGTAAATAGAAAGAGCAAACCTTCGGCTTCCAGCAGAGCACGGGCAATAAGGTGTTTCACCTGGTGGCTGTTGAAGGGAAAGGAGTGTGGAGGTATAGCACGTGAACGCCTTTGAGGTATCAAAATCACATGGTTTTGCAACAGCAACTCAATATAGAAAAGGAACATTTTTGTCAAAAATCCACCTTCCTTTGCAGTGTAGAAGCTTAGCTTTTAAACCACAGGGAAGAGAGGGCGTGGAAAGGGAGTAAGCGCCTCTGTTTGTATATTTAACACACCATATGTGTTTATATTCGCAGATATACTTCCTACATTTTCAGAGTTACTTTTTTTTTTTTTTAGGGGAGATATCTTTTTACCATGACTAACTCCAACAGAACAGAGTAGCTCTGCTCTCAGAAAATGCCAGTTCACGCCCCTACTCAGCCACACTCTTCCTGTGTGCTCCCAGGAGATCCAGCAACGCCCCAGTGCCACAGGCTGCACTGAGAGTTTTGCATCCAAATACGCGCAGCACGGGACAACGTCCAACGTGACATGGTGACACGTATTTCCCTGACAGCCCAGAATCTCTGGGAATGTGACTGTTCTCTTTCACATACCAAGGTGATGGGGAGCCTCCAAGTTGTCTTTACGGGGCTTCTCAAGGCACTGGATTTTGTAGGATGACCATGAACTTGGTCTGTCCTCCAAGTGACCTAGACAGAAGCTCACCCTGGAAACCCTTTAGCCACCATGGCCACAGATCGGCATCCGAATAAATAGCAGAGCAGCGCAGAGCAGATGGTTGGTGCTTTTTTTCCAGCAGGTCCACATGGAAAATAAAGCACCTGAGATCCACAGAGACCCCTACACCGCACCATCCTAACCCAGGTAACTGCCCTCAGTCACTGAATTGCTCCTTTTGGCAGTTCCCTTTCCTGTACCCGGGCACGTGCATGCCCACAGCCTGTGGATGGGGAGCAGGCAGGCCAGCACCAGTACCCCCATAGGTAAACATCTGTCAGGGGCCCCGATGTAGCCAGAGGATCCAGATTAAGCCATACAAAACATTATTTGGGGCCTTACTGTGCTTTCTGTGCCTAAGCAGCCCAAGGCAGGGAGGAATAAGCCATTGCCGAGATGGGGCAAGCCCAGACAAAGGGGTCATTATGCACTAGGAAACTGGGAGGAAAGACAACCCAGCAAGAAAGCTGCCAGTCGGGCTCCTTTGGCATGACACAGAAGTAGATGGTGAGCCCAGCTCACCGGTGTCCTCTCTGCCAAGCCAGGAGGGTGGGTGATGGTTGCGGATGGCCTCAGCAGACGGCCTCACCTTTTGGGCAGGCGGCTAGATGGATGTTACTGACGGCGCTTCAGCAACCGGCAGACGAAGCCTCTCCTTTCTCAGGGGGTTCGTGTCCCCTGACCGTGCTGGTTCCCCTGGGGTCACTAATTAGTTACCTGCATCCCTGGGAGCTGCCAAGCGCAGGAATAGTTTCTTATATGCTCTTTCTCACAGTCATACAACGTGAAAAATTGTTAACAGAGTCTCCGGCAAAGCATTAAACTGCTGGAGAACGACTCGGCGCTGTCATTCGTATCCGTCTTAGGACGCTGGGTAACACGAACCTTTTGAAAAAGCCTGGGAAAACGCAGAGCAGCTGACAGAACTGCTGCTGCCTAGGAGCGGGCTGTTCTCTGCGTGTGACGGCGTCGGTACCGCCGGGCCCAGCGCCGGCTGCTCCCGCTCGGGAATGGCGCTGCTGACACCTACCGTCGGCAGCAGCGGGCAGCCCGCAGCGGGGCGGGGCGGCTCGGGCCGGGGCAGAGCGCCGCGACCCTTCGCCTGCGGGAAGCGCCGCACGGCATCGCGCCGCGGCCCCGCACAGCGGTCTGAAGGGCAGATGCGTGCGGAGGGGTGCGCTGCTCTGATCTCCTTGTTACTGGCTAAAGGACCTTCCAAACATACGTGCTCGGTGCAGGTAAACATTTGCTTTCTTTAGGAGACCCCCAGGACTTGTAGGCGCTCCCCCTCCCAGATTTATTTTCTCTGTTAAGGTTTACACTGCTCCCTTCATCCGATTACACCGAAAATCTTTTTTTTTTTTCATCACAGCGCAGATAGGAAACGTGGTTTATTTCCTGCAGCAAGACAGACTAAAGTGCCAAAAAAAAAAAAAAAAAAAGCCTTAAAGATTACAAATGAAGCTTATAACGGCGTCTGTGCCTCTGCTGCGTGTCTCTAATAACGTTTAAGTGACATTCCGGAGCCTTTCGCTGTGCACAGTATAGGAACCATCAACGGGAGGAGGAATGCACGCTGAAGCCGCAAACCAAACGCAGCACTGAGAGACGCTGGCACTTAATAGAAACGGAGAAAACGCGTGCGGCTGTGCATGCACTAGGGAGGACGAGCAGAATCCACGCGCAGCAAAGCGGCTTTCAGTTTGCGCATGAAAAAGTTGCAAAAGTTTCTCTTAAGATGAGTTACTCGTAACGACATTTTTAAAGAGTGGCTTTATTGGAGCATTCCCAGTTATAAGGAATTAATTCGTTTATAAACCAGTGCTACAGCCATTCCCGCTAGCATCTCCTCAGCGCATTACGCGCAAAAATCAGCTAGTGGTGCAAAGTACAGCAGCCCTTTGAAATGATCCTGCCATTTCTGATATCTCTCGTCAAAAGTCACTTGAAAATAACAGAAGCTGGGGCCTCGTCTCTCCTCCTGCATCCTTATCGATAGTCAGAGCTGGTGTGTGTGAGGCCCAGCTGTGACGCGTTGGCATGGAACAGGGTAAGACCAACAGCTGATGAACATTTTAACTATAATGCTAGGTGTATTTAAACGGGGCTGATGGTTTCGGGGAGCCTTTTGGGAGGAAGGTGGCAGCTGGGCTGGTTGGAAATTGCCTGAAGAAAGACTTCATCGAGAGGAGAAACTGCTCAGGCAGGTTGGTAATGGGGGGGTTCTGGTGTGCCAGGGAGCTTGAGCCAAACTCATCTGTTGCTGAATTTGGGCTCAGATCTTTCCTGCGTCCTTTGGTGTTGGCTAACCTGGAGGAGCAATGTTTTTTCTCCCTGCTTCAACAATGTTGTGTTGCCCTGAATAGAAAAGGGAGGAAGCTCAAAAAAAGCCCTCTTTTTGCAAGATAGAAAAATGGTATGTCACCGAGCTGTTTGCTATCCCAGTATTTATATTCCAACACCATCTGCCTCCTGCAATGTGTTTGCTGTGCATGTGCACCACAAAGAGCTGTTTGGTGGATGAATGCAGGAAGACCAGTGAGGTCATGGTGCTGCCTCTATTGTGTCTCCGTGGCTAGTTCTTATTTTCTCCTTGCAGGAGCTCCTGTGTCCTTCCCACAGAGTGCAGTGTCGCCTGTGATAATGCTCACTTGCATTAGGAAAACATATTAAGACCCTCAGAAGGGAGGAGAGCTTTGTCCTTTGGGCACTGTGTACAGAAGAGCTCCCAGGTAAGTGGGAGGCTGAAGGACTGCGTAAGCCAGCAAGGTGGGGGGCAGGAGTCTGTGAGATCCTGGTGGCTGTAGACCCCCCCTGCCACCACTCAGCTATGGGCACCTGAGCTAACACATTGTCATCTTTGATGGAGCTCTTTGGGTGTCCGGACAGTTTCCAGGAACCTCCAGCCCTTTCCCTGCAGCACGGGAGGTCCCATCTGCAACTCCTAGATTGGATGAGACTATGGCCTGTGTGGAAAGCTGCTTTGAAGGAGATGCAGTGCTTTCCAACATGATAATAAAACCTAGCTGTGTCTAAATGGAAAGAAGAAAGCATGGAGTGCAATGATCTTCTGCCCTAGTTCAGAGCATCTGGTCCTACCCGTGTGCCAGGTTGCTAAAGCCAGCGGTGCATCAGCAGAGCAGAGACAACGTGGGGCTGGACCGGGGCTGGCTGCTCTAAGTCAAGTACCTCCAGGGGGTTTGGGGGTGCCTGCAATGGGCACCTTCCAACTTAGGGTGGGGCGGGAGAAAGTATTTTGAAGCAGTGATAGAAGTGTATGAGGTAATGAACATCTTCAGTGCTTAAAGGTGCCGTGAGGAGCTCCAGGGCACGTGTGAATGCCAACGTTTTATGGAAGGGGTGGTTTTACTGCCAGCAGACTTTAAAAAAAATCCCTGCAGTTTATATTAATAAGACTGGATGTTATTGCGTGTCAGGAGTTATTGTGATTTATAAAGTACTTCTTACTTGGTGTGTAATGAAAACGCTTGGCTCTCAGTCCCAGTCACTAACAGGAGATGATAGTAGCTCTATCTGCAATAGCCAACTTGACCTGGAACCTTCCATCATTTTTAATGATATTTTAGTGCTGCCTTTTGCTTTCACCTGAGCTTAGGGTAGCCTCAACTTTCCTCATGTGAATAAATAATAGAATCCTTTTTATAACAGAAGAAGGAAGACAACGGCACTGCTTGGCATTAATGCCCCAATCAGCTCTGCTCCAGGGGTGTGGATCCTCACTGTGCAATGCTGCGGAGCTGGTCCTTTGATAACCTGTTCCACTTGCTGTTCCCAAGCCTCTCATTCAGGACTATTATTCCTCTGTTAAGAATTTGACAGGTATGAAAGATGCCAAAAATATAACAGGAGGAAAGGGGTGGAGATGGGTGTAAGTGGATGGATGGGTCCAGAGCTAAATCATTGTTCCTGAGTGTGCGGCTTTGAAAAACCACCCTGTATTTAACACCAAACATGTATTACTGCAAAACAGCTGTGAGTGGGGGAAAGACGCTTTCAGAAAGGTGCTCCTCAGGACCACACTGTTTATTCTTTGCCCCAAAAGCATATGCATATATATAAATTTTTAAAAGCAAGAGTTGCTGTGCACAGGGCTGCCTTTGCCGCTCCCCTGTTCAGCTGTCCCGTAAATGACTAGGGAAGGTATGGGTATAGCTTGATAAGTGGGCACCACTGGCCCTGCAAAGGTAGGGCTGGCTCCAAAGACAATGCCTGTCCCTGCTGGCTCCTGTTCCGAGAATACAGCCCAGTATAAAACTTTCTATCTGTGCATCATCTTTGCAACATGAGCTGTTTCCGTGTAGCCCTGCAGCATCCCTAGGGCAAGTGGGAATCCCTGGAAAGGTGAAGCGCTCAGCAAACTCCCGGGGTGGGGAAAGGTGTCAGAAGTATCTCCAGCCTGAGCAAAGCCTCGGTGCACACTAATACTGCACTGGCTCCATCTAGCTTGAAAAAAATCAGAAGTAGCTGGTCTAGAGGCAACGATGCATCTGCCCTCCCCCGGGAGCAGCAGGCAAATTGGGCACGGGGGCCCTCTTCTCCTGCAGAGCTCTGCGTTCTTGTGGATATGCTGCAGGTAGTGGGGAAACCCTTCCCTTGCCCATCCTGCTGCTCCTGTGATGGTCTGTGTGCTGCCTGCAAGGAGCTGGCAAAAAGCATCACACCTGGGCTGCTTGGAAGCTGGCTGCCGGAAACAAGTGCAATGTAACCTTTTTCCAGAGGTAGGGGGAAGATCTTGCACCTGGGGGGGCCTGAAAAATCTCGTAAATAACCAGAAAGGTGGTGGTCTTTGGCAGCAAAGATGGGTGATGTCATCTGATCTGCTTGGACCTTTTGTCCCTGACCAGAGCTGGCCCCATCCAGCCCCACTTGGCATGGAAAAAGCTCCCATCAGCCTCTTGCTAAATTTTCACACCTACAAAACCCCCTGAGCTGTTTCACCGGCAGCTAGGACAAGTGATAGGGCCAAATCAAGAAGCTGGGAAAACCTGGGTGAAAGGAATTCCTCCTAAATATATTGTGATTGTACTTGTCCTTTAGGTTGTGCTTATTTTGTAACTAAGTGCAAGACTAGGTCCAAGGCAGAAGTACCGTGTGAAAGGAGAATAAAGATAAAAGACGCTTTAGGTGACGAACGCCGTCCTCCTTTGAGATCGGAAAGCGCATCAGGAAGATGGCGAGGAATAGTCTGCTCTGGAATCTCTGTAGCAGCCGTGAGAGCCGCGTACGAGGGATGGTGCAATTGCCTTAGAGAAGGCAAATATTTTAGAGACAGCCTCCCTCTGAAATGCGGGTGGAGAATGACCACAGATGCTTACAGGAGACTAATTGTCCTTGCCAGCAAGGCTCATTATCCATACATAAACATATGTGCTGCTGCTTAACAGCAAAGTGCATTTTTTTCAAGGGAATATTTTAAACCTGAACTGCCTGACTGTCAAATTAGTTGAGTCTGGCTTCGTTTTAATTACCCCAGGCATCGGATTGTGCAGGAGGATGAGGGATGTGCTACTTCTGCAGGCAGAAGATATGTTTGCAAAACTGCTGCCTATAAAATGTTGCTCTGACGCTCGGCGTTGCCACAGGAGGTCAGCAATGAGTCTTCGTGCCGGTGTCAGTGGGTTTTGCTCAGGACCTCAGCCAGGGTTGCCTTCTTAAGAGGTTTCTGCCTTTCGTTGATTCAAACTACGTGAAGTGATGGATCTGCTGCCCTACAGCTCCTTACACCAGAGCAGGCGGGGAAAACAGCCAGGCTGGACTCGTCGCTTTTTTAATCCTTGTTTGGCATTTGTGTGAGGTACCGGAGAGCCGGACCCCAGAGAAGCCGGCAATTTCCTGCAGGTATTTAACAAGGTGTGGCAGGAAAATGGGGAGGGGGCAGCGGCTCTCAAGGGAAAATTGGCAGGGGTTTTCTTTCCCCAGGTTCCAGTTCTATATTAAAGACACCTAGCTACTTCAAAGCAGGTATAATGTTGGGAGTGGGCTCAGAAAGAGCAGCTTTTGACGTGTGAATTGAAGAATAGCGGGTTGGGCATGTGATGAGTGGGGAGCGCATCCTGACGAGTGGAACAGGTTGGGTGAAAGGAGGGAGGGGATTCTTTTCATGAGCTGTTGTATCAACATTAGCCAGGAGACCTGGTCACATCTCTTCAGCTTGGCCATGTTTTTCGAATAACAAGGTTAACTGTGGCAGTAACCAAACTGCTAGTTATTCTAGTGGGTGAAGTCCAACTTAAACACACCAGAACACAGCTGCTGTGAGCAAGAGGTTGTCCTGGACTGGTGGTTGCTCCCCCTCTTTCACGGGCAGGAGTGAACAAGACATCTTTCAGCAAATGTGCTGGGCTTGGCTGGGGCATGATACCCCAAGCTCGCAGATCTTGGGCAATCCTGCGCTTCACAGAAAATTAAATGAAGTCACCAGGGTTATTTGGTGTGCCCTGACCCCTGGTGAGGTGCCCGGGGATCCCACTGCCACAGCAGTGCAAGGGACCCTGACAACACAACCTCCGCTGTCTCCCTACACAACTTGTGATTCTAAAGCACAATTTGTGATTTCCCGCCCCCCCCCCCCCCCCCCAAATTTTATTTCCTGGGACTGAAAAGGATGCCTAGGACACTAGGGCAGCACAGATGCCTGTCAGCGTGAGATGCATCCTTGCATGGATTCCTCCTATGAGCAGGATGGAAGATTTTACCTGCATGTTGTTGGGAAGTCTTACTTTTTTTAATAGCCAACCCATCCCATTTGAATGTGGATTTCTGGGGATGATGAAAGTCAAAGTCACAGTGCTGAAAGCCTTGAAAAAGTCCACCTGTCCTTGCGCTGTAAATTTAGCAGGAGAAGCTCTGAGCGTGAGGGAGTGGAAACCCAATGCCTGCAGCAAGTCTCCTGCGAATACCGTTTGTGAATAAAGGTTAATAATGTTTGAAACTCTTAAAACTCAGAGATCAGTCTACCATCCTTAGGCAAAAAAAACCTCAACAAACTTCCTTTAAGAATTAATTCAGGACTTCCCTTGTCAGAGCAAGGCGGTGAACTGAGGTTCTGCAGCTTCCTGAGTGCTGCTGCCAAAACTCCAACCAAACACAAACCCCACAACAAAGCCAAAGCGTAACTGACCAAGCAGCACGAGATTAAAAACCAGAAAAAGACATCCCTGTCCATCACAATCTCCACCTCTCTTTGGGCCAATGTTCCAGTGTCTAGGGCTCGAGTTCTACTTTTCCCAGCTGAAGGTGCTGAGCTTTCGCTTTCTACCCTCCCCACTACTTTTGTGAGCTTTTACTCACAAAAAAAAAAAAAAAAGGACATTTCTAATGCCTATGGGATGTGTAGAAAACAAGGTGATGTCCAAAGACTGAGGCTGAAGTCACGAGCACAGGCAATGCTAAACAGGGGCAAAACAAACCAGACAATTACAAGAACACATAACACATTTATATCTCCTTCCTAATTAGTAAGACCCCCAAAAAAGTCCCAAACCCACGAAAGAAAATCCTCTAGTGAATACAGGACATGAATAGCCAGCGTATCTGAGCCCTACTGGCTCTTCCTGCTCCTGGGGAGGGAGCGATGACTGCAGCCCCAGAGCACAGCTGGAGCACTCGGGGTAGAGAGCCACAAGAGGAGACAGAGGGCTGGGGGAGCACCTGAGGATGAGGGGTGCTGCCAACATCTTGCCTTTGTTTGGATTCCAAAACCCCCAGCACTTGGCTTTCCCCCGTATTCAAAAATGATGAGCCAGAGCCTGCGGAAAGTAAGTCAGTGGTTTTAAAGAAAAGCACCCCAAACCGGGGTATTTCACTGATCTGCTGTTTGTGTTCTTTCTGGGTTTTTGAGCCTGTTAAGTGTCGCTGAACCAGGGTTTTCCATAACTAGGAGATATGCGTTTGCCTCTGAAAAATATGGAATCCCCTGGGGTACTGGCAGAAAGTCTGGCGCGGGACCAGCTTTGGGATTTGGCTGCAGCTGAAGGTGGTCACATTTTCACAGCTTTCAGCTACCATCAGCTACCAGCTAAGGTCTGGGGCTTGTTGAGGGAGGAGTGGGTTTGCTTTAAAAGCCCCCAGCCCCCCACTTAGGAGTGCTTTGAGTGAAGGATGGGGAAGTTTGAGCTCTTGGCCGCGTGAGGCTGTGAAGCTGTTTGGTGAGTGCTGTTGCATTTATCCTTTGGCGAATTTGGAATTCGGTTCTCCAGGCGGTCCGCTGTGCCTGTGACGGTTCTGCAGGCCTGGTTCTGGGTGTAGCTGGTGGCTGCTGCCTGCACCACACGGGGTCTGTCTTGTACAACGTGGTCTGAGTCCTAACTTGATCCTCTGGGAATGAGTAGAGTATAAAGAAGGACAATAATATTCCTTGTTTGTGCCAGTTTGGTTTTTTTCTCTTACCTTGCTTGCTTGCAAAGACACAGCTTGCCCCGTGTGCCCAGCTTTCTGCAGCAGGGCGCTCGCAGAGCCCAATCTCAGCCCAGTCACAGTCTGGGTAGAAAAGCCTCATTTGCACTAACGAGGCGCTAAACCTTCTGCACTCCCTCCCCGGGCTGATTGCCCTTCCAAGCAGTTTGCTCAGTCTCTCAAATCGCTGGAGTCTCCCACTGTGTGAGGATCAAAGGGAGCAGTTCTCTGTGATAAAAGGTGGGAGCCATCAGGAAATCAACAAAGAAACTGGACTTCAGGCCAAGCTGTCAGAGCTTGCCACTGAACGGGGGGGTGCTGTGACAGCCAGGCACTATTATTATTATGATGAAAAATATCATATCTGAGATTATATCCCCCGACCCTGTTCTCCCAGGCGCTAGGCACACAAAAAGTCTCTGCCTTGCAGATCTTGACACTTAAGCAGGGTTACATGGGGAGGAAGAGAATTGTTCCAGGTTACGGGACAGCTTGGGGCAGAGCTAAGGATCGACGCGAGCTTTGCCAGTCGTTGTTCTAACAGAGCCTGCGCGTAGCTCCTGCACCGGGAGCAGCCTGTCCGCTCCCCATATCGCCCGCGCACGGGAGGGACATCTTTCAAAATCATCACCAGCGTCTCTTTCCACCGATTGCCGCTCACTTTCCTACTTCCCAGGGGACTGCTCCTAAAAATACCGATGCTGTAGCGCATAGGGCAGGCTTCCTTTAACGTTTGGTCTCATCCTGCTGAACTCAGCTTGCGCGTTGGCTGCATCCCCTGCTCTCCTCCCGCACGCCTTCCCAGGGAGTGCGGGCTGCAGCCTCCTCCAGGTGTGCTGCCTGAAAGGCCTTTGCCAAAGTCTTGGATGAAAATCTGCTGCCATCGAGGTTTTCTTTGTTTTCCCTTAGCTGAATTATTGTGAAAACTTAAATTTAGTTAGAGAAGAGCCTCCGAAGCATTGGCTCCTGTGCACGGGGTGAAGGATTGCTGGTCTGGGGTTTTTTTTTTCAGGTTTTCTTAAAAAGTGCCTGTTGCAGAAGGAGAGCACACGCAGCCGAGGCTGGCAGCTGGCAAAACAACCGCCTGCTTGGCTGCTCTTTGCCATTTTTGGAATGCCCACGTGCTGTTCCAGGGCACACCGTCGATCTTTCCGTTGTCGGTGAGCCTGCAAACAAAGGCTGCTCTGTGGGGGCGACTATTTTCTTTTCTTCCCTTTTTAGCTTCCCCCGCCCCAGCCAGCACCTTGGCACAACTTGCGGCTCTCCCACGTTGCCATCTGACGGCAGCGCCTGCCTCGCGCGGTGCTTGGCACCCGCAGAAGGGCATCTCGGGCACGGTTTTTTGCGCGGAACCGTCGAGCCTCTGCCTCTGTGTTAAGGAACGCCGCGCAGCAGCCTGCGCCCAGCCCCAGGTTCAGGGGTGTGATAGCCCTCCTGTGGCCTCTTCCCGCAGTGCCCTAACAGGGAGCTCGTCCGCAGAGGAGAAAAAGGAAAAACAAAATTCAGGCTTCTGCAAGATGTACTGCGCGTTAGCGAGCTTGTTTTCAGTGACTGGGGGGGGATGTCAGCATCGTTTTACCTCTTATTTTGGAGACCAGACAGAACTCCTTCCTTCTTTGTCATTGCAATCGCATAACAGGCACCGCTTCCCTCCCTCCTTTAAAGAAGCTGCTTTAAAATTCATCAACTTTTTCTTTTTTTTTTCCCCTTTCAACGTATGGCAGAAGGAGGCTCTTCTGTTCCTGAAACGTACTGGCTGGTTAATTGCATGTATGTGTGCGGCTGAATTTGCTCAGAGGGCTGCGACCATCCTCAAACCTGCTGCGAGAGCCAGCCTGGTCTCCCCGTCCTCTCTCCAGCAGCAGCTTGTGGCAGCCTGACCTTCTAATGGCTGGGGGCACTCAGGGATGGGCCATTAGCACGTTTAAATGTTTCCCCTAAATGCTAGGAAAGAGCTCAGTGGTGGGGGGAGAAATGAGGATGTTTAATTAAGTGACCAAGATAATTAATACTGCCCAGCTTCAGGTCTGCAGGGAGGGTGCAGGAGTCAATGGGAAGAGCCCTGGGAGGTTTGGCAGGCGGTCACCCTGTGCTCTGTCTCCTGAATCGGTGCTGGGACGCGGGTGGGGTGTAAAGCCCTCGTTAAGGGATCTTGCAAGCTTGAGGGAGACGGACTGGGTTTAATGGCCAAATGTCCCTGGCCTGGGGATCCAGCTGTTAAATCACAGTGGTAAGGCTCCATTGGGGAGGTTAGGAGAAGTGTAGTGGACTAATGTCTTTTATAGCTGAAATATGAGGAAGAAGCCATCTCAACTCTTTGAGAGCGTCAGGGCTTAGTGGATTTTCTGCTCCTGGCCAGAAGAGGCTTCCTGCACAGGGCAGAGGCTGTTCTTGCCTGACCCTCGCATGCCTGGGGTGGCAGATGAGGATGCTGAGCTTCTCCAAGTGCCTTTGGGGAAAATGACGCCAGGCTTGGGATCAGCCAAGCTGTCCCTGAGTCGATCAGAGGTGAAACACAAGCAGGTTTGTTCCATGCTGAACATGACCGTGTCTTGTCACACAAATGTGCAGCACGGATGAAAACAAAAAACAAGCTACAGAGAGATACTGGCAACCTGTCGCTAAGCACAAGCCTCTAAACTCAAAATAAACATAAAGCAGCAGCTAGCTCTTCTGAATGGCATCTGCTGAATTTCCATTGTGGATATAGTAATGTCCTGGTCCTCGGTAGTAACTGGAACGTGGTTTCAACTCCAATTTCGTCAACGTGTAAAATAAATTCCTGAATTGGTCATAAATTCTTGTTTTGGTTATCGGTGCTGCAGGGCAGCGTCTGAGCCTTGGTAAGGTATAAGGCACCTGGGAATTGCAGCGGGCTTGGCCAGAGAGACTTCTGGAGATGACTGGATCTGTCCTGCGGCTTGCAGGTGCTTGCAGGTCACTCCTGAGAAGGCTATCTAAACTTAGAGAGCACTAGTAGCAAAGACACCACAACCTCCAGGGGCAATTGATCTATTCACCCGCCTGGGTGCCCCTGCCACTAGAATATTGTTTTTTAATGCCTCTCCTAGCTCCCCTTTGCTGCAGGTGACACCTCCTGCTTGCCCTGTCCTCTGCGGAACCAGCCTAGGCGAGGAGGCAGCTTTCCCCAGGAGGTCTGGCAGGCTGCGTGTGACAGAGAAATAGCCAAAGAAAACTGTGCAAACGTTGTCCTTGACATATATAAAACTCTTCTGGCTAAACAGGGTCATTTCTGGAGGGCAGAGGCCAAGGGAGGGTGGCGACAAAAGCATTTCTCTAGAGCCACAGCTCCCCTGGGCTGGCTGCCATGCAAAGCTTTTTCTGGAGGCACTTAAGAGGCTTTAATTCAAGCTGGTGCCAAGTCTTTCTTCTCCTACCCAAGAAGATAACAGCAGCTGCGCTTGGCCAGACTTGAGCTCCCTCTTGCCTGGTATTTCATCTTCGGCTGAGATCAGAGGTGGCTGTGGAGGGGAAGGCAGGCGCTTTCCCTTGCCTAACCTCCCTGCTGGCTGCATGTCGTGTGACCGTGGCTCCCAGAGCACCAAAGCACCCCATACCCACCTCGCCTTGGAAGGAGCTCCTTAACAGGCATGGGGAACCAAGAGCCAAACTGGAGAAAAGGCTTTTGTTGACTGTGGTGGTGTGCCTGTGAAGTTGACTGAGCTCTGAGTAATTAACTGTGGAGCACGTGTATTTGTGTGTGTGCCCAGAGTAATTAACTGAAGTGAAACACATGTATTTCCAGTCTTACATGCTGTGGTTGAGACACAAACGAAGATGACCATCAAATTGAATTATTTCTTTATTAGCAAGGCTCAGGGACAGCTATGTAATTAATTTTAATTGTGCATGTGAGCGACTCCTATCAGGGTTTCAAGCGAGAGGCTGTGTCTGTATCCCACGAGGAAGACCATAGCGGTGTACAGGAAGGTATATGGACAGTGAGGATTTGGTGACCTATTTTCACGTTTGAAAACTTTCAAGTTGATGAAGACAGAGAAGCTCCACCTGATAATGTCCCTCTTTCACCGACGGACTAAAGAAGGGATCTGTGCACATCGATATAAAGTTTGATGTTTTGTACTCGGATTCACACAAAACCAGACTGAAAGCAGAATTAATGCTCTAGTCCTGCAAGTATTTTCTCAAATGCCACCACCGACACCATCCACTCCGTGGTCGACGTCTGTGAGGTCCTCGCATCTCGCTCACATTCGTGTTCACCTCACTGTGATTTGTTGGGGTTTGTTACCGAATACCTGCTCCTTTAGGTGGTGTGTAGCCTCCGGGTATGTCAAGGAGCCTCTTGAGTACGTTAATACGCACACAGAGAGCCAACTACAGCACAGGGAGGAGAAGAGGCCGTGGAAGTTCTGGATTCTGTTCTTCCCTCTGGTGTGAAGTTGCTGAAAAACCTGGACGAAGATGGCAGTAACTCGACAGCTTTCCCCACCGTTAAAAGGCGTTTCAGGGTCTCTGGGGCATCACGTGGGGATGCCCCAAGGTCTTTGTCAGACAGAAGTTATTCCTGGCTAAACTGGTGGAGGGGACACGCACGTGAGTGCAACACCGTTACAGATGGGGTCAGGGAATGCCGCGGTGGGAAACTCCGGCAAGCCCTGTGCTGGTCTCCCGGTGAGGTGAAGCAGGTACAACCCTCTGTGTGACACAATCTTTAGTTATCTGCGCAGCAATTTAACTGCAAATGTCTTTCGAAGGGCCGAGTGCTAAAGCACAGGGTTAGGAGGTATAATCTTTATCATTACCACGGTGGAGAAAATATTTACGCTGTCTCGGCTTTCGTTTGCTGACAAAATACCTTCTAGTGGCATGGGGGAAAAAACCCAAACCAACCCCTAAACTATGCTACATTTTAATTGCAGCCTGGCTTTTGATCAGATGTGTATTTTAGAGGAGAGGAAAAAAAAAAAGGGAGAGAGAGAACTGTGGCTTTACGTGTGTTCTGCATTACTCTGTCAGCCCTAAACCACAGAGGCTCCTACGGGAAGATTTGTTATCGTGTTAAGCACGAGATAGGCAGGGGATGCCTTGCTGGCAGTCACACACAGTATGTTGCTTTTTTCTTTGTTTGGGTTGGTCCCCCCTTCCCTTTGGGGGCTGCGTGCTCTAGAGAAACAGTTTAAGACACAGTTAGATGGAAAAACAAACAAACAAGAAACCCAAAAAAACAAGAAAGGCAGAAAGAGGCAAGTGACCGCAGCGCAGAGCGCTGTTTCAACAGGCTGGAGGTTTGTAACGGCTCTCCTCTGACTTCAAACGCCTCCCCAGCCTGCAGCGAGCCCTCGCTGTACGACTTTGCAGCTTGATAAGCATCACCAGTTGGAGATGCCGCGGTACCCGGCATCCCCCTGCGGTACCCGGCCTCACCCCGCGGGCGTCTCCTTGTCCCCCGGAGCAGCTGGGCTCTCCAGCCTTGCACCAGGGACATCCACCCTCTCTCTACTCCTCTGCAATGTTGTGGTTTTCTCCCCGGGACTTCCTTCTCCTGCCCTCCGAAAGCTTTTCTTGCATTCCCCAGGGAGCTGAGTGCTCTGGGGTGATGGGGAGGGCAGTGGCCCAGCTCTGTCAGGGAAAAGATGTTCTGGAAATAACCAGAAGTATTTGTAGAGCACCCAGGTCTACTTGTTGCAGGTGATGGAGAAACAAAAGTGTTTTCACCCCTGGATTGCTGATTTATGGTGGCTCAGCTTGTGGGTGACTGATCTGAGCCCATCTGAAAAAAAAAAAAAGAGCCGAGATTTTGGAAAACGCTCCACACCTGTCTCCTGACAGGAGGCAGGTTCCAGACATATCGCAGGGGATGCTCACTAAGGAAGAGCCTGGCAAGCAGGGCTTATATATATATATATTTTTTTTTTTTTTTAAAGAAGTGTAGGCCATGTTCTCAAAGTGATGATATGTTTAAAAAAAAAAAAAAGAGAAGGTATTAATGCCCATTTATTCTGCTTTGAAAACTAAAAACCATGCGACAGAGGCCCTGTCTGGATTGTTCTTTTGGTTACAAAACCTCGTTCTTCCTGCGAGGGAATTCCGCAGTTTCAAGACTGACTGGTTCCTTAATTTGTGTCTTTAAAAAAAAAAAAAAAAAGAAACCAACCAAAAAAACAAACCAAAGATACATCACTTGTGCGTTACATTTTATTGATGTTACTGTAAAATACATATTTGCTGGCACTCCTAATTGGGGAAGCACAGATGGCAGTGGCTTCTGCCAGAGTAGTGCGCTCTTTAAAATATCTGGTAACATTACAACAAAGCGTAGTCGTTAAAACGCGCGTCTGCGTGTGCCGCAGGAGCTTCAGTCTCGGGAGCAAGGCACCCTCCTGTTCTAAGGAGGGGGGCGGCTTGATTTAACCCATTCCTGGGCTGGTACCCGGCACGGCAGGATAAATCCAGCACGGTGGGATAAGTCGGGCACGGTTCACCTGAACGCGGTGCTGCCAAAACCACCTGCTTCAGGGCAACTGGATCCTTTCCGTATGGAGGTGTTAGCGAGGGGGTTACGTGCCTGCAGGGTCTGGAGCTGGTGGAAGCCACGGATAAATGTATTTTGGTGCCGCGTTCCGTGCGCACGGTGTGTGCAGTGAAAGGGGAGCTGAGGAGCGGTGACCGCTTCCCAGAAAACGCTTACGGCGACTTGAGGACTTGGCCCTTAGAAGGAGAGCGCTGCTTTGAAAGAAAACAAGGTAGCGTTGCACGCAGGTCGTCCATCTTCTTCAAAAGACTGTTTTAACTCTCTTATCCAAATCAAGCTGTCATGAGCAGCAAGTGAGCAGCGGTTTCCAGAGCGCTCGCAATGTGTTGGCAGCGAGCAGCGAGCGGGCGCTGAGAGAGAAGAGGGAGCTCTCTCCGTGCTTTCCTGTCACAAGCAGTTTTCTGGTGAAGCCGCTGCCGTCGGGTGCCCTGTGCCCTTTGATACCCTCCTCTCCCCATCCCGGAAGGCTGCTGTGACCAGGGCATTTTGCCGCCGCCACCTCAGCCCCTCCGGTTTGGGGACCACTCTGCATACGCCAGTGCCTTTGTGCCGTCCCTCACGTTAGGACAGGGGATGCACTAACAGCTCGTCGGGAGCTGGAGTTTCATTGACTCCGTGTTTCCAGAGGCTCCCCTCCAGCCACGGGTTCACACGTGTACCTGGCGTTACTGGTTTTGCACTCTCTGGTGAGGCTGATCTCGTGCCTGGCTTCTTGCCTGCGGCATCCCTGTCCGCGTTGGCCAGGGTGTTTCGGGACGCCTTCCCAAGCCTTGGCAGAGCTGTGTGGGTCAGGGGGCTGGCCGAGCCCGCCCCCCAGCAGGGCTGCCAGCAGGCACCATGAGACACTCGGGGCCGGCAGTTTCTCTGGTTTTAATTAGAAGCCTTAACTAGCTGGCTTGTGGAGCCATGCGGTTACGAGGGGCTCCCCGTCGTGGTTTGCCGTGGAAATTAAGGTTGGCTGGGAAAAATCCAGGCCCTTGAGGCAAGAGGGAGTGAGCAGCGTGATGGCAAGGTACGGAGAGCACGTATCGCCTACCCACCCCTGCCTGCTCTGCTACCCGTTGCTGCAGTGGAAAAGGTTGCTATAGGATGCTGTACGATGGCTATAGGGTCACTTATATGCCTTCAACTGGCAAGATTGCCCTTTGTTCCCTTGGAACGGGATTGAACAAGCCATAGGGAATGCCACGGATGTGAATAAGTCTCATCGTCTAACCTGAAGTGTGACTTACTGAAGAGTTGGGGCTTTTTCCCCCCCTACTGTTTGTGTGTTGAAGTTAGTAGGTGTGCGAGGATTTGGGGGAGAGGGGGAAAACCAGGCACTGGCACCTTGCTGGAGCACAGGGGACTTTGGGGAAGGCTGCAGTAGCTGTTGAGCACACGTTTTGTGCGGAGCAGCTGTAGTCGCACACACACAGCGCTGGTCTTGTCTAAGGTATCGAGACAACTCCAACCAGAGCGGGAGTGGGGAGGAGGAGGGTGGGAGACAGGGGGGAGGTACCAGCTGCCTTATTAAGCCGGGTCCCAAACCCTTTGAAGTCAATAGAAAAATTATCCTCGACTTTGATACGCTTTGGATTGGGCCTTTTAAGGCATGTGAAAGACATTCCTGTTATTAAAACAGCAGCAGCAGAACACTGCCGGTTACATCTGCTTTTATTTTTTAATGGCAATGGTAGGTTTAGCCTTGGGCACTATCTGAGACTCATAAATAACCCATGTCAAGTGTAACACACCTACTGAAGAGCCACAGAAGACAGAGGACTTGGCTGTTTATCTCCCTGCATTTTTCAGTAACGAGCCACTTGTACGTTAGGAGGGGTAGATGTCCTCTAGCATTCATTAATAAAGCATCCTGAAACAGCCAGGCTTCTCCTTGATCATGCAGGGCTAATGCGATAAATATCTCCTTTCCACGCTCTCCTGACAGCTGAAAAGCAGGAATGCAGTCTAACTTACAATGTGAGTTGGGCAGGAATATTACAGGACTTGTACGCGTGTGTCACGTCTAGGTACGGCACCCGCTCGCTGCCAGGCTCGGGAAAGCAGAGCAGGGGGGCTTCTGAAGAACGTTCCCAGTACAGCGCTGGAGTCATCCCCCATGGTTACAGGGTACTGTGAAACTCCATGGGAAATGGGGGATCATGCTGAAACATTATTCTACGGGCGCCCCAGCACGCTCGGTCAGCGAGGTGCAGCTGATGAGGGTCAGATACCACCATCAAAATACCTTAGGGACCACCAGTTGCTCTCAGGAGTCAAAGCAGGCGGCAAGTATCTGAATCTGCTCATCACTGTTTTATCTAGGGTTTTGGTTTCTTTTTCCCAGTGGTTCATTCCAGCGGGGAGGCTTTACGTAAATCGATCGGACTGTTCACACTGGTAATGTATAGATACTGGCCATGCAGCCATTGACCCATGGCATCGGCATGTTCCACAGCAGCCGTGGAGGAGAGTTTGTTTAATTCAGGCAGTGCAGAATCACACTGGAAATTCAGCTTACGTCCTGACATGACTTGCAACACGCCGGTCCTTGGACACCCTACGCGTGTGTCAGCTTGCATTTGGGTTTTTTGCCTAACTAATGTGTTTAATTTACTTCCACCTCTTTCCAAGCACGTGGGTATCGTGTCCGAGCCCTCCCGCTTTCGGAGAGGAGAAGGGCTCATAGGTATATACTTTTTTCCCCCTGCTGTGTTGTTACTCGCCCTCTCTCTTCCCACCTCCAGCACCCGCTCATGACCAAGGAGGGCTATGTATGTTGTTCCTCAACAGCCCAGCAGCCCCGGGGCTGACGCTGCTGGGTGGTGTCGTCTCTCTCCCGTTTCATTCTGTCGCTTTAACAGGGAGGCAAAGCCAAGGCTTCCAGCGTAGGAAGTTTGAGGTGTTTGGTGGGGACCGGGTCTGCAACGAGCTGTGTTTGCAGCTAAACCAGCAGGATTACTGGGGACGTCTGGTCTGGAGCAGCCTGAAGCGCTGATCCAAAGGGGGTTTGTTTTTAAAGCTATTTAACCCCTTAAAAGAATGAAAAATGAGGTCAACCATGAAAGGGAATTTAATAAATGCAGCTCATGCATAAATATTTGCTTCTGCTCCCAAGTGGCTGATTCCTCTAGTGTCTCTCGGTAACGAGGAATACCCACGGGACACTCAAGTTCAAAAACGTTTCTGTTTCCAAAGCTTTTTAAGAACCTTGCAGCCACACAGTCTGTATTGCTCAGAGAGAGGAGAGGAGCAGGGAGAGGGGCCAGAAGGGACCTGCCTACACAGAAGCAGCTCTTCAGCAGCTCCCTGCCCTCTGGGTAGGGGTGTAGAGCAGACCCCCCCTCCCTCCAAAAAGTTGCTACCCGTTTCCTTCCCCTCCCTGCACCCTGACCAGGCAGCAGGCTGAGGTCTGTAGGGCTTTCCCCCACGCTCTTGTCAGGGCAGCAAAATTCACAGAGGAGCGCAGTGAAATAACATCTGCGGAGCCGGGAGTGTCTTTCCAAGCCGAAGGATGGAGCTCAGGCTACAGCTCTTTGCGTGCGTCTGAACTGGGCTGCAGGAGCCGAAACAGGATGGAGCAGGCAGGGCTTCGGGCAGGAGGCTGCTTTAGGGGAGTGTGAATTAATCCCCCACCTTAACCCCTGTTAAAATGATCACAGGCTGGAGGGTACTTTAAAAGAAGTTAAAAGGCAGGCACTCCACTGCCTTATCCCTATGGCTTTGGATTTTCAAAGGAATTCGAGTATCCAGAAAGATCTTTAACCCACAGAGGCCATGTGTTCTCGGCGGTCTCCTTTTCTTACACCCTCTCTTCATCTCTCTGATCCCTTTCTCCCCATTGCTGAGCCACATCTGTCTCTCCTGAAACCAAAGCCTCCATGAAAAAAAAAAAAAAAATACAGTTCGAGCATTCAACCTGTGTTTTCCTCACTGAGATTCGGATGTGCAAGCGACAGTCCTTTTCAGCAGCAACCTTAGAGAAAAAAGTGTTGATTGCTTTGGGGTTTGCTTTCGCTAACCACAAGTGCAAGTGGAAACAGCCTCATAGGATACGGTTGCGCTGAAAGCTGGCAGGTGTTACATAGCACACCCAGGGCTTCAGCATCCTCTGGCTCCGCAGCTTTGTGGTGGTTTCTGACTAATAGGCACCACCTTCATTTTTACCTTTGAGGAGCCTTGGCAGATGCTCACTGAGCCCCCTCTTTCCCCCGGGGAAAAGCCACACTGAGTTAAAACCTTAGTTAAACCCTTGTCCGCCCCACAAACTGCTGTATCAAACGGGGCTGCTCCAACAGCGTCTTAAAAGCAGCTTTCCACTCTCTTGCATGTGGGCAGAGACCCCGAATCCTAATGCCGTCTATATGAAACTGCCTCTTTCATGTCGAGCAGTTTCCATCCCAGACACTGAACTGAAATTTTATTCTGACGTACGAAGTGTACCTGAGGTTAGTTTCTTATAGGGCGGGAGATGGTTGATTCCAACAGCCAAGAAGCAACTGCAAAATAGCTGCTTCCACTTTCAGAAAACAGATCTTACTCAAAGACCACTTAAACATCTCCCTTCACCCCTCCAACCTCCTTTCCCACCTCCCCATCTCTTTCACGGGTAGGAACAAAAGGTTTTTTGCTGACTTGGTGTATTTGTGGCGCCAGATGCCCCGGTGGGACATCTGCACGTGTGCCAGTTTGGAGAGCCTCAACCGGGACCTGCTCTGGTTTTACGGTACGGGGCTGTTGGCTCTGGCACACACACGTGATCCTGCGTCTAGGCTTCACACGTTTATAGTCCTGTGGGTGCAAAAGGGCTTTTGTAGCACAAGACGTTGGTTATTGGGCCTTTCGGGATCAGGAGTCCGCCAATTTTCCGTTTTAACTTCTACAAAAAATGCGACAGCAGAAAGCCTCCTGATTTCGCCACAGCTCACAGCGGTTTTGCTTATACATGAAGCGGGTTTTAAATCGGAGCTTTTTCTAGCCGTCGAGCTTCCAGCTGAAAGGCTGACTATGGGACCTGTGTGCATGCTGAAAGCCCAAGCCGGAGCGGTAGCAAGGACCAGGACCACAAACTGGAGATGCGTTTTGAAAACCAGCTCTCCCCAGCCCTGGCGATGCGGAGCGCTGCTCGGCCAAACGCTGTCAAAGCAGCATCAAATCTCGGACAACTACGTGGGGTGGAGGCCACCTCATCTCCCCAGCACGCTGCGGAGGAGACGTGACCGAGGCTTTCCGAGCAGAGAGAATGCCAGCACACCGACCGTGGTGCCACGAGTAAGGGAGGGGCTGTGTGCTCCTTCTGCACAGATACCAAAAAGGCTCCTTAAACGCAGCTTTTCCCATCCAGGGCCTCGTCCTGCCCCGTATCTCTCATCTCCTCACCGTTCCCCCTGCACACCTGCCTCTCTCTTTTGTTGGTGGGCTTCCTTCCTCTGCCCGCGGAGCAGTGCTGGGGGCCAGGGGACACCACAACCGCTCGGCGTCTCCCTTTTCCCCTTTGCACCAGCCCCCGAGCCTCGGGGTGTCCCCGGCAGCGCTCTGGCCAGCCTTGATGGAGGGGCAACCGCTGTCAGAACAAGCAGCACCCTCCGTTCTTCTGACTGGGAGCAGGTGGGGAGAGAGGAGGTGCCCAGGTGAGAGCCTGCTCTCCACCAGCACATCTGGAGCCCACAGCTGGCCAGCAGGGCCGTAGCGTGCCCTGCCGTCGAACGGCGGTGGCTCTTCCATGCAGAGAGAACTTTTCGGGGGGAAGGATGAGAAATGAAGGAAACTCGAGAAATACGTGGAGGCCCAGAGAGGGTATTGAGAGGGTGGTGCCGCTGGAGCGGGGCAGCTGGGGAGGAAGCCGCCACCTCCTGTTTGCAGCCAGGCTGGTTGCCCCCAGCTCGGCGGTGACTGGTGGCTGGCCCAGCCCTCTGCTGTCAAAGGACCCTTTGGGACGAGTTTTTCACGCCACGTCCAATATGCTCCCCTGAGACCAGGGTTGGGCAGACCTTCTGCAGAGCTTGAGAACCAGTTCCCCTGCAGAAACCTTGCCCAAACCCCGACCGCGCCACTCCCTCTCCTCCCTGCCTGCCCCCGGTTGTGCCCCTTTGGTGCCGCCGCACCTGAAACGCGCCCCCTTGGGGGTGTCGGAGCCCAAACCCCACTTGGGGCTGGGCATCTCAGCGCCCCGCTCCATGGGCTCCCCTCAACGGCAGGGACGTGCGATACTTCTCGGAGGTGCTTGTACGCAGCACCCTGACTGCGTGGCCCGGGCGAATTCATCCTCTAAACAAAACCACTGGAAATGCCGTGCGAGGGGAAGAGGCGAGTATTTTGCAGGGGCTGTTAGCGCGGCATTTGTGTTGGTAATTTTTTTTTTTTTCCTTGTTTTATAAACCGCAAAACTGAGAACTGGATTCTATTAAAATGTTCCTTCTTGCACACCTGGTAAGAAAGAGGAAAAGAGATTATCTTTTCTTCGACCTGCAGAACGTAAAGGAATTAAAACATCTCTGCAGATCTTAAAATCGTTATTACTCTGGCATTCACTCAGAAGCCGAGGATGAGCGGAGTTTAATTTTAAAGCCCTTGTTCTGTGCCTTTGAAACAAACACTTTCTTCCTTCTGATAAATGATTAAAGTACCAGCAATTTATTTTTTAAAGGAAAAGATCACAGGAATTTCTGAGCTCCGCACCCTGACTTGGGTATCAATTTGTCCTTGCTGAGGTGACACTGCTGTGCTTTTAACCATCGTGTTCCTCCCACTCTCGTAACACAGGGAGCGAAGAGGTGTTGCCCTGCAATAATAAATGCAGCGACAAAGAAACCGTGGCTCTAGTAAAGTTTTCCCGATGAGCTTGATACACCGATTTCCAGCGGTGACATTGTGACATTGAATCCGGGAGCCGCGAATTTGGGTTTTCAGGTGGGCTTTTCTTGTGTGTGTGCTTTGGCTTTTAAAAAAGTTATTACAACCGATGTTATGGACAAACCTGAAGGTGTAAGATTTTATTCTTCCTCTGCCACCAGAGATAATGAAGTTTTATCAACTCCCTTTTATTACAGTAATCTAAAACTGTATCCTGTAATAGGGTCGTAAACATTTAATGAAACCGAATGCTGTATGAATAAAAAAAAAAAAAAGAGAGAGAGAAAGAGAGGCTTTAGGGTGGACAAGTGGAGAACAAAAGGGAATCCGAGCAGCTCAGGTGTCTCTGGTCCAAGGGCTCAGCCAACGATGCTCCCCCCGTCCTCATCTCTGTGCCGGCGTCCAGCCCGAGCACCTCGCGCTTCGTTGCCATCAGTAGGAGTTCTGCCCTGGGTTGAAACTCTACCACGCCCACAGCGAGGGGCTGAAACTCAGCCCTGATCTGTACGGTTTTATTTTTTTTCCTACCATTTAAACCCCTTCTGGTATGTTCTGAGGGGACTTTTAATGTAGTGTTTCATCGCCTACTTAAAAGGAAGGGGATGTTAATTACTCCGACACCATGAAAAGCATAAATACTGCCTAGCTGACATTCACCGGCGCGTTTCAAAGAGCAGCTGTATATTACTACAGCACGGCAGTTACGTTAACTCCGCGCCATGACAATAGGAAAAGCTGATAATAAACATCAAACTCGTCTGCCTTTTACCACAGAAAAAAACAAAAGTTCGAGTGTAGTGGAAAGTTTTGGGGGTTGTTCTGTCGATTACCCCTCGCCTTCTGCTCGAAAGCCTTTCTCCGGGGAAAGTTTTCAGGCTGGAGAAGGCAGCAAGCAGCCCACGCGCTGCCCAGTTCTGGTTTTGTGCCCCTGCTTCCCTCCTGCCCAGAGATTTTACCCAGGATGTGCTCAGAGGAGGGTGAAAAGTTGGGGCAGGACAGGGATGAGGGATTTGTAACGCCTGCACAGACGGACCTGGAGAGCACTAGGAGCTGGGTCAGGGGGAGGACGCGGAGCGTGTCTTGCTCTGTAGCGGGTGTTCGACGAGGTGATTCCCTGCAAACACACCTAACTGCGAAGGCAACCTCCGCGGGGCGATGTTGTATCGTCCGCTCTCGGTCCTTCACAAAAGCGCACCTCAATGTATCCGTGGTTAGTTTTGGGTAGCCAGCCTGCTGTAAATATAAACCACGTGCCCTGGCTGAGGAGTGGCCGCTACCAGCCAAAATTGGCTTATAGCACCCTAAAACAAACAGGCATGGGTCGGGGCAGGAGAGACCGTCTATCGCTTTGGGGTTCTTACTGGCAAAAACGTGTCCAGAAATGTTATAGACCCTTCAGCGTAAGGGCTGGTTGATGGGAACCACTCGTGCTCGGCCAAGCGAACCTCAGTTTGGGCCGGGGGTAAAATACATGGAGAAAAAATGATCCGCCGTGCCCTGGTATTTGTGGCTGTGGCCTTGGTTTCACTCGTTAAATGTGGTGGCAAGAAATACTTGGATGTTGGAAACTTGATCAGAATTAGGCAAATAGTGTTAGTTCTTAGTTATCCTCCCTGTGCTTGCCTTTCACAGAGCTTTTGCTGCAGACTTCTCCTTGTTTCTGTCCTCTCTCCAGCCTGTTGCCATGCCTGCAGCGATGGACTAAAAGCAAGAATAAAGATTAAAACTAGCTGGAAATTTTTTCATTTTTAGCAGAAAATTGTGATTTTAACTAAAAAAAAAAACAAAACAAAACCAAGGGAATAATTTTCATTTACTGAGCTGGGTTGTTTTTTTTTTTCTTGAGAAAACTGAAAATCCCAACTCCAGAAATATGTTTCCAAAAGTAGAAAACTTAAGTTTGGGGTGGACGTTTTTCTAATTTGACTGGCAGAAATGAAAATGGAGGAAAAAACCCAACTGTCTGGGGTTTTGATGGAAAATGTTCCACCAAATTGGACCTTTTTCTGTCTGTTGAGGTAACTTGTAACGGATAGGTACAATAAACTTGCATAGTTACTTTTTTTTTCCTATCTATCTCTCCCGTTCTGAACTCGCGGTCTTGACAAATCGGTAGTAATTTGTACTAAATTCTAGCTTTCCCCTATTTTTTTTTTTTTTATCTTACTATGCATGGTGCGGGTTGTGGTCCAAAAGGATTAACGCAATATTGAGAACAGTGTGATAGAAATTTTATTCTTCAACTACACACGTTGCCCTTTAGGTGCATCACAGGTGGCTTTCCCCCCACCCCTCCTCCTTTGTTTCAGTGAAAATGGGGAAGCTTTAAGAAGAACATGTGATCTGCAAGCGTGAGTGCATAAATTATCAGAGGCAGCTTTCGAAATATGCATTTGCAAGTGTTACAGGCAGACACGTTTCCCAGAGTAAACTGTAGCAGTTGTGAGATAAATGGCTCCCCAGAGGAAAGCAATAAACAGTACAGCCACACGCTTCCTACGTCTCGGCTGCGTATTTCCATTATTTATGAAAAGGTAGAAAGCAAGCTGCAACACCAGGAATCCCTTTGATCAGTGCATTTATTTTTCAGATCCCTTTAAAAATAATATTATAAACCCCAAAACAGAAGAGTCATTGAAAGACTGGAGATTGGCTGTGGATTTTAAATTTGCATGAAGGGCAAACCAAATTGGGATGAGTACACACTCTCCCTTGAAACCTCTCCCTGATAACCACGATACTGCAAAAAAAACCATGATTAGACCCCTGGAAACCAACTCTTTTTCTGCACCTTGTGTGGCCTTTTCTGTCCTTGCTTCCTGTGTGTGTGGATTATAACATCTTTGAGCCTTTTCCTTCTGTGATGGCCATGGAGACTCTTACAGAAAATATTAAGTACTGTTACTATGACTGTGTGCGCGCGGGGTGGTTTAGGTTGGAAGGGACGCCTCAGCAGCTCATCGAATTCAACCTCCCGATGAAAAAAAAAAGAGGGCTAACGTCAAACGAAGACATTGGCTTAAGTGCTGTCTTGGGTTGAGACCTAAACCTGAAAATTGAGAAGAAAAAGTCTGCATGTTTCATGCAGCTGAAAGGAAGGCTGAAAGGGCAGGGGAAAAAACCCAGCCACATCTGCAGTTTCTTAGTTATCAAAGCAAAAAAGAAGCAGTTGTCTCACAACGGAAACATAGCTGGTAAAATCATGGAAATACTGGTTGTGAGTCTATAAACAAGTTTGCATCGAAAAAGCGGTTGAAACTGGCTCTTGGGATTTTCTCCTCGACTTTATGTCACTTATAGAAAGTGTCTGGATTGCACGTCTAGACTGCACGTCTGGATCTCGGTAGAGATGTGGAGATACCTCAGTGAGGGTATGGGAAGTCAGCAGGGCTGACAGCCCTCGACTTTCTTCAGGGCTTCATTGTCTTGAAGTTTTTCTTGCTTTATACCGAACTCTCAGCCAACAACTACGCATATATAAACGTACAGTGATGTATGGGGTCTGCGATTAGTCTATACCCAGCAGCACAAACTTGCTGGGTACCGTTTCCTTCCGTGTATGATCCCAGTGAAATATATTCATAGATGACGTTGAAGGGTCTCCACGTTGTCTCTCTGTGGGGGGCTTCTCAGCATCCAGACTTTCAAAGGGGTCGGTGTCAGTTGGCAAAGGGGCTCCCGTGTGTGTTTCCTAAGTGTCCTCGGATCATTTGTTGCCATGTAGGAAAGACCGCCGTTTCCGTTGCTGCAGATATATCTCTCGGTGTCAGTAGGAGAAGGCAGGAACACGAGGAGTAAGACACTAACCTTACAGTTTATGGCACAGTGAAGAGGTCTCGATACGATGCAGAGGAGTGGATGTGAAGTCTAGTTTTAAAAAGCCAAACATGAATAAGATCAGGGGCGTGCAGCAACCCCATACGCTTAATACGGACTTGGGAAGTTGCGAAGCAAAGACACCCTGCTATATCTCGCACCCAAACAGGACTGGGCTTTCAGCACGATGACCTGATAGCATGGGAGAGCACAGGGACTTGGTGTTCAAACGCATCCACACAGTTGCATGACCGAAATGGGTTCTGTGCTCCTGCAAACAACCAGCCTCTTCTTCTGCCCCCACGCTGAGAGCTGGAGAAAATTACCTCTCTTTGCAGATCTTGTATAAGCAAACACTCAGGAGAGCGATGGAGTGGGTCCCTTTTCAGGAATTGCTTTGAAAAATGAAATTTGAAAGCTAAACAACACAAGGTTCCTCCATAGAAACAATTCTTTCCCCCAGGAGTCCCACTATATAAAGACAAATCTGGTCTGAATAAGGAAAAGAATATTCAAACAGAAGCCCGCAGAGAAAGCATATCATTTGTGTGGGCATGCATCGAGGTGGGGACTTACCCGTATTCTCACAACCCCAGGATGACCTAAGGCATAGCCTGAAAATCCCAGGACTCTTTATTGAACGTATTTTTTTTCCCTCCCTTTTTAACATAGAAAGGAATTCACTGACATATCATTCTGAGGTAATGGATTTTTGCATGCCCGAAATCACGGCTAAGCTTCAAGCAAAGAAAATCAGTAAGTGATACATAGCCATCCGCCGTGTATATGGCAGCTCAGTATTATTTTGATGGAGTTATCACTGCAGAAGGAAAGCAGGGAAGACGTATCTGCCGCTTCAGTCCAGTGTTGAGCGTGACCCCCTCTCTGCAGAGGGAGCTCAGAGAGCTCAGTCCCCTACGGTGAGGCCGCAGGGCGCCCCCTCCATCCCACCAGCAGCCTCCACCTCTGGGACATGGTGAAGTCTGGGCTCCGTATTCTCCAAGTGACCACCTCGTCCTCTGACCATGAGGCTGCACGTTGTAGTTTGGGAGAAACTGCAATTCAGGCAAGACTAGAAACCAAAGTGAGATGCCATAAAGAATATTTGTACCGTGAGGGACAGATTCCTGCTTGGCTTTTTCCACAGTAACTCTGCTGAAGCAGGCGGCCCTTCCCGGTATGTCTGTGTTGGGATGGGACTTTCCCTCCAGTTCCTTCCTCGCTGCTCACAAATGCCAGGGCAGACGGGGCATCTCTGCATGCTCGCAGATAACACGGTACAGCAGTGGGCTGTTTTGACTTGCTAATCCAGGCCTGTGACTTGTCCCTCGCTGACCCCTGTGAAAGGCTAATGCTTGAGAGCTAGGGCTGGACTAACAACCGGGCTAAGTCCAAGGAGTTGGACCCTGGACTTGGGAAGTCAAGGTGGGGTCTTCCTCCCTTGTAGAACTGAGGCTGGGTATGTGGCAATGCCTGGCCCTAATATCTTTGGCCGGTTCCCCCGATGGCACTGTCAGAGGTGTTTAGTGCTCAGGTCCCCTAAGGCGATGCAGCCTGCCATGAAGTCAGGCCATGGGCGAGAGGAATTTGTTAAGGGTGAAGTGGATACAAATAGCTTTTGGGAAAACCAGACCAACGCTGACTAGAGAGGCTGCTGTCACATGTTGCCTTCGACTTATTCACTACCTATTAAACATCATGAAATAATCTGGTAACTTTATCGAGCTCCTCTAAAGCAACGCAGGGGGACACTTTGCTTACCTGGAGAGGTTAGAAGCTGAAAGGAGGACTGTAAAATGAAGTCAGAGTATTAATTTCTTTTGGGGCCCTTAAAAAATAAATCTTTAAAATACTAGAGTAGCTTGCCTGTTCTTGAAGACCCTTGTGAGAGGATCTGACTGTGTGAGTGCTCAGAAGGGGAGAGCACTGTTTACCCCAGTTTCCTTTTTCCCGGGAGGCTGAGGCAGAGGCAGGGAGAGCGTGCGTGGATGAAGCTGCTCAGTGCTGAAAAACATCCTTCCCTGTTCAACGACGTAAGTTACTCTACACTGCCTGGAAGACGTGATAAGAAACAAGACGGCGCTTTAGAGATACCATGCTTTAAACTTTGAATAATGTGCTATGGAGATGTTTAAAATAGCTAACGTGCAAAGTGATCACGCAGGCATAAAAGGGCACGCTGGTTACATTAAACACAATAACGTACCCTTCAGCAAAGTGACACGTTCTGTGTAGAATATAATGTACTGCACCAAGTCGGCAGCATAGAAGAGAGTGGAGAAGAGTTTCAAAGACCAGACGGGAGCAAGAAATAATACCAGCGAGTAGCACATGATGATATATGACATGTGGAGGAAATAACAGAATTAGATTGAATCACAGGGAAGATTGAAGTTCTCCATGAGGAGATAAATATAATCTAACCCAAAGATATTTGGTAGGAAGGAGTTACTTACAAGGCAATCATGTTGGAAGTGCTTAAGTGGATAGCAAATCAGATACGAGCGTGCAATGCAATTGAAAAATAAACGTATAAATGCCAATGTAATTCTGGCCTGTGCTGTGGCAGGGCGGCAGAAAGGGACACTTCTTCACACAACACACAGGCAACAGTACTTGGTAGCAAACATTATCTTTGGGAGCCTTGATAATAAAGCTCCAGCGACCGGAGGTGACAGCGTGACGAGGAACGAGGATACCGCAGAGAAATGTGGGACGCAGAAGATACGGACCTCTGCGGGAGCAGAATTGAGTCAGTCTGGCCGAGTGGCAACCAGCACATGGATGGCTGCTTGCAAATAGCTGATGCAGGGAAGCGTGGTGGACCGTGGGCACAGCAAGCCCAGGATCGATCAAATGAAACGTCTTCTTGGATTCCAGGGAAAAAAACTGGTCAGTAAAACTGGTCCATCTTCCTGCAGAAAGAGACAGGAGCTCTGTCATTTGTCATGTAAAAGGAGTTTATACAACCGATTCCCTGAGATGCAAAAGGGAGCCTAAGTGTTATGTTGTGTGTCGTCCCACTTCATGGCAGGGGGGTTTTGGGGCTACCACTGACAAAGCTGAACTGTAAGGAAGAAGGTCTGAGATGAGCTAGAAGGTTGTTCCACCTCCCGTTTCTCCTGCTCTGCCCTAAAGCAAAGATTGCTCAATAGCTCAAAATGTTTCAAGTACTGGGGGTGGCCAGCGGGTGTCAGTTTTGCTCTACGAAGCAGCTGATGGATCGTCCCTTATCTAAAGCAAGAAACTACCTCTTAAAGGAGGCAGTGGGAAAAAACATTCCCACGGAGAAATACGAGGTCATCACTGCAGTTTGGCATTTTGGTTTTTTTCACAGCTCTGTCTACTTTAAAAGCAGTCACAGATAGCAATTCTTTAGAGAAGTCACTAGTTTTTCGGTATCTCTGATTTTAGGGCGATGAGAACTATGAGAGGGTTTTCAACAGAGCTCTTTTGTCTTAGCAAAGAAGAAGCCACTCTTGACAGCCAGGCAAACGCTTTCTTTCAAAGGGTCATATGTGGAAATGTGCGAAAGTCTTGCACGAGCCATCTAGGATAACCTCGCTGGAGAGTCCTGATTTTGTCGTCAGCCAATCAACTCGTTATAGTGTAGCAATCGCTTAAAGATCAAGCAAACACTAAAGACCTATAGCTACTTGGGATACAATTTCTGTGGAAAACATCTTCAGATTTTAAGGATGGTTTTCAGTAGCTATTTTTAACCAAACTTCAGAGCCGGATGTAAAGTCATACCCTTGTTGAATTAAAAACCATCCCAACAAAAACCAAAGCAGCAGCCAACCACTACGAAAAGCATTTGCCTTTCTAATACAAATGAGCAAGCTGGGACCTGGGACTTGTACAGGGCTTCACAATAACCTCCACGAGTGTTCCGCATGAGGACAGTTTTGTCATGAGAAGAATGCTCTTGAGCAGCGTGCGGACACAATAAACCAGCAAACGCAATTCAGAGAAGAATTTTTGAGACAAAGATGATGATAATACCTGCAAAGGTTTTTCTATTTCTGACCTCATTCATAATGCTGTAAAATTTGGATCTTTACTTTTTAGTTTTGTAGATTTTAGACGGGGTCTTTTCAGCTGAAGTCGGTAGGAGAATTTCAGTTGATATTCGTGGTATCAACTCAGGCACGTGCAGCGAAGAAAAGATACCTGATAAAATGGCATCTTCTTTAGCCATCGTTCCACCACCCAAAATCGTAATTAGAAGAATCCCTCATGACGCTAATAAAGACAGAGTAACGTTTGTTCTTCCAGATCTCAGAAAAAAAATGACAGTGTATTGGCAGTAGCCGGGAGTAAAAGATTGTCTGTTTAATATAGAGACCGAATGATGTCTTCATTGATTTAAATCCCCAAAGGAGAGCTAAAAAATAGAAACCCCTCCCTCTTAAGAGCAAACAAACCTACAGGAAAAAGGAGGCTTTTTCAATGAATGAAGAATGAAGAATGAAGTTATGTTTTCTCTGCTTGCACAGTTATGTGTGGGTAATGTCTGGAGGTAGAGAAATGTTATTCCTCTCCTGGAGTAAAATAAGAAAAATGAAGAAATCCTCTACCGCTAAACAAATCAGTCTCCTAAAAAAAAAAAAAAAGTCTGTGGAGCACTCCGTCAGCTCTGCTGCTGGGGCGAGACAGAGGAGTGCTCCGCAGTAAAACTTAACGTGCACCTGTAAAAGGCTGTGGTCAAACGTTGTTCCATGTGACACTGAGAGGAGTGTAAAAATATGCTAATGCTTTCTTTTTATGATCGAAATTGTTGCTCGTGGTTAATCAAAGTTAACCTGGCTCCACTTTCAAACTGATTACGTGGCCAGTTAATTTAAGGTGTCTGTATTTTCACAAACCAACCCCAGGACTCTTCTATGATGACACTTTGCTTAGGGGCACAAAAGAGGCAAACAAATGCCCTATTTTTTGGATGTCTCTCTCTTGCACACTCACAGCTGTGTCCAAGTCCCTGCCCCTCTCGCTGAGGGGTTCCTCATTCTCAGCACGGTCAACAGAGGAAAACTATGAGCCTCCTTTCCTAGGTGAAGAACAGAAGTATGAACAGGGATATTCACCCACTGTCAGTAACTAATTTACCAAGCTGATCTCTCCAGCCTCCCTGTGTAGCCACCAGAGAAAGAAATGCTCCTCTGGAGAGTGACTAGAAGCAGGAATGTAATTTTGGTCCTTGGAGTCGCAATCTGGACGCATCAGTCTTTTCCATGGACTCCAGAAGCAGCCAAGGAATAGGGGGCTGAACAAGGTGCCTGTAGCAGAATACCCCTTGTAAACGGAGGGGAAATGAATATCCTCCTCCAAAGCAAGGCTTTGAAAGGCAGTCATACACAACCCAGACTTAGGCCCAGTCCCCAGGCTGTCCTTCACCTCTGAGACGACAGAGTGTCGGCCTTTGGCTCAGCTGTGCCACTCCTGGAGGTGAAGGGCTGGCTGTTTCTGGTTTCTCAGACGATTTTACATTCTGACTTCATCGCTCCTGGGACTCTGAAGACATACCATTTCTGCAACGATCAAAAGACTGGCTTGGATGGCAGCTTTTCACCCTCAGCACTCACTGCAGATGTGGTACTTCACACTGAACTGCTCACTCTGAGCCCAGACATTGCGCTGAGCAGCTCACAGGGGACTAACTAATTCCTGCCCAGCTCCCCTGGGACAGCCGTGCCCGTACTCTGGTTCAGGTCACGTTGCAGAGCCCCACACGTGCAGGAGCTACTGCCAGCCTGAAAAATGTTTTACCTGTTTAGTCCCTGACCACCACAGCAACTAGTTTTTAGCCCAGCACCACTGCCCCTTCCTGGATCCCTTACAAGCACCAGCGTGATGCTGGAAAATCGGTGAAGGACGAGGGACAAGGACTATGGAGGGTAAAGTACCTGCCAGTAAATCAGCACTGCCTCGTTTGTACCGATGCATGCTGAGCAGGGGTTGTGCTGTTTCTGGAAATGTGGTGAGTGAGGAGTGAACTGAATAAACAGGACATCCGTCAGATGTTTTTAAGAAGGGCCCTGGGACCCTGAGGGAAATCATGCAACCACCCAGGCAGAATCAGGGAAAACAGCCTGTTTAACTTCTAGGGAGATCTCCAAGCTCCTGCAAGGTAAGGCGAGACGTGAGCTTAAAAACATGCCAGTTACTTCCCTCATGCACAGCATCGCTCTTCAGCGAAGGAGGAGGGAGATGCCAAACAGCTCCTGCTGAGCCAGAGCGTTCACAGTCAATCAATCAGACTAACTTTTTGATAAGGTCAGCTCTTCATTTCCTCGTTTGAAAACTCCCATCCATAGTAGTTCAGAGCTGGAGATGAGTTGGCAGCGTGAGGATGCTGAAGGCGGTAACAAACCCTACTGACCCTGATCAGCCTCCTCTGGGGCCTCCAGCCCTATTCCTGCCATGGGGCCAGGAGCCCATTTAAACGCAGCCTCATGCATTGCTCCTTGGGCTGTGTTTGGGGAGTGCTGGTCTCCTGCTTGGCCATAGTTGTGCCTCTGCCTAGCCACGGACCTTGCTGATCCTGACCTGCAGATTGACTTCTCAGCTTGACCTCTTCACTGCAGGCTTGCCTGGGGATCAGGGTTCTTGGTGAGACCTGGCCGTTATCTCTGGCCCGTTCTGTTCCTTTGCTGGGGGTTGGGGGATGGACCCTGGCTGGTGAGGTTCCTGCTATGCTGGCCTGGGGCATCCCTGTGGCTCTTGGCTCCCAGGGAGCCACTGACGCATGCTGTGCACTTACAGGTAAGTTGGATTCAAAGAGAAGGTGTCCTTATTCCTCAATTCTTTGTCATGCTTTAAAGAGCTCTAGTGGAAGCTTTTCAAGTTCAGAAGTGTATCCATAGGGTGGCCTTATCTAGCCTGTATCTCACACAGGATGGCAATTATGAATACAGCTGTAGTATGTCAGGTTGAGCCCAGAAGTTAAGTGTCAGAAGCCTTACGAGACCTGCTCCCATGATGTTTGCAGCCTGTTTGGTAGAAGCCTTCTGTATTGCAGAAGCCCCTTCAAACCCAAATGGTAACTTCTGGCCTTTTGAGATTCTACCTTCTTCTTAATCCTCTCACAGAGGAATAGAAGAACTCTATCCCCACCAAATCTTCAGATGTTGCAGAGCCGTGTGCCCGGCTGTTTGTCACTGAATCTTTCCTGGTACTCTGCAATACTCAGCATAATTGACACCTTTAATCTCAGCTCAAGTAATAAGTGTCTATCTGCCTAAATGCCTCCAGCAGCTCCAGTAATTTCAAAAGACTGAGCACACTTTTGTATCAGCTGTTTCCTAAACCCCACAGTTCTGTGTGGTTCACTGTTCCGTATTGGACATATGTAACTCTGTTGGTACTGTGACTTCCAGCCCTAAGCAAAGCAAGAGTTAATTCCTATTTTTGTTGAAGTACTAAGTGGGAAGCTGGGTCATGCGTAAATCCTCATTGTGCTAGGTGCTGTACCAGCAAAGAATAAAAATGATCCCAGGCTCAAGGCTTCTCTGTTAGTAGCTTGTGTCATAATTAAATTTTGTTAGGACACTTTAGAATTGCCCTTCCTCGTAAATGATATATCCATATACATTTATATCTCATAATAAAAGAGAAAACCTGTACACTTTTATTATTGATCATAAAACAGAAAATCTAATACTATTTTCCATGTAACTTGGACATAGCAATTGGAATACACGGGGGTGAGGGAAAGGATCTTTGTTTCTTGTGTACTTTTGGGTGACGTACACCTAGAGCTGTCCACTTCATAGAAGAAGGAAGACGTATTTGTTGTGAGAATGGTCTCTCCCAGAGCGAACCCAGTTCAGGTGGAGAGCACAGAGCAGGAGCTGGTGCCCTTCTAAGACTCAAATACTGTGTCTTCATGAATAAGGCTCTAACAGTTAAGATAAGAGAAGAAAATACAGCAATCACGTGGTATATTAGCAGAATGTTCTACAAAGTCCCCCACAAAGCATCCGCTGCTCTTGAAAAGCCCAACCAGCCCAAGTGAGAAACTATTCACAAATTTAGTATTCAGATTACATACTCTGCCTTTTCAACTGCTCTCTGTACAATGAATGCCTGTACAACTACAGCAACAGACACAGATCTACAGTTTCTGTGGCCTTTGAGCTATTATGAGTATTGTGCCTCTCCATAAATTACATCGGCGTGTCCTGAAAATACCAACTGTTTTAACAGGAATGAATCTATAGGCTTTTATCTTGGTGAAATACAAGGGGTACAGTATGTTTTTGTGCCTTTTAAAATTAATAGGGTATGCTCTGAAGATATTTAAGGATGTTCATTATTTTCTTTATAGGTCTCTTTATTGATGCAGATAAGCATAAAACAGTGCTTTATTGTGGTAAAGAGGAGGAGATGCAATAATGAATAGATCAGTGCTTATATGGTTTTTAGGTTGCCCGACACACGGTTAAGTAACGAAAGGTCTACGTTTGTCCTCTTCAAAGTAGAGTGGGATTTGATCCAGTTTGTCTTCAAAGTGCCCCTTCTGTGGGTAGAGAAGAGAGGGCTCAGCCTGGAGGCAGGAAAGCTGACGCAGGGGTCTGCTGCTCTGTGGTGGTTATAGCTGCCCCAGGCAACAGTGCGTTAGGTATGTCTTTTTAAATTTGTTACACCTAAGTAAAGCGGGAGCTTTTCCTGGGATGAGCTAGTGTTTAGGTGAACACCTCATACAAGCTTTCTGAGAGTGAGCACCTAGAATACCTTGACCTTACAGAGGCATATAAAAAAGGATTAGGTAATTTAAACCAGAATTTACATAAAAAGCACTATGGTCATTTGGAATAATAGTGCTCACACACGTGCATATGCGCACATATGTAGGGACTAAATGTTTAAACGTTTCACTGAAAACTGGCTGAGCCCATCACTGATGTATCAAAGCACGTTACTGACAGGAATTAAATTCTCTTCTCAGGGTCCCTGTGAGATGGAGGAGCTCGATTATCTCCAGCACACAGGAGAACTGAGGCCCGTGGAGACGGAGCGAACGCCTGGCGGGACATGGCTGGTCTGAAGAGTAGGTGGCTGTCTGCACAGGCTGCGGTTGCCAGGGCGGCTGGCCTGGTGTGGCTGGACAGTCCCGGGGCGGGCAGGGCCGTGTGAAGGCTGCTTAGGTCTCGTCAAAGGAAATGGAAGGGAAAGGGGCTGCCCACCAGGCTCACAGGAGCTCCAGCGATGGCTCTTTCAGAGGCGTGCTGAAGTGACCTCTGTAACGTGGCAGAAGTCCATGGCAAAGCTGAGAATCACTCTCGAGGCACTGGTCAGCAGAAGAAAAACTCTTACTGCGTTATTCACTGTGCTTTAGAAAGGGAGAACTGAAATGCAGAGAAATGACAACTTGGCTGAAGTTACATGGAGGACCTCTGACCATGGTTCCGTGTGAACCCTGGTCTCCTGATCCCCAAATCATCACTTGGTCCTCAAGACCATCACAGCTGTTCTGCCCAGTCGCATTCGGGGGCAGGTGTGTGGTGGATGTAAATCACTGTGGAGCTCTTGCTGCAGCCTCTGAGCTGAGTTTTGCCTTGAAAGCAGTGATTCACCCCCGTGTTGCTGTAGTGAAGATGTGCTTGTCTCTGCTGTCCTCGGGGTTAATGAGCTGATTTTTAAAGGCAAACCCTTCCACTTTATTCCCTGTCCCTTACTTTTCCTTTGGTCGCTCCTCCTTGTTTTCGCAGCTTCATTTGGTTTTGAAAGCTTATGGAGCCGCAGGATTACAAAAATCAAAAATAATTACTGTAGAAGATGGGTCTGCCTTTTCCCATCAGCTTCCATGGCTCAAGCAGGTTCCAGCAGCTTTGGGAGAAAAGCTGCTAGCTATTAAATTATTACCTGTAAGGAAAGCCAGCTGGAAGCTTTCAGTTTTCAAGATTTTGATGAAAAGCACCATAAAAATCTTGACAACAAGACTTGTAGCATTTCAATGTCATGTTTTGCATTTGTCCCTCCTTTTCAGTGGTCTGTAAAAGTGATCAAAGGCTTCAAAAGGCTGCCGAGACCTGCATCTCAGGAATCTTGACCCCCAAAAAATGAAGGGGAGGGAGGAAAAAAAAAAAAAAAGGCAAACCCCAAAGCGTCTGCTGGTGTGCTCTTGAGTGAGGTCATTTGGACAGCTTTTGGGAAGTCATTTTCCATCTGAAGGAGGATGGCCGCAAGGAGAGTTATTCCGGCATAAACTGCTATGGTATAATTACACAGCTATGGCCATGCCAGTCTATTTTCTGACGTAGGCAAGCCAAGCCTAGTTGTTGAGACGTAGGTGTGGGAAACAAGAAGTCTGCTTTCTAGGCTCAGCTCTGAGTGTTCTTTGTGGCCTTGGGCCAGTCCCCTAACCTTTCTGCCTCCTTCCTATGCAAAATGAAAAGGGTTAAATTAACCCACTTCACAGATGTGGTGTAATGACTAATTGGCTAAAATCCGTAGTGCTGGGGAGAGAGCTGTCTGTTAACTTCGGTGCCTTTGGCTGCCTGAATAATTGAATGTGTTTTTAAAAGTGGAGTTTGTCTCCCTCTCAGGACGGGGTAGCTCTGCCTCTACAAAGCAGGATGTCATTTGATGTGAAGTGGCTCAGCTAATAAAACCTGGGTGTTACTTTACCGCCTCTAACAGCAGCATTGTGCTCAGGTGTAGCTGGAGCAAGAGCTAAGGCTGTAGTTAAGACCTCGGTTGAAGGCAAAACTTAGGGGTAGCTGGAGGCTTTGCAGGCTCTCGGTGCACAAAGGATGGGGCTAAGCAGTGATGGAGGCGCTCTCGCCAGTGCACGTCTGAAACTCACTGGCAAAATGTCGGTACCAGGGAACATAAAGCCTAACTCCCTGATAGCTCTGTCAGCTGCTTTGTTGGTTGGAAAGGCTCAAGAGTGTATGGGCAGCCTGAACTGATGCTTTCTAGTGTTGGTGTGCAAATTTAAAGACAGTAATATCCGTGTATGTAATGCATGACATACACGAACACCGCTTCCTCGTGGACTGTTAACTCTGGTGCCTAATAATGGCATTACCGTGGTTGCCAGCAGACCAGCTTTGGCACAGAGATGCTTGAAGACAAGAGGACGAAGCTGCTGCACTTGCCCCGAGAGCGGTCGGTGCCCGGGGCAGCTCCCGTGAGCAGCACAGCGGGCAGAGCGCAGCTGTGCCAGCCGGCTGGGGCGTCTGCGCCGGGCCCCCGGTGCGGCTGTGGCACTCGGGCTGCTACTTCGCTCTGGCCTGCGAGGCAGAGCAAGGGCTTCCCTCCGGAGAACAAGGCTGGATCTTTCCCCTTTCGCCACACACCAAGCTCTCGGGAGAGGGGGGGGAAACCAGCGTGGAACGGGCTTGGGTTGAGCCGGCCTTTCTGAGCGTGACACCTACACCGCGACATCACCTCGCACGTCCTGCGGCCGTCCAGCCGGACAAGCACGGCGGCAGCCCCAGCCCTTCCCGCCGCGGCGGTCACCAGCGCCGAGCCAGCCCGGGGCGGGACAGGACGGGCCAGCGCCGCGGCGAGGGGCGGTGGGCGCTGCGCGCCCGCGGCCGCCGCTTAAAAATAGAACTGCTGAATCATGACTCCGCCGGCAACTTCGCCGGCCCGGCGGCGGCGGCGGCCCAGCGGTTGCCGCTCCTGAGGGGAAGAGAAGGAGGAGGAGGAGCGAGAGGGAGACGGGGTAGCCCGGTGCCCGGGAACGGGGGAACAGGACACGGCGACGCGGCGCTGCCCTGCGGGGGCGGCGCGCGAGCGCGCGCGTGTGTCCGTCCGCGTGAGGCGCGGAGCGCACACGGCGGCGGCGGCGGCACTTGTCCTCTAATCGATTGCCGAGCGTGCTGAGCGGCCCTGCCGGCGCGGGCACCCGCCCCCCGCGCCCCCCCGCTGCCTCCCATTCACCCCCCCCCCCACCTCCCCGCCCTCCACTCCCCAACGACGCGCGCTCGCCGCGCCGGCCCTTGGGTGAGGCGCCGCGGGGCGGCTGGGGCGGCGCGCTCCCGCCCGCCGCGGTGCGCGCGCGGCGGCTGTGCGGGACCGCGCGCGCGCGCGCGCGTGTGTGTGTGAGCCTGCGTCCGTGTGTGTGCGTGTGTGTCCGTGTGTGTGTGAGTGCGGGCGGGCGGGCGGCCGCCGCCGCTGCCGCCGCCGGATCGGTTTCTCGGGGTTTGACCAGCTGTCCCAGGCTAACCCTGCTCTCTGAAGATGGAGGAAGTAAAAACAGGATTACCCTTAGCTACAGCTCCACTGCCTTAGTTTCCATAGCCAACTGCCGTGCACAAACACACCTCCACTAGGCACAGAGCGCCGACACTAATAAAAACACAAACAAAAGGGGGATGGAAGTGATTCACTGCCTGCGCGGCTGAGGTAAATCTGCGCCTGGCTTCTTTTTATTTCTTTCTTCTTCTTCTTCTTCTTCCCTCTCCCCCCCCCCCCCTCCTCCCTCACCCCGGTCTTTCTTATCCTGGTGGGGAGGACAGCTCCGTCCGGCGAGCGAGGCGGCTGCGGGGACGGCGGGGCTCCGTGTGTGTCTGTGTGTGTGTGTGTGTGTGCTCGGGGGTCCCCCAGCAAAGTGCGGTCGTGCCGCATCTCCCGCGCGGCGGTGGGCTCCGGTGACTTGTTGCTGGTAGCCCAAAAAGAAACCCCAAAAAAGGGCAAAACCCTCGCCGGAGCGGGGCGGCGGGGGGGTGCGTGTGCCGGGGGCGGCGGGGCTCCCCCGGTCCGTTAGCCGGCGCCGGCCCCAACTGCCATTTCCCTCAGCGCCCGCCGCCACCTGCGGGGCCCCGGGGGGCCGCGGCCTGGCGCGGCGGCGGCGGGAGCGGGGTGCGGGAGGGACGGGGGGCAGACGGAATAAAACGAAACACGAGGCAGGACTTCCACGACTTTGACAGGTTGTGGTAGGGGCGGGGAGGGGCAGGGATGAGGCGCGGAGCCCGGAGTCGCCCAGGGCCGCCCAGGGCCGGAGCAGCACTCCGGGGAAGTTGGCCTAGGTTTCCTGCGCGGGGTGTGAGTGCGTGTGCCGGCCCCCTCCCTCACCCCCTCCCGCCCCAAAGCCCCGCAACCCATCCCGCCCCACATCCCCTCCTCTCCCCCCGTTTTCGTGCCGATTCGTAACGAACCGGTGGATCAAGTTTTGCTCTCTCTCCTCTTTCTCCCTCCCCGCCGGTTAATCGCATTGCTGTAGCACCGGCTGACCTCCCTCCCTCTCTCCCTCCCTCCCTCTCTCTCTCCCTCTCTCTCTTTTTTTTTTTTTTTTCGTTCTTCATCCTCCTTCAAAGTATGTGCCATTCCTGAGCGAGTTTCCCTGTCGGCTCATCCCCGGGGCTGCCCCGGCTCCGTATGCCCCACCTGTAAGTGCCGGGGGCGGGTTTCTCTCCCCTCTCCCTCTCCCTCTCCTCCCCCCTTTCTCTCTCTGTCTCCGTCTCTCTCCCCCTTTCTTTTAAAAATTATTTTTTAAACTTTCCCCATCTTGCTGTGTCTTCAGTCCGAGCAAAACTCTCTCCATTCGTTGTGGAGAGGGAGGCTTAGCAGCTGGGGTTTGCCATCACCAGCCTAAAAATGGTGACCAAACTTTTCTCTTCTCCCCCTCTTCTTCCTCCTCGTCCCACCCCCACCCCCCCCCCGCCCCCGAAGAAATAAAAAAATAAAAATCAAACCGTGCTTTAATTTCGGTTGTGGATGTTTCTGTGTTTCTTTTTGTCTTCCTTTCTCTTCCTCCTCCCTTCCTCCCCTTTCTTTCCTTCCACTTCATTGGCTGGGGTGATCTTTCCCTGTTGCTTCTGATGTTTCTTTCTTTTTCTCAGTGTGTGCCTGCCTACCTGGACTAGGGGGAAGATAAGGTAATTTTGAAGGGCTTGAGGAAGCGGCGTACCTGTTTTGAAAACTTTTTTTCTTTTTTGAGATTTCTTTTTAAGAGTCATGTGAAAATCAGTAATTGAAGGGAGTTTGGTAGCAGCTGGACAGGTTGAAATTTAAGTGTTATGTGCTGAATGCCTTGGGAATTTGATCTGCTTTATACCAAAGAAGAGCACAGAGAAAAGTATTTATTTATTGGGAGAAAGGCGGGGGGCGGGTGGGGGGGCAAGGAAAGTGGGTTAAGGGAGGGGGAGGGAAGTGGTTTTGGAGACAAGAAGTGAAGCTGCCTGTTTTCCAGTAAGTAATGGAGAAATTCCAGGAGCCAGGGCTAAATATACTTGGCGATCAATACAGAAATGGCTCATTGTGAATAATTTAGCTGCCTGGTGCAGTGAGAGTTTTGAAACTAAAGGCAAAAAGGAGGCCGTGGAGGGAGAGAGGAAATAAAATTCTCCTCTGGTCATGTCAGATTCTTAACTTTTCCACTTAAAAGAACATAGTTATGATTATTGATCGATCTCTTTCTCTTTTTCCCCCCACCCTCAATATATATCAAATGATAGCTAGGGGGTGTCATTCTATACAGTTACTTAGGTTTCTGGAAAGGAATAGCTTGTTCTGTGTCAGCAAAATGCTTCCAGAAACTTTAAGATTGCTTTGTGCCACAAAACGCATGGTCTGGGAGTATTAAGTGTGACATTCAGCCCCATGCTGTGGCAAATAAAGAGAGGTAGCGTGAACAGGTGCGTGTACAGGTGTGTGCGTGCGTACGGCGGTGTGAGACAAAGAGTTGTAATAACTCTCTCAAAGGGGAACGGACACAGGAGGGCTTTATTTTATTCAGATCAGGATGGAGTCTCTTGGAGTGCGTGTGAAAAGAGCAATTATTAATAGTATCCATCTCCTCAAAGTCTGTTCTAGCTGTGAGAGCAGATAGTTGATAAAGTGTTACCATCCCAGCTTGAACAAAACAAGTGGGAAGTCAGGGGAAAAAGTCTCAGATCAGGTAAAAATGCGCGTGGGGAACAGGGACAAGTATGGTCCCACCAAGATGATCCCTGTGCCGCCTGCTCAGGAGGCAGCTGAATTTCTCTATTCACATAATCTGCAGGAAGAGCCCAGTGATTTGCAAATGAGCACATGCAGTACACCTGTGTGCTTCTCTAGGCAATGGTTGCAACAGCAGTAAAATGGGCAACTACTTCGGGCTTTAAGGAAGTTTAATCATTTAGTGGTTGGTACTGACAGGCATCTTTGAGGGTGTACTTTTCTGCCTTGCAGCACTGCACTTTGACTATGGAAGCAGGGGCTGCTGATGGATATATAACATGTAAGTAGTCATTTTATTATTCTGAATTACTTTTCTTTTCCCACTATCGTTTCTATAATACAGACACCTGGAACTTTAGCTTCCTTGTGTGTGGTCTTTGCTTTGAGATGACACTGAATTAATAGCATTTAATCATGAACTTTGTGTACGGCTTAAAAATGTGTGGGGATGGGTGCACGGGTGAGTACCTCTAGGTTTAAATATTTGCTGAAGATGAATGAACTTTGAGAGAGAGTTCATCTTCAGAAATTTAAATGGCAGCTAAAAACTTTTTATGCCTTTTTACTATGCATTTCTCCTGTCTTCTGTGTCGGGGTTTGTGGAGGTGCTTTGTTTAACTGTCAGTTAGCCCAGAGCTTTGGGGGGAAGGTCTGTACGGTGAAGCACTGTTTCAGTCTTCTGCCCAGCCCACGTTCTTGGTGTCTGCAGATGGAAAAGTAATCCTAGCTTCCCTTGAGACAAAACAGCTGGAGCAAGGTTTGTCACAAGAGTGTGCGCAGAAGACTGGTGACAGTAGGTTTAGGGGGGCTTTTAAAATTAGTCAGTCAAATGTTTACTTGAGAGTTCAGGTTTTACTGGCTGTGGATGACCTCGCTGGTAAAAGAGGGAAGGGCGAATCAGACGTACTTTTTAATCGTTGTGTTGCCCCGCTGAAGGAGGAGATGGAAACTTACGGAGGACTTATTTTGTGAAAGCAGGTGACAATGAGCTTTCGCCCGAAAGGGAGCACTCCGGCATGGCCATTGACCTCACCTCCAGCACACCCAATGGGCAGCATACCTCCCCCAGTCACATGGCAAGCAGTAAGTCTCTTCTTAAACCTGTTTCTCTCTAGCAGCGGGTTTGGGTTAGTCTGGTCCTCCGGGTCCTTGGCTTCCTTACTGAGTCTTAACCACTGCTGTAGGCATTGATAATAAAAGAAGAGAAGGACAAGGTTGCCTTTTTTTTTTTCCCCCCTTTTGTGTTCATGCTGGTGTCTCATCTAAACATGAACGGGATTACTAGTCTGAACTATCCCAAGGTGGCATTTGAGAGCTGGTCCTTACCTGTTCCAGGTAGGAAAACACTAGGCTTGACATGTGCTGGTTTTGTTTCATCAGGGTTTGAAATCCAAATGGAAATTGTTGTTATTATTGAAGTAGCTTTATTTGAAAACAAACATGTTTTATTTACAAAAAGGCTTTACTGTGGCAAAAGCGTGAAGTTAAAATATGTGGGATTGGTGGCAGGTTGTATTTTACTATTCCTTATAGAAACTTCAGCATCCTATTCATTACCTCAGCTTTGCCTTGGCAAGTCCCAAAGTGGCTGGGATAATTTTAAGTTTATAGCAGTTGGTAGCTGACTCTCTAACAAACTGAAAGGATTTTGTTTTAGAATGTCAAGGGAGAAATTGAGAAAATGTAGAGACATTTGGGAGTCTACCCAGAGTGTCAAGTGCTCATAATATTTTTGTAATTATTTGCATGCTATATTTTGGAGGTGGATAAATGTAGTTTACACGCATTTCATAAAACCGACATCCTTTTTTTTTTTTTTTTTTTTTCTGTGTGAGTGCCATAGTTTGTTTTACTGCTGCTTACAATGATACATCAAGACACTTTCCTTGAAGTAACTTTGTACTTGTGTTCAAAAATAAGGTAACATGCTTTGCTCCCAATGTACTTTCAGGGGGCACTTCTCTATGACACTGATTTTCTTTCGAGTATGTTTACTATAGATATGCATTTATCTTTTTAAGCTGAGTGTTTGGATAATAACCCACTGAACACTGTGAAGGAAAGAGAGAGCTTTTAGGGTTGCTTGCTTTAAACTACACAGTGTGTTGCCTTCAGATTCTTTTTTACTGGGAGAAAGATGTTACTTTCCTTTAAGAATTCTTCTTTCCTCCTGCAAATTACGAGTAAAATGCCGTTTTTATGAGCCTCTAAAACTGAGGGTTATTATGAAGATCTCCCAATTATATACATGTTGCTAGAGAGTATGATTGCTAATACTCAGGACTGAACTTTATATGACAACTGATCATAATTCAGTATCTTTAGACAATTCCAATCCTGCTGCACTGGGATTCTGATATATTTTATTATGTTGTAAAAGTTTTACTACTCACTTTCTTCATTTTCTTTGTTTCCTTTTTATTAATGGGAAGCCTTCATTCGAAAGGAAAAAACCTCCCTGTTTTAAATCTTCTTTATAATCTAGACTAAAAACCAGAGTCAAATTAGGGAATTAAAAAGATCTAGGAGGAAGTCATGCAAAAATGCTTCAACACATTCAATATTTTCCTGTTCATTGTGTTAATATTTTCAATGTTTTTTATGCTTCGTTAGTTCTTGTGACACGTGTGTATCTGCAGCTTTGGTGAATATCTTATTTTCTTAAATGTGTTTTGTGGTATCTCACAGGTGTCTCAGCCGCTTTCCTCACTGCTGCTCCGTGTTAAGCTTGTGCTGCTGTTGAAAAATTAAGGGCTCTGCCTGGGGTTCTTAAGCCAAGCAAAACTCAAGCTTCATAAAAGTTGTTGTAATTTATTTACTCTTTGCAGGCACAAGAATGTTTTGCAGGGAGGTGATTTGTCCTGTCTTAAACATGGAAGGTATTGATCAGAGGTTGTCGGCTTTTGTGGCAGCTGTTATATCGGTTTGTTTAAGGTTTTTGGCCGAGTCTTGAATCTGGCATGGGTAGACTAAATTGCAAGGCTGTGCTTTAGAGCTTTCCACCTGTTCTGTGGGGTACAGGAAATCCTTTTACAGGTTCAGTAACCCAGGGGCCTGGGACCTCTTTTTTTTTTTTTTTTTTTTGTATTTGTTGTTAGGAAAGGTGGAGATGGGAGAGTAAGGAGAAGTGGCTGTTCTAAATTCTTTGTATGAAATTGGTAGCTCCTGTTTGATCTATCATCCTTCGCTGTAAGTGGAGAAAGTGGCTGCGTTGTATTTCGGTGCGGTTTAATTTCTGGTGGAGTCACTGGAGACTGATCTACTCTTGGCCTGCTGTTACAAGGAAGCCCAGGGCATGTCGTTCAGGCTGAGTAGGGTTTGCTAAGGGAGGAGCTGGTGTGTGAGGTGGTACGTGGATCGGACCCCAAACGTCCCAAACTCCTGGTTTTGTTGCCAGTCATCCCCAGAAGGTGGATGGCCCTATTTAGCTGTACGCTCAGGAGGTGCACCTGCAGGGCAGAGATCTAAGTTCTGACCTTTGTTCTTGCGTTCCATTGAATCGTTTTGAACCATAGCTCTTAATTTAGCCATAATTTGTGTCTGGCTCAAACAGAGACAAACCATAAGAAGCAAATTTCTTGGATCTGTACCCAAACGACTGAAGAGCGCTCTCCCAGCAACAGTAAAATTATGTGCTAGGTAAAGAGTTTTCTATGTTCATTAGCCCCTGGCAATCCTTGTTAGCAGGAGTTCTGGCTGGGCTACTGATGTTTTTAGGTTCTGTTCCAAAAGGTTTCGGGTTAAATATTTTGGCTTGCGTTGGAGAGTTGTCTGCTGCATCCTTCAACCTATTATCATTTTCAAGTATCTAGATGGTATGCATAGGTTATGGATGGGGCTGACACTCAATTTTCCTTGTGAATGAGGCGATCCTGAAAGATAAATCACAGTAAATCGCCTGTCATAGCTAACTAATGATCTTACATATCCCTTACGGTATGTATCTGCCTTTAGCAGAATACTGTATGCATGTTGGCAGATGCTCTGTTCTAAAATACTTTATTGTAGTTTTATGTAAGCAAAGATTTAAAATATGTGTAAATAGTCAAACTGAATAGGTTGATAGATTATCTCACTTTCCTCTACAGCAAAAGACAAATTAGTCCTATACCTGCTGAGTACAGATGATACATTTACATAGCCCCAAATCTGGAAGTCTGGATTTTCTTCTGATCTTCCGTAGGAAAATCCTTCCAAAGCCTGACACCCAGACGTGGGTGTCAAACCCCTGCTCATTTAACTTCATGTCGATTTTAGAGAGGTCCGTGCATGGCCCTGAGCCCTGATGTAGATCCCACCGAGTTCAAGGGAGTCTGTCTTGTTGCCTTCGGTGAATGTTGAACTGGGCTGTAAGTGATCAGGAACGTCCAGATAGGAACTGGCATGCTGATTAAACACTGATGGGGAATCCTTAGAGGCTTTAAAAAGAAAGAATTCCCACTCACTTCGTCATAATACTGCACTCAGTTCTTACTCTATTTATTAGAGATTTTTTCTTTTTTTTTTTTTTTCCTGTAGGTTAAGATGGACTTAGAAGAATGTCCCATTTAGAAACTGCAGGGGCACAGCTGTTCGATTAGGTGACTCGATAACCGCTTTGTATAGGACGAAGGCTACTTCTCTAAGACCACTTGCCTGGTATCATAAGGAAAATTAGTAACAGCAGCTATTAGTATGTGACAGTCAGTGACAGAAGAAATTTCCTCTTAAATTAGAGACTTTACAGTGGGTGTCCCAGGTAACTTTCTTATCTTTGCTTTCATAGACAGAATGAAACAGTCAGAACAATCATAAATATCAAACCCCACATCTGATGCTTGAAACTGATTAAAATTGTGGTATGCTTTCAGGACGTGTTTATAGTAACTTAAAGTGTTGCTAAGTTATGAGAAGTAATTTATTATGAAAATAAGCATTGTCAACTGACTCTGCTGAAAATAATGAGGTGATTGCGTTTTCTCCACGACGGGGAACGATCTTGCTGTCTGACAAGATAACACTGCTGTCCCAAGAGCTAAGTGTGAGTGATTTCAGCAGCAGTTTTTGAAGAGAACTTGGGCAAGGTTTTATTATAATGTAGCCAGTGCTGTAATGCCAGTCATCAGGATAGGCTGGGGTGGACTATCAGTTACGCTCTTTTCTTTTTCGTAGCTTCAAAGCCCCAAATCTTCCTTGATTACTTTCATTTTCCCACACTAAGTTGTGCTACAAGCCCTGTTTTGTCAAAACTGGGTCGCCCTGAGCAGAAAGTTTCATATACCACAGCTGTATTAGCACCACATCTGTATGGATGAAGAAACCTGCCTTTTGGAATGAAACCGGTTAAAATTAGAGGTGGCTTCATGACTCGACCACATGGCAAACAAGCCTTGCTGTTGCCAGAGCCTACTGCCCAGGCCAGTGAAGCTGGACCTTGCACTGGCATTCTTTTTGGCTCAGGGTGCTTTTTTTCAGTAGGATGTGGTGATGGAGGTTGAGCCTCTGCAGGAGGCTTTTCTTTAGAGAGGGCCGGGCTGCAGGGTGGGGTGGGGGGACGGTGACTGAATTAGTGTTTTGAGGCAGTCACTCCCCTGACACATGCAGTGGGGCATGAAGAATTCTGGCAGCCAAACTGCTGTGCTCTGAAGTGAGGATTCAGGTCTCTAGTTCTTCCAAATATCTTGGAAAGTGTGAAACGCTGCATATGGTGCTAAAAACACGGACTGGATAACCTCGAGATGATAAGGAATCTCTTTCCTTAGCAGCCTTTAAGGAGTAGGGCAGGCAACATCTGTTGGTCTGGGTATCTTTGATCCTGCCTCCATGCAGGGAGGTGGGCTTTTGACAGTCAGTTGAGTAGTCCTGCAGTCCTTTGTGTCTGACTTTCCAACCTTGACAGTTTGATGTTTAGAAAGCTCAGCTGTGGAATTTCACGATGATGCCTGATGTACCTGTGGTTTCACAGGTTGAAGGGTGGTGAAGATTCACTATGCCAAGATGAGCTTGGACTTAAGGGATGAGCTCAGTAAAGTGTGGCAGGGAACCGGAAGAAGTGAGATCCTTTGGCACGTACAGGAGCACTGACTTTGCTCCAGTCTTTTTACCTCGGACTCCCTGAAAATTGTTGGGGGAATAATACTCATCAAAGTTTTAGCCAATGGGTTTAGCTTTCTTGAAGTTTAATGAGGAAAAATAATAAATAAAAAGATGATGATCAGTCTTTAAACAGAAATCTAGGGTTTTGTCCATGCCTAAGTAACGGAAGCTCTGCAGAGCAGTGTTAGGTAAAAAAAAAAAAAAGAAGAAAATGTTACATGGAAATGAAATACTTGCTGGGATGCACCTTGGATTGTCATAGCTTCATCTACATCAGCTTAGATTTTTCACTATGGTTAAAATTGTGAAATAGTTCCTCTGGTATAAACTCTGTATGTAAAGAAACATGGAGTAGCCACTCAAACTGGTAGTTGAGACTCCAACAGCGGAGGATTTCCCTGTGTATTTTTTTTATCTTCTGTCCCAGTCTCTCTGGCATTCCCTGTGGAGTCCGATACGTGGCTGCAAAAACATTCCTCTTTCTCGGTGAGTGTTATAACGAGGGTGGAGCGAAATGATCGGTTAATCTCATTAAATAGGTTTTTAGTCATTCTGATGGAAGTCTCTTGAGAGGTCATCTGCCAGGGCTTTGTTGCAACACACACCTTTCTTAGGGAGCTTCTGTTATTCTCTTGGACTGTCAGGTTCAGTTAACTTTCCTTGGTACACACCCTGTTACAACACTCTTGCTAGGTTGGTAGTCAGCAAGTTTTCAATGTTTGCTTCTGGAACTTCAGTTCCTTTTCAGCCATGCCAGTGAAAAGAGCACTCCTCATCTTCCTTGAAACGTGGCACTTTGACAGCAGCTGGATGAAGAGATACCTGTTAGAGAGCACTCAGTCTTTTCCCCCAAACCTGGGGGGAGGTGCCCCTCCTCTTGAAAGTGATGGGTATCCCCATCAGGGATCCTAGTGAATGAAACTCCTTGAGGGATCCACCTTGAGCAGCTCCATAGAAAATTTAGCGAAAGGCGATGCCGCTGCTTTCTGTAGTACCAAGACCTGTTGCCAGCCAGGGTGAGGAGCCGGTGCCGTGGTGTGTTATCCCTTGCCTAGAGCGGTGAATGCTTGTTTGGAGTCTGCTGCATCCCAGTGGAAGGAAGCACAGCTGAATTTGTCGCTGAGAAGCGATGAGGCTTGACAGCCTGGGCTGCATGACCAGAGGCCCAGATTGTCTCCTGATTCTTGTTATCGTGGGGTTGTTCTGCGTGTTTCTGTGCTGCTTTTGTCTCCTCTTGCCTTGTTTTTTTCTGAATCACGGAGGCCAAAGATCACTTAGGATGGAGGTTTGGATGGTACCTGTTAGGCCTGTCAAAAAGTAGGAGTTTTATTACAATACCTGCTTAGGGGTTGTTTTAATTTTCAGAATGAGATGCGTTCAGAAGTACCTTAATACCAGTGTAGCTTATTTCCTGTCCTGCACAGGAATAATTGTGGTAGTCTTAAAGCACCCTGTTTTGGTGTGATTACATTAGAGCGACCACAGCTTTTTAACTCTTCCCATACAGGTGAGCATTACCAGGACTGTGTGTGGACAAACCCCTGTTTACACTACCCAGCAAAACGTGCCCTTGATCCGGAGCCAGGTCTACATTACTGGCTTCTGCTGGCACGGTGGTGTCAGCCTGTGGCTTTGAAGAGCTGTAATCCCTCACAGGCGGAGTGATGCTGGCAGAAGCTCTGGCTGTGAGCATAGCCCTGGCTGGCAGGGTCACCTGCAAGTGGTGTTACAGGTGGCACATTGGAGCGTACCGTAAAACAGCAGACGCTGTTCCTGGAAAAGCATGGCGGGTTGATTGATCCCCCTCACTTCTGTGCTGATAGGTCATGTAAACTTCTGTGAATTAGAACCGCTGTTTTTTTTTTTAAAACTGACTTTTGCTTTCTTCACACCACTTATATTTTGCTTTTTGGGTTTGGAGTTTATTCCTAGAACACTGTGTGGCTGAGGCATAGCACCGGAGAGGTGGTGGGCTCTGTGTACATTGTACCTGCTCTTTTAGCTCAGAGCTGCTCTGTGTTGAGCCTGTCCAGAGAGGTCCCAGGGCTCTGGGTCTCCCCTCTGGTGAAGGCAAGACTGCTGTTTGGATCCCTGTGCCTCCTCAAGAACGGGGGAGCACCTGTAGGTGGTTGTAGATCAGTCCTAGGGCCAAACTGCACTCCCAACCCCCACGAGGAGGGTGTGAATATCTGCATCTATCAGCCGGTGCTGAATGTAAGAGACAGCAGAGTTTAAGTGCATCATCTCCCTAAATAGGTAGGAGTCCCTCTTCTTACCAGGCTGTGGGTTTTACACAAGGCATGAGCCAAGGAATCTGATTCACTCCAGACCTACCTCCACTCTCCCCACCAAGGCTTCGTGTTACCTGGAGAAGCTGCAGGGGCTGTTTATTTTCACCCCTTCTTTCTGCTGAGATATTGGTACCACCTGTGAGGCTGTTCTGGGCACAGGTGTAGTCACTGCGGGAGGGGAGGGAGAAAGGGAAGACTAGTGGGAATATTAAAGTCATTTCCCTATTGCTGGGCTGGTGAAGGCCTTCTGAGGACTCAGCTCTGCTGTCTGCCCCAAAGCTTCAGGTGGTGGGACTAGAAGACCCAGTCTCATCTTGGTGCCAGGACCTTTGTCCTGGGGAATGGAAGTCTGAAGAAGTTTCCAAAGAAGGCAGGACATACTGAAGCACAGAAAATCCCTTCCCTTTGTCTGCCTGTCCTGTCTGTCACCTTTCTTCTCGTGAAGTTTCCTCTTCTGTGAGAAGGTAAGACAGTCCATATTTCATCTCCAGCTAATGGAAGATCTGGGCAGTGCTTACTATAGAGGTGCTCTGTTTGAGTTAAACCACATACGTGACAAAGCTCGAGTTTCTAATGAGGGATATTTTCTTGTTTGTCCCCTTTGTTCCTCCACTTGAACAAAACAAGTGTTATCCTAAAGATAGTGATGCTGTGAGCTTCAACAGTAGGCTGAAGTCTTCTCAGCTCCTTATTAGTCGTGTTTCCCTTATATTCCCCTCAGCCCCCCAAAAAACCCTGATTTGATCAGAAGAAAGTGATGTCTTGGTTTTGCTCAAGGCACATGTGTTCCCTTAGTCTGTCAAAGTTACCTTGGTGAGTGGCCCAGAAAGCTGGCTGGAGAAGCCTGTGATACGCTCAAGTCTGGCAATTACTCTGATTTGGGAATATGTGTATGTGCAGTCGTATGAGAATTCACACCTAACTCCATCCTAGTCCTCAGCTCTGCCTTCGGACATTTTATGATTCCCTCTGCAGGCGAATGTGCTCTCTTAGGTAATTGTCTCGCCGTAAAACGCAAATGGAGAGGATTTTTGGTAACTGTATCTGTGCATCCTTTGAACTCCAGCAGCGTGAATTAAACACCTGCTTCTGTCCGAAGAGCAGCACACAGGATGGTGTGAATTCCCTTCTTTTGAAAGTGAAAGAAGGTGCCTCTTTCTGTATGAAACCAGCAAGTCTTTTTACGCGGGAGAGCTATGAGGTCTATTCATCTGGGGAAGAGTAGCTATTCTTTTTAAGTCATGGATGGTGTGAAAGTTTCCAGGACAGAGTCACTGTAGATTGAAGACCTTGTTCTGGTTAGCAGCCAGGTCTGTGATAGGTGGAGAAGGCTCAGGGAAAAGAAGAAAATGGGGTTTGGGTTTGGTGGTTTTTAATCTTATTTCTTGAGAAACTGATATCCTGCATTGTGTGTCTTGTCTTGGCCAGATAAGCGCCTCTGAAGGGGAACAAATCTTATTAATTAGCAGTTTTGCGTACTGCTTTTAATTGTCTGTTCTGAGGTATGGCTTTTGTGTTGCATGTGTAGTATCGTGGTGAGGGGCCTCTCTCCTTGTGTGTCTGGAGAGCCTGTGATGATCTGGCACCTGTGCAGAGTTTGCCTGAGCACAAAAATATTCCAGAATACACCACTGGGCCTTAAATTCACACTGGCCCTTAATCCTCATCGCCTTTCTAGGCATGTCCTAGACGTAGATGTGTGTAATAGTTTTGTAGTTTAACTGCCCCAAATTGGGTCATGTTCAGCAGTTGTTTTGGCCTTGTTATCAGCGCAGGTGGTTCCTGGGTGGGTTTAATACATCTCCATGCAGCTCTGTGGAAGAGTCAGGGGTATCGGCTTTACTTGGAACCCTCTGCTTGAAGATTTCCTCTAGCTTAAATACACAGGCTTCTCTCTCCATCACTGTTAGGTATTACCCTTTGGATAATCTATTCTGCTAGAGTGTAATGTAATAATATCTCCTCGTTATATCATGCTTTCTCAACAATAAATCTTTAAGAGCTTCACAAAGGATGCCAGCTGAAGAGATACAAATGGGTGAATAAAATTACAGGCTGAAGAGGTGGAGAAAAATTAGAGAAATTAATGTTAATATGAATTCAGCTCCTATAGGTGGGAGGCAGTCAGCTTCATCATTTGTGTGTGTGACTTCAAAATGCCAGGTTATAGGTAGCTCGCAAGAGTTTCGAAGAATGATGTGCTAGTTGTGTATTTAAGGGTCAAGTATATGATGTTAGCAGACTACGAGAGCTCTGTGAGTTTATTCTTGAGTTCTTTTAAATATGTATTCTATCAGTTGCACAATTTCTTTATTCCTCCAAAATCCCAGGAGCTTACATGTGAACCCCAAACCAGAGTGTTCATGCTACCACCAGTCAGCTGCCCCCAAATTAACTAATATCAAGTAGAGAAGGTTGTCAGATGGAGGAAGAAAATAGAAAAATGTGTCCAGCCCTGACTTATGACAAGCCTGTACATGTGCAATGTGTGTAAAAACAAGTTGAAGGCACTGGTAGAGAGTTTCGGTCACATACAATAGAGACGTACAGGCTTGAAAAATACTGGAATCGTGCAAGGCTCAGGAAACTAGGAAGCCAGAAAGAGGAGAGTATGCGAATTGTGCCTCTGCTGAAGGAAAAGCTATTAAGAGCCACCCTTTTTCGAATGTCAGATGCATGGGAAAAAGTTGTTGCAAGCCAGTCTCTGCTAAGCCTGCTGCTCGCAGAAGCTGCTTTTTTTGTTAGATGTTTGTGCAAAATCACCTCGCTGGTCGGGCTGTGAGGCCAGACATGACTCAGGCCTTCAGTATGTAACATGGTTTCAGGTTGCTGTCTTGCTGCTCTTGAGCTAAAATGCTGTAAAGAGGTATTTGCCTTTTTCTCACACTTTTTAAGTGCTTCGTTTATTTAATGTCATTAGCGCTGTTGTTACTTAAATTTAGCTTCTGACTGGTAACCATTAAAAATTTATAGAAAAATCAATAGTAGTGAGATTTTTGCTCTAGTAAATATATATCACATATGTATTCAAAACCAAAGCAAACTGCAGTGCATTCCAGGAAATAATCTATAATGATGCTCTGTAAAGTACTTGCTCATCTTCATGTCAAGATGCTTTATCTGTGTCCCAGCTGCAGCCATTCCTGCAGTGGAGCCCTGGCTGTTTTTTTTTTTAACAGCCTAGAACGACAGAGCCTTAGGAAAAGACTAAAAATAGTGTTTTCTTTGTAGAAACGTGAATTATAATTGTGATATAATTATCCAAGGTTTCTTAGTGACTGTATACGGGGACATCCTTAAGTTTTATGTTGCATCTGATAGACAGCACCCCAGCAACAGACTACAGTGCTAGAAGAGGAGAATTGCTCTAGGGTATTGCTTATGCTGATCGCTATCATCCATTCTGTTTTCTGACACACGTGAATGTCGTTCGGTGCCCCAGCTTGTCATGTTTTCCTCACCTTTGCTGTGGCATCTGAACGTCCTTATGAAACTAGTGGTGTGTGAGAGTCCCTTTGAGGAATTTCTGACGTGTCTCCTGCTGTGAGGTCAGTACTCGGGTCTGGGTGGAGGCAAAACCAGCCCTGAGTTTGGGAAGGGGAAAGTGGTTTTCAGAGAAGGTGGCAATGTGGCGTCTGAAGATGATGGTTTAAAACCATTTAAAACCAATGCCTTGTTAAAAAACCAGTACCGTGACCTTAAACTGGCCTCAAAGGCCCGCTCATTGGAGGAGTATGGGCAAAGGTATGAGGTATACAGGATGTCTGACCTGTGGAGAAGACAATTTCTTCTCCAATGTGGGAATTTAGGGCTCTGCATCGTTCTCCTGTGCAACTGTAAATGGAATAGGTCTTGGTAGACCATCAAAGAGATGACCTGAATTAATTGTTCTGGCTAGGTGCTTTGGAAGGGGGGAAGCTTCCTTACAAGCTGGCAATGAAATGTCAATTTATTATTATGACTGTAGTTTATAATAATAATTCTAATTATATATATAAACAGTTTAATCTACTATAATGTAATATGGTAACATTTGCTGAGCTTTGGCTGCTTTCAGATAGTGAAAATGTGCTGGTGGTTGTTGGCTAGGATTCAGAAACATTTGTCAAAATTTTGTGCATTATGTGAACAACAAAATTTTGTGTGGATTAAGCAATTATTAATTCTCTCCCATTATCCATCAGATAAAACTACAGCTAAGTCATTAACCAAAATTAATTGTAAATAAAGCCGATCTATTGTTGAGGAGGCTAATTAGAACGGTAATTGTGTAATGATGATGCATTTGATTTCAAAATGCAGATTTAAAAGCTACTCTTTTTGGCAGCGATAGAGTAAGGTGTTGTGAGATGAAGCGGGATGCCTACTGTTGTCATTGTCCACTTAACTAATACCACCAGGATTGCCTGCGTTTTCAGCGTTACTCGTGTCCCCTATAGAGCATGCCCAGAAATGTCCTAGTTCTTACATTGAAGCCAGTGGTTAAACGGCTTTGGTTTGGTTTTGTTTTTTACTTGGATGGGAAGAAGGTGCTACGTGGACGTGCTAGTGTAAGACCTTGCACGCTCCTGGGTTTCCTACTGCAGCAGCGCATTCATGTGTCTGAGCTCTGGGAATACTGGCTGTGCTTTGGGATTTGTTGCTGACTTGCCATGGAGATAGATCTGGAGTGTCAGGCCAACACAACTGAGTTGTGACTCAACGTTTTAAAAATGATTGAGTGAGTAATTTTCCATGCAGTTTCATTACGGTATCTTTTGCCCCAAGGATTATTCACTGTAGATTAACTTCCAGCAGTTTTTCACTGCCACATGTAATCTGGAATTTTAATAAGCAAGGAATTGCTTAAATAGGTGAGTGTTTTTATCTGAAATTGTCCGGTTCTAGTGGTAAAATTAGCATCACTAGTAAAATTGGCAGTTGCACCTGCTAGCCTGTAAGCACTTTTTATTTATTTTTTTTTTAATCTGTTGTCAAAATACATTAAATGCTTTATGAGGTCTTGGTTTTTTTTAATCATACTCTGTTTTATTTTAACAAACAGCCATTTGAATCATTGATAAGGAAATGGGCATTGGATAGAGAATATATGATTCACCTTGTCTCATCATTTGTTCATCACTCTACTGATTTTTTTTTTGTTGTTTTTTTTCCTTCTGACTTGTTTTAGAGGGATATACCGAAATGAAGCATTGAATTAATCTTGAATATTCCTACTAATCGAATTTGAAGGGAATATTGAGCATAAATACATTTTACCTATTTTATTTTTAACTTCTCATCTGTGAGGTTTTTTCCCTTGTGCTTCCTGGTTCATGGGGAGAAAAACCCTACGAGCGTGTTTTAGTTACATCACTAATATTAGAACTGAGTAATCGGGTGGCTTTGGCAGCAGTCTCGTTTATAAATTGTTGGAGAGCAGATGGCTCACCAAGTTGGCATGCCAACTCCAAACTTTCACAATCGTGAGTCAAGTTGTAAATCGCAAGATTGCCTTACATGCCATGAGATTATTGTGTGTTTGTTTAATAAGTCGCGACATACCTTCTCGTTTCTGAGCTGTGTGTTGCACCGAAGCAGTCTCTGGGGTTGGGAATGACTTTTTTCCCTTAGTTTAATGAAAGTGGAGAATCTTGTTGTTACTTAGCTGAAAATCCTGCTGCTAAGAGAAAACAGTAAATATGAGGCTAAGTGACATAAAAATGAGACTTGGCGATCCTGGCTAATGACAAATAGTTCAAGTGGTGAGATCATTCACAACTGTAATTTCAGCAACTCCTGGCTTCCAAGCGCAATAATTTGCTAGAAATAATTTGCTGATATCTGTGATCCTGGATATGCAAATCTGTGCCAATTTGTTTGTTTCCTGAGTGTAGGGCTTAAGTTCTTCAAAGGCACGGAATACAAATGTTACATTTTGAAATGCAAGAGTGAGTATTTTCTGTAAGCAGAATGTGGAAAAGAGAGCTGAGCTGGAGCGTTCGGATGTTCTCACTGTGAACACAGTGAAGTTCCGAAAGGGTCAGATCTTGATCCACTTGAGAATTTGGATAAATATTACTGGAAGGATTTTTTTTTTTTTTTTTGGTAAGCTATTCCTTCAACTCAAATTAACATGGTGTCTGTGGGTTAGAATGCATTGTGGGACCTGTTACAGCATGATAATTAGACCTTATTTCTGAATGATTCCACGCAAAGTGTGTTGTTGCAAACGCTAAACAACTGCATTTCATCCATAATCATGTAATTGGTGTGCGCAGCTAATTAGTGTGCGTTCAATTTAGGCCCAGATTTTTTGGAAATGTCTCCTGTTCTGGTCCTGATTTAGCAAAGCTCTTAAACAGATGATTACCTTCCATTGGCTTTAATAGGACTTAAGCACATTCTTAATCAGGACCAAATCATGTCTCTTGGTGACAATCAGAACAACCTACCAGTGCCGTAGTAAAAATATCTGTAGGTCCTCCTTAAATTTAGATTAATCATTTCTTTAACTTGTGAAGCATTTTGTTTCAGAATCTGAAACTCTGTGTAGAGCTCTCTCTCTCTCTCTCTGTTGGTTGGCTTTTTTTTTTGTTGTTGTTAAGCAAATGGTTATTGTCACAATCTAATTGTACGTATAAAGTTTGGAGATTTTAACTAGCTTGGCAGGAGGCTGTTTACATCAAATCTGCTCAATACACCTTTGAGATGGAGAAGAAGAAAACATGCATCTGAGAGTGCCTAGCTGGAATATAAATGTCAGCGCTGATAGATATCTATGATAGAAAATTTGTGTGGGAGTAATAATTTAGTAATAAAATAGGTCAAATTAATTCTTATGCTGAAGGGGATGCCTTACAATAACCATTTTGTAATTTTATGTTTGACGGTTTGCTCTGCATTATGTGGATAGGTGGAGCTGAGATAATGTAATCCATTTCCAATTGTAAACAAGATTGCTTTAAGAGCTGCTGTAGTTAGATGCATGTTGGCTGACTTTAAGCTGAAAGGTAATTGCCTCTGAATATTAATGTGCATGTGGGGGTTTTGTTTTTAATTCTGGGATTTCATCTTTGCCCTATAGCAGCTCTGAAGAGGCCCTTGTTTTCCCAAACCCCACTTTGCTGCTAATTGAAGCTGATGGCAAGTGCTGCACTTTGGGCCCTTTGCTTTTATTTTATGTGGCCCGTGTACCCTGGAGAATGCTGCTTTCTGTGGGTGTTTTCTTTTTTCATCAACCACCTTTTGAGTAGGTAAGGTTTTTTTGGAGATGCTCTTGATGTCCTACAGCAGCTATGACTAGTTCCTGGGCTCGGGGAGGAATGATAGGTTATGAGAAAGGGGAGAAGTTGCTGCACCAGTTGAACTGAGCCTCTTAGAAAAATGCGAGTTAAGGTGCTGATCCTGTGCTGTGTAGCTGGAGAGCTTCCTCAGGAGTAATTTGGGACCCGTCCAAAGCCCACTGCACTTCGTGGCAGATTCTCCACCCAGTTCCACACACTTTTGGAGCAGACCCCTATCATGGGGACAAGTTGTAGGTAGTGACAAGCTTAGTCTGGGGGAACGTCAACTGGCTACACTGGTGTAGGAAATTGTTCTGGGCATGAAAGGGAGCAGCCAGATTACAATCAAGTTCTACCTTGTCTTTCCATTTGAATTCTAGCACTGGGCTTCAAGCTATTCTATTACCTGGTGCTTACAGCGAAGCTCAGCACTGAGTTTGGCGGGACTGGTGTTGAGCATGGTGTATTTGTGACTCTGCTCCGGCGCAAACTGCAGTCGAACAGCACCACAGGAGCTTGGAAAATCTGTTGTGTGCCCAGTTTTAACCTGCACATGTTTTAAAGGCACTGGATGTATGGGCTGTCATTAGTTAGGACTGTTTAAAGATGTTATGACTGGCAAGCACCCCACATGCCCTTCTAGCTCAGATGACTATTCCAAGGCAAGCATTCGAAGCAGAGTTCAACGTGCCTTGTTCTCTGGGGCAATGCCAGCAGGTTTTCTAAAAAAGAAAAACCAAACAACAAAATGGGGTATTTTTAGCTTGGATCGATTCACTGATCCGGTTTACCGCATGGTCTCACACAGGGAGAGGGAGGTGTCCGAGCAGGGGTGGGAGCTCCTGGTGCTAGTGCTTCTGCAGAGGCAAAGGCACACTGAATTGTACTAATGCCTGGAGCTATCTGGTCTGTAAATTGTGTTGGTCAAAGAGGCAGCAAATTGGCTTTCCTGCTGCCTCGGCGCAATGGGTGGTCACCTCTTGCGGAGAGGTGAGAGGCCCTGACTTCACAACCAGCCCTTTTGCAGGTCACCTTTAGCTCATGGCTCCCAGTTGGACTCTAACCTCGAATAACATCTCTAGTTAAGCAGTGGGCTGAAGATAGGTGACGTTACGGGTGGACACCACTAAACAGAGCCAGACTCGAGTCTTCCACATTCCTGCACCTTGCACAAACTCTGTAGTATTGAGGTTTTTGGTTTAGACTGATTTTAAATTTCCATAGTGCCCCATCTCCACTGATTTGGTCTGACACTTCTTGAAGTCAAGGGGAGTCCTTGTGTCATTTCTGCAACGTGATGCTGCTTGTAGCAAAGCTGTTCTATGGGTGCATTTGCTAAAAAATTAGCTACAGAAACATTTGACTGTGGGCTGGTAAGCAGAAAAAGTGAGGGTGTGTGGGTTTGGGAATGTATGTTGCCCATTAAGACGTCTCATTCTGTGCTGGGGCTGCTTCATTACTATGATAAAAAATAACATAAAGGGATTCTAATAACTAATTAACATGTTCACTGATGGATCAAACATTGTCTCTCTTAAGGGCAGCAGTTTAAAAGAGGCCGTTTAATGAAAGTTGACTGGAGGTATGTCCTGTGGCTATTGCAAACTTTTGGGTTTTTTGTAATAGCATGTATTTTTGAGTAGCTCCTTACCGTGCCGTAATGTGGTTGGAGTAGGAGAAATAGAGAACTGGCCATTTCCCGGCAGATAGCGGTAAGTTTCTACTCAGTCAGAATGCTCTATACACTGTGATAGGTTTATAATTATTATCCTAAGATTGATGTTTTTGGGGGGGAGTGTAAATTTGTGCAGCAGTAATCCATTAAGAAATCAATAATCATTCCATCCTGAAATGCAGTTTCTCTACAACATTATAAATACACACCAAAGATTTGAAACGCGGCTTATCTCCCATTCTCTGCCCCCCTCCTCCTGCTTCCTGAACTCCAAGTTCAATGTTCTTTTCTGTGTTGGAGAAGCAATTACATGGCAGGACTCTTCTGTTGGAAAAAACAAGGGTGGTAGTCTTAACATAATCCTGAGAGCTAGTAAAACTTTTTAGCATAAACTTTGCTTTCCCTCCAGTACCTCTTCGATCTTGTGGAAATTACCCCTCTCCTCTGCCTCAGTTTCATCCCTGGTAGATGGGTATGCTGAAGATTCATGCCTTGTTTCTCTGCAAAGGGCTGTAGAGAGGAAGCGTTGTACAAGTGCGAAGTTGTGGTATGTGTAGATTTCCTTTTCCTCAGTCATCCTCTTCCTCCTCATTCAGTCTTGGTTCTTCATGTAACATTACAGAGGTTTGACTACCAGAGGCCAGCAGGTCCTGCAGGACTTCCCTCTTTGCTCTGAATTCTCCCCTGCTGGGCAAACACGTTTTTGAAATGCTGCTGTAAGTTATCCCCTCATCTAGAGAGCTGGACACCTACTTTGTCTCGTAGTAAAGGTGATTGTAGCTGATATATAGAAGCCTGCATGAGGGAAACTGCGAGTATTATTTATGTTTCTCGGTGGAAGGCTGAATTATATGAAATGAGGTGCTGGACCTGTCTGGTTTTGATCTTGCAAAGAAAATTGTGGATAGGGCAGGAAGATGCTATTGCTATAGTAAGAGCTACAAAACACAGAGTACTTTTAATATTATTTCTGTGACTCTCATTTTCATTCTTTCTCTACTTTCTTTTTCTTAGAGCTGATTGAAAAATCAGTTTTAACGAAAAATACCTCCATTTTCCATTTGAGTTTAAATTACTATTATTTTTAGCCAGCTCTGCTGGTGATTGAAAAATGGGGCATTCTTTAATTTTAGATTTGTGTCTTTCATCTGTGATATTTGCTGTCCAGGCCTAATTTCACTCTGTTTTCTCATCTGCCCCAATAAAAAGTGTGCTTGGCTTGGAATGGGTGTGATAACTCAGTGCCCGCCTTTTACTCATTCGAGAACATTGTCATCTAGTGCATGGATGCTCACCAGCCTTTTCACCTTTGAGAGGGAGAGAAAGACCAGCGTGTTCATCACATCTTTCATTTCGAGAATCTCAGGTTATGGCCAGAAGGTCTAGCAAGTGTAAAGCATGAGATTCGCTTGTGATTTGGCACGTCTGTACCTTGGCTTATCAGAGCAGGCCATGGGAATACCCACATGGGCAGACTTGTTCCTGTATTTCAGTGTTCACAGCCTTAGGCAGGGGGTTTGGAAGAGCTGGCGATGAGCAAAACTGGACACTTGGAAGCAAAACACTCTTTCTCATCTGCATAGTTGCTCTAAAACAATTTAAGGCTACTATCATGGTAAATTCCCTCACTGTAATCCTGTATTGGGAGAGCTTTCACGCATGGCTTGATTGCGGGGCAGCTTGACTTTCGCTGGCTTGCGTTGGAAAGTGTGAAGTCATGATACTAATATGAAAAGGCCCAGGTGCCAGCGAAAAAAAGTTGGTCTTGTCAATTGTGTTCAGTAGGTTTGACTTCAGCAATGACTTTTTGTCCAGTGAATTGCTTTATTTCTTTTTTAAGGCCACGAACCCCATGCTGGGTTGCTTTCCCATCAATAATGAATGTGGCTTCATTTACCTAAAACTGTCCCTTTTGGCTCAGCTGCTGGTAGCATATGAGTTCAGCGAGGGCTGGCACTTTGAGTTTTGACTCTTCTTAATTCAGTACCTTGTAACTTGTGTCACTTCTGCATTGGCCCACGTACCGATCAATGTGTTTTCTACATCAGTGCAATTCTTAATTCTGAAAATCACTTCTCCCTGCCCGCGCCCCCCCCCCCCCCCCGCCCGGTCAACTTCTAACACAGAAGCAGTAGCTGACTGACAGCTGATTTTTCTGCAATGATTTGCTGCAGCGTTCATGCAAATGACATGCGGCTTTTCAGTGAAATAGGAAGACTTTATCACATCTTTTTGGGTTTTACCCATTACCATTTTTTTCCAGTGGTTTACAGAACGGTGAGTGCTAAAAGCCCAATATCAGCTCACAGGATGCTGAGTTTAACAGATAGGGCTCTATCACAGTTGCATGTGTCTTTACTTTACAAGTCTCTATTTAGAATTACCTGTGAGTGGTTATTTTCCAGTGTGGTTTTCTAAGACAAACATTGTTTTGCTTTTTGTTGTTGCTGCTTTTATTCAGCTACTAAAAGGTCATCACCATGTATATAGCTCTTACAAATGTGTATGTGTCCACCAATAGCTTGAATGGCAAGTTACAGAAATTGGGGTAAATGGCTCTTGGGAAAGAAAATTCTTGAAAGAGAAATAATGTAAAAAACTGAACAATTAAGAGATACCATCTCCATTGATAAGTTAGTGTTGATTGGCTGTGTACAAAGCATTTTTAAACAACTTCCCTGAAGATTCTGCGTATTAGACTTAGAGTGTCTTTATGGTGAGGCCAGATTGCGAGGCTACTTTGAAAGGTCAATTTCTTCAGAAAAGTGCTTGTTTTCAATAATATATATATTTTTCTGATTTCCAGACCCAAACCCAGTTTGCATTATAGCTATAGGCCTTACTGAGTGAATTGAAGACTGCTTAATAACAGCTCTGTGGTTTTTTTCTCTGTGTGTGTGCCCCCCTAGGAGTATCCCATGCTCTAGTGACTGCAAACGGCTGCTCTAGAAAAGAGTTGCCAGCCACTCTCAGCGTGTGGGTGATAACAGTGCTGCAAACATATTGTATTCAGGTCTCTGTGTCACCTCATTTTTCTGTTTCTGTTGCTGTGAGCATTATCAGAGTCTCCTGAGTGCAACACATTGACCACATGCAATGTGTTAGGGCCAATGGACCCAAACTGCTAGTTCAAATTTATGCTTGCAGGCTTGGCTTAAACCCTATGGGAAAACACCAAGCCCCTTCTTAGTGCTGGCAGGCTATGGATGTGGTTCAGAAAGGGTATTTCACCCAAAGGTTTCAAAACCCTCTTTAATGTTGAACAAGCAGTGTCCTCTGTACTTTCAGAAAACGGAGGTGGGAGAAGATCTTACCCTCTCTTTTAGCAAGAGCCACCTGTCTTTGGGATGCCTCACTTGGGATACCGTAGGCCTGACTTTTAGAGATGGCATGGATTGCTAGACATTTGAAAACGGGTCAAGAACACATAAAGTTGGACTCTTGAAGAGTTGATCCTAAGTGACTTGGTCAATGACATGCAGCGAGTCAGCAACAGAGCCACAAACAAGCTGAAACGCCTGTCTTCCAGCTATGAGTTCACTTCACCAGACCAGTGTTTCTCACTCTGTGGGTTGTGTAGAAGTGTTAAATGTGTTTAATGAAGCTCCCCTCCTCTGTAGTGTGGTGGTGGTGGTGGTGGTGGTTGTGTTTTGTTTTTTCCCAAATGTCACCTCTAAAAGTTGAGGTAAACTGTAAGAAAGAAAGAAATCTCTAGCATAAAATCAGTAGTAGTTCAAAGGAAAATGCTTTATCTTCTTAAATGCTTGTCCTGGAAATTGTTCTTCCCTTTTGGCCCACCAAAGATCCTGAACGAGACTCGTAACCTGAAGGAGGGTGATAGTTCTCAGATCGTTTGAGCAGTGCTGTATTCGAATGGAGAAGCAAATCTTGTTCAGGCTAATTCTCCCTGGCTTGGTTGGGAAAAAGAGGGGGGTAAATCATTGAGTAGGTATATCTTCCATTCAGCAGGAGCTGCGCATGATGGGATTATTAGTATTTCTAAACTAAAGCCCCTGACAGATCCTTGGATGCTTAAAGCTGTTGTGATGCTTTACCAGATGGTTCAGAAACTCAGGCTGGAATATCTCATTGGCTGGTGCTGAACAATGACATTTCAAACCCACACGTTCGTTTGGATTTTAATTTTCAGGAGGATTACAGCTTTTTGGGATATGGGCTGTCTCTTTCCATATATATGCTCAGCACCTTATGTAGTTTAGATGCTTTTGCAGTGTCTTTATAATTCATCATATTACTTAGGAAAGAGCAGTCTGAACTGTTGCACGTTTTGAGCTGTATACCTGCTCCAGCAAAACACAGGCAGGATAACTGAGCAAGTTGTTGCCTTGCTTAATGCAATGGGCATGACAACTGCAACTGCTTTGTCTTGTATCTGCTAATTGTGTGACGAGGTGATTATGCAGAAACATGCCATTTCTGGTGCTGTATCCCTCCTCTTTTTGCTTTCCAAATCTCATCTTTGAGGCCCCAATCCCACAAATACTAATGCGGTTGCATAACTCGTATCAAGTGGAGTGTTGGTGTTTATTCCTGCTAGGTGTTGAGCTGTTCAGTCCTGACTCTACAAAGTACTTTGAATGAGACTCTGCTGCTCTGGGGGAGCAGATCAAAGAAAATGGGTTGGTTTTCACTTCCTTTCAGTCCCATGGCATTTTGAAAAAGGATGGAGTGTCCCTCTGGCAAAATTAAAAAAAAAAAAAATTTAGGGTCTGCTAAGTCAGGCAGTCTTCCCTGGCTGGCCGCATGACTTCCCTGGTTAGAACCAGGACCTTTCTGCTAGTTCTGAGCTGCCTTGAAGCAAGGACGGGAGTGCTACTACTAAATTCCCTTCTGAATTCCTTAGGGTGAAGATTGCTGTTTTGTTGTGTGTAGATACATCAGGTGGCCGTAGGTCGCTGTGTAAAAAAAATTAAAGTGCACAGATGATTTTGGCATTAGGGGAAGGATTTGAGCTTAGTGTTTGAGGAATGGAAAACTTACTTATAATGCTTTTTTTTAAACAGTGTTAATGCACATTCTACAGAGCAATGAACCAGGATGCTTTGCTGACAAGTCTGAGAGGTTTTGCTTTTCTTCTGCCCTCTGTTACCCCTGACAACTCTATTAAGGAGAAAAGCATTGGTGGGGAAAGAGTTTGGTTATATTGAGAAGAAAAAGGGCATTTTATATAGTTATTTTAATGTGTTAGACTGGTACATTCAATCCCACTGTTCTCTATATGATTCATTCTATTTGTACATCGACTGTTGCACAGTATTAAATAATGTGCTGCTTTTTTTTCCTGTTAAACAAGTATTCCCTTAGCTTGTCGCAAAAAGCTGACACATGTTCGTTCTTCACTTAGGGAGTTCTGCATCTGTCGACACTTCAGGCATAATCAGTTTAGATTTCAGCAGCTGATTAGTGCTCACCTCTAACCAAACTGAGAAGCTGCTCCTCCAAATGGTAACAAATAATATCCTAATTAGTCCTCCGCATAACGATAGCGGGATCCTTAGCTGAAAGCTACTGATCTCGGAGGCCTCTCTGTTCTAGTCCACTGGCTTTACAGACTGTTGTATCAGCGTTTATGCTGGGCTTTTATTCCCCTCAAAATGCCTCACAGAGCAATTAATTATGCACCTGAAGACGGGCATTAGGCGCGCAACAATATTCTGCACGCAGTTATGAACGTTTCATTAGTGCCAGTTGATTGATGTATGCTTATGAGAGCAAGAGCAGGAATGCTGGGCAGGACTCCAGGATTATCCTATAGCACTTGTCGATGTTAAGTGTCCCTGTGAAGCTATTTGACCTGGCCAGTCGGCGCAGATGAGTGCAGCTCGCGCTGCCTTAAATACTGGTTGGCTCAATGCAGGAACCCGCAGAGTGAACGGAGCAGAAAATGAAGGGAGGAGAACAATACGGAGAGCGACTCCTCTGTACTCCAGTGACTGGCTGGTTGTGACAGCACCAGGTCTTACCAGGAAGTTTTAAATGGCTTTATGCTTTTCTGAGTCTGATTAGCTAGTTAGCAAAACATGCCCATCCCTGTCTATTAAACTCTGAGTACTTCCTCTTAGCTAACACTATTTTGCACAAGCCTGGGGTTTTAAAATAAATGTTCACAAAGGCATAATTTAGTAAATACCACTCACAGGGATGGCACAGTAGCCACTGGCATATCTCGGGACAAAAGTCATGTGAGCAACTATAGCTGGATTACTGTGACCTCAATAGTACAAAGAATTGAGGAAGGAAAAGAGGGAGAGAGGATGAGAGGGAAAACGCCTTAAGATGCCTTCAGGAACATGTGCAACCAAAGTTGTCCAAAGGTGGGCTGAGCAAGCTGAACTCCAGAGTACGTAAATACCCAATAATTTAGAAAGGAAGTTCTAAAATGTCAGTTGGATTTTCAGGTTTAATTAAATAACTTTTAAAAGACCCTGCTTGTTTGAAATTGAGAGAGTCTATTTTAAAACATAAATCGACTGTAACAGAAAAATAATTTAAATAATAGCAAAAGTGCTGTTTAAATATTTGGTGCTGAAATGTTAAAGAATGTCTAGCTACTAAAATTGGAGATGTTGCAAAATTGGCACCTAAAAGCAGAGCTTGTTGCTGAAAGTGCTTTCTTACTATAGTGGTTGCTTTTTCTGTTGGTACAGGGGTACTTTCTTCAGTTTATGCAGTGAAAGTCGGCAAGACGGCTATGAGATGAAAGAGCAGAAAGACTTTTTTTCTGCTCTGTAAGCTGGTGAATGAAAATCGGTTTCAGAGGTTGAAGCCAATTCCAGTTTGTGTTCAGGATAAGGTTGATATAAATAATGAATTTAAAAATCATCCAGGAACTGAAGCTGTTAATAATCTTTAATATATTAACATGTAAAACAAATGTGTGAATAAACGAATGTTAAGCTTTTTAAATAAATACACGGACTATCCCCTGAGGTAATAAAAAGAAGTGCGTGATCTACAATAAAGCTTACACTTACTTGCAAAGTCACTGGTCTCTGTGGCTAATAGTTTTTGTTTAGAAAACAACTGAGAAGTCCAAAAGCGAGACAAGATTAAGCTACAGTCTTGAAATTGAAGTTTCCCGGTTGCTTTTTTAAACCCCAAATTTAAAAGACAATTAAATCGCTTGATTATGAATTGATTCACTATGTCTTTCTCTTTAATAAAATGTGTTTATCTTAGGTGTGCTGTGTTTCTTATTTCTATCTGTATTTTGGTAGAGCAGCTTATATGCTATAAAGGAGAAAGTTCTTCATTAAACTAAAGACAGAAATTAATATGGTTATTATAAAACGCATGAGAAAATGTCTAAATGGAAGATAGTGGCAGGCTATAATAGATGGGAATTACCAGGCTACAAGAAGGTTGCAAGCTCCTTCACTCTCAAAACTTATTTGTTTCAAGTATTTGTTGATGAATTGCCAGTACAAGTGAGGAGGTACTGATCTGTCTTCCAGGTCAAATCAGAAGGCAATATCAATGTGAAAAAGAATCAGAAAATTGTACCGAAAGAGTTGACACGCTTGGGCTGGAGCAATGAAAATGAGATGAAACGTGATAGTACATGGTGCAAGGTCGGGCACACAGGGACTAATAAGAACTTCTGTTGTAACCTGCGTGCCTGTAAATGACAGGAGGAAAAAGACCTGAATGCTTTTAGGTGGCACAAGATGTCCGTCAGGCACCAGTAAGGTAGAGTTACAGAAAAGACACGTGCCATGATGTGATATTGCAGGTGAAGCATTTCCAGTGGAAAAGGGAAATGTTGACGCTGTTTTACGAGCCCGAGAACCCGGGTAGCTTAGCCCACGCAGAGGTCTGCGCTTCAGTGACTAGACGTCTTCCGTTTTGTGAACTCCCTTTTCAAACTAGTTCGGGAATCTCTCCTCTCTGTCAAGAAATTCTGCCACGTTTAGTCAGTCTGGTAAATTAAACCTTTTGAAAGAGCATGGGATTGGGCCCGCTGACAAGTACCCCTGAAAGGGGGTAAATATCAGCTAGGGTGGCAAGCTGTTTAAACTGACAGAATGGCCACACGGAGCAGCAGACAACAAATAAAGCCAAGTTACCCTTTTGCTTCTGCCAGAACGCGGGCAGGAGTCTGACACATTTCTGAATGGGATCGTACGGCAGGATGGCCTGGCAGCAGGGGGCTGGAAGTCACGTTAGACCAGGGAAGCACCTTTTCACTTTATAGAGGTCACCAATTGCGTAGCCTGCCTGGAGCTGTAAGCAACACCTTCCTCACCTTCTCAAATTCGCACTCGAAGACTGATGTCAGTCCCTTTCTAGTCTGGAGTCCAAGCCAAGACCTGCAACGTCTGTCTACATATGCGAGGTCTAGGCCACAGTTCAATTGTGCAGCAGCAGAATTATCATTTCCATGTACTTGTCATGACTTTCTGCAACTCTAGCATGAGTTTGCTACTCTGCTCATTGACCTGAGCTCCAATAGAAAAACCAAGGTTTTCCTCGGCAAGACCTATGTTAGGTCTACAGCAAGGGAGCAGTTTCCTATGAGAAGACTGAAGATACGTGGAGGCATGGTTATGTACTCCTTCAGTTGGATGAGATGTTCCATATTGCACTAGAGAGCGGAAGGAGCTTGGTGCTAGTGAGGAGTAGGAGTCTGTTTCTGGTTTTGTTTGCTGTGCAGCAGGGCAATGCAAAAATGAAAGTCTTAAGACATTTGTGTTTCTTCCTCTCCTTACGAGAAGAAGGTGAACAGAGGAAAGTCATCTTGCTGAGCAGCTGTGGAAAGAGACTAAATTACATGATGTTTTTTAGTCTTTTGGTGCTGTTCAGCGTTGCTCTTTCATTAGCTGTTGGTAGCAAGATGCCTTCAGTTCTCTGTAACAACCCTTGCTTAGCCAAACATGAGGCCAGCCATGCAACAGGCTAAATATTTTGAGGGGGGGGGGAAGTATGAGTAGAGGAAAAGAACATTTTAAACAATATGTCCCTATTCCTAATAAATATCATTAAAATACATAGTTTTTAGTCTGACATTTTTCCCTTGGAAATAGTTTCCTACCCCTTATGCACATTTCAAGTACTTTTGTATTATTTTTTATTCCCCTATACGTGGAACCTGATCTTGAGTACAGGGGAAAAGTTAGACCAAGAGAGCAAGTCCGAGGATTCAGGGTTCCTCACTGACAATGAGCAACAGTAGGTGTGGAGTCTGAAAACCAAATGCGTTCCTTTTTTCCACTTGCTTTTTTCAAGGCAAGGTTAGGCCCATCTTCAATTTTAAATGAATGAGTAGTAGCAGAAATCAAGGCTCAGGGTGTGACTGGAGCACTGGAGATTGAACTCTCCCTTGACTAACTGAAATTCTAATGGCTAGGAAAATTTTGGCTGAACCATGTACAATTTGTTTATAAAACCTACTGTAAGTTGTGTGTAAATATTCTGGCAAATTTGCTTTGAATTTTATGGAACATGTTCATGCAGAATGAAAATCCTCAGCTGGTGCCAAATTTTCATTTGGTGTGAAGTGCCATAAGTATAGATCTAATATAGGGCTTCTGTTTTGGAGCATCTGATGTTCTAGTTTGCTATCATTTATTTCATTTTTTAAAATGTCCCATCATTTTTATTTAACATAAAGCTCCATAATAAAACATTGTTTGGTTTCCTTTCCCGTCTATTTATTGTAAGGAGGGAAGAACAGTCTTCTGTGGTATGGCTCCAATAATGAATTCACTCCAATGATCAAAATTCAATTTTACAATCTACCTATTTTCTACTATGATATAGGATGGGGTGATGTCACTTCTGTCAGACAAACTACATATGCTGCCCATGTAGTAGGTGAGACAAGGGATTAAGTGGGGCTGGCTAACTGGAATTTTTGGACAATAGTTAGTAAGCCAGCGTTATCTTACAAAGAATGAATTATAACGTCTTTGAGATTTGTAAATGTGCATGTTAATGCCAAAACAGTCTGGGATATTTTTTCAAAGCAGTGTTCACTAATCCTGTTAACGAATAATGGGATCTGTGGGTGTACCTCCCGTGAGCTGCTTTGAAAACATACCCTTAGGTGTCAGAAGCTTTCTGGACCCACGTTTAAGACTTGTATTCCTTAAGGACTAAGAACAGGAATTTCCCAATGCTCCAGCTTTTGTGGTATCTGAAGTACATACTGGACGAAACTACTACAAGTGATTCTTACAAAAGAAAAAAGACAAGTACGACCTCAAAATTACCGTTCCATGGAGAATTTTCACGTTTCTAGGCTGCTCGATGTGACAATGAAAGAGGCCGGGCTTTTCTGGGAAATAAGAATGATCGTCATGTTTTTGCAGGAGAACGCATCTCTAGTGCTATTCTAACCACCCTTACCTCAAGATACCTGGTCTGTCAAACCTGAGCAATAAGAAATCATGCTTGTATATGCATTTAATATAATTTGGTGGTTTGGTGGGGTTTTTTTGGGGTGAGATTCACCACAGATTAGTACCTGCTCACCCTGAGGTTGGTTCTTGGACCATGACAATTCGTTCTCATGGACAATGTGACAAACAGGAATCGGTTCTTCCAAATTCGTTTCTGTGTCTACACCCATTTCCACTACTGGGTTACTATCTCTACAAGGGCTGCTTGACAAGAGGAAGGGAAAGCATGTTTTGGTTGAAAACTATCACTGAATTTTTACCTGTTTCCTTTGAATAGAAGAATGAACAGAGTGTATCCTTTTTTTTTTAATCAAGGAATTTGTTTGCTGGAGGCAAGCTGAAAAATGTCACTAGGGGTCTATGGGTGCAATTTGACCTCAGTGTAATACAGCATCCTTTAATATTCTATTAGCAGTATTAGTGAGACGTGATGGGTCCAGGATTTTTCTATGCCCACAGCCTGCAGTAAAGCTGGAGAAAAGCAAAACAGTTGACTTGAGAAATACCTGTGTCTAAAAGCCAGGAAGTAGAGAAGGATCTTCCTCTGTTCTCATGGTAGTTCTGCTGGATAATCACTTGGCAAACAGCCATGACACGTTAGAGAAGCTCATGGCTGCAGTTTCGGTATAGGATATTTTGAGAGGCCAAAGGGTTTGATAACATGTAGGTAGATGTAGGAGAAGCTCTCTGATAAGAATGGTAAATTACACTTTTTCTTAAACCATGCCAGTGACCTGCAGCACCTGAGGTACAAATGAGCAAAGCTGATGCTTTTGTCTGCTTGATGGTGGTGGAACTAGCAAAACTGAGGAAACGTTTGGGAAAGATGACAGTCTCTGAAATAATTTTATTCTTCACTTTTCTTCTTTCCTGAAATAAGTATTAGGTGGCCTATGCTCACTGTCTTTTATTGCTTCCGAGCTCCTGGAGCTGGAATTTTGCTGTTGGCTGGCTTTTCAGCAGAGACCGGTCCAACGCAAACCAGTCGATCTGGGAGCTTGGGTGGATTCATCCAGAACTGCTATTGAGTAAGTCTCCTTTAAGCTCAGTTAAAAACTTCAGTTTTCTTCTCCAAATTACATTTGCCCGAGTTAACCAGGCATTGAAGCAAATCTGTTTACTTCTGTTCTTCTTTTTACACTGCTCCTTCTTTTCTGGACCTTTTACCACTGTGAAACAGTTGGCGTGTGAACGATGTTTGTCCCTCCTGTACTGATAAAAAATTTCAAAAAGGTCTCCTAGAAATTGTCCCTTCTGCTGAGAATCAACTTGCCTCCTTCAGTTTTTCTTCATAACGTGTGGGTTTTGGTATTTGGCATTTTCCTGATTGCTTTTCATTGAACTGTTTATGGGATAATAATACTGTGTCCTGGAGGAACTGAATTGGGGTTTATACAAGTTAATCAATATGGGTATTTAACAAATGTCTTGGATCTGCCTTTGGAAGCACACTATTTAGTTTAACACTTATGTGCTCGTTTACCCCCGAATAATCCTGCCCCTGTTCACCAGGGGGCTGAAGACACTAGCAAGCCCCTTTGGCCTATACAAGGTTTGAGTGGGTACCTAAGAACCTTGTTGAATGAAGTCTTCTGGAAGAATAACCACATAGTTTGCTTTTTTGCTGGTTTCTGTGTAGGGTACAGCAATTTCTTGGCCATGTTTCTGCTGTGATCCCTAGTTAAGAATGGAGGAGCCTTACTGTCTTCTAGCTGTGGTAGAGGCAACTGCGTGTCGGTACCCTTAAGCTCCATCTTGAATTTGGGTAGCATTTTTGCCCCCTGCCCTCCACAGCTTTCCTAGACCTTTTCTAGTTTCCAGAACAAACATCCTGATGACCCGTGTAAAGGCAGTCTGATCCTTTTTTAGTCTTGACCAATGTACTGGCTTGTGGTTTTGAGTGCTTGTGTATACTAAACCCTGAGTATCAACTGTTTAGGCACACATGGCTGTATATTGATGAAGCTCCTTCAGGCTCACATCTGTCAAATATCACTTGACGTATGATGGCTCTACTCCTTCACTGATCTAGTCATGTTTCAATTTAGTTTCATTATTCTGCTTTTTAGCAACAGTAAAAAGATGTGCAAATGCAATACTGAAACGTGGAAGAGCAAAGCAAATCAAAACCACATTATGGACTTACTATACTTCTCTCAAATGGATAAATAGGCAAGATAAGCCTCTATAAATAAATGAGTACCTATGTATTTTTTAAAAGAGGTTTAAACTGACCTCTGCAGTGATCTTTTGATTTCATTCCAGCCTGAAATATTTTCACTTTTGGTACCCTTTGGCTCCTGCTCTTAACTCTATTTACTGTATAGGCTCCTGCTTTCAATCTTCTTCCAAAACTCTTCACCTTAGCTGTTGCTGTCTGGTGCGGAATCTTGTGAAATGCCTTTCAGCGCTCTGAGTATACAAAATCCCCCAAAATTCCTTCATGCCACTGCAATACCATCCCTAGGAATTCCAGAAGCTTTGCTAAGCGTGACCTCTTCTGCCTCGGTCCAGCTGCCTGTCTTCAGCACGTTACTTTCCACATTTTCCTAGCGTTTCATTCTTATGGCATTCAGTTTCCAAAACTTTTTCCCTGCAATTCATTTTAAGCATTATGGCTAATAATGTTACCTCTTATCTCTTGACCTGGTATAAAGTAATACTAAACTGGAGGCCTTTCTAACATAGTTCACTGGAGATTAAGCCTGTGTTGTAAAAATCTTGGTACAGGGTCATTTGTGCGACAGCATCATTCTCGTGATGGACTAGAGTTAAGCTCCTTTCTATACAAAAGTTCACGTTTCTTTTAAAAATTTGATATGAATAAAGTTTTTTTGGCTTGTTACTTATGGGGATGCAAGTTTGTGACCTTCCTTCATTTTTTTGGATGGTATTATCTGAAAACAACGTAATAGGCTTATTTCTGGTTTGCAGAGAAGGCATTTTTAGAGCAAGCTGATAGTGAGCCAAAGTCTCTGAAACCTTAAAGTTGTGGTTAGCAGACAGCCGGTCTAGGAAATTAGGTCACCATTACCTCACTATTTTATTTTTTGTTTTTAATATTCTGTTTTTTTAAATTCTGTAGTTGACACTGCTGTCTTACTAATGAAACCCAAGGTGTATTGTGTCCCAAGCTGGCAGCAGGAAGGAGACCAAAGGAAGGGACTGAGTCTTCAGAGAGGTGAATTCAGAGTGTGAAATCAGTGCCAGGAGTGGAGCACCAGTGGAGGCTGGCGGATTTATTTGGGAAGGAAGGTGTGAGCATAAACTGTTCTCTGACATCGTAAGAGCAGAGTGGTTTTGGGGATCTGGGTGGTTTGCAGAGCTCGTGGTAGGAGTTGCCTCCTTGAGGACTGTGGCTCAGCAAAGAGGAGGCCAGGTGCGATCGTGGTTCGTGGGGGGAGGCAGTTGCAGGCGCTCTGCCTGCCTGAGTGGGTATTTGCCTCTGTGCTCTCAGCTGTTACAGCCTCCACTGCAGAAGAAATCATCCCCGTGTGGGTTGGTGGGATGAGGTGGGAGCAAAAGTAACTTGAAAACCCGTACCTATTTATATAGATAGAAAAAAATTTTGATTTTTCTTCTCTTAGAAATGCTATTAGCAGAGTCTCGGAGTAGCTGAAAGCTTTATTCCCATCTGTTACACTGTGCATGGCTCTTCTAAGGTGTAACCTTATCAAAGCTGGAATCAAAACACAAAGTAGAACTCAAGGCAGGCTCAATCTAGTTGAGATTCCCCTCAGTAGACCATGGCAATGGGGGGCAATGGGGAGCAATGGATGTGCTGCTAAAGTTCATTCTTTACTTAAGTGTGGTTTTGTCATGGATTAGTGTCTAAAAAATAGTGCTTACTGGCTTCAGGATCCTTTCGCCCTGCTTTCAGACTTGTGTTTGCTCACTTTACACAAAAATAAGGGCGGTTTCTGCTCCAGCTGTAGTAGTGACTGAGTCAGTAGAGCCATAACTGCCGTGTTAGAAGAACAGGTATTTGTGCCTCATCAATGGGATTATCAAGTTCCAGTTGCAGAATTTTATAGTTGAGTTTTCTTCGTGGGCCAGGAGGAGAACAATTTAAATCTTGGATTAGTCTTCCAGGCCCAGGAAAATACGACCTTTCAGAGAAAGCTAACGTATCAGTGTACGGAGCTGGGTTGTGGTTGCTTTTCAGGTGTGCTTTCATGAGCCAGTGGGAACATTGTGACCTATCGGTCACAAGATGTTGTAGTGAGAAAAGAGACTGAAAAAGGGAAGGAGGGATCCAGAGGACAGACTTTGCAATTTGTACTTGTCTGTAATCCCCCCGACTCCGGCAGAGTAGCAGACTACTCGAGCAGATAAAGGTAAAATTGGCATCTCCCCCATCAACCCGAGTCTCAGCCTGCGCTCAGTGTCTGGGGAAAACATTTGACCCCAGCAGTTTGAAGGTTTTTTTTGGGGGGGTGGTTGTTTTGGGGGACGCAGTTTTTGATGCAAGTCGGAAGATGGTAATTGTATTTTATATATTGTTGAACTAGCTTTCAGAAGCTTAACAAATACTAAAGCATCAGCCTTCCTTCCCCCCCCCCCTTTTTTTTTTTACTACTTCACCTGTGACAGCTTCAGTTTACAGACTCCATTCTTCTCGTGGAAATTTTATTGTGTGACTGTTTCCTTGTTTAGTAATGCAGTGGCTTGGGAGGAAGCAACTTTATACTTTTGATCTAATTTTAAAGCCTCAGAATAGGTCATTCACTCCTGCAAACAATTTCTAAAGATTTTCAAATAAGGCATAACTTGATTTAGAAGGCGAGGAGTAAAGTGTCAGGGCCAAAACTTTGAAGGAGCTTTTATGTGTAACCTTATTGGGATTTTTAATGGGCTAAATACAGCATTGTAGGCAGAAGCTGTAAGCTGAGAAGCCCTCCATCTCAGCAGATCCTTGGGGATATGCCCTTGGGAGGGTTTCAGACGGTAAGAAAATGTGGAAAAACAAGAAGATTGCTCTGCAGGGATGGACATAAAGTAGGGAGAGGTTGGGAAAGATAAATCCTTCTGGCCCCCTTCATTATGAGAGTAAAATGACACTTTTGGCTAGAGGCCAGTGAAACCTGGGAGATCTAGGATGGTGCAGACAGGACTAGCAACAAGTTTTGTCAGGGAATGGATTGGATGAGTGCAGATCTGCCTCAGCGCTGTGGTTTTTGTTCTGCATACAGAGCATTAACCCCTCTGCTCCTGCTGCTTTCCAGAAGCAGAAGCAAGGCAGAGGTGCTCAACACCTCAGAGCAGATGGGGAAAAAATTGTGGTGGATTTTAATTAAAGTTGGAAAAACAAGCGGAGGCAGAGGAATGCTCTGACAGGAGGTGTAGGATTGTCGGAGGAGCATGTTGTTGTGATGCTAACCCGACGATACAGAGGTTAACAGCCATCCCATCTTCCCCACGCAATCAAAATTCAGCAGCACCGTGGAGAGGAGGCTGCCAGGCAGATTTGCTTACTCACAGAGAGCATTAAAAAAAAACCAACCCAAATGTATTTTTTTCTCAAAAGAAACTGAAAATTATTTTCAGCAAGAAATGCTGCAACGAGTCATCCCAAAAGATAGTGAGTTTGAATTAAAATTTTGACACGCCCTTTTGGTTTCACCTGTGTTGGCCCACCAAGGTATGGCTGAGGTGGTGCTTTCAAGGAGACGGGCAAAATGCTTGTGATCTTGAAAGTCTTAACTCTCAAACAAGCTGTAATGCAGCACCTCTCTTATGTCTATGGAAACTCATTTTTCTGTACCCATAAATTTGTCAGCTCTGCAATAGGTGAAAACGTCTGTCTTTGAAATGAGGGCTAGTTTTTCAAAAGAATTTGGGGTCACTCTGCTCCCCTCAAAGAACACCTACGGTGTGGTCAGAGGTGTGAATGCAGCTTCTGCAGATTTACCTGGGCTGGCTTTGGATGTTGACCCTGACTGCAGCCCTGGGGAGCCCATGGGCGCTGTGGCCGTGGTGCTGGTACCCCCCAGAGCAAGGGAGCAACAGATGCTGCCTCAGAGGAACCTTGGTAAAGTTGGCTCTGGCCAGGCTGAGCACGCTTGGGAGCCCATGTGTATCTGCACAATCTCCTGATCTTCAGGGGGCAATATTCAATTTTTTTTATGGGAGTTGCATGTAAACATGGGAGGGTAGTATTTGGCCCATAAATAGGATCGATTTGGGAATAAGCCTTTTCCAGAGCTATATAATGATAGTTTTCATTTCTTCAGTTAGAAACAAATGAGGGCCACAATCCTGAAAAGGCTTACATGGAGACTTTATTTTAAGATTCACCAAGTACTGAAATTAGCCTGTAACTTCAGGGCTTTTAAGTTAAGCGTGCTCTTTTTCATAGCCTCTGGCCATGGAGCGTTTCACCTTAGAATATTTGTGCCGTTCCAACTGCTCTAAGTCTAGGCACAGTACCTTTCTGTTTCCAGAGCCTAAGATTTATTTCCAACTTCTTACAACTGGGAGATAGCAAGGGGCATTACTTTATAATGATGTGGGGTAGAGCTGGCCGGTTTATTACAGTTTCTTATTTCTAAGCAGAAGGAATTAGCAGTTCTGTTTCAGAGCAGGAGGTCAGAACGATTGAAAACACCCTTGAAGGGTGAACTCTGAACAGCCTGGTGTCATTTGAACCTTTCAGCAACCAGAACCCCTAGGAAATTCACTGTACAAGATCTAAGGGCAGGAGGCATTTAATTTTACATCCCTGTGGTTTTTGTACTGGCAGTGCCCTAAGGAATGATACCATTGATAAAGATCTTTTTTTTGTGAAATTTACAACTAATCTTTTGCTGCTCAAAGAGGAAAAATGTGAGGAAAGGGTGATGAGATGTTAACTGGGTATAGTGCCAGGGATTCATGAATGAAATCCAAATTGTCTTGTGTCTGAAGGCTTCTGAGGGTACTGGAGAGGTGTGAAAGGAGTAGCTGTTGGCAGTCAGGTTGTCACGCTTAACACAGCACCACAGGTCCAATCCTAACTTTTTTTGCGTACTTGCTTTTGAATATCATCAGTCTCCACTGTTCCCAGGGTTCTTAGTTATAAATCACACCAAACCTTTGAATATTTGAGTCATTTTTCTCTATGACTTTTCTTCCTCTGTGGTGTGAAGTACACGTATGTTATCTGCTCACCTGGCACAGATCTGAGAGGTGGTGTGGTCTGCAGGAATGAAAACTGGGTTGGGAGGCAGAAGGTGGTAAAATCTAGTTCTGGCTTACAGGGCAGACTTATGCTGCCTTACATTTCTGTTTCATTTTTCTCCCCTCTGCAAGGAAAGGGGTAAGGACGTTTCCTCGCCTGCCTCCCAGGATGGGCATTGGGCAGAATAGTTAAATCCTACCAAATCTTTGGAAACATCTCCATACAGGCCATGAATATCCTTTAGTGGCTATTCCTGTTAGTCTGATACACAGCAGTTGTCTGTCCTTATTTGCTCTGCAGTTGGTCTGTGTGGTGCATACGTGATCTGTGCTTTCTGCGTTCCTGATCGTGTTTACCTGTGGCTCTGAAGAGGGAGACATAGCAAAGGTCGTCCGACTATGCATTTTAATAGACCAATATAAACCCCAGTCTTCTGGTGGCAGGTGCCCTCGTGCTCTGAAGTACGCTTCGGTTGTTCAATGTGCTCAAAATGTGCGTGTTCTTTGAACACCAAAAAGTCGTTTAGGGAAATCCTGGCTCTCGCTTTGTGCTTTTCTCCTGCAGTTTCACTTCGTGATCACCTTTCCTCCAGTTGGGGGAAAGGCTGGCAAACAAATACCCTCACACCTGCCAGCCAGGACCACACCTTGGGCTTCCTGAGAGCCAGAGCAGTCGATAATTTATTGCAGGGAGTACAAATCTGTTTTCCAGCTCTGCTTGGGCAGCACCCAAAGACCTCCAACCAGCTGGTGATAATGCCTATTAGAATAATCTCTAACCTGAGAGCAGACATTCTTAATGAAAGCCAAATAGTCATCTCTTCCACCCACCCCCTTCAATAGCACAGAAAACCTGTTGATTCTTCGCAATTTCCCTGCAGGAAGACGTAACTATTTTTTCCATCCTTCAGATCGGGACCCGGGCTCTTGTGGTGTTGCCATGCTGTTGTTCCAGCAGCAGCGTGGCTGGCAAGAGGTAGAGGATAGGACCTTCATCCCTTTCCTTCTTGTTCTCATATCCTTGCTACCACGGGCTGTGACTGCCTGTTCTTCTGGTTGAGTTATGTGTGACCAGGCTATGCTTCAAATACGAGGAGAAAACCTGGAGCTGTGAAAAGCCAGAGTTTAAAAACCCAAACATAGTGTTTTCTGGGAGAGGGTTTTTTAATTTCTAATTTTTATGTTGCAAATCTGGTTTAGAACACAGCTGGTACAATTCTCTTAAGCACTAACTAGCTTTTATAAAAACTGCTTTTATGACATTTATTTTGAAAATGAATTTTTTTAATTTAAGAAAGTAGTTATTTTTATCCATTACCTTTTTTTCTTTTTCAATGTCCTAGAAAATATCCAAGCGTAGCCAAATTCTCTGTGTGTTTCTTCGGGACCTTTTTTTTCCCTTTGAGAAAACACATAGGGTTTCATTTCTGTTTAAGTTTATATGTCTCTCTGACAAGATTGCTGCTTTCAGGGAGGGTGGGGGACTGTGTGAGTCAGCTTGCAGGACTTCTGCGCTAGCAATTCTTGGGGAGTGAGGAGGAACTCCAGCTTCTATTGATCTGTCCTTTTCCACCGGTATGCTCGCATGCCTGCTCATAACCTGGGATTAAACCTGGCCTTGCTCAGTGTCCTGGCTGGAAGCCTGACGGGAAGGAAGACTTAGCATGGTGGGCAGCCACGTGTCCTGGTATTTTCAGGGCGGATCACAGCATGCCTGTAATGAATCCTAAGTTAATTGCATTGGTCACACCATTAGAGTTCAGGAGTGTCCTCAGAAGAGCTGTGTACGTAAAGCGCTTGTCGTTTACAAGGGAGTGAAACAAGTTCATAGAAACCTTTGAACTACCTGCCTCTGGCACCTGCGGAGAAAGAGCGTCAGTGGGGTAGGGAAAGGTAACAGCCAGCAGGCTGTGGCTTCTGTGCAGGCATTGATAGGAGAAGTTCTGTGGGTAGAGAGGTCAGTCTGGAAGATAGTAACAACCTCTTCTGACTGTGTCTGAATCCTACCTGACTGTGGACTTCTCACCCATCCCACCCCCTTCATTACTAGTAGCTTTCCTTTCATTGTTTCACAGTGACTTAACGTAGATTCTATCTCGCCATACAATGCTGGCGCAAATGCTTGTAACCTTGCTACAAACTCGTAGTAGATGAAAGCTTCCCTAGGTGAGTTTGTCTCTCCATGTCTTCTCGCTCCTGCTCTTTCTCTGTAGTTGTTTCTCCCATGGGAATAAGGGAAAGAAAAGGGTCTGTTTTTCACCTTGTAAAGCAGAAGAGTATCTTGGGCATTGTTAAAACCAGCATCATTGGAAGAACTTCGTATGCAGAAGACAAGTGCATATTATCTGTCCCTCTTCCCAGCTTGAGTTTATATTTCTTTTTCCAAGAATCAATAAAGTAATTAAAACAAGTACAAGATTTTCTTCTGGCATAAATTAATTCATGATCTGTAGAAGGGAATTTGGTATAAGAAATTCCAGTAGTATAAAATACTCTGACTAAAACTTTCCCAAATCCAAGCAGGGCTTGTAATATTGTAAGAACTTGACTTCAACATCATGTGGAAAACGTGGTAATGAAGACGTGGGTAAGCCATGTTCTTTTAGGATTTCTGAAGGAACAAAATAGGCAAGAAAGTAGAACAGAGGTGGAGGTGGGAAATCTGAGTGTGTCGTCCCCCCCCGCCCCGACGTTATTAAGACATAGCAATATGGTCCAGCTTTGCTTGCTGTCTAGTGAGGACAGCTTGCTCTGAAGATGGTTTAGGACTGTTGTCTTAGTCATGAATGGTTTCAGCTGAAATGGCTGGTAAAAGATTTTCCAGCTTCGGTGGAAATCCTGCACTGAATAGTCCTATTCACATGGAGTTTATTTTGAGGAACTTCAGCCTTACAGAAGTTAGATATCGAGTCCAAACTAGTAATTTAATCTTATCCTGTAGGCTCCTCCAGAAACCATCATCTCACCGAACAGGTGGGATGAAATTATTTGCCCTCTGGAGATGCTTATTTGTTTGGATTAACTTCACAGGGAACCTAGACAGTGCTAGCTGGGACTTGGCTAACTAGCTGTTAGGTGTGTAAAGCTAGGTGGCATGAGTTTTCCCCCACAGCAGTAAATGGTGAGGTGATAGTTAAACTCACCATGGGTGAGGACAAAGACAGGTGGGAAGGCACGCGCAAAACCATTCTGGAATTAGAGCACGGTGAGGACATCTCCCATGTTGGTCACTTTAAATACAGCAGTTGTTTTGATATACTATGTGCTCATAACAGTAATGATCTTTGTAGCATCATCCAGGGTGCCGTCTGCTAGTGGAACTCATATGCACTGTAATGAGTTTGGTTAAATACACGTACCACCAGATCATTACGTCTGAGCTTAAACTGGGGGTAAAAATTACAGACTTCTCCATTTGCTCAAATAACAGAGACATAGCAACTGCTGTATAAGCTTGATGATACTTTTTATTCTTTCTGGTGTTACTGTGGTGCCTGATGTCCTTACTGAAGAGCAAAGTCCTTAGAAGTATTTAACTTTATAAATATGAGCCACTTTTGCTTTTCTCTGCTTGCTTTGCTGATATGACAAACTGGACTAACCAACTTCAGTAAAATCCTATTCCTCCACATCTCCCACTGCCCATCTCTGTTCTGGTTATTTAGTCTGTGGACTTCATGGAGTTTTCTGTGATTTTTAAGAAGGAATAGGGGAAGGGGTCTCACATCATGGTCAGGAATATGCCAAAGGTTTTCCTTGTTCTTACGTGTCCCCTGAGTAGGAGGTGTGCCAGTTTTTGTCTCCTTGAGGAAGTGACTGGACTGGCATCACACCCAGCTGCCTTTGGTTCCCTGTCTCAGTTAAAGCACATATCCATTTGCGGCTGAACTGATTCAGAATGGCTTTAGGCTTCATCTAGAGCAAAACTTCAGCATCTGCCTCTGGATCTGTAGCTAGACAGCACAGCTGCTTTGCAAAGGGCTGATTTCACTGAAAGGAGCCTTTGTGAATTAAGATCCAATTCGGCATTTGCAAGGTTGTGACATGTAATAGGACAGCCTGACAAACAGCATAATCAATAAAATAATACAGTCCATCGATGTACTGTAGTTCTTTGCTCTCAATGAGGTGCAGAGTCCAATTTTGGAGTTATTATGTCTGAAGTTTCTCTTGTTCACTAACCTATAAATTCAGAAAAATAGTTTTATTGAGGCAGCAGGATGTAGGCAGCATATAAGAGCTGTTGCTGCCTGGTCTGGGCTCGTGAGCATTGGTCCTGAGTGTGAATGGTATAGAAAGAGAGATATTATTTTTTTAGCTCATAATAGTGTCCTGCTTTCTGCTGCTGATAGCTACTGGATTTTTTTTTAGCGGCATTTCTGCTGAAAACATGGAAAGTTTGAATAATTAATGAACATAGGTCAGTTTATCTTCAGTGCATTCCCCACTACCTCTGTTGCATCTCCAGATACGTAGTTTTGCAGGCTGACTAGATCTTTCCCTCCCCCGTTTGCCCTTAATACATCAAACTGTGTCCAGATTGCTACAATTCTGAGGTTTTCTGTTGTTGCTCGGTTTGGTTGGTTTTTAAATTGGGACAAGTCCATATTCTCGGTAAGAAACACCGTGACAGCCAGCCAAAACAAGTATAGAGCTGGCTACTGGTTATTTATCATTGGTTGTAAACTCTTCTTTGTGAAGCTCCCTCACTAGCTCCACAGTTCCTTAAGAGAGCAACTGAGTGTTCATCCAGCAAGCAGAAAGGGTGCAGAGGAGCTGCTGCAGCCTTTGACCAGCCACGAGCAGTCTTGATAGCATCTGTTGTGCGAGGATAAGCACTGGAAATGGCAAGGCCAGTTTTGGAACAACTATATCCTTGTTTCTGTACCCTTGAGGACGAGGGGGACAAGTGCCTACATGTGTTGGATTTTGTTAGCTGGATCCAGTTGCTGTGTTGAGTTAATGAAGGTCGTGTTAGTCGGTGGAATGCTGGGAAAGCAGGAGAAGCCGAAACCGAGCTGGCCCATCCCCAGGCAAACTGGTTTTAACCAGGAAAAAGTCAGAGAATGCGAAGAAACTTCTTGTACATCACCTCAGGCGGTTATGTATTCTGTTTCCTAGTTACATTTTTTTTTTCCTGGTATCAATTCCAAAACAAACAAATGGAGAGAGAGAGAGAGAGAAAAGCATTCCTTAAAATAACCCTTTAACATCTTGGGCCAAATTCTCTTTTCCTCAGGCCTGAAGATACAGTCTGTCTGTGCTGATATTTGTAGAGAGCTCCCCAGATACATGCTGCAATGGTTGTAAAATGAAACTCTGATCCCTTTTTATTCATTCAGAAGTAGAATCGTAGGACTGTGGCATGTGTTAGGCACTATGCTAAATAACGGGATGGATAAGTGGGTGCTGCAGGTACAGACCTCCTGACTTCCTGCTGGTGCGCCTTTTTCTTTTGCTGGGTAAAACAGAGCACTGGGTAGGGAGAGACCCCGGCATCGTCTAGGATCTGTGGACGTAGCTCTGATGGAAGGGGTAGTAGTAAATCTGTTCAAACAGTAACTTGGAGATGTGCTGACCTATGACTTCTACAAGTGTTTCCCATTGGGCTTACTGGGAGAAATGACGTGGCCAAACTCAGCTTCTGAAGCGCTTCAGTTAGCTAACCTACCTTGTGAACGCTGAAACCTCAGGCCTTCAGTACTGACTGCAAATTTTCATTTCACTGGGGCATTTGCAAGGCAAGATTGTCATACTGCAGTGCTTGAATAAACCTTTTTTTTTTTTGTCTGTGAGTGATCATGTCCGCTTCCCCCTCCTACTCTGTGTTATTCTAGTCTTTCAACTAACTTCTGACTCCAGAAATTTAGGGAGTTTATCATGTCCCTCCTTTGGAACTGACCATTTGATCTGCTTCACAGCCAAAGTAGAAGACATATCTCAACTTCCCTGCACTGCTGCCCTCTATGTCATCCTGCTTTGAGCTCCTCTATGCAGCTCTCAAAGTGCTATATAAGGTTCTGAAAAGCATCACGTTGCTTGGCTCGGTGCTCAAGGCAGTAGGGCACACAGTCTCTTTGGCATGCTCCAGCAGCCAGTGGAAACAAGGGTAAGCCAGCTCGTGTACATCTTAGCTTTGGCAAGGATGATCAGAGCCATAGCTCAGCAAGAAATCAGCATTCCCTCTGCAAGTGAAAGGTCAGGAATGCAGAAAGCTCGCTGCCTTTTTAAGAAGGGTGAAAGTTTGCCCTCCCCCTCTTTTTTTTTTTTCCAAAAAGAGGGCAAATAGGAGGATAACAATCCCATTTTCTAGTTTGCGTTTGGCTGAGAATGTGTCGTCTAATCTATTTAAGGAACGGTCACATGTAATGTTTTGAAAAGTTGGTAACCTCTGGGTCAAACCCATTCCATTCAGTCCTGCCATTTGCTTGACTCACCAGTGGGCAGTGATGTTTGGTATCCAACTGACATCCATGTTCTTTCCTGCACCTAAATTCTCTAGCCAGCAGATAGAGAAATGATAGAAACAAAACCTATCAGCGTCAGCATTTCCTCACTAAAACCTGTGGTGCTGGGTACTAGGGTGGACAGTGTTTTGATGATTTCAAGATGCTATGATATTTTTCAAGCAAGGACACCCAAATGCAAGCTAAGAAGAGAGCATAGCTTCATCAGCAGAAGCACGAGTGTGTACGTATATAAATCTATACGTGTACCTTTTCTATCCAAAAGCACAGGCACAAATGTACTGTTATGAGTCTTGATGCGAGAGTGGGTGGGGAAACTATTCAGAGAAGCTTTTTTTTTCTCGCTGGAAGCCTTTGGTGTCTAGAAATCAAAGCTCTCTGCAGATGTGCACAAGTCTTGATGAGATCTAAATTGAGAAGATTTCTAAAATCCAGGTGGAATTTCTGATGAAAACAGCTGCGTGATCAACACCCTTGCCAGCTTAGAAGGTAGAGGCTGTAGCAGTGCCACGGGGAGCTTGGGCTCAGCCAACCTGAGCAAGTGCTCCAAGTGTCGTTGTAGACCCCAAAGGGAGGTAGAGGTTCTTCATTCTGCTTGAGTCAGGCTCTACTTCATCTTCATGGTTTTCTCAATGACAGCCTTGACATTTTCTGTATAATGCATCCCCTGTTTAAAGCCAGCGCTAGTCATATGCTGTGTTTCTAGAGGGAGAGAATAAAATGTATTAAATATTAGATAGGATTTTGTTCCGTGTCTCCAAGAAGATGCTAGCTGTAGTTACTTTTTCTTTCCAAATTACTATTAATAACCTATTTTGCCTTAACTTAATATCCAGGTTCTGGGGGTTTATTTTAATCAATGTATTCTGTTTGCAACATAAGAAAAACTTAACTGTAGTGACATAAATTAATTTTCCTTCTTAGCATAGTATCCAGCCGTACTTTTAACATTGGAAATAATGAGTCATGGACTCAACAGCACGTGATGTGGTCTTTGTGAAAGACATCTCCACTGGCATGGGGTCATATTATAAGACATCAGCATTAGAAATTTCCTCCCACTTGCTTGAACAATTTCTCTTTTGTGCAAACATATACAAAGTCCTGCCTGCCTTCTTCTTGTAGCCTGTGTTAAACTTCAGTTGTCGCCTGAATTTATGTTCCAAGCTTTTCTGCATCAATTTCATTGAACCCCACAGCAGAGAACTTTAAGGATATACAGAGAGATTTTTTTCTGAACAGCTCATAAAAGAGGCAGGCTGCTACTACCAACTTGAACCAAAATATACGGAGTGAAAATTGTACAAGTTTCTTAGCAAACAGATGTATCTTGTCCCTTATAGAGAAGGCACTGGCTTTACAAATGCTAGGATTCCTGTAAGCAGTGTGTGTGTCACTTACATATTAGGATTTATTTCTGCTTCTATTGACTTCAGCACATGAACATTGATCTCCAACATTAATCAATTTATTGTCACTGAACCCCCATAAGATAAAGAATTACAGCCTCTGTTTTGTAGATTAACTGAGTTGCAAAGAGAGTTAGATGCCTGTTTAAACCTGAGTTTAGGTACCTAAAGAGGCAACTAGACCCCAAGTAAGATTTATGAAAGTGCCTTAACTGATTTTGAGTGGAAGTTTAGGACCCAAAGAAGTGAGGGGCTTTTATCAGTTCAGGTAAGCAGTATCTACAGCAGTATCTATAGCAGTCTCATGCTAACTCCTCCAGTCTCGCTTGTATTTGGGAGCAGAGCTAGAGCTGAACTCAGACTTGTCCCTCATGGTAGGCAGAAAGTGCATGCAAGCTGGGTCCTTGAGGAGCCTGTGGCTTGCGTTTAGGGACAGCTCTACTCACTCAGGAATACACAGCCACTATTCCCCCTTTCCGTTTGTTCCCAGCCTCGCACTTCTGTCAGCAACCCCTTTTCCACCTCGGTTATTTTTTGGCCGGATCAGTTCCAGATACAGCAGAGGGTATGGCTCCAGGACCCGTGGAGGTGTGGTGACTGCAGAGTTCCTATACCCCTGAAGTGACTGGGCAGCCAGGAACCCAGAGAAGGCTTCTGAGTTGACCATCTCTGCTGAAGAAAGGGATAGGAGGCACAGCTGTTTCACACTCCAAAATATTGTGTACCTATGCCATCATCCACTTAAGGACACTCAGAGGTTTCAAATGTTTGCTTTTTTATTTTTTAAATATTTATTTAGTTAGTTTTAAACAATGCCTGTTTCAGAAATTGCTTGATTTAAATGAGTTCAATGCTTCCTTAGTTCCGGATGCAGAAGACTAGCTTGAGACTGGTTTGCATCCTTACAGCCTGCTGGGAACGAGCTTGCTGTGGAAACTGCTAGGTGGAAATGACAAGTAATAAATTTGTTGAAAAAGGCAGCTTGTGAGCAGGACCAGAATGAAATTTGAGTCAACTTAGATGAAAATGTTGGCGGAGAAAACACTTCAGCAACATTGAAATGGCTTTTGATGTTTGAAAGTAGAAAACATTTCCATGTTTGTTTCAAAATGATGTACTTCAGCTCAAAAAGGCCAGCACTTGAAAGGGGGAAGTTATACAACTTCAGAAGTGTTTTATTTTCTTTTTGCTCAAATAAATGTCTCCAGTCAGCTCAAATTATTTTCATAGCAAATGAAACGTTTCTCTTTGTTTGACCCATATAGTTATTTCTTTCTTTTTGTTTTCAGTAGTCACTGCAAAAACTCTGTTTTCCTTATGTCTCCCACCACAACTGAAAGTTGGAGACCAGAATATTCCACCTCCACGTGTGCGGGGTGCATCTGCCTAAAATAAATCTCCAAGTTTTAAGCATCTCAGGCTCTGCCTCATGGTAGATGCTTTATTCTTACCCTAGAGTGAGAGTGCCCTGTTGATGATGTCTTTAAGGAAGCCAATGATCCCAAAGCCCCAGGCCAGAAACTTAACAACCGAGTAGTAATGAGGCATCGCTTAGATGAACAAGTCACTTTTGGCAAAGACTGTTTTGCATATATGCATGAAAAATGGTGGTTATCGATGTTCGGGAACATTAAAGGAAACCAGTGGCTTCACTCTGCACATGAAAGCAGATCAGTGAAGCATTGCATGTGATATATAAAATGAGATGTCCTACCCGGGAGTATGCATCCTGCCTTCCTGAACCCCTCGGATCAAATTTGGCACAAGGTAGTTGCGTCTGACACAGTTCTGATCATAACCTTTGCAACTAGAATTGTGCAGGTACATACACTTGATGAGAATGTGACAAGAGAAAATTGAATGTAAAGTCTGCTAGACAGCCAATAAATTTGTTTTATATCTTTATCTTTTCCTTGCTTGGCAATTATTTCAGCAGGTGCTGAACTACTTTCTGCTTGCGGTGAGTGAGGGTGCTCAAATGACCTACTGTAAATTCTTGATATTTCCTGTACTTATGAGAAGACACAGTCATCTGAGGAACTTGTATGTTTAGTGTGGATTAAGACAAATTTTTCTAACAATTTTTTTTTTTTTTTTTAAAAGACCAAGATTGGTCATAACCAGTGGTAGGTTACTTAGTACTTTATAACTGAAATGTGTTCATGTTGTCACCAAACCCCTGTTATCTATTTTTAAAATAGTGGGGTGGAGTTGTTGGTCAGGTCCTTCTACATTATTTGTTGTAATTCAGTAGACTGTAATGACAGCATATTGCTATTAGGTTATAGCCCTCCTAGGTTATGATTTTTAGAACCGTAAAGCAAGAGTTTCAGGGTTTCAGAGGCTGATTGCGGAGAGAAGTTTATTGTTATTTCTTACACTTAAATCTGCTAGATAAGTTAAAATAGTGACGTAGGAGATATGGGAGGAAAATGATGTGCAGTTAAACACTGAAAAATCTCTACCTCTTCTATACAGGAGAGCTGTTGAACTATTGCTTGTTGTACATTAGTCGTCTGCCTTTGTTACCTGAAATGCTACTACGGTTGGAGCAGCCTATTACCATTGCTGACTACACGCTGCAGCGTTCTCGCTTGTCTGCACAGTTGACCCGATCCTGTATGTCATCAGGGAGGAGATGTTTAACTTGTGACACTACTAATCCTTTCCTGAAGGCTTTTTGTTCTTCCTGCACATTGTCCTTTCGTTGCTTTTGTGAGTTGGAACATGCTTGCTCAGCCCAGTGATGAATTCATGTAATTACCTATGTGTGTACCAAAGTCCTGTTGACTTTAACGTTAAAGATCAGTGATTGCTTAAGTATTGCACTGAATCAGGACCCCCAGGCGCTTTCGCATGCACAAGCTAACTTGGGAATTGGTGCCCCTTGATGTAGTTCTCACCGCTGGGAACGAACAGCAGGCTTGGGACGCTCCTGCAGCCCGGCCGTCACTGCAGGCACCTGGCTGTGCACGGGAACAGCTGGGAGCACAGCAGCCCAACGGTGTAAATCTGCAGACCACAGCTGTGTTTGATAGAGAAGGCAGCACTGCTGTCAAGCCTGAAGAGTCTAGGTTGGTCTTGGTGTACGTAGGCATCAAGCCTTCAGAAAGTATGACTGTCCTTGGCTGGAATGACTGACAGTCCCAGGAATCACATCTGAATTACAAAAGAACTTGGGTCTCCAGTTCATACGTTGTCATAACCCGGTAGACACATTATATATTCCCCGTAGAGGCTCATTTGTGATCCTTTCTAATACAGTTTGTGCTCAGAATAGCGTTAGCCCTTTGACAAGAGGGGAGATGTTGCTGTTAGAGCACTTCCAGTCTGGGCTTCTGCTGGAGCTCTGTGGCATTGCTTTCCCAGGTTGATGATGGAGGAGTGGACTTTTGCTTTCTCCATCCCTTCAGAAGTCATCCGTGCTGCTTCCTCAGTGCTTTGATATTCTGCCAGCTGAGGGAGGGAAGAGCCATTTATAAATATTTCTGGTAATACAGTAAGTACTTTCACATGTTTTGCTCACTCATTTTCCGTATCCAGAAATCTATCCGACCAGAATTGGTTCACTCTCTTTTATTAGCAGAAATAGATCCACAACAATTAAAATTGATTTAAAAAAAAGAAAAAGAAAAAAAAAGAGAAGCAGCAGCGGCAACATTATATTGACTGACTGTGTGTATATTCACACTGGCTTCCAATCCATGGATAATTACCCCTCAGAGACTGGGTGCTATGTACAGTACGGTGATGGAACTATGTGCTTTAAAGAGCTTTAGTGAGGCTCTTAGGATACTAAATTCTTCCCCTTTTTTTAAATTTTTTTTTTTCTTTTCATTGAAGTGAGTAATGATTTTTAAATATACATGACCCATGCTCGATAACCAAGTGTGGTATGTCAGTGGAGTTTTGAGGCTCTGGGTCTCACTTTTCATGAACTGACGCAATAGAAGAAGTGTTCCCATGAGATGAAATCTGGGGCATGGTCAAAGGACCTCTTGGGATTGCTGGCGTTCATTAGTGAGGGGAAAGGCAAGTGGAACTTAGATGTTGCTTGTCCTGTTTGGCAGCAGGTACCCCAGTTGGGATTACTGCACAGAAGGAGAGCTTGAAAGAGACTGTGGGTTCAAATCCACAGAAAACCAGGCTGTTAGTTTAGCCAGTTGTGGATCACCTTACTTGAATGCTAGGAACCAGTGGTGGTGGTTTCTCTGACCTCTTTGTCAGAGCCAGTTGAACTGTTTTGATTCGCGGTTTCACACACAAAAAAATTTAAATATTGCCTATAAACTTTAGCCTAAATTGGTTTTGGCAAAGTGATAAGCAAGTAAAAAACAGGGCCTCGTCGTAGGAAGTGTCAAGCAATCTTAATTTTAGGCAGAGATACCAGCTCCTCCTAGAGGAAAAGAGCCAGCACGTAAATAGCATCCAACAGATCCTTTACCCAAGGAGGCAAAAGGGTGATGTGCAGAAATTGCTGCTAATGCCAAATTTAAGCTTTCCAATGGGAAGTGTCATGTACATGAGGTTTGAGTTTGTCTGTAAGATGTGACTTGATGTTCAGGCAGTCGTGTTTCTTGATGCTCTGTGGTATTTTGGAGGTATTAACAGCTCTCCAGATCCATTGGGGCTCTTTGGAGAACATCTCCAAAGGCACTATCGCAGCAGCTGAAAAAGCGGGTACCTTCTGAAACAGCATCAGGAATGCAGTTGCAGGGCTGCTGTACTCCTCCGTGGCAGGCGCTTGTTCTTTGGCTGTGGTTATGTTTATGGATTTTTATGTTTTGTTGACGTCTTTAATGAATGTTTAGCAATAGCGACTGGTGCTGCATCCCATTCAAGCAGCCTGGACCAGCAGGCTGTTGTGGTAAAGGGAGGGCTCCCAAAGACAACTGGCTGCCCAAAAAGAGACTCTTTAACTGGGACACGCTATGGCAGCTATGAGGTCCTTGTAGCTGCCCTGCTCCTGCTCAAGGATGGATGAAGGTGGGCCTGGAAGTGCTCCCAGGAGCGGGTTTGTAAGTACAACCATACAAGCCAGCCTTCTCCTCCCATCCCTCCTTCCTCAGTACCCTGTGCCCCGGGAATAGCAGAGTCCCTGCTCTCCCCGTGTAAACCAGGCTGCTGAAGCTAGCACAAGGCAAACAAGGATCTTCCTTGATGCTGCTCAGCCTTCATAAAACAAAGGACACACAATGCTTTACAGCTAACTGAAGACAACCAAGTGAAATAGTTGTGCCATCCATCAGAGAGGCTATGTGCACTGCTGTACGTGGTGGATGAACATGCAGGTTCCACAGAAGAGCTGAGTTTATGGGACATGTTTGGGAGAGGGCTGCATGTACCTCCTGAGGACTGAAGCATCTGGTACTTCTATGAATCTGTTATGTCTTCATCTTCTTGACTCTTCTGGAATAACACCACGTGATATTCAAAGTGCCTTGCAGCATCTTTCGGCTTGTTAGGTGATGGTACATCATATGACCTCCTCAGCGGTCTGAAATGTTTCAGCTGGGGGTTTGGTCCTTCAATCCTTAGTCCTTTCTTGTTTGAGCAATCAATGGGGGTATCTGCTCGGTGCTCCTGGGTACTGTGGTGAAAATGTGGTGGGTGCTTTTGGTGTTTAAGTGGTCGATACGAGAAAACGTGTGTGGGGGTTTTTTTGCCCCCATTCTTATTGTTTAATCTAACTTGAGGAAACATTCCTTACTTGTTAGATATGTAAATTTTTAGGTACCTAATTATCTGTTTTACTTGCCAACCCCCTCCAGCCCCTTTCTTCCATGATCCCACCACCCTCTTCCCTTCTCATTCCCTTAAATGTGCATAGATGATGAATAGCAAATCTTCTCATAGAATTCTTCAGGAATATTTACTGTAGGGTTTTGCTTTTGTTTGCTTTTCTGGTGACTTGGAGGTGGCATGGTGAGAAAAGAAACATGTGAGCTAAACCTGTTGGTTTGAACATTGTGTCAGAAAATATCCATAAATTGCAAGTTACTACACAGATGTATAGATTTAATGAGACTGTGTAATGCCATTTATTTATGCTAAAGAATCTGACACATACGGTACTGAAAAAAAGTTAATACTCTAAGAGTTATTTTATATTTTTCCATTGCCATCTGTCACTGCCTACATAATAATGATACAGGTGAAAGCCTAGCACCGCTTTAAAAAAAAGAATCGGAATGAATAGTCATTTAAATATCTTGCTGCTTTAATAGCTGGTGTGTTTTAAGTTGTGGGAAGAAGGCAACAGAGATACCCTCCCCCCATTTTTAGTGTATTAAATTTTGGGTTTAAACAGATTTAGATTCTTGAAGTGAGTTCTGAACGGGGAAAATTATTATAAACTGTTCTGTCCTTTAAATTTGGAAAACTTAAGGGAGTAAGTCAGATACTGCCATCCTTGTAACATGCCGTCAGTGTCTGGTTCTCGGAGTAGCCTTTTCATGTGCATCTTTAGATGTAGGTGAATTTTTGTGCTCTAAATCCTGCCTTAACGTGCTGAATTCAGTACTGCTGGGGTGTCTGACCTGTGAGAGGGTCTCTGCAGAACCCAGATCCCCAAATCTTGGTCCCCACTGGCCATCTGAAATCAGCAAAGGAAAAAAAAGAATGCTGTGAGGGAAATACACTTTTTTTCAGCTGTCTCAAGTGAAAATATGTGTCTCAGAGCAGCACTGTGCTGCCAGAACTCGGCATTTAAGAAGCGCTGGCTTTTAAGAGTTTTACTTCAACTTGATGCAGTCGTAGAGTGGTTAGGGAAGACTGCTTTCCCTTTTTCCTTCTAATCACGGTGGAGTCCAACACAGCAATGACTGTGAAGTGCGTAGTGAGAAGTCTCTACGCTCAGACATTTGCAGGGATCCAGGGCTGCAAAATGGTCTTGTACCTGGGGATCGGTCCATTGCTTTGCATCAGCCATCTGCCTCCGAGGGTGCAGACAAGGCTTTGACTCAAATAAATAAAATGAAGCAGGTTTTGTTGTTTATCTCCTTTTTACAATATAGTGACAAAGACAGAAAGTATTTTTGTGGCAGGTGCTTATCCTATAATTTTCCACGGGTTGGTGAGTCAGGGGAGGTGCCTCCTTTAGAAGAGGAGAACATGGCTAGGTCAGGTTGCATTAAGATGATTTAGAGTTTATATAATTAAAAATAAATATAACTTTTCCTGAAAGCTGTGAGTGATCCAAAGGTGTAACTTTGTAATGCAAGCCTTTCACTTAAAATAATGACTCTAGTGGTAAAAATGCCAGGTAACGAAGCAAAGTACCTGGTCCAGACCCAGAAAAGTCATTCCATTGGCTTCAAACAACTTTTTCAGGTGTTTTTTCAAATATAGTGCAGATCCCTAATGGAAAGTTCCTTATAAATGAAATAATCATTACAACTCTGCGTATGTTGGAAAGCATTTTAGGAAGGCATGCACTTTTTAAGAAGCAGAGATGACAATGAGTGAGCAATGAGGTTTGGGTCACTTTAAATGGATGTTATAAATCACTTTATTTTTGTTTATAAGAGATGATCCATATATAGCTGTAGTTTGTCAGCATTTTGCATTACAAACTTATAGTTTTGCGTACCACAGAGAGCTCTCAGCAGCCTCTTAGAAAATCCACTTAGAGGTGAGTGTTGTGTCTTTGCTCAATGAGTATATGTTTCTTCTGCTCCCTTAGAATTTGAACCAGTCTTAAAAATAAAAAGGTGTTCATGGCTTAATGTTTTGAGAGACAGAGTGTTTCACTACAGGACTGAGCCTGATTTTATTTTTTCTCCTCTCTCTGTTTTCCAGTGTGCATCAGAAATAACTCTACTGAAGTTAAAAAGAGCTGTTGTAGGAGAGGAGACTGACAGTGTTTAATGTACAAGTTGCAGACAGTAAGAGACTTGGTTTAGATTGGCAATGGAAAGGGCTGTGAAAGACCACCCACATCACTGAACCCTGCTGCCTGCAGTTCACGGTAACTGAGAAATAGAAGTTTATGATGAAAGGGGCCCTGGAGAACACCTGCTATGTGCCACAGCCTTCCCAACATCGCCGGCCCATCTGTAGCAAGTGTAAAGTCGTTAAGACAAAGGCAGAAAGTCTTAGTGATTACGGTACGTGACAGGAGAGAGCAGGGGAGCACAAGGGTTGACCAGGTGTTGCATAAAGGCAGAAAGGTTGCTAGATGACATTTGCTCAGAAAAGCATGTTTCGTGCAACAGAAAAAGGAGAGGAAAAAGAAATATCCTGCTCCCTCTCACCCCATCAAAATGATCCAAAAGGAGCAGAGGAAATAGACAGGTATCCGTTTGACCTTAGGGAAAAATCCATGAGTCCGAGCCTAATAACTGGCTTAGCTCTAGCATCAGTAGAGGGGACAGCAGCTGGGAGCAGAGTACTGCTGCATTCCACTTCACAGGGGACCAGGTTCTGACATTGCAGATGGATAGGGGGGCATGGGGGTGAGGAGGCTCTTCCTTGCACCTATAGGGAATCAGCAGAAACCTTGTACTATGTCAGGCACAATACTTGCTGCACCGTAATCGCTGTGTAAGTATAGGTGAGAAAGGAGGGGGAGGATGGGTCATCAGGAGTACTTTTCCTACCCTGGGATATGAATACATGGCTCTCAATTGTGTAAGTACAAGTTGCATAGGTGCATTTGTGGGAAATTTGGCCTGAGGTCCTTCTGGAGAGGAATCTCGTGACACTGAGCAATCATATATATTCAGTTAGGAGTTCTTACTCTTGCCAGATGGGGGTATGCAGCATGGGTGACTTGTGGTGAGCAAACAGTCAGGCCTAAAGGCTGGGCATCTCGGGCAAACTCTGGTCTGATACTGCTTATATACTTATACCAAGGTACTCCTTACTCAGGGTCTCAGCCTTTGGACTTCAGGAGGGTTCTCCCTGAATGTGACTCAAAAAGCCCTGAAACCATCAGAATTTGGTCCTGTGATAGAAAAGAAATTTCAGGTCTTAATCCCAGCACTTGCTGGGATGCTTTGTGCTTAAGTCAGAGCCCTTCCAACTCAAACTGTGGGCTTTGCAGCTTAATGTTTGTATAAGCTTGTATAGCCATTTGAGCATGAAAGTTGTTCCACAGGTTTCACTGCTGCAGTCTTCATTCCTTGTGTCTGGCCATGGACAGCTGGGTCGGGTGAAGCCGCCTGGTATTTTAAAACCATTGCGACTGAAAGCATGCAGTGACATCCAGGGTGCTGCTCACATCAGCCAAAGCTGGTTCTTGTACACCCACTCAGGGGCCTGATCCAGCTGCAAATGGCTGATTTTTCTCGGGAAGGTTAGTTTTCAACCAGATTGGTTTACTACCCAGTTCCATGAGCACTGGTGCCAGAACGAGAGCACCCATAGTTTGTGTCAGCTAAAACCTGACTGAAGCTTGGCTTAGCTATGCAACCACATCTTAATTTAAACTAAACTTGGGTGTAACAGACCTGTTAGTCTACACTTACTGCACACACCACCTCCAGAAGATATGAAATAAGTATTCTGTTGCATTTAGTGAGAGTTTAAATTGACTTAGAGGTAGCAGGCTTAAACTGAGATTCTTCAATGTGAAAACTAAAAATTTCAAAGGATGCCTAAATAAGATGATCATTTCTCACTGAATTTCTGGCTTATTAACCACCTCCATGTGGGCTTGAAGAATCCCGTTTGTAGCATGCAGAAAAGGACTCGGCACAAAGCTTCTAAATCTTTCCTTCCCCTCTTTCTTTTTATTAGTTATGAAATATTTGGTTTGATTTAACTGTTACGAATGGACATAACCCTGCCGAGGTCACCATGACAACATGGTGACACAATCTAAGATTTGCGCTTGCTCAGTGGCCAAAAGCTAAATCTTTGGCAGCTTGCGATAAGCAAATTTGACACCCAGCATTGGGGATGTCCATGTGTAATGTCAGAGGCCCTGCTTAGGCTTTTGTCACTCGACTCGAGAAAGGAGTTGGGTAATTCCCCGTTCTTTGCAGGTGACATTAACCCTCATTTGTTCCATCCAGATATAGCTTCACTTCTCTCTAAGCCTCCTGAAAGCCTCAATCGACTCTGAAAGCAGAACTGTCTCTCTCGAAATACCTTTCTAAACCCCAACTGAAACATTTTCCATTAGTGTTGTTAGAGCAGCGTTGCCCACGGGTGTCGTTTAAGAAACATCTTCCTTTCTCCCGGAGATCGTGGTTATCAACCCAAAGCAGCATATGTGCTGCCAGTGCCTTGAGCAGAGCTGTCTCTCCTTATTCCTCCGCATCGCACCTATGCAGCTGCGGGGCGATACCTGCTCTGTAGCAGCCCAGCATGAGGAGAACGGCAGGCCTGTTTGTTTTTCGGGAACTAAATATAATTTCCAGCTAATTTGCTCCTAATTTGCTGCTTGGCTGGCATTCTCACCTGTGGTATTCGTGCCTTTTTAAAAAGGGAGGATTTGTTGGTGCTCCCTTGTTTGCTCATTTAATAGCTCACAATTAAACCAAAACGGACTTGAAAAGCGTCGTTAATTAAGAGCTAAGTTCTACCAACAACAAGAAGCTCAAAAGATGAAGTTTTCTTTTCACTGAGACCCCTTTATATTATTCCAGGAGGAAAGTATGTTTAAACATGCATTAAAGTCTCACTACACTTTTGGAGTGGTGTAAACACCCTCTTGAAGGACTCTTTTTGCTACCAGAGTGCTCTTAGACCAAACAAGAGTCAGGGCTCACTGTTTCCAGCTTTGGCAGTTCTTACCTTGAATTTTCAAAATCCGACGAGATGGAAGAGTTCTTCCCCCCTCCTTAATTTTAATTTTAGAAAACACTTACCTGTTTGCCATTCCAGCTCTTAAAATTGACTGTATCCCACTCACCGTTACTGAGTGCTTTTAATAGTATAGAAACGCTCCACATCTGAGTCTTGAAACGTGTAAGAACTAGGTGCCCGGCTTCCAAACAAGCGAGAAGCTGGGTCATTTTCTATTTGTTTCAGCTGCCAATTAGCAATGTCATTAATCCACTGCCTAGGAGAAGTTCATGATTAAAGTAGATGGTGTCGCTGACCATTGACAAGATGATACGCAGAGGACTGTGCGGTAGCTTCCTGTCACTGTGTCGTGGTAGGTAGAGCCTGGTCTCATTTTCCAGAGGGAAGTAACAATTTCTTCATTTCTTTGCATTCTGGGGTAAAGACAGACACGTTATTCAGGCTTTGAATATTGCGTTACATTGTGTTCTGGACAGGGAATCTGCAGCAGCCCTCAGGAGAGCTAATGCACCACCTGCCCCCCTCCCCGTTATCAGATGAGCTTGGTTAGAGAACGCATTCTGTCTGCATCAGCTGCAAATGTCCTTCACTGTGTTCACCCACAGAGCCACCTCAAGGCTCTTTGGGGGTGGCAGATTTGAATTTTGCCTCCTCAAGGATGAGTGTCTGAAGCTGGGCCAGAGCTTTGTTTCCTGCTGGCAAGAGAAGAGGGATGGGGGAAGAGGCGCGGGCGGGCTTGAGGGATCAGGCTTGCTTTTTCTGCTGCCCCGGGGGCAGCAGGAAGAGGCTGGTGGTGCGTGGCTGCTGCCAGGAAAGGCTAACCTCTAGCTGAAGACCACAAACCCTTGGTGACAGTGGCCAGCCTGGTTTTCTAAGGCCATAGATAAAATAAGCAACGACCTAGGACAGCAGACAGTGGAGGAGACAGAGGGGCACAGTCCTGCTGCTTGCTCCCTGTTGTGTTGGACAGAAGGATTTTTGTTCTGTAGTGGGAATTGCACTCTAGCTTGCTTGCTTGAGGAAAAAAATGGCCAGTGTTTTAATTTACGCCCCACCTGGGGACCAAATCTCTCAGCAAGACAGGAGGGTTGTTTTCCCCCTAGATCTCACCTTTGAGGGAAACAAAGTTCCATGACAGAGGTTGAAATACGAGGAATATTTTTCTTAGTTGGATCTTCCAGCTTCTGGTTTGTAGCTACACTAATCTGTGGGTTAAGGAAATATTTTGGTACTGAAAACTTGCCAAAATGCTGTTTAACAGGGAATTGCAGTTTAATTAGCACTTATGAGACATTAACAATAATTGTATTTAATTTGGCCACACAGGATAAAGTGTGATTCAGGATCAGCTGGTTGGTCCTCTGAAAAAGAAAAAAAGAAAACAAAAGAAATATTGCTGTGTGGTCTGGTGAATATGTGCCATTAGCTTCCTGTTCGTAGGTAGAAGCTTTTGTGGCTGCCTGACTCTCTTTTCCCACGAGGTGTTGTGCTGGACTGGGAAAAAGTGGAATGAACTTGTAGTAACTGGAGGGAAATGGTTTGACTTCAAGTTCATGCTTTTGCAGCGAGCTGTATTACAGTTTATCCCTGCTATCTCTTTTGCTGTGATTTTTAGGAAAAGTGCCAAAAACTTTGAAAATCTTTTCCATTTACTTATTTATGCTTTGCTTTGCCAAGGAATGAGAAAGCCTGCCACTTTTAGCAAGCTTCTTGTGCGAACAATAAAGGCAAGGGAACCCAGAGTGAAATTTGATGTGGAGACTTGTGTACAATGTAGGACAGCCATAAACATCTCTTGAATATTTCTTTTTTTCTTTGCAGCAGAGTTCATTATGGTCTCTGAGTTTGTGGCTGTAGCTGAAAACAAAGACAGTGCCACGACATTACTGTAGTTCCAAAGGCTGGCTGAGAACAGAGAAAGCAAACTATATGCAATTTAAGTGCCTGCTTGTGCGCAGGCTACCACACAAGCCTTAGACGTACACCAGTATGATGTAAGGCAGCAGAGATGACCTGATTAGCAAAGCTCTCACAACGAGCTGAGGAGATCCCTGCTGCACCAGTGCATCTCTCCTTGGAGACCTGTGACTAGTCCCAGCTGAAGGAAACCTTCCCGCAGCAGCAAGAGCTAGCGGAGGTTTCTGAAAACAGCGGCGGCGGTGCTCTGTGTGTGTGAAGGTGAGGGTAGTTAAGGCGAGTAAACAGCCTGCGCAGCTTTGCAGAGTAGCTGGCATATTATGAAAGATACAACATGAATTACTTGGGCTTTTCGAGCTCCGCTTGCCGGAGTTGCAGAGCACTATATGTTCGGGGAGGTTGCATTTCGGCAAACGGCTCGCTCCGTTTTGTTGTGCTGTTTATCCTGTTGGATGAAAGCCATCTTTCAGCAGAAAGAAATGCTAGGGCAAGGTAAAGTAAGTGGTCTTCCAGTCTGTAAGCTCTTGCAGCCCAGCTTTCGTAGGTGCTGAGCAGGCAGAGGTCCACAGACTCGAATGGGAACTGTTGGTGCTCAGCACTTATTACAGTCAAGTGTTTATTATTCTGTGTCAGAGAAAGAGACAAAAATTTATATATGTAAGATGACACGTAAGTTTCAAGGCTTTCTATCTCTCTTGTGAGTATGTATACCTATACCCACTTGGCATGAGGTTTGGGGGTTATTTTGTACATTACTGTGCATGGAGAGTGCGCAGGCTTGGGGCAGCAGCCCGATGTTTAGGTGAGGAGTGGAGGGCACTGTTTCTGGCTCTACCTTAGCTAGTTGTGTGGCATTAAATCCTGCTCCTGAAGACAACAAACCATTTGTTGTTCTTGGACTTGCCGAATATACCAAAAGGCTGCTATTATTAGAGGGAACCACCTTTCCTTAGCTCTGAAGTGGGCTGTCCATAAATCACCAACACGTGCTTTCCAGGGGAAGGTGGGACTAGAACCTCAGCTTTTCCCTGCCAACCTGCGGATCTGGCAGAGCGCTCTTCCAGTGCCTCCACTGAGGGCGGATCCTCCTGGTCAGGAGGCTGGTAATGGCTGTACCACCCACCGTACCTTGGGCTCCACACAAGCATTGGATGGCTTTCCATTTCTTCTCTCGCTGCCATGGTGGGGCAGGTCCCCTCATGCTCGCCATGCAAACAGCTTCCTGTTAACTGCTTCTGCCTTTCTTCCTCCCCTTGCTGAGGTGGTGGTGGTCTTGCAGAAGCAGCTATTAAGGAAATTATATTTTTTCCTTGGAGGGGTGATTTACCATTACATCAAGTTTAAGATGTTGTTCTCACAGCCAGCAAGAGATCGCTTTCACCCATGTATTTCCCTGTGTGTGCTGGCGGTACCAGGCTTAGCAGAGAGCCGTCCCTGGGGGTCTGTGCTCTTCCCCGACGCCGGGTGTAGGTGGGGATGGCCGTCCCGCACCCAGGCGCTGGCTGGAGCCAGGTCACAGTCAGGCTCTCAGTCTGTGCCATTGTTTCTTTTTTTTTTTTAAACGATAAATGCATCTCTGTGGCAACAAAAATATCAATTCCCTTCGATATATGAAACGCTCAGGCATTTTGTAGTTGCAGACTGTTTTGGTGACAGTGCCTGTGCTGACATTAGTCTGCTGTGCTCTGATCTGGCTGTGTCCTTGCTCCGGCTGGGCTTTGCTGTAATAGCACTTTCATTCCTTAGCTCCCATTAGTGCCCTGATGAATAGTGGAAGATGTTTCAAGAATTTTATGATTAAAAAGCAACATCTTAGCGTTGTTTGGTCTCTGGTCCCTTTACCCTGTTCGTTACGCTTTACCAGGGAGTTACAGCAGTGAGTTGCAACATCAGCATCAGTCTCTGAACCTTGTCTTTTCTTGAAGCATAAATTCTGGGGAAGGAGGGGAAAGGATGATAAAGGAGGAAGTCTGAGTGGTAGGGTTTGTTCTTCTGACATTTGCAGGCTGGCGATTTGAAACTGTGATGCCTCACAGCGATCAGACACATTTACACCTAACTCTCTGGTGGCGTTCCTGGGCAGGGGCCCTTGGGCGGCTGTTCTGGGGCGCGCCAGGCCAGGGTTCAGAGACACCAGCCAGGCCCAGGGCACACATTCGCGTTCCGGGTCCGCTGCTGTCACCAGCGCTTGTGCTAATGGCCTTAGTACAGAGGTCAAAGACTGCTTAGATATGAAAGCTGAATCACCTCCTTTCTAAACCCCTCAGCAGGATCAAGGCTTAGGGAAGCAGGCACGTGGGCTTGCCTTCTGGCTGACAGCGTGGATGGAGAGTGTGACTCTGGGACGGGCCTTTTGGCAGCTTCGACCAACTGTTGAAGCATTGAAATGGGGGTGTCTGGTGATTAAAACGCCCCTGCACTGACATCCCGACCTGGAAAAGCCTGATGCGTTCATTTTTGTTAATGATTTGCTCTTGGTAGTTAGAGGAGGTTTATCTTGTGGCCTGAGGATCACAGAAATCAGTGGTGAGCCCATCAGTCTAACCAGGCGGATACGAAAGATCTTCAACTATGCTTATTTCACTTGCAAATATAAATAAGCCAGCAGCGTAGGTCTTGCTTCAGACCTGTTTGTCTTGCAGTGTCCCATTGACGTAAACCCGAAGATGCTAGCAAAAAAGCACTGGAGACTCATCCAGAGATTAGTCTCCCCTCTGTCAGAGAACGCGCCCGTGCAGGCAGGGTGATGCGGAGATGACAGACGCAGCCCACGAGCCCGGCTTCACCAGGTCCCTGCGAGTTGAACAATCCTCCCAGCGAGGGTTGCTTGTTTCTGTGAGCTGTGGCAGTGCAGTGGCCCGTCTTTGGGAACCCTGGGTCTTGGTGCGCTGTGCAGGAGAGACCTGGAAGAAGCAGCTGTGGCCGCGTCATTTGCTCTTGTGTCTTGGGCTCCTTGAAAGGAAGGGAGCTCCTGTGTTTCAAGCTGAGAAGCAGGAGGTCAGTTCTCAAGCCTGTTGCTTTTGGTAGGTCTCTGGACCACGCCATGCCTTAGTTTCTAAGCTGTAAAATAGGAATAGAAAATAGGAATTTAAAAACCAAACAGGGCCTTGAAGTAATATGCAGTTGTAACTTGTGATGCCATCACCACCACGAAGCCCTTGTGTTGGTTTGAGCTTCAGGGCTGTGCTTTAATATTGGTAATAGTAGAAATTTATCATGATACTAGCGATTGGGAACTTAGAAAATACAAGTTTTTAAATTTTTTTAAATTTTTTTTTTTTTATTTCAGCAAATTCAGTAAAGCTAGAAATGCAAAGTGATGAGGAATGTGACAGGAAGCCTCTGAGTCAGGAGGATGAGATCAGGGCTCATGATGAAGGAAGCAGCCTGGAAGAGCCCCTCACTGAGAGTAACGAGATGGCGGATAACAGAAAGATCCAGGAGCTATCAAGCGAGGGAGGAATCCGGCTTCCGAATGGTAAACTGAAATGTGACGTCTGTGGCATGGTTTGCATTGGGCCCAATGTGCTAATGGTACATAAAAGGAGCCACACTGGTAAGCAGCTGAAAGAAAATCTGGTGACTGCCTGTGGCATCTGATGTTGATATTACCTGACAACTCTTCTCTCTTCCCTTTCCATTCATGGGGTAGCAGGAGGCTGGGGAGGGGAAAGATGGGCTTTGTTGGTTTGATTCTCTTCCTGCTCCCTGAATTCTGGTGATGTGTTTCTGGCAAGCATGGAGCTTTCCTGATATTGATTTCCAGCCTTTGGTTCTTAACCGCAGCACAGAAGTCTGGAACTTGCCATTTTAATTGTTCTTAACCAGGGGAAAGATGGTGAGAGTCATTCTCTGGCATGGGTGTGTGTGTGCATGTGCAAGGCTCTTAAGCCTTTAAGGTGAGTCTTAGATGGTCTTCCCTTGGAGGTACTTGCAGGTGGACAACGCCAGCAGCTTCCTGGGGATCTCACACCTCCTTTGCAAGTGGCTGGGCGTCATGCCAGTGACCTAGCAAACCCCACAGGGCACCCTTATTACCTAGTGATCCAGATGCCAGGGTGGGCTTGCTGCTCATCGTGTGACAGCTCCATCAGGGAGACCTCACCTGAATAGCACTTGTGGGCTAGCACTTGGATCCCCCTCGCTATCCAGATACCATTTCTGTGGCACCTTTCAATGCTTGCACTCTCCTAGAATTAATTTTTATTACTATCGGTACTACTACTGTTTGGAGAACAGAACTGCTTACTAAGCTTATGGATTTGAGAATTCAAGAGGCAGACAAAACCATTGTGATTTCCTGATTGAGCCAGCCTTTGGGGTCTGAAAGATGAGGCCTTAATTCAGAACAGGGAATTTCAGGGGAGTTTTGGCTAATATGACAAACTAAGGCACCCAAGAGGCTGGCACTCACTCGCCACTAGTGCTTCTCAGGTGGGAGTGGCAGTTATCCCTGACAGGATAAAAAACCAGTACAGATGGTGCCAGAAGACAATGCTCTCTGTTCTTGCAAAAGTCTCCCTGGCAGAGCCTTTGATTCAGAAAAGCTTGTGCTTAAGCATATGTAAGTCACCTGAAGTGCAACGATACATGCTTAACTTAAGATACACACTTAAATCTGACTAAGGTTAAGCACAGGTTTCTGTGCTGGAGCCTCAGTGGGTGTTTGTTCTTCATATTCCTTGGACAAGATAAAAGATATTTTGATTTTTATCTTTCTCTGCTATTATTTAATGGTGCAAGAGACTCACACTGACTGTGAGAGATCTGCTAAGATACAAAAAGGAAAAGTAGGGTTGTAAGGTAGAGCAAGGAATACTGTGTAATCGCTTTGTAAAGCTGGTAGTCTGCAGTCCAGTAGTGTGCTCTTGATGGGAAAGAGATCAATAGCATTTTTGTACAGAGGAATAATAAATATAGATGACGTAGTTAATGCCCCGTATGGAAGTTGTGTTGATGATAACATAAATGTATAATGCAAAGCGTTGCAGTCTCGTTTACGATGAAGTCATGATGTTAGACAGCAGTTATGACAGGGGAAGGAGCATTAGGTGGAGAACCAAGATCATGATTAACAATTTGACGTGCCTTTCCTAGGAAGGGGAAAGAGAATAGAGAATGTAACAGACTGAGTCCCTAGCTTTCAACCTTCCCAGAAGTTTTCACTGGCACTTGCACGTATCTGAGCATATGTATTGTAGGTGCACCAAAGTCCACGTATTTGAACTTGAGCAGCTAAATTAGATGTGCTAAATTTAGATTTAGGTACTTAATTAAGTGGTCTGCATTTTTCGAGATGCTGAATAGCTAGTGCATCTTTCAAATGGAGACAAGATGCCTTTTTCATGTTAAAGAAAACACGGAGGTTCAAAAGCGATCAGAACAAAATCTCATCTGCGTGCAGGCGAGACAGCTGTATGCGGGTGCTTGGGCAGGAATTGCGTAACTGGTAGCTTTTTCCTTCAGGCTACTGCTGGCTCCTCGTGGAACTCTGACTCTCTTCCCATCTGAGCAGAGAAGCCGTGATGTATTGCTCTATACAGATGATTTCAAGCATATAGAAATGGCATTCCCTTTAATGCAGTGCAGCCCGGTGCTCTAGTCGCAGTAAAGCAGTTGGCAAATTTTGCGGGGGATTTTTTTTCCCCCTACTTTGTTTGTTTGTTTTTTAATACATGCTGCTACTTCACTGTCCACAACAGAAGGAGAAGATTGCTTGTATTTCCACATCCTTGATTTTAAGGAGTATTTTTAACGTGCTGATATCTATCTCTTAAAGTGCAGTATTTTAAAATATATTGCCACTTCCTTGGCAGCCGGGCGCGATGGGCTGGCCCCAGCTCTGGAATGAGCCCTGACCTGTGGGTAGTCTGGTTTTGCAGCCCAAGGGAGAATGGTGAAGGGAAGGGAGGTTGTCCCCAGTGAGTGGAAACGGATGGTATTTTTTTATCAGCTAATGCGACTGGCATGTAAATCCTTACCTCTCAAAGCCAATTTAAGTATCTTTTGGGAGCTGAATCCCGCCTTACTCTCCTCTTTATCTGTACACAGCCGAAGCATGGTTTGGCCAGTTGTTTGCATTGGCAAAAACTGAAGTCCTTTTCCTTTCCCAAAAAACCTGTCAGCATTCTATGTAAATCACACAAACTGCTGCGGTCCATCATAGAGGCTGTAATTTGCATGTATGCTGGGACAAGAGTGTGGCTTTCCTTACACCGGGGACCCAGGCTTTGCGAGAAGCTGTGCCATATGGCTTTGGCTGCCTTACGCACATAAAGGGGCACAGTTTTCTCCAGCCATTATTCAGCTCTTCCTGAGGAGCAATTGTATTCCCTGCCACATTACAGTAGCTCAGTGAAACAGATATAGAGACAGGGAAAATAATCCGTGCCATACATGAGCTCAGTGTCCCATCTCTCATCCTCATGTGCAAGAGCATCTGTTTCCTCTGGTGCTCGTAGTCGCCCCTTCCTGTGACAGTTCAAGCTAGAGATTTCCCTCTCATCCTTCAGCTCCGCATAAGCATTGCCTCGTGCACGTGGTGCAAGTGGTGCTCTGGTCCGTGGCACCTCTGCCATCTGATAATGCTGAACACAACATTTCTCTGAAACACTGAAAGTTCAGGTGACACGTTTTTGTTATCTGCATGGGCATCAGGAGAGGGCCTTTCTGGTTTTTTGTCATTGCTGACAGAAAATAAATAAAACATTCAATGTCGGAATTAAGCATGAAGCATTCCCTGCTTTAGTGAGTGGGGTAACCCCCCCACCTCCTCTCTCACATGCCACATCCTCGTGTCAGAAAAATAGCATGTGTCAGAAAAATAGCATGTGTCAGGTTTGATTTATTTTCCTCCTTTCGTATACTATCTTCTTTTGGTCCAAATTTCATGTTCCACAGCACGTGCCCCAAGTTTCAGCATCTTTATCAGAGTTTTTTGTTATTGCAGGAGATACCTGGTCACATAATATTGCCACTGGTTACTCCAGGGATGTTGAGGGAAGGGGAGAGGAAGAAGATAAGGTCAATTATCCAATTTGTCTGAGGTGATGAAAAGGAACTCCAGTGATTTCTCACCTCTTTAGGCTTTCTGCTAGTGGGCCTGAGTTAAAAGTTCCTTGCTCCTCATTTTGGTGAAGCAGGAACCAGTTGCTGGTACAGCCGTGCTGCTGCCTCTGTGATCTGCAAGGTCCACACGTCGTTCTCCCTTGCGCTATGAATTGTGACTTTTCTCCACCGTAACGTCCAGTCCTTTATCTAGTCCACTGCTGGATTTTGGAACGCTTTTTATTTCTAAGGGAGGGTTGGGATCATCCTCATGGTTTTAAGAACACCCAGAGATTAAATGCTTTCTCTACGTGGATGCAGCGGGACAATGGCATAGCAAAGATGAGTCCCTGGGTACGGAGCATGATGCAGCTGTCGGTGGGGTTAGCAGTTTTGCCCCACTCTCTTTTTGGACTACTGTTGGGTTATTTTTAGGCTTTTTTGAGATGCTAACTGCAGGAGAGTCTCAGATCTTGTACTCCACATGCATTTTAGTATCATAAAGTCAGTGAAATGAGAGACGTTATGTGCTGATGAGGAAAATCCTCCAGTTCTGCTGGGCATCCATAGCATTATAATTGAGCATACGCGATACTGGAACCCTGAATGCTTTTTTTTTTTGCATGCAGAGTTCAAGTTTTGGGGACACAGTTAATAAATGAGGAAAAACCTAATCGTGCTGTTCAGTATAAAAGACTTTTATGCCTAAAGCTGCTAACCAGGAACAAATTTAAACAAATGACCACATTAACTCATTACAATTAATTCTGTTGAACTGCCTGTCTTATTCTTCTAGTAAGAAGGTTTTATTTGGTGTAATTTATGATTTGTAACCTAGTGCAGGCTTCTACCTCTTGCAATGTGAATCGATTTGGCACTGAATCAAAAACTGTAGGGCCGAATTTCTAGAAGTGGTGTTTTCTACTTAGGTTCCTAAATCTAAATTCTCCAACAGTCTCATTTTCTACTTAAGCATGAGGAAAGGGAACTCAGATTTTTGAAATCACTCACTGCCTAAGGATATGTTTTACTCTCAGTATTCAGTAACTAAACTCTTCTGATATTTTTGCCAGTTTGCTAAAGAACTTTAAGTTCTTGAGAATATGGTTATAAATTTGTGTACAGAGGACACTTGGAAATCCCTCAGGATTTCCCAGGAATTTTTAATGAGAGATTTGTCACTCCTCTTGTAATAAATCGACCTATGTGGAAGTAGGCTTTTCCCAACAGAAAGCGCTAGTAAAATCGCTGGTTTTGAGTGATGTGCAGTCCGTTGAGTGAATCCAATGGAACAGTAAGTAGGTATGCAGACTAGGGAGTCCCCAGAATAGCAATCACAGAAATGGAGCACAGCCTGCTGCTCTGTATCTCGCTGGGGTACCGGCAGGCTGCAATTCACTGCCTGTCAGTGTGTCAGTAGCGCAGCTGGTATTTCATCTGTGCTCTGGGGTCAGAGCAGAATCGGAGCAGTTGCAGCATCTGATAAATCAGGAGAAATGTTTCATTTAAACTGAATACTAACAGAAAGCCTACTATGGAAGGGTGAAAATCAATATTGTTAGTATGAGCAAATCCTGATGGCAGCATGGGCGCAATAATTCTGCATTTAAGAGGTTAAAGAAAAAAACCCTGTTTGAGAAGTCCCTAAGTTATCCTGTGCCTATCAGACATATATGACAAACAAAAAAGGCTGAGCTCTTGGGTACACGTTTAGCCCACTGGATCCAGTTCTTATATGTAGGAGGACTCTATCCTGGCTTTCTTTTTTATTGTGAAGAGCCTTTAAAACCAGCGTTTGTTTTTTTTCTTTAAAGAAAAGGTAATTAAAACGTTCACAGGAAGGGACATTAGCACTGCTGGAGAGATAACTAGGTCTCGCTGCTCATGAGAACTGGCGCGTTATTTTGTGAGCCGCTCCATTTGATTTCAAAGGGACAAAAGTTACCAGCCAAGGGTTATGAAAATCTAAGTCTCTTTGGTTGCGAGGTCTGCAGGCTCTTTGTCCTCAGTCAAATTTCTGTTTTGATACAGAAAATATCACTGATGTATTTTGCAGCGGTATGAGATTCAAAGAAGGATAACTCATACTGAAACTTCTGCGCAGCACTTCCGTGCCGAGGCTGTAAAGGAGTTATTTTGCAGGGAAGCTTCCAATTAAGCAGAAAAGGTAGTTGGTTTGCTTTTTGAAATAACATATGCCATATACACAGTAAAATACGAAAGCTATTAGTAGGGAGTTAAACCGGTTCATTCGCCCAGTTTCAGGTCGTATCAACTAGAAAGCGTGTGTAGTTTGTGCTGTGAAGCTCCCAGCCAGCCACCGTATATTAGAGATACTTTTGAAAGGACTGTGTCTTGCTAACAACCCTCACTCCGTTGGTCCTCTTCACCTTTCATCGCAGTATTTGTTTGCACAACAGCAAGTTAACTTGTGTACTTTAGATACTGGTGTAACTAAAGAGCAGCAATATTTCATCATTGTTTTTCCTGGAGGAGACATAGCTGTGATGGATGCACGTTAAACAATGAACTGTGAAGTTTCAACAGTATTTTACTGTAATTTAGAGGTAAATATTTGAAATTGTACCTCTTAATTCTTTATTTAACTGTAAAATGATAAAACCCCATGGGTTTATTTATTTAATTTAATTGTCAGGGCTGTACCCTGGCACAAGCCCCTCTTCCTAAGCCTTTAGGAAAGGTAATACTTTGCAGCTCTGGCTTACCTAGCCTTGTCTATTCTTGAAGTAACTTTAGATAATTAAATTCCCTGTGCAGGAGAACAAAGCTTTTTAGGCATTCTTGGTTTTGTCTGGCTTTAGTCCCTGAATCTGGAGTTGAAAAGAAACATCTTTTTTTATTTGGTTAGCTGTTCCTCCTCCTCTCCCTACTCAGAAAGTCTTTTTTTGGGGTTTTTGGGGTTTTTTTTATCACTAAGATTAGAGGTTTTTCTGCCCTGGTTCAGCTCTAAAATAGAAAAAAAGGTTTAATACTTAAAGTAGACTAAAAGTCTTTTGCAGACGCGTTGCAGTCACATAGTTTCCAGTGCTGAAAAGCAAAAAGCTTGCTTAGTCACCTTTCAGTACGCGTTCTTCGTATAAGGGCTTCTTACTTTAATAAATCGGTGTACGCATATAGAGCCAAATGGTAAATACACAGCTATAAGTGGTGAAAAATACCACCTGTATGCCACCTGTTTAATGGGTCTATAGTTTCTGGCATTTTAAACCCAGTCAGGGACTCTCAGGTAGAGCAGAAATGTATTTGAAGACTCTTTGTGGGTGGATGTTTAGTCTGAAGTGAGATTAATTTCAGCCTATGGACAAAAACTTTTAGTTCTCACAGAAGAGTAAGGGAAGTGAATAAGGATGTCAAGGTTGTTATTTTGTTACTAGGAAGTTATAATACTGCAGAACTGCTTACAAACCTGCTAAGAGCAGGTAGCAGGAGAAATCACTGGACAGCAGTCTCCTCAACAAGGCACTGAAGTGCTGAAGAAGGCTGGTTTGCTAGCATCTGGAGCGGGCACTGGGCAGCACAATTCTTAGAAAAGCAACAAAATCTTACTATTATTTAGTCTTTACGGGTTTTGTGCACCCTTCTATTGGATAATGGCCTCTCAGAATAGCTGTGCTACACATAAAAGCTGCTAAGCAATAGTGAGAAGGTGTGACTAAAATTAAGTCATCCCTCAAGCCTGCAGCTTAAACAAGGAGCAGGAATCAAATGATTGGACAAGAGTATAACAGACAGATCAAAGCAGCTATTTACCCAGAATTAAGCCAGGAGGAAAACCGAATTCATGCTGGCTTTAAATATATAAAAAGGTTATTTAAGGTAAAATGTGCTATTGTAGCGGTGTGTTGCAAGAGAGGAGCAGACTATTGGTGACTTAGTGACCGTTCTCCTGTCATCTTTGCCACCTAACTGTGGTGCAGTAACTGAATTCCTGACTGAAGGCTTTCAGCACCCCTTCAGCTGCCAGCTTATCGAGGAATAATACCTGCTCATATGTGGCTCCCAAATTATCGAAGATAAGTGGGTGATGTAGCGGGTAAAACACTGCATAGTTTCAAATACAGCAGGAGTAAAAGGAAAGACTTTAGACTTGGTAAGAAACTTGTTACCTACTTTAATGTTGTCATCCTGAAACTGAAGCGATCATTCCTGAATACTGAGAAACGTGTCAAAGGAAGGGGTTTTGCCTGTTTTCTCAGACAGTGAAAGCAAAACAGAAAAGAAAAAAAACCCGTGTATTTTTCTACTGCAGTCTCTTTACATATCTCTGTTACGGACATTTTGAAATGATATAAAAGAAGATAATGGCTAATCAGATCCTTTAAGTATAGTGTGGGAGTTTGAAAGGGAAACCACAAACTATCAATTCCAATGAGCTTGTGTTCAATGTATTTGAAGGAGAGCTTTATGCCCTGATTTATTAATTTTTTTTTAAATTATTACTCCATAATGTTCTTGGCGAGATCATAGAAACCTTAGTATCTTCTTCAGTGCATCTGCAGTGGTTTGAGATGTAGTTTCCAGCTCACACACATGAAGTTGCCGAAGTATGGCATATACATGGCACACCTGCCTTCTGCTGCCCCCCTGGCAGGACTGTAAGGCTGGCAGTGATTTAAACCACTGAAGCAGCAATTGCTTGTGGATTTCTGTAAGAGCTCTCTCCTTCCCTCTCTTTCTATTTGAATCTACAGACACATTCAGGACTTTACACTAAACACATGAACTACTCTGATAAAAACATAGCGTTCATTTTGTCCAGCAGGGGAGTAATCATTTAAAGCAATTGAAAAAAAAGCTTTGGAGAGATGTGGCAGATCCAGAACGTGCTTGTTTTTCATGAGGTCTGTGCTTCAGACCGGTGAGTTCAGCCTCAAAGTTCCACCAGGGTTTGACCGAGGCTCTGTAATAGGCGATGCACTGAAAAAATGAATGAGGCTGCATACATCTGAAATCCGATGTTCAAGACCTTATTGAACTGGGGCCCTACTTGGTGAAAGCATTTCAGCATCTAAAGCCCAGCTGCAGCAGAGCGCTTAGGCAAGTGGCCAGCACCAGTATATGCTTGTGCCCTATTGGTTTGCCCAGTGGGACATAAGCAGATGATTAGAACTGACTGCTTGGCTGAGAATGCTGGAACAGACTGAGTGTCACCAACAAATGTTGACGTAGAGTATGGTTTTGATAATATTTCACAAAACCTGTGTGAGTTTGTCAGGGTTTTTCCTCTGAATTTTTTTTTTTTTTTTTTTGTGTAAAAAGGTGTTTGTTTTTCTGGACTCAATCCCCACTGTCCAGGGCAAATATAGAGGATTAACATCAAAATAAGTTTTGGATGTGTGTGCGTGTGTATGAATGCATGGGGTGAAGGGAGAGGGTAAGGTGTAGAGTTTCTAGTGCGTGTTTGGGGTTTCTTTCCATCAAAATGTCTTTTCAGTTAGTTTTACTTAGAGCACAAATTGCTTATTTCACAGTTTAATGGTGTAAGATTTTCATCAGTGTTTGCTACTGCCCAAAGCTTGTGGGCATGATCCTTACTTGCATCAATTTGCTTCATACCACTATCCTGCAAAGCAGCCTTTAAAAAGTGATTTCAATTAATGTATGACCTAAGCAAAAGATTTGGTTTGAAGCAAAGACTTTAACATCTGTCCAAGTCCGATTGTTACGATCAGTTCCAAATACTCGCGTGGATTGGACCTCTACTAAAAATAAGTGCAAAACCATCGAGAGAAATACTACAAAACCACAGTTATGGAAGTCAGTTTTGAGCATTGTCTTCTGTGAAGGATAAGACCTCTGAGATGGAGAACTTTAAGAAAATGAGGTTGCATTAATCACCTCAAGGAAAGAGCCCCAAATCGCTATTGGAGGCTTTGCCTGTTGTGCAAAAGAAACGTTCTCTGACCTTAGCAAGTGCCGTGTGATGGTGGTGGTGGGGACTGTACCTGTGTAAGATGGCACTGTTACAAAGAGCGAGAAGACGGGCTCTGTGCCTCTTCCGATGCTTCTTGACAGCTCTCTCCCTTCCATTTCCCTTCAGGTGAGCGCCCCTTCCACTGTAACCAATGTGGAGCTTCTTTTACCCAGAAGGGGAACCTGCTGAGGCACATCAAGTTGCACTCTGGGGAGAAACCGTTCAAATGTCCCTTCTGCAGCTATGCCTGCCGACGGAGGGACGCCCTCACAGGACACCTCAGGACGCACTCTGGTGAGCGTACCTTGTCTTCTCTTTCCTCTTGTTTTTTCCTGTGTCATTCCGTTCAAGCCAAGCAGGCTGTGAAAATAACTGTGTGTTCCTGGTTGCTCTGGGTCTGTACCATCCTTTTCAGATAGCACAACTCTGAAGTTTGGGAAAGCCTTGATGTGAATCAGAAAAGTTGTGGTTCAGCCACACCTCTCCTTCTGTGTAACTGAGCTCCTCTGCTGATGCTATCACATTTCCCTTTGAATGTCTCCTTGGGTGTATCCAGGCTTCGCTGGCAGATTGTTTTGACACTCTCAGCCCCAAAGTGGCTGTGAAATTCCAAAGGTCTCAAAGAATAGCTGTGTGCTCTTGGAAGCCTACTTTGCAGTTCATACCCATTTCTTCATCTAATAAATGCCATATGCTGGCGGAGCTCATACTTGTTCACCTTTCAAGAACCTCCTAATTGCATTTTTGATTCAGTTACTTGCTCTAAAGATCTGATTGATGGCAGCCACAGCACTCACCCTAGAATGGCAGAGACATATTTGGTTTCTTGCCTTGCTGCTTGATAGTGTCGTATCTACATCAAATCTACTTGATGTAGTTTTTTGCTGTGTTCTAAAGAAACACCCATCACGTAACTGCATGTAACTAGTCACATCGGTAGCCCTGGTGATCAGGATCAGATGTGTTTCTAGTCCCTGTACGCTCCACCAAAGAGCTGCGTTCTGCCTACGTACTCATTTGTGTAGGACTCTTGAGTAAGATCTTAACTTGCTGCATTTTTTATCTCCAAGGATGTTCAACTTTTGTGTCCAGGCCATTTATAGGAGACTGTTTTTCATTGTTGAATGAGCAGAGATAATGAGGCTGGTTACAAGTGACAGCACTACAGATGAACTTTTTTGAGGTGTTAGCAGATGTGTGACTACTGAAACACAGGGGTTGAAGTGCAGCTGCAGACAGAAACTCTGCATGTGAAAATGTAATCATGGAGCTTCCTGACTGTTTATAGGCATTTCTTCTACAGGGTCAGCCTCACTTCAGTAGAGATTTCTGGTTTATTAAGCTGGTCTTAGGATACCGAATTGTCTTGACCTTTACAAGATTCAGAAAGGATAAGCTAGTAAGCTTCTCCAGGTAGACTTTGGAGTATGCAGGAGGCTGTATTGATGCAAACGTTCTCACAGAAAGCAGGAGTTTCCAAGGGAATGCAAGTGTGGGACTAGGCTGAGAGAGAATCGCTTGAGAGTTGTCAGCCAAGAAGACTTGGTCTGAAAGTCGTAAGGAAAAAAATCGGTGCAACTGCAGGGTGCAATTTTCATGCATCTGACCATAAACTGTGGTTTCGACTTGAAATTTAGTAAAAACCAAAAACGTTATAAAAATATTCGCAGTTAAAATAAAAAAGTGAGTTGTGACATAAAATAGCCCTCATTACAGAACACGAACGTTGTGGTTGAAGATTGTTTTCATAATATGAATATAGATTTTGTTACCTAGCTACAGCCATTGGTAGAGGTTGTTTGTTCTTCATGTGTGAGAAGTACATGGCTGATGTTTCTGCTTTTTGCGTGAGGATGAAATGTAAAGGTGTGGGATTTTCAGAAGGCACCTAAGCTGCTTAGGCACACAAGTTCCCCTGGAGCTCCTTCCTGTGCTGACTTAGCCGTGCTCAGGTTGTAATGTCATGTTTTGTGTTCAGTGGAGAAAGTGTCACCCCTCTAAGCAGTCAGCCACAGCAGTTTTCAGCAGAGGGCCACCAGACACAGACCGTGCTCCCACAGTTGTCAGAGTAGCACTCACAGAGAAGAGTTAAAAACCTGAGGTATCGCCCTAAAACCTGACACCCACCAAGACAAAGGTGTAATGCCAATCCGAACGTGAGCGTTAAGGTGTCTTTGTGTCCCTGTCTATACACAAGCTTGGTTGGTTTATGCATACGTATGTGAACGTGGTTCGTGGAGAAGATGAGTAGCTATTCCCTAGAGATTTTAAGCAGTTTCATATCGGTTTACTGTAGAAGCAATTTCTGCTTTAATAAAGCACACATCAAAGTCTGTAAGTAGGCCTTGAAGGTATCGAAAATCTAGTAAAGTTCATTGAAGGTCTTTTGCAACCTGAACAATTCTATGATTTTATGAATGTTTACATCGTCTGCTACTTCTGAGCAGAGAAGAGGATATCAGATAAAATATAGAAAGAAGAGGTTGAAAACTATTTTGAAATATGAGATTTCAATCCAGGTTCAATCTGTACTCTTAATGTCTAAATTGAGGTGAGTCTAAATATGTTTTTATATTATAACAGGAAATCTCTTTAGATCAAATCCTCAGCTGATATAGATTGGAATTACATCCGCTAAGCAGGGGAAGCACTGCTGTTTTGCACCGGCTGAGAATCTGGCACATGATTTCATAAATGCAAGACTAATTTCCTTTTTTATGTTACATGTCCTTTCCCTCCTCGGATAAAAGAGTGCTATTAATAATAATAATAATAATAATAAAAACCCCAAACAGTTCTTTTTTCCTTCCCAAGAAGGTTTTAAACTACTGGTTTTTTTTAATGGAAGGCAGAGTATGCAAGAAAGGAATCCAAGAATTTATTTTTATATCTTTTTTTTCCTCTCAGCTAGTTTGATCTGTGAATTTGAAAGCACTTTTGTGTGTGTCACCACTTAGTTACACCCTCTCACTACTGCCAGTTATTCAGTCTTTCCAGTGCTTAGTGCAGGGTTTTCATGCAGTAAGACAGGAAAGGTGGAAAAATAAGGAAATGTAATTGCAAACAGAAATTAGCAGAAGCATCTTGGAGATATTTGAAATAGCTGGAACTACTATTAACTTAATTATGACAGGTTTGGAGGGTTTTTTGATGGATTTTTTCTTCATGCTTTTTAATATTATTTATTTGAAAATGTTTCTAGGCATCACAATCCACGTTTTGCCTCCCTTTCTTGCGCAGAATAGTATCTTACTATGTAAGCCCAGGATGGGTGGTTAACAAAATATTACTTCACATCTGTAATGCTGCTGCTGTTTAACCCTAAATAATTAAGGACTTGCCTTGCAGTGATTTACTCCTGCACTTATTTACCTTCTACTGACATAAGGAGTTCTGATGAACTTTGTGTCTACATTTTCCTCCGACATGCAGCTTCTTTGATTTCAGAAATATAATGATGCCTTCAGGACATCAGCAGGATAACGCCTGGGGAGAGGTTCATGCACAGAATTAAGCTAAGAGTGGGCATGAGCCTCAAGGTACTTACAGAACTTTCAGATGTTTTTTCAGAATTAATTCCATAGTTCCACCACACAGATAATACAGGAGAGGTGCCTGAGCGGGCTTCCAGGACGTAAGTGTAAGGACAGGCTGTAAAGGACTGGAGCAGAAGTTGGTAGCCCCCTCCTGCGTGAAGCACTTGACAAAGCAGCAGCGATAGGCTTCACCTTGCCTAGCTATTGCTGTTTTTAAAGATGAAAACACCCAGGCAAAGCCAGTCTCCTGATGGCAGTTACAGAGTACCTGCTACCCCATGCTGAGATGTTCCCATCTTCCCCGGCATCTCTAGAATTACATAGTGAGACAAAGGCAGACACAAACCAGATGAGACTAATTCTACGGCAGGCAATTAGTGAACAAAACCCAGAAGTTTTAAGGAAGAGAGTTGATCTGACAGATCAATCTGATGGTTAAAGCACCTAGATGTTGACCTCTATATTTTGAAAGGTAAGACATACAACCTGATGCTGTTTTACCCTGAAAAGCCAGGCATCCTCAAATGGGCACGTAAAATTAGCAGTTTTGTTTTGACATGACTTTCTCTTGCATCTAAAACAGAGCCAAGTCAGCCCTGCCCTCTTAATGCTGCTGTAAACATAAATGCTTTGATAGTTCTTGAAGAAGTCCAGGCTGCAAAGATGAGCAATGTGGAAGAGCCCATGGAAAACGTCAGTGCGTTCGTTTTCAGAGCAGGGTTTGGGCAGTAAGCCGTAAATGAGGGATAGGTTCACTTGCTAAGGGGAAAACAAAACACAGAATAGGTTTTGATTAAATGAGAACCATCCATCCACCCTTCGCACTAAGCAAGGATGGTCCTGTGGGCAAATTATTTTGTCATGCATACACACAAACTGGCCGCGTGGAACCTTCTTAGGCAACCTTAATTCTGGAATTTCCTGATTTTTCTCTCTCCCTCGGCAATTTCAGTCATGTTTCCTTACTGTGGAGTATCTAAGTGTTATTCATATATGAAAGCAGTTTTACTGTTTATTTCTTCCTAAAAAATGGGTAGTCAGATCATTATTTTTTTCCTGTCACAGAAGCTTTTCCTCACAATACATTTTAAAATTTGCTTTCAAGCTACTTCTTTCCTATTTAGAAAATGATTTTTTTTCCCCCCTTTTCTGCTTTAAACAAATATTTGCTTTTCCTCCCCCTCTTCTTCCTGTGCTGCTGCTGCACATTGTTTGTTACTGCCCAGCTCTTCAATAGCACTGAACTAATGGTATCATTTCATTTGCAAAAGAAAAGCACTGAAGCATTTGTTTTGAAAAGAAAGGCTTAGGCAAAAACTCCCAAAAGCACAATCTCAGCAAACTATGTACAGTGTGCAAGGTAAAAGACATGTATAATTAAAAAGGTAAATGCCCCACTGGTGGAAAGGTAGTTTAGTGGCTCTTTCTGTGTTTCTTGGTTTGCAAGTCTATCTTTCTCGTCCTTTCTTCAGTATAAGGACCTCCTTCTCAGCCCCTCCTGTGTGGTAGTGAGCCACTCGAGATGTCCTACAGGCCTGCAATTGCATGGCTGTTGTCAGCAGAACTGACAAGTGGCATCTGTGTGTGCGACCGTGTTCAGAGACAGAAGGAATCTGATTCCTAATCCTGACAATGTGCCTGACTCAATACACGTTTGGGAGAGTCATCACACCTGTGGGTGCGTCAGTCCAGCCAAAAAATAGGGTGATCAAGCACAGTGCTGAAAAACACAGTGCTGTGCATGAAGTCCTGCCTGTCAAAAAGCCAGTGAGAATTATTCAAACAGTGGCAAGGATGGTAATTAAGAATAATGAAGAGTCAATGTTTTAAACTGCTTTTTTCATCTTGAAGAGACTTTTACCGCTATTAACATCTCTGCTCTCAAAAGGCTCAGTATCTACTCTGTTAACCATGGTTTCGAGGGTGGAAACATCGTAATTAGAAGAATCTTGGGACCTGAAATTCTCGTGACGCTCTGAGCTGGACTGACTCAAAACACATTGTGAATGGGAAAAAAAAAAATCACATATGAAGAAGCAGGACACTATCTGTGAAAAATGAAGCAAGTATGTGCAGAGGCGAGGAGATATTTTGCATACAAATCCCAGTTCTGCAAATAGGTTAGGAAACAGCACCTTCCCTCAGCTGTGATGAGCCGGTGGGCATTTATTCTGTTGGTCTCATCCTTAGAGCTCTATTTAATCAGGCAGAGCTGCTCTTCCTCTCAGGTGTTCTTACACTGTTTCAGTTAAACTCAGTGGAATTTTTTTATCAGACTCCAGGTTCCAAACTGTTATTAGCATGTACACAATACTGCAGCATCTCTACTTTCTCATTAATGCTTCCAGTGCCTAGAGGTGTAGTAGAGTCTCTAAAATTGCTGGTATTCTGCTTTCCATATTGTTTGTCTGGCAGTTTTGGAAGATAAGACCAAAATGTGCACAAGAGTAGGAGTTTGGTATGCCAGGGCTTTCATCCCCTAGGCACCCTTATTTAAAGCTTAATCCTCTGTAGAGCCAACTTGTATCCCATGCATTGCTAAAGCCCCATCTGAACCTGATCCTTGAAGTGCTGTGGTCCGCTTCGTCTCCAGAGTACTACTGTGACAAGTATTAGCATCAGCTATATGAAAAGATCATATTTTAGGTGCTCAAAATTCTCTCCTTGGTCATGCTAAGCCTTTTCTACAGAGCAAATTTATCGCTGAGAAACCATCTTTGATTTAAAGATGCAGTAGGATCATGATCTTTCCAGAAAAAAGTATACTTGGGCTTTGTTTTCAGGGGGAACTTGATAAAAGATATGATTCCACCCAAAGCAAGAAGTGTTCACTTTTTGCTTGATGGACTTCTAAAAGACTTGGAATTCCATAACGATTCCCACCTATCCGCAGTAGTTATGGATCTGTCTTTGACTCTTCAACCCAGGAGATCTGTTTCCGATAGATAAGACAGAGAAACAGGAGAAGTGGTCCTGGTGAGCAAAGGTAGATATGCTGTGTACCAGCCTCAAGAATCTCTCTCTCTCTCTCAGGACTGGGTGTGAGCTTTTTTTCCCTTTTTTTGCACACCCCCCCCCCCTTCAGGGCATGTGATTGAGATGACAGGGGAGCAGATGCTGCATGGCTTCCTGCTCTTCATGGTACCCCAGTGTAAGCAGAAGGTGGCCTGTTCCTTTAGTGCTTCGGGGCTGCCTGTTAGTTGGCTGAGTAGAGAAAGACTGCTAGCGATGAGGCACCCCAACACCATGGCAGTCTCCTCGTTCTAAATATCAGTTCACAGCAAGATTAGTAGGCACTGAAATTTATCTTTATCTGTGAGACAAGTCTTGTGCCTCTTGCTGTATCTCTTGGTGGAAGTTGTCCTTGCTATGTGTCTGCCACCTGCGGATCTACCAGCAAGTCCTTCATTCTTCAGCAGGAAGAAGGCAGAGAGCAGGTCTGGAGTGAGGTTGTGTTGTCTTCTCCTTTCCCTGATCGTCCAGGTTACCTCTCCTTAGTGAGTGAGGGTGGCAGAACCGTGTGTCTCTGGACCCTTGGCAAGGAGGAGTTTTGTGTTAAGGCAGGAGGTCTTGCATCCCAAAATGGGGAAGAGTACTAATGTCCTAACATTGCAGCTTCACCACAAGGGAAAGTTTCCCCGGGGCAGATTTCAGTTCTGAATTGCAACAAAGTGCTCACGAGGAGGGGACAGGGTGTCCTTTGCCTGTTTCTTCAGACCTCCTGAACCTGCTGTCACCTCATCCAGAAGGTCAGACAGCAGTGCAGTACTTAGGGGTAACAAGGTCCTTGTTTAGACAACATCATCATAGTGTAAGAGTCACATGGGATCATCCGTCATTAATTTTGACCAGTTCCCTTCTTCCTGATGGAATGCCTTTTGCCGAGACGGAGGCGTGTGTTTGGGATGGGACTGCTGACGTCCAGTGTTGTGCGTGTTTTCTGTCTCCCCTCCATATTAGCAATTTACGTCCTGGCATCATCGGCCAGACTCTCTTCCTCTTTGTGTTGCCTCAGGCCATATACAACCAGAACAAAGTGCCTGGTCCGGCCCTACTGAGTTGGTATTTGGAGAGAAAACAGACATTTCTCCACTGCTGGGTGATGCCAGTTCTTACACCAACCATCCTGCTTTGGAGGAGCAAACAAGATAGTGACTTGCTTTTTTCCTCTGGGCTTTTATTCTGCCACGATGCTGTATGTATATGTGGGATTTCACTGGCATCAAAAAAGCTGATGAATGTGCTAAGACTTCTGCATAGAGAGCAGCAGTCCTAAACAGTACGCCTAACCTGTTTTTTAAACATCCAGAGACACTTTCTATCGCCTCCCTAGGGAGACAATTCCACTTCCCATCTGCTTTTTATAGCTGTGACTCTCATCCTGATATTTAACCTAAACTATCCTTTCTTTTGCTGCAGATTATTGCTCTTCCTAATGCTATCTTCTGTGACTGTGAATAATTCCCGTGCTCAGTTTACACTGTGATAGGCTGTAGTCATGTGTCTGGCATTGACTCTGTTCTAGTCTGTCTTTATCTTCCAATCCTCTCATCTCTTTTTTTATGACTAATTTTGACTTTTTTTTTTTTTTTTTTTGCTACTCATTCACTCATTTATGAGGGACCTAAATTGCAAACTCATTTTACACATTGGAAACGTGGGCCAGTACGGATGCAGACCACTTAACCTTGTCTCTGCCTCTGTTGCCTGGCAGTGAAATCGAAATAAAGAGCACTTCTCAACCTTGTCGTGATGACGAGAGGGCAGCAGGGCACACACCTATTACTGCAGTGAAGGTCATGTAAGTCCGTAGCAGAGTATTCCCGTGCTGTTGGTGCCCTGCTACGTAGCATTGCATATTATCTCCTTAGTTTTACTTTGCCTTTGTGCAATAGTGAAATGAGATAATTACAAAGTGGAAGGAATAATAACTTCATATTGTTACCTTAACCACTGAGGTATTATACTCTGATAGCGGCATGATTATCTTAGACACAATAGTAAGGTGATTATTAATAATGCTAAAGGACTTACTACTTAGCCTGCAATTTTTGTGTCTTGTTTCTTTTATGAACCCTATCTATTTCATCAGCCCAAAGCCTGTGTGATGTGAGTATGTGTTTATTGCCTCGTCGTTATCCATTTTTTCGGTGATGGGAAAATGAAATGGGAAGAAACCATATGAGACCCCATTTGCAAATGCAAGTACCTAAGTGCCAAGGTAGCTTCCTGTGAATTGCTCGTCTTTCTGCACCAGGACTACTATGGTCAGCCTGGCAGGTGAGAGTCTAGTAGCTTAGGTATTTAAAGACATGTAGTCCTTTGGTCCTTTAAGTTCAGGATACAGATGCCTCCTTTGGCCTTGTTTTCCTTGTCATCAGGGATTGTTTCACAAATCCAATATTTTTATGCTTGAGTTGGCATATGTACATACAAAACCAGAATTTAAGGTGCAGCTGTAAACACAGGCGTTCCATGGCCTGGCTCCAGACCATCTTTGGGAGCTGGGTGTCTCATTGCATTAGAATAACCTTGAGGGGTGTGATGTGGTGCATCGGGAGTCCTCCCGCTCCAGAGGCATCGTTCTGAGGTAGCTGCAGTGGTTTTTGCAGAACAGAGATCCGAGAAGTGCCTGAGACCTTTCTCATGCACTTGAGATGAGAACGCGGGTTTCTTTTGACGAAGCCACGCCTCAGCAAAACGAAGACCACTTCTTGCGTGAACTCTTTGAGCAGCAAAATACCACAGCAGCTCTAAGGAGTAAGAAAGTGGTTTTTGGTAGGGGTTTTTTTTTTTTTCTCTAAGAAAATTATTTTCAAGAGCAAAAAGCTTTTGCATACTGCCTCTGAGGAAAGGAGATCCAGCATTTGGAGCTGGCCTTTGTCAGTTCTTGAAGGAGTTTGTGAAACCTTTCAACTTGAGAAAGTTTGAGCTTGGAATCAAACGGCAGTTTAAGGCCATCTTTCACTGCTATCTCAGAGCTGTTTTATGGGGCAATGCAGAATGGAGAACTGCCACTGATGTTTTTGATAATATATGAGTGCTTTAAGGTGTAAGAGGGGTATTTTTGCCATTTGGAAAGGAAGCCAAGAGAAACTAAAGGGGGGAAAAAATAACCCAGTTAACACCATGCCATAGCAGAGCTACAAAAAGCTGCTACTGAGATATTCTCCCGAGCTCTCAGCAACCTGTAATTATGAATTGGCTTACAGGAAAGATATTGATGGGTATCACTCAAGAAGGAAAATGAGAAGGTCTAAATTTTTTTTACAGTGAACCTGTGCTGAACTCTGTGTGACTCTCCTCCTATTTATAACCCTGTGTGAAGTTCAAGGAAACTTGTCCTGGAGGTTTCCCATGAAAGGGAACTGTGTTTTTACCTGACTAAAGCTCTCTGGATATTTTCCCATTTTTTATTTGATCTAAGTGTGAACTTTCTCCACCCTCTGCCCCTCCTTCCTTTCTGGAGTGGTTAGAGAGGTTGATTACAGCCAGGATTACGCAAGAGATGCCAGTTGCATACATGTTTTGCATAACTGTGCTGTGTTGATTTCAGACAGGGTGCCCCAAGTTCCCTCTGTGCCTTGCAACAGAGAGACAAGATCTCTATCTTCATTCCTGAAGCTGGAGAAATGCTGTTGAGGCCCTGCCTATTGAAACTTTGACAAAGAGCACCTGGCTGGGACGCTCCCCAGCCACACAGTTATCTGCACACTGCAAAGCGCTCGCTGTCAGAACAGCCTCTACTTAAATGCTCTTCATTCTTTTTGTATTAAATATGCAAGAGTCACTGTACCTCTGTGGGAAGCGCTGGGAGGGATCAGTAGGGCAGTGTAATTCAGTAGGATATTCCATGTAAGGCAGCAGAGTTCCCTGGGATGCTGCTGCTGCCCTGAGACAACTCCTGCCCAGAGAGCCAGCTACTCTGTATTAAGGATGGGGAATGTGGTCCCCAAGCACGTGTCCTTTCCCTCCCTTCCAGCGAGACGGGAGTGAATGCTTTCACATGCTCTGAGACAGTCAAGGGTTCTTGGTGAGGATCCTGACTGGAAAATTAGGACAAGCTCATCCCAGCGCTAGTTTGAGGGCCAGCTCACTATGGCTTTTATCCTCAAAAGCACCGAAGTCTGCTTGATTTCAGTGAGAATTTAGGGGCTTTGACAGTGTGGGTGTTAGCCTGTGTTTCTGTTCCTTCTGCTTTGAAATAGCTACTGTCTTCCTGCTGCCTCTTCACTTTGGAGTGGAAGTCTAGGTCAGCAGAGCCTCCCCACAGCCGAACAGGACTGGGTCTGTTCTGAGCTGCCTACAGCACGGTACTCTATTGTGGAATAGAGCCAGCCTTACAGGTAGGCAGAGCCCAGACTATTTAAGGGCTTCAAGCTCTTCCTAGAAAATAAATCACATGCAAAGGATACACTGCTGAGAATCTGATGATGAAATTTTTATGTAGAAAAGCGACATGGGCCATAGACTCTCTTTCACTTGGATACCCTTCATGTGCGTGCATTTTGCTCGTCTCCTTGGAGACAGTGGCTTGTCTGAGAGCAGCTAGCCTTGGCTAGGAAAGGCCTGACATTTCTGGTTTGTGGGATGAGGCTGTGCTGCTGAATTTTCCAGCAACCGCAGGGGCATGATTTGATATGAGCATAAGCATCTCTGTGCAAGGTTATTGAGTGAGCATTTCTCTCTGATGCCTCTCTGGGGACACCGCTTGAGTCCCTGGTGTGAAAGACGGGCTCAGAGATCCTCAAGAGAGCCTAGTGATCCCCGTCCCTCAGATATCAGAAACGTTTGTGAAATTTCTGCCTTCCCTTTCCTTCTTCCGAAGAGCTGAGTCAGCTGGACTGGCATGTCTGGAACTCCGTGGCACCACGAGCAGGCAGTCTGCCAGCTGCATTACACACCGCATCCAAAAGACCACGTCACTCCTCTCTCTCTGTCTTTTTTTTCCCCCCCTTTGCGATCTCCACCCTCTCCCTTTTATTTTTCCTTGTTGATCCGTGTAGGTGAGTCAGAGAAACCTGCTCATCCACAACCTGTTCCTTCTTGCCAAATCCTGGAGCAGCACTCTCAGTTCTTGTGAGGTGTCAGGAATAGGTTATGAAAACAAAAACTGATAAAGGCAGCGTACTGGGTATAGAGCGCATACTGTAAATGAAAATTAAATGCACAGTGAATGTGCCACTTAGAATGTGCTTCTAAGAGTGATGTCTTTTGTAGGAGGCACTTTATTCTGTGATTCATATATAATATCCGTTTTCTTCCTATAAAACACCAGGATGGAACAGCGAAATGATTTAAGGTGTAAGCAAGAGAGAAAAGTCATCTTAACTCCACTGGATTTTAAAGCAACAGGAGAGTGGAGAATTTCCAGTAGGAAAATAGGTGGTTCATGAAAGTGTTTTTAAACAAAATGACTGAGCTTTTGATATCAATTGTAGTTGTACTAATCTGAAGAAACTTCATTGATATTGGCATGATTCCTTCGAGTTTATGCTATTGATGTGTTTCTAACCCTAGGAATTAAAAAATCGTGAATCTAGATCCCCCAGATCATAGACACATATAGGAGAGTGAAGGGTGATAAATTGGGCTTTTTATTTACCTTACGATATTTATTTCCTGAGTGGGGAGGGAGTGAGAAAACATGCAAGCTAACTTTTCCCTTTGGTCATCTGCCTCCAGGAGCTGGAGATGAAGGAAAGTGTATAGTATTGTCTCTGACTTAGGGAGAAACGGCAGGTGCTGGTGACGCTGTACCATCAGGTCTGTCCCAATATCCATAGCTACGTTTACAATGAACAGCATCAAGGGATTGATTTTTGGCATGTTTTGTTGGAATGAAGCTGCTCAGCTTGAAAGAATAGATCATCCACCAGGAAAAGTGCTTGCTTTGACTTTTATGTGCCACAGTAAAATGTCCACGTTAGCTATATTGTGAAAAATGTATCCATTATGTTCATATTGCTAGTCTTCTACAAGCAATGAGCTTGTCCCAAGGGCTAATGAGGAGCCAACTTCAGGAGAGTGCAAGTAAAGTTTTGGTTGACATGCATGAAATTTCTGCCTTTATCAGCATGAATTCCAGGACAAATTTGACCTGGCTCGTGCACAGTCCCTTGCAAAGGTTTGCACCGATGGTGGAGAGAGGGGAAAAGGACCGTTTTTTGTTGGGCGATATATAACTCATAGTGAGAGACAGTCATTTTTCAGATTGTTCAAGCCCGAGACAAGATGACAGCAAGGTTTATGGCCCAACCACCTTCTGCAGGGGATGAACCTAGAGTACAGACAAAAAGGGGCTTGACAAACGCATTCGAGACATCAGTGTTGCAGACAGGAGTGAACGCAGATGTCCTAAATCCCCGTGTGCTGAGTCAGTTACAATACTGAGAAAGAAAAAGGAAAAAAAAAAAATAGATGTAAGAAAACAAGAGAAAGAGCGTTTTTTTTTCTCCCAGGTAATAAGAAATGAGAGTTTTTACACTCTTTCACTCCTGATTCAGACCTCTCAGAGAGATCACGTCTTTTTAATAGCCTAGTGAAACGTTCAGTAGGAATTTTTGTTTGGTTTTTTTTTAGTCAAGGAATGCAGTTAAGAACGTTCAGAGTTTCCTAAATTCCCTGTTTTTACAAAACCTTTTCAAAGTAATCCTGGATGTTTAGAGAGCTCTGTTTTGTGTTCTCCGGCTTTTCTGTCTTTACTTTCAGCCCAGGCAGTTGCTTTTCCTTTCCCTCTTTGCTTTTCTTCCTTTAATTTCACACCCATATTTAATTTCCTTTCATTTTGTCTGCCTTCCTTTCAGCCACGATAGCAGTTTCTGAATCTATCCGGGGCTTGTAGTGCAAAACTAATTGCACCAAAAAAGAAACATCCTAAAACCTCAAATCATTCTTCCCTCCCTCCCTTTTCATTCTCTCCTAAAACCTAAAAAATCCTGGGGTTTAGGAAGTGCTCTGGAAGTGTCATTATTTATTTTTTGTGTTGAAAAAAATACACCTTGGAAAGATATTGAGGCTAACAGGAATCGCTGGATTTTATTGTCCAGAAAAGATTAATGTAGCTTCAGTGTCAGACATGGACACTTGATGTAGAGGTTTGTGCTAGAAGAAAAGCTGTCCAGTATCCCAGAATCATCTCTCAGAGCTAAAGGATCCTATCATCCTTTAAAAGAGCTCTTTTCTGTTAATTCTTGTTGCGCTAAGAATTGTTCTCATACAAAAGGGTCCTGACTTTCCTTGCCAAATACTGTGGCTGACTTTGGATGTGGAGCAGTGAAGAACACGAGCGTTGGGGTGATGAGTGCGGTGGGGAAAGGAGTTGTCCATCCAGCTCTGGTGGCAGCAGATTCATCTGCCTTGATGAAGCTGGAATAAACACTCTGGGTGTTGGGAAGAGCATTTGGAAGCAGCAAGCTGGCCCAAAAAGCCTCATCATGGAGGAGTCTTTAGCGTATGAGGTTTTCCGAAGTACGCAGCACAGCTCGGCTCAGCACTGTCTGCTTGAGGAAAGTCCCGCCCTTACTTGGAGCTCCTCTTACATTGGTGGTATACCGTGTATGTTGTCAGGCAGAGAGCAACAGGAGAAGACAGGAAAACTGCACAGGTAAAAGGAGTCAATCAGCTCTTTTTCTGGTCGACCTCATTTGACGTCTGTGCAAGACATGACAAAACCACATGCTTGAACAGCAGATCTTTCTGAGGGTAACGCAAAGGCATGCGGCACACTACTTTTTGGGCAGTACGGAAAGCATGAATAAAAAATTTCATGTCCCAAAGGAGCCCATTAGTTTCACAGCCTGACCTGGATTTGGAAGCGAGTTTGCCTTCACTGCTGGCCTTGATAAAAATAAGTGAAAACTCCCAACTTCGGTGCTTGGGAAAAGGAGCTGTCAATATGATTCTTCCAGTGTTGCTGTTATGTTCACGTCAGCTCGCTGTTAATAGGGTGTTTGCAAAACTTTGTTTCTGACAGTGACAAGGAAAGGGAAAACTTAAGTAAAGGGAAGTGTGTTCTTCCCATCTCCTAATGCGAGACATGAAATTGTCAGGCCCTGAAAGAATTGTTTTTTCTTGTGCAGGAGCATGTAGGTGAAACAGTGGAACTCATTGCCACAGGATGAGAAGTCCGTGGAGTTAAGGGCTTGTTCAGTGGTTTTATGCAGAGGAGAGCTATCTAGTGCTATAGTGAAAGTTAAATGTCACGTATTCTGTCTGTCTCCCTTTGTTTGTATAGTATGAAATAACTGATAATGCTATGTTTGGCATGGCTTGCTTCAAATAACTCGTAGATTCCATTGCCTTTATGATGCCAAAGGGCTTCTCTAAGATATGCAGAGGGGCAGCACTTGGAATAAATATAAACTGTAAGCAGCTGATGTAAACTGACTTCAGGGTATTACTCCCATTGATACTACCTATGAATCTGGCCCAACACCTGCACTTGTTTTACCCAAAGGAGGACAAGAAAACCCACCCCAAAGCAAACAAAAGCACTTCTCAAGGGAGTGTTTGTCCAGCAGCATTCCTGATCTGCACCGAGGTACCCACACCCCGCGCTGCGTGTGAGAGCTGTTCCTCTCCTCCTGCAGCTGGTTGCTGTGGAGCTTGGCTCGTGATGACGTGTGGATCTCCAGTCACCTCCTTAAATTCCTGCTGAGCTGTGGCACTGACAGGGAGTGGACAGGACAGGACAGCGCAGAAAACAACAACAGGCCAACCTCAAGTTGTTTTCATTTTTCCTGCTGGCTTTGTTGCTGGAGCAGGATTAAAATGAAGCAAAGCCAATGGGCACATTTTGGAAGGTTTGCCGTGTGAACCAATTAACGCTCCACTTACCAAGTCAACTTTAATACACTGTTAAAAGCCTGAAGTGGAGTGGAAAGTACAGAGTTGGTACATGAAGTTAAGGCTTAACCTCCCTCCCATAGCATGGAGGCGTTGCAGGGAGAAGGCTCCTTTCCAAAGTCACCCCTCTCATACTCATTGCAAGGATTCTCCTCCTCTAAAAGGAAGTTGCCGTAAACCTGGCTGCCTTTAAGTGGTTTTGAAGCTGGCTGGGTGATAAAACACCCAGTTATTTTGTGGACTTCCTGGGTTTTGTTAGTTTATCTCACCACCAGAGTGCTAGTTAAACAGAATCCCTTTTTAATAGTATTTAACCATTTCAGAGTCAGTATGAAATCCCTGGGAACCCCACCAGTACCAGGGTTGCCTGGAGGACTGGAATATGTTGGTATGGACAAGGACAGTGCACCGGCCTCAGTGGCCGCGCAGCACAAGTGCAGAACGTTTGCACTTGAGATTTTAAAATATACGTGGGGGGAATCTGAAATCTCCATTGCCATTAATAGAAACTAGAGTGTCAGGTGCCTTTTGCTAGCTTTGAAGCTCTTATATTGAAGGAAATAAAGGTAAGACGAGAAATATATGAGGAGAGCTGCTGTGGTGCAACGTATGTTTCCTGGGACACGGGATTGGGGCAAGTAATCATGTATTTTATCTTATCAGAACTAAATTCAATGTTAGTGTCCTTGTGTTTTCATTGATTTGGTATGTAATTTATTTGCTTGGTTTCACACAGACAGGCACATTTTCCTTCGTTTTTCACACATATATAGATACAACATACAAAGTGAACTGTTCATCTTCTCTGCTGCAAAGGAAGAAAATGGGGTGTAAGATTTTTGCTTTTCTGTTTTTAATTATTTTACGGGTGCTGCAAGACTGTGGCAGGAGCCTGGCAAGTATCTGGACAGTTAGGGGGACTTCAGTAATTCTATGATTGTGCCAAAGAAACAAGAGTTGATTGATTGGTTTGTTGGTTTGTTTGTTAAACTTCTGGCTCAGAAATGCCACCCACTTATTTTTAACCCGTGTGGCAGATTGGAACATTGTTTTTTCTGTAAAATCCTGGAGATCAGTTAATAAATAAACACAATCTGATGAATCAGATTGAATACCAGAGCTGCAAGATAAATTATAATGAACTACTACAGTAATAAAAGGCTGCAGACAGAATCGTCTTGAAGGGACAGAAAGGACCCAAACCCCTCTGCTGTTGTATGTGAGCACTAATATTTGCTGATTTACACCAGATTCTGGCCCTTGTTTTCGTATGTAGAGAAGGTATAGATGCTCTTAAGTTTGTCCTGACTAGGCTATTTACTTGCTTTCCACATGTGCGTGCGCGTGTTTCTGAGGTCCAGTCTAGCCCAAAGGTAGCACAGATGAGGTCTGTGGAGTTGATGTACAGTCTGATGTTTAATACTGCTTGCCACAGAAGATAAAGGCAGAACTGAACACCAGTGCAGTATTTCACCGCTACCCGCTTAGTTTACAATACTGTAAACAACTGGCAGGTAGATGCAGGTGTCAGGCTGCTGGTCTGTGCCCTGGAGATACCTACAGGAAAGGCAGGTGTGTCTAGAAAACAAAGGGCGTGTAGGTGCAATGTTTTGCCATTGTTTTACTGCGTGCTGATGTACCACGAGTATCTCGTGGTGTTTCACTGCTCGGTGCATGGGACTACTGTAGTAGCGCGTGGTGGTTGTCAGCAGAAATAACTTCTCATTGACTGCCGCTGTGCAAAAAGTCAGGACAAGCTGTTTTTCTTTTGCTGGGAGCCTTACAAAATGTTGAACAGCTACTTATATATCAACAGGCAATTGATAATAATCTTTACTAAGAGGCATTGGGCGATGAGGTCACGAAGCGAGTCAAGTGCTCTTTTTCAAGCTCCAAGTCAAGAAAGTGCTAGTTGCTTAATGGCGTGTGTGTAGGCTTCTCCTGTTGTCGTGCTGCATTTTGGTCTTTGAACCTTCTGAGGTGTCCAGAAGCCTTTTTAAGCACAGCTCTACAAGAATGGTCTCCTCTGCCACGTGATCTAGTGAACCTGTCCTTTACTGCATGACCTCACGAACCCTAATACTTGGTCCAAATGATGATAATCATCTAAAACGTGCTTGTAGAGTGGAGACATCAGATCTCCACGAGGTCCAGAAACACATCTGCATCCCATGAAACATACTCCAGGTATTGCTGCCTCCGCTTGGACTGGCAGCATTACAATATTAAGGCAAAGTTTTCATAATGTGATTAGGTATTTGGGTCTTTCTGAAAGACCGCTTTGAGATGTCACAGGTTGGGTGCTCGGTGGTGGAGATACTTGACGCTACGTGTCGCAAGTCTGTGTGACCGTGTGCTCTAGCAGCCCAGAGCCTTGTTTTAGATGTTTACATGTTGTGACTTCTGCGTGCAGGTTGTCATAGACAATCTCGGGTTGGCCGCGGGACTTGCTGTTATTTCTGAACTCTGGTATGTACCGATCAGCGTGTGTGTGTGTGCGGTGCGTGTAATCTTCCAGACAAAAAAAAAAAAAAAAAAAGAAAAGGCAACAAATCAAAGAGCCCCCATGAATTTCAATGAACACATTTATAGTCATTAAGCACAGCAGCGAGATACAGTATCGGAGTGGGAGGCAGTTTCCTTTGCAAAGCTGCGTGCTGCTTAGAGCCAGCATGGGCTTAGGTCTCAATTGAATTTTTTTTGCGATTAATTCGTTCAGGGGTCTATTATTCATGTAAATATTTTTGTGTGTGAAGCTTTGAGCGAGGCAGCTCTAGAAAAGCCAAAGCGTGCTGTTTAATTGCAGTAGCGCACCAAAGGGACTGTGCGTTGCCTCTCTGCAGCCTCAGCCCTCCTGCTGAAACCTCGGTGCTGCTTCGCCCTTCCCGGCTGGCAATTGCTTCCTCGGCTCAGGGAAGGTGGAAAGGACCGCAGCACTTACTGTATCCATCTTCTTGTGACTATGGCACACTCTTTTTTTTGTTTTGTGTAGTGTTAAATGTCACTGAGCTCAGAGGCATTTTACATTTCCCTGGGCTGACCGTTTCATGGCCTGAAAGGACACCATGGCTGCAAATTGTCTCATATGCCACCTTTTTTTTTTTTTTATTATTTGATTTTCTTATTTCTGTTTGATTCTCTCCTCCGTGCCATCCTAAATATCTCCTCCTGCTCTTTAATGATCACTCCATTAATGATCACTCAATAAAATCACGGCGTGTTATTAAGTCCTTAATTTCTCAGTACATGTGGGCTGTATTTTTCTGTGTCTACCTACTTGAGTTAGCCTCTGTGCATCTCGCAAAGTGCATGAATTCATTTACATGCTGTGAAGAAGGGAATTATTTCCTTAATCATACCTAAGAATAATTGAAGCCCAGGAAATTGGAATAACTTGCCTGCAGTTACAAAATTTGTAGCGTAACTAAGAGTTGAACCCTACGCTCCCTAGCCCCAGCCCAGCGCTTTAATCGTATTTCCTCCCTCTGTGTTAAAACTGCTCTTACTGTGAGAGGTCCCGTTCAAGGGAAAGGGCTGCTTTGTGGTACGCACTGTGTAACTGCGGAACGGCTCCCCTCTCCCAGGCAGCTTCCAGTTTTGGGGAAGAAAGAATGAATTAATACTGGTTATGATTGCGGCAGGCAATTCTGCAGCCTCACTGATAGGTCTAAGTATCAGCCCCAAAGAACATTTTAACTTCTTCGATGCCACCTCAGAAAGCTTCAGTTGGAGAGTTGTGGGGTTTCCTCCGGCTCTGGGGTGCCAGAGGCCGAGTGGGAGTTCAGATTTCACAGAAAGAAGTCACGCTCAGTGCATTGCCATCAGAGGGACTTCCTCAGACCGAAAGTAGCTACGTCAGATGGCCACTTAGTTCGGAAATCTCGGCTGGCTTCCCTTCCAAGGCCCTGGTGGGGCAAGAAGGCAAAGATAATAAAAGACTGGTACAAAGCTCAGTGCAAAGTCTCGAGTCCTTGGATTAGGCTGACGTATGTCACATGGTGGTAGTAATGCCCTTTCCTGTACGAGCTGGTTACATCAGCAGTTGAGCTGTCGCTGGGACTCAGGACTTGGGCAGGTGGATGGGAAGGAGTTCTGTTCCGCACTGCTGCAGAGGAGAATGTGGTACCCAAAACAGGGAGATGTGGGAGTAGTTAATCCTGACTGCTGAAACCATTGGTCTTCACGGAGGCAGGATTTTAGCTCAGCCAAGTGTAATGTTGCTATTAACCTGTTCTGTTAGACGCTTATGGCGGGGTATTACCTGGGATGCCGTGTTATTTCCCTTTCACTTACTTTATATTCTGTTATGCATTCCCAACTCTTCTGAGAACAAAACGTTGCGTGAATGCCTTACGGGCTCTTTCTCTTTCACTGACCTTTTTTATGACTTAAAAGAAGTTTCCCTGGGCCCAAGTCTGCTCTCTGTCTTCAATATTGACCTTAGAGTTACACCATCTCATTGTCGCTGCACGCAGACTTCTCAGCTATCACAGTTCACCCACAGGACTCAGAGTATTCCTAACTCAGAAACACTTTGCCTTTTATGTCCTCCTCCTCTCCTCCCTCCTCCTTCCACATGAAGGTTTTAATTTCACAAGCAAACTCTGTTTCTCTCTGAATTTCAGCGAGTGGTTTACCTGTTTCATGGTAAAAATTGTACTTCAAATTTAAATGTCTTTTTCACTGTGACTGTCATAATATTTTCCATTTGAGGCTGAGACTCCGCTGTGGGTTTTCTGTGCCGCATTGTCATCTGCACGAATCTGAGCTTAAATGCTTGGAAATTCTGACATTTCAGTAGGAAGTATAAAGTGGGTTTTTATGTTCTTCAATTTAGCTGGTTCGTAGGTATGGCCACTGGGTTTTGCCCAGTGCCCTGGTCTTTCCCAGTTCGACGACAGAAGATTTCTCAAGATTTGGGGCTTGCTTGCATTCACTGAATTGTGTCACTTCTATGAGAATGAGTGCTGGTAATTTTTAATCTGATTGCTTATGCTGAAAAGGTGATAAAGGAATAATTACCCCAAACCAGGGATTTCCAAGCTGGCTTTGCTTGGGTGCCGCTGCCGTTGCCAGTGGTTACATACAGTGCCGAATGCGGTGTCGATGCACCATGGTCTTCAGTGAGGATCCCAGGGAAGGCAGCTTCATAGCAAACAAGCTGAGTCCAACTTTCACGGTGGAAAGAGCTGCCTTTAGCAGGGCCTTGGAAAGGGTTTTGGTGGGCTCTGGCTCTGTTGAACTCTGCATTCCAGTCAATAGCCTATAGACCAAGGCTGCTCACGCCCAGTAGTGCAAACCACATGTTTTGGGGGCAAATTTTTACCATCAAAGTTTACCTACTATACAGTATTTGACAGACACTGAAGTCTCTCTTGGCAGTCACAAGGTTTCATATGGTGGTTTGTTATGTGGAACAAAATATTGCTGTTGAGGAGATCACTGGAGCTGAGTTCTCTAGTATACTTGTACAGCTTTCTCTTGGGTAGTATGAGATACGGAAAAATGTACACCCACTGGCAATGTTTACATCCACAAATATATATATCTATTCTGTCATTATTTACTTTGAGAATACAAGGGGAAATTTGCACCTATTTCAATGACTTGACATTTGTCACAATGACAAGGTTTCTGAAATCCAGACCATAATTGCTATGTTGGCTAGTTGCACCTCCTACCAAACGGGTTGTGAGAGCTGCTGGTGACACAAACTGCTGCTATCAGAACTGATTCTGTTGTGGACTGATCTGATCAACTGCGCTGCAACCCAAGTCACAGTCAGTTTGTGTGATTTTTTTTTATTTTTTTTTTTTAATACTATAAATCAGATTTGACACGTGTGGGGCTATGATGGGATTGTGTCTGTAGAGCAGGGGGGACAGAATTTGGAAATGAACCTATGGGAGTTGTATTGGATTATATATTGGATTATACTGGATTAGAGCTCACAAGCTTTGTCCTTCATGGTCGTGCCTGAGCAGCTTCCAGTTGTGTATTAGGCAATATGATTAATATTTGTCACATGTTGTTTATTATCTTATCTTCTCTGCAGAGGAAGGAACGGGTGTGCTGGAGTATTTCTTTCCTTGGGGAGCTAACGTTCCTCAAATCCCATATTGCCTGTAGAAATTGTGCCTTTATCATTAGCTTTTATCCTCTCCACAAACCTTGAAATTTGATGGAATTTGGGTAGCTGACTATCCTAGATATCACTGGAGAAGCTTAACCTTGTTGTGTGTGAATAGTTTCTATAATTGTTGCAATGCAGGGTCAACCAATTGAAAAGGTGCAATAAAATTTTTTTTTGACTGTCAAACCAATCTTTTTTTTGTACTGAGCTTGTAGCAGAATACCTTTCACTGTGCTAAATAATATATTTAGTTAATTGTAGCTGCCTCTTGAATAGCTGAAAGCAATCATCCCTTTCCCTTGTGTCTTACAGTTTATCTAAGTTGCTTGATACCCTGGTGTAGCCAAACCGGGTGGGCTAATTCAGCCTTGCTTCAACTTGGTTAATTTAATCCCTTCAGTGGCATTGGATTTTTTTTTATTAGACATCGAGTTAGCCTTTAATAAAGGTGTCAGACTGACAGACATTAATGCCATCTGGATGCATGATGGAGCTCTGTAACGGTGGTGATAGAAGTCTTTCTGGTGCTTTTTCCTAAAGGTGCTTCCAGAGTGAGATGGTTTATGTTGAAGAGCTGAGGCTTGATCCAGGTCATTCACATCAAGGGCTCTGGGAATGATAAAGAGCCTCATGCTTGGTCTCCACTGAGATTTTCAGTACCAGCACCAGTTACGGCAGCAGTGTCAGCTAGCGAGCAAATGAAAACGAAGACCACAACAACTATTTGGTCTAAGATACAATACTTCCCTGAGGATAAGCCGTATCTCTGAATAAAGAGAAATACATCTACAGTTTGGATGCTTATTAAAATCAGCTTTTTTTCCCCTGAGTGGACAACTTGGTTGTGTCACTGCACTGCAGATACAAACAAACTTTTTGAGAAAAGTAGAAACTTTCTGCGAGGGTGTTCGTTCCATCAAATCCCTTTTTTCTGAGACAAAACCAAGGGGAACTCTTTGACCAGCTCCAATAACAGAGGCTCAGGCTTTTTCATCTTCCTTTGTATGGGCAATGTGGGGCACACACGGGCGTATGTGCTGGTCCTGCAGAGGCCCCAGAGGATTTCCCTGACTCTGGGTCTTTGGTGTTTGGGGCTTCAGCCCCAATGCAAGGTGCTCAGCTTCTTGTTGGCTACAGGTGTCCTCCCCTCAGTTTCCCCTGCATTTTCCCATCCCAGTGGTGACGGTGCATTTTGGCTGCAATTAGCACAGTTTGGATTTCATTAAGTAAATGGCCGTGAAATGCTTTCAATATTGGGGCAAAGCCAATAGAAACATGTATATTATCCAACAGAGGATGGTCTCAATTTCTTTGGCCAGAAACCACAATTCTTACCTAAGATTTTCAAAACTATGGAAGAAGTTTGACCTTCCCCATCCCTCAGTGAACTCTGAAAAATCGCAGCCGTTGGTGTTTTACTAGACTTGCAGTACTGCCTTAATAGCTCTTTAGTTATTAGTGAATAAATGTTCATGCTCTACAAGTTTAAATTATATTAAAAGCCTTTATTAGCACGGCTTGGCAAAATACACTTCTGGCTAGCTTTCTGGCCTTGGGTTAGGCCATTCTTGTGGTTTCTTAATGACGTGCTACGAGAAGGATATACTTTATGAGAATCTGGTGCCAGGTTTTGCATGTATTAAGAGGCATTTGCCATTTGTTCATAACGCTGCTGAGTGAAACAAAAAAAAATTTAAAAATGGGAGTTACATCTTGCATACATCTGGCTTGATTTTAATTGTATATGGCCTTTTATATTTTACATATATTTATATATTTTAGTATTATTTGGTCTCAGTGAATTACTGGTGGCAGCTCAGTTCTGGCATGTAACAGTCTGTTACCAAAGTTACTTGCTGCTGTCTTTTTATTTTCCAACCTTCCCGTAGTAATTTTGGCAAAGTTTTGTCAATGAAAGAACTATTTCTCTGGGCCACGTAATGGGTTTCCTCGTGGTTGGGAGCAGAATTAGGCCACTGGGGCAGCTCATTTTTGTGAAGGCAGCTGTTCGTGACATGGGCAAAATGTCTCATAAGTTTCTTTCCCACGAGACTTGGTGACACTCAAGCAGTGCTGGGATGTGATTCAGCTGTTGGATTTGTTTTCTCCTCTTGTCGTCTGTTTATTTGCTTTGTGACCAACAGCTCCGCCTCTTTTTCCTTCTGCTGATACCGTGCGTTAGTGTGAAAAACGGATGGGGCAAAGTACCCGGCGGGTGGGAGGAGGTGTGTGTGGTGGGAAAAAGGTCTGGGACTTGCGTAACCTTTTTTAGGTGTCTTTCCATCGCAAGAGTCGCTTGTTGCAAAGGTGTGATATTTGATAGCAGAAGTGGGTTGCAATGGATCTGACCTGATGCTCTCGTTCTTTCCGCAGTGGGGAAGCCTCACAAGTGCAACTACTGCGGCCGGAGCTACAAGCAGCGCAGTTCGCTGGAGGAGCACAAGGAACGCTGCCACAACTATCTGCAGAACGTCAGTATGGAGGCTGCTGGGCAGGTCATGAGTCACCATGGTGGGTGGAAACCGCTTTTTGAGGTCTTTTGGACTTGGAGCATCTCTTGCGGGTTTTTTTCCATCTGTTTTTCTTCCTTCCTTTCAGCTTTGCATCACTTCCATCTCTAGATTGCTTATGCTCAGATAGGCAGGAGGAGAAAAGATGGGCTAAAATCCTCACTCTGTCTAATGTAACAGCAGTGGGTTTGCTGATTTTTTTTTTTCCCCCCCCTCCTTTTTAAGCCAGCATTTCACTTTTTGGTATGTGTAAATATGCAGACATGAAAATAAGGCAAAGTTACCTGTACAAAGTTACCCTAAAAATGAACTAAACAATGTATAAAACGTACGATTCCCCTCCCCTTCCTTTCTGATAGTGAGTGATAACTGTAAGAGATAAGGATAGTGGAGGTATTCAGAAGTTGTTATTTCTACTCTCTGTAATATTATCTGGAATCCCCCAAAAAAAGGGCGGGATAGATACAAAAATTTTCAGAGCAGAATGGAATTCAACAGTGTTGATGAAAGGAATTATAACCAAAAAAATGTTTATATGCATTTACATGTGTTCGTATTAATGTTCACTAACACTGCATGTGTTAATATACATAAAGACTGAAGACTGCCAAAAAGCTTGTTGAAAGCAAGAAATGTCAAACTCCGTGAATTTGTTTTCAAAAATTTCTGTAGCTCTTGGTATGGCTAATGAGCATAACGTCTCAGACTGCAGGGTTGTAGGTTCATCTGTAGCAATAAATACTAAATGGTAGCTGTCCAAAAAGTGTTATCATTTCATTCAAAATGAGTGTTTTGGAAACTCTTCTAAAATTGAACAGCTTTCAACTTTTAAAAGTTGTCCTTAGATGTTTAGTCCTTGAGGCATTTAAAGTTTCTCGCTAATCAGAAAATATAAAAATTCCATTTTGATGGAGGAATACCTAAGAATACCAAAAATTTAGATTTTAGGTAAATGAAAAGGTGAAAGAACTTTTTTTTTCCCCATTTTGCTTTTCATTATTGAGTGGAGTCATATGGCTTCATTAGGAAATTAGATACATAAAAGTTCCTAAAGGTAATTTCTAAAAACCTAAAAATAAAAGCTGAAATAACATTTATTCAGCATGTCTAATGTGGGCTATGTTTTTGGTGAAAAAAAATCACCAAAAATTTTAAAGAGTACTTTTCCATAAACCATTTAGTCCTATAAAGGTATTCTAAAGTAAAGGTATTCTAAGTATATTTAATATGTATTGCCAAGATGTTCATGCGGCTGTATTAAGTAATTAATATCTTTGTAGACACACGGAGACAAAAATCAGCCTTTAAAATGTAACAGTTGACTTTAAGGACCTTAAAGTTAGTGATTATCTGCTTTAGGCCTGACTTCATCCTTGTACAAGTGAGCGGCAAGACTGATTTCAGGGCTTTGCTGTTTGCAGGTACCTGTTGTGTGCTTGGTCTGTTAGAGTGCTCAGCTGATCGTAGGAGTTCAACCACCAGCTCCGTTCCCAACAGCATACACCCTCTTCACTCTGTAAGGGTGTGCCTGTCTTGCTAACCAGCTGCGTGATGATTTCAGGGCAATAACAGTAGGCTGATATAGTTAGGACAGCCAGGATGTGTCAGAGGTCACACTGTGGAGGATCTTCCCAAATTTCACTGAGCTTCTTGGTTTGTTATTCAGTTATTTATTAAAATTGGGTTTGCTCTTGTTGGTAGCGTACTTCTGAGGAAATCTAAAGCTTTTTCTAAACTCCTTAATGCTATGACAAGAAGGTAAGTCCTTAACCTTGTCTACCCAGAGAAGCTGGAATGGTTGACTTTGCATTGATTTTTCTACCCACTGAAGTTAAACCAGTGCAAACCCCGTGTGGACGGTTCTTTTATTTACAGCCTGACTGATTTGCTTGGGCTTAAACTAGAAATGTTCACAGAACCACTTCACTTTTCTCAGCAAAATTAGCTTAAAACAGCACTTGGAATTCAACTAGTGCCTCCTTCTCCTCTGGGCAAATATGTCTAAATCTCCCCTGGTGAACGTTCAAGGGGATGTTTGATCCGCTGCCTTTGTTTAGCTGTTTAGGGAGGGCACAGTGAAGACAGGCGGCGACAGGGAGCTCCAAATTCAGCTGGCACCAGTATTAAATCTCACTTCTCATCCCATGAAGCTCAGCGCGGAAATGAGGGTCATGAGCACCAAGCTGTAGAGGTCTGCAGCAAAGGCCTTTCTCCTGGGACTATAAGGACACCAGGGAAGAGTATACAAATGATTACTCAGCTTAAAGTTAGGCCTTAGTCTAACCGTGTCCTTCTCTCCCATGCCACACATGGAGAGGACATTCTGAGGATGAGTGAATGTGTGCTGTGGAGATTTTGATCATTGGTTTATTTTTCATCACATTGGGGTTAAGTTTTCCTGCCTCACTTGCCAAATACTTTTAAAGTATTTTGTTCTTGCTGGGTTTTTTGAAGCCTCTGAATGCAGTTTGGTGTGACTCCTGGTCACAACTTCACCGTTATGCACGGAATAGATAGAGGTGGGGATTTTCTTATCCCTAGCAGTACCCTGCTTTAAGGACGCGGGCGGCTCTGCTGGGTCACAAGCAATATGGCCAACAGTTCACATCAGTCTAAGTTGTTTCTGCAGAGATGAATTGTTCCAGAAAACTGGAGACAGCCCCTAGAGAGTTTGGATCTTTTTCAAGCATTGTGCTCAAGTTGATCAGTTTGTAGGCATACTGCAGACATCTGCTGGGGTGCTTTTGCTGCAGCCTGATGAGGCCTTTAATTTCAATTATCTTTGTCTTGCAGATGGCTAGATCACCTGACTAAAGCCACAAGGGGAAGCGAGAGGAGGGGAAAGAGGGCTCATTTCAGTGTGTGGGGAGGGATGTACAAGTCTCTGGGCCTCTCCATCCTTTTGCAGGGTACTGGCTGCTTGCTGAGCTGCCCCTCCTTGTGGCTGGGTCCTGTTCCCTGCTCGGCACCATGGCTGCTGCAAGAGAGCTCCCATGACTTCGTCATTGGCAATTTTTTGGTGAAGCAGTGATGGCCCCGGAGGCAGAAATTAGTCTGCAGTCTTGTAGCTAGCAGTGTGTTGGGGGTGACAAAAGTTACAGTCTCTGACTCCCGAAGAACATGACTTTAGCGGCAACGAACAGGGAGAAATGTTGGGGCCTGTCTATGGTTTACACCCAGTTGTATGTCCTTCTCCATCTCTGCAAAGCAGAAACTCCAGGGAAATTCTTAAAGCCAGTGGAGAAGGATACTCTTTTTAGGAGGACAAAGAAGCGTAGCCCTAGGCTGTGCGAGGCTCAAAGGCCAGCTCCGCATAAAACACACAATGGCCTTGTGTCTTCCCTCTTTCATAGTTGCTGAAAACATTGTTAAATTGCTGGTCCCACGGGAGGCTTCACACCAGGGTCCATGGGAATATTTCCTGTCATTTCTCTGCACACACACACTTTTTTTTAAATAGCAATATTGTGAGCTTAGGAGAGGAAATTGAGGTTGATGGAGTAATACTAATTTATACCAGCTGAGACTTAGCCCACTGTCTGTTGTCTGCACGTAAAAGTATTTATCAGCAAAACACATACTGGGTAATTCTTGTACTCCTCTTTTTTTCCCCTATTCTCTCCTCACTGGAACAACATAAACTTTTTTAATAGTATGTGTGGTTTCTTACGAATTAAGGAGCAGAAACTAAAAGATAGATACTTTGAGCCCTACGATTGACAGACTGATGTCTTCAGGAAAACACAATCTGCGTTCTCAGGACCATCCATGTTTGTGCATTGAGAATCTGGGCTTAAAACCAACGTTGGGTGTTAACTGCAACTGAGGACATTGAGTGTCAGAGGTGGTGAACGCTTGCATGGGCAATCCAGGAGCACACCCTGGTAGCTGATTGGGAACATCCCTGAACAGAAACTTACTAAAATGTGAGCTTTTAGAATTAGAAAGCCTTACCTGAGCTGAGACCATAGGTTCAGAGCCTAAAATGAGTGGCTGTATCGAAGCTAGTTATCACATTATCAGCTGTTCTTTGGTAGCTCGCACTACCAAGGGAATGAAGTAGAGTGAAATGCAACAAAAAAGGAATTGAATTTGTCACAGAGTAAATGTGTACACATGAGCTTCCACCGCAGAGCAGCCGATCGGTGATAACTATTGGTCGTGTGTGATTGGTTTGTTTTCCCCTTTTTATTTTGTTTTTTCCTCCAAGAAAAAAAAACCACCAAAACAAAACAAAAAAACCAAAACGACAACAAAAAAAACTCAACAGGCTGGGCTATTTATCCTTATTTGTATATTTTTAAAATTGAAATTACAACTAATGTACTTAGAATTTACGAGGTAATCTTTGGCTTAACTGTTTGAGTTTCTGAATTGTGCCATCTCACCAGATTGGTCTGGTTTTTCGTGCAGTTTAAATGGTGTCAGAAACTACACTATTTCCATCTCTCCCTTTTCCCAGGAAATCTACGTAACAAAACACATTCTGGTAACTTACTCCCATTGTAACACAAATATGGACATGATTCAGCGATTCAGTTGCAAAAGAGCCATGCTCTGGATTATAGAGTTGAGTTCTGAGGTGGGTGAAAGAGCTTGCAGGAGGAGAGGTGGAAAGGAAAATGCTTTTATTGCTGATAATTCTAGTTTTAAAGGAGACCAAGCAGAATTTTTGCCTGACTTAGAGAAGAGCAGATGTCTTTTTAAGCCCTATTCATTTTTCATGGAAGAAAGGTTTCAAATTCCGTCTAGGATATTTTAAACACATATGCCCAACAGTAGAATTATTTAATTATGACTTAATTGTTATAAGACATACAAATATCACTAGATTTGGGGCTTAATCAGATGGCTATGAAAGAAATCAGGAGATCTTCAACTGCTTTTGTGGGCAAGTGCAGTCCTACAAAGCCAGCAGACCTTCAGGAAGTCTTCCTAGGAGGAATTTAGAGCCTTCTGCACCTCATTAGGTCACTGCCCCCAGCCTCGTGTGTCCCATATACCAATGGCTAGAAGTTCTCAAAGTGTGCAAACCTGGCCCATTATAGCGAGGACGGTTATTGCCGCTGAGCAGCGATCCAGGCTTTCATGGAGACTGTGTGTGCATGCACATGCATGTGCTAATTTTCGGTAAGGCAAAAGGACAGTCAGACTCCAATTTCTAGTGAAAATCAACAGACATAATGTCTCGTTTCTTCCAAAATCTCCTCAGTAAATACTTGAGTAGAACTAGCGCAGATAGCTCCTGACCAAGTGCGGTATTTAAATAGCCTTAAAAATTTAGCCTTAGCTGTTGAAGTATTCCAGACCTCCCAGTCTGCACTGGGCAGTAATTAGGTCACTTGAACACTGCATCCCATTTTGTTGCAACATTAGATTCATTTCATAGTTATGCTTTCTCGTCCTCTCTTTCACTGATGCCAGCAGGACTGCCTTGTAAATGAGAAACCATTGTGTTTCTCAGGGGGAGCATCCTGTACAAATAAAAAAGCAGCGGAGTAAATAATTTTATAGCATATGGTAGATTCTAAGCCTCAAAGTACTCAGCTTTCTATAGCAGCGGAGGCACAAATGGAATCAAATGAATAAATTGCCATGTTTTCTTATTATGGATGTCTGAATTGTGACGTTCACCTGAGCAGATACTCTGTTTTGTAATTGCCTGGTATTTGCTCTTCCTTACTAGAAAGAAGGCAAAGACAAGGCTTTTATCACCACGTTTTTCATATATTATGTGCTAGCAAACGGCTTCATGTTTAAAAACAGGGGAGCGATTATTCCATACTAGGATCCTGAAGGTAGTAAAGTTAAACGGGAGGAAGGGAGGCTGGTAGCGTTCGTTTATGGCACAGTCTCAGGGAGGAGGTGTCTGTGACACAACAGGCTGCTATGGTGAGAGACCAGAGGAAGAGCAGCAGAAGATAGGGAGTTCAGTCCGTCTCTGCTACCTCTGCAACACCGCCTGTGACTTCACTAGATTTATCTAATACAAAGAATGCAACAGGTTGCTCACGGTTCAGAAGCTGTAGGAACTCTAAGCAAGATCATCCCAGTTTCTATTGCTCTGCCATCCATTCTTCTCCTCAGAGAATTTTTACATCTCGACCATCCCGTTAGCACATGGACTAGTGGCTGATCCTTCTCAAGTTTCTCTTGCTACCCTCTGAAGTTGAATGTGGGACAATTAGGCCAGGTTTTAAATTCATGGCAGCAGAGCAGAGCTACGTGTGGAATCACACATGACATATATTGCAAATGTCTCACTCTCTTGGCCCGATCCGCAGCATGGGACCGCTGACGTTCTGAGTGTCTGTAAGAGGGTGCTCAACAAAAATAAAGTACTGCGTTGGTATTTAGTGAACAGCTATGTTGGCAAGTGACATAAACCCTGCGTGCGTCAAGCACTACCCTGGTTAGAAGCCTGTGCAATTCCTGTGCTGCTTTTGCTCTTGCTCCTTATTCCCTAACCCAACAAGCAACGAACAGTGAAGTGAGTAAAGACAGAAGGGGTCGTTGGTTTCTTGTTGTCTCAAAGACAATGTATGAGTATTCTCATAATAGAGTTAACGCAGGAACGCTCCCTGCTGATCCCAAAAAGTGGGAAGACAGACACAGAAGACTGGCATTTGCAGATTGTTAAGTCTGTGTTTGAAGGGATAAAATATTAATAAAAAAGGCGATAATTATCCTGGACTGATTCTGAAGGGAATTTCCGTACAATGTTAATCCTGTAATTCCAGCACAGTGTTTGTTGATGTTACAACTTATGTATAGAGAGCGGAAGCACGCTTTAACAAACAGAACTTCATTCAGGAAGCCTTTGTCTTGGGGAACGCGCAGCCGGGCCCGGGAAACACAAGTCATCGATGCCTTGTACGACTTCTAGTCATTGAGAGCGCGCAAAAGGAAACCAGGAGTGGTAAGCATGCCATGTGAGCAGCGTGAAGTTAAGGGAATACATTGGCAGCAGGTGACCATATCAAAGGGAGAGTAACAGGAAATGTCATCTACAGAGCGCGTTCTCAAAAGTGTCCTCTCTTCACTGTGGATCGTGAGTATTCAGGACAAAACAAGTCCCTTAATAATTTCAGTTGGGCTTCTGTTAAATAAGACAAAGAGAGGCACTTTGCTGAGAGGTGATTGCTATCCTGATGCCCAGTGTGTTCTTGCACCTTGCTTTATTTTGTTATATTTGCACTTGTTGCGCAGTCAGCAGGGCTCAAATGATTTGTGTTGCCTGTCAAGTGTAGACCAGACTTGTCTGATATGATTTTTTGGTTTTATGTAGTACCTCCTATGGAAGATTGTAAGGAACAAGAGCCTGTGATGGACAACAATATTTCTCTGGTGCCTTTTGAGAGACCTGCTGTTATAGAGAAGCTGACAAGCAACATGGGAAAGCGTAAAAGCTCCACCCCACAGAAGTTTGTGGGTAAGCTTGAAATACGCCTTTTATTATTTTTAGTGCATTAGGTATAGGTTACTTGTAATTTGTAATAGCCAAAAGAGCAAGGGGAAAAGTAGTGCTCTTGTAGTGAACTTGGTTGTGATGGGAAGGGACAACAATGGAGACGTTTAAATCACAGCAGGAAATCCTGAAAATGATTGAATTAATTTTATCAACCCAGAGAATTCAAAAGTGAATTCCCCAGAATCATGAAAATGGCTTAGAAAGTCTTGAGCCTTAAGGCTGCTTTGGGGTTGGGTTTGGTTTGTTTTGTTTTTAGCTTTTTTCTAAAGCTAAAATGCTTTTGAGATTTATACTTGTCATCTTCCCCCTCCTTGTCTCAGCAAATAAAAATGAAGACTCTCATACAACGATCTGACTCTCGTATAATGATCTGTCTCCATATGTGTGCGTGTTTAAAAAAGCAAAACAACAAACAAATCAAACCAGCAAAAACAACAACAAAAAAACCCCACCATAAAACAATAACTATCTCAAGATTTGTAACTCTTATTAAATTCTCAGCAGTTGGCATCAAATGGTCTGATAATACTGGCACAAGGAAGTAAAATCACATCGCTTCTGTCGGGGGAAGTGCTTGCTCCAAGTGCAGCGTTCTGCACCCAAAGACCTTATTAATGCATGAATATAAAACAGCACTGGATGACTTTTGGTTACCAGATTTAGAACCCTAGGCCCAGAGTTCACATTTTGCTTCATGTCTTGACACCTTAAAATTGTTCAACTTCTGTAACAAGAGAGAGTATGGGCAATTTTACTTGGTTTGAGCTGTAGCTTAAAGCTTTTTTTTACTGAGACAGTGCTAAAATTCTTGGGAGGGGAGCTGAGACAGAGAATTATTGGGGTAAGTGGACTCCAAAGTCATGTAATGTGCGTTTTCCACACTCACTCCCTGGAAAGGCAGTCGAACAGAATTTAAGGGTGTCATATACTCATTCTGCCTACACCAAGAACGCTCAGGGAGAGAGAATCGGAGGACTAGAAGCAATTAACACAGCCATTTAGAAAAGTCATTGCCCCACAACTAAATGCAGATTCAGATGGATTTGTTAAATCACCACTTGAAGGTGGTTTTAAGCTAATCCGCGTGGTTTTGACTGGTAGGGGGCTAGCAGCATGCAGCAGCTCACCTGGGGGGCACTGACACACTGACCTGGCTGCTCTTCAGCATCTGACCACTCCCAAATATCAGCGCTAAGCCAAGGTTAGGTCAGGAAGAATCCAACCTGGAGAAGGAACGCTGGGAGGCATCAGTGTTTACTGTATTGTTATTAGTCCTTCTAAGATAAAAGCTTAATTCTTAGACTGTTGTCTTTAAGAGTGCTCTGAAATGAGTTACTGTGTGGCTGATAAGAGCTGGAGGATTTATACTCTGATTTCATTTACTGCTCTAACAACAGCTGGGGTTGAAGAGGGTGGAAATGGGAGCAGGACTTCCTCCTGACAAGCCAAACACAGCTTTATGAGATTGTAAACGTGGCCCCATCATAGCAGATTTCCCAAGGGTTGCCTCAGCAAGCGCTGTACGTTCTTGGAGGTTGTGATCAACAGTGAAATAGTTAACCATGCAGACACTTAAACTGGTGTGCCTAGACCTCAGAAACATTACAGCCTCAAAAGGAAGAAGGGCAGTTCACACCGCTTGCTCTTTTTCCCCTTCAGGTTGTCCACAGACTTGAACAGAATTGTGGTTGCACAATTAACCTCTCAGAGGTTATCTTTGCAGGGGACTTTCTCTGAGGGGGCTGTAGACCTTGCTCCCTTCCCTTAAATTCTGGTGTTCCCGTGCCTGCTCTCAAAGCAGTATTGTTTACTGACTATAAGTACGCCTTGCAAGTAAGGCAACCCACTTTTTGGATGGTATAAACAGAATCCATTTTTGGAGACTGTAGATGATGGTCTCTTTTGTAGACCAGGAAGGTTATTTTGCTTGTCCAATCACGTGCAATTGAGCGTATGTTGTTATTATCTTCAAAGGCAAAGGTGCTGACTGGAAATGAGATACGCTGTAGCAGATGATCATCCTCTTCAGTAGGATCTACTACTTTGTTGTTAGATGAACCTGTTTGTTCTATAGGTGTAACAGGTCATTTTAGAATTCCGTTTTTCTGGGGCCAGGAATTCAGGGTTTCATGCAACATGCAGCTTTTTATCCAGATCTAGCTGTAAGGAAACAGCATCCTCTTCCCTGTCTATCGTATTTTTCTACCTTTTCTGATCTCTTGTGGCATCACAGTGTTTGAATTGAAGAACAACAGACTCTGCTTTGCTACTTTTCTATTTTTCACCATGACCTTACTTTTCTTCCCGTTTTCTCCCCGATGAAATATTGTTCAACTCTATCAGGAAGAACTTGTAATCGTTCTCTTACTTGCAGGAAATTTTCCTGTGCATACTGCAAGTGTGGCACCCGTCCAAAACAACTTAATGGTGTTTATGAGAAGGTCATGTAAGCATAAGCTAAAACCTTTGCATGCCACATCTATCAATGCTTTACTGCTCTTTCTGAGCAGCAATCTCCAAGGGACCTTGGTTATGGACCACAGCCTCTACCGTGGCTGAAATTTCGGGAGGAAAGGAAGCAGCACGCAGCAGACAGAGTTGATTTCTGAGTGAGGGACTCGGTCATATATCTGCTGTTGAGGTACTAGTCTTACTAAACCTGTTGAAATAGCGGAGGCAGAAAGTATGATGCACAGGAGTCTGAGTACTTCTTTTTGCCTCTCCTTCAATGAAGGGAGAAGCAGATGATAGTGAAATTGAAAGCAACCATCTTCAAGCTGATCCCGTGAAGCAGATTCACATATTTTCAGTTTGAATGTGGTACTTACTCTCACAGAGTGTCACTGAGGTTAAGCACTGGCAGGATACAAAAGGAGACATTTATGTGACTCATGATAAGACCCCGGTTGTTATAGTAAGGATTAAAAATACACAGTCATCTCAGAACAGACGAAGATCAACTGGCTTCAGAATTACAGTCAGCTTCTAGTTAATGGGGGTCAGGAAGAAATTTACCCAGTGGTAAATTCTGTAACTGCTTTCTCCAAGACTTCTTGCACCTTCCTCGCAAGTGTCTGGCATTGCAGTTGCTTTAGATACCTGCAGTCTATCTCGTCAAGTCTGGCAGGACAGCAGTGTCTGTGTGCTTTGATCTAGCTGCAAATACAGGTTTTGAGGGATTTTTTGAATGTCATACGATAAGATGACCACAGTGGAGAATGTTTCTTCTTGTACTTCACTAATGTAGGGCAATAATAAATAGAATTTGTGCATAATCCTGCATGAAAATTCAAAATTATGACTGTGATTAGTTAAAGTACAGATTTGGCTAAAGAGGAATTAAAATTGAAAACCATGTTGGACTTCTTCTGAGCTCTGAGTTTTATGTCCTCTCCTCCACATGTGATAACTTCTTTTACGTTTTTATGTCACGCTCCATTTCTAAGGCTCTGACATCTTTGGAACCGGTTCATAATTAAAGGAATGAATAATTCGGGTCACTGGCAATTCACAGTTTTCTCTACTGTGCTATGTCTGTGGAGCAACTAAATGTGGAAGATAAAAGGAATCAAAATAAGCTTTGTGACATTCATCCAAGTAGTCCATAAATGATAGGTGTTATTTCTTGATCTATATAGCCTACAAAGGACTGACAGAGTGTTTGGAGGCTGGCTCAGACTCTCACCAGATCCAATTGGCTATTCAAACAGAGGAATGATACAGGTACCCAGAGCAGGTGGCAGGGATCAGTGGACTTTTCCATTTTAATTTCTTCCCACCGTGTCAAAGACACCACATGCCTCCTGGAGATGTCCTCCAGTCCCACTTTGGCCCCACCTGGGAAGGAGTGGCCAATTTCAAGTGGGGCTGGAGCCACGTCCCGTTACAGAGTTGTCCATCCCATCAGCAGCAGGACAGCCATCACAGAGAGCAAGACTGCCAGCCCACGGCAGAAACACTGAAAAGAGGATGTTTGATGGCAAGAATCATCCTCAGGTCATGTTAGATTACAAAGGCCATTGTTGTAGCACGTTTTGCTTCTTCCTTCCTTATTTTTCTCCAAATGTCCAATGGGTAACAAAGGAGCAGTTTTCTACGCTGTGCTTTCTTTAGGTAAGCTGTAAAACAGCTGGCTGTAGGGAAACAGAGTGAGGTACGTGAACGCGGTGTCTAATCAGAAGCATGTGAGCAGTACTGCTGAAGAGGGTAGGAATATTCACGTGCTTCACTTTAGACTTGCATTTAATTTCCTTGCTGATCAGGGCTTAGTTCCCAACCAAAAGTGATGCATCATCTCCAAGGATAACCCGACTGTTCCATGGGTAATGTAAAATTATTTCTCTCTTTATGTATCACTTTAAGATAAGCCACACTAAGTGGAATGAATTATTATAGTCAAAAATAAAACGTTGAGTGATAGCTATGTTGAAATGTACTAATACTATTTGGAAGAGATTTGGGATTACAGTTCTGTTTCTTTCTTACGGTGATTTATACACATTTTATTCCAAGCAATTTTGGCAAAAGGTGACAGAAAATTCTTGAGTACTTTAATTCTTGTATAGCCAAACCAGTTGTATGTAATGATCCTTGAATTTATTAGCTTACATTACTGAAAAATCTGCTTTTTTTGTACCGAGGCAGTGAAAAGTATAACAGAGACAATGAAAATTGTTTATCAGACTTTGTAAAATCAGCTGAAAAAGGTAACTGTCAACAATTAGCTAGTTTTTGTGTGTGTGAAGACATACGAGCACGCGTGTCTTGTGCCTTACCCATATAGCTATGCAGATAACTTCTTTTTAAATAGAAAATGTTATTCTATGAACTTGCCTTGTACGAACACACTAAAGCCATCACTGGAAAAGCAGCCTTGCTGAGCTGAGCCCTGGTGTAAGCAGTGGTGAATTTGATAACTTCAGGGGGGGGCTGCAATACGTAACGTGCCCTGTGACAAGCGTGATCTACCAGCATGCGGTTCTGGTTCCGCATATCTGTAATGCCATTGATTTAAAAAGGTTACAAGGATGTGAATTTGGATTCATAGTGATGAAACCGCCAGCTTCATCATCATTATGGATTTATTTGTCCCGTGTCAATGAAAGTTGCTTTTGCCTTTTACCAGATGAAACTAAGCCATACATGGGGTTTCTCTCTTTTTGTTTTCTTGCCTAAATAGATGCTGCGAAGGGGTGGGGCTGCTGTCGTCTTTTCTTCTCAATCCAAACCATTAGGATAGGAGATTTTTTTTATTATTATTATTATTTTTGTTTTGTTTTTGTTTGTTTGTTTGATGGGGAGAACTACAAAGATCCTAATGGTCTGAGCATGAGGTGGCAGGTCAGCCCTCAGCACTCCTGCCACTTGCTTCGTTCTGTGGCCACATGCAGTCTTCCACACCACTACACCCCCCCACCCCCCAATTGAAGGATTTACATGTTGTGGCTCTAAAGATGCCACCAAACCAGCCCCTGTATCTGTTGCTTAGGTGTCTTGCTATGCCGCTCTGTTGTAAGGTATGTATGAGGCAGCTCAGAGTGTGGGGAGCATCTGGTACTGCCTTCTTTAGTTTTGGGAGAGTATGTCTAATGGTATAAACCAATAGAGCTTCATTGACCTCGGTCGTTCAGTCCCATTTTCTACCAGTTAATGTGTATCTGCTAACCTGAAGCACAGGGACAGTCAAGCCTAGTGGAAGGTTTGGAGTCAGTTTGGAGGTCACTGCAGCCTGGAATAAAAAAAATTTACCTGGAATAAAAAAAAAAGCTGTTCGTGAGGTTGCTGTTTTATCCACCTCATGACAGAAACTTTGTAAGAGGTCAGTAAACAAGTAGGAGGCTAACTTAGGACTCTGAAATGAATTTCACCCTAAGTCAGCGGTTTTCTGACTCTCCCCACCCCTTTCACAGTGAAACTTGGGAGTGATTACAGTGATTTTTTTTCTCATTCATTTGCTCTTGTCCCTTAGGTGAAAAGCTCATGAGATTTGGCTATCCAGATATTCCCTTTGATATGAACATAACCTATGAGAAGGAGGCTGAGCTGATGCAGTCTCACATGATGGACCAAGCCATCAACAATGCAATCACCTACCTTGGAGCTGAGGCACTTCACCCCCTGATGCAGCACACACCAAGCACAATTGCAGAGGTGGCCCCAGTCATCAGCTCAGCTTATGCTCAGGTCTATCATCCGAACAGGATAGAAAGGCCCATTAGTAGGGAAACAGCTGACAGTCACGAGAACAACATGGATGGCCCGATCTCCCTCATCAGACCAAAGAGTCGAACCCAGGATAGAGAGGGCTCTCCCAGCAATAGCTGCCTGGATTCTACTGACTCGGAGAGCAGCCACGAAGACCGCCAGTCCTACCAAGGAAACTCTGCCTTAAATCCTAAGAGAAAGCCAAGCCCGGCTTACATGAAGGAGGACGCCAAGGCTTTGGATGCCACAAAAGCTTCTAAGGGCTCTTTAAAGGATATCTACAAGGTCATCAACGGAGAAGGGGAGCAGATTAGGGCTTTCAAGTGTGAGCACTGTCGCGTCCTTTTCCTGGACCATGTCATGTACACCATCCACATGGGCTGCCATGGCTACCGGGACCCGCTAGAGTGCAACATCTGTGGCTACCGAAGCCAGGACCGCTATGAGTTCTCGTCGCACATAGTCCGAGGGGAGCACACATTCCACTAGGCCTTCTCATCCAAAGGGGACTTGTATGAAGTAGAACTGCACATGAAGAAATACTGCACTTACAATCCCACTTTTCCTCAGACATTGAGACGCCTATTTTGTTGTTGATGCTGTTGTTGTTGCTGTTGTTTAATTATTATTATTAACCTTATTTTTTGTGGACCTAACCTCATTTGCTCTGCCCAGCTTAAGAATGGAAAGAAGGAAGGGAAGGGATAAAAGAGGGGTTTGTTGTTGCCGTCACTTTGGGGTGAGTGACCCGCCTCGCTTTCTGTGGGGATCGAAAGGCAGTTTGTTTCTGTTTCAGTCAGCTGTCCATCGTGTCCTGTCTTGGGATATCTCTCCACCCTGCTAGGTGCTTTAAAGTCCCAACAAGATGCCACTCATTTACAATTCCAGATGAATAGGTAGAAACATTTCAGAGGAGAGCCCTTTTCAAAGATGTAGGTACAGTGCGGGGTTTTGGTGACGGGAGGAGAGGGGGGAGCTTTATTCTGCAGAATGAACAATTATTGTTAAAGCAGAACCGCTAGGGATTTAGGAGCACGAATCAAAGCTGATATTCCTTTCAAAATTAGTTTCTAGAGTGAGCTGTTTTCCTGGGTTCAGTGTGCATTGCCCCTCTAGAATGCAAAAATAAATAAATAAATGTATGTCTTAACACTGTACCACATTACAGCAATTTAGTTTCATAAGTCTGAGGGCCTTCTGTGGTAAGTCTGAGGCTTTGTATTCTTATTTTCCTTAACTTATGAAGCACCTTTTTTTAAGAATTGTTCATTTGCTGTTACTCCATGCCTATGTGTTGACTCACTGGCTTCTTAGAGACCCTCTGGAGCCTTACTTATTTAGTTGCACCCTATGTTTTAAGGAATAGCATTTAGAAATAACATTTGAACTTGCTTCTAGGACAGTAAGTGTCCTAGGAGTGGGCGAGAGAGTCTGTAGTTTACTCAAGAGGTTCTGCTGCTCTTCTGAAATAATTCTGTTTTAAAATTACGGATTTTAAAATGACAAAAGTACTAGTAGCGAAGTATTCTTTAAATATAGGTATATCTAGATATATAATTATATAAATACTTTCTCGTTCTATTATCACAGTGTTAACCTCCTGGCAACAGCCTAAACCAAGACTTGCAGCTGGGAAAACGCTAGGAGCCAGGTCCTTGGCCAGCATTAATCCTCTTAGCTCCATTGAATTTAGTGGAACTACCCTGACTACTTCAGCTACATCAGGACCTGAGCCTTGACCGTTTTTTCTCTTGTTGACATCTTACTTGCTAACTTGCTGAACCAGTGACTTCCTTTTGTTTTTAAATCACCAATTCTACTTTAATTTAGGGGTGGAAGTGTTTGCTGGTTTTGCTGGATAGCCTTTGATCTTGGAGAGCACGGAAGCCCTGCAAACGAACAGATCATGTATGACCTTCCCTACTTCTTCAGAAAGCAATACATGGAAATGCAGGTGCTGTGCTTTGATTTGGATTTTCAGATTTCATTTTTATTCCTAATTTGTTAATTTCACTGTAGGGAAAAGAAATAGAGAAACAAACTCCAGAGCAAGTCCTTGAACTACAGACTGGACAAGAGAAAAAAAACCACCAATCTGTTTTGTTTCTTTTCTTCTCTTTGTCTCCCAATAAGTAACAAAGCCAGCAACCACCCAGCAAGTTGCAGGTTGCATCAGTAAAAACTGGGCTTAAACTTAGATGACAGATTGCCATTGAAACCCAACTGTTTGTACCAATCACAATTGAAATGTTGTTGTTTGGCAACAAGAGCGCAGCTTGAGCATGGAAAGATCTGCATGGGTTTAACCCCCTCCATGCGTGCCGTCGCCATGCGCTTGGTGAGACCTTTTCCAAAGTATAAAGTTACTAAAGTATAAAAGAGAGAGCAAGATCAGGCCATAATGAGTTCCCATCTGCTCGCTTCAATCTGCGTACTCAATGCATATGCCAGTTTGCTGTTCGTTTTCAGGGTACTGGTTTGTTTTTTTTTCTTCTTCTTCTCTTCCTAGACCTGGAGCATTTGAAAGTAGGAGCTGAGTGGTATTGATTGAAATCTTTTTATGGTGACATTCTTGGCAGCTAGAACCTGTGTTTAGAAGGATACAGTAGATCATGGCCAGATTACCTGATGACTGCTTCCCAGCACTGAAATGCTATTAAGCAGGAGCTGGTAAAGTCTTGCAGTAGCCTATTAATTATAATACAATATGGAGAGAAATGTCATCTTGTGTAATGTGAGAGCTATCAAGGCTGGGAATGTATGGGCTTTGGAAAGACAGATTTAAAGACCTATTCCCAACATTGTTCTTAATGTTCTCGGGTTCCACCCCCTCCTTCTTTCGTCCTCCTAATATAGAGGAAACTCAGGCAAATGAGCAGCTGCCGTCCTCCAGACCGTTCTCATTTTCTTGTGCTTGATGCAGTCAAAGGAGCTTGTGCAGGAGGAAAATGGGGAGATGTTGGAGGGCATCACTTTTATGCCGTATGGCTGGTTCTGTGCAGCTCTGAAGGTTGGGTTAGGAGGCGGCCAGCCATGTTCTTCATCAGGATGTGCTTGGAAATTCAGAAGAGGGGGTTGCTTTTACAGCATGCCACCAAAAAAAAAAAAAAAGTGGTTGTGATTTCTGCCAAGGCAGGAAAGGTCTTCTAAGAACAACGTGCAAAGGGAAAGGTGCTGGGCCTGCAGGTCACTTACGTGGACCTCCAGAAAGGCACATGCCTGAGCCAGGGAAAAGGGTTGCTAGCAATCTCTTTCAGTCTCTGAGGGACAGCACTTCGTTCTGCCCTCTGTGGTCAGTGGAAAAAACGTGGGCTGTGATTTATTGGAATAGTTAGAACCAGGGAAGAAGTGTTTAAAAAATTCTGCCTGTGTTTGGGAAAGCAGCAGAATACAGGAAAGGCGGAGAATCTCTTGTGTATCCGCAAGTAAGTTGGCTGCAATTCTATCTGCAGTTTGCTAGTGTGCACTTTGATTCATTGATGATTCATTGGTACCTCCTGTAGTGTATATTCTGTAGATGTTTCAAAGATCAGACGGGGAGGCTCACTGGTTTTGTAGCTGGCTTCAGTTTAGCCCAACTTTTTCTTCCAGTGGTGGCACTTGAGGTCTGTGTGTCCATGCTGCCGTGTCCTGGTATCCCAGTCACAGAGTACTCGGGAGGCAGTGGGGAGACACGCTGATGTAGTTATCTTCCAAAAACTGCGTTTTTTGGAGAGCAGGAAGCTGAGGAGTCGCATTAATTTTTAATATCAGTGTCCTTTTCTGAACCCTCCCTGAAGTTTTTCATCCTAGAGCTAGGGAAAAGAGGAAGATTCTAGTTCAAATTTTGAAGCAAATTTTGGACTAGCATTTATTTTAGCCTTCACTTGCTGCTGAAAATTATTGGAGGGCTTTATATGAAGCAGTTTGCCCTTACATGGAAACATGCAAAATGGGGCCTTGGAGATTTTTGTTTGTTTGTTCTTGCTCTCTCAAGATTTCTAAGAGAAGCTCTTGAGTCTTGTTGAGTTCATTAGTCATTCACAGTGTACGAGGAATTTCAGTTGATAATCCTTGGCCTGCAGATCCATTTGTTCTGAGTATTTGAACCTGTCTGATTTTTATTGGACGCTCTTGAAATTCTTGGAATTGGGTTTCCAGTTAAAAACATGCATTTGCAAATTTAGAATTGGCTTCCTGTGAGCATTCCCCATTTTCATTAAAAAAAAAAAAAAAAGCCATTTCTGCACACATCCCTGCCAGTAAACCCTTTTGCTTCTTTTAACATAAAAAATGACAAGAATGTGACTCAATTTGGAGAATTACAGGCCTATTAATTGAAATAGAAGTGTGACTGCTTATTCTGTTCTTGGTATGAACCATATTCTTGGAGCAAAGGGCATTATCTATATATCTGCTGTTATGGCCAATAAATTTTACAGCCACATCTCTTCACAATCAGTTAGGAGTGCACATCAAAATGTATAGCATTTTTCAGTAAAACCAGCTCTTTACTCGGTAACTTATGGGATTAAAACAATTTTATTCTCCTTAAAAAGTGCTTCCATCTATGATCTGATGTGAAAGGTGTGTAGACATTAACCTCCATTGGTCTGTAGCGAAGAGAAATAATCTAAATTTGTTAATTTGCCTGCTTTTTAATGGTAGTAGTTTCTACAATGTTGAGGTCACGGCTCACAAAATAGCCGTGGGCAACTAAAGTGTATTTAGTGAAAGGTGAAGAAGTTCTCAATTTTAAGAGTTTCCAAATTTCTTCCTCTTTATAAGGGTGTTCCTAAATTGGGGCTGTCAGACAGAAAGCGAGGTCAGGAGTTAAACCAGGCCCTTCAAAATGTCCTTTACTAGGATATTACTAAAGGACATTTCGTAGGACATTATTACTGTTGTCTGGGTCTGGAGGTAGCTTTTTCATGTTTGAAAGAAGCCAGAAAACAGACAGCCCTTTCTCCTTAAAGGAACTTGGGAGCTAATTTAAGGAAAGGTGCTTATTTCGGCCAAGGGCAGGAGCTGCAGTAATACAGTTCCTTCGCCAGGTAATGCTTCTTCCCTGAACTCTTTGCTGTGCATTATAATGTAATAATACAAGCGACGGGGAAGGGAGAAGGGAGGCTGCACTGATACCGGAGTCGCCTAAACTCAGTGTGGGATTTGAGGAAAAGTGTGGTGAATTTGGCTTTGACACTAGAAATTTGCATCTTAGCTTGGCCTAGGATCATTTAAAGACGAGAATGGGTAGCAGTAATGGCCTGCGGTCTAGGGCAGCTGGAAATTTTGAGGAAGTATATTTATATATATGTATGGTACCATATAATTAGATAATGCTTTATTGTATATGTGCCTTTTTCAAATGCATTTTGGAAGTTCGTGGTGTCGTTCATGATATCCTACCATACCCTTTCAGAATGCATGACAAAAACCAACCCAAAGTAAACATCCCTCCTCCTGTGGTGTAGCAAGGCAGATCCCACTCCCCTTCTGCACCCTCCTTGGCAACTTGACCCAGAGAGAGGACTGTCTTAGTACTTCGCTGTGAGATTTCCTGGAGTCGGCTGGCTTCTGGGAGCGGGGAGGGCTGAAAATTACCCCAGCAAAGTGCATTCCAGCTATCCAGCTAGAGCTGGCCTCGGAGCTGGTCCCAACCAACACAGCATCTCCAGGGCAGCGCCAAGACTCACTAGAGAGTGCCCTACAGAGTGCCAGGGCAGCTGTCTCCTCTTTTCTCTCCCTCCACAGCTTTAAGTAAAGCACGCTTGAGAACGGACTTCGCTGTGCTTTTAAGTTCCCCCTTAGGAGCAGGAGCAGACTTTAAAGCATCTGCCACTTGCTTCGACCTGGTAAAAGAAACCCAGCAGGAACAAAAGTCCTTTGGAAATGGTTTGCAAGCTTGGCTGTCGCTGCTGCCGCCCCAATAATTGACACAGAGATGAGAGAAGCCCATCTGTGGGAGATGTTATGGGGGTTTATTAGCTGGAACACTTGGGTGAAAAGCATGGTATTCATTTCGGTACTTTCCTGGCAGGTTGGTGACCTAGTTTCAGATCTAGTTATTCACTCTGCATGGGCGCAGCCTCTAAGCATGCCGGCACGGGCACGGCGTGGGGCCTGCCGGCAGGGTAGAGGGCCAGGCCAGCACGCTTGTGATCAGACCATGAGCCCAGCGGCCGCCCTGTACCGGCAACCCAGCACCTCTCTGCTGGGGTCTGGGCCCGCGGCTGTCACAGAGATCACGTGGGAGGAGGAGGAATTAGGAATTTGGTAGAAAAGATGCAGAATTTCCTTTGTAGTTAATATATTCTCTTTTACCCCATTAAGATTCTTCCTGAAGTACAGGTCAAGGAGAACATCACCAGTTTCTGATTTAGCTCCTACGGCCGTGCCTGGAAGGATGTGATTTCTGTCTTTCTCCTCCTCTGATGTTCTGAAGCGAATAGAGGACAGGCAGGAGGAGGTGCTGTGCTGACGTTCTGCCATGCTGCATGCTTAACGGGCCCAGGTAACGATACAGCCGGTGTCTGTGTAAATCACCAGCTCTGCAGCTGATCGTGCAGACAGACATTCCCAATTCCTCTTCGCTTCCAGCCATCAGAAAGGTCATTATTGGTATGGTGGCGAGGATCCTCGTTTGGGAGGGGACCTGCCCATGCTCTCTGCTTCTCTAAAAACTTCCCCTTTACGTACAAATCGTGGGACCTAATCAATCAGGGGACAGAAATGACTATTTCAACAAAATTGCTGTAGTAAAACCTAATATTATTTACAGTTACAAAAAAATACTTTACCGTATTTACTAGCAGTATGTGAAGTATTTTAACAGAGTGAATGACAACGAAGTTAATCAGATCTTGTCTCGAGAGGAGTGCATATGATGTGTACTCTGTTGGGAGAAAGAGAGCAGCTTGACCCAAAGCTTGGGCTGATGCTTCCTTCCTGCAGCAGGTATTGATTTAGGTGACGGCACTGCAGCCCAAAAAAACATTTGAGCACGTGATTAGCCTCCTGCCATCCCTTCGATTAGATCTGAAAGTGCTCAGGAGCTTTGCAGTTAACGCGTGCTTAATAATTGCCATTGTTTGTGAGGTCGGGGCCATCTCCGCTGACTGGTGCAGCACAGCAGCTCTGGTTAGGTCTCGGTCATCAGCGCTCAGTGGTGGGGCTCTGTGGCGAAGATGCGTTTGCTTACATTTGTGTAGTAGCCTTAATCCCTCTCACTCGGCAGTACTCAAATACCAGTAGCTTCTAGTCTGTGTTATCAGTCCTGGATAAAATACGGACGGCTCCCGCAAGGCGTGGTGGAGAGCATGACTTCGTTACTGGCACGGCGAGGCCAGTTTGCAGTAAATCGGGCCATTTAGTTTTACCTCAAGTGAATTCGAATAAGAAAAGCTTCTTGAAGGGGTAGAGGTCACTGAATACCCTACTATGCACTTACTGGGATTTGACGTCGCTTACTGGAAATGGATGTTCGTTCCTGAACACACTGTAACAAGGGAAGGACTCTTTGGTTATTTTTGTAGTTGTTCAGATTCTGAAACTGTGATCAATGATTTGACGAATTGTCAAGTGTCCTCAGAGCTTGAACATGTTCACTTCCTCTGCCATGTAGCAGTCTCCTCTGGCTTTCAGTGGTTTTCTCTTTCTCTCTGCCCCTTTTCCTTCTCTGAGCTTTAAGTCTGGGCCTGCTCTTATCTCCTGTAGCTTTGGGCTGTCTAAGGGGGTTGGGGGGTTGTTTTGGGGGGTTTTTTGTTCAATGGCTGTACAGTCTGTTTACATATTTTTGTACTCAAGTGTAGTTTTATATTAAAAACAGGAAAAAGAAAAAAAGTTGATTTAAGAAAAAAAACCCTAAGGTACGTACTCTTCGTAACACTTTAAAGATTAGGGTACCTTCCGAGATGACTCCGCAGTGATGTAATTATAATACTGTATATCTGCCTTCCTTTTTAGTTGGTTTTATTTTCTGGTTGTATTTTTTTTTTTTCCTAAAATGTATATCTTTTTATGAGAAACTGGAAACTTTTAATGCAAATGTTTAGAAAGATTTAAAGTTGTAAAGTAAAAGAAGTCATATAATTTTTTTTTTCCTGTTGGAAGAAAATGCTTTAAAAAAAGTTTTACTACTGTTCTATTCCAGGGTGGGGGTTACTAACCCCAAATTTGCTTCTTATGCTTCATTCTTGGATCCTGCTTTCTAAATGTGCTCATTGCAGACATGGATGATTTGCTTATATTAGTTTAAAAAAAAAAAAAAAATCACCGGCAAAACCACCTTTTGGGGTTATTTTTCTGTTCAAGTGCAATACTTTCCCTGACTTCTTATTAATGTACAGTGGTTTCTTGTTTCTTTCCTCAATCCTTACAAAGCAGTGAAACGAAATGCTCTGTCTTCAACACATTCAAAGATAAGGTTCAAGTAACTACGTAAATTAAGGTTGTGACTAGCAAAAGATGAGAAACTGTGGGTGAAGGCTGAAGCCCGTACCTCGCTCCTCCTGTTATTTGACATTGAAACACAACCGGTGTGTGAACTAAGGACAAACCCGTTCTTCCCTCTTCCTTCCTTTTCTAATTGCAGCTTTCTTATGAAGAAAAGCACTTAATATTGATGTTTATTAAAAATAACAAAACAAAACAGAAAGATCTTTTGGTCTCATCCAAAACCCGCTCAGTGGAGACTCTTGTAGACTTTGCTGATGGGTTTTGGGTTAGTCCTAATCTCTTAGCTAGGGCAAAACTGCCATTTACTCTAGTGGGAGAGGTTTGCCTGCATGAGAATTACAGGACTCGTGTCCTTTATCTACCTGAGAGACCAGAAAAGCTCCTTTAGAGTTGTCTTATATAAGTTTAGATGGGACTTGTTTTACATATCATACATATTTATATATAGTGTATTTTTAATGCCTTCCCCCCCTCCGCCCCCCAGTAGACTGAAGCCGCTGTTCTGTAAATATGTATTTAGGTACATAATAAAAAAAAAAAAAATCCCGTTGAGATTTCTTTGAAAGGCAGTTACTGCGCATGCACAGTAGCCACTTTTGTCTTTTCAATTTGTATTTAAGATATTTCTTTTTAATAACAGCAAAGGCAAGGAGACTGTATCCTGTTCTGATTGATTGCCAAAATTATTTCCCAGACTCTTGCGTTTGAGTTCAGGAAGAAAAATGCATTCAAGTGGGCGACTGCCGCGGTCGCCCACAGGTTCGCGCTCCTTGGGCCAAATTCTGGTAACCTCACGTAGGTTGGTCAGGTCCTCCCACGAATGGGGACCACACTGAAGCAGTGGGATCACAGCAAACCATAGCACGTACCGTTTCATGAGCGTAATTTGAGGCTCTTGGGTCTGATCTGTTTGTCACGGCATCTTCATACGGAGTTGCACTCTGCCCTCCTTAGAGCTGTTTTCCTGCAGCAGGCCAGGTGAGTAACCTGGCAAATGAGCCCTTTTCTCCCAGGTTACGATTTTTCAGTTCTGTGACAGATGTTCTGAGGAATCTTTTACATAAAAAAAAATTAACAAGAAAAAAATCGGAGTTTATTCCAAAAGCCAGTGAAGACACTGGGAGTTGTCCCATTGCTTTACGTGGCCCTTGGAATGTGCTCTTATAAAAGGAGTTCAGAAATGATCATTATGACAGTGGTGCATGTGAGCAACCCTGACATAAACCCGCATCCCCCTGCTAAAAAAGTTTTGCCGCTATAGACCGAATTATGGGACTTGTTATTATTCTTTTTTCCTCTTAGTATACATGCATACATGTGGTTCCCCATCTGTATGTGTGTACTCTGTACGTGTGTGAGTGTTGTACAGCCACGTGAGAGTGTGAGTCCGTGTGTGTGTATAAATAAAAGAAGCTGCAGAAACTTTGTAATACTTTGTGAAAAGGATTATATTATAAAGGTTTGTACTGTCTTGAGTGCACAGCTACTGGAATAAATGTAGGGAATCTCAGGAACAAGCATATAATTTGTCCAAGAATTATTTCTTCTCAGAAGTGTAAGTGCAGTTTTTAATTCTGTATATTATTTAATATTTTACCAATAAAAATAAACTTCTGACACGAAAGGGTTTTCCATTCAAGCTTTCTGGAAACACGGGTGTGTGCATACACGTTTCTCTCTTGCAGCAGGAAACACGCATGGCAATTTGGCACCTCAAAGGAATCGCGTTTCTACCTGATAACAAATCCTGTTAATTAACTAGAGAGACCGAATGCGTTAGGAGTTGGGGTTATGAGTACGGGTGATGAGAGTGGCGAATTGGGCGCAGATCCGCTTTTAATATTCATTGAAGCTAATATCATTCTTTTCATTAGCTTCAGGGTGAGCTAGAGAAGTGTTCCTTCTCAGGTCCTACTATGTAAAATGGTGACATCGGTCACCTGCCGCTTGGTCTGCTGTGTTTTTGAAATGAGTTAGTGGCCCGAGGTCCAACTTTTTCTTGGAAGACACTCGGACCGCGTAGACATTTCCTTTGAACCCGTCCCTCAGCATGGGTTTTTGCCTGAGTTCCCCTCTGTCGTAGCCAGAGGTGATGTGCCCAGTAGGGATTTATTGGGGAGTTCACATCACCTAACTTGTTCTTTCTTTCATAACACGGCTGTCCATCTGGTAGCGTTCACAGTACAAACTCATCAGAATGAAAGGGAGATCTCATGAAGCTTCGTACATTGTTTGTTGTTTGTTTTAAGAATTTCTTGTAAATTCTTGGTTAAAGACTAACCAGCCTCTCCCCGTAATAAAAGTGTTCATCATTGACATGAGAATGGAAAACCCTTAAGATATCATCTGAATAAAACTTAACCTTCCTCTAAGTTATGTTTGATGTATGTTGTCTCTGAGGAATTCTGTCCGATGAGCAGAATTTCCCCCATTTCCCTTTGCTCGGGAAAAGAATATTGCTGGATTTGCCTCAAAACGACCCAAGATTTAGCTGAATCGTTCAAGCACTTAGTGCACGGGGGAGAAATCACGTTGTGCCGTTGTAAGACAGAAATGACTGGCTTAACTGACTCAAGGTTCTGTCCCAAAACTTCGTGGGGTTGGTGGTGCTGTTGTCATTGACTTCAGAAAAGGGTCTGAGAAGAGGAGGTGAGAGCTCATAGGCAGAGTCTGATAATCAAGGCTGCTGAGTCATTTGCTGGACGGAGGTTCTGTGCATGGCCTCATGTTATTAAGGAAGAGAGTCTTAGAAATCTGCCAGCTGCCACTCGGGACCACAGTGTTGTTTGTGCTCACTGAAGCGTCTGGGTGAGAATCACCCCACGGTGTGCAGTTGCCTTTTTCTCTAGATCACCTTGTCAGCAGCTACAGGCAAAGGGCAGGTTAACCTCACCTGTTCAACTCTATCTAGGCAACAGGAAATCTTGTCTAATCCTTCCCCTGCATCACATTTGCTGGGAAACTCCTCCTCTACTGAAAATAGCCCTTTCCTGCTTTATAGCAACAGAGGCTTGAAAATTACTCCAGCGGCCAGTGTCCGTATATGCTGTCATCATCGACTCTTAATTTGCTCTGTGGCAGGCAAGTGGTTTCAAAATATGTCACCGTTTTCTCTGTTACTGTATCAAATGCTGTCATTGCAGCGGGTCTTTTGAACTGCAGCATCACCCTTCACGTTGATCGATGGGATCAATCTAGCAGCCAGGTAAGCGACCGGCCTGTCCAGCTGCAAGTCCCCTTGTCCCCAACAGGCTGTGACAGCACAAGTGGATTTTGAGCAGTGCGTTCTGACAAGGGCTTTGCCCAAACCTCTATAAATTTCCTAGCTGATTAAGGGTTGGTTCCTGGATTTTGCTTCTATAGCACTAATATTTCTATTTTTATGCAGTACCTTCAAGAAATTACTAAAGCTTCATCTGCGGGTGAATTTGTGTTTTTAAAATGTGGTGAACCAAAGTACGTTTTTCTCCATCTCTCTGCTCGAATGTCAAATCCCAGCCCTCCAATGAATCATTTCCCACCGAGACACCACAGAATATATCACAGAACCGTGTCAATGGGAGGCAACGGTCGGCCCTCAAAATCACATTGTGAAACTTGCAATAATTGAGGGACCAAAAATACATTTTGCTTGGATTGCAGTTTGAACACGCTTGATTTTCTTCATTATTTATTTATTTTCAGTTGACCCTAACGTAGCTAGTCCTCAGTAAACCCAGCTTTACCCCTCTGCCCTTCAGCGCTTATTTTTGTCTCTTCTTGGTGCTTTGTATAAGCATGTAATATTTTCCAGCATGCAATTATCGGTGTTTATTTTTTCCTTTCACAGCAAAGTACCTGAGGAGCCACAATGACTTCTGGATTCAGTGAAAGACGAGTGAAAGGATTACTGTGTAAGTACTCGGGTCGCTTAAAATGTAAGACGAAGAATGAAAGCTCTTTTCAAAGAATGTATTTGTGAAATAGCCTCCGTGTGTCCTCTTAATTCCTGGTACAGAGATTAGGGATGGAGTCCCAGAATACGGCAGGGATTGCTGTCGGTGGAGAAACCGAACCCTTCTAATGAGACTATATAAATGCTCAATATTATCTCATTATTTTTCATTAATCCACGCACACCAGCCCGCCTCCACACGCTGTAATTCCGTGTTACCACCCATGTTCACATTAAAATAGGAACAGATTATTCTAGACTCCCACACAAATCATGAACCTCTATCCCTTCTGATCTGGCACCGGCTGTCCCTGGGATGGAGGAACCTCTTCCCTAGGCAAGAAGTTGTCTTTAACCCTGGCAACCCGGCCCTTCGGAGCTGAACGCCTATTTTTATTTCTAGCAAACGCTCCTGTGGCATCCAGCATCTGAGCCTGGATGAAACTACCCTGTCAAAACTGATTTTTAACAGAAAATTGCTTTTCAATGAACCCGTTCTCTATGGAAAGTGTCTGCTTTTCATAGATTTGGGAGGATTTGGGGACTTTTTTCTCAATAAGAAAGCCTGAAACTCTAAACCCTCCGAAGGTTTCTGGGTTATTTTGTTTGGTTTGAAGAGGAAATACTTCCCTGCCCTCAACTTCTGTTTTCATATCAGTTCAAATAATGTCAAGACACTATTGGCTGCTCTTTCCCATTATTTTTGTTACTTTTCCTGTTTCAGGCTGCCTGTGTGTAGTTTATAGGGTGTGGTGAGGAATGTAAATTATTATTTTCATAGGTGTGGTAGCTATTCAGTTGTAAATCCTGTTTTCAATCCTTCTGACTATTTTATTTGTGATCTGTAATATTGATCTGTCTTCAGGGCAGAGAACGCTGCAATCTATCAGGAGCAGGGGCTTTTATTCCTTGCTAAAATAAAGCATTCAAAGCACTCCCAGAAATCTCCGAGATGGGAAAAAAAAAGAAGTGATCTTGCTTGAAGCCTTTCTCTTTTTTATTTTTCTCTTTGAAATGAGTAGAGGAATTTGTTTCTGCGGTTGATTTGTTTTTATCAGTTAGTTGCAAAATCTGACCAGCCTCCCTTTTCAAATTCATCTCCCGTGATAGCCTGCCGCTGGCTGTCTCTTGATAAGTGACTTTAAAAAAATAAGTTTAAAGGTTTGCCTCTGAACGTGATTCATGAGGGTGAAGAAACAGGACTAATCTACAAGAGAGAGCTCTGCGGTTGCTGTTGGAGTCGAGTAAAGTTGTCAGACTGTTCTCAGTTCCACGCGAGTTGCAGCAGACAAGACTGAAACACAGCTGTATTTTCACACAAGCTGAGAAGAAGCGTTTTGGCAGTTCGCTGGCAGCGGCACTGCAGATGCTCTGGCTCTCCAAAACCCCTTTCTGAACTAATCCAGTCTTAGGAAAGACAAGCTGCTGTGTAAGGCATGAGGGGGTAAATTGCCTGTAGGACCAGATCCTCAGCTGCTCCAGATGTGCGTGCTCTGAGCAGCCTTACAGGAGCTAAAGCTGATGTACCGTTTCTCTGCGAGATGCGAGTGCTGCTCTGAGCTCTCTGGGCTGTTGAGCTCTGTGCTCTGACGGATGTAGTCTCATCTGTGTGTATCCTCTTGTATGAACCTGTTCTGGTGACAGCCGTTATAACAACCAAACGGGTGATTTTGAGGCAGCGTCTGTCTGTGTTAGTGCAACTTGACTTAGGGTTGTCGGTTCGGTCTATATCTCAGTTAGGGATAAATCCAGGTATCTAGGAGTTGCAGATTTGGGGTTTTTTCCCCCATGGTTAGCTTGAGAGATCTGGGGTCCTTGCGCCTGAGGTTGTGGCTGGTATCAGTCATTGGTCTCCCGGAGAACTAAAGTTTAGGTGTCGCATGCTGCAGGGTCAGAACGGATGGCCATGCTGGACTGTTTTAGCCAACGCACTATGAAAACCGTGGAGTCGAGTCCTCCGTGGATACCTCTCTGTCTTGTTATCTATCAAAAAGAGATTTCAATGGCTGACCTGAAAGCAATCCAAGTCCTACCAGCTTGAGAAGCTCCTAGTTTTACTGAAGTGGCAGAGGTGTGTAGCGTTTGGGCGAGGGTTGCGTCTCCCGAGCAGTGCATACGTGGCTGGGATACCTGCAGCACATCCCGAGTGTTCCGCTGCTGCTGTGTGGCCATGACAAGGCATTTAAAGTGCTTTTTCTTGGGAGCTCTTTTTAAAAATTCATTTCTTCAGTCAAATGTTCTATTTATTTGCCTTCAACTTTTTCTTCCAGTAAGAAAAGAGAAGTTGTCGATAGAACACAGCAAGGTTTAGATCAATCCAGATTGATATCGATTATTTGCATTATGTTAGTTCTTAGAAGCCCTTCAGGGCTAGGTGGTGTTCTAGCAGGGAGCAAAAATAGGTCCTAGCTCGCACTAACGGTTTTATCATCTAATTAGAAAAAGACACCAAGCTGCTTCTCATTTTCAGGAGTCCGAAGATATTTTTGTAATGCTCTCCTGACTCCTTTATCTGTAAAAGCATGGGTACCAGACTGGGAGACAGTATTCCAGTAACTGTTCCTCTAACATCTTGCTGCTTCTTGAGACTATTCCCCATGCCCCTAACATGGGTGTATGCAGAGATACACATCTTTGTGTTCCGATGAATGGCTTCAGTATTTGTGGAGCCATGAGCTGTGCTTACCATTGTGCGGTGCACTTCTACCCTGTGTTTAGCTGACCTCTAAGCTTTGGCCAAATCACTGCTTTTCGGAACACAACACCCCTCCTGAATGTGACCAGCACTGCTGGTCCCTGGATGTCTGGTCTGAAGCAGAGATGTACTAAAACACGTGTTGGTCAAATGAGTCCAGCTACCCAGCAGGTCCGGATGACGCTGGATAACTGACATCCTAATCTTTATCATGCTCTCACAGATCTGCCGCATCTCTGAACATTACCGGCTCTATTTCTCTCCATTTTTGGTTAGATCTTTTGATAAGATATTAAATGATCTGAGTCAAAACCAGACCTACACGGGACCTTGTTAGAAACACTGCAGCTGGAGAGTGTCCTATTTGCAGTTCCTACTGAAAGCTCTCCTGTATATAGATGGGCTGTGATCCGTTTAATATGTGAGCATTGATTTTTTGTTTTCTCCAGAGAGGGGGAAAGCGATAACAGTATCAATAGGGTGGTCAATTTACGCTGGTCATATCTGCTGGAAAGGAAGGTTTTAAGATTAAGCTGTTGTGATGCACCCTGTAAGAGACACTTCAACTGCTCTTAGGAGACACCTTTATGTAACAGATGGGAGGTGAAGGACTCTCTGGCTTTGGTATAGACTCAGTTATAAAAGAAAACTTAAGCTCTTAAGCAAGAAATGGTTTTGAAGATAACGCCTTTAGCCGATTCATTCAACTTCACATGAAATTACCGCTATTTTAGTGACCTCTGGCTCACCTGTCCTGCTAAATGCGGATGACCGCAGTACTGCCCACGTAATTCATTTCATCGTACGTACTGCTGCGTTGCTGAGACTTCTTTGATTCCCAGGCTGTTGATAGGGAAACCTTTGCGGCTGTTTCAGGCTGGTCTGTGCACATCTAAGCTAGGCTGAATAAGACATGGATGACCTCTGATGCCATTTTATCTCTAGTTGTTTGCCCCATTCCGTTACAAAGCTCACACACCTCCAAAATCCCTAACCTGAAGTTCCTTTTTAGGAGAAAAGGATGGTAGAATAAGCCAAATGGTGATTTTTATAGCACGACAGTTCTGCTGCTGCTCTTTCAGGGTACCCTCTAATTCATCATTCTCAGAGCCTTTGCACCACTTGGCTTATCCCTTTTTGCACCGGACCAAAGAAAGAGTTTAGCACGAAGCACCACGTATCTGTCTCGGGAGCTCTTTAGGTGGGGGTATTCCACAACAGCTACTTTGGGCTGTTTCCCCACATAGAGAAGCCCTAGCGCTTATCTCAATGGAACGAAAGTCAGGCCTGTTCTGCTAGATAAAATGCTTTCCCTTCCAACTGCCTGATGGCTTATCTCTGGTCTTGCAGCATCACTCGTAACCCTTCTCCTGACCCACTTAACTTTCTGCTTTTAGCAGAGCTGGGATGGGGGCAGGGAGACTTGATTAATGAGTAATATTCGCTTTCTTTTAATGTGGAAAAGTTCCAGTGCTCCATGCTAACATAATTAGGAGAGAAATCTCTGTTCTTAATCAGCTGATAAATTATCTATGGGCAAAGCTTTAAGAATGTTTTACTGGCGCGTTTGTTTCATACAAATTATTGGGGTTTAAGCATTTTTAAGAACCTCCTTACAAAGAGAAGAACTGTAATAATACCATTTGACGCTCGCCACCTTGTTTTCTTTGCCTGTTTAAAACAAAACAAACCCCCCAAAAAACCCCAAACTGTGTTATCTCTTTTCCATAGCCAAAGCAATTTCTATGAAATCAATATTTTAGCAAGCAGAGCAATCCACTAGTGCTCACCTTTTGAGCTTCAAAAAATAGATGAGGACTGAACATAGGTAGTCAAGGCAGTGAGTGAGTTGTCTCTTAAATTTCAGGTTCAGCCCAGCAGCAGGTACAGCCAATGCTTGTTTGTTAGTTTCTTCGGAATTAAGCTGGTACTTTTAAGGCATTTCCTCGTCAATGATTATCTATCAAAACGTTTTTATCAGCTGGAACTGACTGGTGTTAATTCAGATAGTTTCTTGGAGAGCCACCATGTGTGTAGTTAAGCAGCATTTGGTCTAGTTTCCAATTTGAATAATAATTTTTGTGAATGCCTCTGTTCTACACAGCATGGCAAGGACTGCTCAGAAAATGCTCTTCTCCCTGAATCTGTGTGCAAATAAATCCAGTGGTGTGAGAAAGACAATCCTGTTCATACGTTGCCACTGGATGGTCTGACAAAACAAAGGAAGGATACAAATTCTGGCAGCTGTGAGTAAGATTATTAACTGTCGGCATTCTGGATCCTCCAGGATGGACTGCGTGAGAGGAAGCCACGGATGCTGCAGTTGAAGACATGGTCATGAAGTGGGACTAATGTAAGGGTTTTCCGCTTCCTCCCAAACCAGCTTAAGGGACTGGCTAGAGGGCTGCCAAAGTGCCACCGACAAGACGCTTGGTTGACTTTAGAGCTGCAGCTCCGAGGAGAGGAAAGAGGATAATTATGTGCACATCCAAGGGTTGTTGCTAGGTTCTGTTTCTGGGAAATGGTAAAAACAGCAAGCGGATCAGTTAGTGAATATTTCCACAGGGCACACAGCCTTTCGCATTCTTGCCTTTACCTTCATTGCTTCCATTAATTGTATGAAGCGTCACCGTTATGCCCACTGCTTCCTAAGGACAATTTCACTGCATCACCTTTGATTTTTTTTTTTTTTTTCCCCATGCATTCATTCATAGGTGGAGAGGAAGAACCTATTTTACTTAGCCAGTGTGGTGCTTTGATTTCTCTATGCTGACATAGTGAGTTGCAGCTATGTGTCACCGATCTTTTGCTTGTCACCTCCAATGTTCTTACTATTCCCTGTCACTTTAAAATTAATTCATTGCTAATCACTGTCCCTACCCAGATGATACCTATAGTCTTCTACTCACAGGGCACCACCTGACGCTTCATTTGGGGACGATGGAGAGAGGGAAAACCAAAACCTGACAACTGCGCTGTGAGTGTATTATATATGTGTATATATAATTACTATATCCCATATGTGGTATTTAACTAAACAGTATCAGTAGTGAAGCTAGCTCTTTGGTCACAGCATTCCTTCTCCAGATAGTGCAGTGTCATTTTGTCTGTACAAGGGAGCAGGAAGAGAAAAGGAGTCAAATCTTCCTTTCAGAGTTTGTACAGGGTCTAGCGCTCCCAGATCTTGGTGGATGACTGGGCCACCTTGGCATTAACTCCACGTGAGTCAGAGTCCTGTTAAAGAGTAACCATCTTCTCTGCGCCATTGCCAAAGTCGCTTTTGGTAGCTGTGCTCTGAGTTAGGCTGGAGTTTTCTAAGTCACAGAACGGTTGAGGTTGGCAGGGACCTCGAAATACCAGCCGGTCCAACCCCCTCCTCAAGCAGGGTCACCTGGAGCAGGTTGTTGAGAGCACTACCGAGCTGGGTTTTGAGTAGCTCCAAGCACAGAGTCATTGCAACCTTTCTTAGCAACCTATGCCACTCTTTGACCACCATCACAGTTAAAAATGTACTTTTCTTGTGCGCAGATCATGGCGGCATTGGGAAACAGGATGCCCGCATGGAGCAAGCTGAGGTGTTGCACGCGCCGCACAGATAAGATCAGGACAGAGCTCCCTTTTCGGTTGGCGCCAGTTACCGGGCTCCGCTCCCTGCTTGCAACGCGTGTAGCGGCAGGGAGCCACCTTATCTACCGGCCCTGAGCAAGGAAGCCTCAAACCACAGCTGGGAACATATTGAAACAGATTTTTGTCACCCCAGAGGAAACATCATAGGGGAATAACAGGCCCTCGTAGCCGTAAACCAGTGATGACAAGATAAAGGCACCCAACTCATCCTTTGTATGTATCTAACAGTGCAACAGCAACTATTTTTAATCCCTTTATTTCAGGTTAGGAAGAAAGAGGGACATTTCTCTTTCTCAGCTCTTCTCACTGTTTTGTTCCCCAAGGTAATGTATGTGTACACCTCTTTTTTTAATGGGTAACTAGACGTGCAGCAGGCGTGGGGGTCTGTATGCATATACAGAGAAGCGGGATAAGCTGACAAGGTGATCGTTAGTATGGTGTTTGAGGAAACACAACCACGAAAGTCAAAAGGATTCCTACTGTGTTGTGTGGAGCGTCTCGGGTCCCACTCAAAGCCCAGAGACACAGCACTGAAGGCTTTGCTGGACTTGGTTGATGTGTGACCTCAAGCCAGATTCACAGAATTAAATTTTGATCAAAGGCAGTACCCTTCTCTGCTCGAAGGATGCCTTATGTTTGCAGAGGAGTAATAGAAAAATGCAGACAGTGGAAATCGCCTAGAGAAGGCAAAGTGTGGTTCGGGAAGGGTTCTTCAGAAGTCGAGTTGATGTGGTGATTGTCATCAGGTAATTGATAGCTGTCACTGCTGTCCTCGTTAAATTAGTGGACCAAGTGTTAGAGCTCTGTGGAGAAGTGAGGGAAGGGAAGCCAGAAAAATCACCCACAGGTGGAATGGGATCGTATAAAAGCTGCAATATTCCAAATAAAATTGATTCTCTTTATTTACTCCCAAATAAGCAACTGAATATGTATGAATCAATACTAATGGAACCAATAAGTGTATCTCAGTCTGGTCTAGTTTGAAATCTATTTCAAAAAAGAGCCGAAGGTAGGTTCTCAGAGAACATTTTACTACACCAGTGCATGAAATACTGCTGTCAGATAAATTCAGATTATCCTGGATAAGGACATTATAACACAGAATGAAAACAGGCAGCAGAGATAGAGAAGCAAAGAAACTGTTAGTGCCCATTTCTTGGGAAGTGTCAAAAAGGGTGACGTGAGAAGTGGTGGTGTTCGAGTCCCAGCACCAGCTAATATTTGTATTGCTGCTGTTTGCCCTACGCTTCTGCAGCAGTGAGAGCGAGCGAGCTCAGCTCCAGCAATGCCAAATAATACTATTTTATTTAACTTTTTGAATGTTACCAATAAATGAGAAGCCTGTCTTGTTTTTCGTCAAAACCTAGTCATCTCTGTCACACCTGGCACCACTTCTGTTTTGAAGAAGGTGGTATCGTTTCCAAATGGTAATGACTTCTAAATTCTTTGAAACCTAACTGCGGAGTATGTTAATCTGGTTTTTACAGTGTTTTCTAACGTGAATTGGTGTCAGTGCATGTTTCTGCCCAGTTTGCAATGTGTGCCACCCGAAAAAGATGAAGTTAATGTGAAAGCCAACCAAAAGCTGGACTAATGAAAAGGTCAAATATATTATTAAGCATTAAAATTCTGAGAAGTCCCTGTTGTGCAGGAGATAGTAACAAGAAGAGGAAACAGCACAGCATGAGCGATCTCTCGTGATAAAGATCTGGTGAGCAGAGAAGAGCGGAGGAAGTGGAGCATGTGTGATGGATTCCTGTTACAGGTCGTGGCCCTCCTCCTCCTCTCTCCCCCCTACCCCGCCCCCCCATCAGGTGGTCTGCTCAGGGCTTTGGCTGGAATTTGGTTAAACTCAGAAGCATTTACCTTTTTGCTTATTTAATCCAGCGAATGGGAACCTTTGGTTTTGTAGTTACAGAAAGGCATCTGGGGCTGAAGTTGTCCAATGCCGGTAAAGCATCCTCTTCTCTGGTCCCCAGTGCACCTCGGACCTGACCTGGAAGGAGTTGGTGCCGCCTCTCTCCAGGATCACTGTATCTGTACCATGCCTCGTGTGTAACTGAAACACCTATTTTCTGGGACTACTGGCACTGTCCCATCTTGGAACCAAACAGGTTGGTACCGAATTGCCAGAGTTGGTGGCAAATGGGGCTACAAACCAAGACTCTGTGCAAGCTCTTCTTGTGAAAAGTTTTAAAGGTGTTGAAGCCCTTGTTGTTATTGTAAGGCTTGAGCGCGTTTGTGATACTTAGGCTGATTGTCAAAGGGATGAGCAAAAGTTGGTTAAATGACCTCAAACATAAAGAAATAAATAATTATTCCTGTTACTCAGTACACTCTGCTGTGTACTTCCACCGTGAAGGCTTGCTTTTTGTGTCGCTTAATGACTGGCCTTTGCTTTTACCCACAGGCAAACCTGATGAACGAGGCAAGGGTGATAGAGGTCCGCCTGTGGCCACCTGTACCTCAGCTGTAGTCCATCTGGTAGCGTACAGATGCCGAGTCTCAAAGGATGGAGAGAGATAGTACAACCTCTGAGGGGACCATCCTCTTCAGATACGCTGCCTCAGACCGGACCTGGGCTCAGCTCTGCAGGTGAGTGCCTAGCTGAATTTCCTCCTCCGAAGAGGACCCTCACCAAATTGCAAGCGGGATGGTCTTCTCCATGCCAGCAGGTGTTGGGTTTGCTAGTGAGGTTTTGCAGCCCTGCTGAATTGCAAAGCAGTGGTGAGGCCATTGAGATTTGGGGTTTATTAGCCCCGACGTAGGCACAAAGACACAAATTGAGGAGAGGAGGAAGACAGTGGGATTTCACAAAGCTCTCCAAACAGCCATGGGTGATTTGTAGCTGAGAGTCGCTCACGGAGACTGGCTGGGGTTTGCTAATTCACCCATGCAGGCAGTTTCACCGGGGGATGAGAAGAGGCAGTGGTGTGGGAATACGTCATGAAGGGCATTGGGGAAAGCAAGGAGCGAGGGGGAAAACCTGCTCTGTGCCCAGAGAGGGGAGGAATCACCTTTATTGCATTTGTGAAATGCTGGTAAACGCACAGAGGTGCAGGCACCAGCCAGGAACCCATGGTGGTTTAGGGGAGGTTTTGATACGAATAAGGTAATTCTAAAACGTGATTGATGAAATGTAAAAGGTGAAAAAAGCGACTCTGCTACCTTCTGTCCCCACACAAGTTTTTATCTAGCTCCAACAATAAGTTAGAAGCACAGAAACATGAAGCTGAAATGGACTGTGGGAGACCAAGCAGTCTAACGCCACCACAGAGAGACAAGAACAAGTTTAATTCTCACAGTAAAAGAATTCAATCAGGACAGTAGTCATTGCAGTCTGTCTGCAGGGGCAATTTACTGTGCCAGAAGGATGAGGCTCGTCTTCACCCTGCACCTGCTCAGGCCACCTTCACGGGTGGAGACAGTAAATCCTGGCAGCATGTCGCTCATTTCCCCAGTGCCCTGAAGGGTGCTCTGGTCCCGTGGTTTGTGCTTCCCCATCGCACCCCAGCAAACATTGCTGCTGTGGGGCAAGAGGGGTGAAACCACCCTGGGAGAGGTTTGTGTTAGAGCCGGGATGCACAAGGGCTGGGGTAACAGAAACGAGTACTTTCAGTTGCTCCCTTGCCAGTTATTCAGCACTCGTCAAAATAACTGGAAAAATAATTTTGCAGATTGTATCAGAATGGTTTTTGGCTGGCTTGAACTGGGGCTTTATTCTGCGGAGACTGAAACATGCAGCATTTTTAAAGGCCTGGACTTTCAAAAATGTTGACATAAGGGGTTTTTTCATTTCTTCCCATTCACCGTGGAAGGAAAAAAAAAAATCTGAACAAAAGCTTAATTGATGCCTGTTGTTCTGCTTTCTTCCATGCTTTTATTTCTCCTTGTAGCTCGCTACCTAGTGCTTTCCCTGCCTTTGGAGATGCTAGTGAAGAAGCAGAAGGGGAAACGAAAGTCTGGCGATGTAATATTCTCCGCATACATCTGTGTTTTGCTGCGTGCAGATGAAAAGGAAGCTCTCAAATCCAACCCGAGATGTTTCCGTTTCAGGCCTCCAACTCATTAGGACAGAAACTGTCTTGCTATGTGAGTAGATAGCAAAGAAACCATCCTTTTCTGGTCATACTATGGGAACCCCTTACGTTACGCTATCCTACCCATCATGCAGATGGTTTGAAGATTTGTGTTACTTATCTTTCCAAAAAGTAAAATAATAATCTTTCCAAAATTGAAGAACTTCCTTTTGCCTCCTTCAGTCGCCTTTCTGGCGAGGACTGGTTTTAGGACAAGAACCTGCCTCTGGTTTCAGGTGGCAGCTTGTCAGGCAGGATTTTTTTTTTTTTTTTTTTTTCCCCATCATGGATGAATGATTGGCCTAATTCAGGAATTCTGAAATTATTATTATTCTCTCTGAGCATGAGAAACACACCTGTAATTTCTCACGGAACATGCTCTGTGGCAGCAAAATTGCATTCCCTCCCGCGCCGATGCGTGAAACGTATCCTTATGTAAAGAGCAGCTTAGCTCATCTGCTTATTGCTCCATCAGACTCGGCTTGTAAACGCTTGGCGTGTTTGTTTGTGTGCCAGTGGTTAATGCTCATTAAGCCGAGAGACTAATAGCACTGCCTGGAGCCAAGCAAAGTGGAAGGCAGTTGCCGAACCGATTTCCCCAGCGTGATTTGGCAAGCACGGACGGTGCTTAACCTATGGCACCTCTGCTGCTCCCGAGCTTGTGCCAAAGCCCAGGATGGCTTTGTGAACAGCGTCTCCATGCACAAAAGGTGCTGATGGCTGGGGTGGGGGAGCGGTGGGCTACCGCTGTACCAGGGATAGTGATGGAGCTGTCCTGGTGACAGTGCTCCACCTGGGTTTCCTCTGTTTTTCCAAGCTGTGGTCCCCTCTGCTGTCTGCTGCTCTTCCCAGGCACCTGCCACTGGGAAACTGAGGAATGTGGCTGTAGAGTGTGTCGTGTGAAATATGTCAGCGGTGGTGTAGTGCTAAACTATGAGAAAATGTCACCAGGCTGACAGGTCAGAGGAAGATCAGGGTGCTGATAACTCTCGGCTCTCTCCAGGCAGGAGAGACGGGCCAAGGCTGAAAGTCTGGCGTAGTGCTGAGCGCAATACGGCTTTCCCCAAGCTGTTTGCATCCCGTGCACTTAGAGAAAAGCTTCAATTAGGGAGAAAGATGAGAAGCACTTTGGGTTTGTTCTGGAGTTTGAGTCTCAAGGATAAACAAGCCTTAGGTACCCAGGGCAGGTTTTTTCCCCAAAAATTGTACCTGTGAAGTTGAGGTGTCCACTGAGCTGGCCCTTATCTGTCAGTAAGCATGGGAATGGCTGCAGTGAGAGGTGTCCGCAGAGACAATGCCCAGGGGATGTGCCTTATCAAAGACATTGGATCCCAGCTCTGACAGCTATGAAATCACCTTGTCAGCTGCACTGGGTGGTAGAAACGCAGAACAGACCCTGCAAGGGAGCTCACGCGTTAGGTGGTTATTGAGGAGCCAGGTTCCAAATGGAGTAACTCGTTTCTAATGTTAGCATTTTATTAGAGTCGTCTTGTTTGGACTTGGCAAGATTTGAAGAAGTCTTGTCTTGTGACAGGTGTGATTGCGGGTGTTTGCGGCAAAGGGTCTGACTTCAGACAGACATCTGAAGGTAAAACGTGGCGTGATGCTCCCTGCCATGGCTAGAGGCTTCCCGAGGGGTGCTGGGGGACACGATCACGGAGAGCCTGGGCAAGGCCTGGCAGCAGGGTACTGTGTTTGTGGAGAGAGGGCGTGAGGCACTGTGCATCGTTTTGAGGCAAGGGAGAGCTTTTCTCTAAGATCTCTTGGGAGGAGAAGATCTGAGGGGTCTTCATCAAGGTTTTAGATGCTGAGGATCAGGCACAAAATACGTAGTGTGGCAGGGAAGCAGCATTGCCCACTTCTGCCTGCCCTGGGGCTCTGGCCAAGGCCATGCAGAAGAAGCCAAGCTTTGGTCCAGGCATGTGCAGAAAACCACGCCTGGGTAAATGTCACGCTGGTAAAAATAAAAAGGGCAATTAAAGAAAAGCTACTCAGTCTTGGTGTGTGTGATCTGCCATATGTGGAGCCTCTGGCTTTAAGTCTCTTGGGATGAAACGCATCACGTTTTTCTCTTGTAGAAAGGTGAAGATCTCAAGTCCGTTGAGAAAGACTGCTGAATTGTCAAAAAATGCAGGAATGAGGTCTGAAGGGGCTTGTCCTCAACTTTTATGGTTAAGCAGGTGCTTAAAATGGAGAGTGTTAATACCAGAAAAACGAGGCAGTGCTTACACCACGGGGTATTTCTCTGATAAGCTGTGGCTGGAACATACAAAATTGTCTAAGGGACCTGGGCACTAGAGCTCACTCATTTTGTCTGACGGCTTTGTGCTTCTCAGCCTTCTGCAAACATTAACATAATTTGTCTGAATGATGAGTGCTTATGTTCAAATTATTATCATCAGATAACTTTGAGTCTCACTGAGTCGTGGCGGCTCCATAGTAAAAGTTGCCTTTTTTCCTGGATGAGTTAGTCTTGAGAGACAATTTCACCATTTCACTCCACATAAAAGATGCATCTGATCTTTGGACAGAGTTTGAAATTAGGTCCCGTATTCGGTGAAAATACTTTAACCAATGAGACACTGAATCAAAGCTTTTGCTTATTCATTCTCCTTTTTCCTTTTTGGAAGAATTATCCTGCTCAAATTCTTAATCTGCAAGTTTGAAGTGCCACATTGAGGAGTTGAATCTTGAGCATGATGAAATCCCAGGAGCTGAGATGAAAGGTATCTCCATCCTCATCATTCCCTTACTGAAGGTTTCCTAGTCCTTTTGTTGAGCTGGGACAACTGCCCCTTGGTGTGATGCTTAAAAGGGTCTTGTCTTGAAGACATGCAACTCTGACTCCTCCTACCTGTTGTTCACAGCCCAAGGAACATCTCTATCCTCTCTGGACTCAGGTTTCTGCTCTGGGGACCGGCCTCTTGGGAGCTCTGGGAAGTCTCAAGGCTGCAGCCCTTGAGCCCCTTTCTCAAGAGGTTGACCCAGTAAAGTCAATGAAACTGTGACCATGGCCTCTGAGAGCCTTTGGACTCGTGTATCTAGAAGCACATCCACAAGGACTGAGGTACTGAATGCTAAATATGATAGCACTCATTCTGGAATAAGAGTTGATTTATTTTAACTTGACTTAATACATTTTCTTATTCCAGCTTAAGAGCATCCAGAAAAGCTCTTCTAGTCAATTTTCAAGTGTCAACAAGCTGTTTTTCTTAGTCTGACAAACTCGTCTTTGAAATGGGAATAACTTAGTCTCCCATATGGTGTTGAAAGCTACTTCATAGCGGAAATCTCCTGTATATTCATACAAAATTTTAGAGGAGCAGGTGGAAATTATCTGGCAATTAAAGTTAGTGCTATGGAGCTAGGACTTGGAATGACAGAGGCAATCTATTCAAAGTTCACATCTCCCACTGTCAGCAGTTGGTTACGTGACTATTCATCGTGCTGCACCTCAAGGGGGAAAAAAAGCCCTGGAAGAGATGGCAGAAGATTTCAGCTGATTTCTCACTGTCTTTGAGCAGATGATTACATTTATCTGAAAGGAAATGGTTAAAAGCAGTTCTTCAGCAGTTCTGGCTCTGACGTCGTTCTGCAGACTTATTGGGGTATTAATGAAGTAAAGTAGCTTTCTGTGAACGCAGGAAGTGGCCTCCAATAAAGTTTACAAAATTTCGCAGAAAAACGGACATTAAAAGGTCAAGGCTCTCCTCAGCCATTCATGTCTAATTTTATTTCGAGCAGTAGATTTCTCTACTCACTTAAAATACTCAGGTCTGAGCAATAATGTAGGACAGTTGCCATCATCCTGAAGCAGAAGTGTTCATCATCCTCTTGCGGCAGCAGCTAAAGGTGTATCAGTCACCGTTTTTCAGAACTGCCTGGTGTTTTCGTGACCATTCATGGCTGATGTTAGATCACCACAAAACATTTTTCTCCATCGCAGAAATAGCAAGCTTCAGGATTTTTTTCCGTTTCTCTGGCTTTTTTCCATTTACGCAGAACTAATTATTCTCATAACTCCCTGAAAGAGTTTGCTCAAACTTTCCAAACGAACTACTTCCAAATGAACGATTTCAGCTCCAGAATGTGTGACCTGTAGGGAAGAATAAGCATGTGTAAACAATTCTGGAAATTGGTTTACAATTTTCTTTCAAATATATAAAAAAATGAAGCACAACACTCTGGTGGCCCATCAGTGGGGCCACTCTGGCCCCATCAACAAACGGGAAGGTTTGCTACCTGTGTCTTGTAGACACTGCTCCTGTTTAAATTTCTCTCTGATGTTACAGTGAGGAGCATCATGGTGTTGCCGTGAAAACGCTGACGTACAATGAGAATCCCAGAGAGCATCCTTGGCAGTGTGGATGCTAATCCACTCCTGACAAAACAGAAGTAAAGCTGCACGGCTGGTGGGACTGCAGGAGGTCCCACGGGGTGGCGGCACTTGCAGGTGCAAACTGTACTGATGGAGAGAAGTGCTTCAGGGTCAGCCATGAGGGTTTTGAGAATCAGTTGGGGGATGTTTTTCTAGATACGTAAAACTGCTTATTCACTTTGCCATGTGAGTGGTAACAATGGGTATGAGCAACCCGAGTGAGACCAGTTCCCTCGGGAGCAGATCCTAGAGCTATTCAGGGCCTGATGCTTGGGGAGCTGAGGGCTCTTTCCATCCCTCTGGGACCAGAAGGTGACTGGGGAATTCAGGACTTGGCATGAGCGGTCTTAGAAGTGAGAGTTTAGCTGGCTTAAAATTAAGCAATGAAAATTAAGAGAGCGCGATCGCTCTCAGCTGGAAGTTGGTGTGTTTTAAATACAGGATGGTTCTTTATTGCAACCTGTGTAAGAGTTTGCTAATACCCCTGACTGATTGTAGAAGCTGAAAGAAATAGCTTTGCACAGCGGGATAAGCCTGTGTTTGACTTGGTTCCAGGTATGACAATAGCTAAGAGCCATCAAAGCTAGGAAGAAGCTAGACAGCTAGACAGTCCTGTCTAACTCAGATGATCCTGATTTTCTACTTGCTCTGTCAAACCTTGCTCCCTCGTTCCTTTCTGGTGGAGCTGAGGACAGAATTTCCCTCTGAGAGCAGCTTTTGTTCCTGTCAGCATTAACTGTGTTTTCTCTGTAGGATATGAAGAGCCTTGGAAAGAAAACTCACTGCCTTCCTCTGCTTCGCTGGCAAGAAATGCTGGGTACCGAGCACGAAGGACATGCGGGATGGAAAGAGGTTCGACCTCTAAGGTTCAGAGTATGCTAGAAGACAGCAGCACGCATCTAGAGATGATATTCAGGAAAGCATTTTTGAAGAATAAAGATTTGCCATTGGAATTTACCAAAAGAATATTGCTCCCTGCTCCTGCCTACAGCAACTGAAAATACCGGACCATCTCTTCTTTCTCCTCCTCCCTGAAAAGGATAGCGAGAGGCCAGGTAAGCCTTCACCACCCCTTGGCAAGAAAATACCTGTGCTGGGGAAATCAGTATGTGAGGACTGGGTGGATGCTAGAAGATGTGCACTATTAGGCTGTGGGATTCTGGTCTGAAATAAACCCAGAGACTGAGCGTTGGAGGTTTCCTAACACTCAAAATTAGTGTGTTTTTGCAACTCTTTACGACGGGGGTTAGGTGTGTGCCGTGCGATTGCAATGGTTTGTCTTGCGTGCTCCTGTAGCACTGCAGCTGGAGTTTTATGGCGCTTTTCCTCTTGTTCTGGGAGGAACACCTGCCTGGGCAGATAAAGGGTGCTTTGTGTTTGGATAACTACCTAGGTAAGGTGATGTATAAAACAAGAGTGAAAAATATTACGTTCTAACAGGGAAAATAGAAACTTAAGGCAATTGGCCACTTTTATAGTCCTTTAACATAACTTGGAAACAAATGGTTAAAAGTTGGCTAAGAACGTTTACCCATAGCCACAGATTAAGCAAAATGTTTGTTTTATGCCTTTTTTCCTCATCAGGCTGTTTAAACCTAAGAAATTAGTTTTGACTATGAGTTTTCTTGCATGATTTGGACTGTACCTGGGTTTTTTCTTCTAATATGTAAAATAACTGGATGTTGAACAGTGTCGTGAATTTGGAGCTAGTTGGACGTGTAACTAATGGTTATGAAATACAGAGGGGGTTCTTTGGGGGTGAAGTTGTTGAAGAAAGCCGTGAATTGAAGCCCTTCAGTTCAAATACTTTCTTGACCGCAGCTTTTGCTCTGTCCTGTGAATTTCCACTCTTTGCCAGGCTGTTGGCAATAAAGGCTGTCCTGAAGAAAAGTAACTTTTAAGTAGTAAATAATACCGCAGTAAGAGCATAGGGTGTGCGGTCTGTACGGGAAGGCTAATATTCAAACTTGGAACACGCTGTCCGTGGTTTTGAAGGAGAAGATGAGGGGGCCTTGCCTTGTGTGAGGAATTTGATCTTGAACAGAATAATACAGCCTTTAAAAGCTGATGGTGGGGTTGTCTGTCTTGAAGGAATCTCTGCAGGTGTGCAACTCGGTGCTTTTGTTCCCAAAGGCATTTCTGCACATGTTTTGCGATGGACTGAGACTCAAAAAGTGCCGCTCTGAAGTGCAATAATGTTGCTTAGAGAAACTGAAGATAGCCTTGCCTTGAAATCCTATCTCCCCATTGCTAGATGCACCTGGAGGCACGTATAATAACTGCCCTTAGAGTCATAAGCTATATAATTACAAGCTACATATGGTTATAAGATATAAGTAGCTATAAGCTACTCGGTACCCTAAAAATGGTGGAGGTGGAAAGGATGTCATGTTTCAGGAGGGCTTGGCCGGAAGAGGAGCCCATGTGTAGGGACGATGCTCCCCTGTTACACGCAGATGTGCAGGAGGGGAAAAGCAAACTTGAAGAGAAGTCCCTGCTGGGTGTACGGCAGGGAGCCTCGAGGTGCTGCTGCCGTGGCCCCAGCAGTAGAGTCCAGCTCTAGCGGTTGTCCACGTATTTGCTAGTATTTGAAGGTTTAGGTCTGCTTTGGGGTGAATTTCTATCAGTGCAGAGCGTAAGGGCTGCTGGTTTTCATTTTTAAAGAGAAGAGCAGCATGTTTGTTCATCAGCTGGTGTCGACTGGATCTCAGGGCAAAGAAGGAGGACAAGATGTGTAAGTTTGGATGATGAACCCCTTTCAAGACTATTCTGCTTTGGCCAGCGGTTTCTTTAGCTTTACAGCCAGTGCTTAGTGTGGACGGAGGGGGCTTTCTTCTCACCCAGAGAAGAAATCTGTCATGTACGCGGCAAAATCCATCAGTCCCAAGCTCCTCCCCTTTCCAAAAATCCTTGTGCTTCACTCACCTGCCCCATGCCAGGCTCTGGTGCTTCCCAGCCACCGGATCCTCCTTCCTCCACACCTTTCCAAGGGGCTTCAGATTTGGGATGCAGGTCTCTTTTTTCCCCCCGCTGCTTCTTTCCTTTGGTGGATTCATACCAATCCAACCCTGGACCTGGGGTGTCACCAAGGTTGGCAGAGAGAGGGTGAGCTCGTGTCCCTGTGGCAAGGCAAGCCCAGAAACTGTGTGTCAAAGCAGGCTGTCTGGCAAATCTGACATCTTCTTGGAGCGCCCTACTTTGCTGGCTTGTGGGGCGGAGGGGACGGAGAGATGATAAATGAGTCACAAAAATGGTGTTCTTGGTGAACAGTAAATGCCACAGGGCTCCGGACTAGATCTGAAAACATAACTCCTCGGTACGTGCAAGCCGTCTGTCCAGTTCTCTCTTCCAGCTTTTTGCCCACCTATGTCCTTGGAAACACAGTCCAGACAGGTGCAGCATCCTCTTCTGAGCTCGCAGCAAGAGGTTCACAAGCTCAGGTCCTTCAAGGACCCTCTCAGATGCTTGTCATTGATCTTGAAGATGCGGATTGGCAGCAACTGAGAAGATTTTGATTTTCCTGAGGTTAGAAGTCACGTTTTGTCGGCAGTGGCTTCAACTCTAAGTTAAGACAAGTTTTGTCTGGGCAGTGTCTGACACACAGCTTGCCATTTGCTAAATCTGAAATTAAGATGACACTTTGGATCAAAACCAAATCCCCTTATATTAAGGTAATTATAGCTATGTTTTCTCCTGTAGGATACTGAATGGAAGGTGCTATTTAAAGGTGTTTTAGTGGGAAGCATCCACGGATGCTGATGGCAGCGCTCCCTGTTATCTGCCTATAGGATGCAGGCATTCTTGTTCAGTTTCCAGACACTACGTCCGTACATTACCCTTAAAGAGTGAGTTTTCCTCAGGCTTTTTAGGTCTGTGAATCACATTGCTCAGGGATCATGGTGCAAATGCTATTTCTTTTTTTGCAAGATCAGCACAATCAGGCCACGTGATCTGGCTGCCCTCCGGACTAAGTGCCCACAGTGTTCATCCCCGTGTACCGCTATCTTATGGCAGAAAAGAAATAAGCTCATTGGGGTTGTGTAGGCGACAGTCTGTGTTACCCAAAGACCACGAGGTATGCGCAGGAGTGCTTATGTGATACGGATCTAACCACACTTCCCAGGAGAGTTCCCTTGGGGGTTGTAGTTCACACTTGACATTACTTACTAATATTTATTTCAAATGCAACATGTCAGCTCAAAGAGAAGACTCTTAACGTGCAAAAAGTCAAATTCCAGTGAACGCAACACTGGATCTGACCCAAATTTCTGGCCAGAAACTCTGATCAGTGTGAACCAGCTACCCTGAAGTTCTTGCTCTCCAATTAGGGAGATGTCAGCGAGCGCATGGCTAAGCAGCAGTCTGGTAAACATAGGGATGTTTTTATTAAACAGCTTTGGGATACAAAATTATTTATACTGACCTTGTTTTCCAACTCTTCAGAGGCCCAAGGAGAAAGCTTGAGATTCTGTAAGAAGTAAGGCTCCTTCATTATACTGCTGCCCATCTGTTGGGTTAGTTTTTAGGATCTGTCTGTATTCATCTCGCAGAGCAGCGGGGATTTCACAGGCGAGAAAACGCATGAATGAAACTTTGTTTGTCAATGGCAGGTCTAAGAGCGCTTTCATGGATCATATGGACACGCACTTAATGACAGGTGAGTGGGTTACTGGGATGCAAGCAAGCTCAGGTTAGTTTTGTGCTGTATCGCAGAGCATGTAACCTGTCACTGCTGTATCCAGAAGCACAGATGGATGGATGCAGGGTATGAAAAGGGACTTCCGGTTCACGTGCAAAGAAATCAAAGCCTTTGGATTGCAAGAGGAAAAAGAGGTGAGGTAACCTCTCCCCTTGGTGCCTGTGACGATAATTTCCTAAAGACATCATATAAGGTTGCGATTCTCTTGAATGGTTGAGAGGATGACAGGCAGTAATAGTCTGACAGAATAACCAGTGAGAGCAAACCCTAATCCTGGATGAAAGGTATGATTTTCCTAAGCACTTAAGAGACTCATCATTTCCACTTCAAGTCCTACAATAACTTGAGGGGACTTATTTCCCTTTTTCATTTCCAGTGCCTAGTGAAATTTTCAGCAGGTTCAAGGAGGAGCAGCCACCACATCTGAAACACAGAGTGCCATGTGCCTGCAGCCACCATGGGGGTGTGAGCCAGGTTCCAGTGAGCATCAGCTGGGCAGAAGGCTGTGAGGAGCTACCTGGGCTCCCCAGATCTGACGTGACAGTAAGCGGGGCTTCTTGTGAGAGATGACGTGATACCAGGCTTGACGAGTGAGTGCCTGGCGGTTCGTGTTCACTTTAATTGGAACTATTTTATTACCTTTTGGAAAATGTCATTAAAAGTGAAATCACCCATTTGACATATGGTTTATTGGCCCCATCTAATTAAAGTCTGCCTGGGAGAGAAATGATGCAGTGAGCGCAGGTGGGATTCCAGTGAAATCCTACCCCTGAAATGCTTTCCCAGGGCATGTGCAGACCAGAGGAAGGAAAGATGGAATAAAAATAAATAATGCTGGCTGCAGGAAGCAGGTGAAATGATTTCCTATTACACCTAGTGTGCCTTTCCTCATTGCCATCCCCAGTCTGTAGAGGCAGGAGTGGGGCAATGCTACACACGTGAGGTAATCTCCAAGCTGTAGTCAGAGCTGGCACACTCTTAATGAGGTTTTATTGTCCTTCTGCATCGCAGAGGCCCCACGTGGCTGTTTGCCTCTTGCCCTGCCGTTGATAGTCTTTCAGGTAGATTCTCGTGATTTCAGGAAGCTCGGCCGGTCCTTTGTAAATTGGAGGTTATCTCTCCAGCACTTTTGCTCAGCTTTGGTGTTCGGCAGGTTAAAACGTGCCCAGAAGTCAGATGTGTTGATGCTGACTTTTCCCTGTGCAGCGATGGGGAGGTGTGTCCCTCTCTGCATGGGGAATTGTGAAACCAGGCACCTTCCTTAGGAGGGGAGGCAGCTCTGGCAGCGGCTTAGGACTAGCTCTAAACCTTACAGCAGTTATGGTGCACATTGGCTTTGCGACCTGAGTAAGGTGCCGGGCACTGAGCAGCATCAGGTCACGTCCACTGAAATCTGGTTGCTGGAGGCTACGCTGCCATTACTGCCTGCGCTAGCTGGGTTAGCGTGAGGTAGCCAATCTGCTCCAGATGCAATGACCTCTGTGTGCTGCAGCGTCGGTGTTCTTGACCTCTTTTGTTGAAGGACTTTGAAGGTAACTCCTGAGTCCTTTAGAAACAGACCTATATAAGTTAGGAAGTGGCATCTTAAAATCATATGCATCCCATTCTGTAGCTTTTCCTACTCAACCTGGAACACGTGATACAAGTTTAAACAAACATTGAAGCCCATGGTGTGGAGCCGTGCTCAGGGACACGGCACCCGTTTCCATCAGCCTTTTCCTCAACGCCCTGTACCTATCTGGGCCCAAATACCTTGATGTTGCTCTGGCAAGAGAGGAGCTGGTTGTAACACGCATCACTAGAACAAAATAATTTTTATTTCAGTATGGATCTCGCGTGTTTGGTGGGTTTTTTCTGCTCTGTCAGTGCTTGGTGTTTCATCTAATGCCTGGCCTCCGATTACTGATGGAGCATAGAGGAGTTCTGCTCCTGCTGGAAAGCATGAACCTCGCTTGGGTGGCTGCAGCTCCCAGCCCAGTGCTCTGCTGGCTCTGGTCCTCCCCAGCCAATCGTTCTGGCCTTCCCAATACCTCCTGAGATGTACCTGTATCTCTTCTGGGCACCTAGATGCAATCAGGGCATGTCCCTGTATCACTGTGCATGAGTGAAAGTCCTGAGGAAGCAGGAGGCAAGTAACCTTCCTTCCCCGGTTCATGAGTTTCAAGGCAATGTCGGGATTTACTGAGGAGCAAGTGGTTTGTCAGCCCTCAAAAGCTAGGGGAGTTATGCCATTTGGCAGGATGGTGTTGTGTGCCCACCTTCGTAGAGGCAAAGCATCATGGTGTCTCATCCTCCAATACAAAGCTGCGTTCAGCCTTTCCCATGACTCCTTCCCGTTCTCTGCAGCCAGGTTGCTCTAGACTAAAGCAAACCTTGGAAGGAGGTGCCTTCCCTGAGCCGGTGAACGAGGAGAGCTCTGCAGAGCTGCTGTAGCGAAGCGGGGAGAGCTTTCCTTCTGCTTACTGCAGAGCCGGGCTCTTTGGCACCCTCCGTTTATTAACCCTTGCTCTCACACCTGTTCTCGCTCTCGCACCTCCGGAGCTCTGGAGCCACTTCTTGCACCTCCCACAAGTGCACATGCTTTTGCTCCAAGAGCCTCCCTGGATTTCGGACCTGCATGTGATCAGAATGAATTAGACTTGGCTGAGGCATGGGATTATTGCAGACCTGTCACTTCACAGTATGTTCCTGTTACAGCCCACACTCGTGTCTGCTAGTATTTTAAAGTAAACTTTAATTAGCATCTTCCGAAGAGTGTGAATAAATTGTTTTGTTGTTGTTTTAGGTTTGGTTTTGTTTTAAGGAAAAGAGTGTTTACTCACCAAGGACATGTTTCCAAACTCTTCATCCACTCTCATCCTGGTTTTCTGATATCTCACAGTGCATTTTACTGTGAAGCTCTGCGTGATGTTCTTGGTGGGAGCAAGGTTGCTCAGCAGTGGGCTAGGACATGCCATGGAGGCACACAGACTCCTGATGGTCATGTGTCACCCATTCACTAGGAAACCATTCCAGGAGAGTTGCTCCAGGCTAAGTAGATCTGTGTCCGCCTCCATTTGGTGTAGCAGCTCCTTCACCTATAGTCTGATGGGCATGGCTTGGGTTCCATGCCCTCAAAGGTCTTAGATAGTTTCTGTCTAACAGTGCTGCAATCCAGCAACACTGGAGACATTCTGCCCCTTACCTTAAATAACGTCCCTGAGATGCTCTTTGCAAGGGGTGTTGAGCGTGTTTTCCAGCCTTCACTCCAGAAAGGGTGAATCAGACATCTGATGTGGTCTGGACAACTGCTCATAGACAGCAAAGGGTCGCAAAGGACGTTTTGTGCATGGCTGAATTCCTGCAGAATTACTGCACTGCTGGAATTAAATCTATTAATATCGTCTACCCACCCATCCCACTTACTAGACTGAATTTGTGAAAGTGGTGGAATGATGGATTGGAAGGGGGTGAGTTACAGACCTGTTCGCCCTCCTTGTGGGGAGAGTGCTAAGGAAAGGCTGAGAAACCAGGCTGGGCCCGGGGTGGTACCTGCTAGCGCTGGCATGGAGTAGTGTTCCCCACCCCATACTGTCTGTTTTAAAAGGTGGTGTGTGTGTGTGTGAGGAAGGTGAACCCACTGCCCTGGATACTGGAGGCAGGCAGCAAACCCCCAGTGGGAGCGGGTAAAAGGCTAAATTTGAAGGCCTGAGGGGTAAGCAAAATTTTTCAGAGGAAAGAAGGTCTTGACTTGGGTGAATTGTGAGGACTCCATTGGCTTTTGCGTTGCAAGGAAATGTACTTGAGCAAATGTGCTGGTATGAAGTATTAAGGCACGTAGATTGACTCCTTTTAGTTTCACCCATGCATGGCTTCGGTTCCACCCATCTTGTTTAAACAAACATACTTGGTGGGAATAAGGCAAGGAAAATCCTGTTCTCTGCTTGTGTTTGTTCTTCCCTCTGCTCTTCCAGCAGGGACACTCGAAACACAGATGGAGCTTAAGGCATTAGGTTTTAACAGATCCAAATCAATTTGATGTGCCCTTAAAAAATCCCACAGTTTGCAGCAGCATCCGCAGAGCTGCTAACAGCCGAGCGTGTGCCCTGTCACTAGCTGCTCTATGTACTGGTTATCTCATACTGAAAACCATTCTTTTCCTGTCATGTGAAGGGTTCAGGTGTGGCTTTTTGGTGGTATCAACACAAGTTATGAAATGGTGTTGTATGGAGTATCAACACGGGAGCAGCAGGGTGCTGGAGAGCGTGTGACCATTTTGTGCTTCTAAACCAGTTGTTCCCAGTTTCCGGGTGAGACCTCTGACAGTGAATGCCACGAAAAAAGGCTCCCTGTAGGTGGTCAAAAACCTGATAACATCTGGGAGTTGAAATACCCAATTCTCTGACCTGTCTGTGGTGAAAATGGTCTACCGGCACAGCTCAGCCCTCAGTCCCTTCCAGCAGTTCCCCAGAAGACACAACTCACTGCCTACTGAACCTTCTGCCTACTGGGAAGGACTGGAGAAGAATTGGCCCCCATTGCTTCCTAAATGAGATGGGGGGGATGCAGGAGAACTAGCGGCCCATGCTGTGCTTACCCACCAGTGTATGGCATTGTCCTCATTTGCATGAAAATATGTATTCGATGATTCGCAAAAATTAGAAGAGGCGTCAAAATAGGAAGGCTTACTCTATTTGTGTCACTTGTGCTTTATTCCTTTCCCCAAGGTCTCATAGATGTGATAATGGGAATGGAGCTCAGGAGGTCTGTAATCCAACCTCCCATCTGGAGCTGTCTCCAACATCAGATCAAGTCAGCTGTGGCTTTTACTACCCAGAACCTGATCGCCGCTGTGGATAGAGTTGCCACCACCTTCCTGGGTGACCCGTTACAGGTCTGTGCTGCCCTCCCAGTGCATTTTTTTCCCCCTTTATGTTCAATCTGATCCTGATAAGCCACAATACGTAGCGATTGCCCCTACCTGCCATTACCAAGAAGAGAGGCCCTGTTGTCATTGCAGCTCCCCTTCAAATCCTGTGGGCAGGAGCTTGACTGTAGAATGTGACACCAGTTTCCCTTTTTGTATTGGTTTTGTATTCAGGAATGATTTTTCATACTCCTTGGCATTGCTACTGGAGAAGAAAGTGTTCTGTGGCCGTGACCTCCCCAGGTGGGGAAGAGTTGCACCAGATCCAAGCCCTGTGGGAAGGGTGGGAAAGTTCAACCCATGCAAATCCATAGGGCGAACTGTTTCTTTGCAGAAGAGCTCACCTTCTTTCTTCCATGGCTCATTCTACTGAAATTGAAGAGAGGTAAGAGAATTCAGGAGCTATTAACATCGCTTATCAGTATAAAGGATTATAAGGGGCTGAGCTCTGATTGGGAAGCTCTGATGCAAGTTACCAGTCTTCCCTATAATTTTCCCCCTCTTCTGACTCACCTGGTCTGGTTGCTGCTTGTTGCTCCATCCTGGGGGAAGCAGAGCACTCAACACGTTGCTCACCTCTCCTGTGACCTCTCATGTGCCGCACCTTTGTTGGATGACAGCAACAAAAACAGCAGAGAGAATTCCCAAAAGGGCGAGGACTCCTTAATCCCTTCAGAAAACCAACCCGATACTTCATGGGTGGGTCGTGCTAGTCTCAGAGTAAATTAACATCTCCTTCCTCATCCACAGCTCTCTGCCTTTCTGATCACACTAAATGCAAGTGCCAATGCCATGCGCCTCTGGCCAATCTGCCTCCTTGTTTGCGAAGGTAGTGCTTCATGGGGACAAGGGTCTCACCCGCTTCAACGTCCCAACTGTTTTCCCTTTTCCTAGTTCCACGTGAGTCTCGTTGTCTGACGACTAGCCAGTGAGACAGACCCCTCATCACCGCTGGCTGAGAATGGTTGACAGTTGTGCTGTTTCTTCAGTAACCCCTCTCAATGTTTTCCATAACTGTGTTTCTCTGTGGGCTGAATCCATCATCTATTTATTTAGCGTTTTTCTTCCATCCTGTATTTTGTACTGTCATATCACCATGGTATCGAGTCTCCCTGTGGTCAGTATTAGACGTTAACCACTGAGATATTGGAGGATTTGCCTCTATTTTCAGAGAAGAAGGCTAAAAGAAGTCAATCGTCCAGGTTACGCGATAGATTGCAGGCAAGACCGGACTCATGGATGCCATTCCTGTCGTCAGACCATTCTTCCCTTATGGTGTTTCAAGAAAGACCTGTTCTGTAGGGCAGACCCCAGCTCACAATCCCTGTGTTTAAGAAATCTTGACGTTTCCCTGCTTTTCCCTGGATTTGTAAGATTGTGATTTAGCAAGCCAGAGCCTATCAAACCAACACCTTGTTCTACAGCTTCACTGCAGGGATGATTCATATGGACGGCTGATGGCATCTGGAACACGGGTTTGGCCGCTCTTCTGGAAATAGTGAGCTCTTTGTGGATATCTGGTTGTTAGATGATGAATTTTTGTTTGCTCTCACCTGAACTTAATTCAGACTCCGGTGCCACACATCTCCATTAATCCTCTTAGCTGTGATTTGGTTGCACCCTCTTACCTGAAAGAAAGGAATTTGAGAATGCACCAATGAAATGAGCTGCAGCAAGCTGACATTCAAACTGAGACAAACAAAACTCTCTCGACTCGCTTGGAGAAAAACCACATCAATTACACTGTCAGTTGTATTTACCTTGCACCGTCCTGAGCCATCCCAAGGTTGAAACATGTGCTGTCAATGTCTGGGGCAATGCCTCTGCGGTTAAGGATGTGCCCCGGTTGCTGGGGTGGATGGAGGACACAGCATGCAGAGGTCCGTCCTGAATGAGGCTGCAGGAACGCTGAGGAGCCAAGCCTCCAACACACAAATACCACAAAGTTCAGCAAAGCACATTTTGTAAGCTTGGGCTTCTTCTTAAAAAAAAAAAAAAAAGGGAAAAAAGAGCGAACCTGCTGGAAAGGAGAGGTTTCCCGAGTTCCTGCAGCATTAGACACTGCCTGCATTCCTGTGCCATGAGGACAGTGTAGTCCAGAAACGCTCTCCTTGTTTGTTTTACCCCCGGCCTTTGCTTCTTGCTTATGCCCGGCGATCTGCGCTGTACAGCAAAGCTCTCCTCCCCAGTTCCTGGGCTCGGAATGGAAACTTTGCTCCTTACGGTAAGCAGGGAACGGCTGGCCGTGTGCCCACGCAGGGGAGCAGAGAGAAAGCGCCCTGGGCTTGCAACACCCATCACTCTTGTCTCTTTCCCCAGTGCTGCTGGTGCCTCCCTGCCCTGAGCTCGGGAGCTGCCATCGCAGCTCTCGAGAGCGGCTCTGCTCCCGAGGCCGATGAGCAGCGAATAAGGAGGGTATTGCTTTGCTGTTGTCTACCTCTGCACGTTCAACGGGGAAAATTAAAACAGACACGTGAGCAGATTAGGTGTCAGAAAACATCTAATTATGGCTTATAAAATTACCGGCTCAGTGGCTTATGAATGGAAACGTGCAGGGGAACCCTCTATCAGTGCAGTCTCCAGCTTATCCCTGAAAGCCTCATCTCCTGGGAGAAGCGAAAGGAGCAAACCCACTGGACAGTCCTCTATGGCCATGGAAGATGTCGACAGTCCAAATCTCGCCGCGTCTGGTTCCGTGGGAGCTGTGTGTGCCCCGTGTTTCAAAACAGGCTGTCTCCTGGAGGACAGCAGGAGATACGCTGCCGTTCATTACAGAGATCCTCTCTGCCCACTCTCAGCTCCTCGGAGCGCTAACGTGGTTTCTGTCATAGTTTTTGCTGAACGGTGGGCTCGGCGCTGTTCTTTGCATCGCCGCAGTGCTTGGAGTCTGTGCGTACGTGTGAAACGCTTCAAGATACTCAGACCGAGGCCTTTACCCCTCCAAATCTGTGATTTGATGGCATAACGGTTTGGTTATGGTTTAGTGATACAGAGCGATTTAACACTTCTCACTTTTGACAATTTTCCATGAAACGCAGAGGTGGCAGCAAATGTATTTTGCTCTCAGTTTTGAGCATAGCATGTTTTATGGTATAACATCTGTATGTTTGTGTCCTCGGAGCTGTCTGCCAAGGCAGAGGTGTGACTCCCCAGTAGGTAATTACTTGCTTATCAAAAGTTATTGGGAGTCTTCGAGGTTTTTTCCAGCAATCTCCTTAAACCTTTCCGAATAAGTGTTTCAGTGAAACTTCGGGGCAACAGCAGGAAAGGTATGACAAGTCTTTTTTTAAACTTTTCTGCAAGGTAGCCAAAACCTGTCCTTTCGTAACGCGCCAGCTGCATCGTGAACTGCTGGAGAGCCTGCATCTCTCAGAAACTGAGATCCCATCCCTGGTATGGCATATCTATCTTCCAGAAGTCAAATGCTGCTGTAGAGTCCGAGGGCCAGATCGTGGACCAGCTCATCTCGGTATCGTACAGGCCGTACATGCAATGCCTTTTCCTCCTGGAGACTCGTGCCGGTAGGTGTGCCCTCAACTTCTTTTGGAGCGTTTAAGTGGAATAACTCAGATGGGAAGGGAATGTCTTATACCTTCCCTTGTGTGCTTGTACTGGTCTTACCACAGCACTGGAGAAGACCCAGAGTTTTAGTCCTGCCTTAGAGAGTCCTGGGCACAAGGTTGCACAGGGAGCTGTTCAAACTGGGTTCTGTTTTACGGGAAATAATGTTTGGTCGTTTTGTGTTTTAAAGTGGATTGCAAGGGATGCGTATCACCAGGCTTCAAATCTCTATCCTTTGAATATTTACCTGTGCAACCCTGAGGAGTGCTTTACTCGTCTTTTCTATACAATTTCCTATAATTCCCATGGTTTTGTAACCAAGATAAAGTTCTCCTTGAGAAAATCCCGTCGCTGTTACAGTAGGTACCCAACCTGGACTGCTACCAACCCTTGCAATAACGAGTCAGAAAATCATAGTAACTTCGAGAGCAAAGTTTTGTAGGAGTGGATGAATAAGGATACAAGGCTTTCCCACAGAGCTGGTTGCCCTGAACAGGCCACCGCAATACCTGAGATGGCTGAGGATGCATGTACACAAAAAATGCATAGTCTTGGACTTGCCTGTCTTCTATTTTGTCTCCATATTCATACAAATACGTGGGTTTTCAGAATGTTCATATAAAAGCTTTAACTGAATCTGCTGGCACTGAGGCCTTTTCCTCAAGGAAAGGAGAGGTGCTCCTTCAGGGTGGGTGGGCAGGTATTATATGCCACCAAAGCTAAAGGCTTTATTGCGCCTGCACTGGCTTTTGCAGGCAGAGCTGCACCGACCTGGCCACCCCACCGTCCAGCTGACTGCCTCGGAGCAGGTTTGAGACAGAGTTGGGGGTGGCTTTGGCAGGTGATGCTCTCAGCACTGCTCAGTGTATTTGCTCAAGGGCAGCACCTTCAGATTGCACGCGTCCTGCTTAGGCACAAGCCTGCAAATGGCTGCAGTGAACATATCCACCGGTAGAAATGTGGTCTGAATATTGGGAGCTGGTTTGGGGCTCTTGAGACCATTTTTTTGGACCCGTTCCCTTAGCCTGGGCAAACGTGCTGGTCCTAGTTGATGCTATTGGCACGAGATGGTTTTGATAGGATGTCTTTGTCGCTCCACATGCAGAGCCTGACCTGGAGAGACAGTTTGCACACGTGAACATCAGTGCCGCTTTTGGTCGACACCGCGCAGTGTCTAATTTCCTAAAGGAGGAGTACTGACCCCAGTGTGGTGAACAGCAAAGTTCCCATGGGGCAGGGATCTCACAGGACTCTCCCAGAACTACAGCTTGTCAGATTTGCAGTGCAGATGCTTCTTTTCCTTTGGTGCCAAGTTGGGGGCTTTTTGACTCAAAATGACCTTTTTCATGTGCACATCTGCTTTCCACCCCAAATCTTGGTATTTATGTATCATAATACTGACAACCAAGCTGTTCTGGCTGAAAACCAAAGTATTTTTGTGCAAAATCGCATTAGCATGTCCCATGGGAATTGTGGTGTTCAGTACCTTCTGCTTCAATTCTCCTTTCCAGGCCAAGTTTTGTTGCAACCTGCAGCTCCCAGGATGTGCGTAGACAGTGTGTGTGCGTGTGTGTGTGTGTGTGTGTGTGTGCGCGCGCTAAGCTAGGGAAGTCTTTAACTTTCAAGGTTTTGCAGATATTTTGGTTGAAAAACATAGGCTATCAAACAAAATATGGGGGGGGAAATGCTCAAAAGGACAAAGCCTGAAGCACAGTGACATGCTTTGAGTCGTGATATTTTACTAAAAAATATTTTTCTCCTGTGTTAAATTCTGATAAAACCAAAATTGCATATCAGCACTTCCTAGAGGAAAATGCCTTTTCCCCCAATTTTCAGTCTAGTCTACTCCTGTAGCAAGCCAAGAGTTTTGACCGTAGTTGGCTTATGTGGGATTATAACAATCCCACCTTCAAGATACTTCATAGAAAAACTCTCTTGAGTTTCGTCTCGTCCAGCGCTCTGAAATCCACGAAAGTATTCTGATGCCTGAAAAGTTTATTTGCAGAATTACCAAGTCGGATGTGTGGCTGCCTGAAATCAATCTAACTCCGTTGACTTCGGTGCTACAGTGATTTACAGTGCCGGTGAGTGTCACTCGGTGATTTGAGCTTGCAGTTTGCTGTGCATACAGCCGTCAAAATCGGGAGCTGCTCGATACACCCAGCTTGTGCTGCTTTCATTTGTGGATAGGGGAAGAGTGTTATACTGTGGCTGCAACTGTTTATATAAATGTGCTTGTTTGCATGAAGGAGTAATTCATTTTTTTTTTTTATTTATTTAACTGTGTCCACAGTAGTGGTTTTCTGGTATTAACTGTGTTTTGTAAATTACAGCAGCTCTGCTGGAATACTGAGAATTGGGTGTATGCTAGTCCCATCTGAGAAAAAAGTGAGCTTTTTCAGTTAAAAAGTTCCTCTTTGAGTCCAAAAACAATACATTCAGCTGTGCCAATCCATGGAAATCAAGGGTTGAGTTTATACAGCAATTAAAGGGGGATTACAGCCGCCAGGGAGCTCAGCACCAGTCCCCTCCCCTGCACACACCGGGAGCCTCAAAGCTACATTGTTCCCTGCAGCCGTCAACACCAACCCTGGGGACAAGGTGGGTCGTGAAAATGGGAGAGGGCAGTTTCTGCTAGGGAGTGAGATTAAAAAAAAAAAAAACCAAACCCCAAAGATAAAAGGGTGGGCGAAGGAATGATAGTTATGCTTTCTTCTTCCAAAGGTGTTTTCCGTGACCGTCCGTGGTGCAGGGCAGCAGGGAAAGGAAATGTCCTTTCAGAGTGCACCCTGGAAAGCATCCTTCAGGGGATGTGTTGTGTAAGGTGCTGTACCAGCACGTGGGCAGAGGTTGTCCTTGCCCTGAAAGGGCTGACTTAGCGTGAAGGACTCTGGAGGTGGCATCCTGCGGGCCAAGTGCTCCTGCTCTGCTCAGGGATCTCCCCAAACCCTCGCACCGGGGATGGCGTCATGGAGACAAATGCGTGTCTTCATTTTAGCAGCATCCCGTGGGCTTGGTGCAGCAGGATGGCCACCAGCACAGCTGGATTCCTGCTCCCCATGGGAACAGCCTTCTGTAACACCCATTCCTGCCCAGACAGCCCTAATCCTCCCTCTGCTGTCACCCTGAGAAGCCTCCCAGCTCTCTTATCGGTGAGAATCTCCCTTTGGCAAATATTTACGAGAGCCTGCTTTACAGGGAGGGCAGTGAGCCAAGGTGGGTGGCGGGGGCGCATGGCATGGAGGGAGGTGCTGGCGGGGACGGAACAGGGGGCATGGTGGGACTGTGGTGTCTCTGTAGTGTGTGGGGCCACCACAACCCTCCGTCACCCTCCTGCATAGGGGAGACCTGGTCGTGGTCCCCCAGGTTGCAGCATCCCAACCTCTGCTGCCAGCAGCAAACCTTTAAAACTAGTGTTTAGGTGGCTCCCCCAAGAGGACATGATCCCCTGGTGACAGGGAGCATGGTTGGAGGTGGGGAAATGTGGGGTTTTTTCTCAGAAAAGAGCAAATGGCTTTTCTTGCAGAGAGGGGAGGTTTAGGGGGGATGGGGAGCCCTGCTCCACAGCAGGTACAAGTCCAAGTGCTGAGGAGCCACAGGCTATGGATGAGAGACAGTGACTTAGCAGTTAAGTGGTCAGATAGCTCCATTCTCGGCTCTCAGATTTTTTATTTTTTTTTTTTAGGCCCACCAGAAAACAAAATCCAGCATTTATCCTGTTTGCCTCACAGACGATGGATGAAGAGTGGTCCAGAAAACACATCCTCCGGACACAGCAAGCAGCAGGAGAGACATCAGACCCTCACTAGTGCAGGGTATAGATTCAAGCCCATGCATGGATTACCCTGATGCCTTCACGGGTGTTCATTTCCACGACTAAATGTATTTTCACTTGGCTATGGAGCAGGAGCTGTTTTGGGTGATGTTGTGGAGGTTGCAAGCTGAAGCCCCCTGAGCAAAGCCAGGGTGTGGGCTGGATTTACAGCCCTGGTGGGAGAAGGACCCAGGTTGGTACCAGAGGGGGAAAGGCAGGGCGATAACAGAAGCAGAGGAGGAGGTCTGGGTGCTAGGGCTGAGGAGATGATGTACTCACAGTGCCACTGAGTTTTGACACAGAGACTCAAAGTGTGGGACTGTGAAAGAAGCTGGAGCAACTGATAAAAGATGATCCCAGCAACAGTGTCATGGACAGACTGTCAAGAGTCAAAATGAGTCACGAGTCACTTCCTGCCCAGGCCCTTCATCAGCAGGAGGTGCGTGTTGGTACAGATCAGGCTGTAGGTCCAACCCCCAGATCTCCATTTCTCTGAGTGCTCAGAACTGCGTAGCCAGATTTGTAGCTGAAATTCATAGCGAAACTGGTGCTCACCCCACCCAGCGGGGCACGTGAGGCTTGGGCAATGTCTGCAGAGAACATGGAGATCTTCAAAGGAATTGAAAAAGAAAACACCACCACCAACAAAAAAAAGCAGCAAAAAACCAACCCCAAAAACGAGGCTTTGGGAAAGTCACAGGTCCTGTCCCAGCTTTTGGTCTGACCTTGGTCATGGCCACAGATGCGCCAAACCTGAGTGCCTCGCTCCGAAAGACAACAGCATCGATATCCATAAACACCTGTGCACATAGGTGTCAACTCACCTTTTCTTTGGCTTCCCTCTGCAGCATGCAGTCAGTCGTGCCTTGCGAAGGAAAGGTGAATGCGAAAGCTGGAGGGGCTTTGTTACCCTGCTAACGGTATGTAAAATAAACGGGGGCATGAGAACCATTGAGCTGGAGGCAGTAATCAGCCCGTGAGAGAACGTCCTTCTCCCTGGACAGGCAGCATCGAGAGTTGTCTGTGGAAATGAGTCAACCCTGCGTAGCGCAGCACGGTAGGCAAATGGTACCTGGAGCCTCTTGCAGCATTTGTTGGCTTTTTACATCTCGCCGGTTTGTTCTTTCATGCCGTGCAAACTGGCCGGTGGAAAGGAGACGTGCCTTCACTCGCGCCGCAGCATGGGCAAGGTCAGAGGCCGGTGAGGGTTTGGGTGGTTGTCCCTTGTTACAGTGGAGCAGTGCTGGTTACAGAGGTAACGCTCTCTGTCAGAACCCCTGGTAAAGAAAACAAACGCACCGCCACATGGGCTGAGGCTCCGCGCTGTCTCTCCCGCCCGCCGGGAGCCCGGCGGTGCCCGGCAGACTGCGTGGCTTGCAGGGGCATCTAGTGGCTGAACGGCGAACGGGTGATGGGGGCTTCGCGGTGCCTCCCAGCGCTCCGCCAGTGCCGGCTCCAGTCGGACCTCTCCTCCTGAGCAGGTGAGTGTCCCTCGGTACACAGACAACAACACCCGGCGGCCAGAAATGTTCCAATGATCCGGTTTAAAAGATACCCCTCTTGCCATCCCCCCCCTCCTTCCCCAAATACCTGTTTCGGATAAGAAGCAAAACTTTGCCAGCGGCTTCAGTCCTGCTTCTGTTGAAATGAAATGGAAATGATGCTTAGTGACAGTGGCATCCCTTCCTACGTCGCTGTGGCTTCCCCGAGTACACTGAGGAGCTGCTGTGAGGAAGCCTGGGTGCAAACATCGGCTTGGAGGAAGCCTCTAAAATTTTTGGTTACATGATTTATTCAGCTTAAAAAGACCAAAGAAATCACAGAATTGAGCAGGAGGAAGAAAAATCATCACGTGCCGTTTTGCAAAGGCAAAATTTCTTCGCATGCTATAGGTGTTCAGGACCAGAGCTGCTGCTGCCGGCAGCGGGATGCCCAGGAAGAGCATGGCGCAGCAGTGCCTGTGGCCATCCCCAGCTCCAGGAATGGGGAGGGGTGGGGGCGACACCGCAGTGACACCGAGTGCTACGCTCGCTTTAAGTCTTCGTAGGATGATACCTGTGGCAAACAATCCCTGAAAGTAAAAGTGCAATATAGCCTATTTGAGGCTGCTAAACAAGGCTCTTTTGTAAGGACCCGTGACTCATGTCTCCTGGATTTTATAGGAAAATGCACATAAAAGCAATTACTGGGGTGTAAATTATTTCATTTCTTAATGGCCTGACAGTTTTGACAGCTCCTAGCTTGTTATCTATCACAAACTCCCTTGATCTCCCAACTTTAACATGACTTTTAATTATACTTTCATATGAGTAAAAGGGCCGTCTATAGTCTGGTTTCTCTTCAGTCTAACATATTTAAACAATAAGGGAAACTTTTCCTCCTAGCAGGGTAAAAAGGGTGATTTGGGTGTCTAATGTGGTAGATACATTAAAAAAACCAAATCACAAATCATCGAGTGTTTTGACGAATGGAGGGTGGATCTGTGCTTTCCTCCCCTCCGGAGCTGCTGGGAAAGCCTTCTCCTCCCGACGGTGAACCTGGCTGGTCTTTGCTGCCCCTGCGTTTGCTGGCAGAGGTTTGGGTTTGGAGGCCAGCTGTGGGTGCTATTGCCAGGCAGCGTCTGATCAGGGAGGGGGCTCCTGGGGAGGAGATGGGGACATAAGGAGGTCCCCAAGGGGCTCAGCTCTGTGCTGGGCACAGCAGGGGAACAGGGGTTTCCCATATGCCCCAGGCTATAGGGAGGCTTCAGAGCTTGCTGGAGGCTGGTTTAGGGCAAATTTATTTTCAGGGTGGGAGAAAAATTTTTTTTGTGAGCCTGGTAGAACGTTTGGTTTCTTCCCCGCTCCCAAACATGTGCCAGGTTCCTCAGTGTAACAGCAGTTGCCTCCCAATATGATCACAAATGCAGCTAATTGGTTTTCATTGTTACAAAGAGAAAAAAATAAATTCAGATTTTAAAAAATAAGAAATCATTTGATCACCATAGTCCGGAGTTATCAATGCCTTTCGATGTACCTTGCTGTAAGGGCAGTAAGCTGCACTGCTTCACCTAGAAGACCCTTTTCCTTTCCAAAACTTGGGTTTGCCTTCCCTGTCCTGCCAATGCTCAGCAGCGTTGGCCATCTTGGCCCCCGTGGCCCGTGTTCCTCCTGCTCAGCCCCTGGTCCAAGAGCAATGCCATTATGGGCACTAAAAGACTTGATGTATTAAAGATTACAGAGAATTTGGGCGCTATAGCGAAGGACATCAAGTACACCAAAAGATGTGAGCTGGAAATAAAGTGTAAATCAAAGTTAGGAAGATTGCAATAAAATTAAAATAAAAGCCACAATGATTGAAGTTAGAAAATAAGTTTACTGTGTTCTTCCAGATCAGTCGTTTAAAAGTTAGGAGGGAGCAGGGTTAGGGATGCTTGTCAACACATTTTTTTTCCCTTGTGTATGTGCATTAAAACATATTCTTTGATACCATCATCATATATTAATTTTTCCATGTGCTCTGTTATGAGCATCTCTTACAATATTGGAGAAGAACAGCATATATGACCAGAAGGCCTCTGGAGTTGCAGAGATATTAAATAGATCCCATCCATCAGTTGTGTGTTGGTCCGTCTAGTGACAGGTCGCTGTTTATCTTATGCTAGAATTTCATGTTAGGGAAATGCCTCTCTCAACTGCCTTTCTACAGAAGATGTTTTTGTAGAGAGAAAAGGAAAGGAAAAGGTAAGGTGAGAAAAGTAAAAAAAAAAAAAGTAAGTAACGTGAGAAATTTGGGGGCAATAAATCACCACACCAGATGGTATTCATCTGTGAATGCTGTGCAGAGCGATCAATTTGAAAAACTGCACAGGAGCGTGCCATTAAAATGCAGACATGATGTCTGCCCATTTTCACTGCCCATCTTTGCGGTGCCTGGGCAGGTGAGAGGTGACTTGGTTCCTCCTGCCAACGTCTCTAGGTGCCTTCAGAGCCCACCCAGCATCCCCAACGCAGTCTTGGAAAATTTGATTATGTGGATTATGTGATTATGGATTATCTGTCTATTTTCTTACTTATTCTCTTAATTATAGTGAGGAAGTGCAACTAAATAAGTGTATTCTGAATAATATTTTAAAAATCCATGAGCTATTGATTTACAATGAGCTTTCTGCCAACTTACACTCCCGCGGAGAAAAATGCTTTATGTCGAGCTCATGTGCCTTTTATCCTAGGTATAAGAGGTCTTTTGGATGCGTTGGCCCTGTGTATGAGGAGACAGCCTGTGATACACCTACACGTGGTTCTGAAGATCTGGAATGGAATCTGATCGATGTGTAATCCGGCAGAGATTGCTCTCAAGACCGCTCTACAGACCCATCCTGGTTATCCCGAGCGGGACTTTTCAGGTGATTCCCATGGTTGGTGTACAATGGGTGGGAAATATTATGTCTTAATCCAGTCTTGGGTCTGCAAGATAGAGCATCATCGATGAGAAAGCATCCCTGGCTGTTTGGTGGGAGCTGCCTCCTCTCCCAGAGGAAAATGTTATGTAGGGGCCAAGCCATAGAATACCGGGAGGGTGCAATCAGTGTGTCAGCTCTAAGGGAAAAAACCACCCAGCTTTACCTAGTTTGGGATTTCTAGCAAGTCTTTGAAAGTGTTGGCAAAATAACGGACATGATGGAATCCGGGAAAAGATGCAGACGAGGGTAGCACGCGGATTATGAAGCTGGCGTTGAGAGCGTGGGAAATTGCAGTCTGCACAAACTGGGACTCCAGCGACGATAAGTAAACCCCTTCATCACTTGAATCCTGTTTTCTCCCTTCCTTGCCGTGCGGATCGCAGTGTGAGGATAAATTCAGAAAAAAACCCCGTGAAGTTATGGCAGGTACACAGTTGCATAAAATAAGGGAGTCTGCGTTTGGTAACCTGCGATGCAGTTCCACTCCTCTTTCACATTTGGTGAAGAAAGGGGAAATAAAGGCTGTTTAGGAAGCTGTGGTTGTGGCAGCGCGCAGGTGTTTCTGCTCATCGCCATCAGAGCTTCCTGACGTGGCGGCAACACGGATTAATAAGTGGACTAAGAAACGGAGCTTTGGGGACCAGCTTTTGCCTGCCAGGGAGGAAGGAGGGAGCGGTGCATGTGGGGATGCGAGCCGAATTGGGTAAACTCTCCGTATTGGCTTTTACTTGGGAAAATATTTCCCCTCTTTTAGATTAAAGTGGGAGATGGCTTCGTGCCCTCTGAGTCCCGTTTAGAATATATTCAGAGTGTGGGTACTTTTTTTTAATACTTAATAAAGGAAAAAAATTGTTGTTTCATTTGCCAGTCCTAAAATGATGATTTGTAAAGAAAAGAAAATTGATTTAAAGGCCACAGGAACAAATTGAGGGGTCAATCTTGACTTTAATTCCAACAATTAATTAAGGAACTCTTCTGGAGAGGTTTGTAAAATGAATATTGATCTCGGATCTCGGGCACTCTGCAGTCCTGTCTCCGTCCTGGTTTATATATCCTCCCATTTTGATTTATGGGTTGGATTTAGCAATAGCAGAGCGACATAGCAGGGCTGCTCAGCAGCACTGTGCGAGCACTCATCCTGAGAGCGCAAAGCTCAGTGCAGCCGTCTGTGTAGAGGAGCTGGAATGTTTCAGTGGTGTGAGCGATGGAGGTGTCACGTTCAGTCTGTGCTTTGATGACCGGGAGTCACCTACTGCTGTTCTGCCCCAGCTCACCCTCCTGGCTTCCAGTAAATGTTCATCTGAGCAATATTTTTGTCCCTACAGGAGTGTAAAATGAACTAAACACTGTGGTGTTGGGAGGGCAAGAATGGATTAGGTACTGGAAGAAGCTGAAATAGTTGATAGCCTTTATTTTAAAGGAAACTTGTCCTTAGAAGGACTGCCAAGGTTGTGTTCAGGCTTTTGAGCTGTTGTGGCCAGTTGGGTTGGGATTTCTTCATGGCAGGGCTGGGGTCTGTCACTACCAGGTATCTCTGATTGCAGAAGAAGCGGTGCTAGGGGTAGGGGTGGATGCAGCCAGGCAGAAAGGCTCCTCCTGGTACCTGCTGCGGGGGGGTTTGCTCCCTTGGGATGTCCTGCTCCATAACATGGGCACTGCAAGGCTGTGCAGAAGGACAGCCTTCGCTCCCCGAAGATTGTGCCTTTTCTCTTCCTGCCACTATCTCATCCCATCCTGTGGTAATGAAAAGAAAAATCCTGAAATACTTAAAGAAAAAAATTATCTCATAGGTGACATTTTCTCTTTTATTATCTTTTCTTTATTATCTCTCTCTTCTTACTCCCTGTGAACACTTGTTTTAAGCAAATACATTTCAGAGGCGTGGATTTGGGGTAAAGAACGTAACTCTGCTTTCTGTCGACTTCTGCTGTGCCATAAAGAGAAAATTTTAGCAAGGGTTATTCTGAACAGCTGCCCTTAGCACTTTACCCGCTTCTCTCCTTCTTGCAGACGCCCTTTATACTGACTACAAAGCACAGATTTCTCCAGCCGAGTGAGATGAGTTTGCCAGAAAAATCACCTCTGCCCAGGAAACGTTTGGAGATGCGAAAACTGCCCCAACATTTATAATCCTGCAGTAAGTGACAACAACAAACGAATTTTAGCATCACCTGGACCTAAACCAAGCAACATCAGATTTAATGCTATTGATGCGTGTAGAAGGCTGGGAAACAAATTTCCAGCTTCAGAAAATGTTCCTACCTGCTCAGTATAAATCATGCTCCCTCTTCACGGGAGGATAATCAGATTAACAGGTGAGAGACACTTAGCATAACTTAAAAAGATTAGGTGTGGATTCTAGTCACGGTGTAGTGTAAAAAGTAAAAATCAAGGTTTTTAATGTTGGGAATTACCGCATGGCTGAAAAAGTATCCCCGACTATGAAATACAGCCAATATTTAGAGTCTTATTGTTTTATTTACTGCTGCATTTACAGCACACCCAGCTAGTTAGCCAGCTCCTTATAAAACATATTTAATCTTTGGAAGCACTCAGTACGGCTTTAAAATTATTTTTAAGGGCATGCAAACGTAGTGAGTTAACAGCACTACGTGCACTTGAGTTCCCTCTGGAAGAGACACAAACGAAACCCCATTTTCCGAGTAGACTCGATCATCTCATCCTGACTTTTGTAGACGGGCTACGCAGCTCAAACTGGTTGACTTCCTGACACTTGATGGGAACCACTTAAAAGGATAAACTTGAAGAGATCAATACCCCTTATGTACTTAAAGTGATGTACCACTGAGTACTCCGGGGCTGGTAAAAATTCTGCCATAGAGGACTGCTCAGAAATTAAACAAGAGGGGAACCCCCCCCCCCGCCAGAGGTTAGTCCCACTTCATTGCACGGGGGGTTTATCTGCAGAGCTAGGGGCTGATGATAATCTTTTAGGCAGGTTTTCCTCTGTCTTTATTCCTGATTTGTACGAGTGGCAATGAAAACAATATGAGATGGAAAGTCTGTGAAGGGGCAGAAATGAGAAGAGGCGCCGGAGAGAGAGGCACCCGCGTGTGTGTTTATCCATTTAGGAAAATGAGGAATCCAGAGACAAACATGCTCAGCAGTCTCTCGGTGCGGATAATTGAAAGTGAGCGCTGAAAGCATGCACTCCTCCTTCATGCTCCAAGGGTTAATAGTCTTTTGGGGCACTTAAGACAAAGCTCCTTTGAGAGCCCACATGATATCTCCTGCATACCCATCACCATTACTTCGTTTCTTCTTTCACTAAATTCTTATTGTTTATGACAGAGTGGTATTTCTTTCCCTGGCAAAACTCAGGCTGGCTCACCCTTTACACGTTATATTCATCAAGAGGCTCTACAGCTTTCCCTAAGGATCTTTGCTGCTATTTTTCCTGGTAGTGCGGGGAGGGACTGGAAGTCCTGGGAGAACCATTAGTTCCTTTTGAAAGGATTGATACGAACCTGGCCTTCTTCCAGTCCCTCCACTGTAGAAATCACAATTTCTCATTAAAAAGCATATTTTTCTTAGCAGTTCAGCTACTTCAAGTTTCCTGGATGGGTGCCATGGAAACCCAAATGATTTATTATAATTTAGTAGTTGGGATTGAACGGGCACCTCTTTAATGCTGTCTGTACATCTCCAGCAGCTCTAGGCGTGGCGCAGAGCAACCCAGCCCCGACACCCAGTGCAGGAGGGATGATGGGATCCAGCAAGGGGATAGAGGCCATGTTCAGCATCAGCTGCCGAAGTTTCTTGGCCACGTGGCGTTGGCACGAAGCTTCTGCATGCTGCGTAATATATTCAGGCACACATCAGGGATGCTGAAAAATGTTACTCTGCATTAGTCACTTCGCTGTCACACTGAGGTGCGCGCAGTGTCCCCTGTCTAGCCGGCTCCCAGCCTTTCCTGTAAAGCTCATGTGTAAGACCATATCTTAAACTTGTTTTCCGTTATCTAAACAACCCTTCTTTGCTTTGGGGGGCACTGCTTGCTGTCCTATCCCCTGCATGGGAGCAGAGATAAGAACAGAGGGACTGAAGACTTATCAGCACCTTCTCCATGAATCCTTCCTCCTCACTGATGTTTACAGATTTTTTTTTTTTTTTTCCCCAGTTGCCCCAGACGTTTTCCTCAACTCAGCAGCAGAATCTCGGCAGAAACACTGCAGTAAAAGGAGTGGTGACTCTGTGTTGCCCTATTGCATGCAGGAATGCTGCATGTGCGACGCTAACAAATTTGTAAGCCAGAGTAATGCAACAAACCTGCTGTTTCCTCGCATCTGCATGCACCTATGGAGAGGTAATATACAGCACACATAATGCTGCCTTCCCGTAGCAGCAGAGTGACCAAACAATACAGGACAGCAAACCTTCTCTCCTGAGATTATTTTGCTGGTGCAAACACCAAGACTGAGACATTTAAATGAGAAGATGCAGATCCCGGAGGCTGAACATAAAATATTTATATGAAGAGACCATGGACCAATAAATTTCAGTTATAAATGTTTACAGCTGAAGGTGGTAATAAATAACCTTCCAAAAGCAGTATTTCAATTTGCACGTGTTGTACTTGTACTACACGTTATATTTTCAGGAAACAATAATAATTATAGCAGGACACGGAATTAGCTCGTGTTTAATGAATGATTACCCAGTTTAGTTGTGATCGTTATAACATCAGGACACAACTAAAACTGTGAAATGTTGTTTATTCTGGAAAGAGATGGAACTGTTTCTCCATGGCTACCATTTATATGTCCAACCAATGCATAATCTGTTCATTAAATTGTGACAGAAGTGAGTACGCTTCAATGAATTTGTCAGATGAGTCCTAGATCTTGAGTTTCCAGTCATCTAACTTCAGCCATGCAGGCTTCACATGATCTTGGCAACAGAGAGTTAAAGCCAGGAGAAAATTTACTCTTCAGTGACCTGAATGGCCAACTCCTACTGATCTGCAAGAACCCAAGTTCAGATGGTCAGAGGTTGGTCTCCCCCTACCCCTCCTGCATGTTTGCTGTACCCAGCGTGGATGCTTCCTCCTCATTACTTAGGGCAACACTGTTGTCATCTTCCTTAACCTGTGTATCTCTTGTAGATAAGGGCATGGTCTTTGTTTCAGGTCTACAAGCACCAAGAAACGAACAAACTGTCATAGCTAGCAGGAGAAAACAGAAGCCTCAGCTCATGCAAGCACGGAGTAGAAACAGCTTGTTAAACCCAGCACATTCCAATGCTAAATGCAAGCTGAGCACAGTTCCTCCCAGTCTAGTTAGATACACAACAGGTCAGCTGTGAGAAAATGTGGCGGGCACAAGCAGAGGAGAGGAGTTGTTGTTAGTATGGGAGAAGTGGTTAGCTGCCTTTCTCCTAAGTGAGAGGTACTGGCAGTTTATAATCCGGTTACCTTTATACTGGTTTTGCAGTTAAAATGTTACGTGTATTTCCCAGGCAATATCTAGATCTGCTTGGTGGGTGGTGGACTGCGGCGCGTGCTTCTGATGAGGTTTAGCGTCCGTGGGAAGGCTGTTGGGAGGCTGGGGAGGGGCAGCGCTGGAAAAAGGGTGAGGCAGAGTTAACTTTTCTTACCCTCTCCCTGGTCTAACGTACTCGGTAAGCTGCCTTCTCTCTTTCTTTCCTTTTGTAAGAAGGCTGCCAAATTTCCCCCTCAGAGTCCACATCTCCCCCAATAACTACCTGAGATAAATTTAGCCAGGAAACCAAACTGGTTGGGTTGCCTTTTGAGGGAAAGCAACCAATCTGAAGGCTTTGATCTTTGCTATGACGGTTGGAATGTGCAAGGAGACAGAAAAAGGAGAAGTGGGCAAATATTTGAACACAGCCCTCCATGACAGCTCCCCATAGCAAGCACTCCACCCAAGAGCCGCTCGGAGGGCTTTCAGCTGCGTTCTCTCAGGATTGACTCTTAAATGGGCAGATGAAGTCAGCAAAGGCGAGACCAAAAGTTAGCTGCTCCCTTCCACATGAACAAGCTCGTGTATGAGGTTGCGACCCTCGTACATGAAAAGCGTGTTTCAGGCAAATTTTTCCTGTTAACCAAAGCAGAAAGAGTGTTTCCAAAAGCATCTCTGCTGCCGTCAGTGAACCGCTCTTGCTCTTACAGCCACGAGCACAGCTGAATGCTTCCATGGGTTGGGACCCTGGATTAGGTATGAGGTAGCGCGCTCCGTACCTGCCCTTGAAAAACGCATCACTTTGGGCTCTCGTTCAGCTGCTTTTCAGTAGCTTTGTGCGGGACAGCTAGAGAGGTGGAAAAATGGGCAAAAATGATGAAAATATGAATACGTATTAAGGGTCCCATTAATTATTTATTTTCTAATTCAATTATTGAAGAATAATTATTAATATTTATAGCATCCAGAGTGGTGATGATGGATTTACTGTGATGGCATAATTTAACAAATATTTTTGAAATAAAACATTTAACGAAAAACATTTCCGTCGTTTTTCCATCTCCAAAAAAAGTTTGAAGGGTTCCTGAAAGTGTGCTGATTTTCTGCTTTTAAAACATGGGTTTGTATCTTTTATTTTTATTATGGATTGCTTTATTGTTGTGTTTTATCCTCAGGTTGTTTCCCGATGAACTCCTACAATCTCTGAGGCAGGAAGAAACCTGTGGCAAAACAAGCTTATAGTAACCGCCCTATAAACCCACGGGGTAAGTACAGCGTTAAGTAAACGCATAACGCGGCTCTATTTCTTCCTACTGATCTCTCTGAAGTCTCTGTAACACAGTGATTGATGTGTATGAAAACCGTTCAGCACGTATTAAACCGGGGAGTCAAAATATTAAAGCTATCCAACATACGTTGACCCGAATTTATGTCAGGATCTCCTGAAAGGTTACGTTGGCCCATGTTTTGCAGAATCCATTTTTCATTGCGAAAGGTCCGGCGAGACATCGCGGGAAAATCTAAGGTGTCTACGCCTACTGAAACGCAAAATTCCGCAACGAAAATTTCCGAAACAAAACAACGAGTGAAAGTTGCGGTTTCTGCAAAGTGTCAGATTGGTGAAGGCTCATTTGGGCTTCTTTGTCAAAAATGATTTGCTAATATTTTTACCCCCAAAAGGTTTATTCTATTGGAAAAAAAGGCTTTGGGGGAGATCAGGCCACCTGATCTTACGATAAGCTTATACCTGCCAAATTATTAAGGCTCGTCTGTAGGAACACTTTCAACAGATGTTTGCTGTGTGCGATATCCTAATGTTTCCTCTAAAGTATTTAACTGTGCTTCGTAGGGAGAAGCAATTCTTCGACTTCCTGCACAATAACATCCTGCCAAAAATAGACCTGAGATCTCGTTACTTGTATTCCTAAAGTACTGAATGGCCGTGCCTGAGAACAGGCTGTTCTAGCGTCAGATAGTACCAAACCACAGCGGGAGATGGTCTTTGCTCTGAAGAACTAACACTCGAGGTAAACGAGACAGACAGGGAGAAGACGACCAACGGAGCGTCCTAAAACTGCTGCACAGAAGCAGCGGGATACAAGTGGCGAACCTAAGTCATTTCCCAAAGTATCCTGCCAGTTCCAATTTATTCCTCTCTCCACCCCGCATCCTTCCTCTCTGGCAGCTGAGATGGGCCTGGGACATGCTCCTGGTGACAAGAGGTAGAGAATTTCTGCTTTGCTTTGGTGTTTATACTAGACAAATGAGCTTATTAAGGAAGCAGATCTAGAAGTGCCCCAGGTTGTACCTTGTAACTCAGCCGAAGATGAGCCGCTAGGGAATTAGAATGACGATTTATTCATTCGGTGGGTGGACATTCCTGTCTTGCAAACCACAATGACTGATCTGTCCTAAAAAGTTGGGCTCCTAAGTTGCTATTTAGCAAATACGAGCGGAAACACCTCCCGTACGCCTGAAATGATGCGTCTTGGCACGGCGTGGGGGTCAAGCCAGCCCACCTGCCCATGCAGTCGCTTTAGTTACCTCTCCATAGGCATGGCTAGCGAGGCTGGTCCTTTAGGAGGTCATCTACTCTGAAGCTCAAAGGAAGCTGGTTTACAGGTTCATTTTATTTAAATGTGTCTATGATAGTTTATTTATTCTGGGGAAAATAATTTACTGAAAATGTGCAGTTTCTCCAAATCATCAGAGTAAATCTGTAATTTCTTCATTAGTGCCCTTTTCAGGATGTATGTGCCGCTCCATGTGAGTGCTCTGGGCTTCAGTTTCTTCTGCCCTGGGTCATATTGCAGCTGTAATCTCTCTGCCATGAATTTACTGGAGACTGTATAAAGTTGGCAAATAATATTTCCTTGCCTAAAAGACAAGGTGATGCTTCTTTAGCAGCTGCTGCTCTTTGTACTTACCCAAGGGCTTTGTTGGTAAGCAAGCTCTCTTCAGGACTGCTTCCTCTGGTAGATCGGAGGCTATTTCTTGGTGTGAAGTAATTAGAGGCAAGGCAATTTTATCGCAGAAGGCATGGGGATGCTTGCTAATCACGGCCTTCTCCCTGCTTAAGTGCTACGCTTGCTGAAGGACCCCTCCTTGCTGGAGGCAATTGTGTTTTCTGGGGCAAATCAGGTCACCAATGTCTGCGTGCTTGCCGGCAGCTAATGCAATAAGCAGGAGCTCCAGGAGACATCTCTGCAGGATGGGTTTTGCTATGGGTGGATGTGGGCACCCTGTGAGGTGGAGGCCATCATTAACTGTCCACCTGGCAGAATCTGGGGATGGGAGCTGGTCTGGCGGGGTGTTCATTTGCAAATAGGTGCTTGTGCTCGTCCAAGCCTGAAGAGGGAATGGCTGATACCTTCTCCAGAATGGGAGGATTTGCCAGCAGAGTTTGTGCTCCGCTTGAAGGGAAGTGATCTTTCACAACATCCTAACATCCCAAGCACCCCAAGAGGGAAAGCAGAACTGCACGAGGATGTCGCACATCCCTTGAGCAATGTCTATGGCCCCCAAACCACTGATCGTTTTAGAAACACCTCTGGAAGAGCAGGATGGTGGCCTGAAGGTTTTTTACTGATGGCTGCAAATGTAAATGGAGAGTTTCGTTGTAGGGGATATAAGGGAAGCTCAGACGTGATGCACGAAGTGTCTGAAAAGCCTGACCTATTTGGCTCCTTCCACGATTCAGGTCATGATGATCTTTCAGAACCAAAGCTTTTCTCACTTTGACATGCAGAGTTTGAATCTGCTGCTTGTCTACAGCTGCAGCACTAGGATGGGTCAGTGCCATGCAAAGAGCTTGTTTTCTGTTAAGTATTTGCGTAGGGAGATGTAATTTCTCCAGAGAGACAGCAGTTCCCTTCCTCACCTTTATCACCACAGCTGCAAGCCAAAATGTCTTATTTAATTTTTTTCAAGTATGAGGTTCCTGCAAAAAAGGTTCAAGTGGAGCTTTGCTCGGTGGGACTCCTCCAAATGGTCTCATTTCAGGTTTTTCATGGAGAAGCTGCTGGTTTTATCCTGCTTCCCTGCTCTCCCAGAGGCCATCAATTCAGCCCTAGGGCATGGCAGATCGATGGACTGTCTTTCAACATGTGCAGGTCCCCAAGGGCTGGTGCTCCAGGGCAGATGCGTGACAAAACAGCAATTTTCTTTGGCAGGAGGTATGGGGACAGAGGAAACCGGTGGCAGTAGCATAGCAGGTTTTCCTCCTTGTACCTGTTCCTATTCTCAAAGGTAAAATCTAGAACCCTCCCAGGAGGAGCAATGCTGGCCAGGAGCAGCATCTTATCTTTTACTGGTGAAGTCACACCTGGTGAGGAGAGGAACCAGAGAGAAAATGGTTTTCCTGGAGAGAAAAATGTCTTCCCTGCAGATGGCTCGGCCAGCCAGCAAGGATTACAAACCTCTCTGGGAATCCTTTCTTTACGGCTAGTGAGAAGGTGATATTGCTAGTGACAGCACAGAGAGATTGGCTGAAATAAAATAAAGAGGTTTCCATGGTGATCCCTTCATATTGCAGTAAATTTCATCCTGCAGTCAGCTGGGTTGTCTTTCTTCCCCTGGAGGAAGAGTCCTCGGCTCCCCCCGCGCTATTAGTTACTGCTGGTGCTAACGAAACGCTGGCAGAGCCCGAGCAAAGCTGACGACGTGGACATCTCTGCCGTGGCCTGTAATTATCCCAAAGAGGTCGGGCTGCTGAGGCAGCCAGCAGGTTCTTTAGAAATAATCCTGCTTTCTGTTTTAAACTGTAAATAGATAAAGAATAGATGTAAAGATACAGCCGTGGTTAAAGGTAAGGGAAGAAAGAAGTAGGTTTCTTCCCATTTTACAGCTGGGGAAAGAACCACAGTCAAATTGTGTAACTGCCCCCAAACCAGAGCCCAGCTGCTGTTAGAAGAGGGAATCGAACGTGTCGTTCCCAAAGTCCGGCACAGAAGACGCCTTTTCTCCCGAGGTTAACACCAAGAAAGGCGCTGACCTGCAGAGAGGCCACAGACAGGGAGGAGAAGCAATTTGCGCTTGGGTGAGCGATGCAGTATCACCTGTGGGAGCCTAGAAAAGGGAAGAGGCAAAGGGTCCTGCCGGGTTGTGTCCAGTGACAGGGGTGAAAACTGTCTGACAAAAGAATGACCTTTCTTTTCAGGAGACGAGGAAACTCCTCCAGCTGTCATAGCTGGTTACTCACCAGTTCCACATAAGCCTGATCTCCCCTACAGTGCTGAAGAAATGAGCAGCCGCAAGACACGTCTTGCTGTGGGTAGGCTCAGCAACGAGCTTCCCAGCTTGTTCCTGGGATGACGGCGTCTTTCCATCTGCATCTGAATTCGAGAGGCACAAATGCAGTGCGAGTCAAGCTTTGCCACCCAAAACATGCTCAGTATGAGAAGTATTTCCTTAAGAAGGTGTGTCATTGAATGCAAATGAATGCTGCCTTTAGGATGGTGTTAATTTATGCTACAGAGCAAATCTCTTCTATCTGCTTAATGCACTACACAGCCGAACAAACATTGACCTACCCGTGGCCACGCTCAAACCTCTGTGTCTTTGGGACCGTTTATTTCATATTATATACAATTCAAATAATATGCTGGAGGCTTGAGAAGCGGAGAGGGATGCGCGGGAGGGATACCCTGCATTACTGCTAGCGGTAATGGCGCAGGGGGCGCAGGACTCCTGGGAGAGCAGAAGGTGCGTGGTGGTGAGCTGCTCCTAGTCATCAGAATTGCTGGGGACGGCTACCAGCTCTAGCTGGGAACTCAACATAAAATGAAGCCTCTGGAGGCCTTTTTCTTTTGTTTTCTTTTTTTTTTTTTTTTCCTGAAGTTAATCTTTCAGCCAGAGTTTGGGAAAGCCGAGATTTGTTTCTCTTGAAGCCATCGTGCTCACCTTTAGCTGGATCCCACCTTCTGCTTTCCTGGTTGTAAATCTGCCACTACTGCACTGCCAGGAAGCTGGTTGCTGTGATTGCAGCCCTGGGCTTCGAATGCGCCAGCCCACCCAGCCTGGTAAACGGGCCAGCCCTTGCGCTGTCTGCTACCCAGGCTCTGCACGGCAGCCGCGGTGGCCGAGGGCGTGATGGTGAGGGCCTGTTGGCCACTAAACCCGCTGGCTGCACAGGGTGATGCACTTGGAGGTAATTGCGCAGTCTGTGCTGGGACACATTACAACTGGAGCCTTGGGATTAAACGGCTCCTGATGCTTTCCAAGATAATCTTTCATCAGATGAGGCATGTTTTGAGACAACCTTCCACCCGACAGAGATGAGAGAGAGGGGGGGGAGGATGTCAGAAGCTGCTTGAACAATGGGAGCTTTTAGCTGGATTTTTTCTTATTTTGCTGTTTGGAGGAAAACTATGGTATCCACTGGCTGAAGGACTGGCTTGGTGCTCCACAGAGATGTCTTTTGGGAGGACCCAGGACAATTGGGAGCTTTGGTGGGGAAAGGAACTGGTATGAAGTTGCTGCTCTGAGCAAGAGAGTCATCCCAAGTGCTAATTTCCTGCCCTCGTCAGTGTGAATTTGGGCTCAATCTCCTAGTTTGCAGTAGGGCAACTACAAAAAATATGTCTGGCAACCAGCTTTTAATGTGCAACCAGTGATGTTCATATCATTGCATTAAGGGAAAGCTGTGATTCTTTCTGCAGAGAAAAGAGCTATTAAAAAGAAAACAAACCACAGAAAACAATGAGAGATCAAGACACACGCTGACTAACTCTGCAAGGAGAGCTTGAGAAATTCTGACGAGGCAAAATAAAAAGACATAGGCTGGAGCCTGTGGTTGCTATCCCTGCTCAATGCTGTTGAGCTGCAGTGCCCCGGCGTCAGCCAGGCAGTCTGCTCGGGGTCATTGCCCGCTTCTCCCCGGGAGTGGCACGTGTGTATTACCGGGGTAAATTTGCTTTGCAAATCTACCTTTGTGTCCTCAGATTAACTTTATTTGCTCAAGGATTTTGGTGGCAATGTGGGGGAATATCCATGCTTCCATTCGTTAATATTTCTGCTTCTTGTTAACATCATACCAGCGTGTCATTCTAAGGCAAGCACCTGAAGTGGATATTTTGGGGATTAGAGATGCATATTTTTAATTTGCATTTAAGTAGTTTCTGGTTTAGATGGCTGTCTGCCCATCGTTGATGGGCGGGGAGGTGGGGGAGCTGCAAGGGAAGAGCATTAGCCAAAATGTGCTGCCTGGATGGCCCAGACCTCAGGGATTACCCAGAGCCTGAGAGCAATGGAGATGTAAACAAGGTAAGCAAAGTAGCCTTGCCTGAACCTCTGCTGAGGTTCAAGGAAGCCCAGAAGGGTTTTCTGATGTCTCAGTCTTCACCTTGGCAGGCTCCGAGACCGGAGAGGGGCTCTATGACCTGCTCTGCTCTGCACTGCCCCAGGACACTCCGCAGCTCACGGACACGCACGACTGCTCAGCTGCAGTCGGTGTAGGCACCCATCCACCAGAAGGCATTAGCAGCACGCTCAGAAGTTGCATTGAGGTAGGAAAGCACCAACTCCAACAGCGTGGCATCTGCAGGAATTTGTTACTCTGTATTAAAAAAAAAAAAAGGGGGGGGGGGCAAAGATTTGTACAATTCCCATTTGTTAAAAAACATGGGAGCACCTCATTAACTCCGATGGTATGATATTTTTGGCTAGCTGCATCGCTAGGCATGTGTTAAGCTCTGATGAAGTGCAGGAAATTACCGTTGTAACAGCAGTAGTGTCTCCTGGATGCAGTTAGCGCCTCCCCAGCGCTGATAAGGTGTGAAAAATGATCTTCCCATCTACAGTTGTGTCAACTGAATGCAATTAGCACCTCTACATGTGTTTAAAATCATGACCGCAGGTTATACGTTTCGGCAGGCTGCAATACATTAGCACTTAATCCCATCTTTGTGAACCGAGGGGAAAAAATGGCTGCAAAACCAGTGCAGTGGATACAGTAGGGGCCATTAACATGCCATTAACTCTTTGAAGTGAAGTAAATCCAGTCCCAGATTGGTGACCGATGGATCGGGGACTCTTCGTAGCTCACAGACAATAGTTGCTTGCTGCATAGGCATGTGTCAGAGGAAGGTCTCGTTACTCCTGGTGGACCGTGTTTAAACAGCTGTTAAGACGGGGTGGCAAGGCCAGGCTTTTTCCTTCGTTCTTAGGGTGCAGGCACCCCGGGAGGCTGCAGAGAGTGCAGGATGCTCCTCCTAAAAATGCTGTCTTCTCTGAAGGGGAAACGGAGACAGAGGAAGAAAAAAAGCACAGCAGGTATTTTTTCCATTGGTGCAAGTAGCCAAGTTCCAGTGTATTGGTCATTTATTATATCCCTCTTAGGCTATTAATCTCTTTTCTAACCGCACTGAAAGATCCTGTCTGTGTCTTGTATGGAAGTCTCTCCATGTTTAAATAATTATAGTCAGCAGGCCTCAAACTTCTTCTTTTCTTGCTGTTTTCCTCCCAAGTTTGACTGACTAAAACTGAATATATGGAGGATTAGTGTGACTTACACAAGAGCTTCGGTATTTTTCTCCGCACAAACACAGCGTGCATACAGAATGGTCATCTTCAGACATCAAATACTTACACTTCCCTTATGAATATTTGAAAGGTGTAAATAAGAAAGTAATGCAGACCCACACCTCAATGGGATTGAAAAATACTTCCATCCCAAACCCACCTTTACAGTATCCGTGTATTGAACGAAAGATGAGTTCAAGCTATTTTCTGTGCAGGGACGTGTCCGGCCCTCTTTGCCCAAAGCCGTACTTTTCAAGAAGTTTTGCTGAGATCACTGGCAGCGTTGCACAACAGTGAGAACCCCTATGCTGGGGCTTGGGATGGAAGCTGGGTCCCACAGCAGCAGCTTCTATGTCTCACCTCTGTTCATTTTTTAAAAGCCAGGTATTGATTTTTCACTTCCAAGAGGTATCTGTGACAGCTGTGACTTTATTTTGGGTTTATTTCCTTTTTTTTTTTTTTTTTCCACTCAATTTGTCATTGAAAGGGACAGATCCTCATCTGGGACACCCGACAGCGGGTGTACAGGGGTTCTCCTGCTGCTGGCGTCAGCCCCATGCCAGGACAAGGCTGTACAGAAACTACATCTTGTTAAGGCAGAAGGAAACACCATGCCCAACTCGTTTCACTCCCTGCATGACGCAGGACATAAAGCTTTACTCAGTGATTCCTGCACAGAGCCAAATAACTTGTGGCTGAACTAGGGCATATCTTTGAGCACGACACACTGAATCTCGCTGTAATTTATTCTTGACCATCCTTTATTTTCTCTGCGTTTCCACGACGCACGACGCTCTGCACAGGAAGAACAGCTCTGAGAAAGGTTAACATCTGCAGAGAGCTCTCCAAGAGTGATGCTGTCCTGGTTCTGAAACTAAATCCAAGCCCTGTCCCAGTTAATAGAAATGTCTACTGTGAATTTAGATGTTCATGGTTTTTTCTTCTCAGTGGAGCACAGGTGACTGCTGCAAGTCGAGGTGGGAAGCTCCTTCCTTTCCCCTCTCCCTCCTGAACATGTGAGATGAAGCTACCATACAAGATGAATGTCCATCAGAAAACTTCTCACCCCTGAGCAGCCTCCAAGGCAGCCAGGATATGAATGCCTGACGGTAAGTGCCTGGGACGCTGCTGTTGCCTTTCACCTCGGCACAGCAGCAAAAAGTGACCTCCTCCTCTCTGTTCTTCTGAAAACTGCCCCACAAAACGCCTCGTGCCAGCGGTAAATAGCGTATTTTCACGAAGCGATGGGCATGCACATCCTGTGTATTGCTGTGAACACAACCTGTATCCCTACGGCAGCCAGGGCTGAACTTCACGTACCACAATCCACCGACTTTGACCTTGGGGAAGGGTCACCATCATTTTCTGGGTACAAAATATGTACAAGGCTTGAAGTGCTCCTTTTAGTAGTCTGGGGAAAAACAAAAGTCCAGTTTTAAAGGTTATCGTTCTACACCCAGCATGAGAGCTTGAGAGCCTGACTCAGTCGTGTGGATCAACAGCATTAACCAAAAGGGGGCTGATCTCAAGGCTGCTGGAGGCAGTGGGATCGCTGGGTGGGTCTGGCTAATGTTGGCTTTGCTGGCTCTTTCTTTGACGTTTTGGTGGGGCTTATATGAGATTTACAGCTCCCAACGTGTAAAGCAGGTGCTGGGGAATCACACCGGTACTTTTTTTTTAATTAAATCATGTCTTTTAGCAGTTTCCTTACTGCATGGGGCTAAATGCCTCTGTGCGATGTATATCCATGTGTAGTGTCTCAACCCTATTTTTACTGGCCTTGCTGAGGGCCGCAACATCGCTCTGATTGTGCTCCTTTTCTCAGAGCAATTTCTGCTGGCTCTGGGCTCTAGGATTCACGCTGGCTGCCACAGCGAAAGCTGCCGGGGGAAGCAGCATCCAAGGAAGATGAGCTTGCACCTTGTAGGCAACGTGGTGCACAGGTCACTGCTGGCTGAGGGTGAATCTGGGGACAAAGGGTCTGTGCTGAATTGTTACCTCCTTGCTTTTCTGAAAGGCGATGCAAAGTTGCAGTCGACAAAGCAGGTCAGGAAGAAATGACCCCATTTCACGGAAAAGTCCTAAAGCTGGAGGTGAGAAGAGCAATTCAGCATTATTAAGAGTAAGTGGATCTGGGGCCGTGTGCCCGGCTGGGGCTAGCCGGGGCTGCGGCAGCCTCTCGCCTGGAGCCGGAGCGTTCTGCAGTCCCACTCGGATGCAGCCAGGAGGATGTGGCGCTGACAGCCATCCATTCTGTAAATTAAATTTCACTCCCCTCGGTTGTCCTCAGCTCGCGGCCCTGCTCACTTGCTGAAGGATTGCTGACCACGCAGATTATTATGGGCTGAGTCCAAAACCTGTGAGTTCAGCGCAGAAGTTTTTGGCAGCCCACGGAGGCAGGCGCTAGGTGCTCTAGCAGTGGGTTTCAGCTCACATGTTGTCTCCAGCTGTGGGCTTGAGGGCTGGGATGGAACTGGGGACCTCTTTGCTGCTGGTGGGCTGCAGGTCAGCATATAAACCATTAGCTGTTGTGGGATGTAGGAGCTGACCCTGGCTGTCCCACTGCTTTGAGCAGGACGGGACAGGCAGTGTTTCCCCGGAGCCTGCCTCGCTTCCTTTTCTTTCCAAGCCAGCCTGAAACCTCTCATCAAGGACTGAGCTAACGGAAGGAAGAGCCAAAATTGTCTTGTTCAAAGCAGTGAAAGGGGACTGAAGTCAGCCGCAGGGTTAAGTATCTCTCCTCCAACCAGGGTGCAAATCCCTGTTACAATATCCTACCTCTGTGGGCTGAAGTCGCTGCACCTGGGAGGAGGAGAGGAAAATGTGAGCAGTTACCTGGAGCTGGGTCAGCGGGGTCTGAGGGGACCTTCTAGCTTCAGGAGCAGAAAATCACAAAAACCAGAAGCACTGTCCTTGCCTGTGACTCCTGCTGGGTTTTCCAGTGGTACTCTGGGGAAAAAGAGTCCGTTTAGGTTATGGCACAATGCATATATTTATAAAATTGCATCTATTTAAACAGAGGAATGTGCTTTTTCCCGATGAGGTCTCTGGCCTTTAACTGGAACTGTCTTTGCAATTTAATGAAATTAAATGGCTGGACTGTAGGGAGTTAATTAGTAAGAAATCCAAAGGCTAAAGCTCTGTGAGCTACTTCAGCTCCGAAATGCTTATTTGTGTTTGCCAGATTCAGTAAAGCGAAACCCCTTAATAGGCGCTGGGCGGTATTTATAACACGCTCTCCTCTGATCTGGGGATGGTAACGCATGTTCTGGGGTGACTTCATATTCCTACATGAGATTTTTTAAAAAAAAAAAAAAAAAAGCACCTCCAAGGTGGCCGCGGGGTCCCCTGTGTTTCAGTGGGCAGGCTCGGCTGGATTTGCGGAGGCGCTTCTGCTGCTCGATGTCTCAAACTTCTTGCTTCTGGCAAAGCAAGCGAGGGAACCTCATTTCTTTCCAGAAAAGCTTTCAGAGATGGCTGCTGCTGCTGCTGCCAGCAGTGCCATGCTGACCCTGCGAGGGACTCTGGCTTTCTTGTCACGCTGGGCCACAGATGGAGTTATGAGCTGTGTTCTTTTGTGCCATTTGCCCAAGGAGCGGGACCAAGGATGTAAAGCGCCTCTAGGAGTGTGGCGGGTTGTAAAAAAGGATGCTGAATTGCTGCTTGTTTCCTTTGGGTGGGGATTTAGAGGAGTGAGAAGGGTAAGGATCTTTCTCCTGCTGCGTAAAAGATTTCTGAATAACAGTTTCTGGTTTTCCGGAAGCCCAGAGACCAAGTGAACATGCTTAAGTTTCATGCTCTTTGATTCACCAGGTATAAACAAGATTTACAAATAAGTGAGCTGCAGCACCGCTAAAGGTTTGGCACCACTAAATGGCGCTTGAGATGGTCAAATGACTCCAATGCACCTGAATTTTATCTTCTAAGATAGCATGTAAAGACCAGCCAAACCCTGTGCTGGCCCTTAGGCATTGTCCACCTGAAAGCCCTTAGGGAAGGCTCTGTACGCCACATCCTGGAAGTACCATTTAGTTTTTAACAAACTGATTGAAACCTCTTGGTGTGAATTAGGTAGAAGTCCAACGCAATCATATGGTCAGCTCTTGGGATGGATTTGAAGGGCTGGGGATTAGATCCATGCAGGAAATTTTCCCTGGCCTGAGTTAAAGCTGGTGACATCCCAGGAGGAAACTGGGTTTCCTGTAATTGAAATCCATGTCGGGGAAAAATTCTTGCTGGGCTTTAGTGTAGCTGCTGCACAAGTTCTTCTAAAAGTAAATAATACCATCTGCCAGGTGCTTCTTGCAAAGAAGTTGAATATGGAAACATATGAATAATACAGAGGGAAAAACATCAATCTGAGTAATAGAGAGCTCAAATATGGTCAGATCTGCAGTGCTTTCAGCAGGGCAGATTTTGTTCTGGAGTGTGCAAAATGCCCGAAGAATTAAGTGGATTTTGAGAGGATGCTCACTGCCAAACATGCAGGGGACCCGCGTCTTTTCACTGGAGGTGACTGAACCTGTCTCGATTTACCCCACAGCACTGCATCCTCTAAAGAGCTTGCGCTAAATTGGGCATCGCCAAGTGCAACTTCTGTGTCTTAAATTCACCGTATGGAAAAAGACGAGATTTTATCCAGAGGTAGAGTGTGAAAGGCCTTGTGGCAGCTTCAGGAGATTTTAAGTTCTGTTAAAGCCCAGGTAGCAATCCCGTCTGCTCTTCTTCAGGCTCAGGCCAGCTGCAAACCTTTGCAGGCACCTCTTCTTCTCCTTCCAGGCTTTTGCTAGCTTGGCTTGATGAAGCCCAGGGGCTGACAAAGAGCCGGAATTTGCCACAGCTCTAAAAATCGCCATTCCTGGCATAGTGTTGGGAAGAGCAGTCATGTGCCCTCTCCATGGGTGCTGGGCAAGCACGGCTTCCACCCTACGGCGATGTGGGCTGTGTTTTTATTCCTAAACGCTTCTTTCCATATAGAACGGAATCCCGGCCATCCCATCGGAGCAGACCTTCTCCACTTGCTGTGCCTATCCAAGGCAGCCCTACACTCGAGGTCCAGGCAGGACTAAGTCCACACATGACCCAGCCTGTGTCTCAGGGTGCTCTTGCAAGTCTTGCGTGTCCCTGCTGTGGCCATGGCACAGGAGGAGACCTGTGGATGCTTGCTCACGCACTGGGATGAGTGGCTAGAGCAAAACGTGGGTACCGCTCCCCAAGGCTGGTTTCTAGCAAGAGACAAGCATGGGTCAGGTCTGTAGCTTTGGCAACGTCAAGCGCATTGTTCTGCTGGGTGCTGTGGGAAGCCTGTCCATAAATGTCACTAGGGGCGTGGGGCGCTCCCGAGGAATGGCCTGGAGCACAAGACTTCGGGTTCATATAGGAAGGGTGATGCATTTCCCTGCTTAGGGAAGCGGCGATGGGCAGGAGGGACAAAAGCAGCACAGCAACGACATCTTGTGATGCACCGTGATGGCTGCATGTGCTTGCTGGGAGAGCAGAGCGCTGCCGGCTGGCAAGACTCTTGTCCCCCTGCCCAGCTGGAGCACTCGGCAGTGTCCTCACTGGGAGGGCAGGGAGCGGACAGCTGATAGACAGGGAGGGATGTTGTCCTCAGCATGTTGTGACAAGCCAGAGCCAGAGCAGGGGTGGGAGTGAAAAGGCTACGAAGGAAAGTCCTGCTTATTGCATTCTCTTTTTTTTTTCTTTTAGTATGGCATTGCTGCAAAACACTGACATCTCTCTCGAGTGCTCTGTGGAAACCAGTGCTCCGCTCATCTGCGGCTATCTGCTGAAATAGGTACGCCAGTAACATTTCATTTTCTTTTGCAAGAAGTACGTAAGTGCAAATGTTCTGTCTTATATCTGATGATCACTGTGGCTGAAGACCCACTTCTCAGGATGCAGACCAGCGTTTCGCCCGAACAAGAGTGGCAGCACCCATCCCATTTTGATTGCTCCAAAGAGGAGCAGTGGCAAAAGTTACTCCAGATTTGCACCCTGGGATGCAAAAGTCAAGGTTTCTAGTGGAAGGGCAGCAGCAAAGGCTGAGAGCAGGTGGAACTGGAGCCTCACCATTGCCCAGCTGCTGAAGAGCAGCCTCTTTAAAGTGCCAGCCCAGCCCACCCGATGGACCGTTCTTCTTGAGGCCCTTTAGTTGTAACCTGGGTTGATTTGTGACCGGTTTTGTACTCAATTCAGCAAAATCAGTTTTGGAACTGTGGTGGCTGAGTTCCTTTTTCAGACTTTGTTCACACCAGCCCTTCCTTGCAGAGCTCGCAAGACAAAGGTCATGCTCTGAGGTGCGTCAGAAATGAAGGGAAGCCTTTGCATGAAGCCCTGCAGCATCCGACTGCTGCATTCCAGGTAACCGTGAGCAGAAAGCAGAGGGCTGAGCTACGAGCTGCTGTCTGACCTACGCGGTGTTATGTCTCTGGGTTAGGATTTTCGGAGACGCTTGGAGCACGTAGCAGCAGAAGCGCTACTGAAAGACAATGAGACTTTGTTCAGAACAGCCTCAGGTGCTTTTGAAAGACTCGTCCTCTTGTGTGTTTCTTTAAAGACTTGTAAATTATAGTTAATTCCTACGGCTTAGGTGTATTAGTTGATAGAGCCCAGATTTACATTCCTGTCCTTAGGATCCTGCTGCTGGGGCTGCCTCCTAGACAGCCTGGGTTGAAAGGTTGGCAGGGAACAGGAGTAGCAACTCCTGCCTTCAACTGCATGAGAGCGCCACAAAACTTGCTCGTGTCCCATTCCTCAGCCTGAAGGGCCAGGTCTGCATACCACAGCTGGGACAGTGTTCTTCCACCACAAGAACTCTGGTTCATCCAAGACAAGCTGCTGGGGACAAAATAAAGCCAACTGAGCTGTGGTCATCCTCCAGGCCACCTCCAGCTGAGAAACGGTGCTACTCGCAGGGCACCCCTGCGAGGAAAATGAGAGCGACTGCGGTTTTGTGTGGTTTGTGATGCCAACTTCTCTTCTCTCTTTCATGTGGAAATGTTGCACTCAGGCTGAAATTAATGCCAGCAAGGATTGTAACTAGGCCACCAGCCTACAGAGTCGTCATGCCGTTACATGCTTGTTTTCTCATTGACTTTGGTTTGGGTTTGGTTTTGGTTTTTTTTAAGGGAATATCGGTTCTTCCCATGATCATCACAGATAATCAGCAAGATGTAACCCCTGTAAATAAGATAAAAACCTAACAAGTTCCTCGCTGACCTGTTACTCAGTTTGGAGAAACTTCTGAAATTGGCTGCAGGTGGTGAACTGGCTGCATGGTTTTGTCTGCTTCATCATTGGGTTTTCCAAACTATTCTGATCAGAAACAGCTTATTGCCTCCAGTGAGCCTGGCCAAGGCTGCTGGCTTCAGGCAGATTAAATAATCTTGTCCTGTAGGTCAGACAGGTAAAACATGGTCTGCAGGAAACAGTAGAGGACTGAGGGTAGAAGGTGGGGACTGATAACAGTCTTCTGCAGAAAAGTCACTGGTTTTGTCTGGAAACCAGTGTCAGAGCCCAAAGCATCATAGGCAAGGGTTGCTGGTTTCATCTGGATGCTTATTCACACCTGGCCTGTGGTGCCACCAGACTCCTCAATTTTCGTTGTAGTATTGGGTTTTGGGGCTGGACTACATCAGAAAGGAGGCACAGTTTCACTTGTCCTCTGGATCTGATGGAAAGGTTCAACTCTTGGAAGCAATTTGCAATATCGTGACAGCATGCCTCAATTCTGTTGAAATTTCACAGACAAACCTCAGAAAAACCTTGGCTGCCTAGCTAGCTCCACAGACAGGTTCAAAACCGAGATCAAGGTTGTCCTGTCTGTGTGTGCTGCAATGAGGTATAAATTCCCAAATATATCCAGGTGGTTTGCTGCCCTAAGTCTTCCTCCACTGGACTAGAAAAGTCTGTATAATTTAATTCATAAAATCTTGGCAGGAGCTCAGAGTAAATGGTACTGAGCAGAAGACAAGTCCATGGCTGCAGACAACGGCTCCTGTCTGTGCCTGAGGTTGTAGATCAACTCTCTGAGATGACTGTTGGGTTTTGTGGGAGTTTCCCCAGTGTGGTTGTCACGGCTCTGAAGGTGGCATTGTGTAAAGGAGCTCTAAGTCGCCATTGGCATCAGACCAAGTTTGGAAATTTTTTTGGAGGCTGCCTGACCTACTGCCTCAGCTGAAGGAGACGGAGAGTAATGGCCATGGCTGCTCCCTCCTCGCTCAGTTTTGAAAGAGGTTGCTCACCCCAGAAGGTGGTAAAATCATACCAGGGACATGCATGTTGAAGGATAGCCCTGTCACCTTCTCTTTTGTAATCCCTGCAGACAGAAAGCCCAGCTGCTGATGAACCAGGAAACAGTGTCTCATAGTGGAAACGGCTCTTGCACCGAGAAGCAGCTGGTACAGTCTCTTCACGGTACCCACACCGAAGACTAAAGCCTCTTCAATGAAATTGGGAAAGAGTTGGGTTGTTCTTAGTCATCTCCAATGCCTGCGTGGATGAGATTGGAGGTGAGTGTGATACCTTTTTTTAATTTTCTTTTTCCTTTGCATCTACAGATTGAAGTGTCTGCGGGGTTGCTGCTTGCAGCAGCTCAAGGGCCACCAGTTCCTCTGAACAGTGCTTAGAGGTCCACAAGTGCTCAGGCTTGTTCTCCGGACTTTGGGGCAGCAGAAATAAATGTCTGAAAACAGGGGAGCAACAAATAATGTTGTGAATCAGCCTCAGTACTCAGGGCATTGTGGAACAAAACGGGGCTCGGCTGCCCCTGGCTCACTTGTCGAGGTGACGCCTGTCTGGGTGCAGTGGAAACAACTTGCAGAGTGAAGTGCTTGTGGACTGTTCTAAGGTTGCGGCATTGTTTGTTGTACAAAGGTAACTTAAGTGTGAAACCCTTGGTGGATTTTTAATCTCTTACAATAGATCTTGAGGTGCTAGGTAGTCTGCTAATTGTTGCACAGAATGGTGGGGATTTAACATATAGTGTGGCAGTAAAAGAGAGATTGTCCGTGAAGCTTCAGCGTTCGTGCAACATCCGGTGCCATGGTTTTTGTAAACCAAGGGAAGTCTCGTGTCCTTATGAAACCCCTCGGTCATTCCCTGGGAAGACTTGAACTCTAGCTGATTTCTGCCTCATCTCGTGGTTTCTCCAGGCCTCGTGAGAAGAGATGGGGTGAAGCAGCGCTTCTCATGGAGGGTCCCCAGGGAGGAACAGGCTCCTGGCACGGGCTCGCCTTTTATTAGTTTCCAACAAATTCAGCAGCGCACAGAAGCAGAGGAGACTTCAGTCATTTTGCTGCTCATGGAGCTGACTCCTCGTCTCGACTAGCGAACTCTTTGTGAAACTGTACGGGAGGAAAAACCTGCTCGAAATCTCTCTGTGCTGATTGCTGTCTATAAAAAGATCTTGACAACCTCTCCTGTGAAAAGCTCTCACACCTCCACTCCGCAGCGCGCCTTTGATGCTTTAGTAAGTGGGTAGTCCTCAGGCTACTGAAGCGCCTTTCCTTTGTCTTCCAAGCTGCTCAGCTCCTGCCCGCCCACCCATGCGTGACCCTCCCGCAGTGGAGGTGGACCCCTTAGATAAATCGGGAGCCTTCACCTTTGGTGTGCAGGAGTGAGGATGTGCTTAAAGGAGCCCTTATCTTGCTCCAGTACCACAGGGTCTTTTGCTGCAGTGAATATAGCCTGTGGATCATCAGATTTCTGGGAGAGGGAAGAAGATACTTAGCACTGAAACTAAGCTTGGGCCAGATTCCCCATCCTTCTCTAGGCTGGGGTTCAAGAGCAATACCTTTTCTGCTCCTCGGCTCCTACTTCATGTTTAACTGATATAAAGGAAGCTTTATCCATTGATGTAATGGAATCACAGAAAAACAATGAGGCATGAAATTATTTTCCTTCTTTCCCAGACAAATCCCTTGTTGTAAATTAAGTAGTTTACCCATTTAACTACAGGTGAATCACCGATGCCTGCATAAGTCTACTGTTAATAAGGAGGGAGATTATCCAGGACAAACTTACAGACCTCCTGGGTCTCTCTTGCTAATGATGAAGTCATGTTTTTCGCAAGTTCTGATATCACTGACATAATGGGGAAGCTGGGGAAGGAGCACAGCATCAGCTGCTCTCAGTGCGTGGGGTCTGGATGGAGTAATATCCCCATGCTTTCAGTATTAGCCAGTTCTCCGTGCACAAAAGGAAGTTTCTGTTGAAAAGAAGCTTGGGGTTAGCACTGGATCAAGCTGTCCCTGCAAGCAGACACCTTGGAGCAGGTGGCCACCCTGCACGGTGAGCTTCACATTCTTTTTTTTTAGTTAACCTGCCTGGTAAAATCTGAAACTGTATTCACACCCTAGCAAATGCAATGAAGTATGAGTAAGCCAACAGAAAGTCAGGACTCATCCTGCTTTTCACTGAATTGTCTTTCAAAATGAGCTGGAAATACCATTTGTTTTACATGGTGGATATAAATTCTTTTTCAAAGGGTTTGAAGCACGATGCGAATTTTGGCCCTGTGGTTTGGGGATCAAGCCCTGAGAAGGCTTGACTGAGTGATAGGAAGAGTTAGCAATGGGAAACAGCAAAAAGAGCAAGAATTGAGCCCCTCAGGCTGACAAGTGCAAGCTTATCTAGTGCCAGCTGCAGGAGTCACTGCTGTTTCTGACCGGTCAAGTATTAATGGGGTCCTAACAAAGATAACAGGAAATGACCATGAGCAGCAGGCTGTCATGGAAGGAGCAGGTTCATGTTTTATTCCTGCAGCCAGAGCTCTCCTGGCCCCCATGCCTAGAATTGGCTGTCCCAGTGGTGCAGAAACACTGCTGAGAGTAATACTTCCCACCACAATGAGACAGGGCTTTGACGTCTAGAAACTAGATTTAGAGCTGTTATATACTCCTTTAAAGTCATGTGATTTAGGGGCCTCATGCTGGTGATTCAAGATACTTACATCAGTCATGGAGGCACAAGCACATACGAACTTCGCAGGGTCGTCACACAGTGCCAAAACCTCCCTCATGCCCAGTCCGAATTCAGAAGCTGTTTTTCATGATAAGGCACAGGAGCCTTTCCAACACAACGCCTGGGTGTGTGCGCAGAAACACTTCTTCATGCCCATGTAACGTGTCAGCTCAGGGCTCCCGTGCCCTGGTGGGAAGCTGGCAGGTGAGCGGGTTCACACAGTAGGGGAAAAAAGCCTCAATACGGTATTTCCATGGCTTGCATTTGCTTCTGGACAACCCACATTTCCCTGGGGAAAAGAGGTTGTCTGACACGCACCAAGATCTAGCTGATGCTCCCCAAATCTGTGCCGCCTAGCGCCACTCGCAGCTCATGGGAACGGGTTTTGGGGAGTGGTTTCCCTCCTCTTCTCCATCCTGGTTTTGTCTGAAGTGTCACTGGTTCTAAAGCAGAGCCCACGGCTGCCGATGCGCTTGGACCTCTAATCCTGGCATCACTGCATCTCCTTAGCAATTCGTCTGTGTTAAGATGGTTTTATTCAGGTTCTTGGGTCATGTTGGTCAAAATTGGTATTTTCCTTTAGATCTAGCTTATAAACCACTTGTCTCCTGGCTTGGCTGGGGTTTAAGGGTGTCTCCAGGCAGGTATTTGGACTAAAAACTTTCCAAAATCCCTGTAGTGTCTCTTAAGTCATCAAGACTACAAACAAGGTTGGAGACATAAGAGGTGTTGTGCAGGTGTTGGTTCTGGGGGGTTTAAGGCACCTTATCTTCCCTGCGGGAAGGGAAGATCGCTCCGACACTGACCCGGTGTTTGGCAGTGACCACAGCAGGATTTGCAAAGGTGAGGAGAGCCCTGGCATCCCATAAGAACTTGTTTTTTTTGACGTGTCTCAGGGCACAGTCTTAGGAGATCTTTAGTTGCCTAGTGCGGAAGAGCTGCTGAAAGCTCAGCTCTGGATTTCCCTGGGTTTCTTATCTTCCAGTTCGTTCAAGAAAGGGGGTTTTGTTTGCTATTGCTGTGGGTGGGGTGCATTTCACAGCACTCTGTGAACCTCCGTCCTGCTGAATCCTGCTGCCCTGCACATCATATCCAGCCTTAGATTAGTACAACGAATCCAGGCTTCTGGCCTTTCCCACACGCTGTGCAAAGCCGTTCTGCACTCCAAGCACCATCCAGGCAGAAGTCCCCCTTTCTGTCGATACGCAAGTTAAATGCATTTTTATTCTTGCGAAAGTTTCAGAGGTGGGGAGATAAAAATATTGCTTCATGGGAAAGCAAAAGGGACGAGGGGCACAAAAGGACTTTCAGATTTAGGAACTGAGTCTAAATCCACTGAATGCTCTTCAGTCTTAACAGCACGTCCTGCTTCTGAGAGATGATATGGATGGACGTGCAGCTTAGAAAATTATTTACAAAGCTATTGTCAATGTGCCTGTGGTAAGCCAAAATAAGTGGTGAGCCTCCTGCTTAATCCTGTTTCCAGAAGCACTAATATAATACCAGAAAGCGTCGGCTTCATGAAAGCATCAGCTTGAAATGTGACATTAGTTTTCCCGTGCCTTTCCATTACCTTTCCTTTCTAGAAGAAAAAAGGCTGAATACCAAGGAGAAGCAATAAGTTAGGTCTTGTATTCTAGTTTAGAGGAATAAGGCTGAACCAGACTTTGGTCAGAGTTATTAGTATCACCTTAATGCTGATATTAATATTTCTCCCCTTTGGTGACATGGATGCTGCTATAACAGCCTCATCCACAGCCGAAATGCCCTCGAGGAGTGTCATGTTCACAAGAAATCGGATGCTGAAGTCACAGCCTTCTCAGGGGTCACCGTTCCCTCTCTGCTAAAGGAAAATCAGTCAGATCGAACATCTACCAGAAGTGGATCCGACAAAGGCTCCTCACCATCCCCAGCCACCTGATGTTTCTTACTTTTCTTCATCAGAAATTTCCTTCTAATGTAAGCTTAAACCTCTCGATCCTGCCACCATTTGCAAGTACCTTGAAGGAATAGTTTCCTTCCTGCTAATAGCAGTCATGGAAGGATTTTTATGTTGTCTCCTCTTCTTCAGGCGTGATCTTCCTCCCTTTTCTCTGGAATCATGTTTTCTGGAGGATGTCTGCTCTCGCCTGTGCTATTCTGCAGTCCTTGTCTTTGCCTTAAAGTTGATGCAGTGCTTATCCAAGGACTGCTTTGTTTCTTACTGATGATATTTAAGCTGCAATAATCCTGCAAGGGCTTTTTCCACCTGATATAAAAGATAAATTGTTCCATTTTTTATCCTGTTTTAAAGACCAGCCTACCTCTTTCACAGAAGCTGGAGTCAGCAGGAGAGAGTTAAGCAGCATTTTCCCTTTGTTAAGCAACATTTTTGCTTGGGACCGAGAGTAGAATGAGTTCCACAGTCATCACTAAAACAACGTAATGTTTCTGCCTAAGTTAGCAAAAAATGTCTGAGTAGTCCCCTAAAAACTCCAAAGTGCCTATAACTCGTGGCCGTAGCTGACGGAGGATTCGAATCCAGCTCCGTAACCAACTGCAGTGGAACTCCTACCCCACTGCCTGTGACTGCTTTCAGATCATTCCCCGCATCTCCGATTTAATTTGATCTAACTATAGCTCGCTGGCAAATGACAATTCGTAGTTAGGTGATTTTCAGAGTCTAATTGCTCCAGAGTTTTCTCAGTTCTTCAGAATTTCTTAATTGTATTAGCCAAGGTGAGGATAATTGCTGCTTTCATATCCTTGAAACTTCTCCTACAAAAGAGGCTTATGCAAGAATCTGCTCATTCTCTCCGGTAAATGATCTCTCTGTTATTAAGGAGTGTGTATTGGGGGACTGCTGGGAAGCATTCCACGGCACCATTATGTGCTTGAACAAAACCTGAAACTTGCAGAAAGACTAAATTATAGTCTGGGGCAATCATCAGAACACACTTTTCTTTTTTCCCTGGAGGTTGCTCTTTCAGGAGAATAAGCCCCAAATCTACAAATAAGCCAGTATTTTGCTTTTTGGGCATCCTTTGGCAGGAGAAGGGACTCTCCTTTTTATAAGCCACTTGTGCTCTGACATTGCTCCTGGTCACAGAGAACTATGTTATCCTGCTAAAAACTACTAGTCGGTGAAGTCAGGGGCTTTATTTTTAGCTTTGATCCTGAAATCCTTGAGCAGGGGCCATTCCTGCCCCCGGTTTGTGTAGCTTCTTGAGCAAACGCGGGGCTTCCAGACGTCTCGGCGTCGCTGTGTGCTTGTGCATGAAGTGCAATACAGTCACTCCAGCAGGGACTTAGGCATAACGTTCTTCCTCAAGCTCCAGCAATTAAACACAAGTATGTGCACGCACAATAAAATGCCACGTATCACTCTTGAGGCTACAACCACCGTTCAAAAACCAAAAGGTTCAACCACGGGTTTTCTAACGTGCCAATTTGATGGACTGAATTCAGTGAGTCCAACACTTAATCCAAGAAACAAGTTCTACACAAATTGCTGATAAGCCAGACAGATTTCACAGCCTGTTCTGGGGAAAATACTACATTTCATGGTGCTTTACAGATGATGAGAAATCCTATTAAAATCCTGAAAAAATAAGTATACAAATTAAACATGGATATTTAAAATGATCCGTGTTTTTGGCTGCAGGATGAGAAGTAAAATTGGCATCTCTTAGGAATAATAGCGAGTGTCGTAGGAGTTTTACGCGGGATCCTTGGTAAGAAGTAATCTTATTATGGTTACAGGACCGGTTTCTCTTGCACCACATGAAATAATGCGCAGAAGTAGTCTAAGTATTTCTTTCAATTGCTCGACAAACTCAGAGAGTAAATAAGGTGGAGACTTTAATGGTGAGTGTTTGAAGGACTGCAAGAGAATCAGCCCTCTCGGGTAAGCTCTTCCCTCACTCCGAGGCCTTAAATCAAGGTGGGCTGTGCCATCATTTTGAGTCAGCTGAGCTGTAATTTAGGAGCTTTTTCCAGTTACCGTGACTGGCTGAAGCACAATGGTGTGAGCTTTGCAGAGGTTTAAACGATTGCTTTTTAAAGTCAGACGCCAGTGCTCTGACTGCAGAGCTGCACCGATGCAGCAGACCAGAATCTGCTACCTACTGCGTTCCCCGTCCGTCCGGGTGTGACGCGAGCCCGCACCCGTTGGTACGTGCCTTGGCAGCCATACCTTTTGTGTCACGCAGTTTTGTTACGGATACTTTTGAATCCGTCATCTGGATTCTGTCTCTCCAGGACTAGAAAGGAGCTCTGAAACTCTCAGTAGCAATGTAAAATTTCTCTGGGTCAGGAACCAGCTCACCCCGAGTGAACCTTGCTCTACAAATACATCGGTGTGTTTTCCCCCACTATTTTGCCTGACAGCGTTTGCTTTAAAAGTACCTTCAGCTTCAGGGTTGCGATAAGATCTGGTTTCTGTGGAAGAGAAGGACAGTGTCTACCAGAGTCCTCCTGGAGACACCTTGACCTCCGGTGACCAGCTACTTGACTAACATTGTGCTCCAGGGGCAGCTTCGCACTTTAATTCTCACCATTAATCTATGTAATTGCAAACTGCCTGAACTCATGAAGTACCGAATCTCCCCTGAGAGAAGCAACTCATCACCGTGAGACTTGGTGTTCGGAGAAACCCTTATATTCCTGGGAGTTAGTGCCATGTAATGACCCAACGGAGAAGCTTTGCTCCTGAGGGACAGATGTTTATAGAGGCCATGGTAAACATTTTTAGTAACCTTCCTAGCGCTTTTTGATCACCAAGTGACGTCAAGCAAGAAACTCTCCTCCAAGTGTGTCATGCTTTGGATAAGAGGACAAACATGGACCCAACCCTATGAGCTTTGCCTCATTTCCTTGCTATCAACCAGGCACTGCTGAACTCCTGCATTAGTCTGTTTTCAGCAGCTGTAGTACGTACAGAAATGAGAAGAGGTTTTGAGGCATGAATCCTAGCAGTGTGACAAAGACCCTGGCAGATGAACTAGGTGGCTCTATCTGCCACGGATCCAGGAGAGCCTGGTTTTCCACAGGCTTGCCCTGCACCTTGGCACCTCAAGCACACGCCAAGGTACAACCAGGAGCTGTTCCTTTCCTGTGACCTAATGCAAAACCAATAGTCTGGAATAACTGGTCTTGGAAACTTCATGCCAACTTATTTCCTGAACTTCAATAAGAACCATCACTTTTTCATGACAGTTAAGTACTGGGAGGTGCTAAAATGGTCCTAAGTGACCTTCCCTAGTGAAGGATGACAGATTATTAGCTTGTGGGGGCTGTGTCAGTTACCAAACACCCAGAAATATTTGAGGGGAAAAATTGCCTCCAAACACAGATTAGTTTACTAAAAATAGCACCAAGAATGATTCCTATGTCAGACGGTGTGAAATGATGTAAAAAACAAAGCCTTTTTGAGAGCCTCTATTACAAGGGATGTATGGGATGCTGCTATAATCGTCATTTATATGGTTGCCTGCCAGCAGGTCCATATATTTGTTACTGGCAATGAATGTCCACGCTCTTGGAGGGAAAAATGTTTGTCCTCAGATTCTGACAAGATAGGTTATCCACTTCAGATGGAGGGAGAGGCTCGCAAGGGAGATTTATATTCCCAGTTGCTCTCTCTGCCTCTGGACGCTCTTCCCAGAGCATTTCACAGGTGTGCTACAAGCCAGCTTGGCTCCTGTGAGGTTTCGCAGCAGCACGTTGACTTTGGGAGTGGCAAGAGAACGTGAGGTTTTCTATTTGGCTGTCAGAGTTCGGATATGAAATTCTGGTTGAACACCAAGAGATGAGACCGGCAAGCTTACATGCGTATCTGCTTCAAGGGACGGAGATACAAGCTGGAAGGACAAAGAAAAGCTTTCTAGCAAGAACAGGAGCTGCCTGGGTGTGGTGGGTTGTGGCGGGGAGGTGAAGGTGGCTCACACCCAGTGTGTTGTGGTTCTGGAGGAGCAGGAGAAGGAAAGGAGATGCTCGCAGGGTGCCGTGGCTGAAGGGAGCCCAGGATAGCAAAGGGTCAGTGCGTCCTCTCTGCTCTGCCGGCATGACTGCTCATCTGCCTCATCTATCACACCAGGAACATTTTTCTATTAAAAGACTTTTAAGAATGGAGATTTTCCTAATTTTCTTTTTATAATTCCAAAGAACTAGAAAATCACCTTTGAAAATGAAAAGGAGACTTGAAACAGCTTTCAGGCATGAAACGACTTGCTATTGATTCTATGATTCTGTTCAGGTGTGAAACTACGCGGCTACAGCGAGGAAGCATTTTCTGATTAATATTTTCAACTAGAACCTAGCTCAATGATGAGTGACAGGAGAAAACACCATGATGAGGTTACCAAGACTGTAAATACGCATTTAATAACATGTTCGTCTACATGAGGGAAAAGAAAAAAACAGATAAAGGTTGGCATGAAGTAGTAAAAAACTGGCAGGTGCCTTTTGGTACGGGAGCTGCTGCCATCACTGTTTAATTGGAAACCTTAGCAACTGGTTTTGCTCTCAGGACATGCGATGTCTGTTCTTATAAACATGCTCACAAACATGATTTAAGTTGTTTTTGTGAAGTGAAAGGGGCAACTGTGGGAGAAATTGTAAACCCGTTTTAGAAATCTTCCTCCCATTTTCCAAGGAGGCTGAGCGCAAAGTGGGACCGGAGGAGGTTTGTGGCTGAGTTTGGGTCCCAACGTGTGCTCAGGAGCAAAGGCTGGGATATTTGCTGATGTCAGCTGACTCAGTAGCAGTGCACAAGATTTATGGTAAACCCCCTTCATTGGGCATGGTTCTGGCAAACAAAGCGGGTGGGTTAATTTTTCTGGGACCGAGACCCTAAACTTTCTGTGGCTCTTCCTCACGAGTCCCAAGAACTTTCTCAGGTGCGGTCACCTGCTGAAGAGACACTCCTGGCTCCCTGCCAAGGGTGCTGATAGGTGCTTATGTGGTTTAAAATGGGTTGCAGCTCCCTTCCCTTTCAGGCGTTCAGAAAAAACACACGCTCTCCTGCCAAGAGTTTTCCTTAGCCCGTTGCACACTGCTGAAGAATTTCTTGAAGCCCAAAGCAGGGCTGAAAGCCTTCCCAGTGAAACTTTTTATGCTGAAGAACCCAGGTTTGCAGCTAATCAACTCTGCTGTTTCAGTGAACGACATTCACAAGGGTTTCTTCTTTTTGCCTTCTCTTTTGAACAGCATTTTTCTTACTCTTCCAGAGGTATGTCCTGTGACCTGTTAAATCTCCTGGAGTGCCGTTCTCCCCAGAGTGAGGGAAGGAGCCCACGAAAGCCCCAGTGGTATGTGTCACTGGCTTCAGGAGACTTTATATGGTCCTTACTGCCCTGCCCTGCAACAAGATGCATAGATGTGGTGCTTAGGGACATGTTTTAGTGGTGGGTGTGGTAGTGCTACATTAACGGTTGGACTTGATGATCTCAAGGGTCTTTTCCAACCAAACTGACTCAGTGATTCTAAGATGATGGGAAACCTTCTCTGGTAGGAGAAGAGGAGGAAAGACCAGGAGTCCTGACTGGGAGCTGTTTGGAAATTACCTGATGGGAAAAGTCATGGATGGACAAAAGGAGAAAGTTCATTCATTCTTGTTTCTTGGTGGGACTTCTAAGCAGAGAGACCTGATTATATATCTTCGCTTGGCTGTGATCTAAGGCTTTCCGTTACTTTGTATATGATCCTCAAAGCTAAGAAGTATGTTCTGAAATGTGGGTCCTTCACCTCCTGAAACGTTTCTGCCCTCCCATAGGGTCATTTTCAGGAGGAGAGGATGGGCTGAAATGGACCTGGCTTTTCCTGGCTGCCTGCTCAGAAGGTGCAGCTATGGAAGAGGAAACATCTCCTTCCCCGGCACAAGATCTATCTTATGCTGTGGGGATACAGGTATCTCTTCAGTTTCTCATCAGCCTCAACTGTGAGCGGAAAGAGGGCTTGGTGGCTTGATGCTGTTGGGGGAAGCAAGCCCATGTCAGATCTTACAGAGGCACCGTGGTGGGGCTTCCAGCAGGGCTGGGAGCTTGTGGATAAGAGCACTTTGAGTGCCTGTTCATAATGCTGCGATCTGTGGTGCATTGCAATGCTTACTGGAAGTGTTTAGATAATGGACCCCTTATGATATCTATGGAGACAAGATTTGACTTTTCTTAGTCAGCGCTTTGACGAGGAGAACGTTTGTATTTAATTAATACTGCTCTACAGTAGTGGGTACAAGGCTGCGGAAAGCTGAGCGGGGGTGAAAATGACGTTGCCAAGTCCAACAATGCAGAAGGAAATTATTAGTTTAACGGGGCATGAAATTATCCATTCTGTTTTCTTCAAAGTTAGTTGTAGTTCACGATACAGTCTGCCAAGGCTGACGAAATCCTGTCAGGGTTGTCCATGCAAGAAACCCAAAAACATTTGCCTTCGCTGTAGGACTCCGATGTGGCTGGGTTCGCAGGCTGCTTTGATCAGACAAGTGTGAGAATGGAGCAACGATATTGCTGCAAATACTGAACAGACAGACTTTTGTGTCTGCATCCTTGTTTTGTTCTCTTCAAACGGTTGAGAATTTGTCCAAACCCAGAACTGCTTCAGAGTAAAATTGTCTGTGTCCAAGAAGTCTTAAAATGTAGGGGATTACATGAATGTTTAGAGGTCCAGTAGTGGATGAGCGATAAAAGAGTGAACAGAAATTCCTCCAGCTCACCCAATCCAACCAACAGCAGAATCTTGGACCCCTGCAGTCAATTTGTGACGGAATATGAAGTCAAAACAACTTTCCAAACACCGGCTTTTAGGTCAGCCTTGAGAGCTGTTTCGTTCCCACCCTGTTTTAAGCCCACGTCACCCGTTCCTGACTCAGCATCCTTTACCTCTGCCGTCTTCTCTGTGGTGCCGGTGGGCCTGTTCTTCAGCAGGAATGTGTAACAACGTGAGAATTTATTTCTTTTGCTGTTGTGCAGATGGAAAATTGGTGGCTCATCCAGTGTTAATTAGACGTGGCTGTGTGGCAAGTGGCCCTGTTCCGAAGTACTGCCAGAAAGAGAGATGCTGTTGAATGTGATCGAAAGGGGGAGAACCTTTGAAGCTAAAACATAAACATAAAACCCTTGCAAACATGAGGCAGCTGGCTGAATTTACAGCTGCTAATGGCCTTATGTGAGATGAGTGGGAACCTGTTGCTTAACCAGCCCATCGAGTCTCACAGTAATTGTCCTGCTGTTGAAATGAATGACAAAACTGTCGCTGATTTTCTGGGGACCAGAGAGGGATACAAATAATTTTGATTTGTTGGAGACTTTGTGTTGTGAGCAATGCTTTGAAAGGAGGAAATAGAACCCTGGGGCTGGCTTACATATGTTTTTACACAAGCGTAACCTGAGTTGCACAGAGCAACGCTGATTTCTGCCTACCTCTGATACAGAGGGCTTACCAGCTTGTATTTCTTCTATGCCTTAGTGGTCTCCAAACTAGGAGGCTTTTTTATGAACAACGTCTTTAGACAGAGGTGGGATGGCTGAGGGCTCTCGGTCAATTTTATCCTGTCCAAACTGGCCTGACTGTAAGGAAAAGTTTCTAACAAGTGAGTGGCCTTCTGTCCGTGGATTAGTTCTTCATTGCCTGGTAGCAGTGGCCGCAAAACCAAAGATGCGTGGCTGGTGGCTTATTCATAAGAGTTCAGATGTTTGGACGCTTTGCTTTAAAAAGGGTGATGCTGACACAGCCACAGTTTTCCTTCAGCAGCACTTTGTTCTGATTGTGCATTTTTTTTGGCCGGTGGGAGTGGTGGCTGTAGCAAACCACACGTTAGGTGCTGACAGGTGGTTCCTGACACAGTTTAAAAATCAGTTCATTGTGATTGTTAAACTCCTGCAGTACCTGTCTGCTGGCTCTCCTTTCTCTCCCGGTAAGCTGACTTGACTTTTCAATGGAGAATAGATTTCTCCAAAACAAACTGATATTTTGTCCTACGATATAAAGTCAGCTTATGGTTGATTGTTTGATTTATTGCTTCCAGCCAGTATAACGGTTGAACTGTCAATTTGTATTATCTTTCCTTCAAACCTATGTTAAGAGGGACCCTCTGAGCCATTGTCAAAGCAGCAGAACAAAAGGTGGCTGGGAGAGACCTCTGGCCAGCCGCTGTGAGAGAGGGGACGCTGGGCTCCAAAAGCCGCGTTCAAGCGTGCTTTCCATCTCTTTCTTTGGAGACACCACGTCATTGCGTCACAATCTTTTTAAATCCAAAGCTGTGCCCCATGTTAAAAAGGGAAACGATTACTCTTTCCTGGCTTACTCCCTATCCTGCTGGTCCTGGGTCTGCCCAGCATAGGCTTTCCTCCCTGAAAAGCCCCTCTGCTAAGCGTGAGTAACAGATGCCCATCTTCCTCAGCGTGTGTCGGGATGTAGTGTAGCCCTGAGTGATTAGATTTGCTTTGACTTACTTGTATCACGCTGATAGATCAGACCGGAGGAACACTAACGGCTTTTCAGTCTTTGAGATGGGATGGCTCATTAGATGGTCACTGATAGTTTCATTTTGGCTGGGTTTTTTTTTTTTTTATTCTTCAGGAACTAGTGCAGAAAATTGGATTTTAATTTTTTTTTTTCCTTTTGCCCCGGCTTTGTCTAAAAATAAGCCATAAATGTAGCATTGTATTTGGCTGTATCTGAAGTGCAAAGGTCCTTGATACATTCTTCTAGAGGGCAGCTTAGCCTTAATTTAATTCCAAATATGAGTATATCCCTGTCCTTTCAGTAAAGTTTTACAATTTTCTGTACTTGCTTGGAATCTGTATGACCTTTGCAACACTTCGTTTATGACTGGTGACGTAACAAGATTAACACTGATCTTTCTACAGCAAAGGTACTCCCTTACCTTTCCCCCAAGGCCCGTAGGCTGCCAGTGAGTACAACTAGCACCACGTACTCAAAATTCCATAGTGAGCTTAATGCATAGGTAGCCTGGGAAAAAAAAAAGGGGGGGGGGGGGGGTGGGATTTACTTATTCTGTGATATTTACTTGATGGCGCGCAATTTCTCATTCAGTCAACACGTGCAAACTGAGGTGGAGCGTACCCGTACTGATGCACAAAATATAACACAAAAACCTGTATTTGATCTGAAGTCCAGCCCCAGCCAAGCAAATAGGCTGCCTGGCAATTTGCTACAATCTTTGTTTCAGAAATGCTCCAAAGACTGCAAAATTTTATTTCAGGAGGACATAATTTTAACTGGTATAAGGCAACCATGCCTGGGATGATCTGCAAGGAAACTGTGATTAAACAGTGAATGTGCGTCGGTAGCCAACAGCTTCATTTCAATAAGACTTTACAACTTTGGACTGAAACATGATCCAAATACATGCAGCCATCCGGCTTTTGGGACCCAACTTCCATCTCTGATGCTGCCTGACAGCAACACGCTTAGCAGAAAATACATGGCCGTGAAAGTCCCGTAAGGGAGATGGTCTCGGTAGCCCCACACCTCAACGGTGGGTCATCGAAACGTTGTCCACCGGGTCGCTGACTGGTGGGTCATCGCAACAGCGACCGGCGGGTTGCTGACGGATAGGTCATCGAAACGGCGGCTGGCCAGTCGCTGACCGGTGTGTCGCTGACCGGTGGGTCATTGAAACGGCAGCCACGGATCACTGGCCGTGGGGTCATTGAAACGGCAACTGTCGGGTCACTGACCCACAGGTCATCAAAACGACGACTGGCTGGTCTCTGACTGGTGGGTCATCAAAACAGCAGCCGCCGGGTTGCTGACCGGTGGGTCATCAAAATGGCGACCGGCGGGCCGCTGACCCACAGGTCATAGAAAAGGCGGCCACCAGGTCGCTGACCAGCGGGTCATCAAAAAGGTGAGCGACATGTTGCTTACCCGCGGGTCGTCGAAACGGCAGCCACCGGGTCACTGACTGGCGGATCATCACAACAGCGACTGGTGAGTCATCGAATGTGATCTGCAGGCTGCTGACCGGCGGGTCATTGAAACGGTGAGTGGCGGGTGGCTGACTTGCGGTTCATCGTAATGGTGAGCGGCAGATCGCTGACCCACGGGACATCGAAATGCTGAGCAGCGGGTTGCTGACCCACAGGTCATTGAAATGGCGGCTGGCGGGTCGCTGACCGACCGGTCATCGAAAAGGTGAGCAGCGTGTTGCTGACCCGCGGGTCATCAAAATGGCGACTGGAAGGACTTTGACCGGCAGGTCATCGAAACAGCAGCTGACGGGTCTTTGACTGGTGGGTCATCGAAACGGCAGCCGGTGGGCTGCTGACCAGCAGGTCATTGAAACGGCGGCCACCGGGTCACTGACACTCAGGTGATTGAAATAGCAGCCGCAGGGTCGCTGACCGGCGGGTCATCGAAACCGTGGCTAGCGGATCGCTGACCCATGGGTAATCAAAATGGTGGCCGCCGGATCGCTGACCCATGGGTCATGGAAACACCGAGTGGCGGGTCGCTGACACTAGAGACATTGAAAAGGTGGACGCCAGGTCGCTGACCCGCAGGTCATCGAAACGGCGAGCGGTGGGCCACTAACGGGGGGGGTCATCGAAATGGCGATCACAGGGTCAGTGACTTGCGGGTCAATGAAACGATGACCGGTGGGTTGCTGACCCGTGAGTCCTCGAAACAGCGGCTGCCTTGTCGCTGACCCGCGGGTCATTGAAAGTGACTTGCAGGCCACTGACCAGTGGGTCATCAAAACAGCGACCGTCGGAGTGCTGACCCGCGGGTCATCGAAAGGGCGAGCGGTGGGCCGCTGACCAGTGGGTCATCAAATGTGACTTGCACGACACTAACAGGTGGGTCATCGAAACAGCGGCCGCTGGGTTGCTGACTGGTGGGTCATCGAAATGGCGACCAGCGGGCCGCTGACCCGAGGGTCATTGAAACGGCAACCAGCGGATCGCTGTCTGGCAGGTCATCAAAACGGCAACCGGCAGGTCTCTGACGGGCGTTTCATCGTAATGACGACTGGCCGGTGTCTGACCGGCAGGTCATCGAAATGTTGGCCACCAGGCTGCTGACCGGCCGGTCATCGAAACGGTGAGCGGCAGGCCGCTGACCCATGGGTCATAGAAATGGCGGCCAGAGGATCGCTGACCCGTGGGTCAAAGAAACGGCAGCTGATGGGTAGCTGACCCGTGGGTCATCGAAACGAGGAATGGGGGCTTGCTGACCAGCGGGTCATTGAAATGTCGGCTGGTGGAATGCTGACCCGTGGGTCATCGAAACAGGGAACAGCGGCTCGCTGACCAGCAGGTCATTGAAAGTGACTTGCAGGCCGGTGACTGGCAGGTCATCGAAATGGCGACCGGCAGGTTGCTGATCCACGGGTCAAAGAAACAGCAGCCGGTGGATCGCTGACCTGCAGTTCATCAAAACAACAACCCGCCAGTCTCTGACTGGCGGGTCATCAAAACAGCAGCTGCCTGGTCGCTGATCAGCGGGTCATCGAAACAGCGGCTGGCGGGTTGCTGACCCGTGGGTCATTGAAACGTCAAGCGGCAGGCTGCTGACCTGCAGGCAGCCAGGTCGCTGAGCGGTGGGTCATCAAAACAGTGACCAGCAGGCAGCTGACCCGTGGGTCATCAAAACGGCAGCTGGCGGGTCTCGGACCCGCGGTCATCAAAATGGTGAGCAGCAGGTCACTGACCAGCAGGTCATCGAAATAGCGACTGGTGAGTTGCTGATTGGCGGGTCAGCAAAACTGCAACCAGTGGATCATTGACCAGCGGGACATTGAATCAGCAACCGCCAGGTCGCTCTTTGGCCTGTCATGGAAACAGCGACCGGCCGGTCATCAAAATGGTGACTGGCGGGCTTTTGACCGGGGCGTCATTGAAACGGCAACCACGGGGTCTCTGACATGCGGATCATCAAAACAACGGCCAGCGGGTCGCTGACCTGAGGGTCAATGAAATGGTGACTGGTGGCTCACTGACCCGTGGGTCATCGAAACGGCGACTGGCAGGCTGCTGACCAGTGGGTCATCAAAAAGTCAACCAGCAGGTCAATGAAATGGAGATCGATAGGATGGTGACTGGCGGGTCTTTGGGTAGACGATTGATGTGTCTGTGACTGAGTGGTCTACAAGGTGGCAATCGACAGGTTGGCAACTGGCGAGTTGACGGGTCAGCAATCGAAGGGACAGCAACTGACTGGTCAGTGACCGACAGGTTGACACGATGACGATATGGCAATCTGCGCCTCCTTGATCCATGGGTTGATGAGATAGCCAGATGGCAATTGAAGGGTCGGCAATCAATGGGTCAATGGGACAGTGAGGCAGCTCTCAACAGGTTGGCAATCAACAGGTGGAATAGGTATCGAGATGGCAATTGACGAGATGGTGAGATGGTGATCAACGTGTCGACGAGTTGACGGGTGGGTGATTGATGGGTCAATGGGGCGTCGATGTAACTTACCGTCTGTTCCAGGGTGTGTAACTCTATGTCACCTGGTCAGTGTCAGTAGATGTGATTTGTCATCTGAAGGAGTGAGTCGGCTACTACGACTAGACGATGATGATGACGATGACAGTGAGTTGAGTATGTCATCCACTTGGGCAGTGGCCGTTCGAGAGTCCCGGGAACAGTTTTCACAGTGGGTGTCCAGGGCCGTGGCTGCAGCTGTGGGCTGGGGCTGGAGGAGCCTCAGGTGTGGCCAGTGAGGCTGAGGGTGGGGCTGGCCCTGCTGTGGGGAGGGCTCCCTGTATAAAGGGAGGGTCGGGCTAGTGGTGCTGGTGCTGGTGCTGGGTCGCTTGGTCGCTTGGTCACCCGTGCATGTCCTGGTCTGTTTTCATACTTGTTGCTTCTCTCTGGTCCTTGTGGTCATTCTCGTTGCGTTAAGGGAGTCCGTCAGCGAGAGTCTCAGGGTGACCTTGAATAGCCGGGGATTGAGTCAATAATTTGCTCTGTGACAGAGGTGAGTCCGCAGCAATTCTGCGCTGGGGGTGGAGGTGTCTGGCTGGGCTCCTGAAGACGTGCTGTTGTGCTGCAGCTAGGCTGGCCAGCCCGTAAGCGGGGCACTGACCGGAGCCTGGGGCTCCGTGGGGCTTGTTGGGAGCGCCAAGGCGCAGGGGAGCGCCCTGTAAGCAGGACTGTGCAGCCTCGCTGGCTGCTGCCTGGCGTGCCCAGCTCATTGCCCAGAGCGCCCGCCTCACAGCCCGGCTCCAGTGCCGGCTGGAACGCTGCAGGCAGCAGTGGTGGCACCAGGTGGCACCGGACCTCAACTGGGTGAGGAAAGCCGACCTGTGGGGTGTTTTCTGGAGGTGGAGGGTAGGGAATAGGGAGCAGGTAGGGGATGAGGGCTGGGAATCGGGTGGTGCCGGGGAGAGCTCCCTCCTCTCCGGGGTCATCCCGGTGTTCCTCTGACCTCCAGACAGGGATCGGGTGGTGTTTCGTGGCCCTGACCATTTCCTCCTGCCTTTGCAGCAGCTGCTGGTGCGGAAGAAAGAAGAGGCGCCTGTGGTGCGTGGAAGGAACGGCGAGGCAGGAGCGAGCGAGAGGAGCAGCGGCTGTGGCCTGAAGCAGGGGCAGGAGAAAGGCGCTCCTGGGAAGGGGGTCTCCCTGTGTTGGGGGCCGTGGTCACCTGGAGCACCCCTGCCCCTTTGGGGGTGTTTCCTGTGCCCCTGGAGCCGGCCCTTGGCTCATCGCCGTCCCCGAGGGCGTTAGAAGCTGCTCTGGTTCTGAGCGTAGGTTAATGCCATCAAAGCTGAGACAGAGCCCGGCCAGCTCTGGGGGGAAGTGAGGCAGCAGCTGCCACCCTGTCACCACGCCGTGTTTTCCTTCACCCCCTCAACTCCTCCTGAACTTTCTCTAATAAAACTTGAGCATTTGAGTGAGAGTTTGTCTTGTCTGTGTCTGCACACGAGGGAGCGGAGCCACCTTGTGCTTGTGCTCAGCTCTGGAGCTGTGCTGGCAGATGAGTGCTGCAAGGGGGATGGAGGTGGCCAGCGGTCAGTGGTACCTGGGCCAGAAGCACCTCCCTTGGTGGGCAGCTCTTGGGGAGCAGCCAGGAATCAGCAACAGGCACATGGGAGACTCTACTGCTTTTTTTCCCCAAGAAGTCTCAAAGGCTGGCTGGCTTTTCTCCTCGCTCTTTTCCTTCTTGCAAGACCTTGCAGTGGTGAGGGACGGGCCACTGCCAGAGCCCCTCACCTCAAATGCAGCGGAGAAGCCGTCACCCTTGTGCTTCTCCTGGATCAGTCTTCCTCCAAGATTTCTTCTGATCTGACCTGTACCTAGGAATTCCTGGTCCAGACTCCACGACAATGACCTTTAGAAATTCTCGATGCCGTTTTTATGGCAGTGGCGCGAAGGCAACGAGCGCCGTGTTGTATTTGACGTTGCCTCGCTCTGCTTTAGGCTCTTCCTTCCCTTTCTGGTCAGTCTGCCTCTCTTTCACCCGGCGTAAACCGGTGCCTCAGTTGCGGAATTCCACCTTCAGCCTCTCCGTTTCCGTTGTCCGAACGGCTGCCGGGAGGGCAGGCAGGGGAGGGCTGCTTTGCCTCCAGGAGCTCCAGGGATGAGGAAGGGGGGCACATGCTCCCCAGCGTGGGAGGAAGCCCCTCTCTGCAGAGCAGCAGCTGGGGTGGCCTGTCCCCCAGGGGGTGGGGGCAGTCTCAGCTCCAGGGGTGCAGGTGGAGGAGTCTGGTGCCAGGGGCGGGCCAGGGCCAGGAGCGGAGCAGAGCCACAAAACCAACAGCGGTCTGACAGACCTGGACTATTTGTGAGCACGTGTGAAATCGCGGCTGTCCGTGGGCTTGGGAAAACGTACGTAGTACCTGTGCCTGTCGCCTGCGCGTACCTGGGAAAGCGAGTGCTGGAGGCACTAAAGCTGCCAGGGGGTCCAGTCAGAGGCAGGTTGTCTAAAACATGCGAAGGCTCCAGTGGCCCCTGTCAACCCGTGCACCAAAGATGAGGCAAAATGCTTTTTCCTCCGCTCAGCCGGGGCCTTCCCAAACCTTCCCAAGCAACGGGAGCTTTAGGCTCCTGCCCAGCTTGATGCCAAAGGGCTTTTTCCTCTCTCAGCAGAGCATCCGCTGCCACCATTTCACCGCGGTCGCTGTTGTCCTCAAAGGGCAAGAAGCTGTTTGTAAGAGTTCAGATGTCCAGAAGAAACCAGCTGTTTTCGTGGTAAATGCTTTATGCTTTTCTCATCAATAAGTTTTCAAAGTCTCTTACAGTAGCACTTGAAAACCTTCCTGAGATCCTGGCACCTGCACTAAAAGCCACCGAGGGCAGAGGAGGGACATGGACAAAACAGGACACATGGGCGTCACGTCCATGTGTTTTCCAGTCTTTTTTTTCCCCCAAAAGCAAAACCATCGGGGGGATCTCTGACCTCACTGGGGTTTTTTTATATCATAAATGAAACTTTAAGAAAAAAAGAGGTAAAGTTGTGTCATTGACAAAGGGACTCGCCGTGTTCAAACTGTCCCTGCCCCGTGGCTGCAGCGCACAGTTCATCGGGTGCACTTCAGCAGTTGGGTATTTTTAAAAAGAGGCGACTGAACGTTACGGGGTTTTGTCCCCGGCATCTCGACGATCGCTCTGAAGCGCTGGATGTCTGTCCCGCTGTCGGCTGGTGGCACGTTTCTGGGGCAGCTCAGGAGCATCCCTCTCGGGCAGTGCAGCTGGCCAGGCATCCCTCTCGAGCGTGTGACACACGAGGAGGGGAATAAACCCTGTCCCAGAGAGAACCGTGTGTTTCGGAGACAGACCGTTTGTGGGTGTCGGCTCATGGCGGTGCCAGTGAAACGAACGCAGACGGAAAATCCAGTCCTTGGGTGGTACCCAAGGGTATCGCGATGGGATGTGTGTGAACACACACAGGGCTTTTTAGTGCAGATTCCTGAGTGAATGACGCTCATTCCTTGGTTTTCTTTTTGCTCTGTGTTTAAAGTTTTACACTTTGTTTTCAGGTTTATTGACCGAGCCAGCAGGATGAGCAGCAGCAGCAGCGCGAGGGCTGTCGCCATGCTGGCGGATCCACCTGCACGGGTTCTGATTTGGGAGCCAGCTTGTCCAGCATCCTCCCAAGGTCCTCTCTCTGCGGCAGCACCGTGAGGACGGGACGAGACACCTTCCAGCCGCAGTGGGAGTGTTTACAGGTACGTTCAGATGTCCAACATCCCACTGTTTAGTCCTAACTCTCATCTGAAGTGTCCAAATCCCTCCCGCTGCTGAAGGGTCTGTTGTGTTCCCAGCTGACCCTTTGGCCCGGGACCCTCCTGTCACTCAAGTCCTCTCCTGGCCCTTCTTCTGAGTCCGTTCCTCTGCTTTCTGCTGTGTCCCTTGTTGAACGTGCTCAACTACAGCTGGGGCTGTTTGTTTTGCATCGGTCGATGTCCCTGGCCCAGTTTTGCTGTCGGTCATTACGGTGCTGGCCGTGAGGGTCCGGCCCCGTGTGCGGAGGCTCCCGGCTCTGTGTGCAGCGGGTGTCCCGCAGGAGCGGCAGCGAGGGCTGTCCCGGGCGCGCGTGCGGGGCCAACAGGGACCGGGGACATTTGTTGCCCTGGGCATGCCGTCCCCTGCGGGACAGGGGCTGGGGGAGCCTCCCTCTCTGTTTATTTTTCTAGCAGAGCTCCCCTGCTTTTTTATTGAGGGGGGACGATGACGACGGGGGGCCAGGACTTGTCTGTGTGTACCTGTCACTCTTAAAGCAGTGAGCTGCTGGTAGGGGCAGTTCCCCTCATTTTGTGCCCCTCTTTGGGGGTCGATCAAACAGGGAGCATGGTGATGATGATGATGATGTCGTCACTTGGGGCAGCCTGGTGTCCCTGGAGGGGCGATGATGCAGCGAGTGTAACTGTGTGTCACCTGGTCAGTCCCAGCAGGTGGGATAGGTCATCTCCAGGGAGATGAGAGCCGTGTGTCGCGTCCCAGGGGTGTGAGTGTGTCAGTCTGGAGCGATGTCGGTGGCAGGAGAGATGTCGGTGGCAGTCGATGTTCTGTGCCGGGAGCCGCAGGAGATCGAAGAGGGATTCCCTCTGCCTGAGCAGCTGTTATTGGTGAGTGTCAGTAGCGAATGTGCACGAACCACGCCGACAGTGCCCAGATGTTGATGTGTGCCGTTGTAGGGGTCTCCTCCCCAGGCCGTGGGCTGGGGGGCACGGGCAGAACCAGCGAGCAGCTTTCTCCAGCGGTCGGTGCAGAGGCCCGGGGTGCTGCAGCCAGGGGAAGGCTGCTGGGGACAGAGGCAGCGACTGTCACCACCCGGGCTGCAGCGGGACCAGGGCAGGGGCAGGTCAGCCCTGTCCCCCCGTCGCTAGTGCCCATCGATGGGCGGTCCGACCCGGGCGGAGCTGCCCGGCTCTCCCGGCCCTCCCAGCTGCGGGCTCGGCACAGCAGAACCGGGGAGATGCTGGCACCGGGCGGCCGCAACGCGGCGCTGCCGCTGGGGAGCGCAGGAGCGTCGTTCCCGCGGTCTCTGCTGCCACCTGGTGTCCGTCGGGCGGTGCCGCAGCCCGGGAGCCGCGCAGGGGCGGTGCCTCCCGCGGCGGCCGGGAGCGGCGGCGGCGGCGGCGGGTGCGGGCTGAGCCCGTGGCTGCGGTGAGTGAGCCCCTCGGGCGGGTGCGGGGGGTCTCCCGCCCGCCGGCCGCCCGGCGCTGGCGGGACGGGAAGGCTCAGAGCGCCCGCTGCGGCGGGGTGCCGGTCCGCTGGAGGCGAGCCGGGTGCGGGCAGCCCCGGGCCGGTCCCCGGGAGAGACGGGAGGGCAGAGGGGCAGGAGGGGGAGAACCCGCCAGGCGGAGGCGCCGGGCGCACCCCACAGCTGGCCAGAGCTCCCGCTGAGCCCCGTCCTGCAGCCCCGTCCTGCAGCCCCAGGCCGCCCCCGAGCCCTGTCCCGGGGGTCAGGCTGGCCCTGCGTGGGGCTCCAGCGGCCCCTGCGGAAGCTGCGGGGGCTGCGGCCAGGGGCGATCCGTGGCCATAACGGGGCTGTTCCTTCTCTCCCTGTCCCAGAGGCCACGCCGGGGATGCGGTTGTCTGTCCGCCCGTCCGTCCTTCCGTCTGTGCCCCGGGGGTGCCGTTGAGTGCCCCCCTCAGCCTTGCGAGGGTTGTCTCTGCCTGGCCTGGCTCTGCTCACGGCGTGGGGGCGAAAAGGGGCACCCGGAGCCTTTGCTGGCTGCGGACAGGAGCGGCTGCTGCTGCGGCTGCCGAGGCCGGAGCCAGGTGAAGCAGCAGAACTGGAGAGGCAGCTGCCCGCCGCTGCAGGCGAGAGAGCGCCGGTGTCTGCGGGCGAGGGAGGACCCTTGTCGGCAGTGCGCGGCCGGCCAGAGCGCCAACCCGCCCCGCAGGGTCTGTGCGTGTCCCCACAGCGCGGGGCGGCCGCGTCGTGCCGGAGCGGGCGAGGCGGCGTGTCCGGGCAGCGCCGCCTGCTGAGGGCGGTGAGAGCCCAGGAGCTCTCGTGGTGGAGAACAGCCCCGTGCCGGGAGCTCCGGGCGGGGAAGGGAGGAGAGAAGGAGAAAGAAGCCTCTGAGCCGTCCAAGGCTGCTGGCAGGAGCGAGGGCTGTGGTGAGTCCCGGGCTCTCGGGGCCCTGTCCCCTCTCTCGTATGTCCTGGTCCCTCCCTGCCCTTCCTCTGGAGCCTCTTTTTCCCAGGCTCCTCTGATTTCTCTTTTTTTATTATTTTTTGTTTCCCTGTACCTCTCCTCTGTACGTCTCTGTCCTGCTCCCTTTTTCAGTCGTTCTACTGCTCCCATTTCTTTTTCTCTCTGTGCTTTTGTCCTGCTCCCCCTCCCTCCTCTTTTTTCACCTTCCATCTCTGTCCTGCAGCCCATCGCTGTTTTTTCCTTTCCCATCTCTTTGTCCTGATCTGCACCTCTCTCTTCCCCCACAATGTCTCTGCCCTGTTCCCTGCTGTTCTTTTCCTCTGCACCTGTAGGTGCCGTTCCCTGTCCCTGCCTTCCTGTCCCTTCCCTCTCCTCCCCTCCCCTCCCTTCTCTCCCTTTCTTTCTCTCCACCTTTCTCTTGCTGTCGTTGTTTTTTCTCACTCTGGATCTCGCTGTCCCCGTCCTCCTCCCTGTCCATCTCTCACTCTCTCTGACCCTTTGTGCTGCTCCCTGTCCCTATTCTTTATCGCTCCATCGCTCTGGCCCTGTGGTTTCTCTCAGGCTCCACCTCTCCATTCTCTGCTGCTCTTGTGGTCTCTCTCTGTCTTGGCATCCTGCTCCTTGTCCCTCTCCAGGTCACCGTGTCCTGCTCTCTGCTGCTCCTTGTCCCTCCCCTGGTTTCTGTATCCCTCTCTCCTTCCGCCTGTCTTCCCTTGTCCCTCTGGCCTGTTACACAGCACAGGTTGTTTCTTTCTCTCTTTTATCTTTCTATTTTCTTTCTTTTTTTGTTCCTCCTGCCCCTTGTCCCCTTCCTTTCCCTTGTTCCCATCCTTCTGTCCATTCTCTCCACCTTGTCCCCACCTTCCTTCTGCCCCCCCGCCTTGTCCTCCTGTCCTCTTCTTCTTCCTCACCCTCTCCCTTATCCCCAACTTCCTTCCTCTCCCCAACTTGGTCCCTTCTTCCTTTCTCACTGCCCCCCACCTTGACTCTTCTTCTTTTGTCCCCCTCCACCCCTTTAATCCCCCCTGTCCCTTTCTTCCTTTTCCCCTGCCTTGTCGCCCCCCCCCTTCCATTCTCCACCCCACTCCTCTCATGTCTGTTCATTCTGTCCCCACCTTCCTCTCCCACCCCACCTTCCCCCTTTTCTCCTTCTCTCAGCCCCTTTGTCCCTTTCTTCTTTCTCACCCTGATTCCCTTGACCCTTTTCCCCATCTTCCTTCTCCCCTTCTTCCTTCTCACTCCTTGTCCCATTCTGCATTTCATTACCTCCCCTCCTTTTGGTTCCCCTCTCTTATTTGTGTGTCCCCACCGCGTTCCCTTCTTCAGGTTCCCCCCCTTGTCCCCTTCTTTTGGTGTGTGTTGTCCCAACCCCTTCCAAGCCCCCCAGCTCTCTGTTCCACCCCGGGCAGGAGGGCTGCTTGTGCCAGCCACAGCAGGATGCTGGGAGCTGCCCCGGGCCGAGGCTGCCGGGGCCCTGGTGCTGCTTTCCCAGGGGCTCGGCCCAGGGCGGCCATGGGTCCCTGCCAGTGGGGGCCACCTTGGGTGCCTTTATTCCAGCCCCACAGGTGTTATTTCCACCCCAGCTCGGGGGTGTTTCAGCTCCACCCCCACGGTCACTAGTTCAGCTCCAGGATCCCCATCTCAGCTCCAGCTCTACATTGTCAACAAGTAACAGGACAGGAAGAAATGATGATCTTCAAGGTTTTTTTATTCCAGCTCCAGCTCTGGGTGGTGTCAGCCCCAGCACCATCCTGGATTCCAGCTCCAGGGTGGGCCAGTGCCAGCTCTTGGGCCCCCACAGGGATTTCAGTTCTTTATCCAAACCCACCCCCAATATTTATTTATTTCTCAGCTCCATGATCTCCACTAATGGATGCTCTAGCACAGCATCAACTCTGGCTTCATCCTCATGGTCAGTGGTTCAGCCCCAGGGTCTCAATTTCGGCCCCAGCTCCATAATCTTTATTCCAGCTCCTGCTCTCCAGGCTCTGTTCCAGACCCAGGGCTGCAGCACCTTGTCTCCAGCTCAGCCATGGCTCAGCTCCAGCCCCTGCCCTGCCAGCTCTGGTCCAGCTCCAGCTATCCAGCGCCGCTCCAGCGCTGCCTCCAGCTGGAAGCTGCTCCTGGTTCTCAGGGCAGCTCCGGGGCTGTTGACAAGGTCAGAAATCACTCGCTGTCCTCCCTCCACTGTCCTGTCACCTCTCATCACTGTCTTAGTATGGCCTTAACGAGCGTGTCTGTGGGCAAACACTGGTGAGGGTCCTGCAGCCCCACACCCCCAGTGCTGCTCTCAGCCCTCCACCCCCAGACCCCCTGAATGGTGTTTGGGGTTGGGAAAAGCCACTCAGGCTCCAGTTTCCCATCCCAAAAGGCAGCACTGGGGCAGAGCCCCAAACCCCCCAGTTTGTGCCCAGGCCCACAACCACAGCCCCAACTGCGCTCCCAGCACAGGAAACACAGCACTGGGTCTAGTCAGAAACTGCTGGGCCGGGTTCCTCAGGCCCCCAGACCCACCAGTTGGGCTCCACATCGGGGGCTGGGACAGGGAAGGGAGAGGGAACCCACCCACAGCCCGGGGCAGGGAGTGTTGGGGGACTGACCTGGGGTGCTGGGGCAGCCCCTGCCCAAACACCAGGGAGTGTTTGATTGCACTTGGTTATTACAGGGTTTGTATAAACAGACCAAATAAAATGACATCAAGGGAAAACGCGGCCATAGACTGTCAGTGAGTGCGTGGGAGAGAACAGCGACAGAGTGTGACATGGACATAAAACATAACAGCCAGAAACGCAGACAAAACTCTATAAAGGTAAAACGGTGCAATAAAGGGTTTGTTGCTCGCCAAAACACTGTTATTAAGGTCTTGTCCCGTCTCTCCCCCCCAACTTTCTCCCACAGCCCCGCGGGAACCGGGCCCGGGGCCCCGGCAGCGCTGCCCCAGCACCGCGGGGACAGCCCGACCCCTCACCCGGCCACGGAACCACGCCCCATCACGGGCTCCGCTCGAAACCCCCCACTCCGGGCAACGGCCGGTGTCCTCCGCTGCCCCTGCAGACCCCGGGCCCCGCACCGACCTCAGAGACGACAGTTCTCCGCAACCGCCAGCGCTCTTCGGCCCGCGGGGCGGCAGCACTACCAGCCCCTCCACTCCACAGAGCTCCTCTGTGCGGGGAGCTGCCGCTCGCCCTTAACCCGGCGAGGGGCGGGGCGGGGCGGGCCCCTCCCCTGCCCAGGTGGCTCTTCCCCGCCCCGCGGCGCTTCCGGACGGATTTGGGCCCCACCAATCCCGGTCCAGCGGCCTCATCCAATCCGAACCCACCGCTCAGCCCCGCCTCTCCCCGCTCTGCCCAATCCCGGCCCAGCCCTTCTATCCGGCCCCGCCCCGCTCCCCAACCCCGCCGCTCCCCCGCAACTCCCGATCCCGCCGCTGTCGCCGCTCGGGGAGGCGCGGACCGGCCGCAGACGAGGGGAGCCCCATCCCGCCCCGGGCCCCGATCCGCCGCGGCGCCCTCCGCTCCCGGCGAGCTCCAGCCCTTCCCGGCTCGGCGGGCTTGACCGGGGCCCGGGACCGCCCTCGCTGCGGAGCCACCGCTCGCCCTCCCCGGCACACAATAGCGGCTGACGGGGCTGCTGCAGCGGAGCCGGGACCCCGCGTTGTTCCTGAGCCGCGGCGGCGGGATCGGGGCCTGTGGGGAGCGGGGGCGGCGGGGCCGGGGAGCCGGGCGGGGGCGGGACGGGATTGAAGCGACGGGTCGGGATTGGCCGGAGCAGACAGAGAGCGGCGGGTCGGATTGAGGGACCAGGCTGTGATTGGCCGGAACAGAGACGGGGGCGTGGGGGGAAGAACCGGATTGAACTATCGGTCTCGGATTGGTGGGAGTAGGAATGGGCGTAGAAAGAGGACGGTGAAAAAAAATGGACTATGATTGGCCGTTGCAAAGATAAGAGGGACGAACTGGATTGAAACGACAGTCTCGGATTGGTCAGAGTCGGGATGGGCGGGGACAGGGGGAATCATTTGAACGGGGAGGACTCTGATTGGCCGTTAAAGAGTCTAGAGGGACGAACAGGATTGAAACATCACTTTCGGATTGGCCAGAGCAAGGATGGGCGGGAAAATGGCACGGTTTGAAGGCATGAACTCTGATTGGTCATTGCAGTCAAAACAGGCACGACGAGGATTGCAACGTGCGTCTCGGATTGGCCAAAGCAGAGTCAGGCGGGGAAAGGGGCCGGGTCGAAGGAGCGCGCTCGGATTGGCCGGAGCAGAGACGAGAGAGCAACGAACGGGGGCGGGCGGATCGAAGGGCCGCGCTCCGATTGGCCGCAGCGGAGCCGGGACGGAGCGCGGCTCCCGCGCCGCCAAAGGACCCGCCGGCGGTCGGCGGAGCGAAGCCCGACCCGGGCCCGTCACCGCCGCCCCCTGAAGCCGCGCAGCCCCGCGGCACGTTGCGCTTCGCCCTCGGAGCCGGGATCGGGGGCTGAGCGGGGCCGGTGCGGGCTGGCGGCGGGGTCCGGGCTGGGCAGCCCCCGCCTGTCGCAGCCGGAGCGCGGCCCCGGGGGGCGCAGGCGCGGCCGGGAGCGAGGGGCGGGCGGCGGGGCGGGCGGCGGGGCGGGCGGCGGGGCGGGCCCCGCCCGTGCCCAGGTGGGGGGAATCGGGCAGGGGCTCAGGTGGAGCCGTGAAGGCGGAGCCGGGGGCTCAAAAGTGCCGGGGCCGGCACAGGTCGGGTTTAGCCGGGTCAGGAGCGGGGCTGGGCTGCTCTCGGTGCCGGGTCGCTGGCAGCGCTGGAGCGGCCGTGGCGACTCGTTCTGCGGCGCTGTCTGGCTCGGCTGGGAGACTGCCGGGGCCCATTCGCCTTCGGTCAAGGCTGGGACAGCGGCGATTCTGGGGGTGTTTATGGTGCTTTTTTCTTTTCAGCTAGTCCATGTTCCCTATCACCTCTTCTTTTCCTCCCCCTCCCCTCTCTCCTCCACCCTCTCCCCCCCCCCAACCCCCCCCCTCTCCCCTCCTCCCCTCTCTCCCCCCCCTCCACTGGGCAGCTGCGGGGGCGGGTGGGGGTCCCAGCTGTGGCTGGGATGCGGCTGTGGTGGCCCTGCCTGTGCTCGGGGGCTTTGCCAGATCTCAGTGTCCCAGCGATCCCTTGTGCTGAGAGCCCCTGGGTGTCCTGGTTCTCCCGGGGCTCATCCCATCTCCTCGGGGTCTTTTTTTCCTTGGCAAAGGGTACCTTGCGCTCTTTCTCCGTTTGTTTAGGGTTGTTTTCTTTTTTTTTTTTTTTTTTTTTTGCTCCCTAGTTCTCCCTACTCGGGAGCGGTGGAGCTGGGCTGGGCTGTCCCCTGGGCAGCCTGGGTGGTATGCAGGGTGCCGGCAGGCGCTTTTGGGCAGCGCTGTCTCACAGCCTTCTCCTTCCCCTTGCCTTTCTTTCTTACCTTGAGCTCTTTACCCTTTCTCACTCCTCCTTCTTTGGCTCCTTCTTTTCCCCCACTCACAGTCTCCCCCTTCTCTTTCTCTCTCCACATCTCCCTCCTTGTACCTTTCTTCCTCTCCCAATCCTCCTCCCCGTTTTCCTGAACCGCTTCCCTTCTCCCTTCCTGTCACCCCTCTTTTTCATCCCCAGGTACCCCTTCTCCCTTCCTCTTCTACACTCCTCATCCCTCTCCTTTTCCTCCCTTCTCTTTCTGCTCTTCCTCTCTTTCATTTTTTTCCAGGCTCTCTTCTCCTCTCTTTGCTCCCCCCTCCCCTTTCTTCCTTCGTTTCCCCCTCCCCTTTCCTGCTCTCTCCACTCTCTGTTCCCCCTTTCACGCCCGTTCCCCTCTCTCCTGTTTCCCCTTTTTCCCCGGTTCCCCGTCCCTTACCCCCTCGCTGGCTGGCTCTGCACCTCCGGGCTGATGCTCTGGGGCTGTTCCCCGCCTTCTCCCGCTCTCTCCTCCCCGCCCCTGGCCCCGGCTGCCCTTGGGCACACAGCCCCGGCGACCCGAGCTGGACCAGTTGCCCCTTCCCGCTGTCCCGCCCCATCCCCTGCCCGCCGCCCGGGGGCGCTCCGGGATGGCTGGAGGGGGCGGCGGTCACTGCTCCCTGGTGCCTGTTGGGGACCGGCATCCCGCAGCGGTTGAACGTTCCGGAATGAACTGGGGCGGTTGATGCTTGTCCCTGGAGCTCAGAACTGTCCCAGTTCAACACCTGTCTGGGGCTGTGAGTCGCTGGGAGCGGGGTCAGGGAAGGGAAGGGTTAAGGGAAGGGGAGGGAACAGCTTGTTCTCTTGTGCCCGTGTTCTTCCCTGCCTTGTCCCCTTTTTTAACCACGTTCTCTCCCCCCATTGCCCCTTTTTTGTCCCCGTCCTTTCCTGCCCTTGTCCCCCTTTTTCCCCCGTTTTGTCCCCTCTTCTTGTCCCCGGTCTCTACCCTGCCTTGTCCCCTTCCTTTTTCTCCCATCCCCTCTTGTCTCTTTCTTCTTCCTTTTCTCCATCTCTTTCTTTTCCTCACCAACTGTTGCCCCCCTTTTTCTTTTTTTTTGTTGCCCTCCTTTTTCTTTTTTTTTTTTGTTGCCCTCCTTTTGCCTTTTTGTTTCCGTTGCCACAAATGTCTTTTTTTTTCTGTTGCCCCCGATTGCCTTGTTGTTTCTATTGCCTCCCTTTTACCTTTTGTTTCCGTTGCCCCCACTTTGCCTTTTTTCCGTCCTTCCTTGCTTCTTTTTCCTTTTCACTCTCCCCTTCCCTCACAGCCCTCCCTCCCCTTTTGCCTTTTTTCCCATCTCCCCTTCCTCCCTTTTTCTCCCCCCTTGTCTCTTTTCCTTTCTCCTATCCCTCTTCGTCCCTTTTCCCCCCCTTGCCCCCTTATTGTCCCGCTTGTTCCCTTCCTTGCCCCCTCTCCCCTTTTTCCCCTCCTCCTCTTGTCCCTTTCCCTCCTTTTTCCCTGCCTCTCCTTGTTCCCCTCTTCCTTCTTCCTTTCCTCCATCCCCTC